>CM060982.1:51906503-54306503 GCA_030765065.1 Deroplatys truncata
TGTACAAGTTGGAGAATATCCTTTGTCATACGTAATCAAACATGTGTTTAATTAAGTCATAACTTCTAATGACAGCATATTGGCGGTTATATATGACAGTGATGTAGAGTAACATGATATTTCTGATCAATAAGTTGTGTTCAGGAGTTACAGACAAGCTTAAAAAGCTTTTGCCCCATTTTAAACAACTACTTTGTTTAAGTTTTTCATACATATTTTCTTTTTGACCAAAGTTGCTTTTTTCAAACTTGATACCACATTGTAACTAGGTGCCCTAAAACTCTTACTACCTACATATTCTTGGGTTCATAATTCACTTAGTTAAAGTAGATGCTCCTGAAACGTTTAACTTAACTTTTCAGAATACATTTATATGGCACAGCCTCTTAGGCCTAACCAATATCTTAAGAGTTGATGGTGTGCAGGAGATTTGAATTTTGGAGGTTGAGGCAAACAGTAAGGGAAAATAAAGGATATTGGGAACAATTGCATAGTAGTCATGTAATGAAATTATTTTCTAAAAAGCTTTGAAATTTTCTCTAAAATCTCTAGCCTTGGGTGCCACTGTCAAAACTTGACCATGCATTAAAGTTCTTCCAGTGTTCAATAAATCAAATCATTTACATTACAATAGGTTTTACATTGTTGCTAAGAGCAACAGTAAGATTAATACAATAAACTCAATTCTCCAATTTGATCATTAAATCCAATTCAAATATATCTTCATTACTTATATTCCGCAATTTATTAACCGCATTGATGCTCCACTTAGCACTGTTGTCTTGCACTACAATGATTTTAGAGCTAGTGGCAGCAGGATGACCAACCTCTGTCTGCTGCAGGAATGCACACAATTCAATTTGGCAAATTTCCATTCAAGATGTAGTTTCTTATTTTCTTATATTGGTTCACTTTTTTCTTACTTTTTAATTTCTTTCAATTTTTATCTATTTTATATTCCTGGAGCAGTGCCTAGTTAGTGCATGCAGAGCACTATGAAACAAAGTTTAGGAATCTCTTGGCTAAAGTATTGAACATACTGGCTATATTTCAGAACTAAAGGTTAGCTAGGTTCTCACCCTCATTCTCTGGAATGTCTATCTTACTAAGTCTGTGGTAAAGCTAAAGCTCAGGGTGAGCCCATGTAAAATAGATGGTGACTGGCACTTTTAGATATCCATATCGCTGTTGTGAAACTTTGTTTTGTATTTCAGTTAAAAGACATATAAAAATATATTATATATATTCAAAATTTATTTTTACTTTTAATTTTTATTTGCTTAAGCAATGATAATATCTACAAATTTAATCAAACCACAAAATATGTAGCAACAAAGGTAGAAAATTGTCTAAAGGTAAATGTTCTTGCAATAGTATTTTCTCTCTTCTTTATCAGCAAATTGATTTGTATGCCGTCCATTGACAAGGACCTGGATATTTTTGGATTAATTATCATGGAAGCAAAACATTTTACATGTCCACTAAACATTCTATCAAAAGTTACACTTTCAAAAGTGTATGGGATTAAACAATTACTTAGAAATATTAAGAAATGATTGTGATAATTTTTTAACTATATAAAGTCTAGGAATATAATAAAATTATGACCAAAAATATTTGGCAGAGTTTTACTTTCTCTACCGTATACATAGTAGGTAGAGAAGGTATTGCATTCCACCCAAAAATTTGATACCAATACTTCAACAGAAATACATGTTTTGAGGCCCACTGAATAAAACAAAATCTGATGTGTTACACTCACACGATTTTCTCTACTCTTGTACAAACTATTTTTACAAATGCTTATTTTTCATGTGCTTCGTGTTAATCTAGATGTTTACCTTATTGCTAATTTTCTTGTAGATGCAAGGGGATTCGGTAGGCTTTAAGCTATAGTCAAATATTTTAAGAGCTGGTTGCTATGTGGAGTACTCCATTCTCTTTGCATTACCAGGACCAAAAAAAAAATGAGTAACGAATTTCAATTTGAGAAAAAGTATAATTATTGGAAAATTTAAGTGAATAACAAGCTATATCTCGAAAATGGTTCACTTAACAAAAAAATGTATATGACATAAATTGTGTATTTTAATGTGATCTACATTTTTTCTGCAGTAAAATTTTGTCTATCTCTTATGTTTTACCAGTTATGCAAAAGTCGTTCACAATGAAGAATACTTTTGGAGACATTCCCAGATAATTCGAGATATACATTTCATTTGTCATGAAAATATCTTAAACATATGATATTTTAATCAAAATCGTTAGAGCCATTTTTGAGAAAATTAAAATTTTCGAAAAATGTTCCATGTAAAGGGTAATCTGGGGGGGGGGACTTTCTTGAAAACCTTCATGTCGCATCTCTGGAAGATACTAAACCTAAATACCAAGTTTGGTGTTTATCCGACTGTTCATTTCTGAGTTATGCTGTTCACAGACACACACACGGACATGTTTCCAAAAATGCTTTTTTTGGATTCAGGGGCCTCAAAACCTATATTTCCTGTGAAATCTCAGTATCGAATTTTTTGGGTGGATTACATTACTTCCCCTACTTACTATACATAGTAAAGAAAGTAAAAAAGCATTTTTAGAAAAAAGGTCCATGTGTGTGTCTGTCTGTGAACACCATAACTCAAAAATGAAAAGTCGGATAAATACCAAACTTGATATTTAGGTTCAGTAACTTCCACATATGAGACATGAAGATTTTCAATAAAATCCCCCCCAGCCCAAACTACTCCAAATTTTTTTTATTTTCTAAAAAATGACTAACATTTTGATTAAAACACCATATATTAAAGATATTTACATTACAAATAAAATGTATATCCTAAATTTTCTGGGAATAACCTGTGAAGTCCACTCCATTTGGAATGAATTTTGTATAATCTTCTATAACTGATAAACATTATGCGATAGAAGAAAGCATAACACACAAAAATTGTAGATCTCTTTAAAACATACAATTTATTTTAAATAATTTTTGTGGCATAATTCATTTTTGAGATATCCATTATTAAAGGCTGAAATTGCTCATTTCTTGATCATTCTCTTAAGTCCTGTTTCTAGCGATTGCATGGAAACAGCATGGAATTTTAAGGCTTAAACACTTGACTATTGCTGTTTTCTTTGTATTTATAATGAAATGTGTAATGCAGCTATTTTTGCAAAGATTTATTTGGATTAAAATGTAGTAGATAGAAAAATAAATTTTGTAAGAATAGTTTGTATATCCACTAATAAAGATAGAGGCTAGAGAAAGTCATGTGAATGTAATAGATCAGAAATTTTTGGGGGTAAATAACTAATGTTACGTATATAAACTTAAATCAGATTTTTAGATATTTTTTTTTAAAAATTTTACAATTATCATTGGCTGTATGATGCTCTAATTATTTTCGCCAAAACAGAAATTCTAATGATGCATTAAATACTTTATCAATGTGCTCCGTGAAAAACTTTGCGAAGCAAAAGTTTGCAAGCATAACATTTCTGATATTTTTGTTACCTAATTAAACACTTTGATGGATATTTAAGACAGTAATTATGGAACTTTTAGTGTTATTTTCTGCTTACCACAATAAACATAAGTGAATTACTTAAACTTAAGGAATGTATACACATTTGTAAACTGTTTAATCTTTACATACGTTTTGTTATTTATCACCCAGAATAAACTGGTTTTAGTATCAGTTTCCAAATCATACATGACACGTATGTTTCACCTATAGAAATGGAGAGCGATCACAGAAAGGAGAAAGAAAGAGATTGTAAAAGGGAAAGAATGGAATAAAATGGGAGGGAAAGACAGTGAGTCCAAAAGGAAGAAGGCAGAGGGAGAGAAAAAGCATCTGTAATAAATGTGAGAAGAGCTGCAGTTTCTGCTAGTAAGTAAACCACCTATATGTTCAAAAAAATAACTAGTTATACTTTCAAATAATCTGCCCTCTATTTAAATAATTGAAAATCACCAAATCGCTTAGTACTTGTGGTGTACAAATTTTTGCTAAAACATTGAATATGTATACAGTAAAACCCTACTTAATTGGACTGTGCTTAACCAAAACCTTGCTTATGTGATATAGTGGAGGAGGGGAAAAAAGTACGAAAAAATTAACAAAAAAGTATGAGATTCTCAAATTTTCACTGGCAACACTGTTGTGACAATTTCCAATATTCTTTTGGTCCTACCAACCCTAAATTCCAATACAGGTACTTGGTTAATCCTAACCCCAACCTCATATTCCAAGAAATATTGTACTTTTATAACAAGCTCTTGCACTTGCATTCAATGAAGAGGCTCACTGTTATTTTACTGTTGGAGTTGGTCAGTGTGGTTTATTTGTGTTTAAGATGTCAGCAAAAAGAGTGTGTATTGTACTAAGCATTGAACAGAATCTGGAAGCCGTTAGCGACAGAGTGACAGCAACCGAGCGATTCAAAGCACTGGAGTTGCCACCCACAACAAGGAAGCAAACCATTGATCCTCAGCACAAGATCTGCAACCAAAACCTCTGAACTACCTCAGAACCTGTTGTTCAATAAGAAAAAAATGCAGATTTCATATATTTCATTTGAATGGCAGTTTCTTCTAATTTCAACATGCACATTTAAGAAATCTGACAGAAAATGTATTGCAACTAATTCTGATTGAATTTGTATTCCGCAATCATGCTTTCCAATGGTTTCTGATCCCAGTAAGGTACTGTCAAAAGTACATATGCAACATAAACTGTTTTTGACTGTTGTTGAACTGATCACTGCATGTGCACTAGATAATACACAAACCTGCAAATTGTGACACAGCGGCTATTGTCCAAGCTTATCGGGAGATTGGTACTGGCAGTTGGAGAGATAAATAGAGAAAAGTAGATGCAATAGTGCCCTTGCTCAGTGTAAACACCAAAAATGCTATTGAAAGAGAACCAGAATCTTCTGGAGGTTTCCTTTCTCCCCACTTCCACAACATTCTAGAATGTTCTGTAGAAAATTCCAGCAGCTACATAAGCCAGTGTGTTCGCGAGTGAGCCAGTGAGTTAGTAAGCAAGTTGGTGATGCAACATCAAGGGCAATTCTACATATGCATTTGTGATGACGGTTGTGACATGCACCGAGTACTGCTACTGCAGGAGATTAGAGATGTTTTTTGTTAGACTCCCCAGCAAGTGAATCATCTGAAGAATAGGCTGCTTTTTGTGTATTTCATTAAGCCACTATGCTGTTGCAAAAATAAAGTGAAGTGTGATAGTGAAAATTGGACAAAGCACAATGTGAAGCATTCAGAAATTGTATGCTAGAAATATCCATAGTTAACTTGTCTTTACTTCTTATCTATAAAATGAGATAAATGAGAGCAGATGAATACCAGATATAAAGATTCTAATTATCATCTGCTTAGGAGAAACTTCTCTCTATGACAATTTAGAACACCACTTTACTTTTTTTAAACACTCGCTTCATCAGAAAAAGAGAGAAAGAGAGTTTTGCTAGTTTTTCTTGGAAGCATAATTGAAATGCATGACAATTAAGACAAGCTTTATTGATGTATAAGACAGAACAGCTGCTTATCATTCCTTTTACCTTTATTTTCCCCATTAACTGCTATTTTGCCACAATGTAGCATTTTTGTTTTGTACAAATAATAACTTTTACTAAAGTTAAGAGTTTGCAACTAGACTTTAAAGGCATATGGCTGACCTTGCACGTAATCCATGCAGTTGTGATGTTGCACTGTGTGGACAGCATTAATTACAGCGTACATCTCTTTATTGTTTTTCATTTTATGTTTAAATAAGATTAATTTAAGTATTTAATTAAAATAATCTGCACTCTCTACCAAGAAGTCTTTCGGTATGTGTCCACAATGTTTGTTTGGTGGTTGTCACCTGTTAGAACTCCATAGGGCAACTGTTGCAACTATAACAGCAGCCACGCTATCTAGAATGCTCTTTAAAAAGCTTTTGCAGGAGTTTCACATTGTCTTCATGATATCTAACATTGCCATCCTGGAAGCAACACAGGTCCATCCCATACAAATGTCACAATGTTGGGAGCATTTTATTATTCAGAATATTACAACATGCCTCTGTATTCATACTGCCATGGACAAACACCAATTAGGACAAACATGCCTAAGTATGAGAAACAGCTCCACTACATCACTCCACCACTATCAGATTTTCTGGTTGGTAGATACTATATGCTCTGGCAGAAGTCATTCCCCAGATAGATGCCACACCTATATATGTCCATTGCACCAAAATAATGTGAATTTCTACTCATCACTCCAGAGAATTAATTTCCACTGAGCCAGTGTTCAGTTACAAAGGTCCAAACACCACCGTTGTAGTCCTTCATGATATGAAGCTTAGTGCCATTGCTCTTCCAGAATATCCATGTATTGTTCCAATGGAAACAGATACCCCTATTGCTGCATGAGTTCTTATTGAATAACAGGCCATCAGCTGTGCCCATTTTTGATCATTTCTCTTTTCAGAGTTCTGCAATTTCTGTCAGTCAAACTTTTGGGTGTCAAGAACATTCAGCATTGGCACAATGCCCATCCACCTTCCACTTATGCAGCATAAATACTACTGTTGATTTGGGCCTATTTAAGTTCACTGCAGTAAACTGACAGCAGACTGAGGTGGCAGCTCATGATCATGTCCTTATCAAAGTCTAATAGCTCTGTACCACATGCCATCTCTTTGACAACTAGTTCTGGTACTTCCGGAAGTATATGAATCATATGTGGGCCACACAAGTTAAATAATGTACTAAACAATTATCAGCCATCATGGGCACTCAATTACTTTTTGGTGGATAGTGTATTTTGATTTCTTATATTTCTATAAATTGCTAAATAACGACCTAATCCATCTTTTTCTTTATTTTTAGTTTATTTTAATCCTTGAGTACACTTTGAACTCACTATTTATTGTGACTGATAGTTAAAAAGCACTATAACTATACAGTTTTTAGTTTAAGTGGAAAATAAGTGAGTGTAAAACATTTATTTCCTTTCAAGTTTTTTATATAAATCTAACACAAATGGGTTTTAGTTGCTTTAGTTAAACTTTTAAAACCTCAATACAAATGCTGTTGTAGTAATGAAAATCCTCCACAGAAAGTTAGTGTATTTCTCATAATGCAGTAAAACAATAAGGTTACCTTGGGAAACTTAGCTTGCATTACAATGTGGGCAGTCATTAGCTTACTTCCAAGTACGTACCTATGTTTTTACCCACTTACAAGGAGAAAGTGTTTAGTTTGTCAAATACCTACTTTTTCATAAGTAATTTTCTACAAAGGTATGAAAGATACAAGAAAAGTACTCAAACTTTTTCAGCTTTCTCCAGAAATCTCTTCTCAGTATAAAAGACTGATGTATGTACCCCTTTCACCTGATATACTTGTAACATTAACCATAAGCATTGTATTCTCATAGTACTGCTTAGTTCAAGCTCAATATGTGTTGTGCATGCAATCTCAAATATTTCCACATTAATCTGGGTGTCGTCCTCTGTAGTGTAGTGGTTACAATGCTAGCCTCTAGTTCCCGAGGTCACGGGTTCAAACCCAGCGGAGGACAATGGATTTTTTTTGGGGTATAATCCTCAGCATGGCTTCCTTTGAAAGGGAAGCAAAGGTGGTGGTCCCGTTTAGTATATTTATGGCACACAAAAGAACCTCAAGTCTGATAAAGAGGCCTCTTAGCAAAATTACCGGTCTTTCACGCCCAGTATAGAATGGGATGCCAAGGACCACAGCAGTTAAAGAGCGTCCATAAATAAATAAATAAATAAAAAAGAAAAAAAACTCAAAGCTATTCCAGGTGAGTGTTGGAGCACATATTGAGATACAAATACTGAACACTTAAATTTCAAAAACTAAATGTAAAATCTTTAAGTGACTTAATATAACTGTGGAGGAACCTACAGAATTAATTACCTGGAAAAGACTTGTCATTAAGAACCAGTATTCAATAATAAATTTTTATAGAACTGGAGAAACAAAGTTCATCACCAAATATGTGCAGCAAATCTAGAAAAAGTTCCCTAAAGGAAGAAAAAATCTGCAGTTGATCATAGCTGAGGATAAAGACAAAATGCCTTTGAAAAATGCCAAATTTTCAAACTTTTTCTTGAATTAATTAATGAAACTGTGAGTATTCTTTACTCAATTGCTTTTAATTAATTTCACGGTGCATTCCAATAATTTATGAAGTAACAGTTATGCAAATTAATGTGTAGGCCTCCACAACAATGGGATTAGAAATATACTTCAACACATTTCTACTCAAAATAAACGCTCTAGTAAACTCTTTCTCATAGTTATCATAGCCACCTCTTTGTCTGCCACAAGGCTTCTTGAGCAATGGAAAGAAAGAAGTGTAAATTATGCCTTAACAAAACTGTAATAGCATATTTTTTATCCAGTACCTGGGCAATATCCATCTTTAATGGTTTTATAATGCTTTAACTGATGAAATTTTAAATTAAGATGAGTTTCTCTACTGGAAGCTTCTGGTTAAACAATGTTCTCCATCTTGATCTCTCAATTAAATGAAAGAGAAACCAAAACTATGGGAAAACAAGTTTTAATTGAAAAAAATTCCTTCTTTTTTTCTCCTTAAATACATACTTCAACTTAAATAAATATACTTTCCTATCAATCCTTAATGTAAGATTTACAGTAGCAGTAAAGTTTCATATGGAAATCTGAAATACATATACTTTGATTACCGTACTTATTGATGCGGCTTACAATACCTGCTACATGAGTGTCATTTTTTCCTGAGTGATGGCGCACTGTGCCTTCTAACAAGGCATCACCTGGTATGGTTTGTATCACTAGTGTGTAGTCTGTAATGCCCTCACCTTTTGTTTTGTGTAAGGTGTCCATAGGATATTCAACATTTGCACTTTTTATCCCTCCTAGATGGAGTTTTGCACATTCTCCGTAGGGTGTTAACAATTCGTTTACATGCCTTAACAGAAACAATGACATTTTTTTCACTACTTTATCACTAGTGCTTAATGACTTGCTTAACTGGCATGTGCACCAATGAGGATCAATACCAGCTTCAGCACACGTCCGTTTTTTGTGTACAGGAAGAAACAAACTAATAGCTCGAGGTTTTGTATGAATGGCACTCAGTTGATCACTCCGCCTGCGTATTGCAGACTGCTCCAGTTGATCCGAACTCAACAAATCTAACAGTGTTTCATATAAATCAAAATGTGTAGTTAGGCACCGTGTATTTCTGTAGATATTAGCAACTGCTGTGTGATATTTCTCTTTAAACCACTGTGGAAACACAAAGAAAACAAACGGCAGTCGCTCTTCTAGTCTTCCTTGATAAGTCTCTCGGATTCCACCCCATCTTATTCCATGGTCACTCATTACCATTAACAGTGTATTGTTTAATACCCCAGTATTTGATAGTGTCATTAAAAATGATTCATAAATACTATCCCCAAGTTTTGGATAATTAAGAAAGTCATGAGTTAGACTTGTAGTCCAGAAGAAACTAAATGACTTTTTAGATTTCATTGTTATAGCAAATTTTGATATATACTCTAGAAGGACACTTACTACCAGTTTTGAACCTGCACATAATTTTGCATTTAGAGGTTTAGTGTGTCCTATATCATCCTCTACTAATTTAATGAATGGTCTTGAGTAATAATCTGTGGGCTGTTTGGCAAAACCTTTCTTCTGGTAATTAAAAAGCCCCATCCAGACAGCATCTTCTCCAAATGCTGTTGTATATCCAGCTGTGCTGAAATTCTTCCAAATCCAAGGACAGTTGTCAAACACTGTTTTGGATTCTGGCCAGCAGATGCTTTCCAATTCTTTCTCTGTTAATCCACTTAATGCAGCAATCATGTTAGGAAAAGTGTTATCTCCAATTTTGTTAAAACCCATCAATTCTATAGCACCAAATTTGCGCAGTGCATCTATTGTTCTAGGCATTTGTCTATGCATGTTCAGACGCGAGACTGCATCAATCCCAAGGATTAACACATTTATGAAGTCTTTCCCAGAAGTTGAAATGTTTTCATTCACTTCTTTGCAACGCCTTTCAACTTCAGGTTTTACAGGAACAAAAGCATGATAATTTCTGTATATTTCTTCTCCATCCACACTGCAGATGACTCTAACAAACTCATCAGGTATATCCACTGCATTTTGAAATGATGTGCAGTTTTCTGCTAACCTGCAAAACAAATGCAATAGCTATTAATATATGTTGCTTGTTAAATAAAAAATATTAATATATATAAGGAACAGAAAGTATGACATGTTTATAAATTTATTACTTGAAGGTTTCTAAAATACATTAAATGCTACTTTTACTGGACATCTATCCCTTAATAATTTGTGAATACTTTGGAAAATTTAGATCTTCAGTTGTGTCAAAATACACCTTTTTCTTGAATGGCAACCCAGATTTGGGGCTGGTTCATAATAAACTGAGAATAAGAACTAGAACAAGAACAGAAATCTAAGATACGCTTGTCTCATAATAATACAACAGAGAAAGTATGCCTATCAATAGAAAATAAGAAGTCAATTTTTTTTTCCACTTATTACAATTCAGCAAAAACAATGCAGGTTAACCAACTTCAAAATTTGATGCAATAAACATTTTCTAAAAGGCTATTATTATTTTTTATTTATCTAAAAAAGTATCCAATCTAATAGGTTTGTAATAAATGGACTATATTAGACTTTGTTGTTCTATGCTGTTTTTGTTTGTTTGTTTGTTTGTTTTTCCAGTTTTTTCTGATTTTGTTTGTTTGTTTTCCAGGCTTGTGATTAAAGAAAACTCTAGGAGCAGTTTTAGCTCATAGTGTGCTTGAGCAATTTCTACCATAAAGCAACCTCACTATATGAATTCAATATGCAATTCTTGTCAAGAGGAACAGAAAATTTACAATTTGGCCAAGTTTTCCATTTCCATTCCCAGGCCCAAATAAGCTTCCCATTAATTGTGAATGCTCATAATGTAACACCCACATTTTATTTGTTCCCATCCTGGTTCCTGTTCATGTTATTGTGAACCAGCATTTTAAATGTTTTACCCATACCCACGATTCTGTTAAGACAAGTTTATTATTTAAAAATAACTTAGCACATTATAATTTCCTCACCCAAAAAGCACCAGCTGCTTCCTAGTGCCTCCTGTGAGCACTGAACTAATTACTAAATCAAACCAGCTCTAATGGTAGTGGCAGGTACTATTAGAATGTTGAGTGATTAGAGAAAACATGGCTGCAGGTACACTATGTGATCAAAAGTATCCGGACACCCCACAAACATACGTTTTTCATCTTAGGTGCTTTGTACTGCCACCTACAGCCTGGTACTCATTATCCGCGACCTCGGTAGCCATTGGATATCGTGAAACAGCAGAATGGGACGCTCCATGGAACTCGTGGACTTCGAACGTGGTCAGGTGATTGGGTGTCACTTGTGTCAGAAGCTTGTACGCAAGATTTCCACACTCCTGAACATCCCTAGGTCCACTGTTTCTAATGCGATAGTGAAGTAGAAACGTGAAGGGACATGTACAGCACAAAAGTGTACAGGCCGACCTCGTCTTGACTGACAAAGACCGCCAACATTTGAACAGGGTCATAAAGAGTAATAGGCAGACATCTATCCAGACCATCCCACAGGAATTCCAAACTGCATCAGGATCCACTCCAAGTACTATGACAGGCGTGAGGTGAGAAACCTTGGATTCCATGGTCGAGCGGCTGCTCATAAGCCACACATCACGCAGGAAAATGCCAAACGACGACTCGCTTGGGGTAAGGATTAACATTACACGATTGAACAGTGGCAAAACGTTGTGTGGAGTGACGAATCACAGTACACAATGTGGCGATCCGATGGCAGGGTGTGGGTATGGCGAATGCCCGGTGAACGTCATCTGCCAGCGTGTGTAGTGCCAACAGTGAAATTTGGAGGTGGTGGTGTTATGGTGTGGTCGTGTTCTTCCTGGAGGGTACTTGCCCCCCTTGTTGTTTTGCGTGGCACGATCACAGCGCAGACCTACATTGATATTTTAAGCACATTCTTGCTTCCCACTGTTGAAGAGCAATTCGGGGATGGCGATTGCATCTTTCAACACGATCGAGCACCTGTTCATACTGCACGGGCTGTGGCGGAGTGGTTACACGACAATAACATCCCTTAATGGACTGCCTACACAGAGTCCTGACTTGAATCCTATAGAACACCTATGGGATGTTTTGGAATGCTGACTTCGTGCCAGTCCTCACCAACCTACATCGATACCTCTCCTCAGTTCCACACTCCGTGAAGAATGGGCTGCCATTCCCCAAGAAACCTTCCAGCACCTGATTGAAAGTATGCTTGCAAGAGTGAACCGTGTCATCAAGCCTAAGGGTGGGCCAACACCATATTGACTTCCAGCATTACCGATGGAGGGCCCCACGAAGTTGTACGTCATTTTCAGCCAGGTGTCCAGATACTTTTGATCACTAGTGTATCTTTATGCCCCAACTGGAGGAAATAAGCTTTAGATAGTGATAACATGTTATGAGTTTCAAGCTGATTTTACTTTTATAACAAGTGCTTGAACTGAGCATTTCATAAACACTGTCCAAGTTTTTCATGAAAATTATCTAATTCTTTTTCTACAGTACTTCCAGCCCAAAAAATGCATGTCCAGGACATAAAAAAAATGAATAACGAATTTGAGAAAAAGTATGAGTATTGGAAAATTTAAGGGAATAACAAGCAATATTTCGAAAACGGTTCACTCAACAAAAAAAATGTATATGACCTAAATTGTGTATTTTAACGCAATCTACATTTTTTGTCCAGTAAAATTTTGTCTATCTCTTATGGTTTACCAGTTATGCAAAAGTCGTTTACAATGAAGAATACTTTTGGAGACATTCCCAGAAAATTCAAGATATACATTTCATTTTTCATAAAAATATCTTAAACATATGATATTTTAATCAAAATCGTTAGAGCCATTTTTGAGAAAATTAAAATTTTCGAAAAATGTTCCATGTAAAGGATAATCTGAAGTGGGAGGATTTTCTTGAAAACCTTCGTGTCGCATCTCTGGAAGATACTGAACCTAAATACCAAGTTTGGTGTTTATCCGACTGTTCGTTTCTGAGTTATGCTGTTCACAGACACACACAAGGACATATTTCCAAAAATGCTTTTTTTGGATTCAGGGGGTCTCAAATCGTGTATTTCCGGTGAAATCTCGGTATCGACTTTTTGGGTGGAATACAACACTTCCCCTACTTACTATACGTAGTAGAGAAAGTAAAAATGGAAGGAAATAAATATTTCCATGTGCTGTATTATCTCACATCTTAAGTTCTGATTTGTTTCTGCTGGATTCACAGATTTCGGTCACTGGAGTAGGTAGGTAAATGTAATGGCTGAGAGTGAGTTACCAAGCCAGGCTATTGCAGAAACTTGATTTAGCTAAATCAGCTTTATTCACAACTCAATTAATGCTGCATTTTACATGAATACCTCTACTCCTTACCCCATTGTTTTGCATGTTTTCATTTTGACACAAGAGTCTATGGAATGTTGCTTGATTCACCCACAAGAAATGCAGTCAAGGTCTATCAAGAACTTATAAGTTCAGCAAACCTTTGGAGACAAATGCGAGGCGATAATGTGAGGTCTACTCTTTTCATTCTTTATCTAACATGAAGTTAAATGCAACAACTTTCAATAATGCAAAACTTAAAAAATTTAAAAGTATCAAAGGTTCATCTCAAAGTATTAGACATACTTATCAAGGTATCAATGTTATCGAAGTCCCATCCCTACTTAATAAGCATCTTAAGGGAAGTGGGGTTTAGGCTTCGTTTATATTTGTTCCAGTGCTGGCTCAAAGCCATGCTATTGCCCAGTGTAGCAGGTTTTAGGGATAGCAAAATCTTATAACATGAACAAGATATTTGAAAATAGATGGAATCATAATCATGCTTAAATTCTAGTGACTTTTTGGAGTTTTTTGTTATGAAACTGCAGGTAAATGAAGTGCCAAAATTGGTCACTTTGGATGTGCCCTTCATTGATGATTATGGTCGGTGGTTCTTGGGTGATCATATTCTTGCAACTGCACACCCATAATTTTCCTTGTATGTGTGTGTTTACCCCTACATGTGTTTCAAGACATCCACTATGAGGACTTTTTTCTCTGTGAACCCATATATTCAATTTCCATGTGTGTGTTCTTTGTGGAAAAGCAGTACACTTTGTTAGAGACACAGGTTACAGAACTTTAGAGGTGCATAAGCAGCATTCTGCAAGTAGGAGAGAAAGCTTTTGGGTGAGGTGTGGTGAAAGGTGCAGTATGTTGAGATGTACAAGGTGGTCGACAAGCCTGAGAGATGAAACTCCTAGCACAGTTATGTCATTTTGTGCATTAATATGAGAGTTATGGTTATACTATGTGACATACCGCAATTACATTTACTTTATCCAGTTTAAATATGCATAATTTAAATTGCAGAATTACTATGGTTAATACAGCTCTTTAGGGTAGTTACTTTCTTACTGTGGTTATATGAAACTCCTAGCACAGTTATGTCATTTTGTGCATTAATATGAGAGTTATGGTTATACTATGTGACATACCGCAATTACATTTACTTTATCCAGTTTAAATATGCATAATTTAAATTGCAGAATTACTATGGTTAATACAGCTCTTTAGGGTAGTTACTTTCTTACTGTGGTTATATCTTAGTAGTTATGTTAGTATTGTGCTAAGAGTTTTACAAATTTGATTGTCTACTGCATTTTGACCCTGGTCACTTATTCAGTAGACAATCACTACAGTTTATTTACATTTTACAATCTCTTGTCACTAAATTATCTTGCTCTTTTTTTTCAGTTTTTTTTCCTGTCCCATTTCCACTTTTTTTTTTCACTTTCCATTTATTGATTACTTAACCATCACGCATTCACTATAGCTTTCCATTCAAAGTAAGATGCACTACCTCTTACTTTTCTCTTTCCACTGTCCAAAGCCATTTATTTTTTACTTTACACAAAAACTGTCCAATGCTTCTAGCGTCCTTGCATATCATTTCAATTATAAGTGTATTTCTATCCCCCTTCAACCACTTCTTATTAAAAAATTCTTTTCTCCAATTTTCTGTTCCTTGGCACTTAAATACTATGTGTTCAATGTCTTCATTACCACCACATATCAGACATTGGTTCTAAGGAATACCCTGTCTTAGCCCTTTTAGCCTCCATGCTCCGGTTCTTAACCATGCAATAGATTCTCTCTCTTCTTTATTTACTATGTCTATATATTTTTCCCTACCCCATGTATTTTTCATTGGCCTATAATAAACTAATGAGCCCTTTTCGGCAATCTCACTGAACATGATTTGTATTTCTATATCTTCCAGTCTTTTCCTTGCCTTTTTCCAAAAATGTTTTACGTTATTTTCTCTCCTTCTCCATATATCTCCTAACCCATTTTTCTTCAAAATATTCCGTAATTTACTTACTCATCCATCATTCATTAAGCTCTTCTCTTGGTATTCAATACATTGTCTTAACACATTACTTTTTCCTATATTTAAACTTCTGAACCAAAATTTCAAAGCTCTTTCCATTATCTTCCCCTTAGTTGGCACCCTGCCCATCTCGAATTGAGCTACCTGTC
Organism: Deroplatys truncata; assembly: GCA_030765065.1. NCBI lineage: Eukaryota > Metazoa > Arthropoda > Insecta > Mantodea > Mantidae > Deroplatys > Deroplatys truncata. The sequence continues at coordinate 51,922,213 of CM060982.1, forward strand.
TTACAATTGACTTCGGTTCAATTTAATTCAAGTAACTAGCTGTAAAGCAAAGATTTTTATGAGAAAATTAACTGAATCTGTCTATCAACAAACTTTGCACACCCACTGAGTTAGACCACGAGCCGTTACTGGTTTCAAACCACTATAGCTTTAGCTTACATTGGCAAATCAGGAACCTCTGTCAGTCAGTTATCGTCCTAGTGGTATCCTGGAAGTCCAACTTGTTTGTGCATTTAGTTACTCATCATGTTTTAGCCTTTAACTCCAGAGAAATTGTTGCCCATGCTGGAAATTTTGTTTTGTTTTGTTCGTTTATATGACCACCTAATACCTATTCTTCAATTTGTAATCTGAGGATTACAGTGAAAATATTAACCATGACCATTTATAGATGGTTTAAGGATTCCTTAACATCCCATATTATTGCTATGGACAATGCACCATACCACATGATCTAAATAGATAAGTGCTCACTAACAGTGACACTAAAGTACAAATGGTAGAGTGGCTCATCGCCATAACGTGGCCTGGAACATTATAATGCAAAAAAGAGGAGCTTTTTAACTTCTGTTACTCATAAATGAAAATAAGCCATAGCCCAAATATTTTGTGGATGAACTAGCTAAAGAAAGATGGTCATTGAACCAGCAGATTGCCTCTAGGTATATCATTGCCACTTCAACCCCTTAAGGCTAATCTGGGCAGAAGTAAAGGTCTATATCATAAGACACAACAAAACATTTATTTTGGTAAAAGTGGAACACTTCATAAGGGAAGCAGTAAACGACATGACACCACAAAAGTGGAGAAGTACTAATAAAGATGATTATTAACCAGTGCAGTCAACTTAAGTGTGTTTTCATTTTGTATAGTTTTTAATCTTTTAATCTCCTGATGAAGGCACAAACCCAAAATATTGAACATATTTATTGTTCAGAATTTGCGTGTTTTTATCTTTCACTCATATACATACTTATGTGAGAATAACTGGTCATGGAGACTGGCTTTGCAGATAAAAATTAAGTTATCACAAGGGGTGGCAAAACTCCTGGAATTAGCCCTAATTTGTGCTGAATAATAGCACCTGCCTGTCCAAGAAAATCAATGTATAAGAGAAAAAGAGATGTATAGGAAAATGATTCAATGAAGCCAGTGGAAAAAACCACCAAAACAGTGGGAAAAGACAAAGATTACATTGTCAGTTTTCAATGAGAGAGTTTTCATTTTCCCACCGTTTTGGTCCATATGGAAACAAGGGCATGTAATCCAGTGCAGCAAAAATCAGTCTTTCTTCTTTAGCCATTGACACACAAATGTTTTAAAGGTCTCCTCTTCCTCAAAGCGAATCTCAAGATGAGCTTACTTTAGTGGTCCAAATAGATGGAAATCTGATGGAGCTAGGTCAGGGCTGTATGTTGTATAGAGCAAGACTTCCCATCCAATTTGCACAATCTGTTGAGTTGTGCAAAGACTGGTGTGTGGTCTTGCATTGTCATGCAAAGAACAACACCTGCCATAGCTATTGATGGACGAACTTCTCGAAGGCGTGCTTTAAGCTTCATGAGGGTGCTGATGTACTGGATAGAATTTGCTGTGCACCCCTGAGGCAAAAATTCAACCACAATATCACCCTGCTCATTCAAAATTGACAAATTAAGCCTGAATACTGTGGCTATCATGCTATGTGATTTTCATTTAATACTGTTCAAAATTAAAAGTGAAAAAAAGTACGAGGCATTGCTTTCTGACTAACTCTGTATTTCTATTTAAAAGTACATTTTTTTTAATTCCATGATGCCAAAGTTCAAATACATAATGATTAAGACATTGAGGGCAAATGATAGAACAGCAGCTGATCAGCAAATTTATCCCACTCACTTTTTCCTTCAGAGTTTCATTTCACTACAGTTTAAAAGTTTACTTATTTTATGTACCTATTTGGTTTTTGCTTTAACTCTATGTTTAGATTTTAGCCACCTTCATTAAACATTATAAATTTAAATGAAAATGCATGAAAGAACTGTAGGGGAAGAAATATCACTAGCAAAATTTAATATACCTAATTCCTATAGTGCAGCAACATAACTGATGCAATGTTCCAAGAGTCATCACATACTCCACTGTGGGGCGGCCATTTACCTTACCCCATGAGCATGAATTCTCTCACCAACTGTCTGAGAAATCATATGGTTTTTAAGGCAATTTTCTACAAATGTATGAAAGAGAGAAGTGAAGTGCACCCATTGATACTTTCCTCTGATTTAAAGGATAACATCCATACCCCTTCAACTTTGTAAACCTTTAACCAACTCTTTCTTTTACTATGTGAATCTGAGTGCTATGTTAGGCTATTTTTACTTTCCTTACTATGTATAGTAAGTAGGGGAAGTATTGTATTCCACCCAAAAATTCGATACAGAGATTTCACCGGAAATACATGTTTTGAGACCCCCTGAATCCAAAAAAAGCATTTTTGGAAACATGTCCGTGTGTGTGTGCGTGTGTGTGTGTGTGTGTGTGTGTGTGTGTGTGTGTGTGTGTGTGTGTGTGTGTATGTGAACAGCATAACTCAGAAACGAACAGTCGGATAAACACCAAACTTGGTATTTAGGTTCAGTGTCTTCCAGAGATGTGACACGAAGGTTTTCAAGAAAATCCCCCCACCCAGATTACCCTTTACTTGGAACATTTTAATTTTAATTTTCTCAAAAATGGATAATGATTTTGATTAAAATATCATATGTTTAAGATATTTTCATGACAAATAAAATGTATATCTCAAATTTTCTGGAAAAGTCTCCAAAAGTATTCTTCATTGTGAACAGCTTTTGCATAACTGGTAAAACATAAGAGATAGACAAAATTTTACTACACAAAAAATGTAGATCGCGTTAAAATACACAATTTATGGCATATACATTTGTTTTGTTGAGTGAAGCATTTTCGAGATATTGCTTGTTATTCCCTTAAATTTTCCAATACTTTACTTTTTCTCAAATGGGAATTCGTTATTCATTTTTTTTTGTCCTGGTAATGCAAAGAGAATGGAATACTCCACATAGCAACCAGCTCTTAAAATATTTGACTAATCTCTTAAAGCCTACCAATTCCCCTTGAATCTACAAGAAAATTAGCAATAAGATTAACATCTCGATATCTCAATTGACATGAAGCATATGGAGAATAAGCGTTTGTAAAAATAGTTTGTACAAGAGTAGAGAAAGTCATGTGAGTGTAACACATCAGATTTTTATGTTTTACATTGGAAACATATTAAACTGTTGTAATTATAGTAGGCATATAAAATGCAAGCTTTATGTGCATTAAATAAGGTTTTAGAAAATATATCCTTACTCTATTCCATCATCTATGCCAGAAGTAGTATTGTCCTTCTTATCACCAGTTCGCCAGAATGGTTGATAACAGCAGTTCAGTTCATCTATATCACTCACATTGAACTCAGGAAGCACAGAGTCGATTATGAATAAAGATGTTATGTTAGAGTCAACAAGTAGTGGGACTTTCTTGGAGCAGTTGATGGGGCTCTCTTTGGATATAAACTTACGAACCAATGGGTCAAAGGCATCAAGGTCAGGTATTCTGCAGCCTTCACTGTCCACTAGGAAACCAGATTTAACTTTTGGGATCACAGGGTCTGCAACAACATAATAATCTTAAGTTAGAATCATGTAACACCAAAACAAGTTAAATTAGTACTTAGATAGTGATTAAATTCTCCAGAGAGTTGAAGCTGAGAAAACCTGCAATTTTCTGTCAAATCTGTGTCAAACTTTAATATTCTACACAGCTTAACACACACATTTAAGCTTAACTTTTATACTTCTTTTAGAGCATTTAATTAAAATGTTATATTAATGAATTATATATAGGGTGGAAATCAAAACAGTAACATGGGAAATCAGTTTTCCTATGATATTCTCTCCCTGTTAATTTCAAAGAAAAATCTTACAAGTCTATTGTAATAAGAGTTAAAAAGTGAATCAGAATACAATGTTAAAATGTTATTTTTGTTTTTATACTAAACTTTCCTACCCGCATTATTTATTATAAAGTTAAGAGCTTTAGTTACTTTCTATGACATATATGCAAGTAATCTAAGCCCCTAGTGAAGAGGAGGGTAGCCACAGACAGTGGTTATTCCTGGACAGATCTAGTTTTAAAGATTGTTGCTAGATGTTGACACAAATCAGATGCCCTTGTTCTATAGGGTCTTTCAACAAGAGTGTCCTATCTTTAAACTTAAATAAAACACGTTCTATAAATGATAGAGGTTTATTTCTTTTTTTATTTTGGAACATAATTAATGTCACTACGTGTGGAAGAGAACATCAGTTAAGTGACCGCCGTTACTTCGTTGGGTTGTGCGTGTACGGTTGACCCAATTTTCAATGACAGAAGAACGTAAATTAGGTCCAACTTCACGAATAACACGCATAATGTTATTCATAAGATCATTTACTGTTTCTAGCTGTTGACATAAACTCGAGATTTAACATAACCCCACAAGAAGTAATCCACGGCATTAAATCACATGACCTCAGGGGCCAGTTAACATCACCACCACGGGAAATGAAACCTCTGAACTTCTCCTTCAAAAGATTGATTGTTTCGAGAGCAGTATGAATGTGGCACCATCTTGCTGGAACTAGATGTTACCGAGATCCATACCATCCAATTGAGGCCAAAACTAGTCCCTTATAAGGGCCCGGTATCTTTCTCCATTGAACAGTTGGAGCTTCTCCAAATTCATCTTGGAAAAAAATATGGACCAATGATTCCACATCACACAGTAACCTTTTGGGGATGAAGTGGTCGTTCTTCTCTAATCTGCATTGGATTGTGATTGTTCCAATAGCGGCAATTTTGTTTGTTAACACAACCATCCATCCAAAAGTGAGCTTCGTCGCTGAAGATGATTTTTCGACAAAAGTCAGGGGTCAGCTTCCAATTGCTCCACAGCCCAGTCAGCGAATACACGGCGCAACCTATGGTCGTTGGGCTTTAGTTTTTGAGTTAACACCATTTTGTAAGCGTGAAATTTCAAGTCCAGATGCAGAATTCGCCATGTTGTGGTCGACGAAAGCCCCAATTCTTGCGCTCGACGAGCAATTGATTTGTTTCCGTTCTCGCTTACACTCACACGAACGGCGCCTATGTTTTTGTTGGAGCGCTTACGTCGATTATGTACAGGCGTTCTTCGATCACTGGCAGAACCACTTCTTACAAATTTATCGATCAAACGCCGAATCGTTCTCTCGCAGGGACGATGATGCACACCGTAAACTTCACGCAATTACATGGAAGGTTTGGCGAACAGATGATCCATTTTGATAATAAATTTTCACAATTTCTACGCGTTGCTCAATGCTGTAACGTTCCATGGCTATTTGTCAATACCAACTGTAACCACATGAAAAAAAATGACTGCTGTAACCCAATAACAATGGCAGCTATCACATGTTAAAAGATAGGACACTCTTGTTGAAAGACCCTTTACCTGCCCTCTGTAGAGCTAGTTGACAAGGAAAACTACTATTGTAGCAGAGACGGTTAGTTTGGTATGAAGTTGTTTGTTCAGCTTATCCAGACGAAACAGAAGTTGTTAAATTTATAATTCATCGAACATCACACACTCCAATAGAAATTAGAATTAATGACATGTTATTAGAACAAATAGATACATTAAATTTCTGGGCCTTGAAGTAGACAGATATTTACATTGGAAAGATTACACAAACTCAGCTCTGCCTGTTATGCTATCAGAGCACTGGTAAATGTAATTTCTATAGATACACTTAAATTAGTATACTATGCATATCTTAACTCTACCATGGAATACGGAATACCATTCTGGGGCAATTCTGTAGAAAGTAAACAAATATTCCTTATGCAAAGCAAGGTTATAAGAATCATTTCCAATATCCATAGTAGACACCCTTGCAAAGATCTTTTTAGAAGACTGAAGATATTAACCCTACCTTTCATGTATGTATTCTCTATCTTAAAATTTCTTTGTATCAATCGAGCAACATTTATAACAAAAAAGGAAGTTCATACTTTGTTGCTTCCAGAAAGGTGTAGATTATGAAACCATAAAAATATTTAATGCTCATCCTAATAATCTTAAGGAAAACATTGACAATTTTAGTGCCTTTAAAATAGCTGTTAAAGAGTACCTTTGCTCAAAACAGTTTTATTTTGCACAAAGTTATCTGAATGATAAATTATTCTGACAATAACACCTGTGTAGCTCTATAAATAGTATTTAGTTGTTTTTAATGAAAAATAATTTCCAATTACATTTGATACCTACTCTAGAATTAATGAAAGCTATTTAAATGTATTTATATATATTGAAGAGCTGGCAATCAAATTTATGCATTGCAAATCAAATACATATAACAAAATGATGAAACGTGCAGGCTAGTGAAAGTTTTAAACAAAGCACAAGTATTACAATTTATATGCAGCCAAATTGAATTTGTATATATGTATCATGTTAGTCTTATAACTGCAGGGAAGTATTGATTTTGTTTCTGCACATAATTACAGAATTTTCCTTTGTTTCATATTGTATATAATAGGTCTTATTTTTTTTAAATGTTCTATATTCATATCTAATGTTTATGTGTATATGAAATTAAATTTTACATTTACTAGGCATGTTCAATGTTCACAGGCCTTTACAGCTACTAGTAAACTCACAGGATGCAATCCAATCCAGTGTATTTGTTTTCTTTTATGGTCTGTGTAACTTTCTTTGATCTTCATACAAGGCAAGCATTTGATATGAATATTTATATTTATTTAGTATGGCGAGCATATTATTCACAGAAAACTAGCACAATACCAACTCCATAATATTAACACGAGTCGATCAGAGCATTATAATTAAACTCCATGACTGAGGGTAGCCCTGGACAAATGTTGTGGGTAGTCTTGCACAAGCTATGAAACAATTTTTATTGTTCCAGGGCTTGGAATTATGCAGAGATTCAAAGAGAAAAATATAGATAAGGGATTTAAGTAGTATGAAGATAGGTTTGGACATGGTGATTGCTGGAGAAATAACCATCAGGGAGTCAGCAATCCGTTATGATGAGCTGAAAAGCATGCTACATGACAGAACTAGGCCTGCACAGTCTGGCTTACAAATCAATCTGAAGGCTAAATTTGGTAGATTTAACAAAAACATTCCCTGATGACTGTAAAGAGCTATTGGTGAAATATATTGGTGATCTGGATAACCAACTAATCTTACTATCAAAAAAGGAATGTCTACAACTAGCCTACCAACTGGCTGAAGAGTTGAAATCATCACATCTTTTCCGTAAAGCTAAAAAGATGGCCGGTAAAACTTCTACAAGAGGTTTATAAGGTGATTTCCCGGATCAGCACTAAGAACTCCACAGTCCACAAGTATCATGAAAGCTGTTAGTTTCACTAGACCTCAAGCTCAATTGCTCTTTGAGGAGCTGGAATTCATATCCACAAAATATGCATCCCCCCCCCCATCACAAATTTTGAATTCTGATGAAATAGGGGTGTCCTTTGTATGTACATGAGAACTCTTATTATTTCTGTGAAAGGAAAGCGTCAAGCAGGCAAATTAATGTAGGAAAGAGGGATAAAAAGATAACACTCCTGTTTTCGTCAAGTGCTATCAGAAACTGTATTCCTTCACTTTTCATATTTCCCGAATGCACATGAATGATCGACTCATGATCAGCATGGCTGTTGCTCATTTGAGTGGGAGGATCAATGCATACATACTTCTCTGGTATCTTCAGCATTTTTCACACTTCCCTCATTCATTGAAAGACAATCCAGTGTTGCTGATATTTGATGGCCACACTAGCCTTTAACCCTCAATGTCATCAACGTTTTTCATGACAACAACATCCAATGTTTAGTATACTGCCCCATACATCTCACAAGCCCCAACCTCTTGACCACAAGTTCATGAAACTGTTTTAAGAATTCTTACTTGGAAGCCTGTGAAATCTGGATGTGAAGAGACCCATGTTCAAGAATAACAGAATATGATGTTGCTGATCTTGTGACTAGTGCATATACTAGAGTTTGTCATTTGGAACCGGCACTAAATCGCTTCTCATGTAGGGGAATTTACCCTATCAACCCAAATGTATTTTGTGGCCTTAATTTTGCTACAAGCAAAACAAATTCCACAACAGAAGAAAGGTTAGCTGATCCATCCCAGTTTTCAGTTGCAACTGACTTAATCCAAGCTTCACTTTCTCATGATCAGTCAAGCAATCACTTAGGAGCAATTCAAATGGACACAATTATTAGGCCTAATGATAACCCCCAGACTTCATCTGCCGAACCTAGTATCCAAGACCCTCAACCGTTAACAAGCTATGCACATAAGAACCAGTTTCATCTTAATGCTAGTGCAGCTAATGAAAATCAGCAGATTCAATTAATAAATTAAGATCAATAGGCTTAGTCAAAACTTCAACTTGCATTGAAGAAACTGTTACCTCAACAACAAACAGTAGCAACTAACAAAATAATGAACTCCTGAAAATGGAAGTCGTAGAAAAGTGAAATCCTAACATCTACTCCATATAAAAAAAAGTCTTGAGGAAAAAGCAGCATCCAAATAAATGAATGATGGGCATAGGAAAGTGAAAGAGGAGACTGTATGCTGATGACTCAAATAGTCCAAAGAAGAGCATTGCAAAAAGAGATGTAGTTATTGGCTCAGCTGCAGCATATCAAAAATCTATAGATGAAGAAACCACTAACTGTATTCTTTGTGAAGAAAACGCTGATGAAGATTGGATCCAATGTAAGGACTGTAATGGATGGGTCCCTGAAGCATATGCCAACATCGATTCCATTGATGGTCTCCACGATTGTGACCACTGTAGAAACATGTCAAAGTGACTTTTCTTATGTTTGTACTCAATCAATGTAGTGAAAGTTGCTTGTCCAGTGCTACACACTACTTTCATAAACAATGAAACGTAATAATGACATCCAAACAAAGTGAAGTTTTTCATAGCAAATGATTAGATATTTTTTCATAACTGCTCAGAATTAAAGTAAATACATGTAATTTCAAACTTCATTTGTCGTTTTGTAATCCCACCATTTATCTGAAATACAGGCTTATTTATGGTTAGGGTCCAGAGCTACCCGCCTCTCCCTTAATCCTTTTTTTTTTATATCATAATTTTCATTTGTTACAAACTTGTAGGGAGTCATGGCCCCAGATAATGAAACAATGTTTATAATGTAAAAATTAACAAACATTACCATATTAATATTTTCTCTAAAATAAATAAAGTTTTTGGATTCTACTTTTCTTTAATGTTCTCACAAATATTCTTATACAATTCATCTATAAAATCAACTAGAGAGTGCATGAGAAAAACTGATTTTTCGTATTAAATTCCTATGTCCAGCATTTATTCCTTTTTTTTGGGGGGAGCCCCTTCAGAAAATTTCCTTGAACATTTTAATATAATATTTTTAATATGTTTAATATGTTTTCTAAAACATATTAATATGAGTCCCGGATATTTGGAGTGATGCAAAAGTAATATGAAAACCACATTGTTTTATTTATTATATTACCATTAAAAATTTGAAAAAAAATGGGATAAAAGCTACATTTTGTAGGAAATGTTTAATGCAACAAATTACAAGAAAAACTAAATATGCAGTAACATATACAAATAGAACTATTAAGTACTTTGATAGAGTCTAAAAGCCACTCTTTAAAGTAAATGAACTTTTAGAAAAATAAATTGAATTTTTTTATAAATATGTTATTTAAATACCACTTGTGCTTTTCTTGAAATATTTATAACAGTGTATATAGTCAACAAAAACTATGTAGGAAGCGAAAATCTTTTAACCAAAACTACCAATAAATTAAATATTTCAGAACTTTGATTCAATGTAGATTAATTTGCTAAAGAAACACATTTTTTATTTTTATTTTGCTATAAATGTTTATCTACATTGATTCTATAAACAACATTTGTTTATTCCTGGATGCCTCCACCTCAGAAATGGGTCTAGTCATTGTTTCGTGGAATAAGTAAAACCCCAAGGTCCTTGGCCATATGGGGAATGTTAGAAACGATAATACTTGTTTATTCAGTTACAAAAATAATTTATTAACCTCTATTAGTAACTGTTCAAATATTAGTACACTTAATTAGATTACCTCCGTGGTCAAGTTGTCAATGTTATAACTTCTCAACTCAGAGTTCCAGATTCAGTTCCTGGTTGGGGCAGGAGAATTCTTTCTAAGTAGGACCATTCCCTACCCTCTGCAGTGTCTGGAAGTATCAATGTGAGTCTGTTTTGTGGTAAAAATGATTAAATTCAATGTTTAAACCCTACGGTCAATGAGTTATAAACATCAGCTGTTTCTGAAGTCAAAGCCTCTGATTTAGTGGCAGTTGCATTATTTTACATTAAGTATACATGTTTTTGCAGTAACATTATTAAAGAGAGTGAACATTGCACAAATAAGTTAGGTAATAAAGAATGAGGTCATATTGTCATTAGGAAGATATTCAAATTTTATAGGCTTATTTGAATAGGTCATGCGGTATTAGCTATGGTACCAAGGGTGGGGGTAAGAGCTGTGTAACAAACAGTGCTTCCGTTAGTATACAGATGAAGAAGAAGAGCTAAAGGATCAACATGCAAGTCCTACATTCTTGAGCCAGAGAATTAATTCTTCCTTCTCCTACTTTCTCAGGTATGTAAAATTATGATACAGGTAATGTCAATTTTATTAATAATATTTAGTTGAATCAAGTATAAATTCTGAGTATTTTGGGATGATTCGTGGTACCATCTAGATCCTTTGTTCATGTTTTCCCTAACTTTGAGCTATGTCCCTAGTTATGCCCACAAAGATGAGCAAAATGAAGCTGAAACTATTTAAAGCTGTAGTGGGCATCATGACAGTATGACCAAATAATTAATGATTAAGGCAAGTCTTAGTGAAGTAAATAACAGAACAGCTGCTAATCAAATTTTAACGTATTTACTATTTTCCTTGAGTGCCTCCATTTCACCATACTCTTCAAGAGGTTATACAAAGGAAGCAAAATTTTTAAATTTCCGAAGGAAGCAGACTCAAAGTTTGCCTTATTTCATAATTTGCCCTGCTGTTTTTATACCTAACCCTTTTTGTAAGCTATGTGCCTTTCTTTTAATTTAACACTTAATTCTTAGTTACTCTTTGGACAGCTAATACTAAATGCACATCTTCTAATATCAGAATAAGCTATAAACTGAAAATTGTAACTCTGGAATGTTACCAACTTTAATTTCTTGTTGAACATGAAGCTAATTAAAAGCTTCAATAGATGCAAATTATAGGGTACTAGATATTTATTTCGCTTTCTCTTGCATTTAGTTATGATAGATAGACAAAGTATTGCATTCCACCCAAAATTTCGCAGAAATGCACAATTTGAGATCCCTAAACTCTGTTGTTAGAAAAAGATTCAGCTGTCTGTCTGCCCATTTATTTGTGAAAAGAATAACTCACAAAATGAAAAGGCAGATAAGAACAAAATTACAAAATTAAGTTAGATATCCTTAAAGCAAGAGAAGTAAATATTTTCAAAAATTATCCATCCCAAATCGCTCTCTACCTGAAATTTTTTTTTCAGCATTTTTATTTATGGCACTGACATTTTGGATTACAATATCACAATTACAATTGATATATTGAAATTGGAACTGGAATTTTCTCTGAATAGCCTAAAAAGTCTGCATTCTTATTGAAGTTTAGACAACTTCATATAAGTGGAAATTATAACAGACAAAAATTTACAACAGAAAAATTGTAAAACCCATTAAAATATGCAGGTTGTGTTAAACAACTTTTTTGTAGACTTGCACTTTATGAACTAGTTCTCACTGTTGGTCTGAATTTTCTAGTATTATCGAGGGAGAATACACAGAGATGATTTTTAAACATTTGACTGTATTAGCATCTTGTATACTTCTATGTAGCTACAACAAAGTGTATATTGAAAGTATTTATAGGAATAAACAGGATGTAGACTGAAAAATAAGCTTTTATACATATAATTTATAGAATAGATATGAAAATAAATTACAGTGGGTAGAGAAAGTGTGAAATTATGTCATATTAAATTTTTATTTTAAATTCTTTACTGCAGTGTTCAAACAGGGTGCAGTATGATCAATAAATTTATATTAAGTTGTTTTCAGTGGCTCTGAAGCATTTGAGTTGGACTCTTCCTTTTTTTATACTGAACTGAACAAACTCTTGAGTTGAACTATTGCTTGTGCTATATGGAGGTTTTGTATTGATTAATGTAATGGCAAATTATTTTAATGTCTTGGAAATGGAATTCTACAGAAACAGAATAAATTTTGTAATCGGAGAAAACAGTCTCCTATGAAATTATTGTTCCCACAGAAATTTAAAGAGCAATCTAACATTACAATGAATTGATCATTTCTCCACATTGGTTATGGGCATGGTATATTTCCAGAACTTTTAAATAGAGGAGGGAAGCTCATGAGATTCAATATTTCCTTTTATTGTCTGCTTCACTGCTGTTTTGAACACTGATGGCATGGGTTCTTTCTGTTCATTATTGTGAATATATTGGGGGTTCATGATATTCAAGCCATAAGGGACACGATGGGAGGGAGGGTTCAGAATTTCAAAATTAAACTTTTGGCTCTAATGGCTTGGTCAAGTTTCTAATCCTTTATCAGTGAAATGCTTATTTACTCCTGGTTGTATGCTATATAACATTTCCAAAACTTTTTACGTTGGAGGTGATTTGGAATTGATGAGTTTTAATATTCATTCACTTCACTCCCATTTTGTTGAAATGAATATCAGTGCATAATATAATATAATACATTAGGGCTTTATGGTATTCTGCACCTAAGGTTTAATGGAGTATTCAACATTTTAAACCATACTGTTTGGCTAAGAAACAAGTCAGTTAAACGTTTACTTCTTCTCAGTGGTTACAAACTGCAGCATTTCCGAAACTTTTAACGAAGTAGTGAATGTGTGTGGTTTTTCCCCCCACACACTCAGTCCAATAGTCAGGTAAGGAAACTTTGCTATCCTTGGGATAGAAGAATTTCATGAAATTTCAGTGATAAAGACTAAAAATATAGACGAGTTCAATACAAACATTTCACTTATGTATCTGTATTTATTTAGAGGTGGACAAAAACTTACTTCAAACAGAGAAAGTTTTGCATTTCTGGCCATAAGTTGATCTGAAGATCTCACTGGAAATAAACGTTTTGAAATTCTGAATCTCCCCACAATAAAGGGCAGGTAAATAATAAATTTTCAATTTGAGTTGGACATTCTTTGTGGATGCCAGGTGAAATTTAGGAAAATTTAGGAAAACTCCAAACTATGCTTTAGATAGAAAAAAAGTCAATTTTATTTATTTTCTCAAAAATGACTAACGATTTGATTAAAATGTCATATGCTTTAGATACTGACATGAATAATTAAAACATATTTCTTGATTTTTCCATGGATAGCCTGTGAATTCCTCTTTAACTTAATGAAGTTTAGATAATTTTATATAGCTGAGAAACTTAAGAAATGAATGGAAATTTACTACAGAAAAGTTTTAGAACTCTTAAAATATGCAATTTGTGTTAGGTAACTATGTATTTCTGGTAGGCTGCTAGATGTTTCCTTTTGTTGGCATGAACCTTCCAGTGTTTCCAACTATACATTTCTGAAATACTATGTCCATTCTTTTGTTTCTCGTCACCTCAAACAAAGAGTATGCATATTAAGGTCAGCATATATATAGCGAGGTACTTTTTGAACATTTAAATGTCATCCAAGAGTCCTGTGTACTTCAGAGAAGTTTACTCTGAATAATTTCACAATAGACATAAAATACATTACAGTAGGTACAGAAAGCCATATGACTAACACATCAGAAATGTTTCTATCTCAAGCTAACTTGCTCAAAGACTACACCCTACTGTATAAAAGCCAAAAACCTACCACTGGTCTACAGTGACAGTCCAAGACTTTTTGAGCTGTTTCTTTCAAAATGGTATGTCTGTTCACTGTCTAAAATTCTGCTTATCCAAATATTGTTCTGCACATTTAGCTATGTAAGGTGAATAAATATTTAAATATTTTGTTTTTTAATAATGCTGTCAATTGCCAGAATCATAGCACTGCCAGTGGGCCAGCATTTCATCCGCAGGAGTTCTTTTACATGTTAGTAAATCTACTGACATGAGGCTGTCACTTTTAAGAACACTTAAAAACCATTGGTCTGGGCCAGGTTTGAACCCACGACCTTGGGATCTGAAAGTTAGTACCTAACCAACTGAGCTATCCAGACCCATATGTCAGATTAATGTCTTAATTAATCAGAGTAAGAACATGTCATTTCTTTGGTATGGTGAGCCACAATTTTGGGTGAATATGATGATGCTCTCTAACTGTAACTGTTTGGGTTGCTCCAAAATGAGTTAGTAGTTCTTGAGCAGACTGTACACTGTGAGCATAATAAGAAAATGCCATGCAAATGAGCACTACCACTCTGACTAATTGGAAGGGTAACTTACACAAGCATATTCCGAGAGAATAAAGCACAAAACGAAAAAGATACACGCTGAATAGCAAGCCTCTTAAAAATAACTAATGAAGCTTTGCTCCTTAATAAGAAGAACAGGGGAAAAAGTAAGAAAGTGAGAAGGAATATAAAAAAACAAAAAAGAAACAGTAGATTTCTTGGAGTTACAAATAAATAAGATCTGCTTTGAAAAGTTACAAAATTATAAACTATATCCATAATACTTCAAATATAAACACACTCCAGCAGTGGTAGCCAGTGCCCCCAAAAGAAGTGTGGGTCAATGAAATAGCTGGTCAAAACATGTAAATTTGGAGTATTTAAGAATATACTGTAAGAAATCAGCCATTATTATACAAGTATTGAATTAATTAATTAAAATTAATTTACACAGGCATATGAAATGTGCAGTCTTATTACAGCAACCTGCTGAAACTCTGTATTATTTACATAACTAAAAATCTGATGTGTTACACTCACATGACTTTCTGTACTCTTGTACAAACTATTTTTACAAACGCTTATCCTCCATATGCTTCATGTTAATCGAGATATCGAGATGTTAATCTTATTGCTAATTTTCTTGTAGATGCAAGGGGAATTGATAGGCTTTAAGTGATAGTTTAGATATGTTAAGAGCTGGTTGCTATGTGGAGTATTCCATTCTCTTTGCATTACCAGGACAAAAAAAATGAATAACAAATTTGAGAAAAAGTATAAGTATTGGAAAATTTAATGGAATAACAAGCAATATCTCGAAAATGGTTCACTCAACAAAAAAATGTATATGACATAAATTGTGTATCTACATTTTTTGTGTAATAAAATTTTGTCTATCTCTTATGGTTTACCAGTTATGCAAAAGTGGTTCACAATGAAGAATACTTTTGGAGACATTCCTATAAAATTCGAGATATACATTTCATTTGTCATGAAAATAATTAAACATAGAATATTTTAATCAAAATCGTTAGAGCCATTTTTGAGAAAATTAAAATTTTCGAAAAATGTTCCATGTAAAGGGTAATCTGGGGTGGGGGATTTTCTTGAAAACCTTCGTGTCGCATCTCTGGAAGATACTGAACCTAAATACCAAGTTTGGTGTTTATCCGACTGTTCGTTTCTGAATTATGCTGCTTACAGACAGACAGACAGACAGACAGACAGACACGGACATGTTTCCAAAAATGCTGCTTTTTGGATTCAGGGGGTCTCAAAACATATATTTCCCGTGAAATCTCGGTATCAAATTTTTGGGTGGAATACAATACTTCCCCTACTTGCTATACGTAGTAGAGAAAGTAAAAATATGCTACTTGAAGACAATGTTTCTAAATACGTATAATTTAAAATGCCATAATCTAACAATTATCTTTCAGTGCTCAAATAAACTGAATTTCAAATAGCCATCACACAATAATGATATTATAAATTTTTCATTGTTTATTTATTTATTTATTGGCTTCCTTATTTTAGCTGACAATGTACCTAAGTGAATCTATATGTCATTTGTGCTGAGGTATAGGCTTTTAATTTTTTGAATGTAAATAATAAAAACTAATTAATGACTGCAATTCAACTTAATATGTAGAATTTTAAATGGTTTGCGAGACATAATAATTTGTTAGAAGCATTAATTTTTTCTAAATTTCAGTATCCATTCAAAGCCATGGTACTCTTAAAAAGAGAGTAAAATATTTTTGCTGACAAGAAAGCATTTGAAAAAGGTATAAAAATTACAATATTGCAGTCATGGGTACACCTCCCACTGGCTTTTTTCAACAAAGTTATACAGTGCTTGCTAATTGTAATTATGCAATTTCTAGTTACATAAGGAAAATGTAATCCACTAATCACTTACTTGATTTTTTGTGGGGAACGGGGGATATTTTTCAGGATACATGGGTACATTCTGCATGCAGAATTTTTGGTGCCCGAATATCCTAATGAAATGTGGAACAAATTCTCTTTTTATCAGCAAAAATTGGGAAAACAAAACAAAGCCACCAGAGGCAATAAGAACAGAACAAAGCATGACTTGATAAATACATGGTCTTTAAACATATTCTCTTCCTTAATAATTACTGAAGGATATATTCCAAAGGAAAAAGCGTAATGCTTACCATAAATGTGGGCCAAAGCCATTCAGCATTTTTTCTTTGAATTGATAAAATGTTTCAAGTTGTACACATAATCCTTTAGAGAACAAGTGGTTGGATAAACTTTGTTTTGTCTTTTTATTGCATCACTCTAGTGACTAAGTCAGGTATGTGATACCAATGGCCTTCGAGCTTGCGCAACATCCACCACCACCACCACGACCATGAAACTTGCATCTTAGTATACCGTCCCACGCAAGATCCACCACCTCCCGCAGGGGTCTATTACAGTAGGCACAGGATTGGCGCTCTTGGGGTCCCGAAACACTCTCTCGATTGGATTCCTCTGAGAGATGAGAGGGCTTATGTCAAACCCCTAACCAACTTTGGTCCACAAGCGTGTTTGACCAACTACCAGTTACCGCCCTAAACACAGTCTGACGGATACCACTACAGAGGGGAGTCGCAAAGGCTGACTGGGTAACGCGTAATTCCAAGCCCCTGAGTATCATGTTGGACTGTGTTTGTATCCGCTGAAAGGTCAGTCCCTGGGAGGGGCCATTGCACGAGCTGTTACACTCCTGAAAGCAAACGGGTCCCTGTGTCAATGAGTTGGGAGGTGAGACCCTAAGGTGAGTAGGTCCAGGCCAAGACTTTTACCAAGCCAGGGTGGCGCCCAGAATGTGAGCATGCATCAGAGACATTGGCAATGGTGTAGGATTGTTTTGCCATGGAAAAATTCAAAACAAATGTTAATGTAAAAGAAGTAGTCGAATGTTGTGGTTCTCGCTACTTAGTAATTAACAGAGCAGATGAAGGTAAAAAGTTTACATAGGTGAATCCATTTACAATTCTAAAGGGTCTCGATAAGATTGCTGATCCGTCCTGCATTAAATCTCGCAATGGTTGAAGCACATTCAGATCCCAGGCAGCGAAAATACTCAAACCCAACATGTTAGGCAGTATCTTGTTAAGGTTCAGATACACAGGATATACCGACGTGGTAAACACCCGTGCATTGGACGGTATGACCAATGAAGGGATTCAAGTAAATCTTGAAGAATAAGGTGTGACATCGGCATATCTGTTCAACAGAAAGAAAGAGGTGAATTAGTGCCTACTCCTACCCCATTCCTTGCCTTTGATCAGGTACACCTTCCTCAAACGGATTAACGCAGGGTATGAAGCCTTCGAAGTCAGGACATTCATCCAAAATACGCTGAGACGTTATATGTCAGCGTTTTAGACACACCAGTGATTTCTACGACGGTGAATCTACCTGCGTTAACTGTGGAGCGTCTTTCACAATGAAGCATGTACATCAGCTCCAACATACGTTAACTGCAGCGGAGAATATTCATCAAGTTCCCGAGATCTCCCCATTTTGCATAGGAAAGAGCGGTCCAAGAGATCAGCGAGAAGGAGTCCTCGGAAGGCCGGAAGCTCTTGCGCATCCATATTCAAAACCGGCGGAGGGCGATGGGTTTTTTCGGGCGTAAAAATCCTTAGCATGGCTTCCTTCGGAGGGAAAGTAAAGTCGGTGGTCCCGTGTCGCAGATTTACGGACGTAAAAGAACCTGAAGCATAATAAGAGGCTTCTGAGCAAAATTACCGGTCTTTCATGCCCAATATAGAATGGGACGCTAAGGACCGCAGCAGTTAAAGAGCGTCGATAAACAAAACTCCTTTTTTTGCATCCACCAATCTTCTCCCCCGAAGTCTGGCACCTACAACTCGGTTGCAGATACACCAGTACCGAGTCGGGAAATCGCATCTCAGACCAGCATTATAAACGGAGCCAGAACACAGCCAAATCCTTCAAAATCAACACCAACATCAACATGTCGTTGACTTCTGCCAAATCCGTTAGTCAAAAGATCACATCGGTAAAATCACCATTAAAACCGTCGACCTCAACCAACAAGACTAGCAAGCCCGTAATACATAATGCAGCGCCAAACAATGTCAGGACCAGCTATGAAAGAACAGACTTTCTGAAGGAAAGTGATACGTCCCAGAACATCAAAAGGTAAAATAAGTCCACGAGCATCTCCTAAGAGATCTTCCTCTAAGGAATCTTCCGGGAAGGACTCAGATCGCGATCTACATCTTCGCGGATCTGAAGTTACAATTGGTTCGAGGTTCTCGAACTGAAGTTTTCTATTGGAAAAGGGTCCAGCCCCATGGAGGATATGAAGCAGGAGTATTCTGCCCACACTGTCAGAACGACAGTGAAAACGAGGCAGGATAAACCTTCCGCTAAAGGTGTTAGCCCTACACCAAAGAAAAAGGGTAAATTTATTCGACCACCGCGTTCCTCACGTAGTGGACTATGACGATTGAGATACTATCCCATTGCAATTGTCATGGCCATCCTACAATAGAACATACGTGGAATTAGAACACATCGACCAGAGCTTGAACTTTTGGTCAACAAAGATGACCCTTTGGTCTTATGTTTACAAGAGACTACGTTCCGTCTGCAAGATAGCTTTTAAATCAAGCGGTATACCCCAGTACGTATGATCTTGCACCAGGGGCACTATAATGCTCATCAGAGATGATATTCGTGGAATCTGTATCCATGTAGTCTGATATCCAGTCTGACATCTGTCAGAGACGATTCTTTCTGCTGCTGAGCAATCTATTCCTCGGTCTACTGCCCATTCCCATCGATTTGCAGTCCTTTGGTGGACGGATGAATGCCAAAATGCCATTCGTAGTCGCAAGAGTGCTCTTAGGGTTTTCCAGCGTCGCCCTATACTGGATAAACTGATCTAATATAAGAAAACGCGTGCTAAATCTAAATAAGTTAGTAAAGATAGCAAAAAAGACATAATGGAGCAAGTTTGTAGCTTCATGTTGTCGACATACCCCTTCTTTTGTCGTTTGGGATAAGTCAATGCGTGCGGCCTGAAAATCCACTCACATGCCAATCGCCGCTCTTGTTGGTGCTGCTGTTGGTGCATTTGATGTGGCCATGCTTTCGCTCAAGTGCCTAACTCATACACCTATTCGCCCGAGTTCTTTCCTGTTAAGACTCAGGTGGAATCTCGAGCTCTCTAGTTTCGTTCTGGAAACTTTGAAGATTACAATCACCTTTTCACTATGACGGAGTTAGAACACGCTTATTCATCTTCGCGACTATATGGACCAGGCGGTATCCACTTACAAATTTTGCAACAGCTCTCTCCTGAAGATAAGACTTTCTTGCTCGAGATCTATAATAGTGTTTGGATTGCGTTTGCAAGGTGATGGAACGCATGATCAATGAACGGTTGGTATGGTGAATGGAAACTCGCAACCTACTGACCAACACCCAGTGCGGTTTTCGATAACGCCGTTCAACAATAGGCCACCTTATGTCATTATCGATGCAGATCATGAAGGATACATGAAGAATTGTCAAACCGTTGCGATATTTTTTTCCCTTGAAAAGGCTTGTGATACATGTTGACGAACAGAGATACTGTGTTCCTGCACACGGAACATACGTGGACGCTTACCGCTGTTCAATCAGAATCTATGAAGGTTGCTGAGTAAGGGTCGGCTCGGTTTTTTTAACCTTTTTGTTCAGGAGAACCGAGTGCCTCAGGGTTTGGTACTACATGTTACACTGTTTGCTATAACAATTAATTCTATCTCGAATTGTGTTCCTCCAAAGTATCGTCATGTTTATTCGTAGACGACTTTGCCGTCTATTGTACTTATCAGCGTATGCCGTTTTTGGAAGGATCTATGCAGCATTATTTAGACAACCTTCAAGGATGGAGTTATACAAATGGCTTTCGTTTCCCAACTGAGAAGTCAATCTGTAGGAGAGATTACAAACTTCGCTCCATATTTACTACCATTCACAGATTCGACTAGTTTCCTATCTGGTCATCGCATACAGCTCAGTTGAAAATGCGATGTCACCGTTTAATATCTTGTGGATATTAAATGGCAAATCTTGGGGAGCGGATTGGACGGTTTTCTACGACGGTATCGCGCATTGATCCGATCCGAGATAGACTATGGGTGTAACGTTTATTCCTCGGCACAACCATCTGTACTGAGGAAAATAGACACAGTCCATAATACGGGCATTCGTATGGCAATTGGTGCTATTCCAACTAGCCCAGTTATGAGCTTTTACGCCGAATAAGAACCTCCTCTGCGATATTGGCGTGATGTACTGTTAGGAAATTATGACTGTGGGCTTAAGTGCTTCAATGGTATTGGATGTACTTATGCTTATGAAACCGAACCCCGTACACTCAGTTTTCATGATAGCACTTCCATTTCTAGTGCAGAGCTGTATGTATATACCTAGCCATTTTGTATGTGCGCCATCGAAAATTGGAAGACTCTCATTTTGAGTGATTCCCTTAGTACACTTCAGAGGCTTCGTGAGCTGTACAACTTCTATCCCATTGTTCAGCAAATCCAGGATTCCCTCCATGTTTTATACGCTTCTGGCGTTAATGTGGAATGTGCTTGGATACTTGGTCACGTTGGCTTGCCGTGGAATGAACCTTCGGATTTGGCAGCTAAGGCTGCAACCACAGAACCCAGTGTTACAACATCAGTGTACCGTCGGAAAGCTTTAGGCCTGTTGTGCGGAGAGCGGTTCTATCGTGCTGGCGCGAGGAGTGTTTAGCTCTCCGCGGAAATAAGCTTAGAGTGGCGAAGTACATTCCGATAAACTGGGTAACTTCCTCTCGTGTATCCCGTTGTGAGGAGGTGATTTTGGCTCCGTCGAGTATTGGCCACAGCAATTTTACGTATGGTTACCGTTTTAAGGGGGACCTTGCTTATATTTGTTCACTGTGTAGCGAAATTCTGTCAGTCTTATGTCGAAATTCCCTCTTCTAACTTAGCTTCGACGGTTTGACATGTTCTGTGCCGTTTCCATGCATCTTTGTTCTGAAGAAAATAAACTGTTTTCTACTCCATGGCATTCCCAACTAAAATTAAAGGCCTTCGTTAAGGCTCTTTTAAAACTCCAGTAAGTTCGTACTCAAGCACAAGGGCTTTGTAAATCCGTTTTAATCTTTTAGTAATTTATGAAATGAAATTTGGTTGCATTTTATACCCGCATGTCCGTCAGAATAGGACTTTTCAATGGTGAAAGAATTATCAAAATCAATTGAATGGGCTTTGAGATTATGCTACATACACACAACCACACAAATTTCCTCTCTTTATAACAATATCAGCTGACTCATCCGACATTTCATGGTCAGCTTTTTAAACTGAACTACGAATTACATTTACCTCCTGAAACTCTTTATGAGATTATTGTACAATGATCTGGAGGGCTTTTATTGTGAATCCTCCCTTATAATTGTAGACCAGGCAGTTCCTAATAACGAATGAAAATCCCCCGATATCCATGCAAAAGGATGTGAAACATGGACGGAACATCTGACTTCTTTAACCTCTCTCCGACAGTCTTACAAGTTCTGGAAATGCTGCAGAGCTTCTAAGCACCCTTTGTCGGTAAAAAAAATCATTTGTCAGAATGGTCGGGTAATTTTTAGATATATTAGGTGAAATTTTAAAACTTTGTACCTTCTCTTTGATCCCATAGCTATTTAATACCATAAAAGCTACACCATTTTCACACAATGCAGAAAACCTTTACATATAGGACGAAAAGAGGTAAAGCTGGTGAAAACGAACATTCCGCACTCCCAAGCCGCAACGTTACCTGCTTAGAAGAGACACATAGTTGCGACCATCGAGAAAAATAAGCTTCTAATTTTTTAATTATAAAATATGGGTTCACTGATTTCAAAGTTAGCAATTTTCTGTCTTTATACAATTATAGGTATTTAGCATGCCCTGCTAACGAATTTGATTACAAGGTACGTATCTTAATACACAGGGTGGAAGGTGACCTATGACCATCCTTGTATAGGATGATTCTTTGTAATGAATAGAAAAACAAATCTTGGTGCAGTTTTGCTGTTTTTAAAAGTAGTTTTTGAGAAAAAAGCGAAATTGCTTAACATTAAATCTGCTTTAAATGAAAATTTTATGAAGCTTAAATGCTTTTTCAAATATTTCTTAGAGAAGATTGAAAGATAAATATTTTTGCATGTTTTAATACATCTTTTAATTAAAACAATTCGCACTCATACTGTTTTTATAAGCTTTCGAAACTTCTCAGTTGAATCTACAACATTAGCCACGAGACTACATACCATGGTAACACTAAGATTGAAAGAAACGCACTCAGCTGTTTGTTTATAAAGAAAGAGCTCTTAAGCTCTTGTTTATTGCACTTATGGCTTATTTTCGAAACAGCGGGTTATCAGTTACAAAACGGCTCACTCTACTAATGCCGAGTATCTTGAAATGCTATTCATTTACGATGAAACAGATCATAATGCGGCCAGCTGCGGCAAAAATCTAACGAGTCCAAATACGATCACCACAGCAGAGGATATTTGTTTTTATATGTTAAGAGTTCTAGGTACATGAAGCGCATCTCATGTTGGGAGTTGGTGAAAGAAGTGTTGCACAAGAAGAAATCCTTCGCTTGGTGGAAGAAGATTCTGAAAGCAGCAACCGTGGTATTGGACTATTTTGAGAATATTTAAAGGAAGAATTGCTACGCCCTTATCATACTCTGCGCGTATAGTATCTCTTTGAAGCAGATTATGCGCTAAGGTTAGCATTTTCTGAATGATTTCTTCAACAAGCAGGTAAGTTTCCCCATAAAAATTCTTGCAATGGATGAAGCAACCTGAGGCAGTATTTTAATACCTGAATAATTTCAATTGTATTTTTATAATAAGTAAATTCAATAACAGCTCGCCTTGAAACAATATGTATGTAATAATTATTTTTAAATGCATGTAACAGTTATTACATATGCTTATTACTATTGTAAACATGTTTAATAATGTTATGTGAAAACATTACATTAATAATGCAAGAGCTGTGAGAATAATAAGTTTTAAGTTGCTAACAATGAGGTAACCTTGTAGCAACAATGAGTTTGTGAGTTTGAAAGTTACTAGTCATGATTAGAGCAACGATAATGTAAATTCAGAATAGTTTAAAATTAGCCAAACAACAGCAAAGAAAAGCTTTAAGTAAAATGCAGATATTCTATTGGACTAGAATTAGCCAATCAGAGACTTGAAATACCGAAGCTTACAGATTTAACGGTTGAAATAATGTTCAGTTGCTGGCAAACCTTGGTAGTGACCAAATGGAAGATGTGTTCTCTACAGAAATGTTACGTGTGGACCGTAAAATATGTCTACGCGTTAGCTAAGTGAAAGTATTAAAGAATCTCACAGCTCTTAAAAAGTGTAGTGCTTTATTACAATTTGCGGGGATTAATAAAAGAAGTGAATTTAAATACTTAAATTCAGTGTATATCTACAATTATTGTTGTACCGCACCCTGCCTAAGAGATACATGACTACCAACATTACTGACGCAGCCAAGGCAAATTCAAACATAAATAATATATAGAAGCAGTTTTAATAACAAAGTTAAATATTATAGTGTAAAACTTGGAGTGTAACAACAAAATTACATCTTAAAAATCAGCTTCACGTACGTAGCAGCATATTGCGTAACAACAGCAACTATTACGTAATCAACAACTTCAAAGCGTGTTGCAGACTTCTTAAACAAAGTAACTCCAAGAACAATACTTCAAGTTGGCTTCCCAAACGAGAAGCTAAATAATTTACGTAAATAATATACGTAACTAAATACCTTCTTCAAACCAGTAATGGAATTAATTACCATAATGCACACGCTTGATCTTATGACAATCCACAAGGTTTCTGTAAATGTTTGGGCTGGAATCAAAGAAAACACATTAATTGGTCCGAGGATTCTTTCTCGGGTGTTTTAACGTTCAAGAAACGTTACCTGTTCTGTTTCAGGATGTTCCCAGTGCAGTAAGAAATGATATGTGGCTATTACATAGCAGCGCACCTTCGCACATAAGTAGAGCCGTGTGTAGGCATCTGCGCAACACCTACGTAAAAGACTAGAAAGCTCGGGATGGACCAATAAGATGGCCACAAGATCGCCAGATCTAAATTCAATCGTTTCTTTCTTTGGTGCGATATGAAAACTCGCGCATATATTACACAAGTACCTGGTGTGGAAACGTTGCAAGAAAAATACTTCGAGCAGTGGAAGAAATAAAAAGCAATCCACGTACTTCGTGGTGTGCAACAGAATTGGAGAAACCGTTGTGACGCATGTGTCCTGGCGAGGGGTACACATTTCGAACAATTTCCCTAAACACTAAAAGAGCTTCCCAATGATTTTCTGTTCTTGTCTTGCTTTAATTATTCACATTTTTACTTTCTCTACTACGTGTAGTAAGTAGGGGAAGTATTGTATTCCACCCAAAAATTCGATACCAAGATTTCACCTGAAATACATGTTTTGAGACCCTCTGAATCCAGAAAAAGCATTTTTGGAAACATGTCTGTGTGTCTCTCTGTGTGTGGGTGTGTCTCTGTCTGTCTGTGAGTGTCTGTGAACGGCATAACTCAGAAACGAACAGTCGGATAAACACCAAACTTGGTATTTAGGTTCAGTATCTCCCAGAGATGCGACACAAAGGTTTTCAAGAAAATACCCCCACCCCAGACTACCCTTTACATGGTAAAGTTTTCGAAAATTTTAATTTTCTCAAAAATGGTTCTAACGATTTTGATTAAAATATCATATGTTTAAGATATTTTCATGACAAATGAAATGTATGTCTCGAATTATCTGGGAATGTCTCCAAAAGTATTCTTAATTGTGGACGACTTTTGCATAACTGGTAACCATAAGAGATAGACAAAATTTTACTACACATAAAATGTAGATCGCATTAAAATACACAATTTGTCATTTTTTTGTGGAGTGAACCATTTTCGAGATATTGTTTGTTATTCCCTTAAATTTTTCAATACTTATTTTCTCAAATGGGAATTCGTTATTCATATTTTTTTTTGTCTTGGATATGCAAAAAGTATTAATCTGTAACAAAGAGAATGGTGCTGCACGTAACAACCAACTATTAAGAGTAATGTCTATGCTTAAAAACTACTGTATTTCTATATTGCCCTTGTAAATATATATTTCCCTTACATCTACAAGAAGATTAGCAATAAGATAGAGTCTGCAGATGCTTATCTCGATTAACATGAAGTAGATGGAGAATAAGCGTTTGTAAAAATAGTGTATACAAGAGTAGAGAAAGTCATGTGAGTATAACACATCAGATTTTTATAATTCACAAAGAAAGGAAGCATAATCTTGTAACTTGAGTTTCTCAAACTTTTATTTACCTTTGTAAATAAATGTCCCTATTAATAATTTGCGTAATATTGTAACTGTTTCCTCAGTTGACATACTTCCATTGGCTGTACATAACTTTCTAGGAGATGTCGGTCGTAGTGAGAGAACTATGGTTGTTGTAGTAGTGAAGGTCAGTGCTGGTTTGCTCAGCGAGTTCTGTGTTCGACTCGTCAGTAAACGATTACAAGAGAGACGAGGCTATAGAGAAAATGCGCATCCTGTGTTCAACAGCGAGTGAGCGTTTGCAAGAGAGAAGGTGCTAGAACACGCGTCCTGTCTTCGACACGCGAGTGCGCGACCGCAAGACAAAAGGTGCTAGAACACGCGCCTTGTCTTCGACACGCGAGTGAGCGACCGGAACAGAGAAGGTGCTAGAATGCGCTCCTTGTCTTCGACACGCGAGTGATCGACCACAAGAGAGAAGGTGCTAGAATGCGCTCCTTGTCTTCGACACGCGAGTGAGCGACCACAAGAGAGAAGGTGCTAGAATGCGCTCCTTGTCTTCGACACGCGAGTGAGCGACCGGAACAGAGAAGGTGCTAGAATGCGCTCCTTGTCTTCGACACGCGAGTGGGCGACCGGAACAGAGAAGGTACTAGAATGCGCTCCCTGTCTTCGACACGCGAGTGAGAGACCGGAACAGAGAAGGTGCTAGAATGCGCGCCCTGTTTCGACATGCGAATGAGCGACCACAAGAGAGAAGGTGCTGGAAAGCGCGCCTTGTCTTCGACACGCGGGTGAGCGACCACAAGAGAGAAGGACTAGAACGCGCGCATTGTCTTCGACACGCGAGTGAGCGACCACAAGAGAGAAAGTACTAGAACGCGCACCTTGTCTTCGACACGCGAGTGAGCGACAACAAGAAGGAAGGTGCTAGAATGCGCGCCTTGTCTTCGACACGCGAGTGAGCGACCACAAGAGAGAAGGTACTAGAACGCGCGCCTTGTCTTCGACACGCGAGTGAGCGACCACAAGAAGGAAGGTGCTGTAATGCGCGCCTTGTCTTCGACACGCGAGTGAGCGACCACAAGAAGGAAGGTGCTAGAATGCGCGCCTTGTCTTTGACACGCGAGTGAGCGACCACAAGAGAGAAGGTGCTAGAACGCGCGCCTTGTCTTTGACACGTGAGTGAGCGACCACAAGAGAGTTGGGGCTAGAATACGCGCCTTGTCTTTGACACGCGAGTGAGCGACTACAAGAAGGAAGGAACTAGAACGCGCGCCTTGTCTTCGACACGGGAGTGAGCGACCACAAGAGAGAAGGTGCTAGAACGCGCGCCTGTCTTCGACACGCGAGTGAGCGACCACAAGAGAGAAGGTACTAGAACGCGCGCCTTATCTTCGACACGGGAGTGAGCGACCACAAGAGAGAAGGTGCTAGAATGCGCGACTTGTCTTTGACACGCGAGTGAGCGACCACAAGAGAGAAGGTGCTAGAACGCGCGCCTTGTCTTTGACACGCGAGTGAGCGACCACAAGAGAGTTGGGGCTAGAATGCGCGCCTTGTCTTCGACACGCGAGTGAGCGACCACAAGAAGGAAGGTGCTAGAATGCGCGCCCTGTTTTCGACACGCGAGTGAGCGACCACAAGAGAGAAGGTGCTAGAATGCGCGCCCTGTTTTCGACACGCTAGTGAGCTAGGAACTTTGGCAGAATGCCTTTTTAAATGTGTTAACTCTATCTTCAATTTTAAGGTGAATCTGTACGATTTACATCTTTGTGACTGAAACGCCGCAGTTTTATCTTACCTTTTTCAAATATAAATATCTAATTGCCGAAATAAATGCCTTTTTTGCTTATTTTATTATTATTATTATTATTATTATTATTATTATTATTATTTCCTTATAATTAACAATTGCCTACATGTATATTTAATTTATTCACGTAACCCATAAAATGAATGTGATTGTACTGAAACTATGTTACTTATTGCCTTCCAGTCACTTCATATTCTCTCTACAAGCAACGAGTGTCGCCGTAAAAGGAGATAACAGTAGATAAGATTGCGGCGGAGGAGAATCCCCTGTGTTACCTCTGCTAAATATCTCGGGGGTGCTTGGCCGCGGGCTCACTTTCGCTCCAAATGTCAGGGCGAAGGTCGGTCTTGGCCACGCCGCACTCAGACAGCTGTATCCGGTTTTTCGCTCCAGTAAGCCTACTCACCTGAAACTATGCCTATATCAGGCAATCATCTCGCCCCCGATTCTGTACGGATGCGAGGTGTGGGTATCAGTGGCAGCGTCGACCACCCGCAGACTGCAGACCGTTCAGCACAGGGCATTAAGGATTATCTATGACACTAGGCGTAGATTCCCGTCACACATTTTACACACCCACTCCGGACTCAAACACATCGTAGACGTGGTGTGCGAGAGCTCCCGCACCATGCACACGAAACTTGCAACCCATCCCAATCAGCTGGTAAACGCCCTGGGTCACTATGACCACAGGGCCCCGAGAAGACGGAAGAACTACCGTCAAACCAAGGACGCCATTGGACCGCTTGCATAAGGGCTACCAATCCAACTCTCTCTCCCCAATTTAGGCGTATTGGGCCTGGTCCCTAGTTGGATGAGTGACCTTTCAGCGGCGACCCGCACAATAGCCTCCTTGAATACCCCCAAGTTAAGCAAGCATTGGGTTTGGTCACTAACTGGACGAGTGACCGTTCAGTAGTGACCCGCCTTCTTATTAACTTGGTTATCCCAAATCCTTTACCTACATCTTATCTTACTTCGCTGCCAATCGGCCTGCTTATTTTCATAACCACACAAACGGTTGAAGTTAAGCAGCATTGGGCTTGGCGTCACCTGAACGCTTGTCCGCTCGGGTGGTTCGCCAGAACTCGGCCAATGGCAGCACAGGAAGCGAAGCTCCGCC
Organism: Deroplatys truncata; assembly: GCA_030765065.1. NCBI lineage: Eukaryota > Metazoa > Arthropoda > Insecta > Mantodea > Mantidae > Deroplatys > Deroplatys truncata. The sequence goes on from CM060982.1 coordinate 51,951,151, forward strand.
CACTGATACCCGACATAAAAACTTGCGAAACTGGAAACCTATTTTACCGCGGCTAGGTACTGTGGCGATTTTACATTCCGCCCAGGTGAACCTGGGCGACCTGCTCTCGATTCCTGGATTCCAGGATAAATAATTTCACGGTTAAGACTTTGGTAGGAGACAGTACTGTGTTCTGCATTTGTGAATTAATAAAACACAATGGACTTTTGTAAACTGCACCTGCTAAAACACTTAACATTAATAATATGCCTCCGCCGAAAAGGAAATGTGTTTTAATAGGGGCCTATAAAAGGAAAATCCATACACTGAACGAACTATTTCTGACACAGACGTTCGATGGAATAAGAGTGAATTTACTTTCAACATAAGCCATGGGGGGGGGGCGATCGGAAATATCACAACGTATAAACAGTGAAAATAAACGAATGGTGCGTGCAAATGCTTCTTCTAGCAGTATTGACTAATTATTTTTAAAGCAAAAGTGTTGGTGATAGAGATATGAAATTAGCAGCTGTTGAAGGAGCGTCCATACTGTCCACCACAACCAAGCTTTTAGATCAATGGACTGTACTTCTAAACTTATCCAACGTGCTTTTGAACAAATTTTACCTACGGCCGCAACAAAACGAGGCAATTGAATTAAATGTTTTAACCCCATCTGTCATTTCTCAACTAGAATCTGATTTACAGGAACCTAATTTTATTTGAATACTGACGGATGCATCAAACCATTAGGCCGTAAAAATATATCCATTGCTTGTTAGGTGCTTTAATCCTATTGAGAGAATTCAAATTAAAACATTGAATCTGAAATTTTTGCCTGGAGAAATCTTTGCCACATTTTTGAGTGAGTGTTTGAAAAATAATAACTTAAAAGATAAAACAATCACTGTTTGTGCAGATAATACGAACTGCAATTTTGGAAGTGCTGAATCTAGAAAGGGCGTCAACAACGTCTTCACAAAACTGAAAGGAAATTTAGGTCATAACTTATTTGGTGTTTTGTGTTCTGCTCTTACAATCCACAATACTAGCCAGATGGCTGCTGATGTCCTTCCTATTGTTATTAAAGGCACTGTTTCTGAAACATATTCTTATTTCCATCTGTATATGTAAAGGTTGAAAATCTTAAAGAATTTTGTAAATTTGTAGCCCAAGAGTGCAAACAAGTTTTAGGGTATAGCAAAACAAGTGGCCTGCCTTACTCCCTGGGTCGAACGTTTTCACACTGTGTTTGTTCCTCTGAAATCATATTTCGAAGCTCAAAATAAATGTTCATTTGTTATCAAATCATTCTTTGAAAATCCTTTATCATAAGCTTGGCTGTAGTTTTATCATAACTAAGCATCAACTTTTCACACTGCAGTTCAAAGATTAAGAGGATCAAACAATTACAGTTTAAGTAATTTCTGTGTTAAATAAATTAAAAGCTAATTTAGTTCCCAGGGGTGAAGATGTTTCATAACATCAACTGTCATATCAATTCTTGGTAAATCGGAAAATGAGGGTTTATCATCAGAGATTGCAAAATTTTAACAGTAAGTTCATACATTTTATCCAACTGCAGCTGAATATTTAAATAAGTAGCTTGAACCTATTGAGAGCTTGCGGGACTGCAGTTGGGTAATACTTAAGGCAGGAGTACCCCAATGGAAGGATATACAAAAGACTAAAGATTTCATTCGTGAAATGGCTCCAACTATAATAGACGATACTGGTCTGTAAGATTATATTAAACAATATATATCACCGAAAAATTATAAAATTTGGAAACTGAAAAAAAAGCATCTTCATTATAGACTTTGAAGACGATGTTGATTCATAAGATTAACTTTAATCACATTTGTGTACATTTTTACAAAATGTTGTGTGGTAAAGTGGACTACTGAAGAAGATCCATTATCAGCAAAATGTCAATGAGGAATAACACCTGAGCTAATAATTTCACAGAATTGGATGGAGTGAATTCAGAACTACTATATGTGTAAGTTACACATTATTTATTTATTATTAGTTTTGAAACCTTCGTATTTATGGCGAAATAATTTTATGCGTTTTCTTTTGTCCCTCGTTTCACTGAGAAAAATTATAAATTTCCGGTTTTCTTATTTAAAAAATCTGACGTGTTACATTCACCTGACTTTCTCTACTCTTGTACAAACTATTTTTACAAGATGCAAGGGGAATATGGCAGGCTTTAAGCGATAGTCAAATATTTTAAGAGCTGGTTGCTATGTGGAGTATTCCATTCTCTTTGCATGTCCAGGACAAAAAAAAATGTATAACGAATTCCCATTTGAGAAAAATTAAAGTATTGGAAAAATTTAAGGGAATAACAAGCAAAATCTCGAAAATGGTTCTCTCAACAACAACAACAACAAATTATATGACATAAATTGTTTATTTTAACGCGATCCACATTTTTTTGTGTAGTAACATTTTGTCTCTCTCTTATGGTTTACCAGTTATGCAAAAGTCGTTCACAATGAAGAATACTTTTTGATACATTCCCAGAAAATTCGAGATATATATATATTATATTTTAATCAAAATCGTTAGAGCCATTTCTGAGAAAATTAAAATTTTCGAAAAATGTTCCATGTAAAGGATAATCTGGAGTGGGGGAATTTTCTTGATAACCTTCGTGTCGCATCTCTGGAAGATACTGAACCTAAATACCAAGTTTGGTGTTTATCCGACTTTCGTTTCTGAGTTATGTTGTTCAGACACACAGACACACACACGGACATGTTTCCAAAAATGCTTTTTATTTGGATTCAGGGTGTCTCAAAACATGTATTTCCGGTGAAATCTCGACATCGAATTTTTGGGTGGAATACAATACTTCCCCTACTTACTATACGTAATAGAGAAAGTAAAAATATGGTCACTTTAAATATACCCTACAATAATTCAATGTTTTAGATTTGCTCCAATTACCTCGGTAGATGCTGAGGGGGTCACTTTCTCAGATGACAAATTTGTTATCTGACGGGAGACTCAACATGACTCCAGAAATTTTTAAAAAACAGTTGGTTTTCATGCGCATCCAACAGACTATGTACTCCGTGGTTTAGCGGTTACCATGCTAGCCTCTAGTTCTTGAGGTCGCGGGTTCAAACCCGGTGGAGGGCGATGGATTTTTTTCGGGCATAAAAATCCTTAACTTGGCTTCCTTCGGAAGGTAAGTAAAGCCGGTTGTCCCGTGTAGTATATTTACGGGACGTAAAAGAACCTCAAGCCTGATAAAGAGGCCTCTGAGACAAATTACCGGTCTTTTACGCCTAACAGAATGGGACGCTAAGGACTACAGCAGTAAAAGAGCGTTCATAAATAGAGCTCGTTTTAATTTAATTCAATAAGCCGATAAGGCATTGTAATATACAGACTTTCTAGAAACGTTTTCATTTTTCTGTCAAGTGCAATTACCATTTTGTTTAAAACTTTAAAGTTACTTTAAAAATATAATACAATACGATGTTAGCATAAATATGTTGATTGTGCAAATGTCTGAACAGTGCAATCTGTAAATAAATATGTATAATGTAAGGTTTATCTATAATGCCTTTTATTGCCTAGTTTAGCTATTTATAACGCCTTTTTGCGTGCCTATTTCAATCATTTATAATGCCTAAACTTCCGGTCTCTGGTTATAACACAAAACACAGTAAAGGAATCAGCTAGTTTTCCTGCTGTACAGTGATGACATAACTCGTTTTCTTCATGTACTTACCAGGAATAATGGTGTTCGGCATAGGCAAGTGGTAACGGATTTCTCCCCTGATGTCAAAGTAATAAAGAAGAGATCCGCAAATGATGATAGGAATCCAAAGGAACCATCTTCGGCAATGAAGAATCCTCCTTTCATCCTTGTCCTGGACATGAAGCGCTGCTACTATTGGTGGCTCAAGCAACTGTCTCCCCATCTGTAACATTCAATCACAATAATCTCTTTTGATTTCTCACTGGTGTCACCTATTGTGACAGGTTTCTGTATGCACAGCTGGAATCTCTACTAACATCTGTCTGCTTCCTGTTAGCTTAGATGTTGCTACATTGATTATTCCGTGATAACAACTGGAGGCACATATTAACACAGACTAAAAGAACCTGTAGTTAGTTCCCAAGGCCGCGGGTTCAAACCCGGCGGAGGGCAATGGATTTTTTCGGGCGTAAAAATCCTTAGCATGGCTTCCTTCGGAAGGGAAGTAAAGCCGGTGGTCCCGTGTCGTAGATTTACGGCTTGTAAAAGAACCTCAAGTCTGATAAAGAGGTCTCGAAGCAAAATTACCGATCTTTCACGCCCAATATAGAATGAGACACTAATTACCACAGCGTTAAAGAGCGTCCATAAATAAAACTCAATTTAAATTTTTGAACATGTAGCTCCGCTCGCGTTGTTGCGTTAACAGCGGAGAGTTTTCTCTCACCCCCCCTCTTTGTCTCTCTAGGCCAGCAAGTGAGAGACAAGAACTTTGTCTTCTTTCTAGTTTCAAACTATACAGTTTCTTACGAAAACCGAAAAATAAAAAAATTATACTGGTTTGTGTATCCTAACAACGAAAAATTGGCACAATTTCTTATGCGGGGACCCATAAAAATCCCAGAATGTAGTTTAATACGCGATTTTCTCAGAAAGTGTACAACTTGTATTAATTATTATTAATTACCCACATTAAGAAAACAAATGATTACAGGTGCAGACAAAAAATGAGTTTATTTCAGTACTATCTTAAATAATATGGCTTAAATAGAACCTTATAACGGAAAATAACTGATCAACTATGAATTTACAGTGAAGTATCCTCTGTGGTTTCATTTGTTTGACACGACTACCTTGAAATTTGTGTGTAATAATATGTAATTTTCCATTGAGCAAGTAAGTAGTTCAAATATTTGAGAGTAACTATCAAGTTGTCGAAATATAATGAACTTATATCAAGTTCGCAGAGCAGCAAAAGTATGAGGTTATTTACGAGGTGCTATTTGGAAGAATAAATATTTGAACATTGAAATAAAATTAAAGTTTATAAAGTGTAATAAGAAGTGTATTAGTGTATGGAACAGAAACAAGAGCAGAAAACGGCAAAATTATAGCTACTCAAAACAACAAAAGTGGATACATTAAGGGCAATAGTAAGGAAAATAAGAAAGGACAGGGTGAAGGTATAAGAAAAGAATGTGTTGGAGGGTATATAATAAAATGTGCAAAAGAAAAAAATAAACTTTGGAATGAAAACATATTGGTAGAAGAGAGGAAACAAGATTCAATGACCAGCGGGAAGTACAAGTGTTGGAAGGCTACTAAAAAAAGTCTGATGTGTTACACTCACATGACTTTCTCTACTCATGTATAAACTATTTTTACAAACGCTTATTCTCCATATGGGTCATGTTAATCGAGATGTTAATCTTATTGCTAATTTTCTTGTAGGTGCAAGGGGAATTGGTAGACTTTAAGCGATAGTCAAATATTTTAAGAGCAATGGTTGCTATGTGGAGTATTCCATTCTCTTTGCATTGACAAAACAAATGAATAACGAATTTTCATTTGAGAAAAAGTATAAGTATTGGAAAATTTAAGGGAATAACAAGCAATATCTCGAAAATGGTTCACTCAACAACAAAAATGTATATGCCATAAATTGTGTATTTTAACGCGATCTACATTGTTTGTTTAGTAAAATTTTGTCTATCTCTTATGGTTTAGCAGTTATGCAAAAGTCGTTCACAATGAAGAATACTTTTGGAGACATTCCCAGAAAATTCAAGATATACATTTCATTTGTCATGAAAATATCCTAAACATATGATATTTTAATCAAAATCGTTAGAGCCATTTTTGAGAAAATTAAAATTTTCGAAAAACGTTCCATGTAAAGGGTAATTTGGGGTGGGGGGATTTTCTTGAAAGCCTTCGTGTCGCATCTCTGGAGGATACTGAACCTTAACATCAAGTTTGGTGTTTATCCGACTGTTCGTTTCTGAGTTATGCTGTTCACAGACACACACACACACACACTTACACACACACACACACACACACACACACACACAGAATGGGACGCTAAGGACCATAGTAGTTAAAGAGCGTCCATAAATGAAACTAAAAAACACACACATACGGACATGTTTCGAAAAATCCTTTTTTTGGTTTCAGGGGTCTCAAAACATGTATTTCCGGTGAAATATCGGTATCGAATTTTTGGGTGGAATACAATACTTCTCCTACTTACTATACGTAGTAGAGAACGTAAAAATAAGAGCTATAGATTTTAACTGTGCAGTAAACACACCGTAGTGATAGCACTGGAAAAATATTTTTAACACACTGCCTAAATCCCTCGGTATGATCCCTTGTAACGCAAAATTATTTGTCACTGCATTGCAGATTACTTTTACACCATCAATTACAATATCCTGCATTCAAACCTCATCAGCGCACAAGTAAGGCGGATATGGCATAACACCATCATAATTTGAAAGTGATTTTAAGTGCAAATCATTGCTTAAATGAAGAATTTTATCAACTAGTTCAGAACTCCAAGCATCAATATTTATTACAGTTGAAAAACATAACGCCATCACCGAGTTGCTTGTGCACTGTGTGTTTTTAACCTCAACAAATATGTGGTTATTTTGGCTCAAGATGCCAGCAATCACTTTGGCTGCTCTCACGGAAAACAACTTCTTAACATTAAAATTAAAACTGGTTCGTTTCTTACTAGGCATTATGCAAAGTCTTAAAACGTAAACCAGTAAACAAAGAACAGAAACCAAAACAGAAGCACCTGAAAATGGTACCATAACAAATAATATATGAATGAATAAAATGAAGCAGCCCTTAAACCGTGGAAACAAAAAATATAAACTAAAATAGGAACATTTAAAATCCTACTATAGCGAACAATAAGATATGAATTAATAAAATGAAACGATCTTACGAAATTGGTTCAAATCAGCATTCCATTGAAGAAAAAGCCGATGTAAGATTCACAAAATCATAGCAGTTCGTTTATTTCTCAGTATAAAAAATATTTGACTATCGCTACTATGTTCCCCTTGTTTTGTATTTGCAAGGACAGTATAGAAATGCAGTAGCCTTTAAGCATATACATATTTCTTAATAGCTGGTTGCTATGTGCAGCACCACTCTTTGCCACAGATTAATTCTCTATGCATATTCAAGACAAAAAAAAATGAATAACGAATTCACATTTGAGAAAAACTATAAATATTGGAAAACTTAAGGGAATATAAAGCAATGTCTCGAAAACGGTTCACTCAACAAAAAAAGTATATGACAAATTGTGTATTTTAAAGCGATCGGCATTTTTTGTGTTATAAAATTTTGTCTATCTCTTATGGTTTACCAGTTATGCAAAAGTCGTTCACAATGAAGAACACTTTTGTAGACATTTCCAGAAAATTCGAGATATACATTTTATTTGTCATGAAAGTATCTTTAATATATGATATTTTAATCAAAATCGTTAGCCATTTTTGAGAAAATTAAAATTTTCGAAAAATGTTCCATGTAAAGGGTAATCTGGGGTTGGGGATTTTCTTGATAACCTGCGTGTCGCATCTCTGGAAGATACTGAACCTAAATGCCAAGTTTGGTGTTTATCCGACTGTTCGTTTCTGAGTTATGCTGTTCACAGATACACACACAGACATGTTTCCAAAAATGCTTTTTACTTTCTCTACTACGTATAGTAAGTAGGGGAAGTATTGTATTCCACCCAAAAATTTGATACCGAGATTTCACCGGAAATGTGTGTTTTGAGACCGCCTGAATCCAAAAAAAGTATTTTTGGAAACATGACCGTGTGTGTGCGTGTCTCCAAAAGCATTCTTCAATGTGAACGACTTTTGCATAACTGGTAAACCATAAGAGATAGATAAAATTTTACTACACAAAAATTGTAGATACCGTTAAAATACACAATTTATGTCATATACATTTTTTTCTGAGTGAACCATTTTCGAGATATTGCTTGTTATTCCCTTAAATCTTACAATACTCATACTTTTTCTCAAATTCGTTATTCATTTTTTTTTGTCCTGAACATACAAAGAGAATGGAATACTCCACATAGCAACCAGCTCTTAAAAGATTGACTATCGCTTAAAGCCTCGATTAACATGAAGTAGATGGAGAATAAGCGTTTGTAAAAACAGTTTGTACAAATGTAGAGAAAGCCATGTGAGTGTAACACGTCAGAATTTTTTATGTTCTGGACATGCAAAGAGAATGGAATGCGTCACATAGCAACCAGCTCTTAAAAGATTTGACTGTCGCTTAAAGCCTACCATAATCCCCTTTCACCTACAAGAAAATTAGCAATAAGATTGACATCTCGATTAACATGAAGCATATGGAGAATAAGTGTTTGTAAAAATAGTTTGTACAAGAGTAGAGAAAGTCATGTGAGTGTAACACATCAGATTTTTTGGATACAGGGGGTCTCAAAATATGTATTTCCGGTGAAATCTCGGTATCGAATTTTTGGGTGGAATACAATACTTCCTCTACTTACTATACGTAGTAGAGAATGTAAAACATTTAGAAGGATGTTTTTCCATCACCATAAAAATTTGCGCGAAGACAAACAGGCTTAGCCAAAACAAAAGAAGTAGTAATTCTTAAAGTAGGAATATACTTAGATAAGTCCTACGTTACTAAAATCTTAGACCTGGAGCGTTTCCTTTCCAAATTTCCTTCCCAATTTGAATTTTGTTTTCTTATAATCAGTTCCCAAGGGAGCCTCCAGGACTGCCTCTTTCGTCACGAAATACGCAGTTGATGTTTGTTCCTGTAACCTCGAAAATGGTCTCTTCATCTCGCCAGAAAAAGGGTGCCTTAACAGCACCTCTATGTGCTATCCCAACCACAGATTTGCTCCTTCCACTCCTATAGCCAATCGTGGTTATCTAAGTGTTCTGTAAAACCGTCGGAAACTTCTCACTTTACCGATGCAAGGGACCTGGTGCCAGGTCAATGTGAGCAGAAGCTAGCGAAGGAAGGGACGCTCTCCTTAGGCGAGAGTACTTCAGTGAGGTTCTCAGCCGTTACTCTAAAATAAATCTGCTGTGTATAGGGTATACACCGGCAGCTCGCGCACTGGAACCCACGTGAGATCTATTACAGGAGGAAGGGATGAATTGAAGGAATCACAGGTGGCTCAGTTGGCTAGGCGCTGGCCTTTTGATCCCAAGGTTACGGGCTCAAACCCGGCCCACACCGATGGTTTTTAAGTGTGGCTTAAAAGGGACAGCCCCATATCAGTAGATTTACTAGCATGTAAAAGAACTCCTGCGGGATGAAATTCCGACACACCGACGGCACTGATAAGATCTTGGAACTTGAAAGTGTCGTTAACAAACAAAATATTTAATTTAATTTCACAGGAGGCTATAGGCAGCAGGTAGACACCGCCACGCACCATGAAACTAGAAACACGCCTGAAAGATGAGAAGGAAACGAATGAAAGTGAAATGAGGGAAAGAAAATAGAAATAGATGAGAAACCATCCCAACATTCTCCGACCGATCAGGGAAAACTACGAAAACACCAATTTCGGACGGGAAACGAACTCAGAATCTCCAGAATGCGAGCCTCACGCGTTGCCATCTCGTTCGATTATTGACGTGTAACTGTCATTTTAATTAGACAAAATATCTTCAACTTCTGTTTTCATAAGAAAACATCTGCACGTGCATTTAAAAATAACATTTTATAAAGTAATGAAAACAAATATATCCCTTATATTAATATTCCTTAGTATTAAAGATTCTCCATAAATTTCATTCAATTGCAGGTATCCAATATTCTCCAAATTATTTTAAATTTAAAGCTTGAGTCAGTATTTTTAATACTTAAGTCATTTCAGTCTAATTATATAATATATATATTCAATAACAGCGCGCCTTAAAGCAATAATATATGTATGTAACAATATATAACAATGTATATTACAGTCATTGTACATATTTATATTACTGTATACATGTAATAATGTTATGTGAATGCATTACGTAATTTAAAAATGTAGGAGCTGTGAGAAGAATAGGTTAAAAGTTGCTAACAATGAGGTAACAATGAGGTAATCTTGAGGCAATAATGAGTAAGAAAGTGTAATAATGCTACTAGTCATTATTGGAGCAACAATAATGTAAATTTTGTGACAGTTTATAAATAGCCAATTAACAACCAGAAAAAACTTTAGTTAAATGAAGGTATTCTATTGGAGTAGGAATAGCCAATCAGAGACTTGAGATACAGAAATTTACAAATTTGGACGGTAAAAATCAAGTCAGTCAGTGTTCCTAACCGGACGCGAGATGTGTCCTCGAGAAATTTAATACGTATTCGTGCGAGACGAAAATAGTTTACGTGTTAAAAAGTGCAAGTAATTAATAAAAAAATCTCACAGCTCTCTCTCTTTATCAGTGAAGTGTTATTTAAATCGTGTCAAGCATTAATAAATGGAGTGAAGTAAAATTATAATCTGTGTAAGCCTACATTCTTCAGTCGCACCACTCCCTGCTAAGACATTTATGTCTCTAAAAATAAATATTGACGCAACCGAGGCAAACAAATATATAATATTTAAAGAAACAGTCAAATTACAAAGTTAATATTTTTAAATTTGGGACGAAGCCTACCGGGTACCATACGTGCGGTTGCAACTACAAGTTCGGCTCCCCAACAGTCGAAATATAATACACTTTCTTCAAAATTTTTACCATGCGTAGCAGCAACAAAACTTCTTCAAATTGACTCCCAAAATTTGGGGCAGATAACAATACAACAAATAACCTTCTTCAGGCTGAAGGTGTAATATTTCCTTTTTCGAGATATTAAATTTATAAGCTTAACTATATAGTGGCACAAAACTGTATACATATAAAAAATCTCAATAGAAATCATTTAGTCAGTTTTCGATTTTGCATGAACAGCAGATGCTAACGCGTATCGTTGCAGACAAAAATAGCATGTATATGTGTTTTAATACATTTTCACGCAAGAATAGCCAAACCGATTGTTATGAAACTTGGCATATATCATACTTTAGACCTGACTTAGGAAATAGGCTATGCGACATATTACTTACTTGCCTCAAAGGGGGGCTTCTAATGGGGCGCAAAGCTAAGCCTTATACTTTAATTTGCATAAATAACCCAGAAAATACCATTCCATTATCTTTTTCCAAATATGGCGGTGCCGTGGCCGAGTGGTTAAACCGCTCGCCTCTCACCAAGGTGGCATGTGTTCAATCCCAGGAACCCGCATGTGGGATTTGTGGTGGACAAAGCGGCGCCTGGGCAAGTTTCCTCCGGTTTCACCCTCCATTTATTCTACTAACTGCTGCATCATCAACCTTCCTTTCATCCATTTCAGCATCATTTCATATCATGTACTTCCTCGCTCACATACCAGGCATCGGCCTGATCACTAATCCTGGATATTGTCTGACCCGACACCCGCTTGTAAGCGTAAGGCTCACTTGAAAGTCCCCCATACGAGGAGGGTAAACAGAGAAAGAACTAGAGTTTTCCAAATATCATGACATTTAAACTGTACACAGAAGAAACGGAGAGAGTGTAGGAGAGAAAGTGAAAAATGTGAAAGAGAGATATGGGGAGTGGAAAGAAAGGGAGATGTAAAAACTGTGATGTAGAGGGCGAGAGAGGGGGGAGGGAGAATTACCTCCACACCAAAGCTGCGGGCTCTGATAGTAGGTAATAATACCTGTCAAACTTTTTTTGGGGGGTGCGGGGATCTTCCGATTGCAGGAGAGGTTAATAACCCACGCTTTTTATAAAAAGGTATAAAATGAGGAAGGATGGAAAAATCCAGCTTTCTTCATGACACTCTTTGAGAGGAGAGCATAAAATTCCCAAATTACCTTTATCTGATTGTGCACAAATCGCCCCCCCCCCCAAAAAAAAACTCATGTTGTAAAAGGCGACACACCTCATCTCATAGTATACGACCTCAGGCACGGTACTGGTGACTTCCCATAATTCTGAATATCGGCCAGCACTAAGCCAAGCTATACTCTTAGTGCCTCGAACAAGTTTAACATTTCCATTACTCTGGCCGTAATCTAGATATGAAGAGTTCAGAAGTTATACATGCAACAATAAAGCAAGCTATAAAAATAGAACAAATAAAACGCGATTTGTATCTACGGTATGGAAATAAATCTTGAAGGTTAAAAGAAAAGAATAAGGGATAGAAATGAGCTTTCTACATTGCATGGTATTGAATATACACGCGAAATGCATTCGGGAACTATTCCATATGTGGTTGCAATGTACTGTAAACGCGGCGCGAAGTTACCTACGGCCGGCGGTGTGAACGCATCCCGGTTGGGTGCAGCTTACGACCAGCCCTTCGAACAATAGACGCTCAACAAGCTCATTATCTGCCACTTCCCCCACTATGCGTAATTACTGCTCCAGAATATTCTAATTATAGTAACCTATGCTTCCGTTTTGTATCCAGCGTCTATATAAGGGGTTGTGCCCAGTGAGTTCAGTTAGAGTGTCAAAAGGGCAGTTAAAAGTGCACAGCGAAAGTGTACAGTGCCAAGTTCAGTTCAGCTCTGAGTTATGACTCAGCAGTTCAGTTGAGAGTTGTGCTTTGGCGGATCAATTGTGTTCTGTTGAGTGTGTGTGTCAACAGTCTCAAATGTAACGTTGTGCTAAGCTCAGCGCCTACGTGATAACTTAAAATGTGTTTCGCATTAAATGGTGTTCTCGTATGTTAAAGTATTAAAAGAGTTGTTTGTTTTCTAAACTCGTGAGGAGCACTTAAAATATTTTGGAATGACAAAGACTTGTTTTTACTTTGTTACCACCTTTAAAAGGAAATAATGTATTCACCCAAAAATGTATATCCAGATTTCACCGGAAATAGAAGTTATGAAGTCCACTGAACCCCCCCCCCCAAAAAAAAAGCTATAGAAAGCTCCGAGTGCGCGTCTGTGAACAGCATAACAAAAACAAAAAGTTGGATAACCACCAAACTTAGTATTTATGTTCCACATCTACCAACAACGCGACCGAAAATTTTCAAGAAAATTTCCCACCCCGAACTGCCATTTACATGAAAAAATTCCCGTTAATTTTTATTTTTTCAACAATAGTTTTAACGAGTTTTAATTAAAATACTTAAATTATTGCTTTGAGCAATAAAACGTATATCTTGACATTTCTGTGAACAGGTTTGAAGTCCTCTTCAATTTGAGTAGATTTTGTAGAAGAGCTTATTGAACGAAACTTACTAAGCTTTGAACAGAACTGTAGTTCCGTTCAAAACACGCACACTTTATGAAAGTGTGCAGATGCTGCTGGACACCATTAGTGTAGGTTATTAGTTTTTGTTAACTTTAGAAATAGTTGATAGGTTAATAACTAGTTACCAATATTTATGTTACTGGATTCCAGTAGCTGATAATAATTGACTTACTAATAAAGCTTGCAATATAAATGCTGATATAGTGAACTAGATGCCAGGACGTCGTATTAGAGATTTTATTTTATTCATTTTAGCCGCAGCAGGAGCCTCTAGAGTGACGTAACAGCCCGCAAGCCTCTAAAGCTAGACCTTGGGCGGGTATCGGAAGTGTGGCGGATGGTGGATTGCCGGAATCAACAAGGTGGTTTTGGTTGATCAAACCACTGAGTAGGTTGGTCTGAATAATGAATAGGAAACCGTGCACCAACTACCCAACCCCAAGCTTGTATGTGTTTCCGTGCCCAACGGGTGCATGGCACATGGGAGATATGTCGCTAACGGAGCCTCTGGTATACCAGGCGACCTCCCAGAGTATTCAGCTTTACCCCGGTTGTCGTGGTTGACTATCTTTCCTTTATACTCGTGAGATTTAAATGGACACGGCAAATAAAACGCTGAAACTGTTCAAGGATCTCTAGAAGAAGACTGAACATTACAAAACATCTCTGAACCTCCTGTAGATGATCTGACTGCAGGCATTGTAAAACCGAGATTACAAACGAAGACTCTCAGGGGCTCAAAGAGGTGATGAAAATATGGGATAAATCTTCAACACTTTAGGGCGGTATCTGCCGCTCTCTGTGTGAAGATGAAGACCTGATGCCACACTCATCCAGGAACCCTGGTGTTACAAAGGGAAATTAAAGGTCTTAAGGAAATTAAATTATAACAGAATCGACAAGATGTAAGAACCTACATCTTAGAGATAAATGACAAATATAAGGTAAGGTGGTACAATTTCGATCGACGTAAGTTTTGGCACTATGTTTCAATTTTGTAGTGCTATAACTCTTATACAATTGCCTAGCTTCCATATGTTTTCAAATGCAATATTAGTGGGGATAGAGACTTGCTTTCCGTTCCCGGGTGTCTTGAGGCAGCTATAGAGAAGACTGTGCGACATGTACCGCCAGCTCTTGGCACAGTTCAGTAATATTTACTCGTGATTTCACTCCTACCAACAGTACATTTTCGATCAGTAAATAAGGTACAATTTCTATCAGTACAGCTGTTTTGTTTAGTCAGTCTCAACTGGTTGCCATAGACGTATACATTACTGCAAATAAGTTCCACACATTTAAACATATTTCAGTTTTTTACCTTTTCTGCTACGTATAGTAAGTAGAAGTATTGTCGTCCTCTGTGGACTAGTGCTAGCCTCTGGTTTCCAAGGTCGCGGGTTCAAACCCGGCGGAGGGCGATGGAGTTTTTCAGGGAAGGGAAGGGCAGTAAAGCCGGTGGTCCCGTGTCTTAGATTTATGGCGCGTAAAAGAACCTCAAATCTGATAAAGAGGCCTCTGAGCAAAATTACCGGTCTTTCACGCCCAATATAGAATGGGACGCTTAAGGGCCATAATAGTTAAAGCGCGTCCATAAATAAAACTCAATTTCAATTTCGGAGTATTGCAATCCGCCCAAAAATTAGATATCGAGATTTTACCGGAAATACATGTTTCGAGGCCCCCTGAATAACAACAGGTATTTTTAGAAAAAGGTCCGCATGTGTGTGTGTGTGTGTTCGTGTGTCTGAATAGCAAACGAAAAGTTGTATAAATACCAAACTTGGTATTTAGGTTCAATATGTTTCAAAAATGCAACACAAAGATTTCTAAGAAAATCCCCGCACCCAAGACTACCTTTTACATGGAATGTTTTTCGAACATTTTGATTTTCTAGAAATTGGCTATAACGATTTTGATGAAAATATCATATTTTTAAGATACTTTCATGGCAAATTAAATGTACAAACTATTTTTACAAACGCTTATTCTCCATATGCTTCATGCTAATCGAGATATCGAGATGTTAATCTTATTGCTAATTTTCTTGAAGATGTAAGGGGAATTGGTAGGCTTTAAGCGATACTCAAATATTTTAAGAGCTGGTTTCTATGTGGAGTATTCCATTCTCTTTGCATGTCCAGAACGTAAAAAATGAATAACGAATTCCCATTTTACAAAAAGTGTTGGAAAATTTAAGGGAATAACAAGCAATATCTCGAAAATGGTTCACTCAAAACAAAAAATGTATATGACATAAGTTGTGTATTTTAACGCGATCTACATTTTTGTGTAGTAAGATTTTGTCTATCTCTTATGGTTTACCAGTTATGCAAACGTCGTTCACAATGAAGAACACTTTTGGAGTCATTCCCAGAAAATTCAAGATGTACATTTTATTTGTCATGAAAGTATCTTAAATATTTGATATTTTAATCAAAATCGTTAAGAGCCATTATTGAAAAAATTAAAATTTTCGAAAAATGTTCCATGTAAAGGGTAATCTGGGTTGGGGGATTTGCTTGAAAACCTTCGTGTCGCATCTCTGGAAGATACTGAACCTAAATACCAAGTTTGGTGTTTATACGACTGTTCGTTTCTGAGTTATGCTGTTCACACACACACACACACACACACACACACACACACACATACAGACATGTTTCCAAAAATATTTTTTTTGGATTAAGGTTTTCTCAAAACATATTTCCGGTGAAATCTCGGTATTGAATTTTTGGGTGGAATACATACTTCCCCTACTTACTGTACGTAGTAGAGAAAGCAAAAATGTAGATGTCGTTAAAACACACAATTTATGTCATATTTACTTTTTTTGTCGAGTGAACCATTTCCGAGATATTGCTTGTTAATTTGTTTCAATATTCCAATACTTGCACTTTTTCTCAAATGGAAATCAGTCATTTTTTTTTTAATGTCTTAAGACATGCAAAGAGAACGGAGTGCTCCCATAGCAACCAGCTGTAAAGAATTAGACTATCGCTTAAAGCCTAGCATATTTCCCTTGCACCTATAAGAAAATTAGCAATAAGCTAGTTTCAGCAATTTATCTTGATTAACATGAAGTAGATGGAGAATAAGCGATTGTAAAATAGTTTGTACAAGAGTAGAGAAAGTCATATGAGTGTAACACATCACATTTTTCTTTACCGCGAATGTTTTCTCGTCATACTTTTCGCAAATTTACTAAGTATATATTATATCTTAACTTGTGCATATTGTACCGTACTTATTTTAAAGTAAACCTCCATTTATTTCTTTAGATGCCCCATAAAGACCAAAAAGAATATGTACAATAAATGGAGTCCGACTGCATTAGATGAGACGATGAAGAGTGCAATGAATAGACATTTAAGCATTCGATGTATATCAGAATTATATGGCAAAACTTTCAGCACTCTGCATGGTAAAGTACAAATTTAAAAACAAAATACAAGCTAAATTAACTCCAAGTATAGAAAACAGAATTCGTCATCCAACGGTACTAAATTCCGCAATGGAAGATGCTTTGCTCCAGGGAACTTTATTTCTGGAACAGCAACGATTGGATGTATCGCCACTCCAGTTAAGGAGGGTTGCATTTAAGTTGACTGAGAAAAATAATTGAAACATCCATGAAACTTAGAAGGTTGCTGCAATCGACTGGTTTAGAGCATTTATTAACAGACACGCTTACTTTAGCCTGCGAAAACCCGAGGGTCTTTAGCGAGCCAGAGCTGAAGCCTTAAATAAAGCGGAGGTAAGTAAATATTAACCGAACGGGATGGCTCAGTCGGTTACCTCTGTGGCCGGCATTCGGGAGATCGTGGGTTTTTGGAGGGTTTCCCGTGTCACCAGGCGAATGCTGGGAAGGATTCTTACATCCTCGTAATTTCCTGTCCCTCCATTTCATCTCCATTCTCATTTCACTTCCTCTTTCATCCGTTGGTCTCTTTCAGAGTTGGAAGCGTCGGCGATGGTGTTACGGTGGGGCATGGCAGGGGAAAAGAATGCTCTCTGTAACCTCTCCGTCTCTCAGCTTTCGGATGGCTGCTGGGGGTAACCAAACACCCTTGAGGGGGGATTAGATCCCCTCTATGCGGGATGGGGTCCCCAGTCTGCCTGTCCGTCTGCCGAGGCATCTCTATCTGGAAACTTAGGGACCCTGTAATTGCTGTGCCGTCCCGCCTAGTTCTGGCCGTCTGGTATCTCCTCTCGCTTCATCCTTCCTTCCGGCTCCCGGGGACGCCCTGGGGTGTAGGTACAATGTCCACCATGGATCAGCGCCGAGTCCTCTCCTTAACCAATCCAAGTAAATATATTAAAAATTTGGAAGAATGTTAAAGGAAATGTGATTTTTTCGATAAACCAAATGCATTTATAAAATGCATGAGTTTGGCTTTCCTCTTAACAATAGACCTTCAAAAATAGCGAATCTTAAAGGCAAGAGAGAAGTTGTTTCCTGATACACGTGGAGAGAGGACAGAATGTAAATGTTGTTGCTGCTTGCTTGCTTGCTTGCTTGCATGCATCCATCTGGTACGTATTTACCCCCAGCGGTAATTTTCAAAGGAGTGGGAGAACTCCCTTAATTTCAAGATGGCTTACTTGCTGGTTCCATTATGGAAATGAGTGACTCGGGATACATTAATGAAGAACCTGGCTTCAACACTTCAAGAAATACAAAGCAGTGAGTAGAACTACAGTTATTATTGACAACCATGGCAGCCATACCAGCTTCGAAGTTATGGAGTACTGTCGGGAAAATGGGATAGAACTTTTGGGATTGCCTCCGCATTGCCCCCACATGTACTACAGCTATTAGACAGAACTTTCTTCAAGTCTTTAAAGGCTCAGTATCACAGAAATGAAATACATTTGGTTCATCGTAACTCCAATGAAAGCATTAAAAAACAAAGATTCTGTACTATTTTCTGTGATGGCTGGAGTAAAACTGCAGCTGTTGTGTCTGCCATCAAGGGGTCCCAGTGCTCTTCTGCAAAACATTGTTCCCGAAGAGAAATTTGCACCTTCATGTTATTCCAGGCTCCTGCTCCTTCAACCCTCACCAATCAAGCTACTATCAGCATTCTGGGCGAAGAGCGCATATCCTCAAAAGAAGTAACTGAAGGGCACGGCAAATCCGTAACACCAGCATCCAATAACATTACTCCGCACGATGCTGTCAAGGCCATTTTTCCAACTCCAGAGAAAAAAATGTCTTCTCGGAAAAGGAAAACACACATCAATTACTCACTTCTGACAAAAACCTAGAAATGGTACGAAGCACGAGATGTCTTTTTTAACAGGGAACAAAGAAACAAACAAACAAAAAAGTGAACAAGAACAATAAAGAGGAATATAAGTCTATGAGTAATGACAGAAGTATTAAAAGCTTCAAATAATCAGCAAACGACGACGATTCGATGTTATTTCTTGAATTATTATACTACGGAATCAATGAGAAAGGGTGACTGGATACGCTGCCAAAAATGTAATATGGTACCACGAAGTTTGAGTTGATACCCAAGGGAAAAGGTGTTTTTTATGTAAAAGATGTCGGTGATCAATATTGTACGAAGAAGTGATCACAATTATATTTAGTGTGGTACATTTTCGATTAATTTTACTCAATTCTGTAGCATTCTCTTGTGTTTAAACTAACATTTGCAATCATGTAATATTTATGCTATATATTCATTAAATATCAAAGAAAAGTGTCATGGTTGAAATAGAATTTGTCCGAAATGATCGAAATTGTACCACCTTACCCACTGCTGTTAATGAATCGTTTTCCAGGGTCCTTACTGCAATGAGACAAATCAATTTGGGAAGGCGGACAGAAGGAATTAATACACGGATCAGTCTATCTCCCATATGACGATATCATTTCTTCTCCTACGATGGGATTAGAACAGCTGGTAACCACCTATTGTTCCGAGGGACTACAATTGGTAATTGACTGTGATGCTAACTCCCATCACATTACGCGAGGGAGTACGGATACAAATGAAAGAGGCGAGTCTTTTTATAATTTTATTATATCGAGTATTTTGATTTACTGAATATGGGTAACAGACCTAACTTTGTTACTACAAGAAGGCAGGAAGTTATCGAGATAACTTCAGCAACCAATAATGTAGAAAACCTTATTAAATATTGGCATGCGTCTGAGGATGAAAGTTGTTCAGACCATGATACACCCAATTTGAAGTAAGATGTATTTTTAAACAAATCAGAACTTATTGGAATCAAAAAAGAACTGACTGGGATTCCTATAGGAAAGACCTAGTCAGTGATCAGAGTAAGATGGACGATGAGATTCATGACTGTGAAGATTTAGAAATTGCCGCAGAGCATTTGCAGAATCTTAACATTTAATGATAACTGTCCTTTGATTACAAAGGCAAACTAACAGGAATGTGCCCTGGTAGAATCAATGTCTTGCAAGTAAAAGGAAGCCAATTAGCAGATTGTTTAACTTTGCGAAACGAACCAAACAATGGACTGCTTATAGCAGATCATTGACAGAATATACAATGAAGCCTTGAGGAAGGCTAAGGACTCCTGGAAGAAGCACCGTGAGGAAATAGAGACGGGCCCAAAATGCGCTTGACTTCAGAAGGCTTTTAGAAAAGATCCACATAGCTATATTAGCCATCTCCAATTGAAAAATGGAGAACGTACTAAAATAGAGGAGACAATTGCAGAGCTTTGAGTTCACTTCCTTGGATCAATTATACTTTTGAGCCTGAGGAAGGATCGGGCATTCTTGAGACTGAAGCTCTGTGTGAAGAGAGCCTCCAGGTCAGACTGGGAAATCGCCAAGAACGTCATCAAATATGAAAAATTAAAATGAGCACTGTTCTCATTTCAACGCCATAAATCTTCAGGAAGCGATGGAATAATGCCCATTGCGCTTCAGCGAGGTTTTGATGAATTATCAACAATTTAATCAAATCCTAAGAGCAAGTTTGGCCTTAGGATACATACCAATGAACTGGAGGCATCTTAGAGTGCCATTTATACTAAAGCCAGAGAAACCTTTGATCCTCGCTGACTTCCTAAGACCCATCAGTTTAATGTCAGTAATTCTAAAAACTCTAGAGAAATTAATAGATAGACATATAAAAGGAGGTGTTTTGGGTGCTCCTCTGCACTGGAATCAGCATTCCTATCATACAGGCATTTAACTGAAACTGCCCTTCTTTAGGTTCCCTATAAACTAGATAATACAATCCAGGAAAGGAGATGGCACTTGGTGCCTTCACTGATACTGAGGGTGCCTTTGATAACGCCTACTTTAATGCAATAACTACTGCTGCTGCAAGGAAACATGGAATTTATGAAATCGTTATTGGTGGATTCAATCCATGCTGAGAGGTAGAACAGTTCATACAAGTCTCATGGATGGTATTTAACTGCAAACGTCATGTATAGTTGTCCATAGAGTGGGGTGTTATCACCCTTACTGTGGAATCTGGAGTTGATGGGCTACTTGTTCAAGCAAGTAACCTAGGCTTTGATATCACGGGCTCTGCTGATGATATCGTTATCATAGTGAGAGGTAAATACACAGCAACAGTTGTCATCCTCCGTGGTGTAATGTTACCGTGCTAGCCTCTAGTTCCCAAGGTTGAGAGTTCAAAACCGGCGGAGGGCGATGGATTTTTTCGGGCGTAAAAATCCTTAGAATGCTTCCTTCGGAAGGGAAGCAAGGTCGGTGGTCCTGTGTCGTAGATTTACGGCAAGTAAAAGAACCTCAAGCCTGATAGAGGCCTCTGAGCAAAATTACCGGTCTTTTACGCCCAAAATAGAATGGATGACTAAGGATTACAGCAGTTAAAGAGTGTCCATAAATAAAAAGCTCAATTTCAGAACAGTCAGGAAACTCATGCAGTGGACCCCGAATACTGTGACAAAATGGGCTGTGAATGAGGGCTTAATCGTTATTCCTCGTAAAGCAGCCATACTACCATTTATCAGAAGAAGAGACAAAGGTTTAGCACCTCTATATCAGGCAAATAACTTAAAATGTCTGAGGAGGTCAAAAGCTTGGGAATCTCTTTTGACTTCAACATGAAATGGAATCAGAATTTGAAGAAGGAATAAAACGTGCGAAAACGATATTTGAAGTATTAGACGCACGCATGATAAAATATGGGGAATAAAATCTGCTGTGCTCCATTGGATATGTACCAGGATAATCATACCATGGATAACCTATGAAGCACTGATTTGGTGGCCTAAGGTACATTAAGCAGACTCTAAAAATCAGCTAAATAAAGTTCAAAGAAGAGCATGTATGGTTGTTACCGGAGCTATGAAAACAACTCCTACATCAGCAATGGAGGCGCTCTTGAACCTGACTCCATTGCATTTAGATGTAATGAAGGAGGCAAGAATGGCTATCTATAGACTGCAACACCTAAGCAACTGAGAATTCCTGAAATGGACTGAGCTTTGCTAAGTATTGGGAAATGCATAGGAGACGCATCTTTAGAAATGTCGTTGGACTATACAATTCAAATTAAACACTTTATAAGGAACTTCAGGATCCTGAACGTTGGACGAATAAAACTCTGGAAACTCCTGAGAAATCTTAAATGTGGTTTACAAACGGCTCAAAGGATGCCTCGGGAACAGGATCCGGAGTATATGACAAAAGACCAAGGTGCAAAAAGGTTTCTTCTCTTTGGTGAACATGCTGCTGTTTTTAAAGCAAATTTATGCTATTATTCGATTCACACATGAAAACATAAGGAGAGCTGACACTGGTAAACAGATCCTTATCTTCTCGGATAGCCAAGCTGCACTTAAGGCTCTAAGTAGCCACAAGGTAATGTCTCTAACATATTTACAAGCTTGGCAGAACAGAATGAAGTTCAAGTCATCTGGGACCCGGGTCATAGTGGCGTAAAGGGAAATGAAAAACTGATAAACTTGCAAGACAAGGAGCAGCTTCAATATATTGGGCCGAGCCGGCTCTAGGAACATCTCGATGTTTAGTAAGAGAGGATATTAAGAACTGGTCCAAAGTAGAACATAATAAAATCTGGCTTAAAACTCCAACAAACAAACAAACAAACAAACAAACATGGTAAACCATTTACTAGAAAATTACGTAAGAAAAGAGCTAAAAGTTTACCTCAATGTAAGAGCCTTCAGCTGAGAACAATTATTGCATTTCTCACAGGTCATGCTCTCGTGAAAAAGCATTTTAACACGATAAGAGTGTTTCAGTGTAACTTAGATTGAAGATTGTGCAAGAAAGAAATTGAAACAGCCCAGCACATTATATGCTCATGTGAGGCTTTGACTCATAGGAGAATGCTCGCTTTTGGGAAAATGTTTTTAGAACCAGAAGAGTTTGAATATGTTTTAAGGCTGTATTCTTTGGTAAATGATGCACGCACAATGAAATCGCTTTGAGACGATACAGGCAGAACAATAAGCTAAGGTGAAGTGCGTCCGGAGCAATGGCGGAAATTTGTATCGTATAAGATAAGACACCTCTTCTGAGTTGACAGGCATTTCCTATACCATAGACTCGAGGTGGCCTCAGAAAAAGAAATCAATAGGATTGAGGTCCGGAGAGCGTGGTAGCCAAGCTACAGTCGAACTCCCTCCTTCCGATTCATCGGGCAGGAAAAGCTGGTATAGACAGGGAGAAATGGGGAGGAGCTCCATCATATTACAGCCACATTCGATGTCGTATACGCAGAGGCACATCTTCTAGAATTAC
This sequence comes from Deroplatys truncata, assembly GCA_030765065.1. Classification (NCBI taxonomy): domain Eukaryota; kingdom Metazoa; phylum Arthropoda; class Insecta; order Mantodea; family Mantidae; genus Deroplatys; species Deroplatys truncata. Next base: position 51,974,204 of record CM060982.1, read on the forward strand.
AGATAAAATGTTCTGCAGCAAATACATGTAAACACTAACCTAGGGAACAAGATATGGGCCAACGATATGGTCCGAAATAATACCGACGCATGTGTTCACAGAAGCCATGCTAGTACAATATTTCTTCACATTAAATAGTCCCACAAATAGCTGTTTCTAGAGTTTCAAACAAGTCCATCGCTGATGAATACGGCCTCATCAGTGAACAATACTGACAAAAACCTGACTGCTGCAGCAAAACCCAGTTACAAAATTATACACGTCGGACAAAGTCTGCCAGATTTGGCACTTGTACCTTTTGATACTGAAGAGATGAAATTGTTCTTCATGTATGGCTTGCCACACCTAACGTGGATAGTGTCCATTGCACTGCGATAGCGCTGGTGCTGCTAGATGGTCCTTCTACAATTCCACGCAGAACATTTTTTCTCAAGTTGCAAGGTATGTCGAGTTAATCTAGCACTCGTATCGTCCCTTTACAAAGTTTTCACTCTGTTGTAAAGGCCTATCGATGGACTGCAAATTGCGGCTGGCGTCTATTGGAGTATCTTTCACTGTACAGTGCTACAACTGCTGAAACATTATTTCTTGCTTAACCATAAATAGCATGCATATCTAAAAGATTAGAAAGGTCTAAATGTCCTTGTCTCGAAAACAATCCTCAGCTTACTAACTGCAGTCAACTTAAACAATGAAAGGATAATAACAATCACAACCGCGTCCTTGAGTATGGTATCGCAGCACTACATGATATTAAATTAAAGAATAATTAACTGCATGTCAAGTATAGAAACCACAGCCTTGAAATATTGGTTTTTACGTTATGCATTAGGCTAAACAAGCAGTTAAAGAATGGCCTCTATAGTAGCTACATAACACAGAATTCACTGTCGCACTGTTCAATGATAGTTCGAAACTTGAAAGATGTTTATACGACTAAACCTTGAAAAAGCATAACGAGCTGCTGAAAATCGATATTTGCATGCTCGAGAAGTACTTTTAAGGATACCCTGAACCAATTTTTCATGGATTATTTCAGGCGTAAAAATTCTTAGCATGACTTTTGAGGAAGGCGTGTTGCTTCACGTATGGAAAGCCAATTTGAAGTAGGAGTTGCATTGTAGTTCAACTATTGGGGAGCCGAACTTGAAGTAGTTGCAACCGCACGTATGATACCCGGTAGCCTTCGCCCCAAGTTTAAAAATACTAACTTTGTATTTTTACTGTTTCTTTAAATATTATATATTTATGTTTGCCTCGGCTGCGTCAGTATTAATTTGTAGAGACATGAATATCTTAACAAGGCGTGGTGCGGCTGGAATGTAGGCTTACACAGATAATTTTTACTTCACTACATTTATTAATCCTTGATACGATTTAAATAAAACTTCACTGATATAGAGAGCTGTGAGATTATTTATTAATTACTTGCACCTTATAACTCGTAAACTATTTTGTCTCACACTGAATACTTATTAAACTTCTCAAGGACGCGTCTCGCGTCCGGTTAGGAATGCTGTCTACAAGCAACTGAATTCTGAATTTGTACAATTTGCCTTATTTCAATTTCTGATTGGCTATTCCTACTCAAATAGTATACTTTTATTTAACTTAAGCTTTTTCTGGTTGTTGATCGGCTATTTTATAAACTGTCTCAAAAATTACATTATTGTTGCTCCAAGAATTACAAGTAGCATCCATTATTAAACTTTCTAATTCATTGTCTCAAGGTTACCTCATTGTTAGCAACTTTTAACCTATTATTCTCACAACCCTACATTATTAAATTACGTAATACATTCACATAACATTATTGAACATATACATAATAATATAAACATTAATAAAAGTTAGTAATATAAATATTATATTATACACATATTGCTTTAAGGCGGGCTGTTATTGAATTTATATATTATATAATTTGACTGAAATCATTTAAGTGTTAAAAATACTGCCTCACTTTCTTCGGAAGGGAAGTAAAGCCGGAGATCCCGTGTAGTAGATTTACGTCACGTAAAAGAATGTCAATCCTGATGAAGAGGCCTCTGAGCAAAATTACCGGTCTTTCATGTCCAATATAGAATGGGACGCTAAGACGCTAAAGAGCGTTCCATAAATAAAACACAATTTAAATTAATCCGGTTTGCCTATAATACCAATTTATCAGCATCTGATGCCAAAATACTTAACAAATAAAACTGCAATATGTTTAGTCGTGGACCAAACACTGAATATCTTAAATCTATACGAATATCATAGAGAGAAAATTGGTCTGTATGTGGTAATCTCAAAAACAACAACCGATGTTGATAATCCTTTCACCATTGAAAAGCCTTATTCAGTAATATAATTCAGTAATAATTTCCGAAAGCCTAAAAGGTATATACAAACCTATAAACTAGAATGCGACCACCCGTTGTTATAAAAAAGGCATACTTGAGAAGAAGGCCTCAACTCTTCGAGTGCGATTACCATGGATTAAAAAATAGTTGTTGCTGTATAACAAATTTATCTAAAACAATACAAATGACGCCGATATTTCATTCCAAACAACACACATTTATAGATGGTTACAATGCAGAAACTAATAAAACAGAGGACGCAGCAAATCAGAGAAATTAACCTGCTTATAATGATATGATATGCAGCAACTCCAACGCCAAACAACTTTAATAATCGTAATGTAAAACGTTTTGCTTTAGTTCCTTAGTACTGTAAAACTACTCAACTATGGTCCACATCTCTCAGCTTTTACTTACAGATTACTAATTCAGGTAGGACATTTTTCATCAGCCTTGTGTTTGCCTTTCTAGGCAGTGCAGTTTGGTTTTATAATATATTAGTTACAAATGCTCATAATCTCAATTAATCATAAATAAATTTATTAGTCATTAGATAAGAGTGTAAGGTAAGCATTTTTAAATATATTACTTTCTCTACTACGTATAGTAAGTAGGGGAAGTATTGTATTCCACCCAAAAATTCGATACCGAGATTTCACAGGAAATATATGTTTTGAGAACCCCTGAATCCCAAAAAAGCATTTTTGGAAACATGTCCATGTGTGTGTCTGTGTGACTGAACAGCATAACTCAGAAACGAACAGTCGGATAAACACCAAACTTGGTATTTAGGTTCAGTATCTTCCAGAGACGCGACACGAAGGTTTTCAAGAAAATTCCCTCACCCCAGATCACCCTTTACATGGAACTTTCGAAAATTTTAATTTTCTCAAAAATAGCTCTAACGACTTTGATTAAATTATCATATCTTTAAGATATGTTCATGACAAATAAAATGTATATCTGGAATTTTCTGGGAATGTCTCCAAAAGTATTCATTGTGAACAACTTTTGCATAACTGGTAAACCATAAGAGATAGACAAAATGTTACTACACAAAAAATGTAGATCGCGTTAAAATACACAATTTATGTCATATATATATATATAGTTTTTTGTTGAGTGAAGCATTTTCGAGATATTGCTTGTTATTCCCTTAAATTTTCAATACTTATTTTCTCAAATGGAAATTCGTTGTTCATTTTTTTTGTCTTGTATATGCAAAGAGTATTAATCTGAGGTAAAGAGAATGATGCTGTACCTAGCAACCAGCTATTAAGATATATGTCTATGCTTAAAGGCTACTCTATTTCTATATTGCCCTTGGAAATACAAAACAAGGGAACGTAGTAGGCCTTAAGCGATAGTCAAATATTTTTAGAACTGGTCGCTATGTGTAAAATGTAATTCTCTTTGCATGTCAAAAGATCGTTTCTGCAAATGTTTATCTCGATTAACATGAAATAGATGGAGAATAAGAGTTTGTAAAAATAGTCTCTACAAGAGTAGAGAAAGTCATGTGAGTGTAACACATCAGATTTTTTTTATTAAACATTGGACCACTGTTGTACAACATCTCGTTGAGAACCTTGGTCCATGTGGAAAATCCCATAGTAAATCAGTACTGAACTAAAATTGAGAAACTTTACTGCAAATACATGACGGCCACACATGGCAAATGGCACAGAATACCAAACTAAATGGAGTAATCATGGGACTAACATCAAAACGCAACTGACAAACACTAGATGTCACCAGTGAAGGTGCATTTGGACCATAGCGGCGCTCTAGACCACATTTGCGTAGCTTTACAGTACTTGTATTGTAATCAAGTTCGTTTAGCAGGGCATGCTAACTTAATTGCATAAAGAGAGAATTGCTAAAATTAGAAGTCAATGAATCGGTATTTTATAATTAATTGAGATTAAATCAGATTACTTCCCTTGATTGTCGCAAACTATGTGGGTTTTTCCAAAGAGATTAACTTGTTAGCCTGGGAATGTGTGTTGAATCTTCATAGTAACTAGCTTCACCACTGACACGATTGATCTAGGTCGCTTAGGCACGAACTCGTGAATGGGTGGTCAAATCCCGCCAGGAGTGTCCTCGCCGACAAGTTTTGTCCAGGTACTCCTCAGTCCTCACAACTGGAAAATGCCGGAGAGGTAGTCTAAAACTTAGGCTGAAACGTTTCATTCCCAAACGTTCTTTCCAAACGTTTATTTAGTTTCTCGTATCTTCAGTGTCCACCAGCTGTGGTGTTATATCTAGTAAGAAATAGCGTTATACATAACTAAAGAACACCTCAACTTCACCTCTGTTTCTTTATTATTATTATTATTATTATTATTTATGGAAGTTCTTTTAACTGCTGTGGTCCTTAAGTCCCATTCTATATTGGGCGTGAAAGACCAGTAATTTTGCTCAGAGGCCTCTTTAGCGGGATTGAGGTTCTTTTACATGGCCTAAATCTACGACACGGGACTACTAGCTTTACTTCTCTTCTGAAGGAAGCCATGCTAAGGATTTTACGCCCGAAAAAATCAATCGGCCTCCGCCGGTTTTGAACCCACGATCTCGGGAACTAGAAGCTAGCATGGTAATCACTACACCACGGAGAACGACACGCCTCTATTTCGTTGTATGTATTAAGAATTTCTGTTCTATGTAAAAAAAACATGTAGCTTTTATGTTATTAAATAACTCGGGACCAAAGAGAAATGCAACGGTTTGAAATTTCATCTACTTCCATTAAAACATTATTCGATCATTCCGATCGATGATTCGTCTACCGCCAAGGGTAGGTATAGGCTATGCAGATTTTCTGGTACTTGGAAAACAGTTGGGAGAGGCCAAGAAAGTCAGACATTCCGCCGAAGTTTCATATCCGTTTGCGTGAATATCAGGGGAGTTTTCATCCATTACTGGGAATAACCGGGCTATAAGAAATTACAATATACCCATACACCGTCATCAGTATGCCTTCAGACCCGGCAAATCCACGGAAACGGCGCTTCATCAGCTATTGGTGAGACTGGAGAGGGGCCATGGCAGTTTTCCTGGATATTTAAGGTGCCTCCAGTCATGACATTACGAAGTGTTTGGAGAGTAGGGCAGACAACCCAGTAATCAGGCTGGATTACGAGTTCCTTGGAAGGCCGTCAGGCAGTGGTGACGCTGGGGAGTGAGGCTTGAGGGCAATAAAGCCTCGGCGTTGCCCACTAGAGGGAGTTTTATCTGACACACTGTGGTATCTGGTGGTGAGCGATTTGCTGAGTAGACTCGACAGGGAGGAATTCATGCTCAAAGTTATGCCGATGACATATGCCTTATAGCAAGTAGAACATTCCCGAGTACTGTTCCGGAGTTCATACAGAGCTCTACATCTATAGAGGAATGGCGTAACGAAACAGACTTGTCTGTTAATCCGAACAAGACTGAAGTAATGATCTTTACAAGGAGGAGGAGGAGGCTGCCAGATTTGACAAAGCCTCTTCTTTTTGGGAAGAAATTGAATCTTTCCGGAGTGAGTAAGTATCTAGGGCTATTGTGGATGCTGGGCTGAGCTGGAAAAAGCATGTAGATTATAAAATAAACAAGGACTACAGTACTTTGTGGGTCTGTCGGAGATCTATAGCACTGAGGTGGGCCTAAGTCCTAAGGTGGTCAAATACCTGAACGCCTCGGTTATAAGACCTTCAATATCTTTTGCAGCGCCTCATCTTCTGAAGGCAGTTGTACCAAATTGGATTTGCTGCAAAGATTGGCATGTAAGATGATAACAGGGGCGATGCGGACTATCGTATATTCCGCCTTAGAGATCTTTGTGAACCTTGCCCCTTTGCAATTGTTTGTGAAGGAGGATGCCAGGGTGAGTGGGTACCGTCTCTGGACTGTAGGGGGTGGTGTTTTGAGTTACCCATAAAGGGCACTCACTGATCCTTTCTGGACTTCAGCAGATGCAGATTCATCATTAGAACCCTGATGATAGGGGATTTGATGGGGGCTAGGTTTAATCTAAGTCCGTCTTTACGGTGGAAATATCGTCCAGGAAGGAGTGGGACCCAGAGACGGTCACTCTGCCCCGAAGGCAGGGACAGGGCCTGGTTTACGGTGGTTCCCGCCTCAGGCGCAGGACGGTGCCTGGGACCCTAGAACCAGGCTTGTCATTTCCCTTGGTCGCGTTGCCACGGTTTTTCAGACTAAAGTATATGCAATCTGCCCTATTCATACTTATACTATGCTACACAGACGAGCGGATGTGCACATCTGCGGGGATAGCATAACAGCTTTAAAGCCCTTAGGACGGTTAAAACTACATCCAAAGTGGTGTATCAATGCCAAGAGGATCTTGATTGGGTTCTGTATCAGCTGTCCGGTTACTCCTCTTTGGGTTCCTGGGCACGCTGATATTAGAGGAAATGAGATAAATTAAAATCTAATCAAGTTTTATTTATGAACACTCCTTAACTACTATAATCCTTAGCGTCCTATTCTATATTGGGCCTGGAAAAACCGGAAATTTTGCACAGAGGCCTATCAGGCTTGAGGTTCTACGACATAGGACCCCGGCTTTACTTCTCTTCCAGAGGAAGCCATGCTAAGGTATCTACGTCCGAAAAAATCCATCGTCCTCTACAGGGCTTGAACCCGTGGCCTCGGGACCTACAGGCCACTCAGTGTTCATCATCATCATCATCATCACCACCGAGGACGCATCCTACCAACTAACATTTTTGTTCTTTTACGTGCCATAAATCTACGACACGGGACCACCGGCTTTACTTCTCTTCCGAAGGAAGGCATGCTAAGGATATTTACGCTTTCTATCGCTGCTTTCGTTGAGCGAAAGTTGGTCATTGCGTCAAGTATTGTCGTATTCCACGTTCTGGAAGCACTGATTTTACAAAAGCGGCGCGTGATCAACAGTTTGGTCACGAGCGCATTTATGCCAGAAGTTACACTGAGGGCGAATGTTTGTGTTCGTTCTTCTCTTCAATCGTCAACTAAATCATTGGTTCAGGTTACTGTAGAAAGAATTCCTGTATTAACATTATTAGATCCCGGCAGTTCCATTTCTTTAGTCCAGGAAATACTTCTCTAACCTTTTGGCTAAGTCCTGTCCTAAACTTCATTAACGTCACATACAGTGTCTGACGGTTAATGGTAATACATTTCAAGTTTCGACCAAAGTGACCTAAACCATTCGTTTTCCGAAATTCACATGAAGCGTTGTTTTGTGGTACTCAATTCACCGTGCTCCATTATTCTAGATGCCAATTTCATTGCACCATTGACCTTCTATTAAACTTTAGTAAGCAGCAACTGTCTTTTGTGTTTGCTAGGGTGTGGTAGTCCCCATTCAGAGCAAACTTTGCGAACAGTTTCGTTATTGCGTCTCGAAGACGTGCAATTATCATCCTTTATCTGAGAAAATCGTTCGTTAGGTTCATTTAAATTCAATCAGACTATTTAGATTGAAAAAAACGTTATCCGAAATCAGTGATTTGCTTTCAGATAAGTTGGGCGTTACGAATCTTTTATTGAGTTATTAGATATTTCTCCTATCAAACTGACACGATATCGTTTGACGCCTCCTAAAATGTCTTTATTAAAGACAAAATCAATATATGCTTGATAAAGTGATAAATACACCATCTACGTCAATTTACGTTTTCCTTCTGATTCCGAAGGGGGGAAATTATTTTCGCCTTGTCGATTGTAGGCATTTACATAAGAAGTTGAAGATCGATGCAACGCCTCTGCTTGACCTGCACTCGGTAGTTAGTAATTTTTCTGGGGCACGCGCTTTTTCTGTGCTGGATTTGAATAATACATTATCACCAAATTTCGTTGGCAGAAAATTGTAAACACGTAACGTTTGTTACGCCGCGAGGTTATAGGAATTCAAGAGTGTTTCCCTTGGTATAGTTACTGATGCGCAAGCTTTTTCGAGGCTATTAGATAGTGTTTTTTCCTACGCTAAGTTTAAATTTTTGGTACCATTGTTTGGACGATCTTGTCTTTATTCGCTTGATTTTGTGATGTATCTCCAGCATTTGCTAGAAGTATTTACATTCTGTTTACAGAATGCAGGTTTGATTGTCAGAAATCTAAGGCCAGTTTAGTGACGTCTCAAATTTCAATTTTGGATCATTTAGTATCTTCTGCAGGCATTACCATTGACCCATCGCATTAAAGCAGTGAGAGAATTTCTGACTCTATAAACCTGCGCGCGTATTTATTGGAATGGATTTTTTTTCAAAGTTTATAACAAAATTTACCTCTACAGCAGAATCATTAAACTAGTTGCGGCGTAAAGGGTTTCCTATGTGTGAGGTGCGGAACAGCAATGGTCCATTGATGATCTTAAGAACTATTAAAATTGAATTTTATTTATGCACGTTTCTTTAACTACTGTGGTTCATAGCCTCCCATTCTACACTGGGTGTAATAGAAGACTGAGAAAAATTTCCGGTCTAACAGTCTTGAGGTTCTTTTATGTGCCGTAAATCTTCGACACGGGACAACCGGCTTTGCTTTACTTCACTTCCGAAGTAAGCCATGCTAAGGATTTTTACGCCCGAAAAAATCCATCGCCCTCCGTCGGGTTTGAACTCGCGACTTCGGGAACTAGAGGTTAGCATGGTTCCTTAGACGACGGAGGACGAAATTCTTAAGAACCCTATTCCTAATCCCCCCGTATTAGCTTTTTTTAGCATCTGAACTTATTTTGCAAACTAATGCCAGTTCTGAATCAATAGCCGCGGTTTTGCTTCAAGATTTTCCAAATTGGCGTCGTCCGATTTATTATAGTTCTCACATACTTGATGCTGTTGCACTTAAATTCTCTATATATGACCTTGAGACTTTAGCAGTAGTTTTTGGACTCGGAAACTGTGTGAAAAAACAGCTTAATAAATAAAGCTTACAAGAGACAAAGAAGTGTTTAACTTTGAATAACCCATTTATACTTTAGAGCATTATGCGTTGGGTTCTGTATTATTAATCGTCATCATTATTATCTGTATTATTATTATTATTATTATTAATCTGCTAATAACTGTCTGCAAAATAGCAATAGACATGTTGATTTTGAGTTATGAAATATCATAAACAAGTTTGGTATTACAAACAAAATTAAAAGAGCATGGTAAAAACCTGAGTCATACACAAATGAACCAGTAAAACCAAAAAGCATTACCAAACAGTTGCAAAGTAGCATTTTCTCATAACTGGAAAGGCTTTGGCATTATTAATTATTCATTTTTTTCTTGCAAAGCCGTGACAATATAATTTATTTCAGATAATACTAATTCCGAATTATGGAAAGGTACAATAAGAATAAAAACTGCAATGCCTTGGTCAGGACTCAAACCGCCAATCTTCGGCTTTCCGGGCTGCTGCTCTGTCATTTCAGCTACGATGTCGACTTATCATGTCATGAAGTTTTCTATGCAACTCGAATTTTGCATTAAAAACGAGGTATTCTCAACTTCTCTTAAGATAGCACACCCCAATGTCAACTTACATACTTTTTCATTCTGATTCTACCAATTAATAAAAGTAAAAAAAAAAGGCTATGCGAAGTCCGCCAATCATATTGGCTTGCTAGAACCAGGTAAGAGCTGGAGATGGAAGCATGCATGTAGGAGGAGCTGCTTTACAATTTCTTGCCAGCTCAACACACTGCTCATTATTTTTCTCCGGATTGTACCATTTATTCTCGAATGTGATAACCAGGCGCTGACGTGGTCTTTAACTGCGCCGAGAACTGTCGGAACATTGGTATGATAGCAGCGCGTATTGGCGCTTTTAAGTTTACTCTCTTACATATTCGAGATAGTGATAATGTCATAGGCGATGCATTGAGTCGTGTATTTACAGAACCATCTGACGTTCAAGAAAATTTTGAATTGAATCACGAGTATCATGTGTGTGCGTCTCCTTTCCTGAAATGTTTCTCATTTTATTTTCTGCTACGGAGGGGACTCGGCACCGATCCAGAGTGGATATTGTACCCATGCCCCACGAGGAGTACCCGGAAGGAAGGATGAGGCCAGAGGAGACGTCGGACGGCCGGACGATGCAGCAATGACAGCCCAACGCCCCTCAAACAGGTACGAATACCCCGGCAGCCAGCTGAGGGACTGAGTGTGTTTACACAGAGCATGCTTTTTCCCTGCCACGCCAAGGACCACAGCAGTTAAAGAGCGTCCATAAATAAAACTCATTTATTTATTACGCTGCACCGAAACACCATCACCAACACTTCCGCCTCTGAAAGAGATCAATGGGATGAAGGGTGAATGGAACGAAATGGAGGGACAGAAAATTCACGGGCTGAAAGACAGCACTCCAGCATTCGCATTACGACCCGGAAAACCCGGAAACACTACGGAGCCAAGTTGGCAGTCACCAGGTATCCAACCCGGGATCCCCAATGCGGGCCACTGGCGTTGCCGCCTGAGCCATCCCGCTCGATTCCGGAAATGTTTACAAGCATTTTGAATATAAGCAGCATGATTCTCAGCTTGGTCACATTATTCAACAACTTGAGGCAGATGTTGCCGTTTCTCCATGTCGCCTTCGCCATCGGGTTTTGATGATTCGTTTCAAAGTATGATGGTAAATACAAAGCGGTTTTACCGAAATCCGATGGATTTTGAGTATTTTCATGCCTCAGAATTATCTATACAGCATTAATAATGACAAGCTCAGAAATAATTTGAATGATAACCTATTCAAACAATGCTTTTGGAGGCCATTTTGGCATTGCAAAAACTCGCAATAAAATCTGCGAACACGTTATTAAGAGGGAATGTAGAAGGAAGTAGATACCCATATTAAAGTACGCCTGCTTGCGCTATGGCTAAACCAGCTTAGTGTACTGCTGCTTGGAAGGATCTTGCATCTGATGTTGCTTCAAGACCGCTCGAAAAATTATTTATCGATTTTATCGGACTGTTTCCTAGATCTGCGGAACTTTTTTTGGTTTTGAAAGTTGAGGCAGTATTATTAACACTTAAATGATTTCAGTCAAATTATATAATATGTAAATTCAATAAATGCCTTGAAGCAATATGTGTATGTAATAATTTGTAAAATGTAACAGTCATTGCATATGCTTATATTATTGTATCCATGTGTAATAATGTTATGTGAATATATTACGTAATTTAATAATGTAAGAGCTGTGACAATAATAAGTTAAAAGTTGCTAACCTTGAGGTAACCTTGAGGCAATAATGAGTTTGAGAGTTTAAATGTTATTTGTGATTCTTGGAAGCATTAATGTAATTTTAGTGACAGTTTATAAAAATAGCCAATCAACAACCAGAAAAAGCTTTAGTTAAATGCAGGTATTCTATTGGAGTAGGATTAGCCAATCAGAGACTTGAAATACAGAAATTTACAAGTTTAGACGGTTGAAATCTATTTAGTTGCCTGCAGACAGTGATTGTAACCGGATGCTTGTGCGTCCTCGAGAGATTTAATACGTATTCGTGTGAAACGAAAAATAGTATGTGTGTTAAAAAGTGCAAGTATTAAATAAAAGAATCTCACAGCTTTCTATATCAGTGAAGTACTATTTAATTTGTGTCAAGGATTAATAAAAAGGAGTGAATTAAAACTTAAAAAATCTGCGTAAGCATACATTCTTGTCGCATCACGCCCTGCCAAGACACCCATGTCTCTAACACTAATACTGACGGAGCCGAGGCAAACAAATATTTAATATCTAAAGAAACAGTCAAGTTACAAAGCTAATATTTTTTTACATTTAGGGCAAAGGTCACCTGAAAATAATTTGGGGCGAAGGCTACCGGAAACCGGGTACCATACGTGCGGTTGCAAACACACTTCAAGTTCGGCTCCCCAACAGTTGAAATAAACAACTCCAAGTAAAGACAATATTATCCTTCCAAGTACTATGTATTTATCGTAGGCGCATTTTCTAAGTTTTTGTGGCTGGCGCCGGTTCCTAGGATACTGCTCGTATGATGACATGGGTATTGTCAAATATTTTTGCACTATTTGGCACGCCGCGTTACATAGTTTTAGATAACGGCACCCAATTTACTTCCGATTGTTTCAGGGCATTTTGTTTTGACTGGAGAGTTGAACACTTGACTACTATTCCGTATTACCTAATCTTTCACATGCCGAGAGGGTTAACCGCAATCTAAAATCTGCGCTTATTGCATATCATCATGAACGGCACAATAAATGGAATATAAATTTAAGTAAACTTCAGTTTGTCTTCAAAGGTGCCAGATACGAGCCATATCAGATGCTCCCATTTCGGTTGGTGTTGGCATTTCTTCCTAGTTCTCCTGTATCTATATTGTGGGCCTTGAACGACCTGTTACGGAAGGAATTTACACCGGAATTACTTAAGTAGAATTGAAAAAGGGTTCTCAATAATTTGAGGCCATCACATGAAATGATCATAAGGTGATATGATGAAAATAAAAGACGTACTCTATGCTGTGGGTCAGACAGTTATGAAGTTCGAAGAGGGATGCAGCTAACTTAGTACCAGCTTTTCAGATCTAATTACTATACGGCTGTGTATCAAGGTGTTGAAGCGAAACTTCCATCCTCACACAAGCGATGTAAAAACAGCACACATGTCGCAGGTAAAAATAAATAAATACTTTGTTAACGACGCTGTCGATTACCAGGATCATATGAGCGTTACCAATGTGGCAGAATTTCGTCCCGCTTGAGTTTACATGCTAGAAAATCTACTGATATGGGGCTGTCGCTTTTGCACACTTAAAAATTATCGGTCTGGGCCCGGTTTGAACCCGAGACCTTGGGGTTAGAAGACCAGCACCTAACCAGTCGCAGCAAGGACAAACCGTATGTAATTCTTATGTTTTTTTATATAACGTCTATTTTCCTTGTTTGTGCTTACATTTTGATGTTTACATTTTCAGTGTTTTGGTTATGTAAGAATTTTCTTTCTTATCACTCCACGTGATTGCGAGCGTTGTTAACAAATCTAAGTAAGATTTTCTATAACTCTTTCTTCTCTCTGTCACCGGCCACCGTCTCATTTTCTTTCCACTTGCTTTGTTTGTTTGTTTCTTTCTTTACTTTCTCTTTCTTCCTCTTTTGTGTGTTTATATTATGTTCTGTCAACAATAGTAATATGCTCCTTAGTTGAGAATGATTTATTTTGAGCAGCTATTGCCTTATTTTATGTTGCACCCTGACTTATTGAAATGTATATGCTACTAATTTATTATCAGCAATGAATTAGGCTGTTATAAGGACTTAATATGCCATAATATTACTGAAGTTTTACTATTGTAGTCAAGCTTTTACAAATATTCTTAATTGTAAATTGAATTATAGCTTCTTAACTTGGTATTTGTTTGTTTGGTTTGTTTTTTTGTGGTTTTTATTTTAATTTATGTAATTATTTCCTCTCCGTTTATGTCTACGCTTGTGCCTTTTTCTATTGCGTTAGGTTTGTTTGTCTCTCAAATCAAATTAAATTAAATTGAGTTTTATTTATAGACGATCTTTAACTACTATGGTTCTTAGCGTCCCATTCTATATTGGGCGTGAAAGACCAGAAATGTTGCTCAGAGGCCTCTAAGAGGCTTGAAGTTCCTTTACGTGCCGTAAATCTAACCCCGGCTTACTTCCCTTCCGAAGCAAGCCATGCTAGGATTTTTACGCTTGAAAAAATTCATCGCCCTATCTACCTCCCTCCCTCTCCGTTTGTCTTCCTTTATGTTCCGTTTCCCGAACTCTTTCGCTCCGGTCACTGTGGGCGAAAAGTAATGCCTGTCCTTGGTTACATTAATTGTTGCTTATGCTGCTCCTGTGTGCATCCCCGGGGAAGGATCTTCATCAGATTTGGCATCTGGCGCTGTTCGTGGGTATGTTACTGGTTTCCTTTGCTTCGGTGCGTTCTTCGAAATCTTTCATCTTGTGCATCGTCCTCAAGCAGAGATGTATTTTGCGAAGGATGTGAGAAGCTACTGTACTGTGTGATATGCATACTTCATGTTATGTTCCTCAGCAACATAACATCTGTGCTCCAGCCTCTGCTTCTGGTGATGTACACTCATATGTACTACCGTTTTTTTCTTTCTTTCTTCAGTACCATTTAGTGGCAATTGTGACTGGTGCTGCTGTCCTCCCTCAATGTGTGATGCTGTGTGATGGGAGTGTCCGATGGCCCAGTGCGATTAATGGTTTCCAACCTTCCCTTTATCTTTCAACTTTTCCATGTACTTACACGTCCCATGTACTTACACTAAAACACTGACACACGAAATATATTCACTAATTACACTTACACTTGCACTATTTACATTATGTACAGTCCGCAGTTTGGCTGTGCGGCAGCTTGTAGCAGGAGCGTGGTGACGGCCTCTGCAGTTGTTAGGGTGGCCTGGGGCCTGGTGTGATGGACGCGGTTGAATGGCGAGCGGTTGTGCCATTAAAACATTTTTACATTTTTTAAAACATTTTTATTCTGGCATGTTTTCGGTGTTTCGGCGCGCCACTGCCGATGCTGGTGATGAGGGGGTTTTGGTGTCCTCGAATGCGCGCCTATACCGACGAGGCACGTTTGGTAATGGCATCAGGGATGGAGGGCATGTTGGTTTAGCGTAGGATGGTTTGATTGGATGTCAGGATAGGAACACAGAGGATTTTTCGGAGGGAGAGGTTTTGAAGGATATGGATGTGCCTTTGTGCAGATGCAGATGCATTTGCCCAGGCCACACATGCGTAGAGAACCACCGACAGAATAAAGGATTTGTAGAGAATGAGCTTTGATTTTATGTTGAGCTGTTTGCTGCGGAAGAAGGGGGCGCATAACTTTAATCGCTGCCGCCCTTTGTTGGCGCTATCTTTTAGGTGGGCAATCCACCGCAATGTGCTGTCCAAATTGACGCCAAGGTATTTAACTTGCTGACGGCAGTGTTAACTTTGACCACCGACCGTTAGGTCCATAGCCGGAAGGCGCAGCTTACGTGAAAAATAAATCAGCTGGCACTTATTTGCATTAATTTCTATCTTCCAATCGTGGAACCACGAGAGGAAGCGGTCAACATACCGTTGCATTTCTGCAAGGCAAAAACGAGGATTTTTGTGGTGGTTGTAGATGGCAGTGTTGTCAGCATACATGGCCATTTTACATCTGGCGAAAAGGTTTTCAGCTTTCGCAAGCTTTTATGTCCTGTGTGTGAGTGGGCGGAGCTTCACTTCCTGTGCTGCTATTGGTTGTTCTGGCGAATCATCTGAGTGGACAAGCGTTCAGGTGGCGACCAAGCCCGATACTGCTTAACTTCCACAACCGCTTGCGTGGTTGTGAACATAAGCAGGTCGATTGACAGCGAAGCAACATGGGATGTAGGTATAGGATTAGGGGTTACAAAGCTAAGAAGAGGGTAGTTTTTTATCATTTGCAGTTTGTGAAGGCGTATTGGGGTTGTCAGTTTTGGTTTCTATAATTCGAACTCATGGGGGGTCACTGCTGAACGGTCATACATCCAGCCAGTGACCAAGCTAATGCTTGCTTAACTTGGGGGCATTCAAATAGGCTGTTGGGCAAGTCCTGCGGAAGGTCACTCATCCAGCTAGTGACCAGGCCCAATAAAGCTTAATTTGGGGAGAGTACGATTGATTGGTAGCCCTTAAGCAAGTGGTCCCGTGAAGTCCTTGGGTAGACGGTAGCTCTTCCGTCTTCTGGGGGCCCTATGGTCATAATCGCCCAGGGCGTTTACCAGCTGATTCGGATGGGTACCAAGCTTCATGTGTATGGTGTGGAATGGGTATGTAGGATGCGTGACGGGAATCTACGCCCAGTATCATAGATAATCCTTAATGCCCTGTTCTGAACGACCTGCAGTCTGCGGATGGTGGACGCTGCCTCCGATCTCCACACCTCGCACCCGTACAGAACCAAGGGCGGGATGGTTGCCTGATACAGGCGTAAGTTTAGGTGAGTAGGCACATTGTAGCGAAAAACAGGATACAGCTAAGTGCGGTATGGCCGAGACCAACCTTTGGCCTGACATGTGGAGCGAAAGTGAGCTTGCGGTCGAGCAGGGCCCCAGAATATTTAGCAGAGGTAAACCAAGGGATTCTCCTCCGCCGCAATCTCGGAGCCCTCGGCCGCCAGCGCTGGACCTTGCCCAAGATAAGTGCAGAGCTCTTTCCCGGGCTAATGGCCATCCTCCACTTTTCGCTCCACCTGCCAATGGTCTGGAGCTATCGCTGCAGTGGAGGATAACAGAAGCGGACACTTTTGTTTTGTGCCATTATGAGGACGTCGTCGGGAAGTCGGACATGTAGGGCGCAAAGGGAAGCGGGAACAGTACTCTGCCCTCCAGGACTCGTCCAGCTATGGGTCTGACTGATGAAAGTTTTCCTTCCACTCTTACCCTGAAAACGCGGTCTCGCACGAAACTGCTTATCATTGCAAAACAGGGAGGAGGGAGCATCCCTGAATTTGTACAAATCGCCTTGTTGCCATGGGGTGGCAAAGTCCTCTATGTCAAGCAGTACCACTACAGTCTTGAAGTTCTCCTGGAAACACAGGGAAGCCTTCTCGGCCACTCGCAGTAAATGTAAGGTAGTGAAATGCCCATGGCGAAAACCAAACTGGTGATCCGGGAGGAGATATTGCTCCTCGAATAGAGGAATCAGGCGATTCAGGAGCAATCGCTCAAAGACTTTTGAGACGGTCGGGAGCAAGCTTATGGATCGGTAATTACAGGGGATGACCGGATCCTTGGCGATTTCAAAATGCATACCACTCTTGCCTCCTTCCAACAGGTTGGAAATTGATGAATATATAGGCATACATTGAAAATCCTCTTCAAGTGAAACACGGCCTTTCTAGGAAGGTGCTGGAGCATGGGCGCCGTGACGCCATCATGTACAGGGGATTTGTTAGGGTTCAGTTTCTGGAGTTCAGATGCCACCTGTTTAGGGATGACCACAGGAAGATGGATCTGCCCGTGGGGCGGCTGTGGTTCCTTATTGAGGTAATCCACAGTCGCTTCCACGAAGCCAGTAAAGTCTTCGTCCTGGGAATCATCAGCTCCAGACAGTCCGCAAACAGTGGCTTTCTCGTGTGGCTCTAAAGCGAGCCTCCTCGAGTGCCATGTAGAGGATGCTGGTACTGTGTTGTATCCTTCCTTATGGATTGAATAATCCGCCAGGGTTTCCTCTCTTAAAGATTGACGTTCTTCAAGGTATTTTCCCAGGCCGTTTATTCTAGCTGGCGGCGCTCCAAGCTCATGCCGAGGACAGCTGTCTGGTTTAACTGCTTTTGTAAATTATTCGGACTCTTCATCTGTGCCTGGTGACCAAAACATAATCCGGTGAATTACTTTGTAACATATAGCGATTTTTCTAGGACAAATAACTACTGGCTTAGTCACTTATGATCGCTTGAGTTTTTCTGTTTCGTCTCTATTTTTATATATATTTTGCATTATGGGACACTAACACAGAATCAAATTCGCATTTTAACTTGTTATTGAAATTGCTTATCTAAATTTAATTCTAAATTTGTGGAATTTTTAATGTGTACTTGTGGTGTATTTTTCTGGTTCACGGGAATTTAATTATTGGCCTTGTAGGGTTCTGTTAAATTGTGAACCTTTCCTAGTGTTAACTCTCGTGGTGTTCTCTAAGGGGATACGTGTTTCTATTACCAGCTTATTCTGATACCTTATCTGCAATTTAAGTGCGAGTGTAGTGGTCTTTGGTGGAACATTTCAATAAGCTATCAGGCATTTAATTACCCATTATTAATCCAGAAACGTCCAGATTATATATATACGCACAAGAAGGAAGGTGACCTATGATCATCCTTGGACAAGATGACTTGTAATGAATAGAACAGAAAGAATTTATTGCAATTTTACTTTCTTAAAGTAATTTTTTGAAAAAAATCGAAAATTACTTATTAACTCAATTTTAAATGAAGATTTTACGAAACTTAAATGCAAAGCGTGGTATAAAAACGTAAAGATAATCTATCATAAGTTTGGCACCTAAACTTGGGGCCAGAATAGGCAAGAATAGGTGAAAAGAAGAAAAGAATCAACGAAGAGCTACCAGAATCGACGAAACTACAAGACTTAACTGCAAGAAATTCAAAGAACTTAAAAATCAACAAGATCATCCAAGGACAGCAACAATTCTTTCAGGAGTACGGGGCACGTAGTCAACAATTCAACTAGAATCTACGAGGGAACATCAGGGTATAAAGGTTTACTAACACAGCCAAAGAAAAGCTCAGAAAATTCCAATACTATATATTTATATAATTGTCAAGATAGTTATGAATATAGTGTTATAAAATAATTTCATGCTGTTAAGAAGCGGAAAATTAAAATTCAGCAATTCCAAACCAAGTATAACAAAAGAAAATATACAAAAGAAAATGGAAACAGAAAACAATGAAAATATGGAAGTAGGAGAGGATAGATCAGCCATTTACAGATTACAATGTAAATTTACCATCAGAGCTAGAGGAAAAATGTACGTTAGATGTAAAAGAACCATTATCTGTAAATTCACAATTAGAGATAGAAATAGTATGCAAGGTCAATAAACTTTACATGTGTTAGTGCAGGGAACAACAAAAGAAAGAAACACTATCCCTCATACATCTAGCCAACAAGAGCAAGAAACTTATCACAACAAAATTTTATGTGCATTCTAAAAGCAATAAATGACTTAAGTAATAAAATAACTGAAACTAATAATAAGGTAACTGAAACTAATAATAAGTTCACTGAAACTAATACAGAGCTATTTATTATCAAAAATGATCTAGCTAAGAATAGAAAATTGTATGAAAGAAAGTAAAGCTGAAAGTAGGAGGTTAGAAATCAAAATAGAACAATCTTCTAAAGCACTTCAAAATGATATAGATTTAAGAGCAAATAAAGGTTGTAAGCAGCTAGAACAGAAATTGTCAAGTCATATTGATAAAAATCTAACTGAAATGAAGCTGAAACTTACTAATACTAAACAGGGTATTTGTAGTAAGTTAGATAAATAGGGTGAAGATTTAAAACCAATGCTAGATACAAATGCAGATCTTGTGCAAGTACAAATAGATTTAACAGGGGAAATAAATAAAATGCATGAGATGGCTAAAACAAATGCAGATGCAAAATAAAAGGAGCAAATACAGGACAAGGACAAGTAAAGTCAGTGATAGATGAAATTAAGGATAAACTACAAGAAAGTAGCAAAGAAATTTATAAACTTAGAAACAGTTTTGAAAATTTAAGTACCAGTGTACCAAAAGTAAATGCAAATCATATGCATGATAATAATACAAGTGCTGAAAGAAGTGTATCACCTTTGTTAACTAATAATATAAGAGATGCTACTGCTTTTTCCATAGCATCAGCCTCTCAAACACAAAACAATAATGATGACAAACATGTGCATGTACAAAATCAAATGTCAAACTACTATTCTATGCTAAATGAATTACCTTTACCTTATTTTAATGCTTCCTCATGTCCAGTACAATTTATTCATGATTTAGTAGAATATTTTAGATTGGAGAATGTGCCTGAAGCATTAAAAATGATGCTTGTTAGAAAATGCTTGGATAACAAACCCTTAGAATGGTTACGTATGCTAGCAGATAGTGAAATGAATTTTGAAATATTTAGAGTTTTATTTATGAATAAGTTTTGGAATACCACTGTGGAACATAAGATTAGAGTATAGTAGAGATGACAACTTATCAATGACAGATTATCTTATAAAGTATGTAGGTTATGTGTGCCACAAGAAGAAATAGAAAAAGAAGAGAAAAAGAAAATAAAGTTACTGGAACATAAAAGGGGAAAACAATGTAATTTAAAAATATATAATAATACCTTTACTAAATGTAACCAATTGTCAATATAACAAAAGGTAGTATAGATAAAATGATGTAATAGAAGAAAATCCACTGTAAGTGAGAAACACATAAGAAATCTGAATAGCAACTACATTTATAATGCATAAGATAGAAATTATTAGAAATTGTTAGAAATATAAATATGTTTAAGAAAAAAATTATAAAAAAGAGTAACAAGTGTTAATATGCCTTACTAAGTATTAAATGTCTAGCAAATAGGATGCTTAATAGTGGCTGTGTTAGTGAATAAATAAACCTTACTCAGGTCATTGAACACCAGATCATTGACCTTACATCAGGTCGTTGACCTTAAAAGTGTCAAACATGTGGCAGAAAAGATAAGTTACTCTGCTACGCGAGTGTAGTGAAAACCGTGTTACATAAAAAGTGACAGTGAAAAATATCAAGTGTTATAAAAAAAAATGTTATGTTGCTTTCTTTCAGGAGACTTTCAGAAAATATTTAAAAATTTAAAGTACAAAACAAAAAGAACACAATCTTTAAATATTTCTAAAAGGGAGCAATTTGAGGCAGTATTTTTATCACTTAAATGATGCAAGTCTAATTATATAATATAAAATATAATAACTGTCCGCCTTAAAGCAATATGTATATGTAATAATATGTAAAATGTATGTAAGTCATTGTATTAATGTTTATATTATTATGTACATGTATAATAATCTTATGTGAATGTATTATGTAGTTTTAACAATGTAGGAGCTGTGAGAATAGAAGCCGAAAGTTGCTAACAGTGAGGTAACCTTGAGTCAATAAATTAGAAAGCTTAATAAGGCTACTAGTAATTCTTGGAACAAAAATGAAATATTTAAAACAATTTATAAATAGACAATCAAAAAATAGAAAAAGCTTAAGTCAAATAAAAGTATTCTAACGGAGTAAAATTTGCCAATCAAAGACTTGAAATATAGTAAAAGTATAAATTTAGACGGTAGAAGCCAGACGCTGGAAGACAGCGTACCCAACCGGACGCTACTAGACAGCGTTCCCGAGCAGTTCAGTACGTATTCAGTGTGAGACATAAAATTCATTACGGCGAGAATATAAAGTTTACGTGTTAAAAAGTGCAATTAATAACAAAAAATCTCACAGCTCTACAGTAGGATACCTCAGTGAAGTGTTATTTTATCGTGTGAAGGAATGATAAAAGGAGTGAAAAACAAATTGTGTAAGCCTTCATTCTTTAGCTGTACTACCCCTGCTAAGAGATACGTGTTTCTGCAAATTACTACTGACGCAGGCGAGGCAAACATATATTTTATATATATATATATATATATATATATATATATATATATATAAAATATTTAAATAAACATTAAAAATACAAAGTTAATTTTTAAACGTGGGGGGTGAAGGCCACCGGAAACTTTGTATCGTACATGGGGTTACAATAAATCTCCTTCATTTTTCAAATATTTCTTAGATTGAAATTGAAACATGAATATTTTCTGCATGTTTAAATCATCTTAATAGGCACGACAACTTCATTAACTGAATGTTTTGGCCTTCTCTACAGTTTTTTTTCCATTCTGTACGATCTTTGGTCAGTTGAATCCAATTTCTTATCTGCATGTTTTTCAGATCTCTATTGATATCAAACCATCTGTTTTTAGGCCTGCCTCTTAATCTGGATTCGAGAGGATTTCATTTATACATTCTTTTAACAGTTCTCTTATCTGGCATTCTATGCAAGTGTCCAAACCATCTTAGTCTTTGTGTTGTTATATAATTTATGGTGGTTTGTTTTTTAATTTTATTGTGTAACTCTTCATTTCTCAGAGTCCTACATTGTCCTCTATCCTTAATTGGTCCGTATATTCTTTTTGAAATGTTTCTTTCAAATATTTTTGAGTACCCAGGTTTCACAAACGTATGTTAGTACAGGCCTTAAATTGTGTTATAAATTCTTATTTTTGCACTTAAAAATATCAATTTACCTTTAAATAAATGATTATACATCAAATATACTTTATTTCCCAGGTTTACTCTTTCTTTTACTTCTTCGTCTCTTGAGTTATTATTTACTATGAACTCAAGGTATCTATAACCTTGCTATTATTTATCACTAAATCTTAGTTTGACTCTTGAGCGCATTTTAATTATTTTGTTTTTTCCATATTTATCAATAGTACAAATTGTTCGACTTATCTTTTAGCTTTTGAAATGTTTCTATTGTTGCATTCTTGATCCTGGCTATAATAAGAATGTCATTTGCATAGGCTGTACATTGTTTTAAACCAAATGCTACGTTGCCTCACAAATCTGGTTTACCTAAGACCGAATCTATTACAATGCTAAATAATGCAGCGGACAAAGGGCCTCCCTGTTTCACTCCTGTTTCAATTTTAAATGATTCACGTAAGTTATTTATTTTAACCCTTGCCACGTTGTTGGCTAACGTTAATGCAGTTAATCTTATTAGCTTTACTGGAACGTCATACAACTTCAAGCATTCCAAAACTTTAGAATGTTTAAATACATTTTGAATTAAAATAATTCGCACTCTTACTATTAGTATAAGGTTTCGAAAATTGCCTCAGTTAAATCTACATCGTTAGTCACGAGATTACACAACATGAAGAGATTGAAAGAAACGCACTTCAGCTGTTTGTTTTCAAAGAAACGCTCTAAATTAAATTGAGTTTTATTTATGGACGCTCTTTAATTACTATGGTTTTTAGCGTCTCATTCTATATTGGGCGTGAAAGATCGGTAATTTTGCTTAAGGTTCTTTTACCTGCCGTAAATCTACGACACGGGACCACCGGCTTTACTTCCCTTCCGAAGGAAGCCATGCTAAGGATTTTTATGCCCGAAAAAATCCATCGCCCTCCGCCGAGTTTGAACCCGCGACCTTGGGAACTAGAGCCTAGCACGGTACCACTAGTCCACGGAGGACGACTTTGGTGTAAGAAGACCCTGGAAGCAGCAGCTGTGGTATATCTCGCACTATCGGATTACTCTAGTGGACCTTTATTTTTTTTTCTTAACCCCTGTGCTTTAAACTCGGTAGATCATATCAGACTATCAATGAAATGGCTGAAATGAGCCGGGGGTCCATGGAGCTTAAAGTTACCCAACATTCGTCTTCTCAGAATAAGCAAAACCCCGGAAAAAATCTTATCCGGGCAACTCACCCCAACCCAGATTCGAACTCGGGACCTCCTGAATGTGAGGCAGACACGCTACCCCCACACCACACTTAGCTCGTCCAGTATCTCTCTGAAGCAGATTATGTGCCAAGGGCAATATTCTCCGAATGGTTTCCTTCAACAAAGAGGGGACTTTCCCTAAAAACTCATGCAGTGGATGAAGCAATGTTTACCAGAAATGAGGTAACTAATTACCATAATGTACATACCTGGGCTTACGACTATCCAGGCACAATAAGACATGACAGCTTTCAGCACAGATTTGCTGTAAATGTTTGGGCAGGAATTATAGGAAACATCAATCGGTTCGTGGACCTTCGTCGGGTTTTGACGGAAGCCATCTATTTTCAGTTTCTTCAAGAAACGTTGCCAGTTCTGCTTGAGGATGTTCCCCTGGCAGTAGGGGATGTTCCCCTGGCTATTACATAACGGCACACCTCCGCACATTAGAGCCCTGTGTGGCCATCTGCGCAACACTTACATAGTAGTAGAGAAAGTAAAAACGTGTTCTTGAGGAAAATATCTATAACAACAGTTAGGAGGCTTATGAATGGCAAATCATATAAAAACTTGGAAAGTTTATGAACCATTGGTACTTATCTAAACAACTCGTAACCTAATCGTTATCTGTCATTAAATGTCTCTCGCTGATAAAGATTATTAGGTATCTGTAATTCTATCAGCCCTTACATTTAAATCTGTAACACCATTACACTACACTAAGTACTTACGTTTTTCTTTGTAGTCATCCAATTAAAAAATATTGATTCATGGAAATAACCAAGTAAAGTTTGAGGAACGTTACAAATCCAGATGAACTGACAAATGCACATATCATGGGCAGTCTGTCATATTCCCGTTTTGATGCGTTACCAACACCCATTAGAAAAACCACTAAAGATTTATGTTTAAGTTTTCATACTTCTAGCCATTTGATAAGTAATGTGTGTTTCTTTGATCTGAAAGACATGATATAAAACTATTGGATTGAATTTGAAGATTAAAAGATGTCAAATACTGAGAACACGCAATTACAAATTCTCGTATTGTAGTATATTGGCTATGTTAATGACCTGCGATTTGATAGGTCGTTTGCTGAATACGCTTTGTTGCTTCGTACATTACGTCAATTGGGCTAAGAGCGAACATGGAATTTTCACTTTAGGTTCAACATGATAGTATTTAAGGCCATAAACGAAAATAAAATTCCTATTTTAGAGAAAATTAGGGACGAATTAACGAGCAACTACATTGTCCCATATCTGCTATTGCCAGTTCCCATCCAGTGCAAAACAATACACAGTTATTGTTTTTACTTTCTCTACTACATATACAGAGTGAGGCAAAAGACTCCGAACCGCCTGCGCGTCGTTTTTCCTGTCCGCGTCCTCGGCGCTCGTTGCCGTCTGCTGCTATCGTAGAAAGGTGCGGATGAAACCATACCACATTTTTAAAACTACTTTTAAAGGCTTTACTTACCAACTTTATGAAAGAAAATGCTGAAATTGGCCACAGTCGTCCATACATTTTTGGCACCTCTTTAGGAACCTATCTATCATGGAACTTTTTAGGTGAATTTTCCAAACGATGACCGGTGTCATCTAACATTTCTTCAGTAAGAACCGAACACCGTCTTTTAGATTTCTTAGCCTGAACACTTTCTATGGCCTGAAATTTACTGTAAAGTTCATGGATTGTTGTAAGGCCTGGAACTTTTACACCTGGAAATCTTTCTGCAAATCGTACTTTCACTTGACGAGCTGTCCAAGTTAACACATGCAAATTAGAAATAAATACACACTGTGCAGTAGAAAACATACTGAGCCATAATATTACCTTTTGACTAAGTACAGCACAAAATAATAAATAACTCGTAATAACTGAACTACATCACATCACCGTCAACTCAAAACTGCACTTCACACTGCACAGCAAAACCACAACAGCGTGACTTTGTTTATAGCAGCAGTGCGTTATGTTTTTATCATACCTCAACACGCCCAGTGGAAAAACATCTCGCAGCCGAGAATATTTTTCATAAAATACCCCTCTGGGGTAACTTAAAACAAAGTGTACAAGACAAACCAATACACCCTGGAAGAATTAAAACAAAATATGTGTAGGAAATTTCTCAACGTGAATACGGCGAGTGATGGATAGTTTCCTAAAGAGGTGCCAAAAATTTATGGACGACAGTGGCCAGTTTCAGCATATCCTTTCGTAAAGTTGGTAAGTAAAGCCTTTAAAAGTAGTTTTAAAAATGTATGGTTTCATCCGCGCCTTCCTATGATAGCGGCAGACGGCAACGAGCGCCGAGGGTGCGGACAGGAAAAACACCGCGCAGGCGGTCCGGAGGATTTTGGCTCACTCTGTAGTAAGTAGGGAAAGTATTGTATTTCACCCAAAAATTCGATACTGAGATTTCACCGGAAATACACGTTTTGAGGCCCCATGAATAAAAACAATTAGGAAAAGGTCCGCGCGCAAGTGTGTGTGTGTGTGTGTGTGTGTGTGTGAACAGCATAACTCAAAAACGAAAAGTCGGATAAACACCAAACTTGGTACTTAGGTTTAGTACCTTACAAGGATGCTTAACGAAGATTTTCAAGAAAATCCCCCGCCCCTGAACTACCCTTTATATGGAAGTTTTTCGAAATTTTTTATTTTCTAAAAATAGTTCTAACGATTTTGATTAAAATACAATACCTTAAAGATGTTTACATGACAAATAAAATGTATATCTGCAAGGTAGTGTATTGCAATTAAACCTTACGTAACGTAGGAAATAAAAGGAAAGGTTATTAAAAAGGAAATAATAGAATCGGCCTAATATTAAAGTGCTGGGCCCATTTTACAAACATCTCAAACATGAAGTACCCCAGAGGTTACAATTATTTAAACGATATAATCTAGTGGGACAGGAATTAAATCCAAGATTTGCAACTGTAAACTCAATAAAGCTTTTTCTTACAGCCACAGTATATTATATTGTTTACCAAAGTCGATCATTTAACAAATTTCGAAGTTATATATTGACTCAAATACAATAAGAAATTTCACTCTCAAGTATTTAGTTTCTCTTGCAATATTGCTTTACTATGCGAAATTTTACACTAATACTTTAGAATACATCATTCTCACTTTCATTGCGGATGGTAGTCAAAATTTTGAAGATTTGGTTAATTGTCAAATGAAAACAACATTGCCTTTATTTAGATTTCGCCGTCGACGAAAACAACGTTCTTGTAGATGCCCATATTTATTACAATAGGCTCAATGTAACGGAGATGTATTATTCTTCCCAAAAACACTAGAAGCTGAAGATTTACCCAACGCTAACGAAGTTTGTGTTGTTTGAGTAAGCTTGTGCCGAATTTGAGCATTAGTAACCGACGATGATCCTTCGAGCTCTGTTGTCGTCCTCCGTGGACTAGTGGTACCGTGCTAGCCTCTAGTTCCCAAGGTCGTGGGTTCAAACCCGGCGGAGGGCGATGGATTTTTTCGGGCGTAAAAATCCTTACCATGGCTTCCTTCGGAAGGGAAGTAAAGCCGGTGGTCCCGTGTCGTAAATTTACGACACGTAAAAGAACCTCAAACATGATAAAGAGGCCTCTGAGCAAACATTACCGGTCTTTCATGCCCAATATGGAATGGGACGCTAAGAACCATAGTAGTTAAAGAGCGTCCATAAATAAAAAACTAAAAAAAAATCAAATTCGAGCTGTTGTGTCTGCGGAGCATATTACTATTGAGCTAAAGTTTTTTTACCTAAATCGTGGAGGAAAAAAGAATTGCAAAATGGAATTATGAAAACCCAGAATCGTTAACACTAAAGTTAAGGTAGAATGTAGTAAGTGATGAACTTTCCCCTCTCTACTTTTTTTTTTTTTTTTTTTCTGTTTATTTACTCTTTCAATTTTTATACAATAGTGTACAAATTTCGTCTCCTCTACAACTCATTAGCACATACAAGTATTTTTTTTTAAAAAAGATTAGATAACATCTATCTCAAAAGGATTTACAATAATTCTTATATTATTTTGACAATTCCATGTTTCTTTACAGTATT
This sequence comes from Deroplatys truncata, assembly GCA_030765065.1. Classification (NCBI taxonomy): domain Eukaryota; kingdom Metazoa; phylum Arthropoda; class Insecta; order Mantodea; family Mantidae; genus Deroplatys; species Deroplatys truncata. Next base: position 52,001,711 of record CM060982.1, read on the forward strand.
AATTTTCTCTTCTGAATGTATATAATTTCTAAAAGTCTGTTTTATTGTCTTATAGATTGTATTTGATTGAGTATATGGGTCGAATGCCTGATTCAAAGTTTCTAAATTTTACTGTCCTACACTTGCACCGTTTCCTGTTTTTTGGGGGGGATTTTATTAGGAAAACTTAATCGTAAAGAAAATACATTTAAAAATTAAAATTCTTCTTTACAAAAGCCCCTTCTTAAAGAGAGAGAACATCTAAGTTATGGCCGATTAACAACAGTGTCTCGCATTTTTTCCTTTTTAGTCGTGTCCGGTGGTCTCTCAGAAAGGTCTCGAGACCTCGCACGCTTGGAGCGGGATCTTTCAGCATGTAATGGAGATACCCCATTACAAGCCATACTTGGGCAAAAACATAACGCGGAATCTGTATATCGAGTTGTAAGATAGCCCTATTAATAGTATTGGGGTTCTCCGACATAGTAATGCAGCGGATTTTATGTTTGATCCATTGCCAAGTTTCAGGAATACAGGTGGTGAACCGGTGATGAAGGGTATCAATATTGCGGCAACGGTTACAATATGGCGAATTACAAATATTATGTCGATATTGTTTTTCTGCTGTGGGTATTATGGCATTTAGGATCTTGTAGGCGGAGGCCTTCCAGTCCGTCGAAATCTCGGTGTATCGAAAAACCCGCCAGATATTCTTCCACGGTATGTTAGGATATTTATCCTCTATAAAGTTATTTTACAGAGGGTTTTGAACACAACACTACTTCACTATAAGTCAACGATGTTACAGAGTGAGCTATCTGTGCCAGTATCTCTACTTGTAATCAAAATGCGAAACAAAACGCAAGGTTGAAAATCAGTTTCAATTAATTCTTCTTTGAGACGAATAAGAAAAGCCAAAATTCAACGCCTGTTGTTGCGTAATCACTATAAAGTGAGTATTTGACAGCAAATTTTGCGCTGGATGGTCAATTTTTAAACTGTTGAAAATAAAATTGCGGCTGAAGCCTTTGCTGGAAAATGCTTTCCATCATCCTGAGGTAATGATGTCTTTAAATCCGATTTAGGCATTTCGAATGCTAAGTCAGACTTATCTTTACCCAATGAACTTTAAACTGAACAATTTTGAAGCAAAGTAATATAGTCACATTCAAGTGATTTCAGATTTTTTAAATTCAAAGTTGCAATAGCTGATTGTTGTAAAAAATCTACACATTCAATATAATGATATACGCGCTCGTAAACGTCATGTAGCCACAGACAACGGTAGTTTGATCAGAAAGAAGGGTAGTAAATTCTTCTAATTGAAACTTACAATCTGTATGAGTGTAAGAGTTATCTATTAATTGTTTAACCAAATTTGGTATAGTCTCCATCGAATCTATTCGCAATCCTCGTAATTTCAAACAGAAAAGCAATTCGTCTTTACCTTTTTCACTATAAGCTGAAAGGAGAAGTAAACAAAACCACATGACAAGGCAGCACCTCATTGGCTGGTGGACAAACTACAACCTTTCCCGCTTAGCATGTCGTCTCTTCCTCTACAAAAAAGCAGTTCGGTTCAGATCGTAACATTTTGTGGTTATTCTCGTACAGAGAAATTTATAAAACTCATTATTCTAACAGTAAATTTATGAAACTAAATGTTTTTGTTCAGATTCAGCTATAATTATGTGAACCGTTACAGCAGAGGGTTTAAGAGGTTATGCGCAGACGCTGCAGTTCGTTTCCGGTTTCCAGCTGAGAATGTTCTGTCATTGTAGAAAACAAACGAGAGAAATGGAAAGAAGACAGTTGTGTTAAATGCTTTTAACAAATTCTGTGAAAAGTACTCATCTTTAATCGACAATGAATATAGTTGGCCATTGTTTAGCAATAATTGAACTTCTTTGTTAGTGATGCAGAATTGTTGCTCGTATAGCTTGGTTCGTGTTTCTTTTCTGTGGTTTTCTAATCTATAGTGCTAGTCGTTATTTTAACTTGTTCACTCATGAAAGGTTAAACCAAAAGTGGTATACTGATATTAGTCATTAAATGAATGATTTCTAAAGCGTGAAGTTGAGGCAATATTTTTAACACTTAAATAATTTCAGTCTAATTATATAATATGTAAATTCAATAACAGCCCGCCTTGAAGCAATGTGTGTATGTAGTAATTTGTAAAATGTACGTAGCAGTCATTGTATATGGTTATATTATTGTATACTATTGTATCCATGTGTAATAATGTTATGTGAATATATTACGTAATTTAATAATGTAGGAGCTGTGAGAATAATAAGTTAAAAGTTGCTAACAATGAGGTAACAATGAAGTAACCTTGAGTCAATGAGTAAGAAAGTTTAACATTACTACTTGTGATTCTTGGACTAACAATAATGTTATTTTAGTTTATAAAATAGCCAATCAACAACCAGAAGAAGCTTTAGTTAAATGAAGGTATTCTATTGGAGTAGGATTAGCCAGTCAGAGACTTGAAATACATAAATTTACAAAGTTTAGGCGCTTGAAATCAGTTCAGTTGCCTGCAGACTAACCAGACGCAAAAACTGTCCTCAAGAAATATAATATGTATTCGTGTGAGACGAAAAGTAAGTTTACGTGTTAAAAAGTGCAAGTGTTTAATAATAAAAAGAATCTCACAGCTCTCTACATCAGTGAAGTGTTATTTAAATCGTATCAAGTATTAATAAAAGGAGTGAAGTAAAATTATAATCTGTGTAAGCCTACATTCTTGTCGCATCACAACCCTGCCAAGATATCCTTGTCTCTAACAAATACTGACGCAGCCGAGGCAAACATAAAAATATAATACTTAAAGAAACAGTCAAATTACAAAGTTAATATTTTTAAAAATACATTTGGAGTGAAGGCTACCGGAAACTGTTTACTATACGTGCGGTTGCAACTACTACAAGTTCGGCTCCCCAAAAGTTAAAATATAATACAACTCCTTCAATACAAACAAACCTACCTCAAAGTTAAGAACAGTTTAATCCAGTACCTTTAATCACAAATGCGATCTGTTCAGGTACAACTTTCATTTGTCCTCTCTTAGTATTGTGCGTTATAAGTTTAGGATTTAAGGCAAAATATAGGAATAAGACATACATGTTTAAAAGCTAATGATTTCCAAGCTGCGCAATATACTGTATTCGCATTCTGTATAAAGCAATTTCCTCTCACGGGCACTTCACCTGGTGCTGCCATGTGCTCGGCGGAGTGATACATTTAAGTTTTGTTTGCTTCTCCTTTTAGCTTATAGTGAAAAATGTACAAACAAGTCGCCATCACAATGCACATATGCCAAACATACCTTAAGTTCCTTTGGAAAAACTTGAAGGAATAAGTTTTTCTTGGCAATGTGCAAGAGAAAAAACTAGTTGCAAATTATAGGGTTGTAAGTTAAAATAAATGCAGAAGTATTTAAACAACGATAAAGGATAATCTCTTGACCCACTTCACCAAGGAAAACAGAACATGTCACGCCCAATGTGTTTGTGTAATATGACAAACAAAGAAACCCACATTACACAATATAAAGTGAAATTAGCAACTAGCATATAATCGCATGGTGTTATACGCTCCAGCTACCATTTTGTAAGATAGTGTATTGTAATTAAACCTTATGTAACGTAGGAAATGAAAGTAAAGATTATTAAAAAGGAAATAGAATCGACGTAATATTAAAGTACTGGGCCCATTTTACAACACCTCAAACATGAAGTGCCACAGAGGTTATAATTATTTAAATGATATAATCAAATAGGACAGGAATTAAATCCAAGGCTTGCAAATGTAAACTCAATAAAGTTTTTTCTTACAGCCACAGTATAATATAATATTCTTTACCAAAGCCAATCATTTAACAAATTTCCAGTTATACACTGGCTCAAATACAATAAAAAATGTCACCCTCAAGTTTTTAGTTTAGTTTAGTTTAGTTTTAGAATAGGCGGCGCCGTGGCTGAGCGATTAGACCGCTCGCCTCCCATCTAGGCGGCCCGGGTTCAATCCCAGGGGCCTGCATGTGGGATTTGTGGTGGACGAAGCGGCGTCTGGGCGGGTTTTCTCCGGGTTCTCCGGTTTCCCCCGCCATTCATTCCACCAACTGCTCCATCATCACCTTTCCTTTCATCCACTTCACCAACATTTCGTTTCATCTACTTCCTTCATCCCATACCAGGCATCGGGCTGATCACCCATCCTGGATGCTCTGTCTGATCCATGAGTGTCTGCTCCTCGACGGGCCTCTGACCCCAGGCACCCGCTTGTAACCTACTACATAAAATGTAGATTTCTTTAAAACACACAATTTACTTCAAATAAGTTTTTTGTGGTATAAGCCATTTCTGAGATACCCGTCATTAAAGATAATACTTTTTTTAGTTTCCTTTAAACCCCGCCTTTTAACTATATTGGTCTTATCGGCGGCCTTTCCTTTGGAACTTATTGCCTATTGGCAATGGTGTTAACTCGTCCTTGGGTTTCTTGCACTTTTGGTTTTTAATCATTAGATCATACACACTCTCATTCATACTTCCAGTCTCTGGGGAGGATAAGGAATAATCCTGACTAGAGAAAAATTCCCACCCCCTGCCGGGAATTGAACTCAAGACCCCTAGCACAACAGTCAGATGCTCTACCGGCTGAGCTATGGGGTCAGAATTTTTCACTGAACAGGTAAGAATTGTTCACTACTTGGTCATTCTTTAAAGCCCTTCAGCTGTTTCTCGCGATTGCATGGAAACAGTATGGAATTTTAAGGTTATCATACAGCGTCCAGTTAAACATTTGACTATCGCTCTTTCCTTTGAATCTGTAAACGAAATGTGTAATGTACCATTCCTACAAAGGTTATTTATTTTTTTATGGACACTTTAACTGCTTTGGCCCTCAGTGTCCCATTCTACATTGGGCGTGAAAGATCGGGAATTTTGTTGAGAGGCCTCTTTATCAGGCTTGAGGTACTTTTATGTGCCGTAAATCTACGACACGGGACCACCGGTTTTACTTCCCTTCCGAAGGAAGGCATGCTAATGATTTTTACGCCCGAAAAAAATCAATCGCCCTCCGCCAGTTTTGAACCCGCGACCTCGGGAACTAGAGGGTTGCATGGTTACCACTACACTACAGAGGACGACAAAAGTCTATTTAAATTAAAATGTAGTAGATAAAAAAGACTGATGTGCTGCACTAGCATGACTTTCACTATCCTTGTACAAACTTGTTTTAAAAACGCTTATTCTTTATCTGTCTTGTTAATCGAGACAAACATTTGCAGAAACTATCTTATTGTTAATTTTCTTGTAGGTGCAAGGGGAATATGGTAGGCCTTAAGCGATAGTCAAATCTTTTAAGAGCTGGTTGCTATATGGAGCATTCCATTCTCTTTGCATGTGCAGGACATAAAACAAACAAACAAAGGAATAACAATTTCCATTTGAGGAAAAGTAAAAGTATTGGAAAATTGAAACAAATAACAAGGAATATCTCGGAAATGGTTCACTCGGGAAAAAAATATATGACATAAATTGTGTGTTTTAACGAGATCTACATTTTTTGTGCAGAAACATTTTCTCTATCAACGACTTTCCAGCTATACAAAAGTTATTCAGAATGTAGGACTTTTGGGGACATTCATTTGCCATAAAATATCCTAAGCATATGATATTTTAATCAAAATCGTTAGAGCCATTTTTGAGAAAATCAAAACTTTCGAAAAATGCTCCATGTAAAGGGTAGTCTGGGGTGGGGAATTTTCTTGAAAATCTTCGTGTAGTATCATTCAAGATACTGAACCTAAATACCAAGTTTGGTATTTATCGACATTTCGTTTTTGACATTATGCTGTTCACAGACACAAATACGGACATTTTTCTAAACATTATTTCTTTTTATTCAGGGGAATGCAACACTTCCCCTACTTACTACACGTAGTAGAGAAAGTAGGTCATAGGAATTCAACACACAAAATATTTCATTCCGCCTGGATACTTTCCTTGCTGCTTACCCGTTTCATTTGAGAGCTTAGAATAAAATGTCAAAGGTTATTCGTCTGCAAATTAAATTACCGCTAAGGAAGAAACCTTTCTTTAATCTATGCCGACCAGCCTTTCATTTTAGCATCGACTTCAACAAATCTGAAGGCACTTCCAATCAAGATAGATAAATTTAATGACATGCTGTGTCCTGAAGTTCATCATTACCGTTTATAAAAGCCCCTGAAAGAAATGAAAACTCCACGTGTAATGAAATTAGACAACTAACCTGTACGTTGCTGTAAGATTTTGTTACCAAGCGCGATGGCCCATTAAAAATATCTGATGTGTTACACTCACATGACTTTCTCTACTCTTGCACAAACTATTTTTACAAACGCTTATTCTCCATGTGCTTCATGTTAATCGAGATATCGAGATGTCAATCTTATTGCTAATTTTCTTGTAGATGCAAAGGGAATTGGTAGGTTATAAGCGATAGTCAAATATTTTAAGTGCTGGTTGCTATGTGGCGCATTCCATTCTCTTTGCATGTCCAGGACATAAAAAATGAATAACGAATTTGAGAAAAAGTATAAGTATTGGAAAATTTAAGGCAATAACAAGCAATATCTCGAAAATCGTTCACTCAACAACAAAATGTATATGACAAATTGTGTATTTTAACGCGATCTACATTTTTTGTGTACTAAAATTTTGTCTTTCTCTTATGGTTTACCAGTAATGCAAAAGTCGTTCACAATGAAGAATACTTTTGGAGACATTCTCAGAAAATTCAAAATATACATTTTATTTGTCTGAAAGTATCTTAAATATATGATATTTTAATCAAAATCGTTAGAGCCACTTTTGAGAAAATTAAACTTTTCGAAAAATGTTCCATGTAAAGGGTAATTTGGGGTGGGGTATTTTCTTGAAAACCTTCGTGTCGCATCTCTGGAAGATACTGAACCTGAATATCAAGTTTGGTGTTTATCCTACTGTTCGTTTCTGAGTTATGCTGTTCATAGACAGATACACAACGGACATGTTTCCAAAAATACTTTTCTTTTTTGGATTCAGGAGGCCTCAAAACATGTATTCCCGGTGAAATCTGGTATCGAATTTTTGAGTGGAATGCAATACTTCCCCTATTTACTATAGGTAGTAGAGATAGTAAAAATCTGATGCTCGGATTTGGGAGGAATTAAGGTTAAAATTCTTACTCCGAGAAACTTAGCTATGGTTTCCCTTGCCGCATGTTTCCTAGGCCCCAAAAGTCTACGCGACAGCAAAATTCAATATAATCGAGGTGAAAGCATATTTGGAAAGCATTTTAATACATTGTGAGAAACCGCTAGAAATGTTACTATGTGACCTTAAATTTAATGCGATAGTAAATAATAAAAACGTATTATGCATTCCTTTGTGGATAACGCAATACTACCTTAATTATAATTGACGTCTGAAATAGAAAACAGTTAAAATTCGTCTGAATAAGAAAGTATATGAAAAGGGATATTTTTTTTTAAAAAAAAAGCTATTATTTTGCTGTTACGGTATAAATGTGCACTAGATTTCCCATAAATATATACCTACTCTTTATCTCTTAAAATACTTCGCAAGCTTTTTTTTTTTTATTTAGTTATTTAATTTCGAGCTCTTCCCTTAGCCCCTCTGTAGATAATACTCGTCAGTTTCCGAGGTCGCGAAGGGCAATGGATTTTTTCGAGCGTAAAAATCCCTAGCATGGCTTCTTTCTGAAGGAAAGTAAAGCCGGTGGTCCTGTGTCGTAGATTTACGGCACGTAAAAGAATCTCAAGCCTGATAACGAAGCCTCTGAGTAAAACTTCCGGCCTTTCACGCCCAATATAGAATGGGACGCTAAAAACCATATCAGTTAAAGAGGTTCCATAAATAGAACTCAATTTAATTTCGATTACTTCCAATTAGGGATGTCTCATAGCACCTAGATGTGTATAATCGGTAATCGCCAGCCAAATAGGCGAAATTTGACCCAATAATCGATGTCAAAATCGTATCTTTAATTATCTTCACGACAGTTGCCCCTTTAGTGAATCTGCTTTACGGACTAGCGTAGCCATTTGACTGGCGGTTGCTGACCGCTTGTCGCTTCAAATGTTTATTCTCCAAAAACTGGCTGACTTGTACATACCAATTTCCGTTCAGCACAGATTCTTCAAAAGTAGCCACGATACAACTTGATTCACAGATTCATTTAGTGCTGCCATTCAAGCAGCTCAGCTTATACTGCACCTTACTGTACTGATGCGGCCACTGCGAGCTATGCTCCAGACTTGATATTAAACTGGCATTACTTCCTCTTCCTATCTCACTTCCATTGTGATAACGAATTCATTCCAGCGATGTTTTTATTTTTACTTTCTCTACCACGTGTACCTAGTAGGTAGAGGAAGGGTTACATTCCATCCAAAAACTCTATGTCGGGATTTCAATGGAGATACTGTCGTTAAGCCCTCTGAATCTAAAATATCTTTAAAAAAGTATTTTTAGATAAAAGAATGTGCTGTGTGTGTGAGAGAGAGAGAGAAAGAAAGAACAGCGTAACTCGAAAACAAAATGTCCGACAATACCTAACGTGATATTTGAGGCAGTATTTTTAACACTTAAATAATTTCAGTCTAATTATATAATATATAAATTCAATAACAGTCCGCCTTAAAGTAATATGTATATAACAATATATAACAAGTGTATATTACAGTCATTGATATGTTTATATTATTGTATACATGTGTAATAATGTTATGTGAATGTATTACATAATTTAATAATGTAGGAGCTGTGAGAAAAATAGGTTAAAAGTTGCTAACAATGAGGTAACAATGATGTAACCTTGAGGCAATAATGAATTAGAAAGTTTAAATGCTACTGGTAATTCTTAGAACAACAATAATGTAATTTTTGTGACAGTTTATAAAATAGCCAATCAACAACCAGAAAAAGCTTTAGTTAAATGAAGGTATTCTATTAGACTAGGATTAGCCAATCAGAAACTAAAATGGAGCAAAATTTACAAATTCAGAAGTCAGTTGTTTGTAGACAGTGTTCCTAACCGGACGCGAGATGCGTCCTCGAGAAGTTTAATACGTATTCAGTGTGAGACAAAAAATAGTTTACGTGTTAAAACCACCTCTCTCTATATATATCAGTGAAGCGTTATTTAAATCGTGTCAAGCATTAATAAAAGGAGTCAAGTACAATTAAAATCTGTGTAAGCCTACGTTCTTCAGTCGCACCACTCCCTGCTAAGACATTCATGTCTCTAAAAAAAAAAAAATACTGACGCAGCCTAGGCAAACATAAATATATAATATTTAAACAAACAGTCAAAATTACAAAGTTAATATTTTTAAACTTGGGTCAAAGGCCACCGGAAAGTACATTTGGGGCGAAGGCTACCGGAAACTTTTTACCATACGTGCGGTTGCAACTACTTCAAGTTCGGCTCCCCAACATTTGAACTACAACTCCTACTTAAAATCGGCTCTCCATACGTAGCAGCAACAAACCTACTTCTTCAATTAAGTTCAGTGTTTTCCAAAGTTATGACACGAAGATTTTCGAGAAAATCTCCTCACTCCAAGCTGTCCTTTACGTGGAAAAGTTTTTACACGTTTTATTTTTTCAATAATTATAACGATTTTTTAAATTAGCATAATTTAAGACATTTACACAGAAACAAAATGTGCATCTTGAATTTTCTGGAATAGCCTGTAAAAATCCTCTTCATTCAGAAGAAATTTCGTATAATTTTGCATAACTTGTAAACCATAAGAAACAAAACGTCTACAGAAAAATGTATATCTCTCTAAAACACCAATTCATTTTGAGCCAGTATTTTTTTTTGTGGCATTACACATTTTGGAGATATCCCTTATGATATGTTTGAATCTTTGTCATTTTGAAAGTGCTTTCACATTCAGTTGTTTCTCGCGATATTATGAAAGGAGCATTGAATTTTAAAGCCAGCATATAGTGACCCGCTTTTACACATTTGACTTTCAATTCGATTTCCTGTATCCACCTTGTACCTACAACGAAATGTGTTATGGAACTATATCTGCAAATCGTTATCTGGATTGGCATGAAATAGATAGAAAAATAAAACAATAGTTTGTAGAAATTGTATAGTAATAAACGATACTGGGTAGAGAAAGTCACATGAACGTAACACAAGACCTTTTTTGAAAATCTTTCGCACGCGTGTATATGTTAGTGTTTGTTGGAACAGCATAGCTCAAAACCTGAATATCGTATAAATATTGGCATTTACTATTTCCCAGATATTCTTGTATTCAATTATCAAATATTTTTTTCCAAGTGCTAAGTAGCTATTATTTTTTATTTCTTTTCGTTATCATGGAAAGAGTTGCAGAATTTCAAAGTCGGCATACAATGATCCGCTTAATTTGACTATCGCGTAAGACCTACAAGCGATTACTCTGCTGTTCCCCTCTTGTACCTACAACGAACTATATAAAGAAACTATTTCTGCAAACGTTGGGTTGATTACCATGAAGTAGATAGAAAAATAAGTTTTTAGTCTGTAGAAGAGTAGGCAGAGAAAGTAATGTGAATGTAACGCATCGGAATTTTCCTGTTTGAAATAACCATAGGCTGAAAATTAGTATCTCTGATGCTATGGGTTTAAGATGATATTGAAAATAAGAGTTAATAAGAAAGGCAATTCAGATTACTAAATCGTTTGGTCAGAAACAATTTTCATTTTGATCTATTATGAAAAAATATGGTAGTTCGACGTGGCGTAATGGCTGGAACGTAATGCTCCACGCTAAAAATAAACAAATTGACTTTTATTTAAGGAGCTTCTTTAACTGATATGCTTCTTAGCGTCTCATTCTATAGTGGGCGTGAAAGGCTGGACATTACTCAGAGACCTCAAACAGGCTTGAGGTTCTTTTACGTGCCGACACGAGATCACCAGGAATTTTTACGCCGGAAAAAACCAATCGCCTTCCGCAGGGTTTGATAATGCGACCTCGGAAACTAAACGCTTGCATGGTACCTCTAGACCACGGAGGACAATGCTCCACGCCCATGCCCCAGAATACATATAGGGTGCTTCCCATGTATAGGACCGGAAATCATTTAGCTTATGAGGAATTTATTTATATTCATATAACCCTATTTCAATCCCAGAGAGGCTTAAAATCCTTTAAATTTGAATTATTGGAAAGCGGGAGTTGCGAATTTTATTCATATCATCAAATTTTCCTCCGATTTCGCTGAATTTCATTAGAAACTTTTTTTATCTTTTCTACTACGAGCTTACAGTAAGTAAAGGCAGTATTGTATTCCAGGCAAAAATTCGATACCGGGAAATTTTTAGAAAAAAGGTTCTTTTGTGTGTGTGTGTGTGTGTGTGTGTGTGTGTGTGTCTGTGTATTATTCAAAAAGTCCGATAAATACCAAACTTGATATTTAAACTCTGCATCATCCAAAGATACAAAACCAAGATTTTCAAGAAAATATCCCCAATCCAAACCACCCTTTACATGGAAAATATTTAGCTATTTTTGGAATTTCTCAAAACTGCTATAACGATTAGTATTAAAACAGCATAATGCTAAAGTTATTTTCAGCACAAATAAAATGTATTCGTTTAATTTTCTGGGAAAAGCCTGTGAAGTCCTGTTCAATCTGAATGACTTTTGTATAATTAGTAAGTCTAAGGGATAAACAAAATCTTACTACACAAAAAAATAATAATAAATATATAAATAACTCTCGTTAAAGCACACAATTTATGCCAAATAGTTTTACTTTCTCTACTACGTATAGTAAGTAGGAGAAGTATTGTATTTCACTCAAAAATTCGATACCGAGGTTTCACCGGAAATATATGTTTTGAGACCCACTGAATCCAAAAAAAGCATTTTTGGAAACATGTGCGTGTGCGTGTGCGTGTGCGTGTGTGTGTGTCTGTAAACAGCATAACTCAGAAACGAACAGTCGGATAAACACCAAACTTGGTATTTAAGTTCAGTATCTTCCAGAGATGCAACACGAAGTTTTCAAGAAAATTCCCTCACCTCAGATTACCCTTTACATGGAACATTTGTCGAAAATTTTAATTTTCTCAAAAACCGCTCCAACATATTTGATTAATATATCATATATTTAAGATATTTTGATGACAAATAAAATGTATATCTTGAATTTTCTGGGAATGTCTCCAAAAGTATTCTTCATTGTGAACGACTTTTGCATAACTGGTAAACCATACGAGATGAACAAAATTTTATCACGCAAAAAACTGTAGATCGCGTTAAAATACACAATTTATGTCCTATACTTTTTTTTTTGAGTAAACCATTTTCGAGATATTGCTTGTTATTCCCTTAAATTTTTCATTACTTATTTTCTCAAATGGGAATTCGTTATTCATTTTTTTGTCTTGGATATGCAAAGAGTATTAATCTGTGGCAAAGAGAGTGGTGCTGCACCTAGCAAACAGCTATTAAGAGATATGTCTATGCTTAAAGGCTACTGTATTTCTACATTGCTCTTGCAAATACAAAACAAGGGGAACATAATACGCCTTAAGCGATAGTCAAATATTTTTAGAACTGGTCGCTATGTGTAAAATGTAATTCTCTTTGCATGCCAAAAGATCGTTTCTGCAAATATTTATCTCGATTAATATGAAATAGATGGAGAATAAGAGTTTATAAAAATAGTTTGTACAAGAGTAGAGAAAGTCATGTGATTGTAACACATGAGATTTTTTATGTGGCGTTAACAATTTCAGAGATATTTGTTGTTATTGGTTCGAATTTTCAAATATTTCGAGAAAAAATCGCTTTTTTTTTCTTTTTCTCCTTCTCTTTCTTGTGATCATGCAAAAACAAAAAAGAATTTCAAAGCCATCACACAGCGACCCTCTCTTAAAATATTTGACTATCGCTTAAGCCTAGTGTATTCCCCCTGATGCCCTAGTCCCTACAAGAAAGCATGCAATAAAACAATTTCTGCAAATGTTTATCGTACATAGAAGAATAAGCTTTTGAAATAATAGTTTGTTGAAGAATAGATAGAGAAACGATGTGAATGTAAGATCAGATTTTTTGTATAATATTGACAAAACTTGGTGCACTTGAGTTTTAGAATCTATCAAAAATGATAAGCTACCTTAAACTTTTAAAAATTCCACTACTGCTATTTTCAGCCCCTATCATGCAAATCAGCAACCTTTGACTAGTCTAGACAAAATCTATATGCATTCTTTTACTTATTATTTATTATGTATAATTAATAAAATTAATTAATTATACTTCTAACGGCTGCCCGGCTAAGGAACGCGATATAGAGTCAGCTGAAAAATTCAACGTCATAGCAATGTCCTTGAACTGTCAGGACAAAAGCTTTATATACTTGCACTATAGGATCCACCGAATATTACGGGCTACCTTATAACTTTCAAAAGCTAACGCTACTATATTTAAACCGTAATGTAGAAATCTACCCAGTTTAACCCATCTGATCAAAATACTCTACAGCCATACTACAGGACAAGGAAAAAATCAGATTATCTTACAACTTCCAGAAACCCTTACTTTCAAGCATATAATATCACGATTTTTTTTTACTTTCTCTACTACGTATAGTAAGTAGGGGAAGTATTGTATTCCACCCAAAAATTCGATTTCGAGATTTCACAGGAAATACATGTTTTGAGGTGCACTGAGTGCATATAAAGCATTTTTGGAAACATGTCCTTGTGTGTGTGTGTCTGTCTCTTTGTGTGTGTTTGTGTGTGTCTGTCACTTTGTGTGTGTGTGTGTGTGTGTGTGTGTGTGTACAGTCGGATAAACACCAAACTTGGTATTTAAACTTCAGCATCTTCCAGAGATGCGACACGAAGATTCTCAAGAAAATCCCCCACCCTAGATTACGCTTTCCATGGACCATTTTTCGAAAATTTTCATTTTTAAAAAATGGCTAACGATTTTGAATTTAATACCATAAGTTTCAGACATTTTGATGGCAAATGAATTGTATATTTCTAATTTTCTGGGAATGTCTCCAAAAGTATTCTTCATTGTGAACGACTTTTGCATAACTGGTAAACCATAAGAGATAGACAAAACTTTACTACATAAAAATGAGATATTGCTTGTTATTCCCTTAAATTTTATAATACTTATACTTTTTCTCAAATGGGAATTCGTTATTCATTTTTTTTGGTCCTGGTAATGCAAAGGAGAATGGAAAATATTTGACTATCGCTTAATGCGTACCAATTCCCCTTGCATCTACAAGAAAATTAGCAATAAGATTAGCATTTCGAATATCTCGATTAACATGAAGCATATGGAGAATAAGCGTTTGTAAAATAGTTTGTACAAGAGTACAGAAAGTCATGTGAGTGTATCACATCAGTTTTTTTTGTGGAGAGAACTTTTCCCAGTTATTCCTTGTTATTTGTTTGAATTTTCCAATACTTATACTTTTTTTCAAATAGGAATTCTCGCTATTCGTTTTGTTTTTGTTTCGTTTTTTTTATGTCCTGGACATACAAAGAGAATGGAATGCGCCACATAGCAACCAGCTCTTAAAAGATTTGACTATCGCTTAAAACCTACCATATTCCCCTTGCACCTACAAAAAAATTAGCAATACGATAGTTTCTGCAAATTTTATATCGATTAACAAAGTAGATGGGGTATAAGCGTTTGTAAAAATAGTATGCACAAGAGTAGAGAAAGTTATGTGAGTGTAACACATCAGATTTTTTAAAATACCGGCACTGTACAGTTTGGAAAATCAGAGCATAAATGTCTACACTCGAGCTATAGGACTTGGCTAAAATTGTAGGGTAACTTTCAACCTTAAAAATCTACATCAACTCATATTCGTAACACCTTATGTACAAATTTACACAATCTGACCGATTTGAACAAAACTTCGCTTTAGGAGGAGTAAAATTTTTAGGCTAGTCGCAATTTCAGAAACCACCCTTATCCTTATTTTCAACCCTTTATTTGCAGAATGATCCCGTGCTGTGCCAAATATGCTGATGGAGATAAATGATAGCGATGGAATTAATTGTTCTTCCACACAAGCCCTATGTTGGGCAAGGTTGGCAAGGGAGAATCAGACGACTGAAAAATTCAATGCCACAGCCGGGATTTGAAACACAGATCTCCCGATCTGTATCCGGTTGCTCTAATCACTTAACTGCCATGGCAACATGCCGGCACGACATTAAATTCTCCATGTGCGAATCAGTTGTATCATTTGTTTTGTGATAAGGCATGGATTACTGTTTTAATGTTTCCGTGCCACAAATGGCGTTCTTAGTGTCAAAGACCTTAAAACTAAAACCTTAAAGATTCCTCTCTTCAGTGACATGCAAAAGGTTTCTTTATTTTACGTTTTTTTCTGTACAAAAAATTGAAATCTGCCTCTTCTTTAGAATAATTTTGTACAAAGACTATGGTTTAATAAAATAAGCCTCTCTTCGTACTTTTCGATTTCTCAAGCGATTTTTAAAATGTATGCTCGTGTGTGAGGTAGGCAAAGTATGAATAAAAAGTTCCAAAATACTAAGAAATACACATTTTAAAACCAAATCATCTGATACTTTAGGTTTTTGGACCAGGTTTACTTCAGCAGTTTAAAAAATAGATTTTGAAGATTTGTGTCAATATTTAATTATAAAATATAAAATTAAATACAATAAATCACATGGAGTTCATATATTTTAATTATTTTTTTAAACTATTTTATTGTCGCTTCAACTATAAAGTCATATTGCGACTACTTGAGAATACAGAAGATGATTACAATGAAAGAAAATCTGATGTGTTACACTCACATGACTTTCTCTACTTGTGTACAAACTATTTTTACAAACGCTTATTCTCTATATGCTTCATGTTAATCGAGATATCGAGATGTTAATCTTATTGCTAATTTTCTTGTAGATGCAAGGGGAATTGGTAGGCTTTAAGCGATAGTCAAATGTTTTAAGAGCTGGTTGCTATGTGGAGTATTCAATTCTCTTTGCGTTACCAGGGCAAAAAAAAATGAATAACGAATTCCCGCTTAAGAAGTGCAAGTATTGGAAAATTTAAGGGAATAACAAGCAATATCTCGAAAATGGTTCACTCAGCAAAAAAAAATGTTTATGACATAAGTTGTGTATTTTAACGCGATCTACAGTTTTTGTGTAGTAAAATTTTGTCTATTTCTTATGGTTTACCAGTTATGCAAAAGTCGATCACAATGAAGAATACTTTTGGAGACATTCCCAGAAAATTCTAAATATGCATTTCATTAGTCATGAAAATATCTTAAACATATGGTATTTTAATCAAAATTGTTAGAGCCATTTTTGAGTAAATTAAACTTTTCGAAAAATGTTGCATGTAAAGGGTAATCTGGGGTGTGGGATTTTCTTGAAAACCTTCGTGTCGCATCTCTGGAAAATACTGAACCTAAATAACAAGTTTGGTAATTATCCGAGTTATGCTGTTCACAAACACACACACGGACATGTTTCCAAAAATGCTTTTTTTTTATTCAGGGGGTCTCAAAACATATATTTCCGGTGAAATCTCGGTATCGAAGTTTTGAGTGGAATACAATACTTCCCCTACTTACTATACAATAAGTAATACAATATTTTAAAACAGTAATAGTACATACAACATTAAACTCTCTAGATAAATATGCTATACATTATTATACAATTTTGCTGTTTCAATAAAGTTTAAAGTTCTTTGTTGTACTGAATTTAGGGCGTCTGGTAGGCTGTTGGGGATGTCCCTTCTTTCTCTGTGTTGTACATAGCGATGGCAGGCTGTAACGAAATGTAAGTTGGATCTGCAGAGGTCTCGCATAAGAGGAGGATCATAGTTGAGATGTTTGTGCGTTATAGTATGTCCAATACGTAGTCGTGTTAATACAACTTGGTCTCTGTGGTTGAAATGATAGTGTTGAAGTTTGAACTCGAAAATGTAGACATCGTGTAACTTGCTTCTAGAAGTGGCTTTCCATATTTGTCTCCATTGATTAATGCCAGCCTTTATGATGAAGTTGATGAAGTCCGTGTGTGAGATCTTGATGTCCTGAGGGGGATGTTTGGTGCCTTCTTTGGCTGCCTGATCAGCTGATTCACTTCCCAGAATTCCGACGTGAGACGGAGTCCAGGCGAATGATACTGATTTACCAGAGATTAGTATTTGGTTGTGCAAGTTCTTTAATAATATTTTGAGGGATTGGTGTTTGTTGAAAGGCTGTGTGAAACCCTGAAACTTAGAAAAAAAGAAGTTACTGGTTGCTTACCGAGCGAGACAGCACAACTGTAACACGTGAGGATCGCATTCGAAGGTCGGGCGGTTACTCTGGCCGTAGGTTTTTGGTGATTTCCTCGGGTCGGTAGGTGAATGTTGAGCTGGTTCTTCTTTTATCACGAATTTCCTGTCCCCATCATTTAGAATATCATCTGTTTCAGGGTTGAAGGGCCAGGCGATGGCGTTCCGTGTGTTGCGACTGGGCGGTGGAGGTGCGCTTTGGAGAAGTCTTTCCCTGGCATCGGTTGGACTGCTGATGGACCCGCCTTCTGGAGCGGCATCCGTGGCCTCTAGGGAGTTCGGTGCTTGTGGGCAGGATGATCTGTGTCGGATGCGTTCAATCTGAAATCTTTAGGGACCCCGTCCATGCTTGCGCACATCGTCGCCCGGACCTGGTCGACCTTCGGTTCTCCTCATCATACCACCTTCCCAGGGGTCGCATTAGAAGCACAAAGGGCCATATTGGCCTACCTGCTGTGCTCTGCCCCGGTTTCGGAGACCCCTTCGTGATATGTACTCCTATTCCTCCTGGTTGCTTTGTCCTTGCTTAATATTAATTACAACATTGATAAACACCGGGGCGAGGCCAAAAGGTTTTGCAGCTAGATATTAAATTTAGTTACCCGGCATAAATATTGGAGGACGTAGACTCGGAGGCAAACAAGAGGACCGGGAACTTAGCAGGCGTGGGATATTCATAACAAAATACACATTTAACACATTACTTATGGTTTATTATAATTGATATGGTGCCACTACATAGTACACAAAAGGTTAGACAAACATTGGAAGGAGATGCTCCACACACACACACACACACACACACACACACACACGGACCACGAACGCTACATACACAAACCACTCACTCTGAAGACACACACAAGACTGACCCACGCTACTACTAGGAGGTGGGGGAGAAAGAAATGCCACACCAGAAGGAAATTCAAACTCCCAATGAAAATGATAGTTCAACAATGTCATTACTACACAGCAATAATGTGTCCGACGTGACATACACACACATACCCTACAATATACCACTAAAAATACCGGTTTGTGAAGAAAAAACTCAAGAATAATGGGCGTTTAATTTCCCACGTGACCTCACACAGAGAAATTGCTACATTTTCTCAACTGTGCCTTACTTGGAAAGTTTTTTTTCTAAAATATATGTTTCAGAAAACTGCCAGAACAGAAGATTTCGAAAGCCTAATTCATTGCTAACGGGAATTATTTTAAAAGCGAAAAACGTAAATCTTAAAAAAAATTATATTTTAAGAAAATATGAAGATTTTTACCAAAACATTATTAAATATGATTTTTTTTCACGCGCGTTGAATTTTATACGCTTAAAAACATAAAAATGTGTACTTGCTCCCATAATGATAGCAAGCACGGTTTAGAATATGAAATTTCAAGTTTTTCCTCTCTCTAGTTATGAATGTTTCGCATTCACAAACTGAGCTATTGGCAATGCATATATACTTCTTGTGTTTGCAACCTAAGTAGTTTCCAATTCAAAATGACAAAACACATACAACATATATTTAAAATTAAAAAATTATGTTAAAAGTTTCATTATGCCTACCATATAATGATATTGAAGGACAATTTTCAAGTCACAAAAATGAACCAATGTAGGATAATATATTTCGCGTGAAATTGCTGGGGCTACAAATAGCCTCTTAATGAATTCTGTTGATTGGTCTGAATAACAAGAGGTAAGCTACCTAGCTTACGTATGCTATTAGAGACGCGATCTTATGGAGGGAGGAGTGGATAGGAAATAATTAGAGCTAGGACAAGTATCCTTTGGCTTAATATGCGTCCACGCTGCGAGTTTGTATCGACACTGCGGCGAAGGGTAGTGAGTGCCACAGGTAACCTGGAACTGTAAACAGGAGCGTCAGGGGTAGAACAGAACACAAACGCAGAGCTCACAGAGAGCAACTCTACTATACCCTAACCCAAGCGAACTACTGATGTCGAATGTGGAGCCCTGGGCACGTGTATTTAGTATTACATAGGGTGGTAGTTACGTTGATCCCTCGCTCAATGGATATTTGTTCTTGTTCTAGAAATGAGCTACCTGTATTGTTGTTACCTGCCACATTTTTTTTTCAAAAGTTTCTTTTGAAGTAGACATGGAGACGAAGCCTGAAATTAGGTATTGCCATCGAATAGGGATATAGCACTACAAGGGCTGCTAAATTGTGTAAAGAACTGAAGTCATTTGGTAGAAAAACCATCAATTATTTATTATTATTGTTGCTGCTGCATAACGACGCTGGTATCGTCTTGCAGTACAAAAGCCTTACTAAGTAAATGTTCAATTATTGTTACTCATCAACATTATCATGATTATCAACTGAATGAAACTGAGTATTATTTATGGACGCTCTTTAACTGGAGTGGTCCTTAGCGTCCCATTCTATATTGGGCGTGAAAGACCGGTAATTTTGCTCAGAGGCATCTTTATCAGGCTTGAGGTTCTTTTACGTGCCGTAAATCTACGACACGGGACCACCGGCTTTACTTCCCTTCCGAAGGAAGCCATGCTAAGGAATTTTTAAGCCCGAAAAAAATCAATCGCGCTCCGCCGGGTTTGAACCCGCGACCTTAGGAACTAAGGCTAGCATGGTAACCACTACATCAGGGAGGACGACTTATTAACTGAATGGTAGATACTTAGAACATAATTCATTAGTAGTATAAGTCCCGGATGAGCCAATTGGATTAACGATAATCCTGCCGCTAGGGGCGCTAGTGTCGCTGCGTGCGAGGGCGGCGGCAAGTTTGAAAAGCGCCCTGAGCGGAAGGATTATCGTTATTGCAATTGGTTCATCCGGGACGAGTTAAAAGAATTGAGGATTAGGGAAAGGTGAAGGAAAAACAGGAAGTGACGTGGAGTGTTTTGATTGGTTCGTTAATTCGGGTGGAAGATGATGGAAGGAAGATGAAACAGTATGGAGGTCACGTGATGGAGAGGAGCGGGGTGGCGAGGTGTTGTCTGTGCGGAGGTCGGGACTGAAAGAGGGAAAAGATGGGGAGCGAGGGATAAAAAGTATAACAGAAAGTGACGTGTGAAGTTGTGATTGGTGGGAATAAGAAGTGATGTTATTGGTGGAAAGGAACAAATGAAAGTTGTTGATTGGTAAGAATAAGAGAGATTATCATTGGTGGAAAGAAAAAGGTGTGGGAGTGGGGTATGTTGGAGGTGATGGGAAAGGTAAGTTTTGCTAGCAACAAGATTTGCAAAAGCCTGTCGAGAACTGATCAGCAATTTTTGAACGTTGGATGGTAGTTTTCTTGAGTGGATAGAGAGATGGGGCGATATGAGATGCGGTGGCGAAAATGGGAACTAAACAAGATGGTTGAGACAAGAGGTTTAAGGACGAGGAAATTTGGAGGTTAGTGGTGAACATGGCGGTCGGAAGAGGTGGGGGGCAAGGAGACGCGGTGGTGAGGATTGGAACTAAAAGAAGATGGCGGTAGCAAGAGCTTAGAAGAGCAGATTTTGAGGTTAAAATAGTGGGAACTAAAAATGGCGGAGGGTCTGCGACAAGGAGATGCGGTGAGAACTAAACAAGATGGCGGACGCAAGAGGAGGGTAAGGAGATTTGAGGTTACAGTACCAAAACACGAAAGGATATATTCCTACGCCAAGCAGGCCCGAAAAAATAATTATGCGTGTGGTACTTACCGGTTACTGGTGTGGATGCGTCACCAAAAGCGCAGCAGCTTCACGCGGCGCGAAAAAATAAAAGCAAACTGTTTTTGAAAATGCTTAACCAGCTTTAAGATCAACCAACATCACTACGCACTGATATACCTAGGTTTTTTAAAGCGGTACAGACGCCCTTTGCACAGACGTAATTTAACTATACCAAAAACCTGGTACTGGACCATCGTGATGGTCGCTAGCGTACGTAGGAGCAGGGTTCTCATAGCCGGTCGAAAGCGGTCAAAAACGTGTACGACGCAGGTGTTCACAGTAGCTGCTGTCGAGTCAACCGTCGAGGTGTGAATGAACGAGATCTGTTCTTGCCGGCAATCTGGTTGGGAGATGAGAGGCGCGGTGGTAAAAATGGGAACTAAATAAGATGGCGGAGGCATGAAGTTGAGGTTAAGGAGCGGTGAGGTGTTGTCTGTGCGGAGGTTGGGACTGAAAGAGGGAAAAGATGGCGAACGAGGGATAAAACGTATAACAGAAAGTGACGTGTGAAGTTGTGATTGGTGGGAATAAGAAGTGATGTTATTGGTGGAAAGGAACAAATGAAAGTTGTTGATTGGTAAGAATAAGAGAGATTATGATTGGTGGAAAGAAAAAAGGTGTGGGAGTGGGGTATGTTGGAGGTGATGGAAAAGGTAAGTTTTGCTACCAACAAGATTTGCAAAAGCCTATCCAGAACTCATCAGCAATTTTAAATAACTAGTGTTTCGGGGTTTTCTCTGGTTACGGTTTGCCGTAAACCGTTACAGTTGCCATACTTATATTATCCGTCTTCTTTTTTTTTTTAAAAATCTTCGCCATCTTAGTTCACAAATTCACCGCTAATTCCTTCTCGTCATTTTTCATCCAATCACCTTTGATTTTATTTTCGCCTATCACATCACGTTATTTCAATTTGTCCACCTATCAGAGATCGCCTTATTTTCACCAATCACAACGTTCCACGTCACTACTTGTTCTACTTTTTAACCCTCGGTCGTGCATGTTTTGCGTCCTTGAGTTTCCATACCTCGCACACGCAACACCACAGCGCGATAACATGTCCACGTGCTAGCTGGTGTACCGGTACGATCGCCTCCTGGGCCTGCTCAACGCCGAGGAAGTGGTAGTGCAGACCTGCGTACCCGTGACAAACCAGGTAATGTACGTGGTGTTGAGGTAACTCCGAGGAGAGCCCCAAGGTGATCGACGCTACCAATGCCGTGATTGCGGCTTACACCACGGCACACAAGTGCCTAGTGTTATTTTGTCACCTGAAGCGAAAGGTCTCCGTGGACACGTATCGAAGCTGCAATCTGCCGTTCACGTATAGAAACAGAGGTACAGTTGCCTAGCACTAAGGTCTCCGTGGACACGTATCGAAGCTGCCATCTGACGTTCACGTATAGAAACACAGGTACAGTTGCTTAGGACTAAGGTCTCCGTGAACACGTATCGAAGCTGCAATCTGCCGTTGACGTATAGAAACAGGTATAGTTGCCTAGCACTAAGATCTCCGTGGACACGTATCGAAGCTGCATTCAAAATCGTTAGTCATTTTTGAGAAAATTAAAATTTTCGAAAAAGCTTCCATGTAAAGGGTAGTCTGGGGTGGGGGGATTTTCTTGAAAACCTTCGTGTCGCATCGCTGGAAGATACTAAAACTAGACACCCGCACATGTGCGCGTATTGCTCTAAAACTTATATCACGTCAAATAGCACGATTTTATAGAAAAACTGATGTGTTACACTCACATGACTTTCTCTACTCTTGTACAAACTATTTTTACAAACGCTTATTCTCCATCTACTTCATGTTAATCGAGATATCGAAATGTCAATCTTATTGCTAATTTTCATGCGCGTCGAGTTAAATGCCTTATTTCGCCACAAATTGTCAAATTGTAAACGCAGTCATTTGCAGTGCATTTCCTGTCACGATCCACCAGTGCACGATCCCTACCATCGACAATAAAACTGCATTTAAAAGATTTTATCGCTGACGAACATCCGTTTCTCACGCTCATTTTTCACACACATCAGCACACGGTCTTTTCACGCAGTGCTGCACATGAGAATGATTCTTTTTATGTTTTCTCCGAGCCTAACGGGAGCAGAACTATAACGCTTGCTAATAGTGGTTCAGCTTGCACCCCCCACTAGTGCTTTTCGCGGAAGGTTAAGTATTTCCGCACGGTTATGTGATTTATTAAGTGCGTGTGGAGTTAAAAACAGTACCCTGCCCCAACTTCAACATCGGTGTCAAATATTTAAAACTATCAGTGTCGTGTGTAGTGTTTTTGTGTTGTGCTGTGCATACGTGTTATGTAAAATGTAAGGATTAAATAGAATCAACAGATACTTCCTTTCTAAGGAGTAACACCAACTGCAGAATAAAAAATTCTAAAGTGTAGACCTCGTATGACCTCTACCCTCTATCTCTTATAGGTGAGTACGAAAGTTTATTTTCATATCCACTTAATTTTAATCCAGATAAACTTTTCGGGGAATGGCTGCATTACACATCCGTTATACATCCAAAGGGACGCTATACACTGGTCTTTAAATTCTAAACTCTTTCCATCAACATGGCGAGCAAGAACTGAAAAGCGACATGCCTTTAAAAAAGAATGGCTAAGCATTGTACAATTCGAACCATTTATAACAGATATCTCGGAAATGGCTGACGTCACAAAAAAGTTATTTCAAATAAATTGTGTGTGTTTTTAAAGAGATCTAAATTTTTTGTATTGTATGTTTTCCTCAAACCTTAGCAGTTATACAAGATCATAGAAAATTTCTTCCGAATCAAGAGGACTTCACAGGCTATTTCCACAAAATTCAAGATATACATTTTATTTTTCATATAAATGTCTTTAATATATGGTGTTGTAATTAAAATCGTCAGAGACAGTTTTAGAAAATAAAACATTTCGGAAAATAGTTCATGTAAAGGGTAGTTTGGGGTGGAGGGACTTTCTTGAAAATCTCTGTGTCGTATCTTTGGAAGGTACTCAACCTAAATACCAAGTTTAGTATTTATCCGACTTTTCGTTTTTGAGTTATGCTGCTCTGACACATACACACAGAATTTTCTAAAAATGTTTTTATTCAGGGGACCTCAAAACAAGTATTTAGTTTTCCAGTGAAATCTCAATATTGAATATTTGGATACAATACATACCTCCTCTACCTACTATTTTACGTGGTAGAGAGAGTAGAAATACCAACCTCTTCAGCAATGGTGTTTATTGACGAGAAACGTAGGCGTAAAAGTTAAAAATATAGATCGGTGCACGCTAAATTTATAAAAAATCTGTATTCCTGGTTTCCTTAAGAAATAAATGCACAATTTGTAACAAGGAAATTTTGATACAGCAACTTAGTTCTTTCGAAATCTTTGGAAAAACCTATCTTTATTTTTTTTTCGGTACCGAAATTTAACAATTTCTTAAAACAACTTGCAAAATTGTATATAAAACTCTGTAGGGAAGTTTATACTAATGTTGTTATGAATGTTTATAGGATGCACAGGTCCACAGTTGTCCAGCTTGACAATATAAAAGGTTTTAGAACGAATAGCAAATTACTAAAAGCCCCTAAATCAATATTATTACATGCAGTTGTGAAAAATATTACAGCTATGATTAATAAATTCTGGGATTACGAGAAATTTGTTAATATTAGTTTAAACGTATATAGTTGCAAGAAAAGTGAGTATAGCTAGCTCGAAACTTAGCGTTGTTGTCACAAATAAAGGATATAGAGAAAAAACTGATTTTCATAAAAGTAAGATTAAAACTACTTGCTTAAGGTAAAATGCTTGTCTCATATTAAGAATATTCTCAGATATTCGGAGAATGGCGCGAAAGTTGAGTCTGACGCCTTGTTATTTTATTCCGTTTTTTCTTCAAGTGGGTTTCTCTATTGTTACATTTGTATAGTCACTGTAACTATTTTTACTTTCTCTACCACGTACATAGCAGATACAGGAGGAATTGCATTGCACTCAAAAATTCCATACCGGGATTTCACCAGAAATACATCTATAGATTTGCACATTTCAACTCATTACATAATTGGCTTGTATTGTGCATGATGTTTCATTTAAATACCCACAAACTGGGCCTGTGATTATTACTTATTGTTTTTATGTGTTTCAGTGGGTGAATAATAATTAGTTTGTTGGTATCGTTATCACAGTACTGTTTCACTTGTGAAATTCCGTTCTCTTTGTATGAAAATGAAAAAAGAAAACATAAAAGAATGACGAGTTTTAGTGAGAAAGGTCTAAAGCTTTTAAACATTAAAATCAACATGGAAACTTTGTAAATAGACAACGCCACAAAGTAGTAGTAATAGTAATAATAATAATAATAATAATAATAATAATAATACACATAAATTGTGTGCTTCAACGTTCTTGTACAGTTCTTGTACAGTAAGGCTTCGTTTCCTACGGTTTAACAGTTGTACAAAAGACATTCACAATGAGACTACTTCACAGCTATTCCCAGAAAATTGAAGTTATACATTTTATTTGTCATGCAGATATCTTAAACCTACCGTACCGTAATCAAAAGGGTTAGAGCCATTTTTAAAACAATAAAAATAACGAACTTTCTTCCACTAAACGGGTAGTTTGCGGTGTGGGAATTTTCTTGAAAATCTACGGTTTGTTACATTTTTTTATACGCTACTATTATAGTGTGTGTGTGTGTGTGTGTGTGTGCGCGCGAGTATGCGCCTAGTATCCGTGCGCCACAAGCCAAAACGACGACATTATAGAAAAACTTTATTATTTGCCTACCGGACAGGGACAACCGCGAAAAACCTGAAAAAAGCTCTAAGAGTATTCTAACGCCTACCGATCTGGAAAACCCATGAAAACAAGATAGTACACTTTTTTGCCCGCTTTCGACCGGAAATGAGAACCCTGCTCCTACGTACGCTAGCGACCAGGTTTTTGGTATAGTTAAATTACGTCTGTGCAAAGGGCGTCTGTACCGCTTTAAAAAACCTAGGTATATCAGTGCGTAGTGATGTTGGTTGATCTTAAAGCTGGTTAAGCATTTTTCAAAAACAGTTTGCTACACGCTACTATTAAATGTGTGTGTGTGTGTGCGCGCAAGTATGTGCCTAGTATCCGTGCGCCGACAAGGTAAAACTTCATCATTTGCCTACCGGGCAGGGACAACCACTAAAAACCTGAGAAAACCTCGAAAATTAAAAACGGCTTCGTCAACCACTACAGAAAACGCCTACCAACCAGGGAAAACCTATGAAAAAGCAGAAAGAGCTTGCATTCGTTTACCAAACACAGAAAACCCCCCAAAACTACCCCGTAACACTAGTTATTTAAAATTGCTGATGAGTTCTGGATAGGCTTTTGCAAATCTTGTTGGTAGCAAAACTTACCTTTTCCATCACCTCCAACATACCCCACTCCCACACCTTTTTTCTTTCCACCAATCATAATCTCTCTTATTCTTACCAATCAACAACTTTCATTTGTTCCTTTCCACCAATAACATCACTTCTTATTCCCACCAATCACAACTTCACACGTCACTTTCTGTTATACGTTTTATCCCTCGTTCGCCATCTTTTCCCTCTTTCAGTCCCAACCTCCGCACAGACAACACCTCACCGCTCCTTAACCTCAACTTCATGCCTCCGCCATCTTATTTAGTTCCCATTTTTACCACCGCGCCTCTCATCTCCCAACCAGATTGCCGGCAAGAACAGATCTCGTTCATTCACACCTCGACGGTTGACTCGACAGCAGCTACTGTGAACACCTGCGTCGTACACGTTTTTGACCGCTTTCGACCGGCTATGAGAACCCTGCTCCTACGTACGCTAGCGACCATCACGATGGTCCAGTACCAGGTTTTTGGTATAGTTAAATTACGTCTGTGCAAAGGGCGTCTGTACCGCTTTAAAAAACCTAGGTATATCAGTGCGTAGTGATGTTGGTTGATCTTAAAGCTGGTTAAGCATTTTCAAAAACAGTTTGCTTTTATTTTTTCGCGCCGCGTGAAGCTGCTGCGCTTTTGGTGACGCATCCACACCAGTAACCGGTAAGTACCACACGCATAATTATTTTTTCGGGCCTGCTTGGCGTAGGAATATATCCTTTCGTGTTTTGGTACTGTAACCTCAAATCTCCTTACCCTCCTCTTGCGTCCGCCATCTTGTTTAGTTCTCACCGCATCTCCTTGTCGCAGACCCTCCGCCATTTTTAGTTCCCACTATTTTAACCTCAAAATCTGCTCTTCTAAGCTCTTGCTACCGCCATCTTCTTTTAGTTCCAATCCTCACCACCGCGTCTCCTTGCCCCCCACCTCTTCCGACCGCCATGTTCACCACTAACCTCCAAATTTCCTCGTCCTTAAACCTCTTGTCTCAACCATCTTGTTTAGTTCCCATTTTCGCCACCGCATCTCATATCGCCCCATCTCTCTATCCACTCAAGAAAACTACCATCCAACGTTCAAAAATTGCTGATCAGTTCTCGACAGGCTTTTGCAAATCTTGTTGCTAGCAAAACTTACCTTTCCCATCACCTCCAACATACCCCACTCCCACACCTTTTTCTTTCCACCAATGATAATCTCTCTTATTCTTACCAATCAACAACTTTCATTTGTTCCTTTCCACCAATAACATCACTTCTTATTCCCACCAATCACAACTTCACACGTCACTTTCTGTTATACTTTTTATCCCTCGCTCCCCATCTTTTCCCTCTTTCAGTCCCGACTTCCGCACAGACAACACCTCGCCACCCCGCTCCTCTCCATCACGTGACCTCCATACTGTTTCATCTTCCTTCCTTCATCTTCCACTCGAATTAACGAACCAATCAAAACACTCCACGTCACTTCCAGTTTTTCCTTCACCTTTCCCTAATCCTCAATTCTTTTAACTCGTCCCGGATGAACCAATTGCAATAACGATAATCCTTCCGCTCAGGGCGCTTTTCAAACTTGCCGCCGCAGTCGCACGCAGCGACACTAGCGACACTAGCGCCCCTAGCGGCAGGATTATCGTTAATCCAATTGGCTCATCCGGGACTTATACTACTTTCATTGGCAGAAATAGCATCCGCCCATCTTTAAAGTCTGGTTCATAACCGCCCGAGAACGGTAACCAGAACGGAAACGAGAACGGGAATGCATATCGATCACTAAGTGAAAGTCGATTTTGCGCATTGGGATTTCATTTGTTTTTAACTGACCAATTTAGCCAAGCCAACGTCAAAATTCGATAGAGTAAACATTATCTAAATGTATATCCATTACATTTCCGATCCCTCTACTTATGCCAAGCTTTCATTCCTTTATTTAATGGCATACATTAAAATTGTTTATTGCTCTTTTTTCCTTTCTACCGGTTTTAGCTGTTTCTTGTAGTTTTTGCCATTGTATTTTAGGTAATGGCCAGTTTTGAGTTGCATATAAACAAACTACAAATTATGCCTTCATCAGAGGAACCAACGCTCGTTAGATTTGCGGGTGTCAGGATGAGATTAGGAAGCACATTTACTATTAATTCTTTTCAGTTTCATGTTTCCAGCTTGCGACTATAGAGAGCACTAGTGGCTGTAACGGCCGCTTAGAATATCCTCTAGAGTGAAGAGTCTAATATGCACAATGTGGATCTAATCTGCCGTACCCGGGAACCAGAACGAGAAAGTTAAAAGTTGGGCAACTCTATTTTCCCGTTCCCGGGGTCCGGGAAGGCTTCCCGTCGGTTGTGAACATTCCCATTTGAATACATGTATTTCAACTTTCTCGTTCTCGTTCTGGTTACCGTTATCGTTGGTTGTGAACCAGCCTTGATAAAATAACTTCAATCAAGTTGCTAGAATTGTGGGACAGAACGATTGATGTTTGGAGAGGACATTAATTATCAGCCTAAACCGCCAAGTTCTTAGGGGACCTGCATATTTTGTACGTAAGTTAAAGTGGAATGAATAGGGTTGGAGTGCCATGTTGAAGTAAAATAAGGGTGTGGTGTGGGTTAAGAGTAGATCAGGTGTAGGTGTCGCCTCTGACTCCTGTTGGATGCTCTGAAAGTTCTTTAAGATCTTTCAGATACTAATGCTGTATACTAAGAAATGCTGGGTTTGAATTTACCGCGCCTTTAACAAAGTCGGTATTGCAAGTTTACGTTTAGCGTGGTAGAATTGATTTTCTGGCGGATAAAACTTTATTCTGCAATTGTTGCGAGCTCTTTCGGTTGTAACGTTTTTGTCCGTTGTATTCTTCCCCTATAAAAATATCAACCGCCATCCTCTAAACCTTATATCCCGTCTCTACGTGGCTAAGCACTACTTAGGGCAGGTACAAGCCTAACACACCTTCGGGTTGCCCTCAGCCCGCCAACATGTATTTTAAGATATACTTAAACGTTTACTAGCTCTAAGTCGTGACAATATTGAATCTTATCTCGGGTTTGCCGTGTTCGGAAACTAAGATATGCACTATATAAACACTAAATTCAATAATTGGACTTTCACTGTAATGTGTTTTATTTTATTACTCAATATGCTTTAACGACGAACAATATATAATTGAATCAAATATTTACTTACATATAGATTTAACTTCTTGCAGACCTTTTATTACAATAATCATTTCTTTATTACTTATCGTTCATAATATTTTAGTAGTGAATAACCACACTTCTTTCGCTTCTGGAATCGTCTTCTTGCACAGGGAACATTTTTCTATCAATCCTAATAGTTGAACGTTTTTACTTTCTCTACCACGTATAGTAAGTAGGGGAAGTATTGTATTCCACCCAAAAATTCGATACCGAGATTTCACCGGAAAATATGTTTTGGGACACCCCGAATCCAAAAAAAGCATTTTTGGAAACATGTCCGTGTGTGTGTGTGTGTGTGTGTGTGTGAGTGTGAGTGTGAGTGTGTGTGTGTGTGTGTGAACAGCATAACTAAAAACGAACGGTCAGATAAATACCAAACTTGGTAATTAGGTTGTATCTTGAGGCAGTATTTTATATCACAACACTGTGAATGCCAGAGTGATTGTAGTGTAAATTAACATTATTGTATGATTTGAGATGTTTGTTAATTATAAGCATTGTTAGGAAATAAGTTTACACGGCCTCACTGAAGCTGACAATAGGAGCGGGTAACAATGAGGGGGTGAGTTGTTTATTAATTAGAAGAGACAAGCAAATGACGTCAGAGTAGTGTGCCTTTCTTTAGAAATGGAGGGAATATCTTCCCTAGAGCATGTGTGTTCGTAATTTTGATTGGATAAAGAAATAGACGCTAATGTTGGCGCGCTTTATTAACCAATAGCAGATCAGTTATAATGTTTAGGCATATCGGGCTGAGGGAGTATAAATTCTGAAGCCAGGGACAGGTAACACGCAGTTTAACAGAATCATTCACGAGTTACACGTCGCGCAGTTCAACAGAAGCATTCACGAAGTACACGTTACGCAATTCTACAGAATTTCTCGCGTCGTAAAGTTAGTTACAAAATGTGAATTACTCGAATTAATAATGTGCGGCAAATAAGTGATTATAGTTACATTCGAAAATATAATAGTTTCAGTCGGGCGTGTATCAAGAGTAAATATGTGAAATTAATGAAGTGTGACGGTAATAAAAGTGTAAAAACAAATTCGTTTATCAGTGTTATATTTTAGTAACAACTCCTTTCCGTTTACACACCCTGTTCAAGAGATTTGCTCGACTGAGTAATAATAGCTAGCCGGAGGACAAAGAACCCAAATTCAAAAAATAGTAAAACAATAACAGGTGCTCAGCAAATAAGATAACACGAACGAAACCGCGACAAATTGGCTCCCAGAACGTGGGGCGAATTAACCAGGAAGGGATATAATAACCAGAGCGTGGAGTGAATGGAGCAGTGCAATTAGCTACAAGACGCAGATCCCAAAACAACCACCAGAACGACCGACGACGCGGATGAGAGGACATCATAACTACGTGAACAGATGACAACAGTGGAATTCGACATCAAGACGGCGAGACGACGCAGATCCATCGTAGTACGACGCAGAGGCGACATATACATCTAGGAGATAGGGGCAGGAAGCTGGACATCAAAGCAACATCATCAGATAGCATCATAAAGGTTGGAAAATTGTAAATATTTTGTGTATCCTAAAAAAAATTGTGCGAAATTAAATGTTGTTGAGAAGTGGAACGATTAAGAAAATAATGTCTACTAATAATACTGAAGAAATGATTATGGAAGGGAATAATATAACAGTTAGCTGTAATTCAATACAGGTTACCGAAAATAGCTCCAACAATGTAGGATTTGAGGGAGGAAATATTAGTGAAGAAAGTGATAATAGAATAACAGCAAATGTTAATTTTGATGCTGGTATGATGATGGAAATGCTGAGAAATTTTGGTGAAACATTAATTAAGAATAATGAGAAATTAGAAAAACTAACTCATAATAATGAGAAATTAGAGCAAAAACTAACACAGAATATGGAAAAGAATAA
Source organism: Deroplatys truncata (assembly GCA_030765065.1). Taxonomy (NCBI): domain Eukaryota; kingdom Metazoa; phylum Arthropoda; class Insecta; order Mantodea; family Mantidae; genus Deroplatys; species Deroplatys truncata. The sequence goes on from CM060982.1 coordinate 52,033,294, forward strand.
TAGGGAATTGAGGGAAGATATTGTTAAGAGTTTAGAACAAAACATGGAAGAAATTGAAAAGAAATTTATGAGCTAGATAGTAGTATGATAAGAATAAGAAATGTAAATCAGGAAATGATAGCAAATGAGATAGGGAAAGTTTCAAAGAAAATGTCAGACATGAGCAGGGAAATATCTAACCAAAAAAGTGAGACTGATACTAAGTTTGAACATGTTAGTGTAAAATGTACAGAGTTAGGAAGTCGAATGAGTAGCATTTCAAGTGAGCTAAGAGAGATGAATGCAGATTTAATTAAGGTGCAAGTTAATTTCAGAGGGGAGATATCTGAAATTCAGAAGGAATCGGAAACACAAAGAAATAAGTTGTCTGAAGAAGTTAAAGTTTTGTCTATAAATTTGGATCAAAAACTAACTTCTGAAATTAACAAGTACCAAGCTGTTCAAAATGAAAACTCCAATCCAGTACAGTTTATTACAGACTTGTCAGAGTACTCTCAAATTAAAAAGATACCGGAAGAATTGAAAATGATAGTTGTTAAAAGATGTGTTGTTCAAAAAACTTTAGATTGGTTTCAAATGGTAGCATGGGGTGAAATTTCATATGAATCCTTAAAGAGGCTATTCATGAAAAGATTTTGGAAGGTTACGATACAGCTAAGAGCAATGTTTAGCCATAGACAATATGATCCAGGAGAGGGAATAGCAATGACCGCTAAAAAAAAAAAAAAAGGTTGATAAGCAAATCCAGGATAGTTAAAACTGAACTGCAGAACAAAGTATTGGAATGTAAGGGGGAAGAGGGTTAACTATATACATGTCATATGAACGGAGAAATAAATTCAGGACAAAAATAAATGTTTAAAGGGGAAAAAGAACATTTTCTTAGTGAACTGTAACCACGTTTGAAATGAAGCATGTAATAATAAAATTTTAATGTCATATTAAAGTAAAAGTATGTAGATATAATTCAAAGGGTATTGTGAATATAAAGTACAAAACAATAAAAAGGGGTAAAGATAATTAGAACAAAACACTTATGTAGCACACGGATAATGTGAAATTATGTCTAGAATTAAGAGATGTAAATATATTTGTGTAGAGGATGAATATTTTGGTAAATGTGTTCAATAATTACAAAATGAACCAGGTTAAAAATCTTGAGTGTATACATTTTTATGTCAATAGTCTAAAATAGTATAACCATTTTGTAACAATGACCTAAAATAATTCAGGGTACAATATTTGCTGTATAAAAAAAGCTTGTAATGTCAGATGTATGTATATAAAAACATTAAACCCGAGCCAGTGAATAGTGGCGAAAAAAAAGGGCAAGATGTATAACGTGTGTAAAATGCGTACGCAGTGTTACGTGCAAGTGATATATATCGTGTGTTACAAGATTCAGGAGACTAAAAACCCAATTATAAAACTTCAAAAAAAAAGTTGTAAATATTTATAATTATATTTCTAGTGGGGCATATGAGGCAGTATTTTATATCACAACACTGTGAATGCCAGAGTGATTGTAGTGTAAATTAACATTATTGTATGACAATGATTTGAGATGTTTGTTAATTATAAGCATTGTTAGGTAATAAGTTTTCACGGCCTCACTGAAGCTGACAATAGGAGCGGGTAACAATGAAACGAGGGGGTGAGTTGTTTATTAATTAGAAGAGACAAATGACGTCAGAGTAGCGTGCCTTTCTTTAGAAATGGAGGGAATATCTTCCCTAGAGCATGTGTGTTCCTAATTTTGATTGGATAAAAAAATAGACGCTAATGTTGGCGCACTTTATTAACCAATAGCAGCTCAGTTATAATGTTTAGGCATTTCGCTGAAGCCAGAGACAGGTAACACGCAGTTTAACAGAATCATTCACGAGTTACACGTCGCGCAGTTCAACAGAAGCATTCACGAAGTACACGTTACGCAATTCTACAGAATTTCTCGCGTCGTAAAGTTAGTTACAAAAATGTGAAATACTCGAATTAATAATGTGCGGCAAATAAGTGATTATAGTTGCATTCGAAAATGTAACAGTTTCAGTCGGGCGTGTATCAAGAGTAAATATGTGAAATTAATGAAGTGTGACGGCAATAAAAGTATAAAAAACTCTTTTATCAGTGCTATCTTTTAGTAACAACTCCTTTCCGTTTACACACCCAGTTCAAGAGATTTGCTCGACTGAGTAATAATAGCTAGCCGGAGGACAAAGAACCCCAAATTCAAAATAGTAAAACAATAACAGGCGCTCAGCAAATAAGATAACACCAACGAAACCGCGACAATCTTCCAGAGATGCGACACGAAGATTTTCAAGAAACTCCCCCCACCCCAGATTACCCTTTACATGGAACAGTTTTCGAAAATTTTAATTTTCTCAAAAATAGCTCTAACGCTTTTGATTAAAATATCATATGTTTAAGATATTTTCATGACAAATGAAATGTATATCTCGAATTTTCTGGGAATGTCTCCAAAAGTACTCTTCATTGTGAACGACTTTTGTATAACTGGTAAACCATAAGAGATAGACAAAATTTTACGACACAAAAAACGTAGATCGCGTTAAAATACACAATTTATGCCATATACATTTTTGTTTTTGAGTGAACCATTTTCGAGATATTGCTTGTTATTCCCTTAAATTTTCCAATACTTTTTCTCAAATGGGAATTCGTTATTCATTTTTATGTCCTGGACATACAAAGAGAATGCAATGCGCCACATAGCAACCAGCTCTTAAAATATTTGACTATCGCTTAAAGCCTACCAATTCCCCTTGCATCTACAAGAAAATTAGCAATAAGATGAACATCTCGATTAACATGAAGTATATGGAGAATAAGCGTTTGTTAAAATAGTTTATACAAGAGTAGAGAAAGTCATGTGAGAGTAACTCATCATATTCTTTAATTTAAGGATTGTCTCGTAGCCATCGATTGTAAAACAAATTCATATACTTTAAAATTATTGTATCTGAAAATAATTCTTATATTCACAATAATAACACATTTGAAATCATATTATGTATAAAACATTATTTTTACTTAAATTCTTCCTTTTTGTCACATATTTTGTATTAATGTAGTATTTCATTTTGAAATTAATGTTTTTCGTTCACTTTAACGTTTTCAACGTTATTCAATTTTCTTATATGTTTCAGTATAGTAAATACAAATCTAATTAATAATTTAAAATATATAAATGCTCAGGCAAAGTTCGAGACAAACAATAATACATTAATAACTGTGAAGCACAATACATATATAAATATAGAATACATGAAACTCCTTATCCACTCCATTGGATTTGCGTTTTATTTTCTTAGAAAGTTTTAGAAATTATTTTCGATCCTTTTATTAATATTTCCTTCAAAGTATATGTAACATTTTTAACAGAATATGTCATTATTTCCTCTGCTTTTCCAGTGTAACTAATTAACATTCCTTTGACTGGCTTAAGTGCCACATCACGTTTGGTAAAAAAATGTACAAAGAAACTAATTAGTCTTGAATTCAACACTCCCACTAAACTATAAATTTAATATACATTTTAAATAAAATATTTATGGGTGGTGCAGGCCTGTAAAATTATAAATTTACACGTCTATAGACGCTGTGATACTATAGAGAAAATTGAAGTAGTCATTTTACAGAAGACTTTTTTTTTTTTGAAAACAGGCTCTTCACACTAGACTGAGCGTCTTATTTGGAGAGGGGGAGTTTTGACACTTGGAGGGGGGGCCTTCTCACTAGATAATAAATAATCAAAACCTGGCAAGTTAATACTGTGGATAACAAAGAGTAAAGCTATTGTTTATATTTTATTAAAAGTAGTCCCTGAAAGCTTTTTCGTTCTCGGGGCATCTACGGTTGGATATTGAGCTGTTGGCAACAATATACAGAGAATTGTGAGAAATGCATAATATTAGGAATCAAGGAAGTGTTCGAAAAGAATTATTCGCCAGCTTTTTTCAATATTCGATATTCTGTAATGGTACACACGTTTTGCATGATCGTATACTTTGCGTTGCATCACAAATTATTATTATTATTACGGTATCTATGAACTTATTGGCGAGATTTGACTCGACAATAGTCTAGAATTACATATGAAAAATACATACAGAAATTAAAATAATAGTCGCTAAATCCGAAGGGTATTGACATGAGTGAATAAATAAATGCTACATATTTTGTCCAACATGTTATCGTATCCAAGCACTTTATGGTTAAAATATTCAAGTACCTCCTTTAAGTTTTTAATTTGAGCTTCACTTACCGCACTGAATCTTCTTCGACTATCAATATAATCGTGTAGACGTAATAAAAACACGATGGAGCAAAGAATATGATACGCTGTCAATTTGCATACTTTAGTAATGAGCGTGGACATCAAAACTTACATTCCTTTTTTTTACACATAATGCTTATTTCACACGATCCCATCGCACTAGGTTTCATCTTGCAGTACACATAGAACACTGCAGTTAAATAAAAATATTGACTCTGAAGAGTAAAGGCCAACGTTTTGCAAGCGCTGCAATAATGCGGAGCCTTCCGGTAACAATCCTGACTAGGTGCCAGAGACAATCAGGAAATTAGCTCAGTCGATTATTGGACTGTCCGAGAAAGACATAATTTAAACATCGCAAATATACACATTACGCATTGCTTAATCACGATAAACGACCTCTCTTACTCAAGTCAATGAGTAAGGTAATCATACTTTTGAAACAAGAAAACGAAACATTTTAAATTATTCTCAATGAAACAAGAGAATGCGTAAAGTCGGTTCGTAATAAATAAGAAGGTTTCGAAACTAATAATAGACAATAATATGTAACTTACATATATAGTAGCTCTGAATTCACTCCAGTCAAACAATCCTCTAGAATCATTAGTGCAGGTGTCACTCCTCATTAATATTTTGCTGATATGGATCTTCAGTAAGTCCACTTTACCACGCAACATTTTGTAAACATTTACACAAGTGTGATTAAAGTTCACCTTGTTAGTCAACATACTGAAAGAGCGTTCTTGTCATTTGTCCATAAACCATTCATATGAGAAAACACTCGTTCAATGGGGGCGTTAGTTCCAGATAAACAAAGAAAAAATTCTATTATTTAAAAAAAATGGTATAATTGTTCATATTACCCAACACTCGCTAGGTGTTCCATTTTTCTAATATTTTCGGTGATATATATTGTTTAATATACACATAGTCAACATACAGACCAATAACGTCTATTATAGTTGAAGGAGCCATTTCACGAATGAAAACTTCAGTCTTTTGTACATCCTTCTGTTGGGATACTCCTGCATTGTTACCCGCTGCATACATACTGTTAAAATTTTGCAATCTCTGATGATAAACCCTCATTTTCCGATTACCAAGAATTGATCTGACAGCTAATGTTATGAAACAATCTTCCAAATTAGCTTTCAAATCATTTAACACAGAAATTACATTCATTGTTTAACCTCATCTTATGTAGGACTTACACCCCCCCCCCAGGACTTACAAGCCGCCTGGGGTCAGAGGAGCAGACACACTCATGGAGCAGGATGGGTGATCAGCCCGATGCCTGGTATGTGATGAAGGAAGTAGATGAAACGAAATGACGGCGAAAGGGATGAAAGGAAAGGCGATGATGGAGCAGTTGGGGGAAACCGGAGAAAACCCGGCTTTGTCCACCACAAATCCCACATGCGGGTCCCTGGGATTGAACCCGGGCCGCCTCGGTGAGAGGCGAGCGGTCTAACCACTCAGCCACGGCCACAGAAATTACTTAAAAACTTATTATTTGACCCTCTACTCTTTGAACTGCAGTGTGAAAAGTTGATACTTGGTTGTGAAGAAAGTACAGCTAAACTTATGATAAAGGATTTTCAAAGAATGATTTAATAACAAATGGACATTTATTTAGAGATTTGAAATATTATTTCAGAGAAACAAACAGTTAGAAGCTTTCGGCCGCAGCGAGTAAAGCAAGCCACCTTGTTTTGCTATACCCTAAAATTTGTTGGTACTCTTGGTCTACAAATTTACAAAATTCTATAAGATTTTCAACTCTTACAGCACACACATATAAATAAGAATATATTTTCTAAATAATGCCGTCAGTACCAATAGAAAAGACATAAGGAGCCATCTGAATACTATTGTGAATTATGCGAGCAGAACACCAACACCAAATACGTTATGACCTAAATTTCCTTTCAGTTTTGTGAAGACGTTGACGCCCTTTCTAGATACACTTTTGCAGTTCGTATTATCTGCACAAACGGTGATTTTTTTTTTTTTTTTGCTTTCTTTTAAGTTATTATTTTTCAAACACTCACTCAAAAATGTAGCAATGATTTTTGAAGTGTCTCCAGGCAAAGATTTCAGATCCAATATTTTAAATTGAATCCCCTCAATAGGATTAAAGTATCTAACAAGCAATGGAAATATTTTTACGGCCTGATAGTTTGATGCATCCGTCAGTATTGAGATAAAATTATGTTTCCGTAAATCAGATTCTATTTGAGAAATGGCAAATGATGTTAAAACATTTAATATAATTCCCTCGGTTTTCCTACGGCCACAAGTAAATTTTGGTTCAAAAGTACATTGGATAAGTTTAGAAGTACAGTCCATTGGTCTGAAACATTGGTTGTGGTGGACAGTATGGTAAGCGAACGCTCCTTCAATAGCTGCTAATTTCATGTCTTTGTCACCAAAACTTTTACTTTTAAAAAAAAATCTGATGTGTTACACTCACATGACTTTCTCTACTCTTGTACAAACTATTTATACAAACGCTTATTCTCCATATGCTTCATGTTAATCGAGATATCGAGATGTCAATCTTATTGGTAATGTTCATGTAGACGCAAGGGGAATATGCTAGATTTTAAGCGATAGTCAAATATTTTAACGCTGGTTGCTATGTGGCGCATTCCATTCTTTTTGCATGTCCAGGACATAAAAATATCTGGTTGGACCAGGTGTTTATTTGATTATGTTAGCAGTGGATGCTCTTCCATGTTGTGGAAAGGGTCTAAACTCCAATTGATGTTTTTATTTTTCGATTGAACCACTTCCACAGTTTGAAAATTGTCACTTCTATCATCATTGTCTGTAGGACGAATGCTATCTTCACTAGTATGGTTTCCTTCTTCTGAAACGTTTTCCGAACTATCAAACATATTGCCTGCAGCTTCCAGTTCACATTCGGTATGCCATGATAAAAGTATTTCACCACTCACTATGATAAGTAAAATTACATCCTCCTTCAACAGTCAATCAGACGTAACTGATTTGTATTCTCCTGCGTTTACTTTATCAACAATATATTGCTCATTGTTGAAAAAGCAAGCGGCTGCTACATTGTTGTGTGCATTGACATACATATGAGTTTAGATACAGTGGGACGTAAAACTTAAGGAAAAACGCCTATTCTCCATATGCTTCATGTTAATCGAGATATCGAGATGTCAATCTTATTGGTAATTTTCTTGTAGATGCAAGGGGAATATGGTAGGTTTTAAGCGATAGTCAAATATTTTAACGCTGGTTGCTATGTGGCGCATTCCATTCTCTTTGCATGTGCAGGACATAAAAAAAAATCTGATGTGTTACACTCACATGACTTTCTCTACTCTTGTACAAACTATTTTTTACAAACGCTTATTCTCCATACACTTCATGTTAATCGAGATATTGAGATGTTAATCTTATTGCTAATTTTCTTGTAGATGCAAGGGGAATTGCTAGACTTTAAGCGATAGTCAAATATTTTAAGAGCTGGTTGCTATGTGGAGTATTCCATTCTCTTTGCATTAACAGGACAAAAAAAAATGAATAACGAATTTGAGAAAAAGTATAAGTATTTGAAAACTTAAGGGAATAACAAGCAATATCTCGAAAATGGTTCACCCAACAAAAAAATGTATATGACATAAGTTGTGTATTTTAACGCGATCTACATTTTTTGTGTGGTAAACTTTTGTCTATCTCTAATGGTTTACCAGTTATGCAAAAGTCTTTCGCAATGAAGAACACTTTTGGCGACATTCCCAGAAAATTCGAGATATACATTTCATTTGTTATGAAAATATCTTAAACATATGATATTTTAATCAAAATCGTTAGAGCCATTTTTGAGAAAATTAAAATTTTCGAAAAATGTTCTATGTAAAGTGTAATCGGAGTGGGGGAATTTTCCTGAAAACCTTCGTGTCGCATCTCTGGAAGATACTGAACCTAAATATCAAGTTTGGTGTTTATCCGAATGTTCGTTTCTGAGTTATGCTGTTCACAGACACACACACACACACACACACACACACACACACACACACACACACACACGTTTCCAAAAATGCCTACTTACTATACGTAGTAGAGAAAGTAAAAATGGCTCTACCTGATTCTGGATCCCACAACTTCTTGTTGATTTACCATATGATTTATAATCACCAGCTAGCAATAGTACACCAATGTATGCTTCTAAGGTAATTTCATCTAAATCTTACCATTTATCACCGTACACTCTTCGGCTCCTAATATTAGTCATTTTCAGCACAATGCTGCAAAGTGTTTTGTTCATAATTACTTGAAAAGAAGATTTTATATCACTTACTCTGGATGTAGCATATCTGGTTGGACCAGGTGTTTATTTGATTATGTTAGCAGTGGATGCTCTTCCATGTTGTGGAAAGGGTCTAAACTCCAATTGATGTTTTTATTTTTCGATTGAACCACTTCCACAGTTTGAAAATTGTCACTTCTATCATCATTGTCTGTAGGACGAATGCTATCTTCACTAGTATGGTTTCCTTCTTCTGAAACGTTTTCCGAACTATCAAACATATTGCCTGCAGCTTCCAGTTCACATTCGGTATGCCATGATAAAAGTATTTCACCACTCACTATGATAAGTAAAATTACATCCTCCTTCAACAGTCAATCAGACGTAACTGATTTGTATTCTCCTGCGTTTACTTTATCAACAATGTATTGCTCATTGTTGAAATAGCAAGCGGCTGCTACATTGTTGTGTGCATTGACATACATATGAGTTTAGATACAGTGGGACGTAAAACTTAAGGAAAAACGCCTATTCTCCATATGCTTCATGTTAATCGAGATATCGAGATGTCAATCTTATTGGTAATTTTCTTGTAGATGCAAGGGGAATATGGTAGGTTTTAAGCGATAGTCAAATATTTTAACGCTGGTTGCTATGTGGCGCATTCCATTCTCTTTGCATGTGCAGGACATAAAAAAAATGAATAACGAATTTGAGAAAAAGTAGAAGTAATGGAAAATTTAAGGGAATAACAAGCAATATCTCGAAAATGGTTCACTCTACAAAAGAAATGTATATGACATAAATTGTGTATTTTAACGCGATCTACATTTTTCGTGTAGTAAAATTTTGTCTATCTCTTATGGTTTACCAGTTATGAAAAAGTCGTTCATAACGAAGAATACATTTGGAGACATTCCTATAAAATTCGAAATATACATTTTATTTGTCATGACAATATCTTAAACATATGATATTTTAATCAAAATCGTTAGAGCCGTTTTTGAGAAAATTAAAATTATCGAAAAATGTTCCATATAAAGGGTAGTCTGGGGTGGGGGGATTTTCTTGAAAACCTTCGTGTCGCATCTCTGAAAGATACTGAACCTAAATACCAAGTTCGGTGTTTATCCGACTCTTCGTTTTTGAGTTATGCTGTTCACAGACACACAGACACACAGAAAGACACACACACGGACATGTTTCCAAAAATGCTTTTTTTGGATTCAGTGAGTCTCAAAACATGTATTTCCGGTGAAATCTCGGTATCGAAATTTTGGGTGGAATGCAATACTTCCCCTACTTACTATACGTAGTAGAGAAAGTAATAAAAATCTGATGTGCTACACTCACATGACTTTCTCTACTCTTGAACACACTATTTTTACAAACGTTTATTCTCCATATGCTTCATGTTACTCGAGATATCGAGATGTCAATCTTATTGCTAATTTTCTTGTAGATGCAAGGGGAACATGGTAGGTTATGAGCGATAGTCAAATCTTTTAAGCGCTGGTTGCTATGTGGCGCATTCTATTCCGTTTGCATATCCAGGACATAAAAAATAGAATAACGAATTTGAGAAAAAGTATAAGTTTTGAAAATTTAAAGAAATAACAAGCAATTTCTCGTAAATGGTTCACTCAACTAAAAAACTGTATATGACATAAATTGTGTATTTTAACGAGATCTACATTTTTTGTGTAGTAAAATTTTGTCTATCTCTTATGGTTTACCAGTTATGCAAAAGTCGTTCACAATAAAGAATACTTTTGGAGACATTCCCAGGAAATTCAAGATATACATTTTATTTGTCATACAAATATCTAAACATATGATATTTTAATCAAAATCGTTAGAGCCATTTTTGAGAAAATTAAAATTTTCGAAAAATCTTCCATGTAAAGGGTACTCTGGGGTGAGGGGATTTTCTTGAAAACATTCGTGTCGCATCCTTGGAAGATACTGAACCTAAATACCAAGTTTGGTGTTTATCCGACTCTTCGTTTCTGAGATATGCCGTTCACACACACAGACACACAGACACACAGAGACAGACACACACACGGACATGTTTCCAAAAATGCTTTTTTTGGATTCAGGAGGTCTCAAAACATGTATTTCCGGTGAAATCTCGGTATCGAAATTTTGGGTGGAATACAATAATTCCCCTACTTACTATACGTAGTAGAGAAAGTAAAAATGAATAACGAATTTGAGAAAAAGTATAAGTATTGGAAAATTTAAGGGAATAACAAGCAATATCTCGAAAATGGTTCACTCTACAAAAGAAATGTATATGACACAAATTGTGTATTTTAACGCGATCTACATTTTTTGTGTGGTAAAATTTTGTTTATCTCTTATGGTTTACAAGTTATGCAAAAGTCGTTCACAATGAAGAATACTTTTGGAGACATTCCCAGAAAATTCGAGATATACATTTCATTTCTCATGACAATATCTTAAACATATGATATTTTAATAAAAATCGTTAGAGCCATTTTTGAGAAAATTAAAATTTTCGAAAACTTTTCCATGTAAAGGGTAGTCTGGGGTGGGGGGATTTTCCTGAAAACCTTCGTGTCGCATCTCTGGAAGATACTGAACCTAAGTACCAAGTTTGGTGTTTATCCGACTGTTCGTTTTTCAGTTATGCTGTTCACAGACACACACACACACACAAACACACACAGACACACACACACACACACAGACATGTTTCCAAAAATGCTTTTTTTGGATTCAGGGGGTCTCAAAACATGTATTTCCGGTGAAATCTCAGTATCGAATTTTTGAGTGGAATGCAATACTTCCCCTACTTACTATACGTAGTAGAGAAAGTAAAAAATGAATAACGCATTTGAGAAAAAGTATAGTATTGAAAAATTTAAGGAAATACCAAGCAATATCTCGAAAACGGTTCACTCAACAAAAAAAAATGTATATGAGATAAGTTGTGTATTTTAACGCGATCTACATTTTTTGTGTAGTAAAATTTTGTCTATCTCTTATGGTTTACCAGTTATGCAAAAGTCGTTCACAACGAAGAATACTTTTGGAGACATTCCCAGAAAATTCGAGATATACATTTCATTTCTCATGACATTATCTTAAACATATGATATTTTCATCAAAATCGTTAGAGCCATTTTTGAGAAAATTAAAATTTTCGAAAAATCTTCCATGTAAAGGGTAGTCTGGGGTGGGGGGATTTTCTTGAAAACCTTCGTGTCGCATCTCTGGAAGATACTGAACCTAAATACCAAGTTTGGTGCTTATACGACTGTTCGTTTTTGAGTTATGCTGTTCACAGACACACATACACACACACACACATATACACATACACATACACATACACATACACAGACACAGACACACACACACACACACACGGACATGTTTCCAGAAATGCCTTTTTTGGATTCAGGAGGTCTCAAAACATGTATTTCCGGCGAAATCTCGGTATCGAATTTTTGGGTGGAATGCAATACTTCCCCTACTTACTATACGTAGTAGAGAAAGTAAAAATCTGATGTGTTACACTCACATGACTTTCTCTACTCTTGTACAAACTATTCTTACAAACGCTTATTCTCCATCTACTTCATGTTAATCGAGATAAACATTTGCAGACTATATCTTATTGCTAATTTTCTCGTACATGTAAGGGGAATATATTTTTACAAGGGCAATATAGAAATACAGTAGCCTTTAAGCACATACATATCTCTTAATAGCTGGTTGCTAGGTGCAGCACCATACTCTTTGCCACAGATTAATACTTTTTGCATATCAAAGGCAAAAAAATTAATAAGGAATTCCCATTTGAGAAAATATGTCTTGAAAAATTTAAGGGAATAACAAGTAATATCTCGAAAATGGTTCACTCAACAAAAAAAATGTATACGACATAAATTGTGTATTTTAATGCGATCTACATTTTTTGTGTAGTAAAATTTTGTCTATCTCTTATGGTTTACCAGTTATGCAAAAGTCGTTCACAAGGAAGAACACTTTTGGAGACATTCTCAGGAAATTCTAGATATACGTTTTATTTGTCATGAAAGTATCTTCAACATATGATATTTTAATCAAAATCGTTAGAGCCATTTTTGAGAAAACTAAAAATTTCGGAAAATCTTCCATGTAAAGGGTAATCTGGGGTGCGGGGATTTTCTTGAAAACCTTCTTGTCGCATCCTTGGAGGATACTGAACCTAAATACCAAGTTTGGTGTTTATTCGACTGTTCGTTTCTGAGTTATGCTGTTCACAGACAAGACACACACACGGAGATGTTTCCAAAAATGCTTTTTTTGGATTCAGGGGGTCTCAAAACATGTATTTCCGGTGAAATCTCGGTATCGAATTTTTGGGTGGTATACAATACTTACCCTACTTGCTCTACGTAGTAGAGAAAGTAAAAATAGTGAATACGGCGACAGAGGAAGCACTTGTACGCACCATTCTTTTATTTTTTCACTATTTATATGTTGTGATATATCCGATGGCTTATGCTTAGAGTTACCATACGTCCGTATTTAGTACGGACAGTTAGTATTTTTACCCAAGCGTCCGTATACGTACCGTACCGTACCGTACTTCGCGAAAAAAAGTTAAAATGACCGTAATTTTCAGGCGAATGTATAAAAATATAATATTTGTTTTGTTCTGCGAAATGCATGCGCTTCCAGTTTTAATTTTTAACCATTGACAATACTTTGTGACTACTGTTTTTGAATTGTTTAATTTATCTCATTGTTGGTCACGCCACACTATTCAGAGTTCTTTTGTGCATTGAATTAAAGTATTTATTGAGTGAAAAGTTTTTACTTTCTCTACTACGTATAGTAGGGGAAGTATTGTATTCCACCCAAAAATTCGATACCGAGAATTCACCGGAAATGCATGTTTTGAGACTCCCTGAATCCAAAAAACGCATTTTCGGAAACATGTCCGTGTGTGTGTGTCTGTGTAACTGTCTGCGTGTGTGTGTGTGTGTGTGTGTGTGTGTGTGTGTGTGTGTGTGTGTGTGTGTGTGTGAACAGCATAACTCAGAAACGAACAGTCAGATAAACACCAAACTTGGTATTTAGGTTCAGTAACTTCCAAGGATGCGACACGAAGGTTTTCAAGAAAATCCCCCCACCCCAGATTACTCTTTACATGCAACCTTTTTCGAAAATTTTAATCTTCTCAAAAATGGATCTAACGATTTTGATTAAAATATCATATGTTTAAGATATTTTTATGACAAATAAAATGTATATCTTGAATTTCCTGGGAATAACTCCAAAAGTATTCTTCATTGTGAAGGACTTTTGCATAACTGGTAAACCATAAGAGACAGCCAAAATTCTACTACACAAAAAATGTAAATCGCGTTAAAATACACAATTTATGTCATATACATTTTTACTTTCTCTACTACGTATAGTAAGTAGGGGAAGTATTGCATTCCACCCAAAAATTCGATACCGAGATTTCACCGGAAATACATGTTTTGAGACCTCTTGAATCCAAAAAAAGCATTTTTGGAAACATGTCCGTGTGTGTGTCTGTGTATGTGTATGTGTATGTGTATGTGTATGTGTATGTGTATGTGTATGTGTGTGTTTTGTCTGTGAACAGCATAACTCAAAAACGAACAGTCGGATAAGCACCAAACTTGGTATTTAGGTTCAGTATCTTCCAGAGATGCGACACGAAGGTTTTCAAGAAAATCCCCCCACCCCAGACTACCCTTTACATGGAATATTTTTCGAACATTTTAATTTTCTCAAAAATGGCTCTAACGATTTTGATGAAAATATCATATGTTTAAGATGTCATGAGAAATGAAATGTATATCTCGAATTTTCTGGGAATGTCTCCAAAAGTATTCTCCATTGTGAACGACTTTTGCATAACTGGTAAACCATAAGAGATAGACAAAATGTTACTACACAAAAAATGTAGATCGGGTTAAAATACACAACTTATGTCATATACATTTCTTTTGTTGAGTGAACCGTTTTCGAGATATTGCTTGTTATTTCCTTAAATTTTCCAATACTTATACTTTTTCTCAAATTCGTTATTCATTTTTTACTTTCTCTACTACGTATAGTAAGTAGGGGAAGTATTGTATTCCACCCAAAATTTCGATATCGAGATTTCACCGGAAATACATGTTTTGAGACCCCCTGAATCCAAAAAAGCATTTTTGGAAACATGTCCGTGTGTGTGTCTGTGTGTCTGTCTGTGTGTCTGTGTGTGTCTGTGAACAGCATAACTCAGAAACGAACAGTCGGATAAACACCAAACTTGGTATTTGGGTTCAGTATCTTCCAAGGATGCGACACGAAGGTTTTCAAGAAAATCCCCCACCCCAGAGTACCCTTTACATGGAAGATTTTTCGAAAATTTTAATTTTCTCAAAAATGGCTCTAACGATTTTGATTAAAATATCATATGTTTAAGATATTTTTATGACAAATAAAATGTATATCTTGAATTTCCTGGGAATGTCTCCAAAAGTAATCTTTATTGTGAAAGACTTTTGCATAACTGGTAAGCCATAAGAGATAGACAAAATTTTACTACACAAAAAATGTAAATCGCGTTAAAATATACAATTTATGTTATATACATTTTTTTAGTTGAGTGAACCATTTTCGAGATATTGCTTGTTATTTCCTTAAATTTTCCAATACTTATACTTTTTCTCAAATTCGTTATTCAATGTTTTATGTCCTGGATATGCAAACAGAATAGAATGCGCCACATAGCAACCAGCGCTTAAAAGATTTGACTATCGCTTATAACCTACCATGTTCCCCTTGCATCTACAAGAAAATTAGCAATAAGATTGACATCTCGATATCTCGATTAACATGAATCATATGGAGAATAAACGTTTGTAAAAATAGTTCGTACAAGAGTAGAGAAAGTCATGTGAGTGTAGCACATCAGATTTTTTTATGTCCTGGACATGCAAAGAGAATGGAATGCGCCACATAGCAAACAGCGTTAAAATATTTGACTATCGCTTAAAAGCTACCATGTTCCCCTTGCATCTACAAGAAAATTAGCAATAAGATTGACATCTCGATATCTCGATTAACATGAAGCATATGGAGAATAAGCGTTTATGAAATTAGATTGTACAAGAGTAGAGAAAGTCATGTGAGTGTAAGACATCAGATTTTTTTAGTTGAGTGAACCATTTTCGAGATATTGCTTGTTATTTCCTTAAATTTTCCAATACTTATACTTTTTCTCAAATTCGTTATTGACTTTTTTATGTCCTGGATATGCAAACAGAATAGAATGCCCCACATAGCAACCAGCGCTTAAAAGATTTGACTATCGCTTATAACCTACCATATTTCTCTTGCATCTACAAGAAAATTAGCAATAAGATCAACATCTCTATATCTTGATTAACTTGAAGCATATGGAGAATAAGCGTTTGTAAAAAGAGTTTCTACAAGAGTAGAGGAAGTCATGTGAGTGTAACACATCAGATTTTTAGTTTCTCTACTACGTATAGTAAGTAGGGGAAGTACTGTATTCCACCCAAAAATTCGTTACCGAGATTTCACCGGAAATACATATTTTGAAACCCCCTGAATCCAAAAAAAGTATTTTTGGAAACATGTCTGTGTGTGTGTGTGTCTGTCTGTGTGTCTGTTTGTGAACAGCATAACTCATAAACGAACAGTCGGATAAACACCAAACTTGGTATTTAGGTTCAGTATCTTCCAGAGATGCGACACGAAGGTTTTCAAGAAAATTCCCTTACCCCAGATTACCCTTAACATGAAAGATTTTTCGAAAATTTTAATTTTCTCAAAAATGGCTCTAACGATTTTGATAAAAATATCATATGTTTAAGATATTTTCATGACAAATAAAATGTATATCTTGAATTTTCTGGGAATCTCTTCAAAAGTATTCTTCATTGTGAACGACTTTAGCATAACTGGTAAACCATAAGAGATAGACAAACTTTACTGCACAAAAAATGTAGATCGCGTTAAAATACACAATTTATTGTCGTATACATTTTTTTGTAGTGTCCCATTTTCGAGATATTGCTTGATATTCCCTTCAATTTTCCAATACTTATACTTTTTCTCAAATTCGTTATTCATTTTTTTTATGTCCTGGACATGCAAAGAGATTGGGATGAGCCACATAGCAACCAACGCTTAAAATATTTGACTATCGCTTAAAGCCTACCAATTCCCCTTGCATCTACAAGAAAATTAGCAATAAGATTGACATCTCGATATCTCGATTAACATGAAGCATATGGAGAATAAACGTTTGTGAAAATAGGTTGTACAGGAGTAGAAAAAGTCATGTGAGTGTAGCACATCAGATTTTTTCCCTAATCTTTGTTGTAATTTTCTAAATACATTAGATTTCCCCTGTCTATTAACTCCTCCAAAATTAGTATTCGTGTTATCGGCACAGAAGCATACTACTTTATCGGGCAGATTATGAGTGCGTAAGGTTTTCAGAACATGAATTTATTTCTCAGGTCTCTTCACACAATTCGCTAAATTCTAATAATTTTATTCTAATGCCTTTTGTAGGCAAAAAATACCTTACTACAACTGGAACTACCTTGGTATCTAGTCTATTGGAAGCATCAGCTGTGATTGTAAGATTAGCATTCCAAGCTCTTTGCATGTCCAGGACAAAAAAAAATGAATAAAGAATTTGAGAAAAAGTATACGTACTGGAAAATTTAAGGGAATAACAAGCAATATCTCGAAAATGGTTCACTCTAGAAAAAAAATGTATACGACATAAATTGTGTATTTTAACGCGATCTATATTTTTTGTGCAGTAAAAGTTTGTCTCTCTCTTATGGACCAAATTTTCAATATGATTTAAAAAAATTATTGCTTTATCAACTTTAAGACAATTGGGGTTAATAATAGGAATCTTATCATTTACCAGTTATGCAAAAGTCGTTCACAATGAAGAACACTTTTGGAGACATTCCCAGAAAATTCGAGATAAACATTTCATTTGTCCTGAAAATATCTCAAACATTGAAGTGGAATATTTGTTAGCCCCACGTTTGGGTTACAATTTGAAGTAGATTATATTTGTTGGTAGTTAGAAGATGCTTCATGTTTATCTGCACCACGTATGGGAGCCAATTTGTCGCGGTCACTTCCTGTTATCTTTTGCTGGGCGCCTGTTATTGTATTACTACTTTGAATGCTGGGTTCTTTGTGCTCCGGCTAGCTATTATTATTAAGTCGAGCATATTTCTTGATCAAGGTGTGTAAACGGAAAGGATTTGTTACCCAAAGATAACACTAATAAAAGAATTTGTTTTTACACTTTTATTGTCGTCACACATTATTCAATTTCACATATTGACTTTTGATGCACGCCAGACTGAAACTGTTATATTTTCTAATATCACTATAATCACTTATTTACTGCACATTATTAATTCGCGTGTTTCACATTTATAACAAACTTTAAGACACGAGAGATTCTGTAGAATTGCGACGTGTAACTCGCGAACGATTCTGATGAACTAAGCGACGTTTAACTTCTGAATGATTCTGTTGGACTCAGCGACGTGTAACGCGTGGATGATTTTGTTGAACTGGACAATACTTGCCTCTGGCTTTAGCTTTTTATAATCCCACACCCCGATATGCCTAAAGAATATAACCGAGCTGCTATTGGTTAATAAAACGCGCCAACATTAGCGTCTATTTTTATATCCAATCAAAGTTATGACCACATATGCTCTATGGAAGAAATTCCCGCCATTTATAAGAAAAGCGCGCCAATCTGACGTCATTTGCTTGCCTCTTCTAATAAATAAACAACTCACCCCCTCGCTCATTGTTGCCCGCTCTTATTGTCAGTTTCAGTGAGGCCGTGTAAACTTATTTCCTAACAATGCATATAATTAACAAACATCTCAAATCAATGTCATACAATAATGCTTATTTACACTACAATCACTCTGGCATTTACATTATTGTGATACAAATTACTGCCACAACATATGATATTTTAATCAAAATCATTAGAGCCATTTTTGAGAAAATTAAAATTTTCGAAAAATTTTCCATGTAAAGGGTAGTCCGGGGTGGGGGCATTTTTTGAAAACCTTCGTGTCGCATCTCTGGAAAATACTGAACCTAAATACTAAGTTTGGTGTTTATCCGACTGTTCGTTTCTGAGTTATGCTGTTCACAGACAGACAGACAGACAGACACACAGACACACACGGACATGTTTCCAAAAAAATTTATTTTGGATTCAGGGGGTCTCAAAACATGTATTTTCGTTGAAATCTCGGGATCGAATTTTTGGGTGGAATACAATACTTCCCCTACTTACTATACATAGTAGAGAAAGTAAGAATACTCGGTATAGACTGTGGTGCTCACATTATTCATAATTGTGTACAGCATAGCATTCACCAACTCCCTTTGACACTGAAGCAGTTGTTATTAAGATTTACAAGTATTTTTATATTTACACAGTATGAGTTCATCAATTAAAAGAATTTTGTGAATATGCAGAGATTGAATACCATAAACTTCTCTCACATAGCTCATCTAGATTTCTCAGTCTATTATCTGCTATAAGTCTAATACTTCTATTTTTTGATGGGTTAAAAGCATTTTTTCTTTCTCAAAATTCGTGCCCAAAAATTAATTTTTGATAATCCTGTCAACGAGGCATATATGTGGTTTATTCATGGCGTTCTACAAGCTTTCAGTGAATGTATTCTTGAAATGGAAAAAAATAACATCACTGCAACACAGGTTTCAATTAGGTACAATGATTTAAAGCAAAAACCTGTTGCTAGGAAAAATCACATTTTTGTTCCACAAATAGCACAACAAATTCACTTCAGTAGTTATAAATTGAGAGTTGAAAAACACTTAGTATTCATGGAATGTCTATTCATATGCAAATGAGCCCTCCTCCCCCACCCCCTCCCCCGCAGTGCCTTGGTAGTTTTAGTTGCAGCTGCGGTCGTAAATCTTGTTGAGTACAATGGAAGCTTGACAGTTAAGCAATTAAGGTTATCCTTCACCTCTCAAAACCAACAAAGGGGTCATAAATTTAAGGTTCTGTAACAAAGGCGAGATGTTTTTCCTACCCATTCCACATCCGGCCACTTCTGCACCTGTGCCAGTTACCCACCCCCACTTCCATTGTTTCTCGAACACATGCGGGAACAAAGAGCTTGCTGAACAAAGGAAGAGATTCTATTTGTGCCTTTCTATTGTCCGGGGCAAGGCTACTTTCTGGCATACTCATTCCACAAGCTTTTAACAAAAGAACAATGCTTACCCTTCAGCTGTCAAAATGAACAAAGCCCATGATGAATTAGGGTCGTGACAAAAGAGAAACTTGAGCCTGTTAACAGAGAAACAAGTTCTATTGTCCGGGGCAAGCCTTCTTTACAAAGACCCCTGCGGCGTTCCCATTCCACTCCCCCATAACAAAGCCGGTCCCTTTCCATTGTTTCTCGAACACTAAGTGCTTGACAAAAGAATCTGAGGAAAACTTTATGATTGCCCTGTCCTTGTTTGTGTGAAAGAGAGAGACACACTTCAACAACGTCAGAGTCAGCCATCATGGTTTTTGCCCTGAGGGACTGTTCTCCCGATGTTTTACGAGCTCCTACGAATATACCCGAGCATAGTTAACAAACATTCTGTTTGGCTCATTTCAAGCAGCGACTCCGAAAAAGCGTTTAATATACATTTCATTACATGCACTAAACCTCTGCGTGGATATCCATAGATCGGTGCTCGATTCTTACTGTAATCAAAAGTTTATTACTAATGAGAAATTGATGATTGATATTATATCATCACCCTAATTAATAAAAAGGCCTTCAGAGGATTGTAGCTCGAATCTTACCCAGCGAAACTCTAATGTGTAATAACTATTAAATTATGCAAGTTCAGATTAAAATGTATATAACAAATATAAATCAATTTTTTATATATCATTACCCTAATTAATAAAAAGGCGTTCAGAGGATTGTAGCTCGAATCTTACCCAGCGAAACTCTAATGCGTAATAGCTATTAAACTATGCACGGCCAGATTAAAATGTATTTAACAAATATAATTTAATTTTTATATATCATTACCCTAATTAATAAAAGAGTGTTCAGGGGGTTCTAGATCGAATCTGCGAAACTCTAATGCGCAATAACTATTAAACAATGCACGGCCAGATTAAAATGTATTTAACAATTATACTTATTTATATTAAACACCGATGTATACTTAGGTATCCAAATTGATACTTAGCTAAGGTAAAACATTATTATATCATTACACGGCTTAATGAAAGGGTGTTCAGAGGATCCTAGCTCGAATCTTGCAAGGCGAAACTCTAATGCTTAATAAATATGTGAGTATGGGGCGGTCGGATTAAAACGTGTTTAACAAATATAATTTAATTTATACGACATTACAATGTTTAACGAGCTGTATTCTTAGGAACCCAGAGGCCCCCTAGTTCGAATCTTACCCAGCGAAACGCTATAATAACTATTAAAATATTGAAGCAGGGGCGGTCGGATTAAAATTGCATTTAACAAATATAATTATTTATATTAAACCCTGATGCATACTCAGATATCCCGATGCCTAGACAACGTTCTTTCTTCTTCTCCTCTCTTTTTCTTTCTATCTATCTCTTTCTTTCTCCACGACTTGTACACATACAGGCGTTCACATATACACGAGCACTTGTACACACATCAGCAAACATACACCAGTACACGCACACACGTACATACAAGTACACACACATACACACACGCAGTCACACACCTCATACGTATACCTGTTCACTTACACATGCCAACGCAAGCTCACCCACATACACACACATGCACAACCACACACACATACACAAAAACACACACACACATATATATATATATATATACCAGCTCACTTACACACACCAACCCACACATGTACACACACGCGCGCAAGCACATACACATACGCACACGACCACGCACACACACACACACGCATGCAAGCACATACACATGCACACACACACCCACACGCATACACATATGCCTGTTCACTTAAGCCCAACAGCACAAACCACAAACGTACACGCATACACACGCACACACCAACTCACCCGCATGTCCTGAATGAAAAGAGACAAAATGATGCAATAAAAACTAATTATAGCTCGGGATGCAAGGCGCCATTTACGAATTGCTCGAAACTGGCCTGGATGCATGGGTTCGAATCCTAGGACTGATTACAAATTCATCTTCTAATAACTCCAAAACTAATTAAAATAAAGACGGTAAATAAACTTTATTACTTTTATGTTATTAGCTCGTTTCTTGTGCATGCATACTAGTGTACCAGGTGTCATGTGTTCGATCCTTAATTTTTAAACCTCAATTATCTCAGAAACTAGCAGGGATAGAGGAGCGGACCAAAGCATGATTGTTAGCTCCTATGATGGACAATTAACGCATTATATAATTTCCAATCAGTTGTCCCTAGTTCGAATCCTGATTTTTCAGTGACTTCCTTAATTTTCCACTGTACACCAGAATATATCACTTAGATCAATGTTGCAAATGCATACAGGTCTTTAAACACGTCAAACTAATATTATAAATAATTTTGTTTCTGGTGTTCTGAGTTCGAATACCGATTCAATGAAATTTACTTATAAATTTAATAACATAGTAAATAATTAAGATAAAGGCACCTAATAAACCTTATTACGTTTATGCCATCAGATAGTATCTTGTGGGTGTATATCAGGGTACCTGACGTCCAGGGTTCGATCCTTAAGTTTAAATATCAATTATCCCTGAAACTAGCAGAAATAGAGCCGTGGACGAAAGCATGTTTGATAGCTCCTACAATGAACAATTAATGCTGTATATAATTTCCAATCAGTTGCCCATAGTTCGAATCCCGATCTTTCAATGACTTCCTTAATTTTCCTCTGTACTCTAGAATATATCACTTAGATTGATACTGTAACTGCATAGAGTTTTGTGTAAAGACATAACGTATGTACTCTGAGAGAGAGAGAGCTAGAGAGGGGGGGAATTGAAACAAGAAGGGATAGAGTGCTGAGAGGCTCTGCGCATGCGCAGCAGGCGATGGTGTCATTGGCTGTTATAATCACGTGATGTGTAAGCATCACGACCATGATGACGTGCTGGTATCGCCTGGAGGGTGTTAGATCCGTATATAAACAGATATCTGCGCATGCTAGAACTGTTGTGTACTTATTAACTTTACATTTAAGTTTTAAAGAACTTTAAAAGCAACGCGAGGTGCAGGCCATCTACACGTACAGCGCATATCAACACATAACAATGCAAGGTGAGTTTTTTACATAACTATACAAAATCACTGTTGGCTTTTGCAATACATTTAATTTTGTTTAAACGTTACAGTACATGAAAGACGATTCGTTGCAAAGAGCATCATATTTTCTAATCTGTGCTTTACATTCACATGGATTTCACTGCGTACTCTTCTCCAGTTCACATGATTTTCACCGCACATTCTTCTTACATAAACATTCATACGATTTTCCCCCTCATTCTTTGTTTCTCTATACACTCACATGATTTTCTCTACTCATTCTTCGTTTCCCTGCAGGTTCATGCTCTAACATTCACACGACTTTCTCTGCACATTCTTTGCTTCCATTAACGTTCACACGATCTTCGCTACACAATCTTCTTACATAAACATTCATACGATTTTCTCCACTCATTCTTTGTTTCGCTATACATTCACACGATTTCCTCTACTCATTCTTTGTTTCTCTACACGTTCATATTCACATGATTTTCTGTACTTATTCTTTGTTTCTCTACACATTCATAAGCATACTTAGAAAACATACACACACCCTAGTTCTAATATAAAGATGTGTATAACATGTTCTTCAACTTGAAAAATGTAGTGAAAATAATAATTCATGTCAATGTCTGTTACAGGTTGTTTAGCTGATAGACTTAACAAGATGGTTGAAGAGCGTAGTTTCCTGCGAATCGTCGAGTTCAAGATCTCGAAATAGGTCTTAACTATGAGATAAAGTCCTGAAAGAGAGTTCAAACAAGATATGGTACCAGGATCGTATCTTCACTGGAGGATTGTCAAGTGTTCTTGCCAGAGCGCTATAATTCGTTAACCGATCAAGAGATTGCAGAAATTCCTGGGAACGTATACCTCCAGTATAACGGTATGGCAGAGATGGGGAAATTTGAGACATGTAAATTGTCTTTTTTACATGCAAAGAAGGTGTGTAGAAGTGTCAAACTTAAGTATTGAATGTTCTCCTATTTCACAATGAAAAATTCATAAATAAAACAACTGACTCATTGATATTACATATAAAGATACAAAAGATGCATATTATAGAATTTTATAAAAAATTTACGAAATCACAATTTCACATGCTTTGAGTTTAATTATATCTAGCGCATTGAAATAACTCTAAATTTCCGAATGTTTATACAAATCTTTGTGCTTCATTTTACATGTATCATAACAAAAAATTTAATTCTTTTCAGGGTGCCTTTACTTGACCAAGATAGTTTTCTAAGACTTTCATTGTGCGATGTTTCAGGCTGCGCAATAAGAGGAAGTAACAAGCAGGAATAGCCTGCAGCCATGCAAAGAATGTTGACGCTATTGGAGGGTAGAATAAGCACCATCGGCACCTACAAGAAACATTTCGGCAAGAAGCGGGTGCTGAGACATCTACATCACCGAAACACGTTAAGACAGGATCCTTATATAACATTACAGGGTATACGATGAAAAAATATGGACAATTTTGTATACAATTCAATGCATAGCCGAGAGTTAGCTCGAGCGTGTGTCCCTATATTCACTGAAATTAAGCATTGTGAGCAATAATTTAAATGACTGTGAAAATACTTTAAATAATGGTGAAATTTGTATCCTAAAAGACTTGAGCCCTGTATACATTAACAGCATTAAGACTGTTTGCCACGCTGGAATACAAATTATGAAAATAAAAAGACTTTCATTTAAATAATAAAGAAATTTGCATAACCTGCTGTTACAAGTGTAATGACATACAGAAACAATGAGTCGGATGCGGAAGTGATGGAAATGTAAGATACATAATAACAATAAAAAAGAATTAAGGTATGCTTTTACATAGTATTTTATTCATTAATAAATCCTTGCATTCCTAATGAAAAATAAACCATTACAATGATTAGTTTAAGTTATGTTACAATGATCAAAAAGACAACCGTCTTTAGATGCATTACTCGATCTTAAAGTCAGAGCATCAAAAATGACAAATCCGGGCTTCTCCATTTTAGATGTGCTGTCACTATTCAGGTAAACACAGCAGGGTGAGTATGCAGATCCATGGTCCTAAATGGGTGAAACAGAGTCTTATCCAGTTTAACAGTCTTGAGGATCTCAGCATCAGAAAGTCGAATCACAGGTCTTCTCCACTCGATGAGTACAGGTTTAACAACAGCATTCTCTTCACCCTGGGACGGTGTAAAGTATATAAATGTTCAACTTGACAAGGGATTCTAAACTCGTTGTTAGAGTCCAGAACTGATGTATTATATGGTGAAAACACATGTTCCTCTTCTTAGTGATCTTGTCGTCTTATCTCGGTGTCATTGAGGTCTCGGTAACATTGAAGATGCCCATGATTATAGGATTCTGAAGCCCAATAACTGTAGGAACTGCTGATTGCGTGATGTTAACCTGATGGGCGTCAAGGGCAGAAGATGATGTGTGTGTCGAATCATTCCATTATTATATCCTCGACGTCGTGACTCCTTCTAAAATCTATAGGCATTGTGCTTATATCCTTGTTTCTAAAGGCAATGATATTGCTGTTATGCTCCCCTGTTTGCTCTATGAAGCGGATGTTTATGAACAGGTAAAATTTGATTTGATGGTTCTTGTGAAATACGGTATCCAGCCGTAACAGATGGGAAAACTGATAGATGGAGTGTCCACTTTTACTATAGAGGAAGGAGACTGATGCAATACTGCGCTAAATTCGTATGTTGCTCAACCTAAATATATTCACTAGGAAATCAGATTCAGACAGCTGATTTGATGGAATAACTTTGTCACTGAAGGGCCACAGAACGTTCCTATAGAACAACCACTGGAAAAAAATCAAGAGTGAAAGGACATTTTAATGACATTGCATTATTATTATTATTATTAATTGATCTAATAAAGAAGACATTCGCATCCTAATATGAGGAACCTTAAAACAATGGACATACAAGCCGGGATCTATGTTACTTAAAGTTTTTTCAGGGACAAGTATAGCCCTCTGCCAGAGTTTTTTAATTCCCTTTCTTGATCTGTCTCCCTCTTCGATTCAATGTTCCTCCCCTTATTCGTCTTCAGTCGTAGGCCTTTCCCTCTTGATTCAATTTGTTTGTTATGTCTCATCATTTCAGCAAGTTGTTTATCCGCAGATTTTTTCTTATTTACAGCTGTAGCAATTTGTGATGCACCTCCAGCGGTGGCTCCTAGTGCTGCAATAATTGGTATGAGCGGTAGAAATCCTCCTCGTTTCTTCTTTTCGGACCCGCCGCCAACAGATACCTTTCTCTCAATTTCTCTCTTATGCCTCATCATTTCGTCAAGCTGTTTATCTGTTGCCTTTTTCTTATTTACTGCTGAGGCAATTTGGGCTGCACCTCCAGCAGCAGCGCCTAGAGCTGCAATAATTGGTATGAGAGGTAGAAATCCTCCTCGTTTCTTCTTCCTGCATCCAGCACCAACAGCTACCTTTCCCTTCATAATTGCTGTTACTAGTCGCGCTGCCAGCTTTTTCACCTAATGTAACATCAGATGTTTGCACTCTTTACCAGGCCGTTTCAGCCAAGATCTTGTCAGCAATGTTTTTCGAAGCAGGGACCTTATGCTGAGCGTAGGCAATGTCGCTAAGATTACACGATTCGTCTAACGGAATGATTCTTCCAGGGTCTCCTCACTTTAAGTTTTCTCTAGCTTTACCCCAGTTCTCCAGTATATGTAACCAGGCAAATGTACTTCAACGCTTGCAGGCTAGTGAGAGAGTTAATTAAACCGAAACCTCTTGCGACCTTAACCACCTTAGCTCTCGTGTTATACTAATCGATTTTATTCGGCATAGTTCTTTTATACTTTCTCATTAACGTATATACATTAAGAGCGATTTATTTTATTAGCTGTCAAGCTAGAGCGTGTGAAGCAAGAATGCTCACAGCCTATTCATATGTTAGACTTGAAAGCGACTTTAGACGTGTACTTAGTGGAAAACTGTTTCATGTCAATGTTAGAACGCTAATTCTAGACATGGCAATCATGTAACCCATTCAGGGAAAAGGTGACTCGCTCAGGGAAAAAGGTGACTGCTCAGGGAAAAGGTGACCTGCAACGGGTAAAAGGTGACCAGCAACGGGTAAAAGGTGACCAGCAAAAGGGAAAAGGTGACCCACAAAGGGAAAAAGGTGTCCCACAAAGGGAAAAAGGTGACTCACAAATGGAAAAAGTGACCCACAAAGGGAAAAAGGTGACCAGCAAAGGGAAAAAGGTGACCTGCAACGGGAAAAAGGTGACCAGCAAAGGGAAAAAGGTGACCCGCAAAGAGAAAAGGGTGTTCCATAAAGGGAAAAATGTGACCTGCAACGGGAAAAAGGTGACCAGCAAAGGGAAAAAGGTGACCCGCAAAGGGAAAAAGGTGACCCACGAAGGGAAAAAGGTGACCCATAAAGGGAAAAAGGTGACCCATAAAGGGAAAAAGGTGACCCATAAAGGGAAAAAGGTGACCGACAAAGGGAAAAAGGTGACCGACAAAGGGAAAAAGGTGACCCACAAAGGGAAAAAGGGGACCCACAAAGGGAAAAAGGGGACCCACAAAGGGAAAAAGGGGACCCACAAAGGGAAAAAGGTGACCCATAAAGGGAAAAAGGTGACCCATAAAGGGAAAAGGTGACCCGCTAAGGGACAAAGTTGACCCACACACACAGGGAAAAAGGTGACCCTCTCAGGGAAAAGGGCAGGGAAAAGGTGACCCGCTCTCGCTAAAGGCTCTCAGATGCGTGTGCCATTTTCGCTAAAGGATGATACATGAGCTTCAGACTCGTGCTAGCTAGACCAGAATCTCACTCAACTCTCGCATTCTCTGTGCTAACTATCAAGAAACCTTGTACTCTTACCTCTATGAATCCATTTCATGCTACTTGAATCTGCTTGTGCTTAATGAGATAGTTATAATTAACGGAATTACAACTATTATGTGTGAATGCTACAATATTTTGCTTAGTCTAATTCGGATATGACTGTTTATATGCATCAAAGCCTGACAACATATATAAATACATAAATGTTGAAAAAATAGCTCAGTCTCGAGTTATTGTATACGATTCAACATCTACAGTATACATTGACTATTTTATATATACTGCTTGAGCATGAACGCTCACAAAGATGGAAAATTACAGTCAATTTACGAGAATCTTGATTTTTCGTATGTTTCCCAAGGGGGGAGTAATCGCTTTGTTAAGTGCTGCATATGTAATAGAACTTTAAAAACAGGACAATTTCAAGGCTTAAGCAACATAGATGATGCTGTAAAGTGATGACCAGCTGTGCATTGACTACAATACCCAAACGAGATCCTGAAATCTTCTCAAGTTCCGAAGAGCGGGATTCAAGATGTACCGTACTTGGAACCAGTTCAAGTGATCCTGTAATAACGTCAAGAGCTACCACTGATGATACAATGAGAGCTGTTTCTTTGAATGAGCAAGCTCTGAATAAACACACCAATGAAAGCAAGCATACTAGTGTTAACTCACCTAGATTAGAAGATATATTCAAAGCGAATACAGAGGAGATTCCATACCGCTACACCGATCCTAATGATTTGGTAAACATGCTAAGGGTACTAATGATGCTTCATACACCTGATAAAAATGACTTTTCCGATGCGATTAGCGAAATTATTCAGAATTTAAAGCTGGGTGGTTTTATAGCATGATGAGCATCTGCAGAACGTTGAAAACAGGAAAGAGTTAGAAAGATCCCTCATATGTGTTAAGGCGTTGTTAAGGGGTTTCAGGGTTTCAATTCAGTCAGCTGCGGACAGTTGTGTTCAAATAATAATAATAATAATAATAAATAATAATAATAATAATAATAATAATAATAATAATGTCATTAAAATGTCCTTTCACTCTTGATTTTTTCCAGTGGTTGTTCTATAGGAACGTTCTGGGGCCCTTCAGTGACAAAGTTATTCCACCTAATCAGCTGCTCAAATCTGATTTCCTAGTGAATATATTTAGGTTGAGTATCATACGAATCTAGTGCAGTATATCATCAGTCCCCTTCCTCGATAGTAAAAGTGGACACTCAATCTATCAGTTTTCCCGTCTATTACGCTTGGATACCGTATTTCACAAGAACCATCAAATCAAATTTTACTTGTTGTTCATAAACATCCGCTTCATAGAACAAACAGCCTTAGTATAGGGGAGTATAACAGCAATATCATTGCCTTTAGAAAGAAGGATATAAGCATAATGCCTATAGATTTAGGAAGACGTCAACGACGTAGAGGATATAATAATGGAATGATTCGACGCACACATCATGCTCTGCCCTTGACGCCCATCAGGTTAACATCACGCAATCAGCAGTTCCTACAGTTATTGGGCTTCAGAATCCTATAATCATGGGCATCTTCAATGTTACAGGCACCGCAATGACACCAAAATTCGACGACAAGATCACTAAGAAGAGGAACATGTGTTTTCACCATATAATACATCAGCTCTGGACTAACAACGAGTTTAGAATCCCTTGTCAAGTTGAACATTTATATACTTTACCCCGTCTCAGGGTGAAGAGAATGCTGTTGTTAAACCTGTACTCCTCGAGTGGAGAAGGCCTGTGATTCGACTTTCTGATGCTGAGATCCTCAAGACTGTTAAGCTGGATAAGACTCTGTTTCACCCATTTAGGACCATGGATCTGCATACTCAACCTGCTGTGTTACAGGAATTTACCTGAATAGTGACAAAACATCTAAAATGGAGAAGCCCGGATTTGTCATTTTTGATGCTCTGACTTTAAGATCGAGTAATGCATCTAAAGACGGTTCTCTTTTTGATCATTGTAACATAACTTAAACTAATCATTGTAATGATTTATTTTTCATTAGGAATGCAAGGATTTATTAATGAATAAAATCACTATGTAAAAGCATACCTTAATTCTTTTTTATTGTTATGATTTATCTTACATTTCCATCACTTCCGCACCCGACTCATTGTTTCTGTATGTCATTACACTTGTAACAGCAGGTTATGCAAATTTCTTTATTATTTAAATGAAAGTCTTTTTATTTTCACAATTTGTATTCCAGCGTGGCAAACAGTCTTAATGCTGTTAATGTATACAGGGCTCAAGTCTTTTAGGATACAAATTTCACCATTATTTAAAGTATTTTCATGTCATTTCAATTATTGCTCACAATGCTTAATTTCAGTGAATATAGGGAGACTCGCTCGAGCTAACTCTCAGCTATGCATTGAATTGTATACAAAATTGTCCGTATTTTTTCATCGTATACCCTGTAATGTTATATAAGGATCCTGTCTTAACGTGTTTCGGTGATGTAGATGTCTCAGCACCCGCTTCTTGCCGAAATGTTTCTTGTAGGTGCCGATGGTGCTTATTCTACCCTCCAATAGCGTCAGCATTCTTTGCATGGCTGCAGGCTATTCCTGCTTGTTACTTCCTCTTATTGCGCAGCCTGAAACATCGTACAATGAAAGTCTTAGAAAACTATCTTGGTCAAGTAAAGGCAACCTGAAAAGAATTAAATTTTTTGTTATGATACATGTAAAATGGAGCATATGATGCATGAAAAATGAAGCATATGATGCATGTAAAATGAAGCACAAAGATTTGTATAAACATTCGGAAATTTAAAGTTATTTCAATGCGCTAGATATAATTAAAATGTAATATTGTGATTTCGTAACTTTTTTATAAAATTCTATAATAAGCATCTTTTGTATCTTTATATGTAATATCAATGAGTCAGTTTTATTTATGAATTTTTCATTGTGAAATAGTAGAACATTCAATACTTAAGTTTGACACTTCTACACACCTTCTTTGCATGTAAAAAAGACAATTTACATGTCTCAAATTTCCCCATCACTGCCATACCGTTATACTGGAGGTATACGTTCCCAGGTATTTCTGCAATCTCTTGATCGGTTAACGAATTATAGCGCTCTGGCAAGAACACTTGACAATCCTCCAGTGAAGATACGATCCTGGTACCATATCTTATTTGAACTCTCTTTAAGGACTTTATCTCATAGTTAAGACCTATTTCGAGATCTTGAACTCGACGAGTCGGTAGGAAACTACGCTCTTCAACCATCTTGTTAAGTCTATCAGCTAAACAATCTGTAACAGACATTGACATGAATTATTATTTTCACTACATTTTTCAAGTTGAAGAACAGGTTATACACATCTTTATATTAGAACTAGGGTGTGTGTATATTTTCTAATTATGCTTATGAATGTGTAGAGAAACAAAAAACAAGTACAGAAAATCATGTGAATATGAACGTGTAGAGAAACAAAGAATGAGTAGAGAAAGTCGTGTGAATGTTAATAGAGCCTGAACCTGCAAAGAAACGAAGAATGAGTAGAGGTAATCATTTGAGTGTATAGTGAAACAAAGAATGAGGGGAAAGCATATGAATGTTTATGTAAGAAGAATGTGCGGCGAAAATCATGTGAACTGGAGAAGAGTACGCAGTGAAATCCATGTGAATGTAAAGCACAGATTAGAAAATATGATGCTCTTTGCAACGAATCGTCTTTTATGTACTGTAACGTTTAAACAAAATTAAATGTATTGTAAAAGCCAACAGTGATTTTGTATAGTTATGTAAAAAACTCACCTTGCATTGTTATGTGTTGATATGCGCTGTACGTGTAGATGGCCTGCACCTCGCGTTGCTTTTAAAGTTCTTTAAAACTTAAATGTAAAGTTAATAAGTACACAACAGTTCTAGCATGCGCAGATATCTGTTTATATAGGGATCTAAACCCCCTCCAGGCGATGCCAGCACGTCATCTGGCCGTGATGCTTACACATCACGTGATTATTACAGCCAATGACACCATCGCCTGCTGCGCATGCGCAGAGCCTCTCAGCACTCTATCCCTTCTTGTTTCAATTCCCCCCCTCTCTCGCGCTCACTCTCTCTCTCTCTCTCTCTCTCACACACACAGAGTACATACGTAATGTCTTTACACAAAACTCTATGCAGTTACAGTATCAATCTAAGTGATATATTCTAGAGTACAGAGGAAAATTAAGGAAGTCATTGAAAGATCGGGATTCGAACTATGGGCAACTGATTGGAAATTATATACAGCATTAATTGTTTATTGTAGGAGCTATCAAACATGCTTTCGTCCACGGCTCTATCTCTGCTAGTTTCAGGGATAATTGATATTTAAACTTAAGGATCAAACCCTGGACGTCAGGTACCCTGATATACACCCACAAAATACTATCTGATGGCATAAACGTAATAAGGTTTATTAGGTGCCTTTATCGTAATTATTTACTATGTTATTAAATTTATAATTAAATTTCATTGAATCGGTATTCGAACTCAGAACACCAGAAACAAAATTATTTATAATATTAGTTTGACGTGTTTAAAGACCTGTATGCAGTTGCAACATTGATCTAAGTGATATATTCTAGTGTACGGTGGAAAATTAAGGAAGTCACTGAAAAATCAGGATTCGAACTAGGGACAACTGATTGGAAATTATATAAGGCTTTAATTGTCCATCATAGGAGCTAACAATCATGCTTTGGTCCGCTCCTCTATCCCTGCTAGTTTCTGAGATAATTGAGATTTAAAAATTAAGGATCGAACACATGACACCTGGTACACTAGTATGCATGCACAAGAAACGAGCTAATGACATAAAAGTAATAAAGTTTATTTACCGTCTTTATTTTAATTAGTTTTGGAGTTATTAGAAGATGAATTTGTAATCAGTCCTAGGATTCGAACCCATGCATCCAGGCCAGTTTCGAGCAATTCGTAAATGGCGCCATGCATCCCGAGCTATAATTAGTTTTTATTGCATCATTTTGTCTCTTTTCATTCAGGACATGCGGGTGAGTTGGTGTGTGCGTGTGTATGCGTGTACGTGTGTGGTTGCTGCTGTTGGGCTTA
This sequence comes from Deroplatys truncata, assembly GCA_030765065.1. Taxonomy (NCBI): domain Eukaryota; kingdom Metazoa; phylum Arthropoda; class Insecta; order Mantodea; family Mantidae; genus Deroplatys; species Deroplatys truncata. The sequence goes on from CM060982.1 coordinate 52,066,205, forward strand.
AGTGAACAGGCATATGTGTATGCGTGTGGGTGTGTGTGTGCATGTGTATGTGCTTGCATGCGTGTGTGTGTGCGTGGTCGTGTGCGTATGTGCTTGCGCGCCTGTGTGTACATGTGTGGGTTGGTGTGTGTAAGTGAGCTGGTATATGCATGTGTGTTTTTGTGTATGTGTGTGTGATTGTGCATGTGTGTATGTGGGTGAGCTTGTGTTGGCATGTGTAAGTGAACAGGTATACGTATGAGGTGTGTGACTGCGTGTGTGTGTGTATGTGTGTGTACTTGTATGTACGTGTACTGGTGTATGTTTGCTGATGTGTGTACAAGTGCTCGTGTATATGTGAACGCCTGTATGTGTAGAAGACGTGGAGAAAGAAAGAGATAGATAGAAAGAAAAAGAGAGGAGAAGAAGAAAGAATGTTGTCTAGGCATCGGGATATCTGAGTATGCATCAGGGTTTAATATAAATAATTATATTTGTTAAATGCAATTTTAATCCGACCGCCCCTGCTTCAATATTTTAATAGTTATTATAGCGTTTCGCTGGGTAAGATTTGAACTAGGGGCCCTCTGGGTTCCTAAGAATACAGCTCGTTAAACATTGTAATGTCGTATAAATTAAATTATATTTGTTAAACACGTTTTAATCCGCCCGCCCCCGACTCACATATTTATTAAGCATTAGAGTTTCGCTGGGCAAGATCGAGCTAGGATCCTCTGATCATCCTTTCATTAAGCCGTGTAATGATATAATGTTTTACCTTAGCAAAGTATCAATTTGGATACCTAAGTATACATCGGTGTTTAAAATAAATAAGAATAATTGTTAAATACATTTTAATCTGACCGTGCATAGTTTAATAGTTATTGCGTATTAGAGTTTCGCGGATTCGATCTAGGACCCCCTGAACACTCTTTTATTAATTAGTGTAATGATATATAAAAATTAAATTATATTTGTTAAATACATTTTAATCTGGCCGTGCATAGTTTAATAGCTATTACGCATTAGAGTTTCGCTGGGTAAGATTCGAGCTACAATCCTCTGAACGCCTTTTTATTAACTAGGGTAGTGATATATAAAAATTGAATTATATTTGTTAAATACATTTTAATCTGACCTTGCATAATTTAATAGTTATTACACATTAGAGTTTCGCTGGTTAAGATTCGAGCTAGAACCCTGTGAACACCCTTTCATTAATTAGGGTAATGATATATAAAAAATTAAATTATATTTGTTAAATACATTTTAATCTGGCGGTGCATAGTTTAATAGTCATTACGCATTAGAGTTTCACATGGTAAGATTCGAGCTACAATCCTCTCAACGCCTTTTTATTAATTAGGGTAATGATATATCAATCATCAATTTCTCATTAGAAATAAACTTTTGATTACAGTAAGAATCGAGCACCGATCTATGGATATCCACGCAGAGGTTTAGTGCATGTAATGAAATGTATATTAAACGCTTTTTCGGAGTCGTTGCTTGAAATGAGCCAAACAGAATGTTTGTTAACTATGCTCGGGTATATTCGTAGGATCTCGTAAAACATCGGGGAGAACAGTCCCTCAGGGCAAAAACCATGATGGCTGACTCTGACGTTGTTGAAGTGTGTCTCTCTCTTTCACGCAAACAAGGACAGGGCAATCATAAAGCCTTCCTCAGATTCTTTTGTCAAGCACTCAGTGTTCGAGAAACAATGGAAAGGGACCGGTTTTGTTATGGGGCAGTGTAATGGGAACGCCGCAGGGGTCTTTCTAAAGAAGGCTTGCCCCGGACAATAGAACTTGTTTCTCTGTTAACAGGCTCAAGGTTCTCTTTTGTCACGACCCTAATTCATCATGGGCTTTGTTCATTTTGACAGCTGAAGGGTAAGCATTGTTCTTTTGTTAAAGACTAGTGGAATGAGTATGCCAGAAATTAGCCTTGCCCCGGACAATAGAAAGGCACACAATAGAATCTCTTCCTTTGTTCAGCAAGCTCTTTGTTCCCGCACGTGTTCGAGAAACAATGGATGTGGGGCGGGTAACTGGCACAGGTGCAGAAGTGGCCGGATGTGGAATGGGTAGGAAAAACATCTCGCCTTTGTTACAGAACCTTAAATTTATGACCCCTTTGTTGGTTTTGAGAGGTGAAGGATAGCCTTAATTGCTTAACTGTCAAGCTTCCATTGTACTCAAGATTTACGACCGCAGCTGCAACTAAAACTACCAAGGCACTATGGGGGGAGGGGGTGGGGGAGGGGGGCTCATTTGCATATGAATAGACATTCCATGAATATTAAGTGTTTTTCAACTCTCAATTTATAACTACTCACTTCACTAATTAATGAAGGACTAATAACTTTAAAGGTTGTTGAATTTGTCTTTTTATGATGTCGCAGTATCCTTCGTGTTATCTTATTTGTTGGGCGCCTCTTATTGTTTTACTATTTTGAATTTTGTGTTCTTTGTCCTCCGGTTAGCTATTATTACTCAGTCGAGCAAATATCTTGAACAGAGTGTGTAAACTGAAAGGAGTTGTTACTAAAAGATAACATCCTCGTTGCATTGTTACCCGCTCCTATTGTCAGTTTCAGTGAGGCCGTTTAAACTTATTACCTAACTGCTTATAATTAACAAACATCTAAAATCATTGTCATACAATAATGTTAATTTACACTACAATCACTCTGGCATTCAGTGTTGTGATATAAAATACTGCCTCAATGATAAGTGTATTTCTTAAATAGAAATTTGGGCAAATAGTTTTGATGGGACAGATCAATTCCTTTGGTTTTCTTTGAGAGAAACTTATGAATTATCCTGGCAGGATATTCAGAAATCAGAATAATTCATAAATAATATCATCGATAAAAATTCGGGTATGATTGACATTGACAAGCTGTTTTATGAAGTTGTTGCTGTTAACACAATATTACATAGCATCAAGGATTAAATTGTGGGAAGAGGTTGACTTGTGGGTAGAGTTCTTCAAACGGTTGCATTTAAGTTCAAGTCAATTTAAAAATTTCGAGAAAAATATAGAATTTGTTTGTTGTGTGCCCGGAACTTCTGCTCCAGTAGAACTTTGAAATTACATTTTTGCACGACTTCAGGACAAAAAACTTAATATATAAAAGGAATAGCTACTTAGCACCTGAAAAAACTCCTCTTATTTAACTGATTATCCTTTTCTTTGTAGTACTTACATCCCCAAGGACTTACAAGCCCAAATCACTATTACACAATATTGTATAGTAATAAAACAATCTTAAATAACGAATTCGCTTATGCCTAGTGGTATTTGTATTTTAAGAGTAAGGAAGTAAATAAAAGTACCTTTCAGGATAGGAGAATAACTCAATGTCTCACTTTTTTAGCCAAAGCATCTACGACTCGAACTAACCTGAATTTTCATAATTGTGTAAATATAAGCTTACTTTCAGACATTTTTGTTTCATTACTTTCTTTTCAGATATAGTAAATGGAATTGCTTTTAATAAATCCTTCTCCTTTCATCGTTACATAGCCATTACTTCCACCATACTTAAATATTTTATACATCATTTTTATAAGAGGGAGAAATTATTTTAAACAATGTAACATTTCCTGTTTCGAATGCATTTTAGTTTCGCTACCACTTTTTCTAGTAGATAAAGCAAATATTCTATTCCACACAAACATTTTACATATGTCAAGATTTCTACGGACTTTTCGATACTTTGAGGTCGATAAATGAATAAATAAATAATTTAAAAAAAATGTGTCTGCATTTGACTGTGTGGTAGTTTGTTTGTGAACAGCATGATTAAAACGGAAAGTTGGATGAATACAAAAGTTAATATTTGAGCGAGATGAGTAAGACACTGTTTAAATTCACCAGGCAAAGAGTTTCAAGGAAAAACTCCCGCACAAAAACGCCGTCTACGTGGAAAATGTTTTGTTATTTTACATTTTCTCAAAAAAAACTCCAACACTGGTAAACATGTCAGCACCTGCCTGTTGTGCTGGGGGTCCCGGGTTCGATTCCCGGCTAGGGGTGGGAATTTTTCTCTAGCCGAGATTATTCCTTATCCTCCCAGAGTCTGGAAGTATGAATGACAGAGTGAATGTGTGTATGATCTAATGATTATAAACCAAAGTGCAAGTAAACCCAACGATAAGAGTTACACGAGATAACATCTTTGCCAACAGGCAATAAGTTCCAAAGGAAAGGACGCGATAAGACCAATGCAGTTAAAGGTGGGGTATAAATGAAACTTAAAAAGATGGACAGAAACTTACTACACGAAAAAGGTAGAGCCCATCGAAATACACATTTCAGTCATATAACCTTTTTTGCAGCATTAGGATTTCTCGAAATCTTGGTTATTATTTCTTTAATTATTTTTACTTTCTCTAATACGTATAGTAAGTAGGGGAAGTATTGTATTCCACCCAAAAATTCGATACCAAAATTTCACCGGAAATACATGTTTTGAGACCCCCTGAATAAAAAAAACATTTTTGGAAACATGTCCGTGTGTGTGTCTGTGAACAGCATAACTCAGAAACGAACAGTCGGATAAACACCAAACTTGGTATTTAGGTTCAGTATCTTCCAGAGATGCGACACGAAGGTTTTCAAGAAAATCCCTCCACCCCAGACTACCCTTTACATGGAAAAGTTTTCGAAAATTTTAATCTTCTCAAAATGGCTAACGATTTTGATTAAAATATCACATGTTTAAGATATTTTCATGACAAATGAAATGTATATCTTGAATTTTCTGGGAATGTCTCCAAAACTATTCTTCATTGTGAACGACTTTTGCATAACTGGTAATCACTAAGAGATAGACAAAATTTGTACTACACAAAAAAATGTAGATCGCGTTAAAATACACAATTTATGTCATACATTTTTTTTTTGTTGGGTGAACCATTTTCGAGATATTGCTTGTTATTACCTTAAATTTTCCAATACTTATACTTTTTCTCAAACGGGAATTCGTTATTCATTTTTTTTTTGTCCTGGACATGCAAAGAGAATGGAGTACGCCACATAGCAACCAGCGCTTAAAATATTTGACTATCGCTTAAAACCTACAAATTCCCTTGCATCTACAAGAAAATTAGCAATAAGATTAACATCTCGATTAACATGAAGCATATAGAGAATAAGCGTTTGTAAAAATAGTTTGAACAAGAGTAGAGAAAGTCATGTGAGTGTAACACATCAGATTTTTTTCGCATGTGTTCACTAATTACAAAAAACTGACTTACAAGATGCGGACACTTCTGTTTTGTTTTTCATATAGTGCAGGCAACCAAATAAAGATTGCTTAGTTCGAGATTATTTCTAGTCAAAAAGGCATCGTGAGAGACATAACATGAATAGAAGAATTAATTTTAATATGAATGCTAATACATATAAGGGATGTGTGAAACTCTAATGGGTAGAGAAAGACGTGTACGTGTGACATATTAAGGTTTTTAATTTTAAAATAACCTTTCAGTTCGACGAAGTAAAACTCGCTACCTTAGTAATTTCATTTTCATTTCAGTACTAGAGTACTTACCAGAGCTTTAGTAAAATGTCTATAGATTGTTATAGTATAACTGCATCCTGAAGGACATTTTCATTCTTTGTAAATGTCAAGAAGTGGATATTATAATGTTTTACATTCACATGACTTTCTCTTCCCTCAACCGCATATTAGGGTATAAAAACTATTCTTACGAAAGCTTACTTTTCTATCTTCTTCATTTTAATCGAGATAAACATTTGCGGAAGTAGCTACATTACGCATTTCGTTGTAGAAAGGGAACAGCGATAGTCAAATGTTAAGAACTGGACGCTATATGCTGGGCTTAAAATTCCATACTCTATTCATACCATCGCGAGAAACAACCAAAAATCGACAGGTCTTTAAAAGTATTGAACAACGTTAACCATTAATAACACTAGTCTGCATTATATCGAATGACTGAAAACTAATAAGTGATTCTGACTCACTTTTTATGCTGATTTCAGAACATCTTTTAGTTTTTTTCTATCACGTACAGTTTTTCACAATTTCACTTCAAAAATATAGAGATATAAAGATTGCTTCCGGCACAGTATGGACCCTGCTTCAAGTACCTCTCCAAGAAATTTCCCTTCATTACACAAGACAAATTAAAGGCTGGAAACTTTGTTGGTGCTCAAATAAAGAAATTGATGAAGGATGAAGATTTTAAGAAGTCAATGAATGAGTGAGAAATAGAAGCATGGACGCCTTCCGATCAGTTATTGAAAACTTCTTAGGCAATAACAAAGATCCTAATTACAATGCCATTGTCGAAACAATGTTGGAAAATTTCAAGCAGATGGGTTGTAACATAAGTGTAAAGGTGTATTTTCTGCATTCACATATCGACTACTTTCCAGAAAATCTGGGACATTATAGTGAAGAGCAGGGTGAACGTTTTCACCAAGATATTAAGGAAATGGAGAGGAGGTACCAGGGGAGATGGAATGAAACTATGATGGCCGACTACTGTTGGAAGTTGAGGAGGGACAGTCATCTTCAAGGATCTGCAAGGAAATCAAAGAAGAGAAAGTTTGAAAAAAATTAAATGAAACACTTTTACTTCTTGTTTTGTAAAAATGTAGTCATGAAATAAATTAGGGGAGTTCTTGAAAGTATTCTTAAAATGTTTGTTGAATAAAAATGGTATTTGAATACTTTTCTAGGTTCATTAGTAAAATTGTCAAAACATTACTTATTTTGTGTAAAAACCTGACGTGATAGAAGAAACCGGAAGTTATTTCTGGAATCAGCATAAAAACTTGATCAAGAATACCTGATTTTCAGAAATCATCTGACAAAAGGTTTGAAAATGCAGACTAGTGTAATGGATATCTCGGAATTGGCTTATGCCACAGATAGAGTTATTTGAAATAAATTGTGTTTTAAAGAGATCTACATTTTTTGAATAGTACGTTTCCGTCTATCTCTCAAGGTTTACCAGTTATACAAGATTATATAAAATTCCTTCCGAATGAAGAGGGCTTCACAGGCTATTTCCAAGGAATTCAAGATATACATTTTATTTGTCATGTACATAAACATCTTTAATACATTTAATAAAACATGTTCCGTGTTAAGGTTAGTTGACCGAGTGGGATGGCTTAGGCGATAACGTCTGTGGCCCCCATACGGGAGTTCGCCGGCTCGATTCCCGTGGTCGAAAACTTCCTGACCTAAGAATTTATTCAGGGGTTTTTCCGGGTCACCAGGCGAATGCTGGGACGGATCATTACATCCCCCGAATTTCCTGTCCTTCCATTTTATCTCCATTCTCATTTCACTTCCTGTCATCTGTTTGGTTTCTTTCAGGGTTGCAAATGTCGGCGGGAGGTCTCGGTGTATGCATGGCAGGGGAAAAGGATTCTCTTAGGAAACCTTCGTACCCTGGATTGCGAGCGGTTTCCGGGCCCCCCAGGAGATGTGTAAGCCCACAGGGAAGGGGGCCCGACTGCACCAGCCAGCACCCGGGGAGTTCAATCTATAAATGATAGGGACCCTGCCGTCTGCATGTCGTGCCTCCTGGTCCAGCAGCCTTCTGTCTCCTCTCACCTCATCCCTACCTCCCGGGGGATCCCCATCAGGGGCCTAGGCACAAACGATCTGCGTAGGTTGAGGTGTTAAGTCCCCCTCCCCTTCTAGTCGTATCTTATCCTAAGGGTAGTTGGGGTGTCTCATCTTTGCGAACTTAAATGTCAAGTCGGTGTTTATCCGAATTTTCGTTTTTGAGTTAAGCTGTTCAGACTCACAGATACACACGGACCTTTTTCTAAAAATCTGATGTGTTACATTCACATGACTTTCTCTATCCTCTATCGTTTATTAGTGGGTCCACAAATTATTCTTACGTAAGCTTATTTTAACAATAATTTGAATGACTGGCCCTGTAGCTCAGTCGGTAGAGCGCTTACTTGCTATGCAAGGGGTCCCGGGTTCGATTCCCGGCTAGGGTGGGAACTTTCTGTAGACTCCCCAGAGTCTGGAAGTTTGAATGAGAGTGTGAATGTATGTGTGATCTAATGAAGAAAACCCAAAGAAACAACCAGAAACCCACTGACAACGGTATACGAGTTAACACATAGGCAGTATGTTCCATAGGTAAAACCCACCGTTATGACCATCACATTTAAAGGCGGGGTATAAATGAAACATAAAAGGAATAAGTCGAATTTGCTGGCCCCGTAGCTCAGTCGGTCCCGGGTTGATTCCCGGCTAGGGGTGGGAATTGTTCTGCAGTCAGAATTATTCCCTATCCTCCCCCAGAGGATTATTCCAGTATGAATGTGTGTGTGTGATCTAATGACTAAAACCCAACGACAAGCGAATACGAGTAAACACCATTGCCCAATAATGTACCAAAGCAAAGGTCGCCGATAAGACCACTGTAGTTAAAGGCGGAGTATAAATGGAACTTTAAAAAAAAACATATACCTCTGAATTTGCTTATGCCACAAAAAAAGCAATTTGAAATAAATTGTGTCTCTTAAAGAGATCTACATTTCTTGTGTGGTACGTTTTCATCTATCGCTTGACGTTTACCAGTTGTAGAAGACTATTTTCAGTTCCTTCCCAATGAAGAAGACTTCAAAGGCTATTCCGAGAAAATTCAAGAACTACGTTTTATTGGTCATGTAAATATCTTTAATGTGTGTGATTTTAATCACAGAGCTATTTTTGAGAAAACCAAAAATGTCGAAATATTGTCCACATTAGAGGGACATTTTTCTAAAAATCTAATGTGTTACACTCACATGACTTTCTCTTCTCTTGTACAAAATATTTTTACAAACGCTTATTCTCCATATGCTTCATGTTAATCGAGATGTTAATCTTATTGCTAATTTTCTTGTAGATGCAAGGGGAATTGGTAGACTTTAAGCGATAGTCAAATATTTTAAGAGCTGGTTGCTATGTGGAGTATTCCATTCTGTTTGCATTACCAAGACAAAAAAATGAATAACGAATTCCCATTTGAGAAAAAGTATAAGTATTGGAAAATTTAAGGGAATAACAAGCAATATCTCGAAAATGGTTCACTCAACAACAAAAAATGTATATGACAAATTGTGTATTTTAACGCGATCTACATTTTTTGTGTAGTAAAATTTTGTCTATGTCTTATGGTTTACCAGTTATGCAAAAGTCGTTCATAATGAAGAATACTTTTGGAGACATTCCCAGAAAATTCAAGATATAAATTTTGTTTGTCATGAAAGTAGCTTAAATATATGATATTTTAATCAAAATCGTTAGAGCCATTTTTGAAAAAATTAAAATTTTCGAAAAATGTATCATGTAAATCTGGGATGGGGGGATTTTCTTGAAAATCTTCGTGTCGCATCTCTGGAAGATACAGAACCTAAACACCAAGTTTGGTGTTTATCTAACTGTTCGTTTCTGAGTTATGCTGTTCTCAGACACACACACACACACACACACACACACACACACACACACACACACACGGGCATGTTTCCAAAAATGTTTTTTTTTATTCAGGGGGTCTCAAAACATATATTTCCGGTGAAATCTCGGTATCGAATTTTTGGGTGGAATACAATACTTCCCCTACTTACTATACGTAGTAGAGAAAGTAAAAATGCTTTCTTTAAAATTGCCTCAAAGCATGCATTTCTGGTGATCTCTCGATATAGAATTTTTGAGTGGAATGCAATACTTTCTCTACCTACTATATACGAGGTAGAGAAAGTAATAAACAAATGCAGGGACGTATCAAATAACATACGCGGACAATTATTTTTAAATATCAGAATGAGGATGCTCTAAGGATTGAGAATAACATTTTTGTGTTCTTTACTTTTTAGAGTACTAAATCGAAAAACTTGTGTGAAAAAATTACACATGTATGAAGGGGAATCAAAAGTGAGACAATGCAGAGACAAATGGTTAGGATTGAAATGGTCACTTAGGCCAAGATAATCTACACTGTCGTTTGTGAAAATTGCAACACCAAGAAAGAATTTCCCAAATAACCCCAAACTTGGTGGAAGAGTATGCAAGCAATAATTGGTTGGGTTTGCAGGTTTTGGGTACACGTAGGCCGAGCAGATCCCTCTTATGTCGGTCCGACAAGGTCAATGTTGCGCCCATTGTAGTAAGTGCAGAGCTGTCAAACAAGGTGGAAACAATAACGTTAGCGCCAGTATGCCTTGTCGACATCAAAGGGACCCATATCGGCATGTGAGCGAGTTCGAACGGGGCAGAATGATCGGTCTCCGGGAAGCGGATTTGTCATATCACGGCATTTCGGCTCGTACAGGGCATGCTGCTACGACAGTGATGCGTGTGTGGAAGCAGTGGATGGCTGAAAGTCCTACGCAGCGAAGAGCAGGTACTGGACCACGGAACATGACCACAGCACGGGATGACCGTCATCTTATCCGCATGGCCATAACGGACCGTACAGGTTCAACCTCAAGTGTTGGCTCGACGCTGGAGTACTGCAACAGGTGTGAACTTGTCTGCATCAACGGTTCGTCGCCATCTTCTGCAGGTTGAACTGGTTGCATGCATGCCATTACGTCGGTTTCCATTGTCCAGAAACCACAATTCTTCCGACTGCAATGGACACGTGAACACCGTCACTGGGGAGCTGAGTGACAAAATGTAGTCTTTTCGGACGAGTCCCGCTTCAACGTGTCCTACAGTGATGGCCGCATACGTGTCCGGCGGTACCGTGGTGAGTGCAACCTGGAGGGCTGCATTGTGAGCGGCATAGCGGACAAACACCAGGTGTGATGGTTGGGGCGCCATTGGTTACAACAACCGATCTCGCCTCCTACATTGAGCAGCAACGGGTACCTAACGGTGGTTGTCGAGCCTGAGCGGAGATGCCTGCTTCAGGGCATCTCCGCAGACCACATTTCAACAGGACAATGTCCGGCCACATAGTGCGAGGAATGTACAAGCCTTCTTTGAAGAGCGACGGGTACCATTGCTTCCCTGGCCTGCACATTCGCCTGACATGTCGCCCATCGAACAGTCTGGGGTATGGTTGGTCGGCACCTGGTGCGTCACGGTCCTCCAGTAACCAGTGTCATGGATTTGTAGGCTCGAATACAAACTGCGAGGAGGTAAATCCCTCAGGAACCTATTCAGAACCTTTTTGATTCAATGCCACGGCGTATAGCAGCTCTAATTGCAGCGCATGGAGGCCACACCAAATACTGAATATTTAGGCTCAAAGGTCATGTACAGATTTGAAAAGTTTAGCATTTGTTACTTGTCATTTATCTAACCTGTGGTATCGAGTTCGTGCGTTTCCTTCTTGGTGTTGCAATTTTCACAAATGGCATTATATTTCTTACGAAAAGACATATTTTATGAAAATACAAACGGTGTGTAATTTTGTTTTACTTCTTTGCAAATTAAACGAAAATTTATGCACCTTTAATTTTCGCAGTTCAACACTTTTATTTTGTGAGTGAAATTTTAAATTTGGCAGTATGAAGGTTACCGGCGCAGGGACGTTTCTGAAAATGAAGTTCTCAAAGAAGCTCTCAAAAGAAGATTCTCAAAGCTAAAAGTTATTACACAATATGTAATTAATATTAATCTAAGAAATAGCTATGGGCGACTAAATTATATCAGGAGTAAATCACTTGTGCGTGTAGAGCGACAGAAGAAACACCAATTAGGTTTCATGGAGGTTCATTTACAAAATAATAGATCAAGTTGTATTCCGGAAGTACTAAATATACGAACATATTAAACGGATTTGGTTAGTGTATTATAAAATACAGAATACTCTCAACATTAATAGTGAGAAAATTAATTTGTTTTATGGGAATATATTACAAAAGTTAAACAAAATACATTTTGAATACTATAAGGGGGTACAGTACAAGGTTATGAACTTCAAAACGGCAAGTTAACAAAATTATTCGTTATTAATAGATTGAATCACCCATTATTGATTTCGAAAAGTGACATTTTTAGGTGTCGTAGTTTGAAAACTAAATCTAAATATACGCAAGCTATATTCTTAATCTGTACATTAGTTAATCGTGATATAAATTTAGTCTTTAAATTTCATTTTTGAAAACGGAGACTCACAAGTTAGTGGAAGTTGAATTAAAAAGCATACACAACAGCAGATTTTTCTGGCAAAATATTTTAACTTGGTAACAGACGACAGCGTACAGTAAAACATGTTCTAATTACTGCGTCTTTAGCCTGCATTACTAAAGTAGTAAGGTGCACAAAGCAACAATTAAATAAACGTTCCTGAAGCCTGAGCTTCACGGCCCGCTTAGAACCGCGTTACTTCAGTTGGTGATCCCTGCTATAGGGTTCCATGGTGCAAGGAAACCATTAGCTGAGTATCTAACTCCTAATGCTGCATCTCACTATACTATTCTAATAGTTACCAGTGCTTTTGTGTCTGGAGGAGAATACGCAAACATTTAGCGAACACATCACCAAGAGATAATTCCTCAAACTGCACTCACTAAGGAGCCTTGTGCAGGGTTCAATCCTTCCTGACCCCTAGTTGCATCGATAAAACGTTGGAGGGGGATCTTTGGGGGCGTTATCATGCTTTGTGTACTCTCTATGTCAGATAGGGCAGTATTCTGCTGAGTGCTAGCACAGCGTTCGTTGTTAATACTTGTTGTAGAAAAATTTCAGATACGTTTTCCAATACTTGGTAGTTTTCACCACTGAAGCTCTTTTGTATGGGAATACAAAGAGGATGGAAAGAAAACATGGGGTATATGAATGTGTCATTACTTGAATTTTCATATCTTGCTGCATTATCCAGCAGCACTAGAACTTTTCACCAATCTCAAATATCGTTTATTTTAAATAATATTGTACAGCTGGCTGCATTAAGGGTGTGCGAAAGGAATTTTGGGTTGAGAGAAATGTATGTTTTTAAATATATAAATATATTCTAGTGCTTTGAATTCTCTTCTTTAAAATTGTCTCAATTATAAACATGTTATAAGTGCATTATTTTAATGCGTTCTAAGCTTCAAACTGTCACGATTAAACTATGGAGCAGGGATGCATTAAATTGCAAAACTTTGAAGACGTTTTCCTTAAGTTTGTTTCTTCCTACTCAAGGAACATTTTCTCAGCTTCTAGTTAACATAGAAGCAGGAAAATTTCAAGAATTATTTATGCTGTATTAGTGCAAATGCGGATACTATTATTTATAGCGTTTATTAAGATTAAATAAACACGATAGAAAATTTGTTAAAAAATTGAATTAAATAGAAACATTTAAATCTCATGAAATAAAACACCTAAGAACAAGTACTTAAAAATCATATGTGTAGCTTTAGTGGTTTTTGAGCGATTTTACCTTATATCTCACATAGTTTTACGTTATGAGAATAGGACATTTCGTCCTATTGTCACATCGCGTTGGATTAGTAGACTTCACAGTAAACTTGTACGAAGAATACACTAATTTGTTTATTTAAAATAACTCAGTACACGGCGCAGAGCGTAGAAACATGAATTCGGGAGTGAATGCGAGTGCGTCTCATGACAAAAATTATTAAATGCAGCAAAGTTATTAAATTCAACGTTCCAAAAACCATCAGAGAGAGGATAGAAATGAAATAAACTCTACTAATGTTATAAATAGAAAACATTTTATGTTGAAACCATTCAACCGGCTTTGAGAACTCTCTCACAACTGAAAGAAATCTTATTTGTTGCATTCAGATTATTTTCTCATCTTACTCTTCTACAAACTATTCTTACAAGGGCTCATTCCTGCATCTACTTCCTGTTAATCGAGATAAACTTTTATTACACATTCATTCATTTCATTGTAGGTATAAAAAGTAGGCTAAAACATAGTCAGATTTTTAAAAAGTGGATCGCTATGTAATGACTTTGAAATTTCGCGCTCTTTATGCGTCTACAAGAAAAAAAATCTGATGTGTTACACTCACATGACTTTCTCTACTCTTGTACAAAGTATTTTTACAAACGCTTATTCTCCATCTAGTTCATGTTAATCGAGATAAACATTTGCAAACTCTATCTTATTGCTAATTTTCTTGTAGATGTAGGGGAAAATATATTTACAAGGGCAATATAGAAAAACAGTAGCCTTTAAGCACATACATATCTCTTAATAGCTGGTTGCTAGGTGCAGCACCATTCCCTTTGCCACAGATTATAACTCTTTGCATATCCAAGACAAAAAAATGAATAACGAATTCCCATTTGAGAAAATAAGTATTGAAAAATTTAAGGGAATAACAAGCAATATCTCGAAAATGGTTCACTCAACAAAAAAATGTATATGACATAAATTGTGTATTTTAACGCGATCTACATGTTTTGTGTAGTAAAAGTTTTGTCTATTTCTTATGGATTACCAGTTATGCAAAAGTCGTTCACAATAAAGAATACTTTTGGAGACGTTCCCAGAAAATTCAAGATATACATTTTATTTGTCATAAAATATCTTAAACATATGATATTTTAATCAAAATCGTTAGAGCCATTTTTGAGAAAATTAAAATTTTCGAAAAATCTTCCATGTAAAGGGTACTCTGGGGTGGGGGGATTTTCTTGAAAACCTTCGTGTCGCATCTCTGGAAGATACTGAAGTCAAATACCAAGTTTGGTGTTTATCCGACTGTTCGTTTCTGAGTTATGCTGTTCACAGACACACAGACACACACACAGACACACACACAGACATGTTTCCAAAAGTGCATTTTTTGGATTCAGGGGTCTCAAAACATGTATTTCCGGTGAAATCTCGGTATCGAAATTTTGGGTGGAATAAATACTTCCCCTACTTACTATACGTAGTAGAGAAAGTAACAAAAGTGACTTACCACTTTAAAAGTATAAGCATTTGAAAATTCAGACCAATAACAATCATATCTCGGATGTGGTTAATGCAAGAAATATACCAGGTGGTCCAAACAAGCCGTCCTTTACAGTTTTATGTTTCCCACTACATAGGTGTAAAGAAGTTGCATCACCACTGTTTAAAAAGGAACAGGTACAACGCGAAAGGTCACCAAGGTGCTGCTGCTGTCTGCATATGTTTACACGGTAGTTTCGTACTGATAAGCTCGCGTGGTCGCCTGCTTGCAGTTCGAGCCAGGTCATTGAGACAAAAAGGTATGTTCACCAATAACGAACACACGTATATGATTACGATCTGTGCGGAGACGCACCAAAATGCAACTGAGGCTCGAAGGTTGTGGTCTGCACATTTTCAGACACGGCATCCGTCTTCTGCGAACCGTTATATTCTTTGGGGGGGGGCGAAGCACAGAGTTATTAAGAAATGATGGATCATTCCAGGTGGGCGTGAGAGGCCCTTACATCAACTCGTCCACCCCAAGGCGGGCATATTTTTGCACATGCTTATTATGAATAGTGCGCTAATAGAAAATAATTTAATTCTAATGTACCTTTAAAGGGACATAAATATGATAAAAATAGAATTTTGTTTAATCTTGTTAACTTTGCGGCACCAATTGCTGCCATATACTGATTCTAAATTAACTGTCATGGAACTAAATGACTTAACACATGTGCTCAGATTTGCGACAAGCGGCAATCTTGAATTTTTGCTAATGGGCGAATTGGTTATTAAATAACGGATAACACCCTCACCATACACACATGGGTACACTCACATTCAAATACCAGACCCTGGGCATATCGTGAAATGTTTTTTTTTAAAGACAGCTTTCTGGAGCCGAACCGGAAATCGAAACCAGAACAGCTCATCTAGAAGGTAGCTTCTCTACCGAATGACCCCTGGGACCATCAATAGCAGTTAAAGTGTTCGTTTTCAACATTGATCTTTCATTTAGCGATCTCCTCTCTGTCGGTGTGGAGTTTCCATTGCAGTTCTGCTTAGGCAAACCTTTTGGCGTCCGCGCTATCCGGTATAAACTAACTTGCACTAAGGACGGCTTATGTGGGTCACCTAATATTATATATATATATATATATATATATATATATATATATATGCGTTTTTGGTAGTAAGACTGTCATCTCTTTCGGTTTACCAGTACAAAAGTCATTCAGAATGGAGAGGACTTCATAAGCTATTCGCATAAAATTCAAGTTGTACATTTTATTTGTTATGCAGACATCTTGAATATATGATACTTTAATCAAAATAGTTAGAGCCATGTTTGAGAAAAAGAAAGAAATAAAAAAGAGAGAAAAAGTTTTCATGTAAAAAGTAGTTTGGGGTGGGAATATTTTCTTGAAAATCTTCGTGTCTCATCCTTGAAAGACCTGAACTTTAAATACCAAATTTGATAATCACTCGGTGTTTCGTTTTTTAGTGTTATTGTTCACAGAAATACACACAAGACAGACAGAAGAACACACAGAGAACTTTCTCCAAAATTGCTCTATTATTATTATCATTATTATCATCATTATTTAATGAGCCTTTAAACCGCATTTCCGATGAAATCTCGGTACCGAATTTTTGGTTGGATTATAGTATTTTCTTCACTTACTATAGGTAAATAATAGAGAAAGTAAAGCACGCGGGATGGCTCGGGCGATAACGTCTGCGGCCCGTATTCACAAGGTCCCGGGTTCGATTTCTGGCGACCCATGGGTATTTTAGGAAGTTTTTCCAGGGCGTCAGTCGAATGCTTGAGTGGTTTCTTTCATCCTCCGAATTTTCTTTTCCTCCATTTCGCTCCATTCATCATTTCATTCATCCTTCACTCCGTTTGGTCTATTTCATTGTTGGAAGCGTCGGCGATGGTGTTTCGGTGCAGCATGGCAGGGAAAAAGGATGCTCTCTGTGAACCTTCTCCGTCCCTCGGCTTTCGGCTGGTTTCCGGGGTGCAAGGACCGCCCCTTGGGGGACGTTGGACCCTATGTGGGGCGTGGTCCCCTGTCTGCCTGTCCGACTGCCGGGGAGTCTCAATTTGGAAACTGTAGGGACGCTATCATTTGCTGTGCCGTCACTCCTGGTTCCGGCCGCCCAGTGTCTCCGTTCATCTCACCCCTCCCTCCTGGGGGCACTCCCCCCGTGGGGCACCAGTACAATATCCTCATTCCTGGACCAGTGCCCAATCTCCTTCGCTTCACAATCCAATCCAATCCAAGAGAAAGTAAAAGCTGTTCTTCCAGACGTCATAGGCTATTAGACAGCTAATTGCAATTTTCAAATGACTAACTAAAATGCCTGGAGTAGAATTAAGAACACGTTGAAGAGGAAAGAAAAAATAAACAAAGCAAAAAAAAATACCAAAGCGTTGACTTTTTATTGAAAATGCCATGAACTGTATGTAATCAACAGAAAAATAGTGAGGCAGTATTTTTAACACTTAAATGATTTCAGTCAAATTATATAATATAAAATAATAACAGCCCGCCTTAAAGCAATGTGTATAATTTATATTATTGTATACATGTGTAATAATGTTATGTGAATATATTGCGTAATTTAATAATGTAGGAGCTGTGAGCATAATAGGTTAACAGTTGCTAACAATGAGGTAACCTTGAAGCAGTAATGAATTAGAAAGTTTAATAATACTACTAGTAACTCTTGGAGCAACAATAATGTAATTTTTTAGACAGTTTATAAATAGCCAATCAATAACCAGAAAAAAAGCTTAAGTTAAATAAAAGTATTCTATTGGGGTAGTATTAGCCAATCAGAAACTGAAATGGAGCAAAATTTACAAATTCAGAAGTTAGTTGCTTGTAGACAGCGTTCTTAGCCGGACGCGAGACGCGTCCTCGAGAAGTTTAATACGTATTCAATGTGAGACAAAAATAGTTTACGTGTTAAAAAGCGCAAGTAATTAATAAATCATCTCACAGCTCTCTATATCAGTGAAATGTTATTTAAATCGTGTCAAGAATTAATAAAAGGAGTGAAGTAAAACTTATAATCTGTGTAAGCCTACATTCCTCAGCCGCACCACACCTTGTTAATAAATTCGTCTCTACAAATTAATACTGACACAGCCGAGGCAAGTATATATATATAATATTTAAAGAAACAATCAAAATACAAAGTTGATTCTTAAACTTGGGGTGAAGGCTACCAGAAACTTTTTACCATACGCGAGGTTGCAACTACTTCATCAAGTTCGGCTCCCCAACAGTCGAAATACAATACAAACTCCTTCCTCAATAGTACAAAAGTCTGATATGCTAGATTCACATGACTTATTTGTCCACTCTTCTAAACTATTCTTATGAAAGTTTATTTTTCTATCTGCATCATGTTAATCGAGATGAATATCAACATGCAGGATTTTGCAAATTTCTACGTAAAAGTATGGAATATTGATCTGCATTAGCGCATGGGATCTAAGGTAGGAGTATTTTATTGCTTGTTATATATTGTTTGTAACTTGCTGAAATAAAGTTCAGAATGACTTGTTTGAATGTAAGCAAGAGTTTTCTAAAGCATACAGGAGATGGTTGATGTTATGATTTTTAAGGAATATAGATTCTTTGACCAGTGTTTATCAAACGCTTTATCAGTAGCGTTTGGTAACATTTTTGACTGGAAACCAAATATTCGGCGTCAAGGTACAGTTGGGAGGCCTGGATCGCAATAGTGATTTTTTTCTTCGATTTTTTTTAAAGTTTCCTTCGTTACCCAGTTTATCATTGCAGTGTTTTCATTGTTTTGCATTACCGCTTTTCCATAAGGTTTCCGCATTTATCTAACTCTCGACTCAACAGTTAGGCTTAAAAATTGGCGCATCTCTCTCAACTGCAACAAATGCGTCTCTTCATGCTCCATCGATCTGACCACCCCACCTATTGTGCTTAACAGCGCCACTATACCATGGAAGCAGTGAAACGTCTGGGGATACTCTTTGACCGTAGCCTCACTTGAAAAGCTCATATGAACAGCAAACTCACTTTAGCGTATTATCGTCTTTCATGACTTTATCCACTAGTTAATCGCAGATCTTCTCTACACAGCGGCGCCGTTCTTCTTTTACACAGTGAGCTTGACATTCTCATTATTCAGGAGTTTATCCGTCGCCAAGCATAGGAGTTCTTTCGTCATCTTCGCTATGTTCTCTGTTCATTTGGCACTCGCTTCACAGCTTTCCACTAGGACACGCAATCGTCTGCCACAGAATCTTTTGCTTTAACTCAGTATATAGGGTTGGCATAATCTGATACGCCAAAGCCGTTAGATTTATCTATTTAAGGAAATGAATTTTTGAGAAATAAGAGGTCCTAAAGTAGGAGAAACGTGCGCTTAATTAATAATCCAGAGTTTTGGAAGGACTGCTTTAGTGTATTTTACCTTAAGTAAGAACATATTATTAAAAATCTGGTGTGTTACACTCACATGACTTTCTCTACTCTTGTAGAAACTATTTTACAAACGCTTATTCTCCATATGCTTCATGTTAATCGAGATATCGAGATGTTAATCTTATTGCTAATTTTCTTGTAGATGCAAGGGGAATTGGTAGGCTTTAAGCGATTGTCAAATATTTTAAGAGCTGGTTGCTATGTGGAACATTTCATTCTCTTTGTATGTCCAGCATATAAAAAATGAATAACGAATTCACATTTGACAAAAAGTATTGAAAAATTTAAGAGAATAACAAGCAATATCTCGAAAATGATTCACTCAACAAAAAAAATTTATATGACAAATTGTGTATTTTAACGCGATCTACATTTTTTGTGCAGTAAAATTTTGTCTATATTTTATGGTTTACCAGTTATGCAAAAGTCGTTCACAATGAATACTTTTGGAGACATTCCCAGAAAATTCGAGATATACATTTAATTTGTCATAAAAATATCTTAAACCTATGATATTTTAATCAAAATTGTTAGAGCCATTTTTGAGAAAATTAAAATTTTCGAAAAATGTTCCATGTAAAGGGTAGTCTGGGGTGGGGGGATTTTCTTGAAAACCTTCGTGTCGCATCTGTGGAAGATACTCAACCTAAATATCAAGTTTGGTGTTTATCCGACTGTTCGTCTCTGAGTTATGCTATTCACACACACACACACACGGACATGTTTCCAAAAATGCTTTTTTTGGATTCAGGGAGTCTCAAAACATGTATTTCCGGTGAAATCTCGGTATCGAATTTTTGGGTGGAATGCAATACTTCCCCTACTTACTATACGTAGTACAGAAAGTAAAAATGTATTAAATGTATTCAGTACAACTTAAATGTTGATGAATACATTAAGTTTTTTTTACACCAATAATGTTTATCAGAACCTTGAGCAGGAGAAATGAAGTTGATATTACTAACAATTAATTTATGAAACTCAATACAACTTATATTTTTCGTATTGTATTGTATTTGCAGCATTGCATTAAGTGATTTTATTTTTAACCTTTTCCCTTCTTCTGTCCAATGAGCACTCGTCAAGAAACACTCTACAGTGGTTTTATCACCAGGAATGGAGAAATAATCTCACAATTTTTAGCATTTTTAATACTGCTCACTAGAAATGAAGGCAATCAATTTCTTATAAAGCAACAAATTTTCAAAACTGTCATTCTTGGTCGCCTTCAAAAAAAATCATTAAATTTGTTGAAGTTGTATTCATATATAGTACAAATCGTAGTCTTTTGTCTTTACTGCCTGGAGATATTTTCATTTACGTAAAATTGCTGACAGTACGCGAAATCCGTTGCATATGGTAACCCTATCTCTGTAGTCAGCCCCGAAAGAATCCGTTTCATCCATTTGCCAGCATACCATGAGTCTGATGTTCCAGGTGAGAGGTCTGAAAGGGTTGATCTCCAATCCATCTAGTGCCATTATCGACATTCTTTTGTTTGTTGCAATTTTCTTGTGTTGTAATTTTTTTCATATTTGCAACCAAATGTGTATAGCATCGATGGCGTTTATCGATTTAAATAAACAAATAATACACCCAGCCCTGCATGACTGACTTGAAACAAATTCAATGATCAATATTATATTCGGTGGGGGAAGTCGGAAAAGAGAGCCTCTTTTAATAAATTTACCGTGATTGGCGTAAATGGCCTAGCCCAATGTAATACGATTGGATACTCGGCCTTGTAGAGGGAGGAGTAGGCGAGAAATGAGTTACCTGTAGGGTTAAAATGTCCAATAGCCGCAATATTGATGTCAAACATTCCTTCAGAAATACACATGGAAACGAAGATCAAACTTATTATGGTCATCAATTAGGAATGTAACGTTACCAGCGATGGTAAACTGTTGACATTATATCCAAGTTCCGAATCGCGCTGGCGGATAAATTGTGAAAAAAGAGCTTACCATTTCGATGCTGGACATTTGTCCATCTGCATTTACATATAAAACAATATCTAATGGAGTTATAGTATGCTATTATTATAACTACTATTGCACAGTAACGCTGATGTGACTGTGCTGGCCATAGAGCACTGTTAAAAAGGTCTGATGTGTTACACTCACATGATTTTCTCTACTCTTGTACAAACTATTTTTACAAACGCTTATTCTCCATCTACTTCATGTTAATCGAGATAAAAATTTACAGACTATCTTATTGCTGATTTTCTTGTAGATAAGGGGAATATATATTTACAAGGGCAATATAGAAATATAGTAGCCTTTAAGCATGGACATTACTCTTAATAGCTGGTTGCTATGCGCAGCACCATTCTCTTTTCCACAGATTAATACTCTTTGCATATCCAAGACAAAAAATTGAATAACGAATTCCCATTTGAGAAAATAAGTATTGAAAAATTTAAGAGAATAACAAGCAATATCTCAAAATGTTCACTTAAAAAAATATATTACATAAATTGTGTATTTTAACGCGATCTACATTTTTTGTGTAGTAAAATTTTGTCTATCTCTTATGGTTTACCAGTTATGCAAAAGTCGTTCACAATAAAGAATACTTTTGGAGACATTCCCAGAAAATTCAAGATATACATTTTATTTGTCATGAAAATATCTTAAACATATGATATTTTAATCAAAATCGTTAGCCATTTTTGAGAAAATTAAAATTTTCGAAAGATGTTCCATGTAAAGGGTAATCTGGGGTGGGGGGATTTTCTTGAAAACCTTCGTGTCGCATCTCTGGAAGTTACTGAACGTAAATGCCAAGTTTGGTGTTTATCCGACTGTTCGTTTCTGAGTTATGCTGTTCACAGACAAACACACACGGACATGTTTCCAAAAATGCTCTTTTTGGATTCAGGGGGTCTCAAAACATGTATTTCCGGTGAAATCTCGGTATCGAATTTTTGGGTGGAATACAATACTTCCCGTACTTACTATACGTAGTAGAGAAAGTAAAAATAGACTTATCAATATCCTTGTCTACTATCATTTATTATTAACTTAACGGAATTCAACTAGCAAGAAACAGAGACAACTCAATGTCAGTGTCACGCTATACCATGTGGGATGACGTAAGCAACTTGCCAATCTGGAATTATGCAAAGGCTGGGTCGAGAGGTCGCGCTTAGAGAGGGCTACACATTTTAGTACTAACTTAAACCGCCTCATTCCTATATAGGCCACATTTTTGTATCCATGTCCACCAAACCAACGAAAGTTACATTTGCCAAGTGTGGAATATCTTTTGGCATTTTGAAGTGTAATCTACTGAAGTGTACCTTTAATGGCAGATGAAATAAACATAATATTTGGTATATTAAATGTTCATTTTATTTATCGTTACATTGAGAGCATACTCTATAACTACTTGACAACTTAAGTACTTCCACTTGAAACTGGAAAGGTTCCGCCTTTTGTATTCTTGCCCGATGCGGAATCTTCACATTCTTCGAGGAACAGATAATGTCAAGACACCCATCAAAAGATATCAGATATATTAATGGTTTATCTTATCTATTTGCTGTTTTAATGTTTTGCCCATTACTCGAAATCAGATTAGAATTTAACCACTAAATTCTTTTAGATTTTTTACTTTCTCTACTACGTATAGTAAGTAGGGGAAGTATTGTATTCCACCCAAAAATTCGATACAGATGTTTCACCGGAAATACATGTTTTGAGGCCCCCTGAATCCAAAAAAAAACTTTTTGGAAACATGTCCGTGTGTGTGTGTGTGTGTGTGTGTGTCTGTGTACAGCATAACTCGGAAACGAACAGTCGGATAAACACCAAACTTGGTATTTAGGTTCAATATCTTCCAGAGATGCGACACGAAGGTTTTCAAGAAAATACCCCCATCCCAGACTACCCTTTACATGGAACATTTTTCGAAAAGTTGAATTTTCTCAAAAACGGCTCTAACGATTTTGATTAAAATATCATATGTTTAAGATATCTCGAAATGTATATCTCGAATTTTCTGGAAAGTCTGCAAAAGTATTCTTCATTGTGAACGACTTTTGCATAACTGGTAAACCATAAGAGATAGACAAAACTTTACTACACAAAAATGTAGATCGCGTTAAAATACACAATTTGTCATATACATTTTGTTTGTTGAGTGAACCATTTTCGAGATATTGTTTGTTATTCCCTTAAATTTTCCAATACTTATATACTTTTTCTCAAATTCGTTATTCATTTTTTTATGTCATGGACATGCAAAGAGAATGGAATACTCCACATAGCAACCAGCTCTTAAAATATTTGACTATCGCTTAAAGCCTACCAATTCCAATAGTTCGTACAAGAGTAGAGAAAGTCATGTGAGTGTAACACATCAGAATTTTTTTTCAAATCTTTTGCTTGGTTTTGTGCATTCAAAACCCTACTCCTTTCACAAATATGGATTTGTGAGATGATAATGGTTTAATTAGTAATGGGTATATAAAATAATGTTAGTGTGACGCATCATATTTTTGTAACCTTTACCCCAGAATTTTGATTGATTTAAAAATAATAAATCAGAAATAATATTTTAATGTCTAACTGCATTTTATATAAATATCAGGTTTTGTTTGAAATTATTAAGTTTTGACCTAAGTAGAATTTTAACCGAGGGGATGTCTCAGGTCTATGGCCCGTATTTGGGAGTTCCCGAGTTGAAACCCTCAGGGTCGGCCAATCTGATCGAAGGATTTTTCGCAGTTTTCCTCGCTCTTTAGGCGAATGCTGGGTTGTTAATTTGATCCGAGAATTTTTCTTATCACACCTTTCATCCCTACATTTCATTTCCTTCTTCTTCACCACCAAACTAGGCATTGGGCTGATGACCCTTCCTGGATATGTTATGATCCAGAGTTTCCTTGCTCCTAGACAGGGTACTTGGCCCAAGGCATTGGCTTGTATATCCTACGAGGAATGTAATCCTTTAAGAATACGATGAGTAGAATCTTGTCTAGAATTATATTTTTCAGAAAAACAAGTTTTATAAAGGAAACTGTCTTGAAATGAATTATCTCTTAATAGTCCTCCCAATCTATACCAGAAATGAAAATAGAACTCCGTTAGTTGGAAAGTTTCAATTTTCATTTTATTCCACACCAAAATAAATAAGGTTGAGGAATACATTAACAGTATGGTCGCTGTTTGACTGAACTAATTGAACGTTGTGCGCACCAGGCAACATTTATGACAGGACATTCTCCCTCTTAAACTGGCTACAAAGTTTGTTGATTTTCTTTATTTTTTTCTCATGGCCATACTATATTCATGGTTTGTCTAGAATAAATTGGGAAAAATGTTTCTATGGTAAAGACAAGTTCTTCTGTCTAAAATCTGATAATATTTCACAATATAAAATATTTTCTGCTACAGCATTTGACTCGTTCTAGATGGCTACCTTTTGCACTATATATAGTACTAAGCATAATGTGGAATTCCTTAAAATTACCTACATTAAATAAAATTTTTAATAGAAGTTAGGTTACTCGTATATAAAGTAAAACTATTAAATACTTTTCACTGATCTGTGTGTTAATTTGAACAGGGGCCAACACAGAGGATACTATTTATTAGTTTTCGGGTGCTACGGTTCAATTGCTACAAAATTAGTGTTTTATGATACCGAGCTAAGGAAGTAGCAGCAGCTTGCATTTGGGAGTCCTGGGCTCGATTCCCATTTGACCGGACACCCTGACCTTAGGTTCTTCGTAGTTTCCCCAAGTTTATAGCCAATGCGGGGGATTAAATACCACCACGACCTTCCCTGATCCTCATTACCTCTCATTTCATTTCCCTGGTCATCTTTCGAGGTTTCAGGTCCAGACGGGGTTGGCGGTGGTGTGCTGCGTATGCGGCAGATGCGCTTTAAACAGAGAACTGTTTCTTCCGCGCCATAAAATCTTCTGTCCGAACCTGTCCGTGAGGAAAAGGAGAGCATCGAAGGGTCTGTCGGGGATATTCAGTCTAGAATAAAGCTGCACTGCGGCTTCTGACAGATGTGTTTACCGTTCGTACTCCCTCGTCTCGTTTCTTACTCCTGGAGCTTTAGTGCTAAATCATTCTGTCTTCCTCCTGTTTTATAATATTAACACAGATATATTATTACAGTTCACTACATCATAAGCGTGCCCAATTCACACTAAACGGTTACAAACAGTGGTGGTTTCAATCCTAGTTACGTTAGGTTTCTTTGTCTCGAGCAATAGCGCCACTAAGACGCTAACTTTGCTTACAGGAGGCATTAACCGACCAATACCTCAGTTTTAAGTACTGTATATGCGTCCGTGCAGCAATATTAAGTGCTTAATTGTTCTTCCGCAAGCGTGTGTTGGACAAGGTTGGAAAGGTCGAATCAGAAGACTGAAAAATTCAATGCCATAGCCGAGGTTTGAACCATGGACCTTCCGGATTCCGTCCGGTTGCTCTAAGCTACCATGGTAACATGTCGGTACGACATTATTCTACCTTTCCAACCTTGCCGTACACAAGAACAAACATTTGTGGAAGAACAAACATTAATTCACCTAATAGTTGGTTAAACTAGTAGCCAGGACTTAACAGTACTAACACACTAAGGGCCGGTTTCACCAACAGATGCTAAATTTTATCACAGTGTTAAACTGATTTAACACTGAAGTTAACAAATTCTGTTTCATCAAACAATCTTAGCTTTAAAAATGTGTTAAAGTCGGTGTTAAGTTAACATCCCCGTACCCCTGTGTTAAAGCGTTTAACAATGTTAGAAGTTGGAACATGGCTGCCGAAAAACAAAGTTGTTGTTGCGAGTTTGCTACAATTGGCATTTTTTAATGTCATTCCTAATGGAAGAGTAGTCGTAATTCATAATAAATTTGAAACCCTGCAAAAGGAGGAATTTTTAAAGCAATATAGACTGTCCAAGGGGTCATGAGCATGGTCTTATGGGAAATACGAGAGGTTAAGCATGCCTCTTTCTCCTATGCTGAGTGTTAATTAGGTACTTAGATTTTATGTTACTAACATTTTTCATGTACTTGTGATACTGTTTGTATTTTCAAAGCTACCGTTTGTGGGTTTATCCAAAGCAATTGCTTCAAGAAACAAACAGTTTTCTTTTCTTTCTTTTGTTTTCGAGTCTACTTGATTAATCACGATAACACATTTTCGTCCACTTTAATTTTAATGCAGAGTCCATCGCCGGTTTTAAACAGTCTTAAACGCTCTTCGCACCTAACGTTTCTGGTGCTGCACGTTATGTTAGCATAAATTGCCATAGTTGCTTACTGGACTTAAGAGAAACGCGTTCATTCCAATTAAATTACTCGTGGATTTTGTCACAGGCTCAATCTTATCCCTTAATGCAAGACCGTCATCTTTTTCGCACTTATAATACGTTTATACTTAACCATATGTTAACTAACGCGTTTCAAACTGCGAAACATTTATTTGATATCGTGATTCTAACCTCAAGCAATCGTGAACATCACATCACATGAATGTAAATAGTTGTCGGCTATTGACACAGAGAGCGCAGCAATACGTACACAAAAGTACATCGGAGTACGTTCAGAAGCAGTATAGTTCGGCCACCGCCTTCTCGAAAGCTAGCGTTCGCAGTTGTCTTTGACGTTCACAAACTGTTAGCTAACAATTTGCTGTAAAACCTTAATGAAACGCAAAAGTTTTAACCTTATGTTAACTTTGAACACCTTGTTAACAAACAAGATGTAAGAGTATTTTTAGCATCAGTTGGTGAAACCGGCCTTAAGTCGCCATTGCGTATATCATCTCAAAACAATTTGAGATCTCCTTGTGGTTTATCAGGAAAAATGGGAGCCAGTTGGGGAATTTAATGCCATACCGGAATGTTTCGTCTGATTCTACCTTTCCAATATTGGGTGCACTGATTCTAGATAGTATTTCACTCCAGTTTACAAATGCCTTGAGCCAAATTAACGGAGAGAAAAACATCGTTTTTAATACGAAAGATGAACAAACGATATTATAATCTATGCGTTATGGCGTTTTCAAGATTTATCATTTTATTAACCTTGGGATTAAAAACTGTACCAATTTTATAGCTTTTTACTTTACCTACTACGAATAGTTGAGATCTCTATGTTGAGATTTCACAGGAAATATATGTTTGGAGGCCCCCTGAATCCCCCTCCCAAAAAGAAGCATTTTTAGAAAAAAGTTCATGTGTGTGTGAACAGCATAACTCAAAAATGAAAAGTCGGATAAATACCAAACTTGGTATTCGAGTTTAGTATCTTCCAAGGATGTGACAACGATCTTTAAGAAAAAATAAATCTATTTAAAAGACAATTTAACTAAATTAAGTTTTTTTGTGGCATAAGTCGTTTCTGAGATATCCGTTATTAAAGGTTCGAATTGTAAGTCCCGTCGATTTTCAGTAGTTTCTCGCAATTGCATGGAAACAGTATGGAATTTTAAGGCCAGTATATAGTTTTATTGATATTAAGTTAATTTAGATTTGGTGAAAGCTGTACCACCATATAGCGTTCAGCTCTTAAACATTTGACTATCGCTGTTCTTTGTATTTATAACGAAATGTGTAATATAGCTATTTTTGCAAAGGTTTATTTGGATTAAACGTAGTAGATATAAAAATAAGCTTTAGTAAGAATAGTCTGTATACCCACTAATAAAGATTAGAGTGTAGAGAAAGTCGTGCGAATGTATCACTTCAGATTTATGTATGTGGTGTTTACAAATTCTTTTACATGCATTTAGTAGAGAAAATTGTTTGGTATAGTTTGAACTTACGCCTGAAAATGTGCTTTGATCTAACGGAGAGAAAAAAAAGAAGCAATTCATGAATCACCGTTTGTACTGAACTTCCCATTAACGTTTCAGTTTTTACAGCTTCATAAATTTGTTTCTTTGTCCGTTTAAACCACATATCGTTGACATTGCCAGGTATTACAAAAGGTTATTTGCTCTATAAATGAATACACAATTATTTTGAAAACACTACACACGAAACGGTGCAATATTCAGAAAAGAGAAAAGTAATAAAAAGAAAATTCTTGAAAAACGCCAGATTACGCACACTGTAATACTATTTTTATATACGGATATTACGTTAGCAAGCACCTTGACTGTGCATTATGGAGCAGAAAGTTTATGCCCCGTGACGCTCGCATTTAGTACGTCATCCGATTATTGCTATTTATTCTCGAAGAATTGTGTTCATTGTCTTGGATGTAGTGGCATGTTTTAAATTACAGCCCTGTGTAACTGTGCCTTTAGCAAACTTTAAATTTTGATACTTCGTTAAAAAAAACACTAACCCTTCTATTGAATCACAAGGCAGTCAATCAACAAATAGCTCTCGTTCACCAGTTGGTAGCATTTGATATACAGGATGGACCATTTAAGTTGAGACTGTACAATATCTCCAAAACTGATAGAAATGTCTTCAATAAAAGTTACCTGATATTATGGGGGAAAATAAATGCCATTAATCGTGTTTTGTTTCGAGGACGTTATGATAGTCATTTAAAGGTCAATTTAATTTTTACTTTCTCTACTACGTATAGTAAGTAGGGGAAGTATTGTATTCCACCCAAAAATTCGGTACCGAGATTTCACCGGAAATATATGTTTTCAGACCCCCTGAATCCAAAAAAAAGCATTTTTGGAAACATGTCCGTGTGTGTGTGTGTGTGTGTGTGTGTGTGTGTGTCTGAACAGCATAACTCGGAAACGAACAGTCGGATAAACACCAAACTTGATATTTAGGGTTCAATATCTTCCAGAGATGCGACACGAAGTTTTCAACATAATCCCCCAGCCCAGATTACCGTTTACATGGAACATTTTTCGAAAATTTTAATTTTCTCAAAAATGGCTAACGATTTTGATTAAAATATCATATTTTTAAGATTTTTCATGACAAATGTATATATCGAATTTTCTGGGAATGTCCCCAAAAGTATTCTTCATTGTGAACGACTTTTACATAACTGGTAAACTATAAGAGATAAACAAAATTTTACTACACAAAAAATGTCATACATTTTTTTGTTGAGTGAACCATTTTCGAGATATTACTTGTTATTCCCTTAAATTTTTCAATACTTATTTTCTCAAACGGGAACTCGTTATTCATTTTTTTGTCTTGGATATGCAAAGAGTATTAATCTGTGGCAAAGGGAATGGTGCTGCACCTAGCAACCAGCTATTAAGAGATATGTATGTGCTTAAAGGCTACTGTATTTCTATATTGCCCTTGTAAATATATATTCCCCTTACATCTAAAGAAACTTAGCAATAAGATAGAGTCTGCAAATGTTTATCTCGTTTAACATGAAGTAGATGGAGAATAAGCGTTTGTAAGAATATTTTTTACAAGAGTAGAGAAAGTCATGTGAGTGTAACACATCAGATTTTTTAAATGGGAAGCTACTAGTGTCAGATTAAATTGACCCTAAAATGACCATCACAACGTCCTCCAAATAAAACAGGACTAATGACATTTACTTTCCCCCATAATATCAAGCAAATTTTATTATAGGCATTTCTATCTACAATGCTTGGTTTTAAGATACTGTTTAGTCTCAACTTACATGGTCCAACTTGTATAGGCTGCGAACAGGGAGTATATTCAAAAGTTAGAGAAATTAAATGAAATTATTTTTGAACACCTAATAAAGCCTGCAAAATAAAATAAATAGTAGTTGTTTTTTGCTTATTGTAATTTTTATATTTATCTAATCATGTTCTGTATACATCACAAATTTAAAACATTTCAATACCTTAATAGTTTTAGTAATTTGGTGTAAATTTATCAAATTATACTTTTCTTTCTTGAAAGCATCGGATTTATTCATACATCTACTATGTTTTACAATTGCCTTACACAAATAAACCTTTATAATTAAAAATAAAATAAAATATTATTCCTGTGGCTACTGTATAGCTTTATTACAAAACAGTATTTGACTATATATCCATTTATTATTAACAATTTATTCTTATACGTAGCATAAGCCACGCACACACAAGTTTTAAAAGTGTGCATATGAAGTACAAAGTTCTGATATGTAATATTTCAGAGAACGAGTGTACTTCGTGACAGTAATGACGAATTCTAATCACCGAGAGCAGAGCTTTTCTCCAAAAAAATCAACACTGATTACAAATGTGGTAGCAGTGAGATGTTTAAAGTCGATGGAGCGTAACGACCAACAATGGCTATTAGATAGTTTAAAAATCGTTAAACTGTAACAGTTTTTGACGATATTTTCCATGCAGACGCTATTGGGCTATATAAGTTGTTTGGCAGCCACTGTAGCGAAGGATGGAGTAGGGGAGGAACAAAAGAGAAACGGGTGGATCTTTCCAATGTTTTATTATTATTTTTTTTTGAAAACAGTAATTTTCTCCTTTTCTTAATGCGTGAGAGAGGCAGGGAGAGAGAGAGAGAGAGAGGGGGAGGGAGGGAGGGAGAGAGCCAGTTTGCTGTTGTTTGACCTGAAGAAAAGTTGCAGCCAATACTCTTTATCCGATTTCGAGTGTCTTCTTTTAATTGCAAAGGATCAAACAATGCAAAGATTTGTTATAGAAATATTGGTTTGAATCGGGATATTCGGTGTCCGTGTTTTACTCTATGGAGCGACAATCCTTCAGTAATGCACATGGGAAAAAGAACGAAAATAGATACAGTTTGTATAATACCTACATTTTGGGGGAGAAGGCTGGAATTGCCCTTGTTGCGGCAAGGAAAAATATTTAATAATTGGTATTTTTGAAGTATTTTTAATTACACCCCATACTGTATTCAATCTAAAAGTCCAACTTCAAAAATTTACCGGAAACACACTTTTGGATACACTGAACCTGGGGAAAAAAACACATGGGCGATTCAGAAACAGCCATTGTCAAAATATATTTGACCTATATCTAAATGTTTCGTTTTATAAGCCTTTGCGTATTTTGTACGATTTTCCTGTTATAGAAAATTCAGTGATAATGTAATGGTATTCACAGGTTACTTACTCAAATGACAAATTATTGAAAAATTCAAACCAATAACAACGAATGTATCGAAAATGGCCAATATTACACAATTTATTTCAACTAATTTTTTAATTTTAATGAGATTACTTTTTTTAGGTTTTTTATGCCTCTTTTCTCCGGTATGGGTTTATTAGTAATAAAAACTGACTCACAATAAGCGAAATTCTGTGTCTTGTTTTTCGTACTGTGGGGTAACACAAGTTAATGATATAATTTTTAGTTCATTTCTAATAAACATGCATCATGGAATCATTAGTAACGCAATATAGTGGACGAATGATTTATTGTATGCATACTGTAATACATAAGGGATTGTGTGAAGTTATAATGGGTGGAATCAAAGGTTGTGCGAGTGTAACACAAGATTTTTTCACAATGTTTCATAAATCGTGATTAATTATGAGTAATATCGGGTAAAATAGTGAGAATGTATTTAGAGCATTAACAGAGAAGTGTTGAAATCAAGGCAATCGAGGGCTTGCCTTGATGCAAGCGATAGATTTAACATGTGTGTTCAATCCTTGTTTTTAATAAAACAAAAACGTACAGCCACTGACTGATAGAATGATCGTGAGCATGATTAGCTAAAGTTTCTTACTTTGAATCCTGACATTGATCTCTAGGTTTCAAATCTGGTTCTCCTTCACATCCGACGTGAAAAATATTTCTAGATATTCATTTTGTGTTTGGGATACAGTTATAAAAATCTGATGTGTTACACTCACATGACTTTCTCTACTCTTGTACAAACTACTTTTTACAAACGCTTATTCTCCATATGCTTATGTTAATTGAGATATTGAGATGTTAAACTTATTGGTAATTTTCTTGTAGATGCAAGGGGAATTGGTAGGCTTTAAGCGATAGTCAAATATTTTAAGAGCTGGTTGCTATGTGAAGTATTCCATTCTCCTTGCATTACCAGGACAAAAAAATGAATAACAAATTTGAGAAAAAGTATAAGTATTGGAACATTTAAGGGAATAACAAGCAATATCTCGAAAATGGTTCACCTGACAAAAAAATGTATGACAAATTGTGTATTTTAACCCGATCTACATTTTTTTGTGTAGTAAAATTTTGTCTATCTCTTATGGTTTACCAGTTATGCAAAAGTCGTTCAGAATGAAGAACACTTTTGGAGACATTCCCAGAAAATTCGAGATATACATTTCATTTGTCATAAAAATATCTTATACATATGATATTTTAATCAAAATCGTTAGAGCCATTTTTGAGAAAATTAAAATTTGAGAAAAATGTTCCATGTAAAGTGTAATCTGAGGTGGGGGGATTTTCTGGAAAACCTTTGTGTCGCATCTCTGGAAGATACTGAACCTAAATACCAAGTTTGGTGTTTATCCGACTGTTCGTTTCTGAGTTATGCTGTTCACAGACACACACACGGACATGATTCCAAAAATGCTTTACTTGGATTCAGGGGGTCTCAAAACATGTATTTCCGGTGCAATCTCGGTAATGAATTTTTGGGTGGAATACAATACTTCCCCTGCTTACTATACGTAGTAGAGAAAGTAAAAATATCCTAGGGAACTGACTTCAATACCTTCATGAAAAGTATGAAAATTACCGTAGTTCAAGACTGGTACACAAGGCTTTTAAAGAATATAGAAATATATCAAGAGACATTTTTGTTAAACTTGAATGCTGTAAACTTTTTCTAACAGCAGAATCTATTAGATAAATCTCCTAATTTACATTGGTGTTTTAAGGTGTTATGACTGACATATGAAGAATTTCGACCAAAAATGCAGTTGTATTTATTTATGCATCTTGCATTAAAATGTTTGGTTTTTCATCTATCGAAAATCTTATCACTTTAGATGTTCGCCGTTTTTAAAACCAACGATGGAAATCCCTAAATGCAATTGCAAGAGGTTTAAACGATTTGTCGAATTTTATTTCCTTTTCCTTTAATAATGTTGTTTTTTTTTATTTTACTTGTTTTCTGATTTTTCAATGATTATTTTGTAAGAAGTGCTCTTTATATAACAGTTTTTATCTGCACAAAAGTTAAACTAAATTGAATTTTATTTATGGACGCTCTTAATTAATATGTTTCTTAGCGTCCCATTCTATATTGGGCGTTAAAGACGGGAAGTTTTGCTCAGAAGCTTCATTATCAGGCTTGAGGCTCTTTTATGTGTCGTAAATCTACGATATGGGACCATCGGATTTACTTCCCTTCCGAAGGAAGCAATGCTAAGGATTTTTACGCCGGAAAAGAATCCATCGCCCTCCGCCCTGCGACCTGGGAACTACAGGCTAGCATTTTCTCTGTACAAGTTACAGAATTTGGAGAGAATAGTAGAAGCCAGGTAATTTAAAAATGATCCTAGTTTTTATATGTATATATTTTGCTTGCACATTGATCGCATCAGTTACAATACTAATGTTTGTCTTTTAACAAATTGATACAAATGGAAGTTTAAAATTTTTTGAGGGAAATTTTGTTTCCACTATATTCACACCAAGTAACCTTCGTTTATACATCTGAGGAGCATTTTTGCAGATTGCCAGGAGAGTCAACAGCAACTGTTCATTAAGTTTAAGTGAAACTAACTATAGCTAATGAGTTGGAACTAAACGACCTATATCTTTTCAAACATATAAGGTGTTTCTATTAAGCATATTAACACGTGATTACATTGTAATAAATATAACCGTAAAGGTTTAGAAGTTTAAAATTCCGGCCACAAGTCATTTTTAAGCCTTCGCTATTGAAGAGAGAAATTAGTCGCTTTAGGCATCTTGGTTCTCAGTTTAAAAGCCTGAAATTACGAATGCTATGCCCCTTGAAGCCAGCTCGCAACATAAACTTTTACATAAAGCAGAAAAGGCATTGATTTTTCTTGGGCTGTGTCTATAAGCAAACACCCTCGTTCCTTGTTGAGTGGGAAAGAGGCTGTTGTGAACTGCATCCACGTGGATGTCCCTGCAAATCGATAGTGCTGCCCTCATCTCCTACAGCAGGACCCGCAGCTCGATTAGAGAAAGGAAAAACTAACCCTCCCCTTCCAGCTTCTCTTTCCTAAGTCCTGACTTTCCACAAAACAAGGCATTTAACTTTAACAATTCACTGGGTTTGTCACAACAGCATGTCTTGAGAATAAACTATTCAAATACTATTAACACAATTCAAAAAAAATCTGATGTGTTACACACGCATGACTTTCTATACTCCTGTACAAACTATTTTTACAATCGCTTATTCTTCATATTATGCTTCATGTTAATCGAGATATCGAGATGTTAATCTTATTGCTAATTTTCTTGTAGATGCAAGGGGAATTGCTAGGCTTTAAGCGATAGTCAAATATTTTAAGAGTTGGTTGCTATGTGGAGTATTCCATTCTCTTTGCATTACCAGGACAAAAAAAATTAATAACGAATTTGAGAAAAAAGTATAAGTATTGGAAAATTTAAGGGAATAACAAACAATATCTCTAAAATGGTTAACTTAACAAAAAAAATGTATATGACATAAATTGTGTATTTTAACGCGATCTACATTTTTTGTGCAGTAAACTTTTGTCTATCTCTTATGGTTTACCAGTTATGCAAAAGTCGTTCACAATGAATACTTTTGGAGACATTCCCAGAAAATTCGAGATATACATTTCATTTGTCATGAAAATATCTTAAACATATGATATTTCAATCACAATCGTTAAAGCCATTTTTGAGAAAATTAAAATTTTCGAAAAAAATTTCATGTAAAGGGTAATCGGAGGTGGAAGGATTTTCTTGAAAACCTTCGTGTCGCATCTCTGGAAGATACTGAACCTAAATACCAAGTTTGGTGTTTAGCCAACTGTTCGTTTCTGAGTTATGCTAATCACAGACACACGAACATGTTTCCAAAAATGCTTTTTTTTTTTTTTTTTTTTGGATTCAGGGGGTCTGAAAACACATATTTCCGGTGGAATCACGGTATCGAAATTTTGGGTGGAATACAATACTTCCCCTACTTACTATACGTAGTAGAGAAAGTAATAATCCATTATCGTAAATACATCAATACCTTCAAGTAATATACATCATGCTTCATGTTTGCGTGAACAAATTTTGAGTGTAATGTACTTTAATTCTGCCTAGAGATAAATTATACATACACTGTGTTCAATAACTTTGGCATAGACTAAGGATGCCTGTCAACTGGTAATGGGTAAAGAAACTTGTTTGACGGTTGCACATTTATTGCGCTTCTGCTTAACGTTGGATAGGAAGGATCAAAATACCAAAATATTATGTGTTTGAAGACATTCACAATGTCTCTAGCATCTACTCTTAGTAAGGAGAGGAAGTGTTGCATACTACCAAAATATTCGATATCGAAATTTCACCGAGAATGCAGTTTTCAGGTTCCCTGAATTAAAATTTGTATTTTTTAGAGAAAGGTTCGTGTTGTGTTGCGCTGGTGCGTGCGTGTTAGAGATCAGCATTAACACAATTACCACAACGAGGAGTCGGATAAATACCAAGGCTTCGTATTTAAGTTCAGCATCTTCCAAGGATACAACACGAAAAGTTTTAAGAAAATTCTTCCACCCAAACTACTACTTATAAGGAAAATTATTCATTTTGAGTTTCTTAAAAATGACTAACGATTTGGATTAACTACTATAAGGGGTGTTTTAAAGCAAGTAACAATCATTTTTTTTTAAAAAAAAGTCTGATGTGTTACACTCACATGACTTTCTCTACTCTTGTACAAACTATTTTTACAAACGCTTATTCTCCATATGCTTCATGTTAATCGAGATGTTAATCTTATTGCTAATTTTCTTGTAGATGCAAGGGGAATATGGTAAGTTTTAAGCGATAATCAAATATTTTAACGCTGGTTGCTATGTGGCGCATTCCATTCTCTTTGCATGTCCAGGACATAAAAAATGAATAACGAATTTGAGAAAAAGTATAAGTATTGAAAAATTTAAGGGAATAACAAGCAATATCTCGAAAATGGTTCACCCAACAAAAAATGAATATGACATAAATTGTGTATTTTAACGCGATCTACATTTTTTGTGTCTATCCCTTATGGTTTACCAGTTATACAAAAGTCGTTCACAATGAATACTTTTGGAGACATTCCCAGAAAATTCGAGATATACATTTCATTTGTCATGAAAATATCTTAAACATATGATATTTTAATCAAAATCGTTAGAGCCATTTTTGAGAAAATTAAAGTTTTCGAAAAATATTCCATGTAAAGGGTAATCTGGGGTGGGGGATTTTTTTGAAAACCTTCGTGTCGCATCTCTGGAAGATACTAAACCTAAATACTAAGTTTGGTGTTTATCCGACTGTTCGTTTCTGAGTTATGCTGTTCACAGACACACACACGGACATGTTTCCAAAAATGCTTGTTTTGGATTCGGGGGGTCTCAAAACATGTATTTCCGGTGAAATCTCGGTATCGAATTTTTGGATGGAATACAATACTTCTCCTACTTACTATACGTAGTAGAGAAAGTAATTATTTTCCAAATACTTTATTATCATTCATTATCTTACACTACTTCTCCACGTAGCCACCGCCGTTATTCATGCACTTGTGGTAACGGGAAACTAGTTTTTGTATACCTTCGTCAAAGAATGTTGCCGCCTGTAGTGAAAGCCAAGTCTGCTCTTCTTGTTTAACATCATTGTCGTTAAAATGTTTCCCGCCAAGAATTTTTTTTAAGATAAAGAAACATGCAAATAGCTTGGTGCCAAATCCGGACTGTAAGGAAGATATTGAGTTTGTTTGGCTGTGAGTGGCCGGGCATTGTCACTCATTATTTTTTCCCTATAAACTCATATCATTTGCTGGCGTAACATTTCTCGCATTCAAAACACGAATCACTGATCTACTTCACAGTCGGTGGGCCGTGCGATTGTCTTGAACATATCGAAACGCTCTAACAAAATGAAAACACAAAGTGACGATCGCTCATAGTTACTTCTGGCTTCCTAATGAATGGAGAAGTGATCGTGCAAGCTCAAAATCGCGATTGTAGCGCTGCAGTGGCAAAATATTAAAACAGCACTTACTTTAAAAACATGCCTCGTATAGGTTTAAGATATTTGCATGCCCAATAAAATACACATATATCTTGAAATGTGAAGGAACAGCCCGTGAAGTTCTCTACAATCTAAAAGAATGTTGTATAATTTGTAACCATAAGAAATAAAAATAAAAACTGTAGATTTGTTTTGAAGTATGCAAGTTATTTTAAGTAAAGATTTTGCATAAGCTATTTCCCAGATATTTGTTGTTATTGGGTTGAAATTTTCAATACTTTGTAATCTTTTAAGTGTTATCGCCATTTAGTTATTTCATGAATTTGTTTCATGAATTATATATGGAATTTCGACCCGCTTTTTAAAATGTCACTGTCGCTTCAGCCTACTGTAACCACCTTGTACCACAACAAAATGTGTAACGTTCGCAAACGATTATGTATGTTAACAAGAAGTAGAGAAATAAGCTTTTACCAGATTAGTTTGTAAAAGCTCTATAAAAATAAACTATAATTGCTAGAGCTAGAAATGTAAATGTAATACATCAGATTTTTTGAAGTGTTGTCATCATTCAATTGTTTCTTGCGTTGTCATAGAAAGAGTATGAAATTTCAAAGCCATCATACAAGTAGAAACCCCGTTTTTAAATATTTGAATATCGCTTCATCTTCCTATAACATTACATGCAGTGAAACCATTTCTGCAAACTTTCATTTCGATTAGTATGAAGTAGATAGAAGAATAAACTTTTGTAGGAATAGTTTGTAGAAGAGATAAAAATAACAGATAGCGACTAGAAGGTAATATGAAGTCGCACAATAGGTCGCGGGTTCAAACCCGGCGGAGGGCGATGGATTTTTTCGGGCGTAAAAATCCTTAGCATGGCTTCCTTCGGAAGGGAAGTAAAGCCCGTGTCGTAGATTTACGGCATGTAAAAGAACCTCAAGCCTGAGAGAGACCTCTGAGAAAAATTACCGGTCTTTTACGCCCAATATAGAATGGGACGCTAAGGACCAGCAGTTAAAGAGCGTCCATAAATAAATTTAAAAAAAAAAGTCACACAAGATTGCTTTTGTTTTCTTTCTTATTTGTTCCTCGTGTTTATACATAGCATAAATAATCACACTAAAACGATTTATTTAATTTTTATCAGCACCTTCAAGGTACTTTATTGCTGGTTTTGAAAACACCACCTGAAACCTTAGCAGTTAACGGGAGCTTATGGAACGAAATTTAATGGAGCTTTCATCGTGATACAATAACAGTGCTTATCAGGAAGAAAAGGCATTAAAATCCATAATTTTCACTTGATAAGCTTGATCACAGTACGAGAATAAAACATTTTAGGTTTTATAATTTATCAAATTTTAATATTTTAATTAGGATGTTCCACATCAATATAGGCGATTCTTTTTTGTAATTAAAAGCATTATCGTGCAGATGCAGTCCTTTTGTTTCAATACGGTTGCAACCTATAATTCAGCAGCAAAAGGAAAATACAGCACATTGTGCAATAATTTTTAACACTGAATTTGACAACGGTACCTGGAAATGTTACAAGAGGTTTTATGCTGCATTAAATACATT
The DNA here is from genome assembly GCA_030765065.1 of Deroplatys truncata. Taxonomy (NCBI): domain Eukaryota; kingdom Metazoa; phylum Arthropoda; class Insecta; order Mantodea; family Mantidae; genus Deroplatys; species Deroplatys truncata. The sequence continues at coordinate 52,105,205 of CM060982.1, forward strand.
AGAAATCCTAATTATTGGTATAGTATTTTGTTTTGCAATAACCCACTCAAAACTCAAATTTTAAAGAATCAGTATAAATAATATTGAAGTTTCTGCATTGTTATTTACAGCTCCTCCTGCACATCTGGAAGAGAACTCTACTTACATCTTAGGTTGTAAGAGACAAATAGTGCTCAAAACAGCACAAGAGAAGTAAGGAAAATATAAAACCAAAGAAAGGCATACAAAACTAACAAGTATTGCAATAGCAAAGGTAGTTTATAACAAAAATTGGTACCAGAATGGTAGAATCAGTCTAAAAAATTAAATATTACAGCCGGGATTTGAACCACGGATTTTCCTTTTCCATCGTGCTGCTCTAACCAACTGAACTACATTGACAATATGCCGGCATAACATTAAATTCCCCAACTGACTCGCATTTTTCTTGGTAACCCACAAGGGGATCTTAAGTAAAGTCTCGGGCTTCATAATTTAACCAACTATTAGGTCAACCAATGCTAGTTAATCGTTCTTTCGCATATGCCGTGTGAAGGACAAGGTTGGAAAGGTAGAATCAGACTGAAAAATTCAATGCCATAGTCGGGAATTTATTGTCGTTGCGGAACGTTGCCATGTTAGATCCGTTGGTTAGAGCACCCGGATGGAAACCGGAAGAGCCGTGGTTCAAATCCCGGCTACGGCATTCAATTCTTCAGTCTAATTATACATTTCCAACCTTGTCCTATACATGCCTTGTGTAAAGTAACAATAATTACCTAAAATTGGTATCCACAACAAAAGATGTAGGTCTCCTCGTTCCATTGCCATCCTGAATGTCATCCTATCATCAGCTAACGGACACCCCCGCTAAGTGGCTCTACTGTCCTTTCCAAACCAGAGTTCCCTCTGATGTAAACAGAAGCACGTGCTTCGGCTTGTCACGAACCCAAGAATATACTCTTACGCCAACGTAAATAGTTATTTAATATATGTATTGTATTATGAAATATTAGAGCAGGAAAGGTATAGAACTGCACATTTTATTGTGGTTATCATAAGAACTCATCGTTAAAGGTAATGGATATATACTAGCTGTTGAGATTACAAAATATGACTTTCGCCTGCTATTGCGCTAACGTCGAGAGCATCTTGCTTGTTAATACCAACCGACGTGCACGACTGCCATTCTCTTACATATACAAGAAATGCAGCAATGAATTCCCAGAGGTGCTATCTGAGTACCGAATAAACACTTTGCGTAACACAGGATATATGATAAGCGAACAGTCATTCATTATACACTAACACACAAATGCTCAGCTCAGGTCAAATCTTGTGATTTAGTCAGTTGGTATTTGAGCTCACATGGCAGAGGAAGGTGCGTGTAGTGCGAATAAACTGTTCAAACACAGAAGCGGGAAACGGTTAAAAAGTGGCTAAAATCAAACAATACTTCATATATTCCACTCACTATTACAAAAATACCCGACACTTGCATTATTGCATATTACGAAACTAATATCGGATTTTACAGGCGTTTCAGTGAGAAGTGTAACGAAAGCGAGCAGGGAATATAAACAGACATAATACAATATAGAAGAGGATAAAATGTGGGAACTTGTTTTAAATGCGACAGTGTTGTGGAATTGTGGATAAGCTTACCATTATTTTGGAGAGTAGTTCTGATTCCGATATGTCAGCTGAGTTACCTTAGGAGAATTCGGATTTGGGTGTTGCACTTTTGCCCGAGGATTGTGATTAACGTAAGTAAAATGTTCATTGCCGCATACTTATAAAATCGATTGTTACCTCAGGTTGCATTTTGAACTATGATTCTCACGCAGGGCGCCTTTTTATAGATTAAATAGTGTTCAACAAGCACGTGGGAGGGGAACAAGCAGCCATTATGGGCGGGGATTACGAACTACTTTCGCGCGGATAATACAAAGAGTTTGTTTTCAGTGAAAGGCACTCTGGTTTGGAATGGACAATAGTTAAATGGGTTCAGCTTGGTGGGACGAGGTTTGTCGAGGCCATAAGAAGGGTTCCTAAAACTAGAAACTGAACTCTTTATCCCCGAAATAATAATGGTGGTTAATGTTCAAGAATTTTAGTTTGTGGATTTTAAGTTTTGGGAAGCTACCCCGGGATTCAATTGCTCCTCTTGCATCGATGAATTTAAAATTTTATTTATCTAACCAGATCACAAGAAAGAAAATATCTTCAATATCCTAAGATTTTTATAGGCTTTTAAACATTAACTTAAGGAAGTAGTTAATACCTACAATGAACCAATTTCGTATGTTAAAACTATGCAGATCTGTTCCTTCACAAGTTACACTCAAACTTTGTTACATTTAACATTGTGAGTATTGCAATTCCTTGGTGCTCGTGATCTTTTGAGATTCAGAAACTTTTAATGTATGTTGTTTGGAGATTACAGTTTGCTTAGTGAATTTAGCATCCCTTCACTATTGATTTGAGTCTAGATTGAAGTGGCCTGACAAGGAACCTCCAAGGTAATGAAAGTGGTTTGATCTTCAACTGCACCTAGACAGAGTAGCACTGAAGCAGGTATTTTCAATTGATCATCAAGCCTTGCAAGTACTTCTAGTTGAGATAAGGTAATAATGGGACTTGCATACAAGTGCAGATAAAGAGACCAATTCGAAGAAATATGTCCCATCTTCACTATAGCCAAGCTGCTCTCTTTAATCTTAACTCTCACCAGTTTTCTGTTCAACTGGCGATGGCATATGCTATAATGCCTTACACATTCTTGCTTCATGCAATGACGTTTATTATAGACATACAAATCAATCAAAATCAAGATGTACTGGTCTAAAAGGATTCACAGATTCCTTTTATTTGGCCAGAAATCAGCCATGGCCTTATCCAATCGACGATTAGGATAACACAGCTTATATCAGATAAACTTCCTGGGTGAAGATTAGGAAACGTCCTAAATGCAAATTCTAATATAACTTCTATTTTACCAGCGTTATGCATGGATAGAAGGTATTATATTAGAAACATTACTGACTAACCAAAGCCATTTCAGAGAATGTATACCACTTTTGGAAATCACAAGGGAGATTCCAGTATGCAGTCTTGAGCAGAGCGAAGAAACTTCAAAATCCAAATTTAATTATATAAATCTGAGGTAAATTTATTTCAATTTTTGCATATTAGGATTGTCGTGTTTTCAAGTGAAATGTTCCTGACTCCACTAAAATTACAAGATTTATACTGTGAAAAGTCCTATGAACTAAGGCAACAAGGCACACTAAATGAGAAACTAAGAGAAAGATGGAAGAGACATTGAAGGCACTAAAATGTCAAAAGCTACCTATCTGAAACAACCCATTATTGTTCATATATGCTGCAAGACGATTGAGAATTTCTATGATTGAAGCCGAAACATAATGATGTCTAAGCACGCCGGGCTGCAAATTTCGACAAAATTCTAGCGCCCAACACAAATGACAATTCCTAGCACATATCGGGCCTCATCCCAGGGGTGGCGGTGAGGAACATCCTGTGCAGGGATTTTATTCAAGTACCAGAGAACAGGGGGTTTTACTATACTTAACGAAAAATTCCGAATTTAGAATACAAGACAAGAATCAAGTTAAAGATGTTATGTGTCATTAATTACAGTCACTTAGCTACAAGTCTTACTACCGAGGATTCCATTAGTTTTTAAGCCCAGCTCATGCCTTCACTACATTATGTCGCATTTACAGGAAGAAAACGTGTTACATCTCTTGTGTGCATCAACTACTTCTGACAGAATTCACCTAAATATCATGTCTTACTTGCAATAATTAAAATTTTAAGTAAGCAAGGATAATTCATTCTGGCTTTCATATAACAATATAATCCGATAAAGACTGGAAATGTCTGACGAATGACAAAGTGACACAAAATAAAATTGCGCAGAAACTTAATTGGAGGCTTTTGAACCTCCTTGCGACTGTTTTTCCTTGAGGCTTTTTGATGGCTCGAAATTAGGGATTGGAGGGCGTAAGACAGAGAACTGATTTTTTGCCACAATTAAATAACATGTTGAATATTTCTGTGTGAGAGTTATTGTATTTGAGTTGTGTGCACTAAAATATCTTTCTACGATAGCTGATATTCTCTATTATTGCTTATACACATAATTCCACGGAACTGAGTATTTCTAGTTCTATCTTAGTTAAGATTTCTTATTCTCAATTGGAGTTTCTGCTTTATATGTCAATAAAGCTGTACTGATTGAAACCCGATAAGCTAATGTCACCACGCCCCTATAAATTTGTAAACAGAGTTGTTTATGGGTTTTCTCTTTCATCAAACAAGATAGAAGCCGCGGAAATGAGATTCCTGAGGAGCGTCGCAGGCTACAGCATATTAGATAAAGAGAAGTGACGAGATCAGAAAGGAACTTGCCATTTTTAGGTTAATAGAAAAGATACACCAAAACAGAACGAAATGTAAAGTACGTGTAGACAGAATGGAAGATTACCGCATCCCAAAGCTGGCACTAAATTATAAAGCTGCAGGAAACAGAAACATTGGCAGGCCGAGGAAGAGGTCACAGCAAAAATTAAATTCATGAACAAGCCTTTCGAGGTTTAATCCTTGAAGATGATAATGAATTATTTATGAATTTGACGCGTGAAATTAAAATTTCTTGCAAATTGTTGACACTCTTTAGTCCGTTTGTATTCTATGCCCTGCTAGGCGATGTAATGCGTGTTGTGCATTTGGAGAATCGAAGAACGAAAGCATTCTCACGACTCCCCCACATAGCATTACTGTAGCTGTTTCTACATTGATGACAAAAATAAATCTTAAAAATTCCGTCCTTAAATGTAAAAGTAATCTATTCTTCAGAATAATGTCATTATCTAAATACAATTCTTATAAAAATTGGAACAAGAACAGCAGGCCTCCATGCCTAAAGAACCAGCAAGATATATCTGCTTATCGTGCAGATTTAAGTCATTTTAATGCATGCAGATTCGAAAACTTTAAGCGAATATTTTTAAAGATTTGTCCCGTCTTCTAAGAAACTGCTGATATATTTTCTTCTTCTTCTTCCTTAACGAATTACCCTTCTCTTTGTAGGACTTACATTACCAGGGTCTTACAAGCAAGGCCGTGAGTCAATAGTCTATCAAGAAGCAAGCAAATTCTGGATCAGAATGGGATGTCAGCCCAATGCCTGGTACGGTGGTGAAGAAAAAGGAAAAAAAAAAATTTAGTGATGAAAGGGATAATAGGAAAATTCGCGGATCAAATTATCCAACCAACATTCGCCTAGCGACCAAGGAAAGCCACGAAAAATCCTTCGGTCAAATTGGTCGGCCCTAGAGATTTGAAACCGGCACTTCTCGAATGCAAGCCATCCCGCTCGGTTATTTTCATGGAGTTTTGCAGATAGTAAAAAGTTATTAATAAAAGTGCATCCTCAATAACTGCAATTATGTCCAGTTACTAGTAGTTGATGTAATGAGTTTTAGAGAGCTCTAAACGAAAATCTGTAGTGTTTCATTCACATGACCTTCTCTATCCAGTCTCTTATTTTTTATACCTTTAGCTTCAGCAAACTATTCTTACAGAAGTTTATTTTTCTACGTAACTCATGTATTCAGGAAGTTTCATCTCACATTTCGTTGCAGGTGCAAGCGGGATACAGGAAACCCAAGCGATAGTCAAATGCTTAAAAGCGGGTCCCTATATTCTGGCCTTAAAATTTCATGCTTTCTGTGACATCGCGACAGTGCTACTACAATGAGACAGTACTTCAAAAGAATGCCAAAGTATTTAAACAAATAGCAACAGATATCTCCAAAACGGCCGATGCTACAAAAAAACTTATCTAAAATAAACTGCCTATTTTAAAGATATCTAAAATTCTTTGTTCAGTAAGATATTGTCTATTTTTATGGTTTACCAATTGTATAGAATTATATGAAATTCCTTGAGAATGAAGAGGATTTCAAATACAAGACACATTTTTGTGCGATTTTGAAAAAATAAAACATAATGAAAACGTTTTCATATATAGGGTAATTTGTAGTGACGGAGTTTCTTGAGAATCTTCGTGTCTATCTTCCGAAGATACTGAACTGTGGTACCAAATGTGATTTATCGCATGTTTCGTTCTTGAGTTGATTCTATACTCTCTCATAAACACACTCGCGCGCAGACATTTTTTTACTTTCTTTATTACGTATAGTAAGTAGGGGAAGTATTGTATTCCACCCAAAAATTCGATACCAAGATTTCACCGGAAATGCATGTTTTGAGACCCCCTGAATCCAAAAAAAGCATTTTCGGTAACATGTCCGTGTGTGTGTGTCTGTGAACAGCATAACTTAGAAACGAACAGTCGGATAAACACCAAACTTGGTATTTACGTTCAGTATCTTCCAGAGATGCGACGAAGGTTTTCAAGAAAATCCCCCCACCCCAGATTACCCTTTACATGGAATATTTTTAGAAAATTTTAATTTTCTCAAAAATGGCTAACGATTTTGATTAAAATATCATATGTTTAAGATATTTTCATGACAAATGAAATGTATATCGAATTTTCTGGGAATGTCTCCAAAAGTATTCTTCATTGTGAACTGGTAAACCATAAGAGATAGACAAAATTTTACTACACAAAAAATATAGATCGCGTTAAAATACACAGTTTATGTCATATACATTTTTCGTTGTTGGGTGAACCATTTTCCAGATATTGCTCGTTATTTCCTTAAATTTTCCAATAAATTTACTTTTTCTCAAATTCGTTATTAATTTTTTTTGTCCTGGTAATGCAAAGAGAACGGAATACTCCACATAGCAACCAGCTCTTTAAATATTTGACTACAGCTTAAAGCCTACCAATTCCCCTTGCATCTACAAGAAAATTAGCAATAAGATTAACATCTCGATTAACATGAAGGATATGGGGAATAAGCGTTTGTAAAAGTAGTTTGTACAAGAATAGAGAATGTCATGTGAGTGTAACACATCAGAGTTTTTTATAAAGTTGCGTTATATTTCGGATTCAGGGGTCTTAAAACATGTAATTCCATTAAAATCTCGACACGAATTTTGGTTGCTTTGCTCTAGCTACTAGGTATGTGGTAGAGAAAGTAAAAAAAAAATCTGATGTCAAATATTTTAAGAAGTGGCTGCTATGTGGAGTATTCCTTTCTCTTTGCATTACCAGGACAAAAAAATGAATAACGAATTCCCATTTGAGAAAAAAATATAAGTATTGGAAAATTTAAGGGAATAACAGGCAATATCTCGCAAATGGTTCACTCAACAACAAAATGTATATGACATAAATTGTGTATTTTAACGCGATCTACATTTTTTGTGGAGTAAAATTTTGTCTACCTCTTATGGTTTACCAGTTATGCAAAAGTCGTTCACAATGAAGAATGCTTTTAGAGACATTCCCAGAAAATTCGAGATATACATTTCATTTGTCATGTAAATATCTTAAACATATGAAACTTTAATCAAAATCGTTAAAGCCATTTTTGGGAAAATTAAAATTTTCGAAAAATGTTCCATGTAAAGGGTAATCTGTGGTGGGGGGATTTTCTTGAAAACCTTCGTGTCGCATCTCTGAAAGATACTGAACCTAAATACCAAGTTTGGTGTTTATCCGACTGTTCGTTTGTGAGTTATAGTGTTCACAGTCAGACACACACGGACATGTTTCCAAAAATGCTTTTTTTTGGATTCAGGGGGCCTCAAAGCATACATTTCCGGTGAAATCTCGGTATCGAATTTTTGGGTGGAATACAATACTTCCCCTACTTACTATATGTAGTAGACAAAGTAAAAAAATCGGTTTTTGGTGGAAAACCATAGTTTCAAATACAGGTATACATTTCAGTGAAGATCAATAGCTTACTCGCTTTAACATAGATGAGACGGGATCTTCGTCTCACCTGAAGATTGCGAACGTACTCAAAAGCAAGAACATTCGCTTAATACAGATCTATAAGGAATCGCGTGCTGGAAATCTGCACGCTATTTGAACGTGTGACACCAGAATGCGTTGGTTGCTCTAGCGAGAAATGAACCAATTTAATGGATCGATTTGAAGTCGTTACTCACGCAAATGAAATGCATGCTGGAACAAATTGTGAGCCCCTCCTCCTCCGGTTGGGGTTGCACCGGGTAAATGTGTATAATTTACGGTTGTTTAAACGATTATATGGACCGAAGATAATACTAAGTAAACTGGGGGGTTAATTTTGAATTGCGTTACTCACCAAATGAACATGCAGAGGAGAGTATAGGCGTTTCTACTGCAATGCTGCTACATATTGTATAACGGCCACGTTAATCTGAGATAGCAGAGAATCTGTTTACCAGGTGAATCAGAATGCCCCTGGGTAATCGTATACCCGCAATCAGTCTTACGTGTAAGACAGAGCATAGAAATGTTTCAATGGAGTGAACCTTAGCAAAGGTCCATGCACTCTTATGGACTAAAACTTCAGAAATATACCAGGTGTGTCAGCTGCGCCTATTTATTTTTTAATTTATGTCACGTGCTAAGCGACATATGTGACTTATGCCTTTCTTGAATGTCTTCTAATGGCTGATTTGCATAACACTTTATAGAGGAGGGATAGATAACTCACTGCATAAGTGTTTAACGGGACAGAATGCAGTCGTTATGTATGTCGATGCAAAAACATCCCACCCTGACACTGGCAGTTGTAGCAGCACTTTTAGCTGATTTTACAAACTTTTATTCTTTAGCATACATTCCTACACACCTTTGAAAACGCCCTGAAGGAAATACTTATCAAAGGCATCGGTTGACAAAACTATTTGTAAACAAAATGGCAGATCTACGCAGTGCGACCAATTGGATTTAAGCCGTCAGCCAACAAAAGTTCACAGTACAGCCTTTGCAAAAAATGCTAAGTATTAGATACATAATTTCCTTTCTGTCATAAACTATGGTATATTTCAGTTCATACAGTAACTGTAATGACTAACGCAGTCTCTTTATTTGAGTTAAAACTACCAAACCGAGCTCATAACACTGTAAGAAGCTGCAAAAAGCGCGTAAAGATTCGAGATGGGTTCAAGTTCTGCCGTTTCTAATTCGTATAGGAACCTAAGTTGGCAGGGTAGCACTAGCCGAATGGTACTATCATGGTTGCTTTAACTTTGTCGCATTTCGGTTCGGGTTAATTTCAAAATTTTTATTACCTTTTATTTTATTCTTTTGGTCTATAATTTGATATGATATAAATAACACTTTTGATAACATAAGTGTGTACAAAATAGAATAACCGCTATGTTTTCCAAAACATCTACGGGCACTCATACGTGAAGAATGCAGGCAGATCACACCGCGCATGTTACAGCATGCAAGAAGGTCTCTCAGGCAACGTCACAAATGTGCATTAATGAAGGGGGTCATCATTTTGAACATTTACTTCGTTGATGAAATCCACGCTCTTTACAAATGTATTATTCTGTTTACCCGTGAACGTAGTACATTTACAACTCCTTTGTCAGTAGAAGAAGTGAAACATAAGGTTTAAACATGAAACAAACACTATTAGATTTAATATTGTCGGTATCCGCCAAAAAGAATGAAAGCTAACTACTTAACACGCTTAAAACACCAGATACGGTACAAATTATTACGGTAAACATGATACACAATTATCTGTTTGTAATTGTGTCTTTGGCTCACAGGAGAGCAAATAACAAAAATAAATAAATTAGTATACTAAAATACAGAAAATAAACACAAGGAGAAAGAAAAAAAGAACCAAAACAATTTGATGCTTGTATTAGATTCGAACCACCAAAACTAACCTTTGCTTCACCATATTTCGGCAGCTAACCCACTCTCTGCCGTTCTTTGCGAGAACATTCCTCTACCCCTTTGCAAGCGTTATATCCATGAAGAGCCGCCTTTTTAAGCCTTTTGCAGCTCCTTGGTTCTCATTCAGGCCTTTAATCATTAATGCTAGTTACGTATAGTACCGAATAGAAGAGTAGAGCTACAATAACAGTTTGTGTGCTAAAAGGGTCGATGTTTTCACAGTAGACTATAAACTGCGGGTTGCACAGATACGATACCTAGGGGCAGCTGACTCACCTGGTATATTGCACTAGAATATCAGTGGTTAAAACCCGATGGCATGAGAAGATTATTTAATTAGTTTTTACTTTCTCTACTACGTATAGTAAGTAGGGGAAGTATTGTGTTCCACCCAAAAATTCAATACCGAGTTTGCACCGAAAATATATGTTTTGAGGCCCCCTGAATACAAAAAAAAATTAGAAAAAGATTCGTGTGTGTGTCTATTAACAGTATTAATTTAAAAACGAAAAGTCGGATAAATACCAAACTTGGTAATTAGGACCTGTGTCTTTCAAAGATGCGATACGAAGATTTTCAAAACGATTCCCCCAACCCAGACTACCCTTTACATGGAACTTTTTCAAAAATGTTGATTTTCTCAAAAATGGTTCTAACGACTTTTATTAAAATATCACACGTTTAAGATACTTTCATGGCAAATGGAATGTATATCTTGAATTTTCTGGGAATGTCCCCAAACGTCATCTTCATTCTGAATGAATTTTGCATAACTGGTAAACCGTAAGTTAAACAAAAATTTTACTACAAAAAATGTAGAGCACTAGTTAAAACACACAATTTATGTCATACTTTTTATGTGGAATGAACCGGTTCCGAGACATTTCTTGTTATTTGTTTGAATTTTCCAATGCTTATACCTACTTTTTCTCATATGGGAATTTGTTATTTATTTCTTTTTATGCCCCGGACTTGCAAAGAGAATGGAAATGCTCCACATAGGGAGATCCGTGGTTTAAATCTCGTCAGGATCGTCCTTCCTGAAAGGTTTTCTTTTTTCCAGATTTTCCCCCAGTGTTTATAACTGACAAATAAATTTGTCTAAATTTGATCCTAGAACGTGTGTTCCCGATTTTCTCTTTTCAATAATAATTTAAGTTAACATCAGTGTCCACCGCCTGTGGTACCGTATATGTATAGTAAGAACGGACATTAAATGCTACTTAAATTCGTTATCATCGCAGAGTGAAAGCTTAGATTTTACGTCGAAAATATTAGCTTTAATTTTTTCCGGTCTATCCTAAAAATCTTAGCTGGTGCAGCTTATTTTTAATTTCAATATAAATATACCTTATGCAGATGTATTCCATTGTAACAGATACGTAGGATACAATCTGTAGTATTAATAAGTAACAAACGATAGCCATGACAATTGCACTACTGAACCAAACAAGCAGGTTTTAAATTCTAATTTAGCTTTATACTAGATGAAGGTTGTCATCGCTTCGAAACCTTACTTTCGTATTATAGATTGATAACATGACAGACTGTATTAGACGTTATAAAATTATTAATGAAAAAAATAATTTCTAACGTCCTTTAACCGGATAAGTCATTTCAGAGAATGAATGTGAAGTAGTTTTAACTTCACGTATGGTAGATGGAGTGTTCGCCCCACGTACGATACAAACTTTCCGGTGGCCTTCGCACCAACGTTTAAAAATCAACTTTGTATTTTAGTGTTTATTTAAATATTATATATGTATGCCTCGGCTGCGTCAGTAGTAATGTGCAGAAACACGTATCTCTTAGCAGGGCTTAGTGTGGCTAGAGAATGAAGATTTACACAAATTATAATGGTATTTAACTTCGTTTTATTAATCTTTCACACGATTAAATAACACTTCACTGATATATCCTACTGTAGAGCTGCGAGATTGTTACTTGTACTTTTTTAACACGTATACTTTATATTATTCATGCCGTAATGAAATTTTTATGTCTCACACTGAATACGTACCGAGCGAACTGCTCGGGAACGCTGCCTTCTAGCATCTGGTGTCTACTGCCTAATTCGTACATTTCAGCTATTTCAAGTCTCTGATTGGCTAATCCTCCTCCAATAGAATACTTTTGTTTAACTTAAGCTTTTTTTCTAGTTTTTGATTGGCTGTTTTTAAACTGTTTTAAGTATTACATTATTGTTCCAAGAATTATTAGTAGCATCATTAAACTTTCTAATTTATTGTTGCCTCAAGGTTACCTCAATGTTAGCAACTTTCGGCTTCTATTCTCACAGCTCCTACATTGTTAAATAACGTAATACAATCACATAACATTATTATACATGTACATAATAATATAAACATAATATAATGTTACATACATTTTATACATTATATTAACACATATTGGTTTTAGGCGGGCTGTTATTATATTTTATATTGTATAATTAGACTTATATCATTTAAGTCTTAAAATTGCCCCCTTTTAGAAACATTTAAATTTTTTTTTTTTGTTTTCTTTTAAATTTTTAAATATTTTCTGAAAGTCTCCTGAAAGAAAGAAACAATCTTTTTATTATAACACCTGATATTTCCCACCGTCACTATTTGTGTAACACGGTTTTCACTACACTCGTATAGCAGAGTAGTTCATTGGTCTGCCACATGTTTTACACTTTTAAGGTCAACGACCTGGTGTTCAATGACGTGAGTAAAGTTGTTTATTCACTAACACAGCCACTATTAAGTATCCTATGTGCTAGACATTTAATACTTAATTAGGCATATTTACACTTGTTAACCCTTTCATTTACAACTTATTTAACATATAAATTGTTAGAAATATAAATATCTTATACTTTATAAATGTAGTTGCTATTAACATTTCTAATGTTTTTTCTTACTTACAGTGGATTTTCTTCTTTACATCATTTTATTTATACTCCCTTTTGTTATATTGACAATTGGTTACATTCAGTAAAAATATTTTAATAGTACTTTGAATTATTTAAGTGGTTTTGTGCATATACTGTAGTTATTAAATACTCACTTCTTAATACTTTGTAAGTGTATAATTATTATAAATTTTGAGTTACATTGCTATCCCCTTTTATGTTTCAGATACTTAATTTTCTTTTTCTCCTCTTTTTCCGTTTCTTTTTGTGCCACATATAACCTGCATACTTTATAAGATAAGTAGTCATCTCTACCATATTGCGAATAACTTAGGCTTGCTCTAATCTTATGTAGCGCAGTGGTATTCCAAAACTTATTCATATATAAAACTCTAAATGTTTCAAAATTCATTTCACTATCTACTAGCATATGTAACCATTCTAAGGTTTTGTTATCCAAGCATTTTCTAACAAGTATCATTTTTAATGCTTCAGGCACATTCTTCAATTTAAAATATTCTACTAAAACATGAATTAATTGCACTGGACTCGAGGAAGCATTAAAATAAGGTAATGGTAATTCATTGAGCACAGAATAATAGTTTGACATCTGATTTGTTACATGCTCATATGTGTCTACATTATTGTTTTGTGTTTGAGAGGCTGATGCTATGGAAAAAGCAGTAGCGTCTCTTGTATTATTAGTTAACAAAGGTGATACACTTCTTTCAGCAAATGTATTATTGTCATGCATTTGATTAGCAGTTACAGAAATAGTTACATTTGCATTTACCTTTGGTACACTGGTACTTAAATTTTCAAAACTATTTCTAAGTTTATCAATTTCTTTGCTACTTTCTTGTAGTTTATCTTTAATTTCGTCTTATCATTGACATTACTTGTCCTTGCCCCGTATTTGCTTCTTTAATTGCATTTGCATTTGTTTTAGCCCTTTCATGCATTTTACTTATTTCTCCTGTTAAATCTATTTATACTTGCACAAGATCTGCATTTGTATTTTCCATTTCTTCAGTTTCCTGACTAGTTACTTGTAGTTTATTTAACTCTGTGCTAGTTTCATTCATCTTATTATTTAACTATTTACTGGTTTCAGTTAACTTATTACTTAATTCTTTTCTTAGCTCTGTATTAGTTTCAGTTAACTTGTTATTAGTTTCCTTTCTCAGCTCTGTACTAGTTTCAGTTAATTTATTATTAAATTCAGTTATCGAATTACTTAACCCTACTCTCATTTCAGTTATCTTATTACTTAATTCTGTACTAGATTCAGTTAGCTTGTTACTTAAATCTTTTCTCAGCTCTTTACTTGTTTCTTTTATTGCTTTTAGAAGGCACATAAAATATTGTGATAAGTTTTCTTGCCTCTTGTTGGCTTTCTTTTGTTGTTTCCTGCACTAACATTAGTAAAGGTGGTTGACCTTGTATACTACTGCTATCTCTTTATATGCCTACCTGTTAATTTACAGATGATTGTTCTTCTACATCTAACCTATTTATTTCCTCTAGCTCCGATTGTAAATTTATATTGTAATCAGTAATCGCTGACCTATCTTCTCCTACTTCCATATTTTCATTGTTTTCTGTTTCCATTTTATTTTGTATATTTTCTATTGTTATATTTGATTTGGAATTGCTAAATTTAAATTTTCCACTTCTTAACAACATGAAATTATTTTAATAACAATATATATTTTCTTAACTATCTTGACAATTATATAAATATATCGCATTGGAATTTTCTGACCTTTTCTCTGGCTGTGTTAGTAAACCTTTATATTCTGGTGTTCCCGCGTAGATTCTAGTTGAATTGTTGACAGCGTGCCCCGTACTCCTGAAAGAATTGTCTTTGCTGTCCTTGGGTGATGTTGTATGATGTTCTCTGAAGTGAAGTCTTGTAGTTCGTTGATTCTGGTAACTCTTGTCCGTTGATTTCTTTTTTTCTGCTCACCTATTCTTGCCCCACGTTTAGGCGCCAATTTGAAGTTGTTTATTACCCCACTGTTGGGAGATAAATTTGAGAGGGTTATTGCTGCCCCACGTATGGGAGCCAAACTTGCGGTGTTGTTGCTTATTACTGCTGTTTGCACCACGTATTGCGGTAGATATGTTTCTTTTTGTTGTTTTTTTTCTTCTTTTTAAATTTTTTAATTCTACTCCAAAAGAATACCGTTATTTAACTTAAGCTTTTTCTAGTTTTTGATTGGCTGTTTTTAAACTGTTTTAAATATTACATTATTGTTCCAAGAATTATTAGTATCATTATTAAACTTTCTAATTTATTGTTGCCTCACGGTTACCACATTGTTAGCAGCTTTCGGCTTCTATTCTCACAGCTCTTACATTATTAAATTACGTAATACATTCATATAACATTATTATACATGTACATAATAACATAAGCATCATACAATGACTGTTACATACATTTTATATATTGCATTATACACATATTGCTTTTAGGCGGGCTGTTATTATATTTTATATTATATAATTAGACTGATACCATTTAAGTGTTAAAAATACTGCCTCAAATGAAATGGGCGAAATTGTATTCAAACGACATTCATATGCTGAGGATAAGGGAAAACTCCGGGAAAAAAGCTTATCTAAGTTAATTCACGACAAACGAGATTCAAACTGGAGACTTCTTGAATGGAGGCAGACACGCTACCCTTGGACCACATAGGCGGACGGCATAAACTATTATGCATGTTGCATACTACATCGGCGTTGTATATCGTAGACCACTTCAGAGCCGAAATATAAATTAAACATACTATTCTGTGTAATGTGACTATACTTCCATTTTTAGACATGTCACTTCTCAAACGCTAAATCCGAAATTCTCTCTTTGATTGTGACAGATGGCTCTTCCATTGTAAATAAAGAAGTAAAATACGGGAGGCTAGAAAACTGGTGTAGCTCTCAGTAGAAGGGTACTATGATTTTCAGATCCATTTCAATCCAAGAGTATCTCTTGTCCCTCAAAAAGTTTTTACTTTTCCTACCACGTACATAGTAGGTAAAGAGAGTATTGCATTGCGCCCAAAAATTCAATACCGAGATTTCACCGAAAATACACGTTTGAGACTGACTCCCTGACCCCGCCCTCAAAAAAGCATTTTTAGAAAAAGGTCCACCCGCGCGAGCGTGTGTGTGTGTCTATGAATAGCATAATTCAAAAAACGAAAAGTCGGATAATACCAAACTTGAAAATTAATTTCAGTATCTTACAAAAATGCGACCGTAAGCTACCTTTACATGGAATATTCTTTTGAAAGTTTTTATTTTCTCAAAAATGCCTCTAACAATTGATTAAATTATCATATATTTAAGACATTTACATAATAAGTAAAATGTTCATCTTGAATTTTCTGGGAATAACCTGTGAAGTCCACTTCATTCACAAAGAATTTTGAATAATTTTGTATAACTGGCAAGCATCAAGATACACAAAAACGCACTCCACAAAAATTGTAAATCTCTCTTAAAACCACAATTTATTTCAAAAAACCTTTTGTGGCATTGGCCATTTCTGAAAATCCGTTAACACTGGTTATATAGCTGAATACTTTGTAATTTTTATTTTTTAAGGTGCTGCCACTGTTCACTGGTTTCTCTGATGTCATGGAAAGAGAGTGGAATTTCAAAGCCAAAGCGAGCCGCTTTTGAACATCTGACTATAGATTCGGTTTCCTCTTTTTCTCTTAGACCTACAACTTAATGTGTAATGAAACTATATCTGCAAACGCTTATCTTGATCATCATGGAAGAGATAGAAAAATAAGCTTGGATAAAAATAGTTTTTCTAGAATTTATATAAAAAATAAATGATAGCGCGTAGAGAAAGTCATGTGAACGTAACACATCAGATTTTTTTTCTGTTGAGGAGCTGTTTGTTACCTGAACAAGTAAATAATTTGTAAGTGGGTGACAAAGATGAATTTAAGGCACATTTGCTTCTTAGAGGTTCCATAAAGCTAAATAGCATTTAGGTAGCTTATTCCTTGCGGATCATAATTCTCTTACGTGTGCTTCCTAAGCATTTCATATTTGTTGGGTAATTATAAACACCAAAATACATTGATAACATCAATTGGCCATAAATAAACCCTTTATGAATACCAATAACACTGAAACATAAATTCAGAGGACAATCGTGCGGGAAATACAGTAAGCTAATAAAAAAGGTTAATTCTGTTCGTAAATGTATGTGCATGTAAACAGAATAGAAAATATGCATAATCATATACTACTCACATGATAGAAAAACATCGATTTAATGCCAATGCAGTCAAAGCACTAATTAAATCATTTTTAAACCATTCGGATTTAATCAATAGACATTATCGGTCGCAACAATAAAATATAGGTGATAAGATAACAGTGCAAAGCAGTGTTTCCTAACGCGGAACAAATGTGTATGATGGACATGCCATTAATTCGCTGTTTGAATTATAATAACCAATGGTGGCTTCTGATGTACCTTGTAATAAAGAGCCGCCTGCACAACATAAGTATTGACCATAAAGTGTTATGTCTTCTTTACGTGACACTAATCACGACCAATCCGTAGTCTCCTAAAGATTATTGCCCTTAGGATTAGACGGAAGGGGGGCCTCTGCCACTGGACCTCAGCACCGTACATAAGACGTTGTAAGCCCTTTGTGGCTTACGTGAACCTGGGAGGAAGGAATGGGATCAGAAGAGCGACCAGATGCAGACGACGCGCGCTAGCAAGTACGGGACCCCTAACGATTTCAGAGTGACACCAATCCTGACGCCGGTATCATCCTTCCTGAGCAGTCTTTAACCGGGGGTCCCGGGATGAACGGTCCTCCAAGAAGGGTCATCAGCTGACCATTCAAGCGCCAAGGAGAAATGTTTTCCATGTAAAGGGCAGCTTGGGACTGCAGAACTTTGATGAAAGTCTTCAAGTAGCACCTCGGAACATGCTGGTTATTTATCCAGCACTTCCTGTTTTAATTAAGCTGTTCACAAGCACGCTCGCGCACGCGAACTTGCTGGGCACTAAAATGTTTATTTATTTAGGAAAACTCAAAGTGTACATTTCCGTGAAATCTCGGCATTGAATTTTTGGGTGGAATACAATACTTCTTGCATCTACTATAGATAGGTGGTAAAGTGCAGACAAGATATTAAAAATAAATTTCTCTTATTACTTTCTTTACCACATACATCGCATTACATCCAAAAATTGGATACCGAGATTTCACCGGAAATAAATGTTTTGGGGACCCCTAAATCAAACAAAAGCATTTTTAGAAAACGGTCCGTGTGTGTGTCTGCGAACAGCACAACTAAAAAACGAAAAGTCAGATAAATACCAAACCTGGTATTTAGATTCAGTACCTTCCAAGATGCGACACGAAGATTTTCAAGAAAATCTCCCCGCCTCGAACTACCCTTTACATAACATTTTTCGAAATGTTTGCTTTTCTAAAAAATGGCTAACGATTTGGATTAAAATACCATATATTAAGGATATTTACATTAGAAATAAAATGAATGTGTTGAATTTTTTTAGAATAGCCAGTGATATCTTCTTTATTCGGAAGGAATTTTGTAAAATCTTCTCTAATTGTTAAAAGTTAAGCGATAGATGAAAACGTACTACACAAAACTGTAGATCTCCTTAAAACGCACATTTATTTCGAACATTTTTTGTGGCATTAACCATTTTCGAGATATCGGTTAATGGTTCGAATAGTTAATACTTTGTCATTCAGGTCCTTTCGACGTTCAGTTGTTTTCTCGCGATTACATACAAAGAGCGTGGCATTTTAAGGCCAGCGTATAGCGTTCAGTTCTAAAACATTTTACTATCGCTCTTCCCTTTGCATCTGTATCGAAATGTATGTAATTATACTATTTCTGGAAATGAAGTAATTGTAAAATAAACGTTCTTAAGAACAATTTGTATACCCACTAATAAGAGGGTAGAGAAAGTCATATGTATGTAACACATCAGAATTTTATTGCTTTTGTTAATTTTGTTTGAGCAAGAAGTTTATCTTCCAATTAAAATGTATTAATTTTAAGGCAAAGTGAAGCCTAATAAAAGCCCACAAGATTTGAGTGGTATAATAGTTGCTTATTAGTCCTAGTATACTATTGAAACAATCGACTGCAATGTTATTCAAGGAAAAAAAATCTGATGTGTTACAGTCACATGACTTTCTCTCTACTCTTGTACAAACTATTTTTACAAATGCTTGTTCTCCATATGCTTCATGTTAATCTTATTGGTAATTTTCATGTAGGTGCAAGGGGAATTGGTAGGCTTTAACCGATAGTCAAATATTTTAAGAGCTGGTTGCTATGTGGAGTATTTCATTCTCTTTGCATGTCCAGTACATAAAAAAAATGAATAACGAATTCCCATTTGAGAAAAACTAGTACTGGAAAATTTAAGGGAATAACAAGCAATATCTCGAAAATGGTTCACTCAACAAAAAAAAATGTATATTACATAAATTGTGTATTTTAACGCGATCTACATTTTTTTGTGTAGTACATTTTTGTCTATCTCTTATGGTTTATCAGTTATGCAAAAGTCGTTCACAATGAAGAATACTTTTAGAGACATTCCCAGAAAATTCGAGATATAATTTTATTTGTCATAAAGGTATCTTAAAATGTATGATGTTTTCATTAAAATCATTAGAGCCATTTTTGAGAAAATTAAAATTTTCGAAAAATGTTCCATGTAAAGGGTAATCTAGGGTGGGAGATTTTCTTGAAAACCTTCGTGTAGCATCTCTGGAAGATACTGAAGCTAAATACCAAGTTTGGTGTTTAACTGACTATTCGTTTCTGAGTTATGCTGTTCACAGACACACGGATATGTTTTCAAAAATGCTTTTTTTTTGATTCAGGGGTTTCAAAACATATATTTGCGGTGAAATCTCGGTATCGAATTTTTGGATGGAATACAATACTTACCCTACTTACTATACGTAGTAGAGAAAGTAAAAAAACCAGTAAAATGCTCGTTATATATTGCTCCTAGATCGCATGTAGATTAGCAATGCATGAGTATTTCATGAGATTTCGGATAATATTACATACTGTTTTATAATGATCGTAGAATAAAATGCGGCATGTTTCTGTTGCAAACATCTTGATTGTATAGCACCAAACCGCTATAAGAGCGAAGTATTTTCAGCGGGAAAACTACTTTTCTTATTTACTGATACAAACAGAATTTACCTTTTATACATCTATTTGTGTAATACTTGGGATAACGTTTTTCAGCTCACTCATAGCATTTTGCTATAAAAATCCTTTTTTTTTTCTATTCTTATTTAAACACCAGAGAACAACGATAATCGGATGATGTAAACAGTGTAACGGGTGCTTTGAACTTCATACTCCAAAGGCTAAGATGTGTTTAGCAAACTAAACATATCGACTGCATTGCGGTCCTCTCTCTCTCTCTCTCTCTCTCCTGGCACAGTTGCAAAGCTAGTAACTCTTTTAAAGACTCATTTTCCTATTACGAAACCCAGATTCATAATTTAAAACTATAAATGAAACAATTACTTGTGCGTTATGCAAGAACACTGAATCTAAATTAATTAGAAGTACAATACAAATATAATATATTATAACACCAACAAGTTTACTTACTACTACTGATTAAAAGATCTTGATGACAAATTTATCAAATACGTCATTTATATAAAAGTGAAACCTATTTTATGTCAATTCTACTACTGAAAGGAAATAATGTTGACTATCTTCCATCACGTAAGCACTAAAATTATTTTGAAATTTAACCATAAATGCCTTAGATTAATTTTTTTAAAACTTCTATATAGAAATGTATTTATGCAATAAATATCTAACACAAGCGGTATAATTTCCTTCTAACTCTTTTACTCGGGACTAGTTCTCGGGCATTTAAATATAAACATACATACAATGATTTTATTATTTGAATTGTAACAAAATGTTTACAAAGTCTGGGGTAACTGATACTAGTGCAGGAAAAGTTAATAACTGCAGGATTCTGCAGATTTTATTTCTGAAGAGACCAGAGGTAGCAAAAATGGGACTCGCCAGTCGTTTTGGACTCGCTGGAAGCCTTTCCCCCCCCCCTAGCTTCTGTATATTATTTTTCACAAGCTGCTGAAGCGAGTAACGTATGTTGAATATTTGGTGACTCGCAGATGGAATGTAATTAACTACCCCTTAGTTTAAACGTGTGTAGGATGAGGGGGACACCTCCCAACTGCGACCTACTAGATCTGTTGTTGCTACACCACCCATGAGGCAGGGATGAAGTGAAGGAGCCGCAGGAGGTCGCAGGTGAGTTGGCGGACACGATCCCAGAGATGCACGGAAGTCCCTATCATTTCCAGTAAGAAACACCCACTTTCGCCAGTAGACGCGGAGTCCCGCAAGAGGGCGACGAAGCGGCTCTTGCAGACATGCGAACGCGCCAGTAGGATATATAGGAGAGATCGAGCGCAGTTTTTTGCGTTTATATGGGAAAGGATAGGGAAAACGAGGCTAGATGCGACGGTTCAAGGAGGAAAATGCGTTTATATGGGCGAGATAGGGAATACGAGGACTGACGCTAGGCTAGACAGTGGTAGGAGGGGAGTGCGCTTTATATGAGAAAGATAGGGAATACGAGGGGAGGTGCTAGGCTAGACAGAGGCTGAGTAGAGTATAGTTTATATGAGAGGTATAGGAAAACGAGGGGAGGTGTTAGACTAGACAGAGGCTTGAAACGTAGTGCATGGTTTATATGAGTGGTATAGGAAAACGAGGAGAGGAGTTAGACTAGACAGAGGTCGAGGAGCAGAGTATGGTTTATGTGAGAGATATAGGAAAACGAGGAAAGGTGTTAGGCTAGACAGAAGTCGATGAGTAGAGTATGGTTTATATGAGAGGTATAGGAACAGGAGAAGAGGTGTTAGGCTAGACAGGTAGTGTAGCAGTAGGAATATGGACTTATATACAGGAGAGATAGGGAATACCAGGGCTGATGCTAGGCTAGTCAGATGCTAAAGGAGGGAGGGATACGCTTTATACGAGAGAGATAGGGAATACAAGGAAAGATGCTATACTAAACAGGACTTGAAGAGTAGAATATGAGCGATTAGCGAACCGAGGAGAGGTATTAGGATAGGAGTTTTGAATGATGGAGTAGGCGTTTATATGCGAGAGATAGGGAATACGAGGGTCGATGCTAGGCTAGACAGTGGTAGGAGGGGGAGTGCGCTTTATATGAGAAAGATAGGGAATACGAGGGAAGGTGCTAGTCTAGACATTGTTTGAGGATTAGAGTATACGTTTATATGGGAGGTATAGGAAAACGAGGGGAGGTGTTAGGCTAGACAGATGCTGAGTAATGTATGGTTTATATGAGTGGTATAGGAAAACGAGGAGAGGAGTTAGACTAGACAGAGGTCGAGGAGCAGAGTATGGTTTATGTGAGAGTCATGGGTAAACGAGAGAGGCGTTAGGCTAGACAGAGCTAGAGGAATAGAGTATGGTTTATATGAGAGGTATAGGAACAGGAGAAGAGGTGTTAGGCTAGACAGGTAGTGTAGCAGTAGGAATATGGACTTATATACAGGAGAGATAGGGAATAGGAGGGCTAGACTTGAAAGCGACTTTAGACGTGAACTTAGTGGAAAACTGTTTCATGTCAATGTTAGAACGCTAATTCTAGACATGCCCATCACGTAACCTATTCAGGGAAAAGGTGACTCGTTCAGGGGAAAAAGGTGACTGCTCAGGGAAAAAGGAGGCCCACAAAGGGAAAAAGTTGACTAGCAAAGGGAAAAACGTGACCAGCAAAGGGAAAAATGTCACCAGCAAAGGGAAAAAAGGCGACCACCAAAGGGAAAAAGGTGACCTGCAACGGGAAAAGCTAACCCACTAACACTAACAGGTAAGTAATTCAGGTAGTATCACAGGAGGCTAGATTCCAGGGTTGGGTATAGCATAGTTTCATATTTCAAGGTAATTCAGAGGGTATCGTAGGTATTTAGGATAATTCAAGTAACATAGGTGTTTAGAGTAATTAAGCAAGCATTACAGGAGGGTAGGTTCCAGGGGTTGGTTATAACCTAGCTTCGTATTTCACAGATAGATCAGGTAATATCGTAAGTATTTGAGGTAATCGACGGAGCTTCACAGATATTATTGATAATTTCGATCAGAGATTTGTATCACAGCTATTTAAGGTAAATGCAGATGATTCAGGTTGTATCAATGGTATTTGAGTCATTTTAACAGGTAATTCAGATAGCATCACAGGTGCTCGTGCTAATTTAGAGCAGGAATTCGTATCAGAGCTAGTTAAGGTAATTTCACATGATTCGGGTAGTATCACAGGTATTTAAATCATTTTCATAGCCAATTCAGCTAGTATCGTGAGCATTTAAGCTAATTCAGCTAGTATCACAGGAGGCTAGATTCCAGAGGCTAACTGCATCATAGCTATGCATGATTTCACAGCTAATTCAGCTAGTATCGTAGGTATTTAGGCTAATTCAGGTAGTATCACAGGAGGCTAGATTCCAGGGTTGGGTATAGCATAGTTTCATATTTCAAGGTAATTCAGAGGGTATCGTAGGTATTTAGGATAATTCAAGTAACATAGATGCTTAGAGTATTTAAGCAAGCATTACAGGAGGGTAGGTTCCAGGGGTTGGTTATAGCCTAGTTTCGTATTTTACAGATAGTTCAGGTAATATCATAAGTATTTGGATAATCAGCATAGTTTCACAGACGCTCGTAATAATTTCGATCAGAGATTTTGTATCACGACTATTTAAGGTAAATGCAGCTGATTCAGGTTGTATCAATGGTATTTGAGTCATTTTAATAGGCAATTCTGATAGTATCACAGGTGCTCGTACTAATTTAGAGCAGGAATTCGTATCTGAGCTATTTAATGTAATTTCACACGATTCGGGTAGTATCACAGGTATTTAAGTCATTTTAACAGGCAATTCAACTAGTATCACAGGTACTCATGGTAATATAGAGAGTAATTCGATTATAAAACTTTTCTCATCCAACGTTACAACAATTTATATACTTTTTTCTAAATCTTACAAACTTATTATATGTTAAACACTTATTGTACGATGCGGAGAGGGATAAACTGCATATTGGTTCACAAACTGAAAAGCTTTACGTCAACATACCTTTATTTTAGTTCGTTATAGATGTCTCTCCCCTTTTATCTAGGCTTGAGACTAGCACTAGGATTGCTCCTAATGGCAGGGTTACCACCTTCCCTTCCATCTTCTTCTTTCTTCATCAGGCGTCAGCTATCTGCATATACGGCACACAGATACCTTCTTTTTTAAGATTGTAGACTCACTAGAAAATCTTTATCTTTAACTTACATTCTTTTAAGCACTGTTTGTAATGGCATAATGTCCATACGCATATGTTGTTATCCCGTCCTCAGCAATAATTCTTTTATCATCAAACGGAGTCAATGCAATTTTATTCACTTGTACTGTAGCAAGGGCATGCTTTCGTGATAGGATCAGATTCATAGGTGTTCTGATGATTTCACTGGTTTTAAGACAGTCTGTATAGCTGTCAAGCGAAATGTACTGCTTAATAGCGCTACGTTTTATACCTTTAATCTTTTTTATCATTGACCCTTGAATATCTAAGGCATACATCTTAGGACTTAGTCCAACAAAGCGTAGGATGATTTTGCTGTTAGCCTCATCTTTAAATTTTCCCAATACCTTCTTGTTCTGAGTAGAGTAACATATATGGTTGGCAGGGTAATCAGCTGTATCGAGATGTTCAAGAAAACGTAGCTTGTCCTGGTACACATCTTCAGTTCTTACACGATGAATGAACGAATCAGTGTCCATATACATAAGCTTCAGGTTTTCAGCTCCATAATAAGGCAACAAAACGTCGTAATGATAGTTATACATTAATGTCTTGGAGATGTCCAACACACTCATACCAATGTATATAGGCTTGTTGAATACAATCTGACGAGAGGCCATATGTACAGCAGCTAGGTTATCAGCATATATCGTCCTGTCGATAAACGTAGGCTTGGCGATCAGCTTCTCTAGAGTTTTTTCATTGGTCACCAGTCCTATATCCATACGATTACGCAGGTTCTCCATAGTTTTTCCAAACATAGCGTTGTTAAAGAGTTTGTAGAGATCCTTCTCGAAATCATTTGCAGCTTGTTGTCGTAGCCTGTTGTTAAACTCCACATAAGGTTTCAACCACTGAGACTGTCGGAATTGTAGCACACGATGGATTTTTGTTAGTCGTAGTCCATGACTAAGAGCTTGCTTCAAAGCCATGTAATGCACTACATACTTCTTTCGAGGTCCAAGATGAGGTATCAGTTTCTTTGTAGATGATTCCAATGGTTTCATACACTCTGGCAGGAAAGGTAGATCGTTGTGTAGATCGTGAAGTTCTGCGGGATACTCGATGTCGACTTCTAATATGTACCCATGAGGATCATCTTCTTGTAGTGTTTCTAAGTTGATTTCTTCAGGTGACACCCACTGAAATCCACCAAAAGGAAGGGCGTGACACATTGCCCACCCATATTGGTTATTTGCGTCCTCGTATGTGATAAATTGGGTTGGTCTTGTCGGATCAAACTTCTCCATATAAGTGTTATTAGCCTCAGCATACCGATGAGAAACTTGGCATAAACCTCCTCTTATACCTGATTCCACCATGAGTAGTTGATCATAATCTTGTAACAGTTCCAGCTTAATTCCAGTATACAGCAACATGGCGTCCCATGTAAGACCTGGAGAGGTAAAATAATGGGCAGGATCAACTTTGTGTGTTTTAAGGGTTTGCTCTCTGAACGTCTCAAAGACGTCAGCTAGAAGAAGTACATCCGAAGTTAAGTAGAGATCGCTGTACTCTCCCAGGTTTCTCACATTAAACAGCTCCCATACATTTCTAGCATGATCGTAGTCAGCATCAGTAATTTCTTCTTCATTTAATCTATTGTAGAAGGAGTCCTTAGGAGGCAAGCAGGTCTCGTTCAGGGCATCCCATGACGTAACAAAATCATATGGAAATACACCCTTACGGGTCATCAACTTCAATTTGTCTTCTCCAAAGTACTTTAGCGTTTCAGGATATGAGGTTAGATTTTTTACCAACTTATCCAAGCTTGTACTGAGGAATCGGAAGCTATCCACAAATCGAAGCTTTATATCTCCTACATACTTGGTGAATGAGATATAGCTTTCTTCAGAGTTAGGAATTACCTCCACACGTTCACTTGTACAACCCAGCTCCTTAACAATGAAATGAGAGTCATATCCGCTAAGGCTATGCATGAAGACTGGTATATATTTAGGTGTTTTACAGGCTAAATTACATTCATTATGAAGACTTCCACGATATTCACCGCTGATGTGATCATGGTCGCGTACTTTATAGTTCTCTTCTGTAAAGGGTTTTCTACACAAGTAGCATGTCGTAGAAGACTCGAAATCCTTTTGCTGTTGATCCGTAAGTTTCAGAGGCTTAGCAGATTTGTATATATTACCAATCATTTTTGCAAGAGATGTAAGGTACAGCATAAACGTCTGAGCAGCATCAGCACCACGATACACATAGGGATGCTTAGGAAGATCAGTTTCGAGATGTTCAACACTGGATGTAGGTTTCACGTAAACACAGAAGCTCATTGGTGTGTGCTCTTGATAAGGTGTTGTATAGGAAGTTTCAGGATTGGGTGTACACGTATGGCATGGAGTGAGAATACTCTCAAAATCCGCATAGATGACATAAGGTACTTTCAGCATCCTCTCAACATTTTTAAACTGTACAATTGATTTCTCCTTGGTAGGCATAACTACCCTTGCAACACCATGTTGAATACAGACGGCTGCATGTTCTTGTAGTTTTTCCTGTCCACTTCGTCCATATCGATCATCAAAATGTGTAAAGCAGCGCTTACAAGTATAAACCCGTCCATTATGGTTAGTTTTCTGGCGTCGAACGAGTTTCTCAAAATTCCTTATATACACGTAGTGATGTTTTCCACTGCTATCATTCAATAGTAGCAGGTCGCGATGTTCAGGTAGTTCAATATCAGCAACCTTTATCGGATACACTTCATGCTTCTCATCCAACCCGAAAACGTTAATAGACATATTGTTAAACTTCTCAAATTTAGGTATTTGAGAAAGTGGAGTAGGGTAGGAAACACAGCTGAAGTCGTACTTGTCTTGAAGTTGTTTGTATTTGCTCACACGTTGCGCATCCTTCCCTATGAATTTAGCTAATATAGAGTACATGAAACATTTATCGTCGGTAAAGTTCTGAATGTTTATACACGCTTCTTTAGCTCCGACAGATGACGGTAGTGGTATGTAGCTACTTCCTCGTAACGGGTTGTACTTGTTGATACGAAGTCGAACTCCTTACACAGCAAGCAAAGCCCAGCTGCTACCCTTAAGCTGAGACTCCTCCATTTCAGTCACCAATTTCTTGAATTTCACTTCCATCGTTGACTCCAGATCAGTTTCCAGGAAAACAGCTTGATTCCGTGTTTTAAATGTTTTGTCACAGGTTTCTCCAATACTGTTAACAAATCGACACTCAGCCAGCAGATTAATTTTAACACTCTTATGAATGCTAAGCTCTTTATGCACAGCCTGGATTATACGTTGTTTTGCCTCTTGCAGATACATATTTAGGTCCTTAGCTGATTCGCATCGTATAAAATACGATTTCAATCGTCCTTCGAATGAAGTTGCGTATTCTTTCATATCACAGTCCTCCATTGTTGACAGTAACTGATGTTTAGTTGGCTCCAATCTTCTTTTCTTCTGAGGGCTGCTTATTTCACATATATCTTCGTGTCGCTGTCCCTTATAACAATCTTTGAAGGTTACATTACAATGTTTACATTTGAAGAGCGTCTTGCAGCTCATCTCGTGTCTTCTCTTGTCATAACCTCGGAGGAACTTCTTCCCACATTTTCCGCATGCATATCCAGTAGCGCTTGGAATAATATCCTTATACGCTGAGTTATTCATCTTTATTCTTGATGTAATAACGTATTAATCACTGATCAATGAAATGTAGACCTCTTCACCTTGACACCACCTTAGAAAGCTGATTATTCTTGGAGAGAACACGATGTTAACACCTCAAGACTAACTAGCACAATGAAGTCCAATGCCCTAGATCACCATATTTATAGAGGGAGCACGAACCTTTTAGATCAATCATAAACTCGCTCCATAACCACCTGTATATGATCGCTCAACGTGTACTAACCCCCCAGCCATATAACCTCAAGTCTAGAGACAGGATGTTTATGACGTCACACCCAGAGACAGGATGTCTGGCAGCATCAAATACGTTTAAACTCGTCTCATAACTACCTGCTTATGCTGTCACACCAGCAAGAGAAGTATTCCCACACGCTCATTCAGACATATATTTCAAATTCAAGCCCACCACCACCATCACCACCTATTGTACCAAGGTTAATTCAAGCTGTATTATCACAATACTTAAAAGTAAAAGCTTAAAAGGAAACCTAGAAGATTTTCCCCCTTATTTACTTAATTATTTCATGTTTTTATTCCCTTTTCAATTCTTCCTTTCCGTCTTCTCACAGAAAGACCATTACATTTCACTACAATCATGAGAAAAGCAATTTTTCCAGAGTTACACAGATTCTAAGCTTCTAAATCGAACCCGGTAATACTTTTAATAAATGTATTTTAGCTCCCCAATATCAGCATCTACCATTTAATCTTTACTCGAACCTGATATGATCCATAAGCTTGAAGATATATGAAATCACCCTTCGGGATTCGATCTGAGTACTTTAAAGTAATATTTGTCACGATAACGATATTTAAGAACTAGATACTCTGTTTGCGTTTACCTTGACATGTTTATCTAAATTAAATTACGAGTTATTAAATTTTTGCAAGTAAATTTCATTGAATCGGTATTCGAACCCAGAACACCAGAAACAAGATAATTTATAATATTAGTCTGACATGTTAAACAAAGTTGTATGCAGTTACATCATCGATCTAAGTGATATATTCTAGTGTACAGAGGAAAATTAAGAAAGTCATTAAAAAATCGGGA
Organism: Deroplatys truncata; assembly: GCA_030765065.1. Lineage (NCBI taxonomy): Eukaryota > Metazoa > Arthropoda > Insecta > Mantodea > Mantidae > Deroplatys > Deroplatys truncata. The sequence goes on from CM060982.1 coordinate 52,134,103, forward strand.
TTCGAACCATGCACATCTGATTGGCAATTATATACAGCATTAATCACCCAGTACAGAATCTATCAGTCATGCTTTACTGCACTCCTCTACCTCACTTAGTTCCCGAGATAATGAAAATTTAAAAATTAAGGATCGAACCCAGGACGTCAGGTATCTAATTACACATTTACAAGATACAACCTAATAACATAAACGCAATAAAGTTTATTTGGCGTCTTTATCTTAATTGGTTTAGGAGTTATTAAATTTATAAATAAATTCCATCGAATCAGTATTCGAACCCAGAACACCAAGAACAAAATAATTTATAATATGAGTTTGGTATGCTTAAAGGTGCTGTATGTAGTTACAGCATCAATCTAACTGATATTTTCTAGAGTATAGAGTAAAATTAAGGAAGTCATTAAAAAATCGGGATTCGAACTAGAGACAACCGATTAAAAATTATATACAGTATTAATTACACATTATAACAGCTATCAAACATGCTTTGGTGCATTCCTCTAGCTTTCTTAGTTTCCGAGATAATAAAGTTTTTAAAATTAAGGATCGAACCCAGGACACCAGGTACCAAGATATACATCCACAAGAAACTACCTAACGACATTAATGTAATAAAGTTTATTTGGCGTCTTTATCTTAATTAGTCTCCGAGTTATTAGAAGATGAATTTGCATTCACTCCTAGGATTCGAACCCAGGCATCCCGGTCAACTTGGAACAAGGTCCTAATGACGCGGCGCATTCCAAAGAATTGATTAGTTTTTATCCCAATGTTCTATCTCTTGTCATTCAGGAGATATAAGCGATTAAACAGTAGAAATAAAATGAGAGAACGGAGCCACAGAGAGATGCCGACATCTGATAAAGGTTCTTTGATCTATGTCGGCATCTCTCTGTGGGCCAGCTCTCTCATTTTATTTCTACTGTTTAATCGCTTATATCTCCTGAATGACAAGAGATAGAACATTGGGATAAAAACTAATCAATTCTTTGGAATGCGCCGCGTCATTAGGACCTTGTTCCAAGTTGACCGGGATGCCTGGGTTCGAATCCTAGGAGTGAATGCAAATTCATCTTCTAATAACTCGTAGACTAATTAAGATAAAGACGCCAAATAAACTTTATTACATTAATGTCGTTAGGTAGTTTCTTGTGGATGTATATCTTGGTACCTGGTGTCCTGGGTTCGATCCTTAATTTTAAAAACTTTATTATCTCGGAAACTAAGAAAGCTAGAGGAATGCACCAAAGCATGTTTGATAGCTGTTCTAATGTGTAATTAATACTGTATATAATTTTTAATCGGTTGTCTCTAGTTCGAATCCCGATTTTTTAATGACTTCCTTAATTTTACTCTATACTCTAGAAAATATCAGTTAGATTGATGCTGTAACTACCTACAGCACCTTTAAGCATACCAAACTCATACTATAAATTATTTTGTTCTTGGTGTTCTGGGTTCGAATACTGATTCGATGGATTTTACTTATAAATTTAATAACTCCTAAACCAATTAAGATAAAGACGCCAAATAAACTTTATTGCGTTTATGTTATTAGGTAGTATCTTGTAAATGTGTAATTAGATACCTGACGTCCTGGGTTCGATCCTTAATTTTTAAATTTTCATTATCTCGGGAACTAAGTGAGGTAGAGGAGTGCAGTAAAGCATGACTGATAGATTCTGTACTGGGTGATTAATGCTGTATATAATTGCCAATCAGATGTGCTTGGTTCGATTCCCGATTTTTTAATGACTTTCTTAATTTTCCTCTGTACACTAGAATATATCACTTAGATCGATGATGTAACTGCATACAACTTTGTTTAACATGTCAGACTAATATTATAAATTATCTTGTTCCTGGTGTTCTGGGTTCGAATACCGATTCAATGAAATTTACTTGCAAAAATTTAATAACTCGTAATTTAATTTAGATAAACATGTCAAGGTAAACGCAAACAGAGTATCTAGTCCTTAAATATCGTTATCGTGACAAATATTACTTTTAAGTACTCAGATCGAATCCCGAAGGGTGATTTCATATATCTTCAAGCTTATGGATCATATCAGGTTCGAGTAAAGATTAAATGGTAGATGCTGATATTGGGGAGCTAAAATACATTTATTAAAAGTATTACCGGGTTCGATTTAGTAGCTTAGAATCTGTGTAACTCTGGAAAAATTGCTTTTCTCATGATTGTAGTGAAATGTAATGGTCTTTCTGTGAGAAGACGGAAAGGAAGAATTGAAAAGGGAATAAAAACATGAAATAATTAAGTAAATAAGGGGGAAAATCTTCTAGGTTTCCTTTTAAGCTTTTACTTTTAAGTATTGTGATAATACAGCTTGAATTAACCTTGGTACAATAGGTGGTGATGGTGGTGGTGGGCTTGAATTTGAAATATATGTCTGAATGAGCGTGTGGGAATACTTCTCTTGCTGGTGTGACAGCATAAGCAGGTAGTTATGAGACGAGTTTAAACGTGTTTGATGCTGCCAGACATCCTGTCTCTGGGTGTGACGTCATAAACATCCTGTCTCTAGACTTGAGGTTATATGGCTGGGGGGTTAGTACACGTTGAGCGATCATATACAGGTGGTTATGGAGCGAGTTTATGATTGATCTAAAAGGTTCGTGCTCCCTCTATAAATATGGTGATCTAGGGCATTGGACTTCATTGTGCTAGTTAGTCTTGAGGTGTTAACATCGTGTTCTCTCCAAGAATAATCAGCTTTCTAAAGTGGTGTCAAGGTGAAGAGGTCTACATTTCATTGATCAGTGATTAATACGTTATTACATCAAGAATAAAGATGAATAACTCAGCGTATAAGGATATTATTCCAAGCGCTACTGGATATGCATGCGGAAAATGTGGGAAGAAGTTCCTCCGAGGTTATGACAAGAGAAGACACGAGATGAGCTGCAAGACGCTCTTCAAATGTAAACATTGTAATGTAACCTTCAAAGATTGTTATAAGGGACAGCGACACGAAGATATATGTGAAATAAGCAGCCCTCAGAAGAAAAGAAGATTGGAGCCAACTAAACATCAGTTACTGTCAACAATGGAGGACTGTGATATGAAAGAATACGAAACTTCATTCGATGGACGATTGAAATCGTATTTTATACGATGCGAATCAGCTAAGGACCTAAATATGTATCTGCAAGAGGCAAAACAACGTATAATCCAGGCTGTGCATAAAGAGCTTAGCATTCATAAGAGTGTTAAAATTAATCTGCTGGCTGAGTGTCGATTTGTTAACAGTATTGGAGAAACCTGTGACAAAACATTTAAAACACGGAATCAAGCTGTTTTCCTGGAAACTGATCTGGAGTCAACGATGGAAGTGAAATTCAAGAAATTGGTGACTGAAATGGAGGAGTCTCAGCTTAAGGGTAGCAGCTGGGCTTTGCTTGCTGTGGAAGGAGTTCGACTTCGTATCAACAAGTACAACCCGTTACGAGGAAGTAGCTACATACCACTACCGTCATCTGTCGGAGCTAAAGAAGCGTGTATAAACATTCAGAACTTTACCGACGATAAATGTTTCATGTACTCTATATTAGCTAAATTCATAGGGAAGGATGCGCAACGTGTGAGCAAATACAAACAACTTCAAGACAAGTACGACTTCAGCTGTGTTTCCTACCCTACTTCACTTTCTCAAATACCTAAATTTGAGAAGTTTAACAATATGTCTATTAACGTTTTCGGGTTGGATGAGAAGCATGAAGTGTATCCGATAAAGGTTGCTGATATTGAACTACCTGAACATCGCGACCTGCTACTATTGAATGATAGCAGTGGAAAACATCACTACGTGTATATAAGGAATTTTGAGAAACTCGTTCGACGCCAGAAAACTAACCATAATGGACGGGTTTATACTTGTAAGCGCTGCTTTACACATTTTGATGATCGATATGGACGAAGTGGACAGGAAAAACTACAAGAACATGCAGCCGTCTGTATTCAACATGGTGTTGCAAGGGTAGTTATGCCTACCAAGGAGAAATCAATTGTACAGTTTAAAAATGTTGAGAGGATGCTGAAAGTACCTTATGTCATCTATGCGGATTTTGAGAGTATTCTCACTCCATGCCATACGTGTACACCCAATCCTGAAACTTCCTATACAACACCTTATCAAGAGCACACACCAATGAGCTTCTGTGTTTACGTGAAACCTACATCCAGTGTTGAACATCTCGAAACTGATCTTCCTAAGCATCCCTATGTGTATCGTGGTGCTGATGCTGCTCAGACGTTTATGCTGTACCTTACATCTCTTGCAAAAATGATTGGTAATATATACAAATCTGCTAAGCCTCTGAAACTTACGGATCAACAGCAAAAGGATTTCGAGTCTTCTACGACATGCTACTTGTGTAGAAAACCCTTTACAGAAGAGAACTATAAAGTACGCGACCATGATCACATCAGCGGTGAATATCGTGGAAGTCTTCATAATGAATGTAATTTAGCCTGTAAAACACCTAAATATATACCAGTCTTCATGCATAGCCTTAGCGGATATGACTCTCATTTCATTGTTAAGGAGCTGGGTTGTACAAGTGAACGTGTGGAGGTAATTCCTAACTCTGAAGAAAGCTATATCTCATTCACCAAGTATGTAGGAGATATAAAGCTTCGATTTGTGGATAGCTTCCGATTCCTCAGTACAAGCTTGGATAAGTTGGTAAAAAATCTAACCTCATATCCTGAAACGCTAAAGTACTTTGGAGAAGACAAATTGAAGTTGATGACCCGTAAGGGTGTATTTCCATATGATTTTGTTACGTCATGGGATGCCCTGAACGAGACCTGCTTGCCTCCTAAGGACTCCTTCTACAATAGATTAAATGAAGAAGAAATTACTGATGCTGACTACGATCATGCTAGAAATGTATGGGAGCTGTTTAATGTGAGAAACCTGGGAGAGTACAGCGATCTCTACTTAACTTCGGATGTACTTCTTCTAGCTGACGTCTTTGAGACGTTCAGAGAGCAAACCCTTAAAACACACAAAGTTGATCCTGCCCATTATTTTACCTCTCCAGGTCTTACATGGGACGCCATGTTGCTGTATACTGGAATTAAGCTGGAACTGTTACAAGATTATGATCAACTACTCATGGTGGAATCAGGTATAAGAGGAGGTTTATGCCAAGTTTCTCATCGGTATGCTGAGGCTAATAACACTTATATGGAGAAGTTTGATCCGACAAGACCAACCCAATTTATCACATACGAGGACGCAAATAACCAATATGGGTGGGCAATGTGTCACGCCCTTCCTTTTGGTGGATTTCAGTGGGTGTCACCTGAAGAAATCAACTTAGAAACACTACAAGAAGATGATCCTCATGGGCACATATTAGAAGTCGACATCGAGTATCCCGCAGAACTTCACGATCTACACAACGATCTACCTTTCCTGCCAGAGTGTATGAAACCATTGGAATCATCTACAAAGAAACTGATACCTCATCTTGGACCTCGAAAGAAGTATGTAGTGCATTACATGGCTTTGAAGCAAGCTCTTAGTCATGGACTACGACTAACAAAAATCCATCGTGTGCTACAATTCCGACAGTCTCAGTGGTTGAAACCTTATGTGGAGTTTAACAACAGGCTACGACAACAAGCTGCAAATGATTTCGAGAAGGATCTCTACAAACTCTTTAACAACGCTATGTTTGGAAAAACTATGGAGAACCTGCGTAATCGTATGGATATAGGACTGGTGACCAATGAAAAAACTCTAGAGAAGCTGATCGCCAAGCCTACGTTTATCGACAGGACGATATATGCTGATAACCTAGCTGCTGTACATATGGCCTCTCGTCAGATTGTATTCAACAAGCCTATATACATTGGTATGAGTGTGTTGGACATCTCCAAGACATTAATGTATAACTATCATTACGACGTTTTGTTGCCTTATTATGGAGCTGAAAACCTGAAGCTTATGTATATGGACACTGATTCGTTCATTCATCGTGTAAGAACTGAAGATGTGTACCAGGACAAGCTACGTTTTCTTGAACATCTCGATACAGCTGATTACCCTGCCAACCATATATGTTACTCTACTCAGAACAAGAAGGTATTGGGAAAATTTAAAGATGAGGCTAACAGCAAAATCATCCTACGCTTTGTTGGACTAAGTCCTAAGATGTATGCCTTAGATATTCAAGGGTCAATGATAAAAAAGATTAAAGGTATAAAACGTAGCGCTATTAAGCAGTACATTTCGCTTGACAGCTATACAGACTGTCTTAAAACCAGTGAAATCATCAGAACACCTATGAATCTGATCCTATCACGAAAGCATGCCCTTGCTACAGTACAAGTGAATAAAATTGCATTGACTCCGTTTGATGATAAAAGAATTATTGCTGAGGACGGGATAACAACATATGCGTATGGACATTATGCCATTACAAACAGTGCTTAAAAGAATGTAAGTTAAAGATAAAGATTTTCTAGTGAGTCTACAATCTTAAAAAAGAAGGTATCTGTGTGCCGTATATGCAGATAGCTGACGCCTGATGAAGAAAGAAGAAGATGGAAGGGAAGGTGGTAACCCTGCCATTAGGAGCAATCCTAGTGCTAGTCTCAAGCCTAGATAAAAGGGGAGAGACATCTATAACGAACTAAAATAAAGGTATGTTGACGTAAAGCTTTTCAGTTTGTGAACCAATATGCAGTTTATCCCTCTCCGCATCGTACAATAAGTGTTTAACATATAATAAGTTTGTAAGATTTAGAAAAAAGTATATAAATTGTTGTAACGTTGGATGAGAAAAGTTTTATAATCGAATTACTCTCTATATTACCATGAGTACCTGTGATACTAGTTGAATTGCCTGTTAAAATGACTTAAATACCTGTGATACTACCCGAATCGTGTGAAATTACATTAAATAGCTCAGATACGAATTCCTGCTCTAAATTAGTACGAGCACCTGTGATACTATCAGAATTGCCTATTAAAATGACTCAAATACCATTGATACAACCTGAATCAGCTGCATTTACCTTAAATAGTCGTGATACAAAATCTCTGATCGAAATTATTACGAGCGTCTGTGAAACTATGCTGATTATCCAAATACTTATGATATTACCTGAACTATCTGTAAAATACGAAACTAGGCTATAACCAACCCCTGGAACCTACCCTCCTGTAATGCTTGCTTAAATACTCTAAGCATCTATGTTACTTGAATTATCCTAAATACCTACGATACCCTCTGAATTACCTTGAAATATGAAACTATGCTATACCCAACCCTGGAATCTAGCCTCCTGTGATACTACCTGAATTAGCCTAAATACCTACGATACTAGCTGAATTAGCTGTGAAATCATGCATAGCTATGATGCAGTTAGCCTCTGGAATCTAGCCTCCTGTGATACTAGCTGAATTAGCTTAAATGCTCACGATACTAGCTGAATTGGCTATGAAAATGATTTAAATACCTGTGATACTACCCGAATCATGTGAAATTACCTTAACTAGCTCTGATACGAATTCCTGCTCTAAATTAGCACGAGCACCTGTGATGCTATCTGAATTACCTGTTAAAATGACTCAAATACCATTGATACAACCTGAATCATCTGCATTTACCTTAAATAGCTGTGATACAAATCTCTGATCGAAATTATCAATAATATCTGTGAAGCTCCGTCGATTACCTCAAATACTTACGATATTACCTGATCTATCTGTGAAATACGAAGCTAGGTTATAACCAACCCCTGGAACCTACCCTCCTGTAATGCTTGCTTAATTACTCTAAACACCTATGTTACTTGAATTATCCTAAATACCTACGATACCCTCTGAATTACCTTGAAATATGAAACTATGCTATACCCAACCCTGGAATCTAGCCTCCTGTGATACTACCTGAATTACTTACCTGTTAGTGTTAGTGGGTTAGCTTTTCCCGTTGCAGGTCACCTTTTTCCCTTTGGTGGTCGCCTTTTTTCCCTTTGCTGGTGACATTTTTCCCTTTGCTGGTCACGTTTTTCCCTTTGCTAGTCAACTTTTTCCCTTTGTGGGCCTCCTTTTTCCCTGAGCAGTCACCTTTTTCCCCTGAACGAGTCACCTTTTCCCTGAATAGGTTACGTGATGGGCATGTCTAGAATTAGCGTTCTAACATTGACATGAAACAGTTTTCCACTAAGTTCACGTCTAAAGTCGCTTTCAAGTCTAGCCCTCCTATTCCCTATCTCTCCTGTATATAAGTCCATATTCCTACTGCTACACTACCTGTCTAGCCTAACACCTCTTCTCCTGTTCCTATACCTCTCATATAAACCATACTCTATTCCTCTAGCTCTGTCTAGCCTAACGCCTCTCTCGTTTACCCATGACTCTCACATAAACCATACTCTGCTCCTCGACCTCTGTCTAGTCTAACTCCTCTCCTCGTTTTCCTATACCACTCATATAAACCATACATTACTCAGCATCTGTCTAGCCTAACACCTCCCCTCGTTTTCCTATACCTCCCATATAAACGTATACTCTAATCCTCAAACAATGTCTAGACTAGCACCTTCCCTCGTATTCCCTATCTTTCTCATATAAAGCGCACTCCCCCTCCTACCACTGTCTAGCCTAGCATCGACCCTCGTATTCCCTATCTCTCGCATATAAACGCCTACTCCATCATTCAAAACTCCTATCCTAATACCTCTCCTCGGTTCGCTAATCGCTCATATTCTACTCTTCAAGTCCTGTTTAGTATAGCATCTTTCCTTGTATTCCCTATCTCTCTCGTATAAAGCGTATCCCTCCCTCCTTTAGCATCTGACTAGCCTAGCATCAGCCCTGGTATTCCCTATCTCTCCTGTATATAAGTCCATATTCCTACTGCTACACTACCTGTCTAGCCTAACACCTCTTCTCCTGTTCCTATACCTCTCATATAAACCATACTCTACTCATCGACTTCTGTCTAGCCTAACACCTTTCCTCGTTTTCCTATATCTCTCACATAAACCATACTCTGCTCCTCGACCTCTGTCTAGTCTAACTCCTCTCCTCGTTTTCCTATACCACTCATATAAACCATGCACTACGTTTCAAGCCTCTGTCTAGTCTAACACCTCCCCTCGTTTTCCTATACCTCTCATATAAACTATACTCTACTCAGCCTCTGTCTAGCCTAGCACCTCCCCTCGTATTCCCTATCTTTCTCATATAAAGCGCACTCCCCTCCTACCACTGTCTAGCCTAGCGTCAGTCCTCGTATTCCCTATCTCGCCCATATAAACGCATTTTCCTCCTTGAACCGTCGCATCTAGCCTCGTTTTCCCTATCCTTTCCCATATAAACGCAAAAAACTGCGCTCGATCTCTCCTATATATCCTACTCGCGCCCTTTCGTTGGCGGGACAAAATCTTTCCAAAGCGCAGCAACCATGCCATCTGTCCATCACCAGACGCACTACGGAACCCAGAGACACACCTGAAAGATGTAAGGGAGAAAGATGAAATGACAGGAAGTGAGGGAAAGGAGAAATCGTGATAGAATACACCACCCCAGCATTCGCCTAGGCGACCAGAGGAAAACCACGAAAAAGGGTGGTCACAGTGGGCTGCAACCGGGAATCGAACCCGGGACATCCCGAAAGCGGGCCACAGACTTTACCGCCTGAGCCATCCCGCTCGGTTTAAATGCGTGTACATGAAATAAATATATTCACCATGAATGTTGATGTTGTTTATTCCAGGCAACAGCTTGTTTATTTCCTGTTAGTGGCGGATTAAAGTGCGCCTATTTATTATATACAAAAATAAAGAAGTAGAGAGAGTGAGAACGAGAAAGATTTCATATATGTAAACGTGGAGTAGATTAGTGACCTGTATCCTTTCTTTATATATACAGTTATTGAATGGGGTACAGCATAAAATGGATAAGAAATACCGCGCAATGTAAAAATCTTGGGCGGTATTTAAACTTGTATTAAAAATCTTGCTTTTAAAACACTGCCCTATTTGATCGTTATTTTAATGAATGAATTTTTCACTCTATTGCACTTCCACGTTGCGTCCAAGAGCTTAACATGCACCTTATTCGTTGACATGCGCCTGCGCTGTAATTGGTTAAAGAACTGATATTCAAATTTGAGCAAAGAATTCCAACGAAACTGCAGTACAGCAGATAAACAACTGCAATTCCAGCTGACATTTCAAAATTGCTGCTTATATGTATGTTATCAACAGAGCAGCCAACATTTTAGATATTTTTTATCTTGCGTTGGTGATAACGGGGTCGTGACTGTGTTCACGGTCCATAAATGACTTAGCTCGTGCACAATAGCTTCAGCTTGCTTTCACTCTAACGTTCTATTGACATACTCTAAACATGTTCCTTTTTGAGTCACACGTTTTAGTATTCGTGGAAAACGAAGAATTGCTTGGTGGCTATCTATCAGGGGCGGCTGGTGACTGAACTTTGCTGGTTCACAACATTATCCTTGCAATTTGAAATGTTTTACGTAATAAATACGGAATAAGTTTCTCACTATAGGCTGATTAATTTACGCAAATAAACAAGAAATGGGAATTCACAATATATAACACAAACATTTCGTGAAGATGCTACAGATCATTCACGCCATGCTTTGTCCATGTATCTTCACCACCAAACAAAACGCAAGGAAAGCAAAACAGGGCGTTTTTAATATCACAACCACTTATCCAATCATATTTTTCATATACATCGCTGTTAAAATTCCTGTTAAAACTTCTTGTTTTTGTTTGAACTACCTAAGTGAATTTTAGGTATGGCGTTGGCCTGCCAATACGTTTAATTTCATTATTTTCCTCCACGTTTAGCGTTGAAAACGGTTGCATTAAAAGAGAATGAATGAAATTCATTGTTTCTCCTTATAGCAACGTTTACCTGTATTTAGCTAAATAAACCACTTTGATTCATAAATTAAAACCCGATACACACAACACGGCACAAACCACGTGCCATACAGGCAACGTAATTATCACAGATGCAAGGTAACTAAACTATATTCACTCTTAGGTTGATCCGTGGCAAAACAAACCCACGTGATCAGTGCACCGTGGTGCAACACGGTAGCAATGCGCCCAGAAAAGTAGTCCCTTGCTAATCTCTGAATTTTAGAATGAATTTATCCTTAAATAGTGTAATATTCTACACATATAATTAATTTTTTATTTAACGCTGATTTATATCATAAAACAGAGGTACAAGTCCCATGATGCGACTCGCATGAGTCACCTGAGATCCGGGTAGGCGCAGAATATTGTTTACAGCCAGAAACCAGCAGTTGTGTTTAGTATCATGGAGGACGGTGAATTTGCTCTTGTGTTTTCGTCGAATTACGTAAAGCATTAGCCGCGCAAACCATTGACTGGTGGTGAAAAAACAATAGTGTTGAATCTTTATTATAAGTTATGTGAGAAATATCCAACACTTTCCGCGAAAGAAATGGTGAAATTAAACTCTGAGTTCACCGGTGTTTGAGTACAAGTATAAACAGTGCTTGTGCAGAAAAATCTGAAACGAGAAAAGTAGTTACACCCGGAAAAAAAAGAAATAACATGAAATACGCGATGCAAGAATGTAGTGATCTTGAGAAGAATGCAATTCGCGTAACAGTGCACAATTTCTTTTTTAAAATGAGCCGCCAACAGCTAATAAAGTGCCGCTTCCAGAGAGCGAATAAATGAAGTTATCGCATACCTGTTACTTTATTTTTTGCTGATTTATTTTAGAATTAACTATTATTACATGTGCAAACGTTTATTTTGTTGCAACTATCAATCTTATCACATTAACAGAATATGCTAGTCGCCGTTTCAATTGTTGAAATAAGGACTCTCTTCTATTTCGCACTACGTGCCACTTGTACTGGCCACATGGTCTGAAAGTGCGACAGTGTTTCTAGTGCGAATGACGGAAGGATACATTATAGCGGTGCACTGGTCACCTGGGGTTTGTTTTGACGCGGATCAATCTAAGAGTAGAGTATAGTCAGAGATGCAGTTCAGTAGATAGAAGACCGGAAGTGAGGTAAACTTTTACTGTGAATTCAATAGGTTGGCCATGTTATGGGACGAAACGAAAAGTATTGCTCCTGTTGATCATCTTATTCTATACTCTCCGACTACTAGGTTAACCAACAACATGCAGCTTATGCCCCTCACTCCCCCCATACACCTCTGCGCTCCATTGGTTCGTCATTCCCTATACTTCACCATTATACCAATGTGGGTTGCAGCCGGGAGTGCACTACTTGGCACCTGCAAACAATACAACGCTTGCCAAAGTCCACTCGACAAGATCATGTCAGAATGATAACCGAAATGTATGAATCGTATACGTTATTTACATTAAAGGGAGAGCCAGGACTTTGGTTCTAGCGCAAACATGCTACCATATTAAGAAGCCGCCCCTGCTATCTATATACAGAAAATGGCGAATTTGTGACTTAAAATGTGTGTGTCAGACAAGTACCCAAAGTAGTATTACATTTGACTAAAAGATCTGATTCCAGATTTCACTGGAGGGAAAAAGAAAAGGAAGAATAAAACACTGACATATTACAGTCGCATGACTTTACATTTTATCATTTATTTCCATAATTTCCCTTTAATTATTCATAGTAAAGCTTGTTTTTTTACTCCACTTTGTGTTAATCATGATAAATGTTGTCACAAACCGTTTCAGTGCACATTTATTATTGATAACACTAGAATATATACAAGCCTGATACGACAGTCAACTGTTTTCTATTTGCCCGTCTTAAAAAAAATCTGATGTGTAACACTCACATGACTTTCTCTACTCTGGTACAAACTATTTTTACAAACGCTTATTCTCCATCTGCTTCATGTTAATCGAGATGTTAATCTTATTGCTAATTTTCTTGTAGATGCAAGGGGAATTGGTAGGCTTTAAGCGATAGTCAAATATTTTAAGAGCTGGTTGCTATATGGAGTATTTCATTCTCTTTGCATGTCCAGTACATAAAAAAAATGAATAACGAATTCCCATTTGAGAAAAACTAGTACTGGAAAATTTAAGGGAATAACAAGCAATATCTCAAAAATGGTTCACTCAACAACAAAAAAAATGTGTATGACATAAATTCTGTATTTTAACGCGATCTACATTTTTTGTGTAGCAAAATGGTTTACCAGTTATGCAAAAGTCGTTCACAATGAAGAATACTTTTGGAGGCATTCCCAGAAACTTCGAGATATACATTTCATTTGTCATGAAAATATCTTAAACATATGATATTTTAATCAAAATCGCTAGAGCCATTTTTGAGAAAATTAAAATTTTCCAAAAATGTTTTCCATGTAAAGGGTAATCTGGGGTGGGGAGATTTTTTGAAAACCTTCGTGTCGCATCTCTGGAAGATACTGAACCTAAATACCAAGTTTGGTGTTTATCCGACTGTTTGTTTCTGAGTTTATGCTGTTCACAGACTCACACACACACACACACACACACACACGCACACGCACACGCACACGCACACGCACACGCACACGGACATGTTTCCAAAAATGCTTGTTTTGGATTCAGGGGGGTCTCAAAACATATTTCCGGTGAAATCTCGGTATCGAATTTTTGGGTGGAATACAATACTTCCCCTACTTACTATACGTAGTAGAGAAAGTAAAAATCTGATGTATTAAATTCACATACCTTTCTCTACTTACTATGTTTATTTTAATACAGCTTTCAGAAATATTCCTACAAAAGCTTATTTTTCCATGCATCTCAGACAATGAGATAAACCTTTGCAGCAATAGTTTTATAAGCATTTTTTGAAGCTACAAGGAGTTAAGTGAAACTGAATCGATAGTCAGATGTTTAAAAGTCAGTCCCTATATAAATTCCATATTCTTTATATATGACATCGCAAGGATCAACTGAATGGCAGTAGCACTTTAAAAGAATCTGATGTTATACATTCACATGGCTTTCTCTACCCTCTATCTTTATTGTTGGGTGTACAAATTATTCTTACTAAAGCTTAATTATCTATCTGCCACATTTTAATCCAAATAAACCTTTGCAGAAATAGCTACATTACACATTTCGTTATAGACACAAAGAGAATAGTGATATTCAAATGTTTAAGAACTGAACGCTATTCGCTGGCCTTAAAATTCCATACTGCGTCCATACAATCGCGAGAAACAACTGAATGTTGACAGGACTTTAAGAGAATGACCAAGAAATGAACAGTTCTAAACCTTTAATAACGAATATCTCAGAAACGCTTATGCCACAAAAAACTATTTTAAATAAATTATTTGTTTTAAAGAGATCTACATTTTTTGTATAGTACGTTTTCGTCTATCGCTATATACAAGTTTATACAATATTCCTTCCGAATGAAGAAGACTTCATAGGCTATTTCCTGAAAATTCAAGATATACATTTTAATTGTCATGCAAATGTCTTTCATTTACGGTATTTTAATAAAAATGGTTAGAGCCATTTTTAGAGAATCAAAAGTTTCGAAAAATGTTGCTGTAAAGGATGGTTTGAGGTGAGAAATTGTGTTGAAAATCTTCGTGTCTCATCTCTGGAAGATATTGGACCTAAATACCAAGTTTGGTATTCATCCGACCTTTTCCTTTTTGAGTTATCGTGTTCACAGATACACAAAAACAGACATACACATGTTTCCATAAAGGCCTTATTTGGATTAAGAGGATCTCAAAATATGTATTTCTGGTGAAATCTTGGTATCCGATTTTTGGGTGGAATGCAATACTTCCCCTAGTTACTATATGTAGTAGGGAAAGCGAAAATCCCATGTGTTGCACTCACATGACTTTCTCTACTCTTATACAAACTATTTTTACAAACACTTATTCTCCATCTACTTCATATTAATCGAGATAAACGTTTGCAGAAAAGATCTTATTGCTAATTTTCTTGTAGGTGCAAGGGGAATGTGGTAGGCCTTAAGGCATAGTCAAATCTTTTAAGAGCTGGTTGCTATGTGCAGCATTTCTTGTCTTTGCATGTACAGCACATAAAAAAATCATGTGCTACACTCACATGATGTTCTCTACTCTTGTACAAAATATTTATACCAACGCTTATTCTCCATATGCTTCATGTTAATCGAGATATCGAGAAGTTAATCTTATTGCTAATTTTCTTGTAGACGCAAAGGGAATTGGTAGGCTTTAAGCTATAGTCAAATATTTTAAGAGCTGGTTGTTAAGTGGAGTATTCCATTCTCTTTGTATTACGAACAAAAAAAATCTGATGTGTTACACACACATGACTTTCTCTACTCTTGTACAAACTATTTTTATAACCGCTTATTCACCATCTACTTCATGTTAATCGAGATAAACATTTGCAGACTCTATCTTATTCCTAAGTTTCTTGTAGATGTAAGGGGAATATATATTTACAAGGGCAATACAGAAATACAGTAGCCTTTAAGCACATACGTATCTCTTAATAGCTGGTTGCTAGGTGCAGCACCATTCCCTTTGCCACAGATTAATTACTCTTTGCATATCCAAGTCAAAAAAAATAAATAAAGAATTCCCATTTGAGAAAATAAGTATTGAAGAATTTAAGGGAATAACAAGCAATATCTCGAAAATGGTTCACTCAACAAAAAAAAGTATATGACATAAATTGTGTATTTTAACGCGTCCTACATTTTTAGTGTAGTAAAATTTTGTCTATTTCTTATCGTTTACCAGTTATGCAAAAGTCGTTCACAATGAAGAATACTTTTGGAGACATTTCCAGAAAATTGAAGATATACATTTTATTTGTCATGAAAATATCTTAATCAAATGATATTTTAATCAAAATCGTTAGAGCCATTTTTGAGAAAATTAAAATGTTCGAAGAATGTTCCATGTAAAGGGTAATCTGGGGTGGGGGGATTTTCTTGAAAACCTTCGTCTCGCATCTCTGGAAGATACTGAACCTAAATACCAGTTTGGTGTTTATCCAACTGTTCGTTTCTGAGTTATGTTGTTCACAGACAGACACACACACAAACACACACAGACAGAAACACGGACATGTTTCCAAAAATGTTTTTTTTGGATTCAGGGGGTCTCAAAACATGTATTTTCGGTGAAATCTCGGTATCGAATTTTTGAGTGGAATACAATACTTCCCCTACTAAAAATGGTTCACTCAATAAAAAAATGTATATGACATAAATTGTGTATTTTAACGCGATCTACATTTTTTGTGTAGTAACATTTTGTCTATCTTTTATGGTTTACCAGTTATGCAAAAGTCGTTCACAATGAAGAATACTTTTGGAGACATTTCCAGAAAATTCAATATATACATTTTATTTGTCATAAAAATATCTTAAACATACGATATTTTAATCAAAATCGTTAGACCCATTTTTGAGAAAATTAAAATTTTCGAAAAATGGTCCATGTAAAGGGTAATCTGGGGCGGGGGATTTTCTTGAAAAGCTTCATGTCGCATCTCTGGAAGATACAGAACCTAAATACCAAGTTTGGTGTTTATCGGACTGTTTGTTTCCGAGTTATGCTGTTCACACACACATACACACACACACACGGACATGTTTCCAAAAATTCTTTTTTTGGATTCAGGGGGCCTCAAAACTTGTATTTCCGGTGAAATATCGGTATCGAATTTTAGGGTGGAATACAACACTTCCCTTCTTACTATACGTAGTAGAGAAAGTAAAAATAATGAATTCCCATTTGAGAAAAAGTATAAGTATTGAAAAATTCAAACAAAAACAAGGAATATCTTACAAATAGTTACTCCACAAAAAATGTATATGACAAATTGTGTGTTTTAACGAGATCTCCATTTTTTGGACAGTAATATTTTGTCCTACGGTTTACCAGTTTTGCGAAAGTCACTCAGAATGAAGAGGACTTTAAAATTAAACATTTCATTTGCCATAAAAATATCTTAAACATATGATATTTTAATCAAAATCGTTAGCCATTTTTGAGAGAATCAAAATTTTCGAAAAATGTTGCACATAAAGGGTAGTCTGGGTTGGTGGATTTTCTTGAAAATCTTCGTCTTCTTGGAAGATACTAAACTTAAATTCCAAGTTTAGTATTTATCCGACTTTTCGCTTTTGAGTTATGCTGTTCAGGGACTGGCACACGCACGGGTGTGTTTTCAAAATTGCTTTATTTGGATTCAAATAAACATGTATCTCCGGTGAACTCTTACTATAGGTAGTAGGGAAAGTAAAAATGACAAGAAGAATTGAAAATTTCAGAGCAATAGCAATGTGCATCTCGGAAATAGTTAATTAAATTCAGTTTTATTTATGAAAGCTCTTTAACTGCTATGGTCCTTATCGTCCCATTCTATATTGGGCATGAAAAAGGATAGTTTTGTTCAGAGGCTCTTTGTCAGGGTTGAGGTTCTTTTACGTGCCGTAAATCTACAACACGGGACCACCGCTTTACTTCCCTTCCGAAAGAAACTATGCTAAGGATTGTTACGCCCGAAAAAAAATCCATCGCCCTCATCGTTGCCTAACCTTGGGAACTACAGGCTAGCACGGTACCACTAGTCCACGGAGGACGAATAAAGAGATGTGCATGTGTTGTGTAGTACGTGTTTGTCTATCTCTTATGGTTTCGAATTACACAAAATTCCTTCTGAATGAAGAGGACGTCACAGGTTATTCTTAGAAAATTCAAGTATGCATTTTGTCATATAAATATCTTAAATAAAAATTAAACATTTCGAAACATTTTCCACGTAAGGGATAGTTTGGATTGAGGGAAGTTCTTGAAGATCTTCTTGTCGTATCTTTAGAAGATGCGCAAATACTAAGTTTGCTATCCATTCCAGTTTTCGTTTATAATTATGTTGTTCAGACGCACAAGCATACACAAACGCGCACGTGGCACGGTAGTAAAAGGTTACCATATATTTTATTCAATGTAACATTTGTAGAATCACCAGTTATGGACATCTATACCACTTTCACTGTGTACTTAAAAGAAGAATTACACTCAGCACATTTATCCAAGCGTTAAATCTCTCACAAAGAAAACTTTAAAATTAATTACTTTCTCTACTACGTATAGTAGATAAGTAGGGGAGGTATTGCATTCCACCCAAAAATTCGATACCGAGATTTCACCGGAAATGCATGTTTTGAGACCCCCTGAATCCAAAAAAAAAACATTTTCGGAAACATGTCCGTGTGTGTGTGTGTGTGTGTGTGTGAGTGTGTGTGTGTGTGTGTGTGTGTCTGAACAGCGTAACTAAGAAACGAACAGTCGGATAAACACCAAACTTGGTATTTAGGTTCAGTATCTTCCAGAGATGCGAGACGAAGGTTTTCAAGAAAAGACCCCCACCCCAGATTACCCTCTACATGGAACATTCTTCGAAAATTTTAATTTTCTCAAAAATGACTAACGATTTTGATTAAAATATTTTAGGTTTAAGATATTTTCATGACAAATGAAATGTATATCTCGAATTTTCTGGGAATGTCTCCAAAAGTATTCTTCATTGCGAACGACTTTTGCATAACTGGTAAACCATAAGAGATAGACAAACTTTTACTACACAAAAATGTAGATCGTATTAAAATACACAATTTATACCATATACATTTCTTTTGTTGAGTGAACCATTTTCGAGATATTGCTTGTTATTCCCTTAAATTTTCCAATACTTATACTTTTTCTCAAATTCGTTATTTAATTTTTTTGTCCTGGTACTCCAAAGAGAATGGAATACTCCACATAGCAACCAGCACTTAAAATATTTGACTATAGCTTAAAGCCTAGCAATTCCCCTTGCATCTACAAGAAAATTAGCAATAAGATTAACATCTCGATATCTCGATTAACATGAGGCATATGGGTAACAAGCGTTTGTAAAAATAGTTTGTACAAGAGTAGAGAAAGTCATGTGAGTGTAACATCAGATTTTTTTATTTGCTTACTTTATTTAAATAGATATATTTTTATAGTGCTCAACTAGTGAAAACAAAGAGCTGGCCTGGAGCAGTAAGTGCAATAATTGGACCCATGTGTTGTTTACAAACACTCGATGATGTGTTTATCTGCATTGTAATTGCATTAAGCAAACAGAACAGGAAAGAAGTATAGTTCTGAAAGGGAAAGTTGTTGGTGTAACCGAAAGTTCAATTTTTTTCTTCCCTCATTTGACACTCCGCAGAAGGTGGTTACAAATTGTGCAAGTTTTCCAAGAGGAAATGTTAAGCAGTTTGCTGTTAAATGAACTCTTGCTAATTGTTCATAAGTACATGATAGCAGTACTATAAGTGCATTAAGGCGTGAGTTAGACCCGTTAAACGTTTTTATCAACGCAAGACTTGTCGTTTAATAGCACCCTTGTATCACGTGAGTTGCAAACAATATGCTCTCCACAGCGTACGTATCTGACCCACTTCAGAGTCCCCAAGGAGCTCACTTAGCAACGAGCCACAAGACTGCATTTAAATCGTCATCCACTTCTGCACCTGTTTACTCTTGGTGGGCAAGAAGTGTGCTAGCTGTAAGTTAGTTTTAGTGCTCCTATCATAGAATGCCATTAAACCTACTTTTGATAGAAGACATGTGATGTGTAACATTCATATGACTCTGTCTATCCATTTCAAATTTTTAGAATATTCTTTACATGTTATATTCATAAAAATTAGTATTTCCATCCAAGTTAAGTTACACACAGAAATGTTTTTCTGAGAATAGACTTTGAAGTAGTCTTCGTCAGGAATCAACTTTTGCATAAAAGATAGAAAATGCACAAAAAATGCACTCATCAAAACACAATGTAGGTTAAATTAGGATAGGTCTATTTACACAACGGAGGGGGACGCCTCGCTAACTTAGACCTACACAGATCTACTGCGGCTACCACCCCTCAGGAAGAAGGGATGAAATGAAGGAACCACAGGAGCCAGACTTGCCGCAGGCATACAGGCCACAGAGACACGCGGAAGTCCCGAACAGTTGCAGGCTCGAAGACCCGTCCCACTGCTGGAGTTGGCTAGAGAGGGCGATGAACGACCTATCGAAGAAGCAGCCCTCTAACGCGCAATTTAAGTCAAACACAGTTTTAGTGGATTAACCATTTTCTAAATATTGTTACTATTGGTGTAAATTTATCAATACTTCATCATTCAGCTTTTTTTTAAGTGCTAAATCAGCGTCCATTTGTTTCGCCCATATCTCGCAAAGGGAAAGGAATATCAAAGCCAACATATAGTGATCACTTTTAAAACATTTGACCATCGCATCAACATCCTGTATCTCCTTGCACTTACAACGGTATGTGTATTGAAGCTACTTCTGCAAACGTTTATCTCGATTAAAATGAAGTAGAATTTAATAAGTATTTGTAAAAATAGTTGGTACAAAATCTATAAAAATAAACGATAATAGGAAGAGAAAGTAATGTGAATGTAACTCATCAGAATATTTTTGTAATTGCTATTGATTCTGTGTAAACTATGAATCATGTGTTAAGCTCTTATAATGTGTAATTTAAAGGAAACCTCGTCTGTACTGTCAGCAATTTTAAAGTTATTTATTTATCTATCGTTGTCTTATGTAGATTCAACCCTAATGCAACAACAATGACAAAAACTAAGAAATGTTAGATGGGTCTTTGGCTAAAAATGTGTCGCGTCTTTCAGTAGGTATGTATGGTTTCTAGCGATGAATGGGATTTGTTTGTCGTGTGCACGTGTAAGAACGCATGTGATGATTCACTCTCTGCTGGGGGAGAAGGCTGCAAGCTGTCCATTTTATTAGCCAATCAGTGAACACACTTAAATCTTTTCACTGGGCATTTACTGCTGACCTTGGCCGAGATAGTATTAGTCTATTGTTTACTAGAAATTAGCAAGGGAGCTTTAGAATAAATGAATAAGGAGAAATGCTAAGGAGGCCCATGGGGACAAACCTGTGATAATAGTCCAATTTTCTTCCTAAATATGAATATTTTTTTGAAAACTGGCGAGCATGCAAAGGCCTTACATTTGTATTATTATTATTATTATTATTATTGTTGTTGTTTTTAGTTTTATAACCATGGGTTTCAGAAAATTGTAGATACTGCCCTATATATGTCAACATTAAACTCATGACCTATTATAGCAACCTTAAGAATTACAATTGCAATATTAGGATTTATTAAATTCTCATACGAATTTAATGAAAAACTAATATTATTAGGAATTTTAATTTTAGCTTTAATTACTATTCAATGATGACGAGATGTAGTACGAGAAAGTACCTATCAGGGATTTCACACAAAAAAAGTAATCTCAGGTTTACGATGAGGAATAATCTTATTTATCACTTCAGAAATCTTTATCATTTTTTGAACTTTTTTCACAGAAGATTAACTCCCACTATCGAATTAGGATCTTTTTGACCACCTATAGGAATTATGAAAGAAGCTTTTGGAAATTATGCAATAATTTGAGCCATATCAGCTATTGGTTTTTTAGGTTTTGTCGTATGAGCTCATAAATTCACAGTAGGAATAGATGTAGATACACGAGCTTATTTCACAGGAAGTATTAGTTATTATAATGATTTTAGTTTGACATACTAGTGTTATTTGATTTAACTAACTTCTTAAATTAGTTAATTATTAACCACTAGAAGTAATTACTATGTTACTATTTTTTGGTTTAAGAGACCATTACTTGTTTTCAGTCATCTAATGATTCAATATAATTTGAAATAGATATTACAAGAGCAATTACTCCACCTAGTTTATTAGGAATAGAACGTAAAATAGCGTAGGCAAATAGAAAATATCATTCTGGTTGAATATGGACTGGAGTTACAAGAGGATTGGCTGGGATAGAATTGTCTGGATCCCCTAGAATATAGGTCACGTCAGAATCTCCGAAACCATCTGTGAAACCAACTTGTGGCGTTTCAGATGTAAACAAAACCTCACTCACTGTAGTCATTGTCACTAGGTGTATCTAATACTCAATGCCGCAATTATGCTGTGCCGTCGGCTCAACTGTTCTAAACAAGAGTACAGCAGCGCGCATGATTGGTTAGTGTTTCATTGTGTACCAGTACTTATTAGTTGAGGCAGTAGAACGTACACACTTCTCGTGTGAGCTACATTTTGACTGGCAAATGAAGATGTTTCGTAAAGTCAGATTTCAATCAACAGGCGTTCCTGTTATTATACGTCATTTCTAACCCCATGTTCCTAACCTTAGGAGCTTACTTTCGTCCATTTCTACCCTACAGTTTTCTGTACATTGTTTTTCTGCACCCTGTGTGAGGTATTTAAAATAGGTCATCGTAATAATATAAGGGGGCCAGTTACTAAATGTTTTGTTATTTGAAGAAAACTGTTTCCTCGTCTAAAAAAAATCTGATGAGTTACACTCGCATGACTTTCTCTACTCTTGTACAAACTATTTTTACAAACTCTTATTCTCCATCTATTTCATATTAATCGAGATAAACATTTGCAGAAACGGTCTTTTGACATGCAAAGAGAATTACATTTTACACATAGCGACCAGCTCTAAAGATATTTGACTATCGCTTAAGGCGTACTATGTTCCCCTTGTTTAGTATTTGCAAGGGAAATATAGAAATACAGTAGCCTTTAACCATAGACATATCTCTTAATAGCTGGTTGCTATGCGCAGCACCATTCTCTTTGCCACAGATTAATACTCTTTGCATATTCAAAGACAAAAAAAATGAATAACGAATTCCCATTTGAGAAAATAAGTATTGAAAAATCTGATGTGTTACTCTCACATGACTTTCTCTACTCTTGTACAAAGTATTTTTACAAACGCTTATTCTCCATCTAGTTCATGTTAATCGAGATAAACATTTGCAGACCCTATCTTATTGCTAATTTTCTTGTAGATGTAGGGGAAAATATATTTACAAGGGCAATATAGAAAAACAGTAGCCTTTAAGCACATACATATCTCTTAATAGCTGTTTGCTAGGTGCAGCACCATTCCCTTTGCCACAGATTAATACTCTTTGCATATCCAAGACAAAAAAATGAATAACGAATTCCCAATTGAGAAAATAAGTATTGAAAAATTTAAGGGAATAACAAGCAATATCTCGAAAATGGTTCACTCAACAAGAAAAATGTATATTACATAAATTGTGTATTTTAATGCGATCTACATTTTGTGTGTAGTAACATTTTGTCTATCTCTTATGGTTTACCAGTTATGCAAAAGTCGTTCACAATAAAGAATACTTTTGGATACATTCCCAGAAAATTCAAGATATACATTTTATTTACCATAAAAATATCTTAAACATATGATATTTTAATCAAAATCGTTAGAGCCATTTTTGAGAAAATTAAAATTTTCGAAAAATCTTCCATGTAAAGGATACTCTGGGGTGGGGGGATTTTCTTGAAAACCTTCGTGTCGTATCTTTGGAAGATACTGAACCCATATACCAAGTTTGGTGTTTATCCGACTGTTCGTTTCTGAGTTATGCTGTTCACAGACACACACACACACACACACACACACACACACACACACACACACACACACACAGACACACACACGGACATGTTTCCAAAAATGCTTTTTTTGGATTCAGGGGGTCTCAAAACATGTATTTCCGGTGAAATCTCGGTATCGAAATTTTGGGTGGAATACAATACTTCCCCTACTTACTATACGTAGTAGAGAAAGTAAAAATTTAAGGGAATAACAAGCAATATCTCGAAAATGGTTCACTCAAAAAAAAAATGTATATGACAAATTGTGTATTTTAACGCGATCTACATTTTTTGTGTAGTAAAATTTTGTCTATCTCTTATGGTTTACTAGTTATGCAAAAGTCGTTCACAATGAAGAATAATTTTGGAGACATTCCCAGAAAATTAAGATATACATTTTATTTGTCTTGAAAATATCTTAAACATATGATATTTTAATAAAAATCGTTATAGCCATTTTTGAGAAAATTAAAATTCTCGAAAAATTTCCCATGTAAAGGGTAATCTGGGGTGGGGGAGTTTCTTGAAAACTTTCGTGTCGTATCTCTGGAAGATACTGAACCTAAATACCAAGTTTGGTGTTTATCGGACTGTTCGTTTCTGAGTTATGCTGTTCACACACACACACACTCGGACACGTTTCCAAAAATGCTTTTTTTGGATTCAGGGGGTCTCAAACCATGTATTTTCGATGAAATCTCGGTATCGAATTTCTGGGTGGAATACAATACTTCCCCTACTTACTATACGTAGTAGCGAAAGTAAAAACATCACATTAAGGCTCCCTTGAACCTAATAAAATTTTGTCTTTCTCTCATCTTTCAAATAACCCACCCTGTGGGTTTATAAATTATTTATATTCCATCTATATTGGTGTAGATTTCTTCCTTGATAATTTTCCTTCAGGTGTTCCATTTTTACTTTCTTTATCACTTACTTACCTATGGTAACTGTAATAGTAAGCACTGTATTCCACCCAAAAATTCGATACAGAGATTTCAACGGAGATATATGTTTCAGTTTCCCTGAATCCAAAAAGACATATTTAGAAACAAGTCCGCACGCGTATGTGAACAGCACAGCTCAAAAACGAAATATCGAAATAAATACCAAACTTCATATTTAGTTCAGTATCTTCCGATGATACAACGCGAAGATTTCCAAGAAAATTCTCCCACGCTAAACTACTTTTACTTAGAGAATTTGTCGTTATTTTTTACTGTTTCAAAGTTGGCTGTGACAATTTTGATTAAAATATTATAGGTTCAAAATATATGTATACATATTGACTTTTTTCCAAATAGTGTGCCTTCTGTCTGAATGAATTTTATACCTGTATAACTCGTAACCTTAAGAGACAGAGAAAAACTTGCTGCACAGAAAATGCAGATCTCGTTAAAACTCGCAATTTATGTAAAATAAGCTTTTGTTGCATTAACCGTTTTCAAGATTTTAGTTGTTAATGCTTAGAATATTCAAATACTTCCTAACTATTTGAAGTGCTAAGTCGCCATTCGTTTGTTTCACATTGCCTTGTGCAATTGGTAAACCATAAGAAATAGATATAATTAACATGCCAACTCCTATCTTCTTTACTTCTCTAGTTTTTTCCCCCTTATTATTTTTCTTCGTCCAGAACTTTTATTGCCATTTATAATCTTTGTTTGTTTCTTCTATATAAGTTCAATTTATAAATTAGTGTATGCAACTATATTTTTGCAATGAATATTGTAGGCTTATGTCTGTTATGTTCAGAACAATAAATAAATAGAAAAAAATCTTAATGCACAAAGAATATAAATATCGTTAACGCACACAATTTATGTCGAATAAAGGTGTTTTGTATCGTAAATTATTTTGAGATAATATTTGTTATTGGTTTGAATTTTCAAATAATTTTCTAACTGGTAAGTTGCCATTTGCTTTTTCGCTTGATCATGCAAAGAGCTTGGAATGTCTAAGCCATCCCATAGCGACACGATTTTTAAAACTCTTAACTACTTTAGCTTACTGTATCCTGCAACTAAATGCATAAATGTCTAATGAAAGCTTATCTCGATCACCAAGATGTAGATAGGAGAATAAGCTTTTGTAAAAATAATTAATTTTTCTTTCACACAAGCCAGGACAAGGTTGAAAAGCTAGAATCAGACTGAAAAATTCAATGCCGGTATTTGACTACGGAACTCCCGGTTTCCGTCCGGTTGTTCTAACTGGTAGTACCATCAGTTCAGGTACTATGGCAATGTGCCGGAAGATTCGTGGTTCAAATCCCGGCTATGGTTAAGAAAAGAGCAGAAAAAGTCACGTGAATGCATCATATCAGACTTTTCTCTTGGTCATGCAAAGAATGCAATTTCAAAGCCATCACATAGCCACCCGTTTTTTAAAAATCGGGCTATCGCTTTGGCTTACTGTATCCCTCTTTTAGGTACTAACAACGAGAAGTACAGTGAAACCATCTCTATAAGGTTTATCTCGATTATCAAGAAGTATTTAGAAGAATTAGCTTCTGAAAGAATAGTTTGTAGAAGTGGGAAGAGAGGGTCAGAAATTTTAGGGCTTTGTTCCATATCCACATAAGTAATTAGTTCACACTTTGGCCGAAATTCAGGGATTTTGTGGCTATGCAGTTGGTCCTGAAGAGGAGCCAGCGAGAGGTATGTTAAACGAATCGCCGCCAAATCAAAATGAGTATTTTAAATAATATGCCTCAAGGTGAGTCCACACTGTTCAACATATCAACAGTTAACATTCAACAATTAACAAAATGTCACATTCAACATGTTAACTGCCTTCAATATGTTGTAACTGTGAACGTTTAACATTCTATCCACACCAGTCGACTTGTTGGGACAACAAAACCTCTCAACTAAAAGCAAAATGGACTGCAGTGATCAGGATTTGACAATTGCTATTTGTATCTGGTATGTAATAAAAACAAAAGTGGAAGGTGATGAGGTGATGAGTGAAGGTTATTTGGCACAGGAGTGAAAATATTTTGAATGAGTTTAAAATTCGGAGCAGGTTTGACTTCAATTTCTTGAAAACAAGTCAAAGTGACTTTAACTTTGTTTTGAGCAAGGTTTCTAACTTATAATTCACAAAAAGGACACATATTTGAGAGCAGCCATTCCAGCTGCCTTGAGACTTTTCGCAATTCTCTAGCAAAGTGAGGTATTATTTTTTTTCTGATATTGCCTCTGGAACAACAATAAATTGCACATAGTTTGGTATATTTGTCCATCCTTTTTATTACATATATTAACAATGTTCCATAATAGCCTCAGCAAAGATTTTATTAATGAAAGTGTCTTTTCTTTCGTCCATTCCATAACTTCACATGAAGCAAACCAAATCAAGGATACAATCACAGAACGAGTCAACACGGAACTACGGAACACAATAGCTTGAAGGAATCAGAAGTACGCCGTTGCCATGGTTACAGTCTGAAAACTTCCCAAGTTCACCCAATCACATACACAGAGAGCGAATTGACTTAACAAGTTTTCCATTAAAAGTGGAAAACATCCAACATGTTAAAAGTGTCAAACACAGCTCTTTCGGTTAACGTGTTAAGTCAATTCTGTGATCGAAATTTGGCCAACATGCAAACGTTAACATGTTGCACTTGACAAGTTTTGTTAAATGTTAATCAGTGTGGACAGGGCTTTAAACAAACAAGAAGAACAGAAAGGATGAAACAGGTATGAGGTGAGCGGAAGCTGTTAGGCCGTGGCGAGCCGCAGTGAATCGACAGTCCTCTAGTTTCGAGATTTACCCGAGATTAGGTTTAGGTTAATGTATGTATAATATGAATAGGTTTCAAATAACGGGTATTATATCAGAAATTCAGTGTAAAGGAGGCGAGAACGAAGTTTAGGCGCTCACTTAAATCTTCAGCTTTTATGCATATGGCTGAATTCATAATGAGTGTGTTAGAAGTGAAAGCATCCTATTTCTGTGAATTACACTAATACAATTAGATTGACAGTTTACTCTGTGTATGCGCAATATTAACAAAATAGAATACTGTGCTGATAAATCGCGATGAATTTGCTATACAACAAAATATCTTAAAATTGGTAAGTGGGTGGGTTAAGTCTATGTAAATGTATATATATATATTCTCTTTAAGCCAATCTTGTATGATTTTCGTTCCTCAAATCGATAGTTTTTAGTGTCTTAGTATTAAGATGGTATGGAACTATTACCATCTTCCCGGTGTTTAACGCCCCCTATAACATCTCAGATCTACAGAAAATATAAATTAAGTGTTGCCTAGTCTCCTAAGAGACGAAAATTACCCGATATTTGTCTTCTGGGAATAAAGAAAAACCCTGGAAAGATCTCAAGGAACTCGCCCAACCGGGAATGGAACTTAAGCTCTCTGGATTATAAGGATTATATTAATCGAGATAAACATTTGCAGAAACGGTCTTTTGACAAGCAAAGAGAATTACATTTTACACATAGCGACCAGCTCTAAAAATATTTGACTATCACTTAAGGCGTACTATGTTCCCCTTGTTTAGTATTTGCAAGGGCAATATAGAAATACAGTAGCCTTTAACCATAGACATATCTCTTAATAGCTGGTTGCTATGCGCAGCACCATTCTCTTTGCCACAGATTAATGCTCTTTGCATATTCAAAGACAAAAAAAATGAATAACGAATTCCCATTTGAGAAAATAAGTATTGAAAAATCTGATGTTACTCTCACATGACTTTCTCTACTCTTGTACAAAGTATTTTTACAAACGCTTGTTCTCCATCTAGTTCATGTTAATCGAGATAAACATTTGCAGACCCTATCTTATTGCTAATTTTCTTGTAGATGTAGGGGAAAATATATTTACAAGGGCAATATAGAAAAACAGTAGCCTTTAAGCACATACATATCTCTTAATAGCTGTTTGCTAGGTGCAGCACCATTCCCTTTGCCACAGATTAATACTCTTTGCATATCCAAGACAAAAAAATGAATAACGAATTCCCAATTGAGAAAATAAGTATTGAAAAATTTAAGGGAATAACAAGCAATATCTCGAAAATGGTTCACTCAACAAGAAAAATGTATACGACATAAATTGTGTATTTTAACGCGATCTACATTTTGTGTGTAGTAACATTTTGTCTATCTCTTATGGTTTACCAGTTATGCAAAAGTCGTTCACAATAAAGAATACTTTTGGATACATTCCCAGAAAATTAAAGATATACATTTTATTTACCATAAAAATATCTTAAACATATGATATTTTAATCAAAATCGTTAGCCATTTTTGAGAAAATTAATATTTTCGAAAAATCTTCCATGTAAAGGATACTCTGGGGTGGGGGTATTTTCTTGAAAACCTTCGTGTCGTATCTTTGGAAGATACTGAACCCAAATACCAAGTTTGGTGTTTATCCGACTGTTCGTTTCTGAGTTATGCTGTTCACAGACACACACACAGACACACACACAGACACACAGACACACACACGGACATGTTTCCAAAAATGCTTTTTTTTGATTCAGGGGGTCTCAAAACATGTATTTCCGGTGAAATCTCGGTATCGAAATTTTTGGTGGAATACAATACTTCCCCTACTTACTATACGTAGTAGAGAAAGTAAAAAGTTAAGGGAATAACAAGCAATATCTCGAAAATGGTTCACTCAAAAAAAAATGTATATGACAAATTGTGTATTTTAACGCGATCTACATTTTTTGTGTAGTAAAATTTTGTCTATCTCTTATGGTTTACTAGTTATGCAAAAGTCGTTCACAATGAAGAATAATTTTGGAGTCATTCCCAGAAAATTAAGATATACATTTTATTTGTCTTGAAAATATCTTAAATATATGATATTTTAATAAAAATCGTTATAGCCATTTTTGAGAAAATTAAAATTCTCGAAAAATTTCCCATGTAAAGGGTAATCTGGGGTGGGGGAGTTTCTTGAAAACTTTCGTGTCGTATCTCTGGAAGATACTGAACCGAAATACCAAGTTTGGTGTTTATCGAACTGTTCGTTTCTGAGTTATGCTGTTCACACACACACACACACACACACACACGGACACGTTTCCAAAAATGCTTTTTTTGGATTCAGGGGGTCTCAAACCATGTATTTTCGATGAAATCTCGGTATCGAATTTCTGGGTGGAATACAATACTTCCCCTACTTACTATACGTAGAAGCGAAAGTAAAAACATCACATTAAGGCTCCCTTGAACCTAATAAAATTTTGTCTTTCTCTCATGTTTCAAATAACCCACCCTGTGGGTTTATAAATTATTTATATTCCATCTATATTGGTGTAGATTTCTTCCTTGATAATTTTCCTTCAGGTGTTCCATTTTTACTTTCTTTATCACTTACTTACCTATGGTAACTGTAATAGTAAGCACTGTATTCCACCCAAAAATTCGATACAGAGATTTCAACGGAGATATATGTTTCAGTTTCCCTGAATCCAAAAAGACATATTTAGAAACAAGTCCGCACGCGTATGTGAACAGCACAGCTCAAAAACGAAATATCGAAATAAATACCAACCTCATATTTAGTTCAGTATCTTCCGATGATACAACGCGAAGATTTCCAAGAAAATTCTCCCACGCTAAACTACTTTTACTTAGAGAATTTGTCGTTATTTTTTACTGTTTCAAAGTTGGCTGTGACAATTTTGATTAAAATATTATAGGTTCAAAATATATGTATACATATTGATTTTTTTCCAAATAGTGTGCCTTCTGTCTGAATGAATTTTATACCTGTATAACTCGTAACCTTAAGAGACAGAGAAAAACTTGCTGCACAGAAAATGCAGATCTCGTTAAAACTCGCAATTTATGTAAAATAAGCTTTTGTTGCATTAACCGTTTTCAAGATTTTAGTTGTTAATGCTTCGAATATTCAAATGCTTCCTAACTATTTGAAGTGCTAAGTCGCCATTCGTTTGTTTCACATTGCCTTGTGCAATTGGTAAACCATAAGAAATAGATATAATTAACATGCCAACTCCTATCTTCTTTACTTCTCTAGTTTTTTCCCCCTTATTATTTTTCTTCGTCCAGAACTTTTATTGCCATTTATAATCTTTGTTTGTTTCTTCTATATAAGTTCAATTTATAAATTAGTGTATGCAACTATATTTTTGCAATGAATATTGTAGGCTTATGTCTGTTATGTTCAGAACAATAAATAAATAGAAAAAAATCTTAATGCACAAAGAATATAAATATCGTTAACGCACACAATTTATGTCGAATAAAGGTGTTTTGTATCGTAAATTATTTTGAGATAATATTTGTTATTGGTTTGAATTTTCAAATAATTTTCTAACTGGTAAGTTGCCATTTGCTTTTTTGCTTGATCATGCAAAGAGCTTGGAATGTCTAAGCCATCCCATAGCGACACGATTTTTAAAACTCTTAACTACTTTAGCCTACTGTATCCTGCAACTAAATGCATAAATGTCTAATGAAAGCTTATCTCGATCACCAAGATGTAGATAGGAGAATAAGCTTTTGTAAAAATAATTAATTTTTCTTTCACACAAGCCTGGACAAGGTTGAAAAGCTAGAATCAGACTGAAAAATTCAATGCCGGTATTTGAGTACGGAACTCCCGGTTTCCGTCCGGTTGTTCTAACTGGTAGTGCCATCAGTTCAGGTACTATGGCAATGTGCCGAAGATTCGTGGTTCAAATCCCGGCTATGGTTAAGAAAAGAGCAGAAAAAGTCACGTGAATGCATCATATCAGACTTTTCTCTTGGTCATGCAAAGAATGCAATTTCAAAGCCATCACATAGCCACCCGTTTTTTAAAAATCGGGCTATCGCTTTGGCTTACTGTATCCCTCTTTTAGGTACTAACAACGAGAAGTACAGTGAAACCATCTCTATAAGGTTTATCTCGATTATCAAGAAGTATTTAGAAGAATTAGCTTCTGAAAAAATAGTTTGTAGAAGTGGGAAGAGAGGGTCAGAAATTTTAGGGCTTTGTTCCATATCCACATAAGTAATTAGTTCACACTTTGGCCGAAATTCAGGGATTTTGTGGCTATGCAGTTGGTCCTGAAGAGGAGCCAGCGAGAGGTATGTTAAACGAATCGCCGCCAAATCAAAATGAGTATTTTAAATAATATGCCTCAAGGTGAGTCCACACTGTTCAACATATCAACAGTTAACATTCAACAATTAACAAAATGTCACATTCAACATGTTAAATGCCTTCAACATGTTGTAACTGTGAACGTTTAACATTCTATCCACACCAGTCGACTTGTTGGGACAACAAAACCTCTCAACTAAAAGCAAAATGGACTGCAGTGATCAGGATTTGACAATTGCTATTTGTATCTGGTATGTAATAAAAACAAAAGTGGAAGGTGATGAGGTGATGAGTGAAGGTTATTTGACACAGGAGTGAAAATATTTTGAATGAGTTTAAAATTCGGAGCAGGTTTGACTTCAATTTCTTGAAAACAAGTCAAAGTGACTTTAACTTTGTTTTGAGCAAGGTTTCTAACTTATAATTCACAAAAAGGACACATATTTGAGAGCAGCCATTCCAGCTGCCTTGAGACTTTTCGCAATTCTCTAGCAAAGTGAGGTTATTATTTTTTTTCTGATATTGCCTCTGGAACAACAATAAATTGCACATAGTTTGGTATATTTGTCCATCCTTTTTATTACATATATTAACAATGTTCCATAATAGCCTCAGCAAAGATTTTATTAATGAAAGTGTCTTTTCTTTCGTCCATTCCATAACTTCACATGAAGCAAACCAAATCAAGGATACAATCACAGAACGAGTCAACACGGAACTACGGAACACAATAGCTTGAAGGAATCAGAAGTACGCCGTTGCCATGGTTACAGTCTGAAAACTTCCCAAGTTCACCCAATCACATACACAGAGAGCGAATTGACTTAACAAGTTTTCCATTAAAAGTGGAAAACATCCAACATGTTAAAAGTGTCAAACACAGCTCTTTCGGTTAACGTGTTAAGTCAATTCTGTGATCGAAATTTGGCCAACATGCAAACGTTAACATGTTGCACTTGACAAGTTTTGTTAAATGTTAATCAGTGTGGACAGGGCTTTAAACAAACAAGAAGAACAGAAAGGATGAAACAGGTATGAGGTGAGCGGAAGCTGTTAGGCCGTGGCGAGCCGCAGTGAATCGACAGTCCTCTAGTTTCGAGATTTACCCGAGATTAGGTTTAGGTTAATGTATGTATAATATGAATAGGTTTCAAATAACGGGTATTATATCAGAAATTCAGTGTAAAGGAGGCGAGAACGAAGTTTAGGCGCTCACTTAAATCTTCAGCTTTTATGCATATGGCTGAATTCATAATGAGTGTGTTAGAAGTGAAAGCATCCTATTTCTGTGAATTACACTAATACAATTAGATTGACAGTTTACTCTGTGTATGCGCAATATTAACAAAATAGAATACTGTGCTGATAAATCGCGATGAATTTGCTATACAACAAAATATCTTAAAATTGGTAAGTGGGTGGGTTAAGTCTATGTAAATGTATATATATATTCTCTTTAAGCCAATCTTGTATGATTTTCGTTCCTCAAATCGATAGTTTTTAGTGTCTTAGTATTAAGATGGTATGGAACTATTACCATCTTCCCGGTGTTTAACGCCCCCTATAACATCTCAGATCTACAGAAAATATAAATTAAGTGTTGCCTAGTCTCCTAAGAGACGAAAATTACCCGATATTTGTCTTCTGGGAATAAAGAAAAATCCTGGAAAGATCTCAAGGAACTCGCCCAACCGGGAATGGAACTTAAGCTCTCTGGATTATAAGGATTATATTAATCGAGATAAACATTTGCAGAAACGGTCTTTTGACATGCAAAGAGAATTACATTTTACACATAGCGACCAGCTCTAAAAATATTTGACTATCACTTAAGGCGTACTATGTTCCCCTTGTTTAGTATTTGCAAGGGCAATATAGAAATACAGTAGCCTTTAACCATAGACATATCTCTTAATAGCTGGTTGCTATGCGCAGCACCATTCTCTTTGCCACAGATTAATGCTCTTTGCATATTCAAAGACAAAAAAAATGAATAACGAATTCCCATTTGAGAAAATAAGTATTGAAAAATCTGATGTTACTCTCACATGACTTTCTCTACTCTTGTACAAAGTATTTTTACAAACGCTTGTTCTCCATCTAGTTCATGTTAATCGAGATAAACATTTGCAGACCCTATCTTATTGCTAATTTTCTTGTAGATGTAGGGGAAAATATATTTACAAGGGCAATATAGAAAAACAGTAGCCTTTAAGCACATACATATCTCTTAATAGCTGTTTGCTAGGTGCAGCACCATTCCCTTTGCCACAGATTAATACTCTTTGCATATCCAAGACAAAAAAATGAATAACGAATTCCCAATTGAGAAAATAAGTATTGAAAAATTTAAGGGAATAACAAGCAATATCTCGAAAATGGTTCACTCAACAAGAAAAATGTATACGACATAAATTGTGTATTTTAACGCGATCTACATTTTGTGTGTAGTAACATTTTGTCTATCTCTTATGGTTTACCAGTTATGCAAAAGTCGTTCACAATAAAGAATACTTTTGGATACATTCCCAGAAAATTAAAGATATACATTTTATTTACCATAAAAATATCTTAAACATATGATATTTTAATCAAAATCGTTAGCCATTTTTGAGAAAATTAATATTTTCGAAAAATCTTCCATGTAAAGGATACTCTGGGGTGGGGGTATTTTCTTGAAAACCTTCGTGTCGTATCTTTGGAAGATACTGAACCCAAATACCAAGTTTGGTGTTTATCCGACTGTTCGTTTCTGAGTTATGCTGTTCACAGACACACACACAGACACACACACAGACACACAGACACACACACGGACATGTTTCCAAAAATGCTTTTTTTTGATTCAGGGGGTCTCAAAACATGTATTTCCGGTGAAATCTCGGTATCGAAATTTTTGGTGGAATACAATACTTCCCCTACTTACTATACGTAGTAGAGAAAGTAAAAAGTTAAGGGAATAACAAGCAATATCTCGAAAATGGTTCACTCAAAAAAAAATGTATATGACAAATTGTGTATTTTAACGCGATCTACATTTTTTGTGTAGTAAAATCTTTTCTGAGTTATTCTGTTCACACACACACACACACACACACACACACACACACACACACACACACACACACACACACACACACACACACACACACACACACACACACAGCCACAGCCACAGCCACGGACGTTTCCAAAAATTCTTTTTTTGGATTCAGGGGGTCTCAAAACATGTATTTCCGGTGAAATATCGGTATCGAATTTTTGGGTGGAATACAATACTTCCCCTACTTATTATACGCAGTAGAGAAAGTAAAAATGTAGACCTCTTTAAAACACACAATTTATTTGAATAATCTTTTCTGTTGCATCAGCCATCCGAGATCTTCATTATTATTAGTTTGAATTTTTCAACGCCTATGCCATTTTCTTAAAGTGCTGTCGCCTTTCAGTTGTTTCTCACTATGTCGTGGAAAGAGCATGTAATTCCAAGGCCAGCATATACCAACTAGCTTTAAACTATGGACTCTTTCTCCCTCTATGCCCCTTGCACCTACAACTAAATCTGTAATGAAACTGTTTCTGCAAATGCTTATTTCGATTAATGAAGTAGAGAGAAATAGAAGCTTTCCTGAGAATAGTTTGTAGAAGCTACATAAAAATAAACGTCGTTGGGTAGAGAAAGTGATGTGAATGTAACATATCAAACTTTTTTTTACTTTTTATTTTCTCAAAAATGTTTCTAGAAGTTTTTGATAAAATATATGTATGAAATATTATATACTATCAATAAAACAGTACTTGAATTGTCTGTAAATAACCTCTGAATACTTTTACATTCTTAATGAATTTTCATACAAGATACCAAAGACGTATAAGACAAAACGTGTTATTCTCATAAAAGTGTGCAATTTATGCCAAGTAATATTTTTTGGTTATTAACTAATTCTGAAATACCCGCAGTTATTTTTGTATTCAAAGCAGTGCTTTTGAAGCGTTAAGTGATCATTTCTTTGTACCTCATAAGCTCATGCAAAAAATGTGAAATATGTACCTATGTAGGCTAGAATACAGAAAACATTTGACTGTCGTTTCAGCTTCCTCTGTGCTCTTGTGCAACTACAATACAATGTGTGCTGAAGCCTGTTTTGGGGAAATTTTTTACCAAGATTTACTACAAGGATAAGGGAAAATAAGCTTTTGTGCAAGTAATTTACAGAGCAGGCATGAAAATACATTCGTAACACAGGATTTTTAAAATACGTCTAGGTGGAGAATTTCAGGTTCTTGTTAACCGCATTCCCTGAAGCAAACATATGTGAAAAGGAAAATAATTGGAAGATCTGTCAAAATGAATGCGTAGATTTGTATGTTGAGTTAATGCGGTAGTAAGTAAGGTATACTCACAGCCAAAGAAAACTAAGGGTAGATTGTAGTGCAAGACGTCTGGAAGCTGGAAGAATGACGCAGTACGAGGGCCATGCTGCCCGGGGCACAGCCCAGCCCCGGTTACCACTTGAGACCCAACTGAATCGAGACCACTCGGGCCAATACTCCGTGCAGCACGTCATTGCTTCTGCGCACTTGGTTACCATGGCGACAACCCTTTCTGCCTCACTGTATTGGAAAATAATAAATCTGTTGCCCTTTTTTCAGGGGAAATTTGTTAAGCTAGTGATGCATACGTATGCTCAAGTCTCTGAAGAGAAAAGGATTATAACGTCTAGTTTTCTGAATGCCATGAAAGCTTAGGATACACTCCATTTGCAATAATCACCTAGTTACCTAGTTACCTACTCCCTCATAGCACTGCTACCCCTCTCTCCACCTCCCAGACATCTGCAATTTACCCATAAAAACAGTAGAGCGTCTGGTCTTAAGAGATGCGCCGTGAAATGGGGTTGATTTGGCCAATTATTGTTTTCCACTGCTTATCTATCTAACACAGCGGAGCTCTTAAGATCCATAAATACGGCAGAACATTAAAATAAATTCCAAACTTAATACTTAAAACAGACGTGCTTTTAGGACACAAGGAAACCCCCCACACCATCCACCGTTAGGAAATATTGTTCCTAATTGTTTATGTTATTTAAAATAGCTATGACGGTTTTGATTAAAATATCACGTTTTGAAATACTGGCTTGAATTTTCTATGAATACCCTGTGAAATATCTTCATTCTCATTGATGTTTCTTACAACTGGAAAACAATAAAACATGCATAAAGGCGCAATAGAGGAAAAGTGTAGAGTCAATTAAAATGTACAGTTCATGTTAAGTAACTTGGCATTAACAATTTACAAAGTATTTGTTCGAAATTTTGCAATATCTTAAGTTTACATTGTTTCCCATTAGCTCCTGCAAAGAGATGGAATATCATGGCTAGCTTTTATCGATCTGTTTTCTTACAGTTAATTGTCGTCCTTTAGTCCTCGTGTATCTACAGTAAAATCTTTGCTGAAGCCAGTTCCAGCAAATATGTATCATGTTTATCAGGAAGAAGTAGAAAGTAGAAAAATGTATTTGTTATACGTTTTAGAATTCCTATTAAATTAAATGATAAAGAGTAGAGAAGGTCATGTACTTATTGGACATCAGATTTTTTTTCAATTACATATAATAATAATAATAATAATAATAATAATAATAATAATAATAATAATTAGGCGGCGCCGTGGCCGAGTGCTTAGACCGCTCGCCCCCCACCGAGGCGGCACGGGTTCAATCCCAGGGACCTGCATGTGGGATTTGTGGTGGACGAAGCGACGTATGGGCGGGTTTTCTCCGGGTTCTCCGGTTTCCCCCGCCATTCATTCCACCAACTGCTCCATAATCACCTTTCCTTTCATCCATTTCACCAACATTTCGTTTCATCTACTTCCCTCATCCCATACCAGGCATCGGGCTGATCACCCATCCTGGATGCTCTGTCTGATCCATGAGTGTCTGCTCCTCGACGGGCCTCTGACCCCGGGCACCCGCTTGTAAGTCCTGGGGGTGTAAGTCCTACATAACATATAATGAATGAATGAATATAATAATTATGCTTTTCTTTTGTTTCTGCACTTAAGTGCCGTCCGTGCTTAAGAATACAGATGACCACAGTAACATTCTATACTTATATACTTTATATTTGTTTATAAACCATGAGTTTAATATCTAAAACGTTGATTTAAGTCAATGCATCTAGAGCAATGTCAACCAACTGAATACTCTGTGACGTCACGAATAAGTGTCTTCTTGCTCATGGCTCTCAGGTAAAACTTCAGTGAGAATGGCAGGTAATGAGGCAAGGGAAAACGCGAAGTTACTGTGCTACTGAGGTAAGAGAAATTCATATAGTACTTTGCTCATAATATGTGGTTGCAAGACACACAACCCTTCCCTTCCCTCCGCAACCACTGCCAACGAATCCCCCAACAGTGTTACGTCACAGGACTGTGATATGTTACATATAACCGAGCTGGCTAAGTGGTCTAGAGATTGCGCCTCCTCCGTCCTGTAGTGGTTACCATGCTAGCCTCTAGTTCCCGAGGTCGAGGGGTCAAACCCAGGGAGGGCGATGGATTTTTTCGGGAGTAAAAATCCTTAGCATGGCTTCCTTCGGAAGGGAAGTAAAGCCGGTGGTCCCGTGCTGTAGATTTACGGCACGTAAAAGAACCTCAAGCCTTATAAAGAGGCCTCTGAGCAAAATTTCCAGTATTTCACGCCCAATATAGAATGGGACGCTAAGGACCGTAGTAGTTAAAGAGCGTCCATAAATAAAACTCAATTTTCAATTTGGTCTAGAGATTGTCATTCAAAGCCTATGTGCTAAATTTTCCAAAACGCTTTTCTACATGTTTCATTCGCAAGAAGTTTAGACCAACAAAGGACCATAGCTTATCCTGAAAACAAGCTACCGCGTATCCTGAGCGACTGGCGTGACGTTTTGAGAGCTACACCGGTTTTAATAACGATTTGATTATGCTTATCACTTTCATCACTGCTGTCACAGTCGCAGCCACTTTCACTATCATTATCTGCGGTAATCCAGAGGCTATTTTATGCATCAAGTTGATTTGGCGATTCTTTCTATATATATATCAGCAGCAAAAATATCCGTAGTTTTATCAAATTCTTTAATATTATATCGCTATTAAAGAATTAGGAAGTTTAGGTATTTCTTTTCTGCATGCGTTCTCACTGCAGACCGTGTACTTCTCAAGAGATTTTTAAAAGGCATCGCTTACTGAAATTTTAATTCTTATCTCAGTAAACGTAGACAGTGAGCACGAGGAACCATGTATTGCTTCAAATTCAGATGAAACTGTTTATATTTCCAACACCCTTTGTGTTCCATACAGGGCCTACAAAAACTGTATATAA
The DNA here is from genome assembly GCA_030765065.1 of Deroplatys truncata. Classification (NCBI taxonomy): domain Eukaryota; kingdom Metazoa; phylum Arthropoda; class Insecta; order Mantodea; family Mantidae; genus Deroplatys; species Deroplatys truncata. The sequence continues at coordinate 52,173,142 of CM060982.1, forward strand.
TTTTGCACACTCGCAGAACCAAGGATAGTCTGAACACCAAGAGTTTAAACTGAATATTTATAACCACCATATGCCTTTGTTATAAGACTTGTTAAACTTATGAGTTATTACTTTTTCGGCACGAAGCAGGTGGTTACAGAGATGAGACCTAGAAGACTAACTGTCCGCCTTTCTATACGAGAGCGGCAGTTAGACTGGACGGTACCCTAATGCCATCTGCATGGCACAAATCAGAAGATCCAGTTGCTATGCACTAGGGTCTCTGTGGACACGTGGCGAAGCAGGTGGTTACAGGGAAGAGACCTAGAAGTATAACTGTCCACCACACCTCGATCTAACAGTTATCCACTAACAGATCCGTCGCGATATGACCCTGTAGTAAGCGACGTAAAATAAAAGAGTAAATAAATGTCTTTTTGTCTGTAAATGAACGCGAAGCGAAAGATTGTTTCAAAATATTTTCATCAATGCAATTGTATACTTTTCGTGGAATAAGGGATTTTCATGCCTCAAAATGGACATCACTGTTTGCACTCGAAACTCAAACACAAAAACAAGCAAGAGAACACGTGTAGGAGAATTCTCTCCTTAAAATCCGCGAGCTGCTTCCCAATCGCTTTATTCTGCGTCATTACTTATATAGTTACTTTCTCTACCACGATTGTAATCCACCCAAAAATTTGATATCGAGATTTTACCTTAAATACATGTTTTGAGGCACTCTGAATCCAAATAAAGCATTTTTGGAAAATGTCCGTGTGTGTGTGTGTTGTGTGTGTGTGTGTGTGTGTGTGTGTGTGTGTGTGAACAGCATAACTAAAAATCGAAAAGTCGGATATGAACCAAACTTGGTATTTAAGTTCAGTATCTCCCAAGGATGCGACACGAACATTTTCAAGAAACTCTCTCCAACTATCCTTTACATGGAACATTTTTCGAAAATTTTTATTTTCTAAAAAAAATGGCTCTCACGATTTTGATTAAAATACCATATATTAAAGATATTTCATGAAAAAATAAATTTATATCTTCGATTTTCTAGGAATTGCCTTGAAATCTTCTTCATTCGGAAGGAATGTTGTATAATCTTGTATAACTGGTGAACGTTAAACGATAGACGAAAACGTGCTATACAAAAAATATAGATCTCTTTAAAACACACAATTCATAGATAAGTTTTCTGTGGCATAAGCCATTTCTGAGATATCCGTTATTAATGGCTGGAACTGTTAATTACTTGATCATTCTTATGTCCCGTCAATATTCGGTTGTTTCTCGCGCTTGCATGGAAGCAGTATGTAATTTTAAGCCAGCGTATTGCGCCCAGTTCTTAAACATTTGACTATCACTGTTCTTTTTGTATCTATAACGAAATGTTTAATGTAGCTGTTTCTGCAAAGGTTTATTTGGATTAAAATGTAGTAGACAGAAAAATAAGCTTTAGTAAGAATAGACTATATACCCGCTAATAAAGATAGAGGGTAGGGAGAGTCATGTGAATGTATCACATCAGCTTTTTACTTTCTCTACTATGTATAGTAAGTAGGGGAAGTATTGTATTCCACCCAAAAATTCGATACCGAGATTTCACCGGAAATACATGTTTTGAGGCCCCCTGAATCCAAAAAAAGCATTTTTGGAAACATGTCCGTGTATGTGTGTGTCTCTGAACAGCATTACTCAGAAACGAACAGTCGGATAAACACCAAACTTGGAATTTAGGTTCAGAACATTTTACGAAAATTTTAATTTTCTCAAAAATGGCTCTAACGATTTTGATTAAAGTATCATATGTTTAAGATATTTTCATGACAAATGAAATGTATATCTCGAATCCTCTGGGAATGTCTCCAAAAGTATTTTTCATTGTGAACGACTTTTGCATAACTGGTAAACCATAAGAGATAGACAAAATTTTACTACACAAAAATGTAGATCGCGTTAAAATACACAACTTAGGTCATATACATGTTTTTTGTTGAGTGAACCATTTTCGAGATATTGCTTGTTATTCCCGTAAATTTTTCAATACTTATTTTCTCAAATCGGAATTCGTTATTCATTTTTTTGTCTTGGATATGCAAAGAGATTAATGTGTGGGAAAGGGAATAGTGCTGCACCTAGCAACCAGCTATTAAGAGTAATGTCTACGCTTAAAGGCTACTGTATTTCTATATTGCCCTTGTAAATATATATTCCCCTTACATCTACAAGAAACTTAGCAATAAGATAGAGTCTGCAAATGTTTATCTCGATTAACATGAAGTAGATGGAGAATAAGCGTTTGTAAAAATAGTTTGTACAAGAGTAGAGAGAGTCATGTGAGTGTAACACATCAGAATTTTTTTGTCCTGGTAATGCAAAGAGAATGGAATACTCCACATAGCAACCAGCTCTTAAAATATTTGACTATCGCTTAAAACCTACCAATTCCCCTTGCATCTACAGGAAAATTAGCAATTAGATTAACATCTCGATATCTCGATTAACATGAAGCATATGGAGAATAAGCATTTGTAAAAATGGTTTGTACAAGAGTAGAGAAAGTCATATGAGTGTAACACATCAGAAATTTTTTCCTTATTATTTTCACATTATTACCGCTGAAAATAGACGCAAGATAGTCGGGTTGTTGCAACGCTACTTCCTTCACCGTTGGACAAGTTGTATTTAATTCATAGATGCCTTAATGAAATCTTGGGCAGGAATGGGTTCTGAACTGACTACTGATGGTGTTATGATCAAAATGTGTCAATGTCCCTGAATTACACTGAAAATGTTGTACATTTTTGTGCAAGGCAATGTTATGGCTTGTTATATAATTATGTTGTTCAATCATGTATGTTTAAATTCTCTTCTTAGTAATCTAAATAATATTACTAGGCATTTAATTATATAACTTTAACATCTTATAAACAATTACAGTTATACAATTTAAAATCAATTCTACCATTTCTGAAATTATTTAAGATGTAATATGTCTTGAGTAACATTCAGATGTATATTTATTGTAGTTAAGTATATTACGCACTCGCTTACTTTAATAAGTAAAGTTTTCTGATATTAAAGACTCATAGCTATGTGCTTTATTACAATGTTACGCAGTTATTATACGTTCATTTGGATAGTTGTGATCCTTAGAACTATATACCGTATGTAACGTACATACATAATGCAGAAGTTAGCTAATCCTACAGGACATGGAATTGTAATATACAGAGGGGTCCAAAAAATGCATATGCTGCTTGATCTTCAATGACTTTGTGATGAATTGAGATACAACTCTCAAATTTGGTGAAAGTGTACATCTGAGGTTGTTGCATACAGGAATGAGGATGACCCAGATCGATGAATTGAGTACTGTCAGTGGTTCGTAAACATGGTGCGCAAGGATGAAGCTTCTGCAGACGAGGTTGTCTCGTCGGGTGAGACACAATTCAAGCGGAAAGGGACTGTAAACTGACACAATTGAGGGGTATAGTGAGAGACAACAGATGACAGGAGAATGCTGGAAATGGCGAAAATTCAGTTTTCAGTTTCTTGTGGCATTCCCTGTCATCTGATATCTATCATGTGAACTAGGACAACGTGGCATAGCTCCCACTTTTCTGCAGCAGTTTCTCTACATTTGGGGATACGTCCTCGTCAGTATTTTAAGTGAGAGGAGGAGCAATGCTACATACTTTTTTCAGGCTTTTCTAATGGACCAAATAAAAACTACAGTTTTTAATTGTATTATTCTCTCCTTGTTCCCGTGTCATAGATTTACGGCACGTAAAACAATCTCAAACCTGATAAAGAGGCCTCTGAGCAAACATTTCCGATCTTTCACGCCCAATATAGAATGGGACGCTAAGAACCATAGCAGTTCAAGAGCGTCCATAAATACGAGCATCCGTAAAACTAAAAAAAACAGACCTTCTTTTGCCAAAGGACTCTGTGACTGCATTCAACATTATAACCCCGAGAAACAGATCATATTTACATACCTGACCAGTGGCATGAAGTTGCATAAAATTCCAGAGTCAAAGAGCCGTTTACGTCATTCGAATGAAAGCAGAAGATTTCAGGGATTTTCAACAGTAAAATAGTAAAGAGTGGAGTTGCAGTAATTGGTGCTCTTTTTTCTTTCTTTCTTTTTTTAAGCTCAACGGACGATGAATGAATGAAATAGGTGAAATTATGCCCAAATGGGCCGAGGGTCCATAGAGCTTAAAGTTATCCGACATTCTTCTTCTCAGGATAAGGGAAACCCGGAAAAAGTTTTATCCAAGTCACTCACCCTAACCGAGATACGAACTCGAGACCTCTTGAATATGAGGCAGACACACTACCCTCACACCACAGAGGTGGGCTTAAGGTGCTAGCTTTAATACCAGAAAAATAACTCCTGTCAGATTTGATAAACAGCCAGGCATGCTCTTTTACTGATGTAGAATAGTGGCATGGCTTGGATCTCTTCAAGAAGATGCCAGATCGTCGCTCAAAAACCAGAAGAGACCCCATGCTTGATCATCCTTACATGATTCAACTTCTTGAAAAAATACTATTACTCTAACCATACAGATGACCCATATCATCCCTGTAGTTAAAAAACCTCATGGCAATAATGCCATATATTCCTCCAGTTTTTCATGATGTTTACCAAAAACTAAAATACACAGAAACATTGGGCAGTGAAGATGCTCCAGAGGAGATAGCAATTTGTTTTATGTAGTTGATGTGCAAGCCTGTTAACATGATTTACAATCATAAAACAGTATTTAAGCCAGGATAAAACTTATGATATGTCAGTATAACATTTCTGGCTTTCCATACAAAAATAATGCCATACATGTTCATAACGATGATTTTGAAAACTCAATTTATTTTCCATTTTGTCAAAGTGGTATAGCTCCCTCTCTCACTAGATCCTTCAATTGTGTGTACTGGCCCCATGTGGACAAAATCTACCATTTAGTGCGGCTTAATGTGTGGGGTGAGTGTCCTCTCGGGGATTGATTGGACCGTTATTCTTTGAAAAACCAGTCCCGGTGCTGTTTTATCATGGAATACTGCAAACATAAAGTTTAATTGTGATCTGAGAGCTGTATGTGACAAGGCGTTTTGTCTGCATCATTGTGCACCAGTTCACTACCATCGAGATGTCAGAGAGTACCTTAATGAAACTCTCCCTGCACGATAGATAGACTGAAGAGGCGCTGTTGAATATCAACAACGGTCCGCAGACCTAACACCTCTAAGAGCATTTAAATAAAACACAGGTAGCATCTTGGAAAAGACTTCTTGAGCTTCACAAGGCACATCAAATTCGGGGGTATCGAGGGAGGTGGGATGGTATGAAGACACAATACACTGTAAAATAAGAGCAGTGAGGTACTGGCTGAGGCTGATGCAGGGGGATAACTCCACATTACGATCCAAATGTTATAAATACCAGCGAGAAATCCTGTCTCCTAAGTTTTGGGCAGCTGATTTGGAAAGGAGTTTGACGAGAATAGGAATGGGGTCAGTATGGCAAAGAGCTGAAACAAATGACAAAAACAAATGGAAAGGAGTCAAAAGAAGACTAAGAGACATCAACCAACAGGAAATAGAATCGGTTGTAAAATTAAACCTTCTCTAAGTCTAGCAAATGAAATAAAATTTAATTGGGTTAAAGAGGCATATATACTTCACTTAGAAAGAAAGGAAAAATCAGGAATGGCATGGTTTAGACTGGGTGCTGGTGGGCACCAAAAATGACTGACGATTCTGGCAGGAGAATCTGCCCATTCTGTGATTTGGATGAGGACTGGGTGCACAGTGGGAGGACTAGCGAACAATTAAACTCAAAGAAACATTCTTAAGTCCCTCAAGAAAGAGCTTGGCATGTTGGTAGCTACTGGCTGACCAGAGGAACTGGCAAAACATGGGCAATTTCTTGGCTAAAGTGCGCGAAGCTAGGTCAAATTTGTTCAGTTAGACAAAGGTAATTTATATCCATTTTCCTTTTTCTTGTTCTTTTTGTTTTGTTTTCTTTTTCTGTTGTTTATTTTGTCACCATGCTTGTATCTTAAATATTCATGTACGGTCAATGACCCATGCACTAAATACTTGAGTAATAACTTCAATAATTTGAAACCAATAAAGATACCTTATCTGTCTATCCAATTTCGGAGGGATCCTAAAGGATGTTTTGGGAAAATCCACCCACACTGGTTGCATTACGCGAAAACATTGAATTATCGTGTGCAGCAATTCCACTGGACACGTAACAGTAGGTTGCTCGTGGCACTGTTTGTCGACATCCATTGTGTTTGAATGCTGATGATGGCCACTTAAAATAACGCAACTGATTTTAGTAAGCTGAATATTAAGCTAGATCTTCGCCAAATTTGAGGCTTGTATCTCAATTAATTAGAAAGTTATTAATGATCAAACAGTGTATATATCTTTGGACCCTTCTGTAGAATGTAGTATGTGATTATCGAAGGCGACACCTCCCCACTGCGACCAACTAGATCTATTGTGGCTACACCGCTGGGAGGCAGGCATGAAGTGAAGGAGCCGCAGGACGTCTTAGTTCCCCAGGTAGACAGGATCTCAGAGACGTCCGGAAGTCCCTGTCATTTCAGTACGAAACACCCGCCCTCGCCAGTAGACGTAGACTCCCGTGAGAGGGCGACGAAGTGGCCCTTGCAGACAGGCCAACGCGCCCTGTCGTTGGCGGAAAGAAATCTTTCCAAAGCGCAGTAACCATGCCATCTGGCCATCATTAGATGCACTACGGAACCCGGAGACGCCTAAAAGATGAAAGGGAGAAAGATGAAACGACGGAAAGGAGAAATCGTGGTAGAATACATCTCTAGGCATTCGCCTAGGCGACCAGAGGAAAACCACAAAAAAACATGATCAAAGTGGTTAGTCACCGAGAATCAAACCCGGGACCTCCCGAATGCGGGGTACAAACTTTACCGCCTGAGCTATCCCGCTCGTTTAGACCGTTCTTAGTCTGCATTGTTTTGAATTGTACGTGTCCACCCTCGTCTAAATTACCAGTTCACGACTGCCCTTGAAGCGTCAATACCTATCTGTTTACCCTTCGATCCCGTCATTGAGAAGCATAATCCGACCTCTCGTTTTGTTTACGTCCAGCACTTGCCGATACTTAACCTCCCTATTAGACACCCGACCTAGATATTAGGGTTTAATAGCAATTTTGTTGGTAAATTAGACAAACTAGCCTATGTTAGCTCTTATACGTACGTATACCAGTTCTACTGGATAAGACACGAAGAAAAGGACAAAAAGAAACATAAGTTGGCAATTAAACATCTTGCCCAATACAGCAAAGTATGTTTACATATCGTATGCTTGCAGCCCTATCAGTGCAAGTGTTTTTTTAAACGTGCAAGGTCGCCAAGTTGCGGCAAGCGTTGATGTAAACACTTAACGAAAATAGTTATCTTTGAGCCAACCTGCCCTCCTCACCTGAAACAATTTGTCTTTCAGCACGTAGTATATACTGCAAATCGTGACTTTTGAGTTAGTATCTACAGCTATGAAATGGCGACCTGCTGACGAAGAATGTTTCATTAAGCACATATTTTTACTTTTCCACTGCCTGATTAGCCCTATAGTAACTAGAGGAAGATTTGTATTTCACCAAAAAATTCCATATCGAGATTTCACCGGAAATACACTTTAGAGACTCCCTGAATCCAAAAGAAGAGTTTTCAGAAAAGGTCCGGGTGTATGTGTGTGTGTGTTAGAGAGAGAGAGACAGAGACAGAGAGAGAGAGAGAGAGAACAGCACAACTCAAAAACGAGTCTGTTAAATACCAAACTTGATGTTTAAGTTCAGCATCTTCCAAGGATGCGACACGAAAATTTTCAAGAAAATCCCCCCCACCCGAACTACCCTTTACAAAATACGAATTGTCCCGTTGAGTTCTGCCACTGTTTTAACCACGAAGGGTTATCTGCGCACGTCAAATACGGCACGGTTGGGCCACCTGGTATATTAGGGTGTGGAAGACGGGATTGTTTCTCAGATGCCTCATTTTGAGGCTTGAGATTCTTTTACTTGTCTTAAATCTACGATACGGGACCAGCAACTTTACTTCCCTTCCAAAGGAAGCCATACTGAGGATTTTTACGCCCGAAAAGATCCAGCGCCCTCCACTGCTTTGAATCCGCGACCTCGTGAACTGAGGCTAGACCACGGAGGAAGACACATAGTGACACGCTTGTTAGAGTACCGCTTTACCTACCGTAATTACCGTATCTTACAAGGATGTGTGTAAATGTAAATTGAAAGTTTATCTGGATTAACAAGAAGTAGATAAAAAATAAGTTTGTGTAAGAATAGTTGAGTAGAGAAAGTCATGTGAGTGCAACACATCAGATTTTTATAACCTTGTATCTAGAAAGCAGTACAGTTAGTAAAGAAAACCATCCTTCCTGCTTCGGAAAACTAACTTAAGCAATTGAAATTCTACAATTTGAAACACACACACACACACACACACACACACACATATATATATATATATATATCCAATCGGAAGATGACAGGAGAGATGGAGATACGTATATTGTAATTAAATATAAGTGAATAAATGAATAATGAATAAGCTCCTTGTATGAATGGTATTGAGTTTATCTTGAATGGCGCTCTGGCGGCTGCTGAGTATGACTCGCATAACCTATCGGGTTAAATGACGTTACTCTGCGGTAATCTAGCTCACGCGCCTGCAGCAAGTACGGCATTTGCAGTTCAGTCTAACGTTGTTTGACAATGCGATAGTGGGAATAATGCACGTGAAGCTGCCTTTCGATTGTATTTACTGTGTTATAATGGTGTATACCGCAAAACAGGTGTGTTTATGTGTTGTGTTCGAACGGAATCACAAGTTTTCAGCTTGAAATTCCCTCGTGTCACCACAAAACCACAATTTATGGGTTGTTAGAAAAATTAAACAGACTGGGCCATGTAAGACTAAAATAAACATAGCCACCAATTCTAACTCATGAAGTGTCAGACAAGTTAGGGGCTATGGTGGAAAGAAGTCCAAAAAATCGTGTCTCGCATCACAGAGTGTTTTTTGATGGAATGGTATAATTGACTGGCTTGCTCACTCTTCAGATCTAAATCCATGCTACTTTTATCTGAGGGGAATGCTTAACATAAAGTATATGTAACAAATCCCCATATGCTCAGTGTTTAGTAATTGTTCAGCATGTACCACAGCTTGCATAGACATAGACGGATATCATTTTGGATGCTTTTTCTGTCGAAAGATACGTGTAACAAATTCACATTCTCGCCGGAGAAATGACTGGCCGTTCCGCCTCAACTGCACGAACGGGTGCGTGAAACAGTGCCGCGGGAGCGGCTGGCTGCCAGTGGCGTCGCTGAAGAGAAACCCGGTAGCTATACAGATTTGAACACAATAAAATATAGCGTAGAGAAGTCCGTTAGAGTAATAAACCTTTTGTTGTACCATTCATAGTTTTCGAGTTATTAATGACCTATAACATGGTTCATAGCTTTTGATTTCCTCAAAATGACTCTAACGATTTTTATAAAATATAATATGTTTGACACATTAACACTAATATAATTTATGTCTTGAATTTTCTGAGAATAGCCTGTGAAGACATCTTCCCTTTAAATTAATTTTGTATCACTGTGAAATCATGGGAGACAGAAAAATATGAAGCATTACTAAGCATGCAATTTGCGTGGAATAGCCTTTTCGTAACTTTAGTCGTTTGTACCTTTTTTTCTCTTCAGGCCCGGTAAAGAGAATTAAAAATAAATATCAGGTACACCTACAGCAAGCGTTTTTTACTTTCTCTACTAGTATAGTAAGTAGGGGAAGTATTGTATTCCACCCAAAAATTCGATACCGAGATTTTACCGGAAATATATGTTTTCAGACCCCCTGATTCAAAAAAAAGCATTTTTGGAAACATGTCCGTGTGTGTGTCTGTGTGTCTGTGTCTGTCTGTGTGTGTGTCTGTCTGTGAACAGCATAACTCAGAAACGAACAGTCGGACAAACACCAAACTTGGTATTTAGGTTCACTATCTTCCAGGGATGCGACACGAAGGTTTTCAAGAAAATCCCCCCACCCCAGATTACCCTTTACATGGAAGATTTTTCGAAAATTTTAATTTTCTCAAAAATGGCTCCAACGATTTTGATTAAAATATCATATGTTTAAGACATTTTCATGACAAATAAAATGTATATCAGTAGGTTATTTAGAAGAGATCGAGCACAGTTTTTTGCGTTTATATGGGAAAGGATAGGGAAAACGAGGGTAGATGCGACGGTTCAAGGAGGAAAATGCGTTTATATGGGTGAAATAGGGAATACCAGGGCTGATGCTAGGCTAGACAGTGGTAGAAGGAGGGGGAATGCGGTTTATATGAGACAGATAGGGAATACGTGGAGAGGCGCTAGGCTAGACGGAGGCTGAGGAGTAGAGTATGGTTTATATGAAAGGTATAGGAAAACGAGGAGGGTGTTAGGCTAGACAGAGTTGAAGGGTACAGCATGTCTTTTATATGAGAGAGGTAGGGAGCAGGAGCAGAGGTGTTAGGCTAGACAGAGTTCGAGAAGTAGAGTATGGTTTATATGAAAGGTATAGGAAAACGAGGAGGGGTGTTAGGCTAGACAGAGTTGAAGGGTAGAGCATGTCTTGTATATGAGAGAGGTAGGGAACAGGAGCAGGGGTGTTAGGCTAGACAGAGGTCAAGAAGTAGAGTATGGTTTATATGAAAGGTATAGGAAAACGAGGAGGGGTGTTAGGCTAGACAGAGTTGAAGGGCAGAGCATGTCTTGTATATGAGAGAGGTAGGGAACAGGAGCAGGGGAGTTAGGCTAGGCAGAGGTCAAGAAGTAGAGTATGGTTTATATGAATGGTATAGGAAAACGAGGAGGGGTGTTAGGCTAGGCAGAGTTGAAGGGTAGAGCATGTCTTGTATATGAGAGAGGTAGGGAACAGGAGCAAGGGTGTTAGGCTAGATAGAGGTCAAGAAGTAGAGTATGGTTTATATGAATGGTATAGGAAAACGAGGTGGACTGTTAGGCTAGACAGAGTTGAAGGGTAGAGTATGTCCTTTATATGAGAGAGGTTGGGAACAGGAGGAGGGGTGTTAGGTTAGGAGAATTGAGTATGTGTTTATAAGGAGAGACGAGAAAACGGAGAGACATCCTATGCTAGGATAGACAAGTGTTAAAGTTAGGTTAGATAGGAAACCAAAAAGTGATACTCAGCTAGAGGGGGGCAGGAGGAATGGGCTTTATGAGAGGTAGGGGATACGGGGAGTGGTGTTAGGCTAGACAGAGGTTGAGAGTAGAGTAGGCGTTTATATGTATGAGAAGTATAGAACAGGAAGATGGGTCTTAGGCTAGACAGAGGTTGAGGAGTAGAGTATAGTTTATATGAGAGGTATAGGAAAACGAGGAGAGGTGCTAGGCTAGACAGAGGTCGAAAATAGAGTATGATTAATATGAGAGGAATAGGAAAACGAGGAAAGGAGTTACACTAGACAGAGGTCGAGGAGAAGAGTATGGTTTATATGAGAGTCATAGGAAAACGAGAGAGGTGTTAGGCTATACAGAGCTAGAGGAGTAGAGTATGGGTTATATGAGAGGTATAGGAACAGGAGGAGAGGTGTTAGGCTAGACAGATACTAAAGGAGTAGCAATATGGGTTTATATACAGGAGAGATAGGGAATGGGAGGTGCTAGACCTTGAAAGCGACTTTAGACGTGAACTTCATGGAAAACTGTTTCATGTCAATGTTCTAGACATGTCCATCACGTAACCCATTCAGGGAAAAAGGTGACCAGCAAAGGGAAAAAGGTGACCAGCAAAGGGAAAAAGGTGACCAGCAAAGGGAAAAACGTTACCAGCAAAGGGAAAAATGTGACCAGCAAAGGGAAAAACGTGACCAGCAAAGGGAAAAAGGTGACCAGGAAAGGGAAAAAGGTGACCAGCAAAGGGAAAAAGGTGACCAGGAAAGGGAAAAAGGTGACCAGCAAAGGGAAAAAGGTGACCAGCAAAGGGAAAAAGGTGACCATCAAAGGGAAAAAGGTGACCAGCAAAGGGAAAAAGGTGAGCAGTAAAGGGAAAAAAGATGACTAGTAAAGGGAAAAAGGTGACCAGCAAAGGGAAAAAGGTGAGCAGTAAAGGGAAAAAAGATGACTAGTAAAGGGAAAAATGTGACCAGCCAAGGGAAAAAGGTGACCAGCAATGGGAAAAAGGTGACCAGCAAAGGGAAAAAGGTGACCAGCAACGGGAAAAACGTTACCAGCAAAGGGAAAAAGGTGACCAGCAAAGGGAAAAAGGTGACCAGCAAAGGGAAAAAGGTGACCAGCAACGGGAAAAACGTTTCCAGAAAAGGGAAAAAGGTGACCAGCAATGGGAAAAAGGTGACCAGCATAGGGAAAAACGTTTCCAGCAAAGGGAAAAAGGTTACCAGCAAAGGGAAAAACGTGACCAGCAAAGGGAAAAAACGTGACCAGCAATGGGAAAAAGGTGACCAGCAATGGGAAAAAGGTGACCAGCATAGGGAAAAACGTGACCAGTAAAGGGAAAAAGGTGATCAGTAAAGGGTAAAAGGTGAGCAGTAAAGGGAAAAAAGATGACTAGTAAAGGGAAATAGGCGAGCAGCAAAGGGAAAAAGGTGACCAGTAAAGGGTAAAAGGTGAGCAGAAAGGGAAAAAAGATGACTAGTAAAGGGATAAATGTGACCAGCAAAGGGAAAAAGGTGACCAGCAAAGGGAAAAAGGGTAGGGAAAAGGTGACCCTCTCACGGGAAAAGCTAACCCACTCACACTAACAGGTAAGTAATTCAGCTAGTATTGCAAGAGGCTGACTGCATCATAGCAGTGTATGATTTCACAGGTAATTCAGTTAGTATCGTAGGTATTTAGGCTAATTCATCTAGTATCACAAGAGGATAGATTCCAGGGGTTGGGTATAGCATAGTTTCGTATTTCACAGGTAACTCAGCTAGTATCGTAGGTATTTAGCATAATTCAAGTGTGATAGGTGTATAGAGTAATTAAGCTAGCATTACAGGAGAGCAGGTTCCAGGAGTCGGTTATAATGTAGGTTCGTATTTCACAGATAGTTCAGGTAAGTATTTGGGTAATCAGTATAGTTTCACAGATACTCGTGATAATTTCGATCAGAGATTTGTATCACAGCTATTTAAGGTAAATGCAGGTGATTCAGGTTGTATCAATGGTATTTGAGTCATTTTAACAGGTAATTCATCTAGTATCATTGATATTTGGGGCAAACCAGATAGTATCACAGGTGATCGTGCTAATTTAGAACAGGAATTCGTATCAGAGCTAGTTAAGGTAATTTCACATGATTCGACTAGTATCACAGGTATTTAAGTCATTTTAGCAGGTAATTCAACTAGTATCACAGGTACTCATGGTAATATAGAGAGTAATTAGATTATAAACATTTCCCATCCAACGTTACAACAATTTATATACTTTTTTCTAAATCTTACAAACTTATTATATGTTAAACAGTTATAAACTGCAGAGATAAACTGCATATGGTTCACAAATTAAAAAGCTTTGCGTCAACATACCTTTATTTAAGTTCGTTGTAGGTGCCTCTCCCCTTTATCTAGGCTTCAGACTAACACTAGTATTTGCTCCTAATGGCAGGGCTACCACCTTCCCTTCCATCTTCCCCTTTCTTCACCATTTGTCTGCTAGTTGCATACACAGCACATGAGTAAACTTTAATTATTTAAATTGTAGACTCGCTGAGAAAATCTTCATCTTAGGGTTACATTCTCTTAAGTACTGTTTGTAATACTGTAATGTCCATACGCATAGGTAGTTATTCCATCCTCAGCAATAATTCTTTTATCATCAAAGGGATTCAATGTAATTTTATTCACTTGCACTGTGGTAACAGCATGCTTTCGTGATAGGATTAGATTCATGGGCGTTCTGATGATTTCACTGGTTTTAAGACAGTCTGTATAGCTGTCAAACGAAATGTACTGCTTAATTGCGCTACGTTTTATACCTTTAATCTTTTTTATCATTGACCCTTGTATATCTAAGGCATACATCTTAGGACGTAGTCCAACAAAGCATAGGATGCTTTTGCTATTAGCCTCATCTTTAAATTTTCCCAATACCTTCTTGTTCTGAGTAGAGTAACATATATGGTTGACAGGGTAATCAGCTGTATCGAGATGCTCAAGAAGACGTAGCTTGTCCTGGTACACATCTTCAGTTGTTACACGATGAATGAATGAATCAGTGTCCATATACATAAGCTTCAGGTTTTCAGCTCCATAATAAGGCAACAACACGTCGTAATGATAGTGATACATTAATGTCTAGGAGATGTCCAACACACTCATACCAATGAATATAGACTTGTGAATACAATCTGACGAGAGGCCATATGTACAGAAGCTACAATGATAGCAGCAATAGATCCTGCAGCTACAGAAACATCACCCGCAGCCTGGACAATAGCTGTAACAGAAGCAAATACAATAGCTACCGTAGCAGATACAGCAGCTGTACGACAATAGATGTAACAGATCTTACAGATGTAGCAACATCTACTACAATAACAGCAGCGACAAACACCAGCTACATAACAGCTGTAGGAGCAGCAGCAGGAAAGATTTAGCACTCTTAGCAATAGCAAGCATCACAGCAAAGATATTCCAGCTATAGCTTCACCCACCACAGCAACAGCAGTCATCACTCCAGCTGTAACATCAAATACGGAGCTGAAGTAGTAGATACAACACTGTAACATCAGCTACAGCAATAACAGTATCAGATCAGGTAGCTGTAACAGCATTAGACATAGTCAGCACAATACCTATAGCAGAAGCAAATACAGCAACTATCGTAGCAGATACAGAGACTGTACAACAATAGCTGTAACAGACCCCACAGCTGTAGCAGCATCTGCTATAACAATAGCAGTAGCCGTCGCATTACATAACAACTGCAGCAGCAGCTAGAGATTTAGCATTGTTTAGCAATAGCAAGCATCACAGCAATGATATTCCAGCTGTAGATTCCCCTACCGCAGCAAAAGCAGTCATCACAACATCAACAGTAAATACGACAGATGTGGTATCAGATACAGCATCTATAGCAACAGCAGCTACAACGATAGCAGCAATAGATCCTGCAGCTGTAGCAGCATTAGACACAATCAGCACAATAGCTGTAGCAAAAGCAAATACAATTACTATCGTAGCAGATACAGCAACTGTACAACAATAGATGTAACACATCCTACAGCTGTAGCAACATCTGATACAATAATAGCAGAGACAACAACCTGTTACATTACAGATGTAGCAGCAGCTAATCCATTTTTGTTCAAATGTAACAGCTTTATCAGTTAAATCATTGCTTCATTAAACAAGGATTGCAAGGGTAGACGTCTCTTCCCTTTATATAGGCCTGAGACTAACACTAGTATTTGCTCCTAATGACAATGGTTACCGCCTCCCCTTCCATCTTCTCCTTTCTTCACCATTTGTCTGCTATGTGCATACACAGCACATGAGTAAACATTAATTTTTTAACATTGTAGATTCGCGGAGATCATCAAAGGGATTCAATGTAATTTTATTCACTTGCACAGTAGTATCAGCGTGCTTTCATGATAAGATTCATAGCTGTTCTCATGATTTCACAGATTTTAGGACAATCAGTATAACTCTCAAATGTAATGTAATGCTTAATAGCACTACGTTTTTTTACCCTTAATCTTTTTTACCATTGAGCCGTGGATATCTAAGGCATACATCTTAGCTCGTAGTCCGACAAAGCGCTGGATGATTTTATCATTAGCCTCATCTTTAGATTTCCCAAGCAATTTGTTTAGAGCTGAATAGCATATATAGTTGACAGGGTAATCAGCAGTATCCAGATGCTCAAGTAAACGTAACTTGTCATGGGACACATCTCCAGTTGTTACACGATGAATGAATGAATAAGTATCCATATACATAAGCTCCATAATATGATAACAGCACATCGTAATGATGGTGATACATTGTCTCGGAGATGTCCAACACACTCATACCAATGTATACAGGCTTGTCGAGAGGCCATAAATACAACAGCTAGAACAGCAGCATATATCGACCTATCAATAAACGTAGGCTTGGCGATCAGCTTCTCTAGAGTCTTCTCATTTATCACCAGTCGTATATCCATACGATCAGGCAGATTCTCCATAGTTTTTCCAGACATGACGTTGTTAAAGAGCTGTAGACGTCCTTCTCGAAATCATTTGCAGCTTATTGTAGTAGCCTGTTGTTAAATTCCGCATAAGGTTTTAACCACTGTGACTGTTGGAATTGCAGCACACGATGGATTTTTTAGTCGTAACCCATGATTAAGAGCTTGATTCAAAGCTATGTAATGTACTACATACTTCTTTCGAGGTCCAAGACGAGGTATCAGTTTCTTTGTATATGATTTCAATGGTTTCATACACTCAGACAGGAAAGGTAGATCGTTAAGTTCTATAGGATGCTCGATGTCTGTGACGTCACACCCAGAGACAGAATGTCTGCCAGTATCAAACACGTTTAAACTCGTCTCGTAACTACCTGTATGTGCTGTCACACCAACAAGAGAAGTATTCCCACACGCTCATTCAGCCAGAGGTTCCATTCAAAGCCTGCCACCACTACCACCACCGCTACCACCACCCATTACACCAAAGCTAGCACAATCTCAAAGGCTTAAAAGGTAACGTAGAAGATTTTCTCCCTTGTTTAGTTAAATGTGTGCATATACTACATTATTTCATGTTTTCATTCCCTTTTCAATTCTTCCTTTCCATCTTCTTCCAGAAAGACCACTACAATCACGAGAAAAGAAATTTTTCCAGAGTTTCACAGATTCTAAGCTTCTAGAATCGAACCCGCTAATAGTTTTAATAAATGTATTTTTAGTAATTTAGCCCCCTCGCATCAGCATCTCTCATTTAATCTTTACTCGAACCTGATAGGATTCATAGGCTTGAAGATATATGAAATCACCCCTTCGGGATTCGATCTGAGTACTTTAAAGTACTTTTTGTCATGATAACGATATTTAGAGACTAGGTACTGTGTTTACGGTTTACTTGACGTGTCTATATAAATTAGATTACGAGTTATTAAATTTGCAAGTAAATTTCATTAAATCGGTATTCGAACCCAGAAAACCAGGAACAAAATAATTTATAATATTAGCTTGACATGTTAAACAAAGCTGTGTGCAGTTGCGCTATCAATCTAAGTGATATATTCTAGTGTACAGAGGAAAATTAAGGAACTCATTAAAAGATGGGGAATCGAACCAAGCACAACTGATTGACAATTATATACAACATTAATTACCTATTATAATAGCTATCAAACATGGTTTGGTTCATCCCTCTATCTCTCTCAGTTTCCGAGATAATGAAGATTTAAAATTAAGAATCGAACTCAGGACACCAGATCCCCAAATATAGATTCGCAAGAAACTACCTATGGATGTAAATGTAATAAAGTTTATTTGACGTCTCTATCTTAAGTAGTTTAGGAGTTATTAAATTTATAATTAAATTACATTTTATCGGTATTCGAACCCAGAACACCGGAAACAAAATTATTTATAAAATTAGTTTGCTATGTTAAAAAGAGTTGTATACAGTTACGCAATCAATCTAAGTGATATATTCTAGTATGCAGAGAAAAATTAAGGAAATCATTTAAAAATCGGGATTCGAACTAGGGACAACTGATTGAAAATTATATACAGCATTAATTACACATTATAACAGCTATCAAACATGCTTTGCTCCATCCCTCTACCTCTCTTAGTTTCCGAGATAATGAAGATTTAAAATTAAGGATTGAACCCAGGACACCAGGTATCCAAATGTACATTCAGAAGAAACTATCTAATGATATAAATGTAATAAAATTTATTTGGCATCTTTATCTTAATTAGTCTCCGAGTTATTAGAAGTTGAATTTGTAATTACTCGTGGGATTCGAACCTAGGCATCCCGGGCAACTCGGATTAATATCTCAGGGACGCGGCGCATTCCAAAAAATTGATTAGTTTTTATCCCATTGTTCTATCTCTTTTCATTCAGGAGATATAAGCAATTAATCAGTAGGGGACATTTGGGGGTGGGGGCTAATTATTGGGGGTGGGGCTAATTAGCATATTAATTGCATTCCATGCATATTAAGTGATACAGAACCCGCAAATGTACCCTACTGATTAATTGCTTATATCTCCTGAATGAAAAGAGATAGAACAATGGGATAAAAACTAATCAATTCTTTGGAATGCGCCGCGTCCTTGAGATATTAATACGAGTTGTCCCGGATGCCTGGGTTCGAATCCCACGAGTAATTACAAATTCAACTTCTAATAACTCAGAGACTAATTAAGATAAACACGCCAAATAAATTTTATTACATTTATATCATTAGGTAGTTTCTTCTGAATGTACATTTGGATACCTGGTGTCCTGGGTTCGATCCTTAATTTTAAATCTTCATTATCTCGGAAACTAAGAGAGGTAGAGGGATGGACCAAAGCATGTTTGATAGCTGTTATAATGTGTAATTAATACTGTATATAATTTTCAATCAGTTGTCCCTAGTTCGAATCCCGATTTTTAAATGATTTCCTTAATTTTTCTCTGCATACTAGAATATATCACTTAGATTGATTGCGTAACTGTATACAACTCTTTTTAACATAGCAAACTAATTTTATAAATAATTTTGTTTCCGGTGTTCTGGGTTCGAATACCGATTAAATGTAATTTAATTATAAATTTAATAACTCCTAAACTACTTAAGATAGAGACGTTAAATAAACTTTATTACATTTATATCAATAGGTAGTTTCTTGCGGATCTATATTTGGGGATCTGGTGTCCTGAGTTCGATCCTTAATTTTAAATCTTCATTATCTCGGAAACTGAGAGAGATAGAGGGATGAACCAAAGCCTGTTTGATAGCTATTATAATAGGTAATTAATGTTGTATATAATTGTCAATCAGTTGTGCTTGGTTCGATTCCCCATCTTTTAATGAGTTCCTTAATTTTCCTCTGTACACTAGAATATATCACTTAGATTGATAGCGTAACTGCACACAGCTTTGTTTAACATGTCAAGCTAATATTATAAATTATTTTGTTCCTGGTGTTCTGGGTTCGAATACCGATTTAATGAAATTTACTTGCAAATTTAATAACTCGTAATCTAATTTATATAGACACGTCAAGTAAACCGTAAACAGAGTACCTAGTCCCTAAATATCGTTATCATGACAAAAAGTACTTTAAAGTACTCAGATCGAATCCCGAAGGGGTGATTTCATATATCTTCAGGCCTATGAATCCTATCAGGTTCGATAAAAGATTAAATGAGAGATGCTGATGCGAGGGAGCTAAATTACTAAAAATACATTTATTAAAACTATTAGCGGGTTCGATTCTAGAAGCTTAGAATCTGTGAAACTCTGGAAAAATTGCTTTTCTCGTGATTGTAGTGGTCTTTCTGGAAGAAGATGGAAAGGAAGAATTGAAAAGGGAATGAAAACATGAAATAATGTAGTATATACACACATTTAACTAAACAAGGGAGAAAATCTTCTACGTTACCTTTTAAGCCTTTGAGATTGTGCTAGCTTTGGTGTAATGGGTGGTGGTAGCGGTGGTGGTAGTGGTGGCAGGCTTTGAATGGAACCTCTGGCTGAATGAGCGTGTGGGAATACTTCTCTTGTTGGTGTGACAGCACATACAGGTAGTTACGAGACGAGTTTAAACGTGTTTGATACTGGCAGACATTCTGTCTCTGGGTGTGACGTCACAGACATCGAGCATCCTATAGAACTTAACGATCTACCTTTCCTGTCTGAGTGTATGAAACCATTGAAATCATATACAAAGAAACTGATACCTCGTCTTGGACCTCGAAAGAAGTATGTAGTACATTACATAGCTTTGAATCAAGCTCTTAATCATGGGTTACGACTAAAAAATCCATCGTGTGCTGCAATTCCAACAGTCACAGTGGTTAAAACCTTATGCGGAATTTAACAACAGGCTACTACAATAAGCTGCAAATGATTTCGAGAAGGGCGTCTACAGCTCTTTAACAACGTCATGTCTGGAAAAACTATGGAGAATCTGCCTGATCGTATGGATATACGACTGGTGATAAATGAGAAGACTCTAGAGAAGCTGATCGCCAAGCCTACGTTTATTGATAGGTCGATATATGCTGCTGTTCTAGCTGTTGTATTTATGGCCTCTCGACAAGCCTGTATACATTGGTATGAGTGTGTTGGACATCTCCGAGACAATGTATCACCATCATTACGATGTGCTGTTATCATATTATGGAGCTTATGTATATGGATACTTATTCATTCATTCATCGTGTAACAACTGGAGATGTGTCCCATGACAAGTTACGTTTACTTGAGCATCTGGATACTGCTGATTACCCTGTCAACTATATATGCTATTCAGCTCTAAACAAATTGCTTGGGAAATCTAAAGATGAGGCTAATGATAAAATCATCCAGCGCTTTGTCGGACTACGAGCTAAGATGTATGCCTTAGATATCCACGGCTCAATGGTAAAAAAGATTAAGGGTAAAAAAACGTAGTGCTATTAAGCATTACATTACATTTGAGAGTTATACTGATTGTCCTAAAATCTGTGAAATCATGAGAACAGCTATGAATCTTATCATGAAAGCACGCTGATACTACTGTGCAAGTGAATAAAATTACATTGAATCCCTTTGATGATCTCCGCGAATCTACAATGTTAAAAAATTAATGTTTACTCATGTGCTGTGTATGCACATAGCAGACAAATGGTGAAGAAAGGAGAAGATGGAAGGGGAGGCGGTAACCATTGTCATTAGGAGCAAATACTAGTGTTAGTCTCAGGCCTATATAAAGGGAAGAGACGTCTACCCTTGCAATCCTTGTTTAATGAAGCAATGATTTAACTGATAAAGCTGTTACATTTGAACAAAAATGGATTAGCTGCTGCTACATCTGTAATGTAACAGGTTGTTGTCTCTGCTATTATTGTATCAGATGTTGCTACAGCTGTAGGATGTGTTACATCTATTGTTGTACAGCTGCTGTATCTGCTACGATAGTAATTGTATTTGCTTTTGCTACAGCTATTGTGCTGATTGTGTCTAATGCTGCTACAGCTGCAGGATCTATTGCTGCTATCGTTGTAGCTGCTGTTGCTATAGATGCTGTATCTGATACCACATCTGTCGTATTTACTGTTGATGTTGTGATGACTGCTTTTGCTGCGGTAGGGGAATCTACAGCTGGAATATCATTGCTGTGATGCTTGCTATTGCTAAACAATGCTAAATCTCTAGCTGCTGCTGCAGTTGTTATGTAATGCGACGGCTACTGCTATTGTTATAGCAGATGCTGCTACAGCTGTGGGGTCTGTTACAGCTATTGTTGTGCAGTCTCTGTATCTGCTACGATAGCTGCTGTATTTGCTTCTGCTATAGGTATTGTGCTGACTATGTCTAATGCTGTTACAGCTACCTGATCTGATACTGTTATTGCTGTAGCTGATGTTACAGTGTTGTATCTACTACTTCAGCTCCGTATTTGATGTTACAGCTGGAGTGATGACTGCTGTTGCTGTGGTGGGTGAAGCTATAGCTGGAATATCTTTGCTGTGATGCTTGCTATTGCTAAGAGTGCTAAATCTTTCCTGCTGCTGCTCCTACAGCTGTTATGTAGCTGGTGTTTGTCGCTGCTGTTATTGTAGTAGATGTTGCTACATCTGTAAGATCTGTTACATCTATTGTCGTACAGCTGCTGTATCTGCTACGGTAGCTATTGTATTTGCTTCTGTTACAGCTATTGTCCAGGCTGCGGGTGATGTTTCTGTAGCTGCAGGATCTATTGCTGCTATCATTGTAGCTTCTGTACATATGGCCTCTCGTCAGATTGTATTCACAAGTCTATATTCATTGGTATGAGTGTGTTGGACATCTCCTAGACATTAATGTATCACTATCATTACGACGTGTTGTTGCCTTATTATGGAGCTGAAAACCTGAAGCTTATGTATATGGACACTGATTCATTCATTCATCGTGTAACAACTGAAGATGTGTACCAGGACAAGCTACGTCTTCTTGAGCATCCCGATACAGCTGATTACCCTGTCAACCATATATGTTACTCTACTCAGAACAAGAAGGTATTGGGAAAATTTAAAGATGAGGCTAATAGCAAAATCATCCTATGCTTTGTTGGACTACGTCCTAAGATGTATGCCTTAGATATTCAAGGGTCAATGATAAAAAAGATTAAAGGTATAAAACGTAGCGCAATTAAGCAGTACATTTCGTTTGACAGCTATACAGACTGTCTTAAAACCAGTGAAATCATCAGAACGCCCATGAATCTAATCCTATCACGAAAGCATGCTGTTACCACAGTGCAAGTGAATAAAATTACATTGAATCCCTTTGATGATAAAAGAATTATTGCTGAGGATGGAATAACTACCTATGCGTATGGACATTACAGTATTACAAACAGTACTTAAGAGAATGTAACCCTAAGATGAAGATTTTCTCAGCGAGTCTACAATTTAAATAATTAAAGTTTACTCATGTGCTGTGTATGCAACTAGCAGACAAATGGTGAAGAAAGGGGAAGATGGAAGGGAAGGTGGTAGCCCTGCCATTAGGAGCAAATACTAGTGTTAGTCTGAAGCCTAGATAAAGGGGAGAGGCACCTACAACGAACTTAAATAAAGGTATGTTGACGCAAAGCTTTTTAATTTGTGAACCATATGCAGTTTATCTCTGCAGTTTATAACTGTTTAACATATAATAAGTTTGTAAGATTTAGAAAAAAGTATATAAATTGTTGTAACGTTGGATGGGAAATGTTTATAATCTAATTACTCTCTATATTACCATGAGTACCTGTGATACTAGTTGAATTACCTGCTAAAATGACTTAAATACCTGTGATACTAGTCGAATCATGTGAAATTACCTTAACTAGCTCTGATACGAATTCCTGTTCTAAATTAGCACGATCACCTGTGATACTATCTGGTTTGCCCCAAATATCAATGATACTAGATGAATTACCTGTTAAAATGACTCAAATACCATTGATACAACCTGAATCACCTGCATTTACCTTAAATAGCTGTGATACAAATCTCTGATCGAAATTATCACGAGTATCTGTGAAACTATACTGATTACCCAAATACTTACCTGAACTATCTGTGAAATACGAACCTACATTATAACCGACTCCTGGAACCTGCTCTCCTGTAATGCTAGCTTAATTACTCTATACACCTATCACACTTGAATTATGCTAAATACCTACGATACTAGCTGAGTTACCTGTGAAATACGAAACTATGCTATACCCAACCCCTGGAATCTATCCTCCTGTGATACTAGATGAATTAGCCTAAATACCTACGATACTAACTGAATTACCTTGAAATCCTACACTGCTATGATGCAGTCAGCCTCTTGCAATACTAGCTGAATTACTTACCTGTTAGTGTGAGTGGGTTAGCTTTTCCCGTGAGAGGGTCACCTTTTCCCTACCCTTTTTCCCTTTGCTGGTCACCTTTTTCCCTTTGCTGGTCACATTTTTCCCTTTACTAGTCATCTTTTTTCCCTTTCTGCTCACCTCTTACCCTTTACTGGTCACCTTTTTCCCTTTGCTGCTCGCCTATTTCCCTTTACTATTCATCTTTTTTCCCTTTACTGCTCACCTTTTACCCTTTACTGATCACCTTTTTCCCTTTACTGGTCACGTTTTTCCCTATGCTGGTCACCTTTTTCCCATTGCTGGTCACCTTTTTTCCCTTTGCTGGTCACGTTTTTCCCTTTGCTGGTCACCTTTTTCCCTTTGCTGGAAACGTTTTTCCCTATGCTGGTCACCTTTTTCCCATTGCTGGTCACCTTTTTCCCTTTTCTGGAAACGTTTTTCCCGTTGCTGGTCACCTTTTTCCCTTTGCTGGTCACCTTTTTCCCTTTGCTGGTAATGTTATTCCCGTTGCTGGTCACCTTTTTCCCTTTGCTGGTCACCTTTTTCCCATTGCTGGTCACCTTTTTCCCTTGGCTGGTCACATTTTTCCCTTTACTAGTCATCTTTTTTCCCTTTACTGCTCACCTTTTTCCCTTTGCTGGTCACCTTTTTCCCTTTGCTGGTCACCATTTTCCCTTTACTAGTCATCTTTTTTCCCTTTACTGCTCACCTTTTTCCCTTTGCTGGTCACCTTTTTCCCTTTGCTGGTCACCTTTTTCCCTTTGCTGGTCACCTTTTTGCCTTTACTGGTCACCTTTTTCCCTTTGCTGGTCACCTTTTTCCCTTTCCTGGTCACCTTTTTCCCTTTGCTGGTCACGTTTTTCCCTTTGCTGGTCACCTTTTTCCCTTTGCTGGTAACGTTTTTTCCTTTGCTGGTCACCTTTTTCCCTTTGCTGGTCACCTTTTTCCCTTTGCTGGTAACGTTTTTCCCTTTGCTGGTCACGTTTTTCCCTTTGCAGGTCACATTTTTCCCTTTGCTAGTCACATTTTTCCCTTTCCTGGTCACCTTTTTCCCTTTCCTGGTCACCTTTTTCCCTTTGCTGGTCACCTTTTTCCCTTTGCTGGTCACCTTTTTCCCTGAATGGGTTACGTGATGGACATGTCTAGAACATTGACATGAAACAGTTTTCCATGAAGTTCACGTCTAAAGTCGCTTTCAAGGTCTAGCACCTCCTATTCCCTATCTCTCCTGTATATAAACCCATATTGCTACTGCTTTAGTATCTGTCTAGCCTAACACCTCTCCTCCTGTTCCTATACCTCTCATATAACCCATACTCTACTCCTCTAGCTCTGTCTAGCCTAACACCTCTCTCGTTTTCCTATGACTCTCATATAAACCATACTCTTCTCCTCGACCTCTGTCTAGTCTAACTCCTTTCCTCGTTTTCCTATACCTCTCATATTAACCATACTCTATTTTCGACCTCTGTCTAGCCTAGCACCTCTCCTCGTTTTCCTATACCTCTCATATAAACTATACTCTACTCCTCAACCTCTGTCTAGCCTAAGACCCCTCTTCCTGTTCTTTAACACTTGTCTATCCTAGCATAGGATGTCTCTCCGTTTTCTCGTCTCTCCTTATAAACACATACTCAATTCTCCTAACCTAACACCCCTCCTCCTGTTCCCAACCTCTCTCATATAAAGGACATACTCTACCCTTCAACTCTGTCTAGCCTAACAGTCCACCTCGTTTTCCTATACCATTCATATAAACCATACTCTACTTCTTGACCTCTATCTAGCCTAACACCCCTGCTCCTGTTCCCTACCTCTCTCATATACAAGACATGCTCTACCCTTCAACTCTGCCTAGCCTAACACCCCTCCTCGTTTTCCTATACCATTCATATAAACCATACTCTACTTCTTGACCTCTGCCTAGCCTAACACCCCTGCTCCTGTTCCCTACCTCTCTCATATACAAGACATGCTCTGCCCTTCAACTCTGTCTAGCCTAACACCCCTCCTCGTTTTCCTATACCTTTCATATAAACCATACTCTACTTCTTGACCTCTGTCTAGCCTAACACCCCTGCTCCTGTTCCCTACCTCTCTCATATACAAGACATGCTCTACCCTTCAACTCTGTCTAGCCTAACACCCCTCCTCGTTTTCCTATACCTTTCATATAAACCATACTCTACTTCTCGAACTCTGTCTAGCCTAACACCTCTGCTCTTGCTCCCTACCTCTCTCATATAAAAGACATGCTGTACCCTTCAACTCTGTCTAGCCTAACACCCTCCTCGTTTTCCTATACCTTTCATATAAACCATACTCTACTCCTCAGCCTCCGTCTAGCCTAGCACCTCTCCACGTATTCCCTATCTGTCTCATATAAATCGCATTCCCCCTCCTTCTACCACTGTCTAGCCTAGCATCAGCCCTGGTATTCCCTATTTCACCCATATAAACGCATTTTCCTCCTTGAACCGTCGCATCTACCCTCGTTTTCCCTATCCTTTCCCATATAAACGCAAAAAACTGTGCTCGATCTCTTCTAAATAACCTACTTATATCTTGAATTTTCTGGAAATGTCTCAAAAAAGTATTCTTCATTGTGAACGACTTTTGCATAACTGGTAAACCATAAGAGATAGACAAAATTTTACTACACAAAAAATGTAGATCGCGTTAAAATACACAATTTATGGCATATATATTTTTGTTATTGAGTGAACCATTTTCGAGATATTGCTTGTTATTCCCTTAAATTTTTGAATACTTATTTTCTCAAATGGGAATTCGTTATTCATTTTTACTTTCTCTACTACGTATAGTAAGTAGGGGAAGTATTGTATTCCACCCAAAAGTTCGATACCGAGATTTCACCGGAAATACATGTTTTGAGACTCCCTGAATTCAAAAAAAGCATTTTTGGAAACATGTCCGTGTGTGTGTCTGTGTGTCTGTGTCTGTCTGTGTGTGTGTCTGTCTGTGAACAGCATAACTCAGAAACGAACAGTCGGATAAACACCAAACTTGGTATTTAGGTTCACTATCTTTCAGAGATGCCACACGAAGGTTTTCAAGAAAATCCCCCCACCCCAGATTACCCTTTACATGGAAGATTTTTCGAAAATTTTAATTTTCTCAAAAATGCCTCCAACGATTTTGATTAAAATATCATATGTTTAAGACATTTTAATGACAAATAAAATGTATATCTTGAATTTTCTGGGAATGTCTCAAAAAAGTATTCTTCATTGTGAACGACTTTTGCATAACTGGTAAACCATAAGAGATAGACAAAATTTTACTACACAAAAAATGTAGATCGCGTTAAAATACACAATTTATGGCATATACATTTTTGTTATTGAGTGAACCATTTTCGAAATATTGCTTGTTATTCCCTTAAATTTTTGAATACTTATTTTCTCAAATGGGAATTCGTTATTCATTTTTACTTTCTCTACTACGTATAGTAAATAGGGGAAGTATTGTATTCCACCCAAAAATTCGATACCGAGATTTCACCGGAAATACATGTTTTGAGACTCCCTGAATTCAAAAAAAGGATTTTTGGAAACATGTCCGTTTGTGTGTCTGTGTGTTTGTGTCTGGTGTGTGTCTGTGTGTCGTGTGTCTGTGTGTCTGTGAACAGCATAACTCAGAAACGAACAGTCGGATAAACACCAAACTTGGTATTTAGGTTCAGTATCTTCCAGAGATGGACACGAAGGTTTTCAAGAAAATCCCCCCACCCCAGACTACCCTTTACATGGAACATTTTTCGAACATTTTAGTTTTCTCAAAAATGGCTCTAACGATTTTGATTAAAATATCATATTTTTAAGATATTTTTACGACAAATGAAATGTATATCTCGAATTTTCTGGGAATGTCTCAAAAAGTATTATTCATTGTGAACGACTTCTGCATAACTGGTAAACCATAAGAGATAGACAAAAATTTACTACACAAAAATTTAGATCGTGTTAAAATACACAATTTATGTCATATACATTTTTTTATTTGAGTGAACCATTTTCGAGATATTGTTTGTTATTCCCTTAAATTTTGCAATACTTATACTTTTTCTCAAATTCGTTATTCATTTTTTTATGTCCTGGATATGCAAACAGAATGGAATGCTCCACATAGCAACCAGCGATTAAAGGATTTGACTATCGCTTAAAAGCTACCATGTTCCCCTTGCATCTACAAGAAAATTAGCAATAAGATTAACGTCTCGATATCTCGATTAACATGAAGCATATGGAGAATAAGCGTTTGTAAAAATAGTTTGTACAAGAGTAGAGAAACTCATGTGAGTGTAACACATCAGATTTTTTTGTCTTGGATATACAAAGAGTGACTATCTGTGGGAAAGGGAATGGTGCTGCACCTAGCAACCAGCTATTAAGAGATATGTATGTGCTTAAAGGCTACTGTATTTCCAAATTGCCCTTGTAAATATGTATTCCCCTTACATCTACAAGAAAATTAGCAATAAGATAGACTCTGCAAATGTTTATCTCGATTAACATGAAGTATATGGAGAATAAGCGTTTGTATAAATAGTTTGTACAAGAGTAGGGAAACTCATGTGAGTGTAACACATCAGATTTTTTTTAAACATTTGACTGTCTGGTTCTGTACACCTACAACGAAATGTGTATTGAAACCATAAAAAAAATGGTTTGGACATTGACCGTCCCCCCACCCCAAAAAAGAAGGAAAATGCTATAGAAGCAGCTGAAATGAGATTCCTAAGAGATGTCGGGGGATATAGGATGGACCATTTAAGTTGAGACTGTACAATATCTCAAAAAATAAGCGTTGTAGAAAGAAATATCTTTAATAAAAGTTGCTTGATATTATGGGAAAGTAAATTGTTTGGCGGACATTATGGTGGTAATTTTAGGGTTAATTTAATTTTTTTAAATGGGAACATACATTTTGTATGGCCCTAAAATGACCATCATAATGTCCTCAAACAAACCACGACTAATGGCATAATATCAAGCAACTTTTATTAGACAACGCTTAGTTTTGGAAATATTGTACAGTCTCAACTTAAAAGGTCCACTCTGTATAGTAGAATGGACAAGGAGAAAAGAACAAAAATTAGGGAACAATTGAATATTTGTAGATTATTGGACAAAATTGCAGAAAATAGAAATAACCGGAAAGAACCTTTACAACGGATGGAATACTCTAGAATACCAAGAAAGATTTTAGAATACCATCCAAGACGAAAAAGAAGAGTAGAACGCCCATACCTGAGATGGAGAAACTAGGATTTTCCTCATTGGTCGCGAGGATGGAATGTTCAGAGATGGACTAGACCATGTAGATGATGATGATGATGATGATGAAGAAGAAGAAGAACAAGAATAACAAGAAGCAGAAAAAAAACTGTTTTACAAATAATTTGCAGAATGTATATGTGAAAATACTCTGTGGTGAGTAGAAAAACTCGTGTGACAGTAATACTTTTCTTTATCTTAAAGGGAGTATAGAATGCTTGTGTTCTGGTAAAGGTAGAAGGTGTAGTACGATCTCACACGTCAAATTTGTTTAAAATTCGTTCACTCAAGGTCTAAAAGTTATAATATTAGTATCATTATCTAGTTTTAATTTTTTCAGAGTTAGAAGTTCCTAAATGTTGTAATAAAACAGAACTGCCTGTATATGTAGGTCGTGCTGCTGTTAAATTCAAACCTCCAAATCTTTCTTGAGTAATACATTGTCTTCGCATTTCTAGTACTCCTATAGACTCTTGGCCTCCTCACCGCGCTCTTTCTTTAGAAAATGCATTGTGAATAGCACATTTACAACACTAAAAACCATAAACAGGCAGTATATCCTAGTGTGTCTGACAAGATTGCGAATGCCCATATCAAGCGTAGCCTGCTTTCAAAAACAGTTTTATGAGTCGTAATAGTCAAGGTCCCAGATATCACTTTCCTGCCTTTGTAAACCGCACTAAGTGCAAGTATACTTACGAAACGTAGTACTCTCAGAATATGAAACAGAGACCAGGGTTATGAGTAATGGTGGTTTCAAACATTTTATAACATTTGAGGCAGTATTTTTAACACTTGAATAATTTTAATTAAATTATATAATATGTAAATTCAATAATAGCCCGCCTTGAAGCAATATGTATGTAATAATTTGTAAAAATGCATGTAACAGTCATTGCAAATGCTTATATTATTGTAAACATGTTCAATGTTTATATGTGAATTCATTAGGTAATTTAATAATGCAAGAGCTGTGAGAATAATAAGTTTAAAGTTGCTAACAATAAGGTAACAATGAGGTAACCTTGAGGCAATAATGAGTTTGAGAGTTTGAATACTACTAATCATGATTAGGGCAGCAATAATGTAAATTTTGTGACAGTTTAAAATTAGCTAATCAACAGCCAGAAAAAGCTTTAGTAAAATACAGGTATTCTATTGGACTAGGATTAGCCAATCAGAATCTTGAAATACAGAAGCTTACGGGTTTGGACGGTTGAAATATGTTCAGTTGCTGGCAGACCTTGGTAGTGACCGGATGAAAGAAGTGTTCTCTAAAGAAATATTACGTATTCGTGTGAATCGTAAATTAAATATACGCGTTAACTAAGTGCAAATATTAAATAAAAGTATCTCACAGTTCTTAATATCAGTGTAGTGCTATATAATTTGTGCCAAGGATTAATAAAAAGAAGTGAATATAAAACTTAAAATCTGTGTAAGCCTACATTCTTGTCGTACCACCCTCTGTGTAAGAGATACGTGACTCTAAAACAATACTGACGCAGCCGAGGCAAACATAAACATAAATATTATCTATAGAAGCAGTTTAATAACAAACTTAATGTAATATTTTTAAACTTGGAGCGTAACAACAAAAATACATCTTAAAAATCGGCTTCTCATACGTAGCAAAAATATTACTTAACAGAAACAATTACTTCAAATTAACGCCCAAAGCGCGGTGCAAACCTTCAACAACAATAAACTACAACAGTTGAAGAACAATACTTCTTCAAGTTGGCGCCCATACGTAGGGCAGTTAAACTAAAACAACTATTCTACTACTTCACATTTATAACATTTTGACATCTTAATATTAACGTACTTTTCATATGTATGCTGTAAAACCTCGTCAATTTGCTTCCTTGTTCAATATGATCCATACGGCCCATGGACCTCCCCCTATGGACGTCTCTCATATCGTGAATGAATAGGTGAATCAATAAATCAGCCAATTTGTTATCCTATTCTATTCCGAACCGTTAACTAATTCACCTTTTTTACTATGCCTCTCTTAGCCTCCTTGTTCTAAATTGGCTTTATCCCTTAAATGGCGATGTGAGAAAATTATAACATTACACCAGTGTTTGACAGACACCCGCTCTTTTAATGCTTAGAACGGATAATGTTTGTGTCAGGATGCTTTATTATTATTTTTACACTAAAAAAGCTGTTTCAAGGAATATTTAAATATATTTTATTGTAGCTCACATTACAAATTAAATTTTAGTAGTATATGCAAATGAGCACTTCTAGGAAAAATTCTGTATTATCAATCATATGCACAGGTTGAGTTGAAAAACATTTTTATTGGAATCTCTAGACATTAGTCTTTAAGATAAAGAATAATTTCTTGAATGTTTACTCAAGACACGAGAGGCTTAGGAAATATCGGCAAATTTGTACTGTCCATGGTTTCTAATTGTCATGCATTCAAATAACACTGTACATTTATCTTTGAAACTTATGGGAGTATTTTTGTGCACATATAATTATAAAAATGAACAACAGCCACATTAATAACTAAGAAGCTATACTACTGCTGTTTAAACATAAATTTTAATTTAATTAATGTATGTGATGCCTTATAATTTGTGTATAGTTTAGCTGTTAGAAATCTATTATTCGTCGAAGCTATTGTAAGGCAGGAAAGTTTGCACACATTGTCAGTGTGCCATTAGCGAGAGCTTACCTTATATTAATTTGGTAATAAATTATTTTATGATAGTCTGAATTTAGTTGGGATTTCATTTCACATCTTCTTAAAGAATCAGAAGTTTTGTTAAGCTGCATATGTAACAGGATGGAAGTGGTCAACCCCTTCCGATCATAAAATCTCGTGGATTTTACTATGTCGTCAACTTCCGTAGGTCTATGTGCAGAATTGCACGGAGTCGTGTGGAACTTCGTTCCTGCACACGTCATGTCGAATGTTCTAGAACAATTCGAATACGTTACGCTGATTGGCTATTATAAGTCAAACGTAGGGCGGTGGCACTCCATATTTAGCATAACCGCTGCCATATTGAAAAACCCTTCCTGAGTAGCCTTAAGCTATATAAAGAGCTGCAGACCCCGATATGAGAGCTCTTGGTTTTTTGCTATTTTTCCTACATCTCGACGCTCCGGACCCTTCCACGTACTTGCCCTGACACATTCTCGACACATCTCTCAAGGTAAGAACTTAGGTTACTACCCCCTTCTCAACTTAACAATAATGCCAAACATAATGATTCAAGTTAGAGAACCCTGTTATTGTAAACCAAGCACTTGCCAACTGAGAATCTTAAGATACTGCTCAATACATTAATCTTGTTTAAACCAAGTTGCTCTACCATCTGTTTCCTAACCAACATCCTAAGTAGCTTGTCCCCCATCACAATCCTTATGACTGTGACAATATGTTTCCAGAACGAGGGTACAGATTGTAAAATTAGGGTGCAGAGTTTTCTAATGAGACGTCCTTGAAAGGGTTCTGTGAAGCCATCCGGAGGTAGATGTAACCTTGTACATAAGAATTTCAAAACCAACTCAAGGAGAGCAGGAAAAGGCAAAGAATTCGTTGTTCATCCTAATATAAAAATGTGAAATTTATGTCACGTGACTGAAACTAGCACATAGAAGCGATATTTTGGGATTTAAAATATAGCCAGTAAACTTGCAGAAGCCAATCAGATTAAGTGTGCAAATGTTTGAATATTTGTGTGGAAGGGCAGATGACACTTCCACAACTGAAATCAGTTCGTTTGTATCTGTAGTTCTGTGGAGACCGATAGACGTAAGCCCTGACATAAGTGTTGGTGATATGGGAGCAGTTAGAAACTGGAAATAATGTAGCAACCATATACACAATTCAATATATGTAATGGTGAAAACAATACAAGTGTGGGAATATAATTTCTATGTGCGTGTGGATCCTAATAACCACGCTACGTAGGAACTTATAATACACGTAATAATAACGGCCGCAACATTAGTTTGAATCCTCTTCAGCAGCTTTCTCGAACATTATACTATAACACTATCGTGTTTTTCAAATGGGATGATGTTTTTTGTCCTTGAGCGCGGCCAGAGCGGCAACCAATCGGAGTTCCGCTGTGTTGTCATATTGCATTCGCCGTAAGCTAAGCGTGACGCGTGCTAAGCGAATATATTTCTAATACATATAATTTGCGCTAAGACAAAAATTCAAATTTTGCAAAAAGTAACCCACTAGAAGGTAGGGAGTAATTTTCGTAACACAACCGTAAAAACCACATATTTTTAGCTCAAATAGTTTTCATAATACAAACAAATAAACATTCCCATATGTTATAATATAACCACGTAAGCACTGTAATGGTCACATTATTTGTATGTATGCATTATTGTATACATTATGTATATATATATATATATATTTGTAATTATACAGAACTACTGACTTGATGGTGATAAAGAATTATGTTGTAAAACGAAGGCGTTTGTTAAAGCTGAGAGAGAGCAAACAGCCCTCCCAGCTCACTTGTGTTACTTGTAGAATCTGCAGAACGTGAGCCGTCACATGTTTATGATTGTGTGTAGTTTTTAAATCTGGGTTGGAGTTTATTTACCCTACACAGTTAATATCAGTATTCAGTTGTTGTTCAGAGAGCAAGCAGCAAGATTAAACTAGTGCAATGGCTTATTGTGGTGAATTTAGTGGCGAGTCAAAGAGGCAGGTATTGCGAAGTCAGGATCGAAGTATTATATTTAGGGTCTACTCGTTTTTTAAAAAATGTAACAATGAGGAACACAGAAATCAACTTGATTTCAAAAATCCTCAACAGCTTACTGCTAAAGCGTGTGGTGTCGGTAAAGCAAGTGTGTCTCGCATTTGCGGAGAGGCAAGAAAATCTGTTCCCATTGATACTCCAGTGTTTGTATCGCCCAGAAAGCACATTGGACCTCCGAAGAGGATTACAAATTTAACTGACTTTGACAAGGACGTTGTACGCAGAACTGTGTTCGAGTTTTATGACCAAGGTGAATTCCCAACAATACAGAAAATAACTTGTGCCCTTAGAACTAAAATATCATACACTGGTTCAAATTCATCTACTTATAGAATTTTGAGAGGATTAGGGTTCAGGTACAGAAAGACAAATGATGGGCGACAATTTTTAATGGAGAGGAGTGACATTGTTGCGGCAAGAATAAAATTCTTACGCAAAATGCACGAAATTCGAAATTCTTGCGATACGAGACCTATATTTTACTTAGATGAGACATGGGTAAATAAAAACCACACTCAAAATTCAATCTGGCAAGATTCCTCAAAAAAGGGTGGCCTGAAGGTAGCTGTTGGAAAAGGCAGTCGACTTATCATTTGTCATGTAGGGTCCGCTAAGACAGGATTTGTACCTGAAAGCAAATGGATTTTTCTGTCCAAAACCACCTCAGATTATCACGAAGAGAGGACAGCTGATACGTTTAAAGAATGGTTTTTGAACAGATTCCTAAATTATTTAGAAGAGGGAAGCATAATTATAATGGATAATGCACCATATCATTCGGTTATTGAAAACAAAGTACCGAATACTGCCAGTAGAAAGAACCAAATTGTTGAATGGTTGCAAAAAAAGGGGGTTGAATTTTCGGCAACAGAAACTAAAAATGTGTTACTGCAACGAGTACTTCCATTTAAAAACCAGGGAAAAGTGTATCAGCTGGATCAACTTGCAATGGAAATGGGACACGAGGTAATCCGCCTCCCCCCTTATCACTGCCAGTATAATCCAATTGAGTTAGTATGGGCTCAAATAAAACGAGGGGTTGCAAACAGAAATAACACTTTTAAACTGACTGACGTTGAACGTCTTATTCACGAAGAAATTGACAAGGTAACTCAACAAGACTGGGAAGCCTGCGTGAGACATGCAGAAAAACTACAAGACGACGACTTTTGGAAAGAAATAGGCCGTGACGATATTTTGGAACCTATCATCATAAATTTGCAAGACTCAGACGATGAAGACAGTGTCAGTGACGAATTGCCTCTTCACGTAACTGATGACAGTGATACGGATGAGCCACTGGCAGTTCCATTGGATTAAAAGCACACGTAACATGCGAGTATATTCCCAATTATGAATTTAAACACCAGGAGAATTATAAAAGTTTAGATAATTCAGTTTGGGTTGCTTTACGTCGACCATTCTAGCGACAGGCAGATGTGAGAGTGAGAGGGAAATATGAAAAGAGTGGGGGTAACGAGGTGGCAACGCTGTGCGCGCAAATGCACCTCATTCGCTGTAGCTCAGAACTCTTCCCATTTGAAACTAATAGTAGTAACGGTGTAGTTTGTAGAACAAGTGTTAACAGTGCATGATGTGGCGTATTAGTAAGTATTGTCATACCAGACGCATTATTGTGTCGCATTGTCGACAGTACTATTGGGTGTCTTTTATTATTTCTTTTGGCTGAACGAGCCTTCTCCTTTGGCGGCGACCACGCCAGAGAGAGTAGGCATTGTTGGAATTTCTATCTGGTATGCCGCCAACCCTGGCTAGCTAGCGTGCCTAGCCACGGTTGGAGAGGGGGGATATACAGTTAGCGGCACTTTTTTTGAGTGAGTGTGTAAGAAGGAGGTCGCGTGTGGCCAGTCTCTCAACGGCGAGGCATCTCCCCTCATTCCTTTGTCTTCCTGAGTGTAATGTAAATACGCCAAGTGTTTTATCACTAAATTACAGGTATGTGTGTGATGTTTGTGTATATTTGTCAAAAACCTCACGCCTTCAGCTGAATGTAGACACCAAGGTTCCGGTCCTCTCAGCGTTTATAGCTACGCTCCCCCATGTGGATGTTGGGGTGATCCAAATTTAGTAATTTGCTGGGAACCTTTTGGCCCTCACCCCAGCATGTAACAATATTAAAGATAGGACATACAAATCTACACCAAGTGTTATAGCTTATGTTACACAGGAAACATTCCTTACCGGTAGCTAATCTTGACTAGGAGATACATGTTAGACTGAGAACTGAGCAATAGAACCCAGTAACTTCAAGAAATTACAATAAAACAAAAAACCTGTGTAACCATAACAAAACAAGTTAGGACTCGCTGTACCGACGCAGACTCTTTCTAAACACTAAATGGATTGAAAATGAATTTACCCCCTCATAAATTTCCTAACCCTGTTCAGCACCACATGGCAGGAAATTGTTTACTTCCCTATCCTCTCTTCAGTTGTGAGCTTTTATCACCAGAAAGAAAGGAAGAACGAAGTCAGGATTACCTGGTATGATGGATCGAAATGGATCAGCAGCACCGGCCATTGTTCGAGTTCAAAGAAAATAAAAGAAATTATAAAAGGAAATGAGTAGCTGGTGACATTACGGAAATGGAGTTCACCCTCAGAAGATAACTATAAGACTGAGGGAGAAGAATGGTGATATGTTGTTTAGATAGAGATAAGAAAATGCTGTCGACATAAGGTCTCAGTGAAGAAAGTCTGTTCAGGGGTGTACATTTTTGTGTTTAGAGAAGTCTGTCACTCCACTTTACCGGTTAAGAGTTGTTATTTATTCTGTTTCTCACTTCATACACTCCATTACCCTCCTCATCTACATTTAAAATGGATATTCTGGTAATTTTATGCTCTTATATCATTTCATACTCTGCTTGTAGCTTTTTTTTTTACTTTCTCTACTACGTATAGTAAGTAGGGGAAGTATTGTATTCCACCCAAAAATTCGATACCGAGATTTCACCGGAAATATATGTTTTGAGATCCCCTGAATCCAAAAAAAAGCATTTTTGGAAACATGTCCGTGTGTGTGTGTGTCTGTGTGTGTGCCTGTGAACAACATAACTCAGAAACGAAAAGTCGGATAAACACCAAACTTTATATTTAGGTTCAGTATCTTCCAGAGATGCAACACAAAGGTTTTCAAGAAAATCCCCCCATCCCAGACTACCCTTTACATAGAATATTTTACGAAAATTTTAATTTTCTCAAAATGGCTCTAACGATTTTGATTAAAATATCATATGTTTATGATATTTTCATGACAAATGAAATATATATCTCGAATTTTCTGGGAATGTCTCCAAAAGTATTTTTCATTGTGAACGACTTTTGCATAACTGGTAAACCTAAGAGATAGTCAAAATTTTACTACACAAATAATGTAGATTGCGTTAAAATACACAATCATATACGTTTTTTTTTGTTGAGTGAACCATTTTCGAAATATTGCTTGTTATTCCCTAAAATTTTCCAATACTTAAACTTTTTCTCAAATTCGTTATTCATTTTTTTGTCCTGGTAATGCAAAGAGAATGGCATACTCCACATAGCAACCAGCTCTTAAAATATTTGACTATAGCTTAAAGCCTACCAATTCCCCTTGCATCTACTAGAAAAATAGCAATAAGATTAACATCTCGATATCTCGATTAGCATGAAGCATATGGAGAATAAGCGTTTGTAAAAATACTTTGTACAAGAGTAGAGAAAGTCATGTGAGTGTAACACATCGGATTTTTTCCGGATCCGAAATGAAGTGTCGAAAAGTTTGAAAATTATAATGCTTAAAAGCATGGTAAAGAGATATGCAGGGTGGAAAGGGTGCAGATATGCATAGTTTAACTGGTGATTCTAAATGTTACACTAAATGAAATATTATACTAACCTTTGTTCCTTTGAGCACTAGATATACTACAAATATTGGTGTATTTAAGATATCAATGCATTACACTATGGTGCGTTTTAATATAAAGGCATGCTTAAGGCTATGGATAGTTCAAAATAATCCTTTTCCTTTACAATTTTTACTTTCTACACCACTACCGAGTAGATAGAGAAGGTATTTCATTCCAGACAAAAAAAGATATCGATATTTCAACAGAAATACGTGTTTTGAGCCCCATAAATAAAAAAAGAAAGCATTTTTGTAAAAAGGTAAGTATTTGTCGTGTCTGTATGCCTGTGAACAACATAACTCCAAAACTAAAGGACAGACAAATATGAAAATTGGTATTTAAGTTTACTATATATCCCATAGATGCGACACGAAGATTTTCAAGAAAATTCCCCCACTCAAAACAACCTTTTACATTGAAAATTTTTCAATTTTTTTTATTTTCATTTTCTCTGAAATGATTCTAACGATTCTGATTAAAACACCATATATTTAAGACATTTACATCATAAATAAAATTTACAGCTTGAATATTTTGGGAATAGCCTTCCTTTTCGGAAGGAATTTTATATATTCCTGTATAACTAGGAAACGCTAAGCATTAGACGAAAACTTACACAAAAAATCTGATGTGTTACACTCACATGACTTTCTCTACTCTTGTACAATCTAATTTTACAAACGCCTATTCTCCATATGCTTCATGTTAATCGAGATATCGAAATGTCAATCTTATTGGTAATTTTCTTGTAGATGCAAGGGGAATATGGTAGCTTTTAAGCGATAGTCAAATATTTTAACGCTGGTTGCTATGTGGCGCATTCCATTCTCTTTGCATGTCCAGGACATAAAAAAATGAATAACGAATTTGAGAAAAAGTATAAGTATTGCAAAATTTAAGGAAATAACAAGCAATATCTCGAAAACGGTTCACTCAACAAAAGAAATGTATATGACATAAGTTGTGTATTTTAACGCGATCTATATTTTTTGTGTAGTAAAATTTTGTCTATCTCTTATAGTTTACCAGTTATGCAAAAGTCGTTCAGAATGAAGAATACTTTTGGAGACATTCCCAGAAAATTCGAGATATACATTTCATTTCTCATGATATTATCTTAAACATATGATATTTTCATCAAAATCGTTAGAGCCATTTTTGAGAAAATTAAAATTTTCGAAAAATGTTCCATGTAAAGGGTAGTCTGGGGTGGGGGGATTTTCTTGAAAACCTTCGTGTCGCATCTCTGGAAGATACTGAACCTAAATACCAAGTTTGGTGTTTATCCGACTGTTCGTTTTTGAGTTATGCTGTTCACACACACAGACACACAGACACACACACACAGACACACACACACACAGACACACACACGGACATGTTTCCAAAAATGCTTTTTTTGGATTCAGGAGGTCTCAAAACATGTATTTCCGGTGAAATCTCGGTATCGAATTTTTGGGTGGAATGCAATACTTCCCCTACTTACTGTACGTAGTAGAGAAAGTAAAAATTGTAGATATCTTTAAAACACATCATTTATTTTAAATAAATTTATTTGGCAACGGCTATTTCCGAGATATCCGTTATTAATGGATTGAATTGTTCAATATTTTATCATTCGTTTCAAGTCCTGTTAATATGCAGCTGTTTCTTGCGATTGCATTGAAGAAGATGGTTGCTTCACGTATGGAAAGCCAATTTGAAGTCGGAGTTGTATTGTAGTTCAACTGTTGGGGAGCCGAACTTGAAGTAGTTGCAATCTCACGTATGGTACCCGGTAGCTTTCGTCCCAAAATTTAAAAATATTAACCTTGTAATCTGACTGTTTCTTTAAATATTATATATTTATGTTTGCCTCGGCTGCGTCAGTATATTTGTTAGAGACATGGATTTCTTTGCAAGGCGTGGTGCGGCAATATAGGCTTACACAGATTTTTACTTCACTACATTTATTACATTTACTACATTTATTAATCCTTGACACAATTTAAATAACACTTCACTGATATACAGAACTGTGAGATTCTTTTATTAATTACTTGCACTTTTTAACACGTAAATTATTTTCTTCTCACACGAATACGTATTAAATTTCTCGAGGACGCATCTCGCGTCCGGTTAGAAAGCAACGCGTCCAGTTATGAGCGCTGTCTACAAGCAACTGACGTGATTTCTACCGCCTAAATTTGTAAATTTCTGTATTTGAAGTCTCTGATTGGCTATTCCATAAAACTCAATTTCATTTCATTAGTCCAATAGAATACCTTCATTTCACTAAAGCTTTTTTCTGGTTGTTGATTGGCTATTTTATAAACTGTCTCAAAATTTACATTATTGTTGCTCCAATAATGACTAGTAGTATTAAACTTTCAGATTCATTTTTGCCTCAAGCCTACCTCATTGTTACCTTATTGTTAGCAGCTTTTAACCTATTATTCTCACAGCTCCTACAATATTAAATTACGTAATACATTCACATAACATTATTACATGTATACAATAATATAAACATATACAATGACTGTAATATACCCTTTTTATATATTGTTACATACACATATTGCTTTAAGGCGGGCTGTTGTTATATTTTTATTATATATATTATATAATTAGACTGAAATCATTTAAGTGTTAAAAATACTGGCTCAGCATGGAAAGAGTATGGAACTTTAAGGCGAGCATATAGCGTTTAGTTCTTAAACATTTGACTATCGATATTCCATTTATAACTATAATGAAATGAGTAATGTAACTATTTCTATAAAGCTTTATCTCAATTAAAATGTAGACAAAATATAAGCTTTCATGAGAATAGTTTGTAATAAACGATAGAGGGTAGAGAAAATCACGTGAATGTAATACATCGTAATTTGTTTATAGACAAACACAATTCGCCATTGAAGAATTTTCGTGGTGTATTAATCTAACAGCGTCGAAGAAAGGAATCTGTTATATGTGACTCAACCCTGGCCTGCTTCACATTGCACTATTTGTGTTGGGTCCCAGTTGACAACAGCGGTTACACTTTGCACCGAGGTAGGTCAGAGAGCCGCGTAAAAATTTCAACTTCGGGATCTTTCGCAGAGGTCATTAATTTAGAAATTGTATTGCAGAACTGAGACACAGTTCATCAGGTGATCTCTTCATGATGAACACAGAAATGTGAACCGTTGCATCAGAAGAAAGGACCGCAAACACCACCTACACATTCTTAAATCAGAAAAAAGTATTCTGCCGGTGAAAGAGTAAAATCTGTCGAGTAATAATAGCTTGAGTAGTTGTTCCTTACTAGTTGTTTTAGAGACACATAGACATGCTAGAAACAAGTGCTTTAACATTCCGAAACCTGTACCATGTCCTAGTGATAAGGATTTGAAACAGATTGTGTTAATTGGTAATGACTACTACAGCAGGACCGAAAATTCGTTCATAAGATGAAGCGTAATGTGCAGATTTCGATTTTCACAAGTCTTATGGGAGCAGATGAGAATACGCATACATAAAGACAAATGCATATTCAGAATGATCTCTCAAGGATGTACCTATGTCAATGTTTCATTTCGCTTTCTGGCGTAAAGCGCTCGTTATAATCTAATTTGAACATTTATTTTGCTTCACAGCATACATTTGGTGTAGAATTTGTCATTTAAATAAATACTTTAAAATGCAAATGCTGCCATTCTTATTATTTTATTTTTATGAGGCAGTATTATTCGCCACTCATTACTACATCTATTATAATATTTCTATAATACTCTTTATAATATTATATCAATCATATGTCATTTATCTGTTATTAATAAGAGAAATTTATATACTCTTTTTGTAAAAGAAAAATTGTTAAGGGATACTTCCACAACGACAAGTGTATTTTCGACGCAGTAGCCAGAAAGAAAGTTGTTGCTGCAGATCTTCGATACAAAAGCCTTTTGTACTATGTACGAGCCATTCGGAAGGTCCGGGGATCGCTTTCCGGCGACCACCCACTCTGGTCCATGGGTTTTTCGTGGTTTCACCGGGTCGCCAGGGGAATGCTGGGGTGATTCATCTTCTACCACGACTCCCCTTCCTCTCATTTCCTCTACCCATCATATTCCTTGTCATCTGTTCCAGGGTTAAAGGACCACACGACGGAGTTCGGCGGGTTGTGGCTGGGCGGTGGCTTGCACTCTGTAAAGGATTCTTCACTGGCGTCGCTGCGGTATAGCTCGGTTAGGTCTCTCCTCAGCGTGGGGCTCAGGGGACGCTGGACATTGGTGACTTGTGGGCAGGGACCGCGCAGTGTCGGATGCGTTCTATCTGGAACGTCCATGCTTGCGCCCCTCGATATGCGGATCTGGTCGCCCTTTGGGTCTCTCACCTCATTCTTCCCTCCCGGGAGTCACGTTGGAAGCACAATGGGCCGACTGGCTGCGTGCGGTGCCCTGCTGCGGTTCCGGGGGCCCCTCCGTTATACTACCTTTATCTTTTACTATGTACGAGCAAGAACGACTTGTTTGGATGCCAGAAGTAAGGAAAAGGGTATTTTTCTAATATGTGAAATCATATGACTATGGTTCGACGAATCAGATTCGAGTAGTTAGCGCTCAAAATCTTCAAAAGTTGAAAAGTAGTCAATGAGAAAACTGAGAAAGAACTAAATAAGTGCGCCAAGATGTAAAAGAATATAAACCCCGAGTCGTACAACAAAATCAGTTTGTCGTCATCTGCCTCACAGGTACACTCCACGTCAGTTGTCATAATAAAAGCGCGCCGAAACGTAAAGTCTTTGTTACTAGTGAATTTCGCTAATTGAGTACGTGGTCATAACATATAAAGTGATTAAGTGATCCGGCGATAAATAAACAGCAATATAATGAATAGGAATGATAAGTTACCTTTATACTTGTGGAAGTTTC
Source organism: Deroplatys truncata (assembly GCA_030765065.1). Taxonomy (NCBI): domain Eukaryota; kingdom Metazoa; phylum Arthropoda; class Insecta; order Mantodea; family Mantidae; genus Deroplatys; species Deroplatys truncata. The sequence goes on from CM060982.1 coordinate 52,215,637, forward strand.
CCTAATAGGAACTTAAATTTTAACAAGTGCGAATCTTCAGTCCTTCATTGGCGAGTGAGTTATATTTAACTATTTCAAAGGACACAATAAACTCACGTCCCTGCATAGTAATTTTCTGGTTCGTAAATTAACTCTTGCATACCACCACCTGGATCTCCGTGCAACTCATTGCTCAGCTGAGGCATTCCTACGATTTATTTCAGTGTCTTCATTCACAAGATTCTTCCACCATGACGCAGATACAACGAAGAGAGATAGGTTGAGAGAGCAGCAGAACAAGCGCCAAAGGTAAAGTAAACCAGTTACACCAATGTACGACAATGCTGTAGCGCGCGCGCGCGCGCGCGCGCGTGTGTGTGTGTGTGTGTGTGTATCGTCGCGTCGGACACATTATTGATGTCTGTAATATTGTTGAGCTAATTGTTGTGTTTGTGTCCGGCGCGGCAATTCCATCTTCCTAGTTGTGGGGTAAAGGCAAGTCGAGGGAAGAGCCTCTTTGTGTGGTGGCTTAACGTCATTTGTAGCCAGTCTAGTGTAGGTCTTCAGAGGGGATGGTTGCGTGTGTGTGTGATGTGTGTGTGTGTGCGTGCGTGGGGCATCTCCCCCAGTGTTCTTCTGTAACCATTTGTGTATAATGTAGGGCACCTTGTTAAGTATAATAAATCAGAGGTAAATGTGAATTGATGTATTTTTAATGCTCTAAATATCGCACGCCCGCTTAGTTTATGCAGCAAGTTCTTGGTATCTCTCGTGTGCCACTGATGCTACTTTCCCCCATGTTTATGCCGGGGTAACTAAATTTAATATTTTAGCTGCAAAACTTTTTGGCCTCACCCCGGTGTATAACAATACACACTTGTTCCTCAACGACGACCGACGCAATTATGATGATTAATTATTATTTCCTTCACAAAATGAGTGACTGATATAATATGCCCTGCACATATTTGTGACCTTGTTATTTTTAGGTATTTTTAGCTTAAATGTGCATAAACTGTAATATGAGCATCAGCATTAACGGCAGCCTTGGGAGAAAAGAATACCTTTATATTATTCCATTTTTTCTTATTTTGATATTCCTTTCAAATATTCATAAATATTTTTTGGTATTGGTGTTTACTCTGTTATTAGAAACAAAACTAAAGGTATTATTCAGTTATTACTTTTATCCGCGGCCATTTAATAATGGCTCCTTATCCATGGTGTATCACAATGTAATAAATTAATACACTTACTTTGTCATGCTGACAGACAACTGTCGAAGCTGCTGCTTCAACATCTTAAGGCAGGGTTGCCAAGTTTTTCATAATGGGACCCACATTAACCGTCAGAGAATGAATCGCTGGTGAAGCCACATAAATTTAAGATGGGAACAATAAACTCACAGGCACGAGGTGTAAACATCACATTAGTTTTCAAACAGCGTTTTATTGAACTAAAATTAATAACTAATGCAATAAGAACTTAACAAACGAACATAGTCTCATGACAAAGTAACCCATAGTCAATATATTATACTAACATCTGTTACACAAAGTATTTTTCATTAATAGCAGTTTATATTCAATGAGAAGAATGAAAGTGACTCTTCTATGCTATAATTGCAGACGTTTGTGATTCTAGATTGTGCTGCCTATCATCAAAACAGACTTTAAATGTTCATCAGTCATAACAGACCTATATTTTGATTTGAAATATTTCATGTTCAAAAATGCTTTGCAGATATACATTAATGCGAACACTGATATCAGTCCTCGTGCAAAGTCATTCAAACGAGTAAATGCGTTACTCGACAGACAGATATAACAATCAACCAAATTATTCTCCTCGTTTATGTCTTTCAATATCTCCTTATGCAGTATATCATGAGGCAGTATTTTTAACATTTAAATGATTTCAGTCAAATTATGTACTATGTAAATTCAATAACAGCCCGCGTTGAAGCAATATGTGTATGTAATAATTTGTAAAATTTATGTAACAGTCATTGCATATGCTTATATTATTGTATCCATGTGTAATAATGTTGTGTATATATTACGTAATTTAATAATGTAGGAGCTGTGAGAATAATAAGTTAAAAGTTGCTAACAATGAGGTAACAATGAGGTAACCTTGAGTCAATATTGAGTAAGAAAGTTTAACAGTACTACTTGTGATTCTTGGAGTAACAATAATGTAATTTTAGTGACAGTTTATAAAATAGCCAAACAACAACCAGAAAACCCCTTAGTTAAATGAAGGTATTTGATTGGAGTAGGATTAGCCAATCAGAGACTTGAAATACAGAAATTTACAAGTTTAGACGGTTGAAATCAATTCAGTTGCATGCAAACAGTGTTCCTAATCAGACACAAAAAGTGTCCTCGAGAGATTTAATACGTATTCGTGTGAGACGAAAAATAGTTAACGTGTTAAAAAGTGCAAGTAATTAATTAATAAAAAGAATTTCACAGCTCTCTATATCAGTGAAGTGTTATTTAAATCGTATCAAGTATTAATAAAAGGAGTGAAGTAAAATTATAATCTGTGTAAGCCTACATTCCTGTTGCATCATAACCCTGCCAAAATATCCATGTCTCTAAAATAAATACTGACGCAGCCGAGGCAAACATAGATATTAAATATTTAAAGAAACAGTTTAATTACATTGTTAATATATATTTTTTTTAAACTTGGGGCAAAGGCCACCTGAAAGTACATTTGGGGCGAAGGCTACCGGAAACTGTTTACTATACGTGCGGTTGCAACTACTACAAGTTCGGCTACCCAACAGTTGAAATATAATACAACTCCTTCAATACAAACTACTTCAAATCGGCTTTTCCATGCGTGAAAAAATAACCTTCTCAATCAATTAAAAATCTGAGCGCTTAATTTTATTTATATTTTCTGAAGTTTTTAGGTGGGCCAAACAAAAGAAGCTCCCGGGGCGGTTTCGGCCCCCGGGCCGAGCTGGCAAGTTTCTTCAGAATCATTCATTATTCAAAACGAAATAGCCGATTTTTCTTGATTTCAGATAATATATATCGTTCTATTGCCATCGTAAACAAATCCATATCATTACATTAGTTCTTTTTCTTCTAGACCAACTTTAATTAACTTATGATTAACCGAATAATATTAACTATGCTTTGGTTTACATTTAATCACAGAGTATTATAATATTTATTGGATGATGATGTTATTTATAAACCAATGTTTGTACCATGAACGTAGATAAGGTAAGTAGCTATTACCAGATGGTCACGGATAAAATATTGTAACTATTGCGATGAGCATAATTATCGCTCTCATGTAATTACAGAACTCGGCTTACGCTTCGTTTTTTAAAACACTATTGAGCGGTAATGATGTTCACATCCCATAAATAATTATTGTTTTTGTTAAGTTTTCAGCGTCTGTAATAACGCGAGAATCACATTTCATATCGAGCGTTGTTTTCGATTCCTGATCCTAATGAACGCTACCTTGTGGTGGGTGTGTCAACAATTTCGAAAAACCCGTGATCAGAAGTTCCTCGAGCAGGTTTAGAAACGTTTTGCATGTTTACTATCGCGTGACACATCGAGCTACCTGCTGACTGGAAGGTGGTATGCTTTCAAGGCGTTCCTGCTGAACATTACTTACTAAAGATGTTATCTGGGCAAGATTGCTTGTTTGTTGGAGTTATTCTTTAGTTCCGAGGTTGAACCACAGGGAACCTCTCAAAACACTGTTTTGATTTGAATCTCTTTCTTCCATTTCCATGCTCCTAGGAGTTTCGAGAATATTGTATGTAACATTCAAGGCAGGCAAATAGACACTGCAAGTAATGACAACCACTGAAATAGGCACAATTATTTATCCATTTACCAGACAGAACTTTATAGAAATAGCAAATATACATAACCCACTATTCTCTTAAGAGTGTAAACAGTAAACATGTTTTCTTTAAATTTGCATTCTTCAGTTACTATGTATTTTTTTGTCAAACCCTATTATCAGTTTTTAAGTAATTTCTCCCTTGAATACTTTTAACACTCTCATGTTGGTTTATAATTATTATCGAGTCTGTTATGTAATATTATTAAACAGTCTATTGTTGCGTAATGAAATTTTTAGGACAGTATTGTATTTTCGCCCATCGGAAGTCGAAAACAATGACAATTAATGAACAAAGGAATGAGTTAATATTGAAATGATTGATTTCCCAGTGGTAAACCATAGGTAGTTTTTGTAGTTCACCATTTACCGTACGCTTTATTGTGCTAAGTAGCTGCTGTTAAATTATCTATTACACGAAACAATACAACTACTGACGTTAGGAAAGGAATGCGGTATTACAAACCTTCTCACGCATGTTATCAACATGCTCAGAGTGCGAAATATTAATTGCAATACCAAGGTTAACACATTAATAAATAATGAATAACCGCCAGTAATAAAAATAATGAAATTACGATAGGCAAAAACATAAAAGTTCTCATTACAAAACAAAACTCACGTGTTACACTCGCATGACTTTCTCTACTCTTGTACAAACTATTTTTACAAACGCTTATTCTCCATATGCTTCATGTTAATCGAGATGTTAACCTTATTGCTAATTTTCTTGTAGATGCAAGGGGAATTGCTATGCTTTAAGCGATAGTCAAATGTTTTAAGAGCTGGTTGCTATGTAGAGTATTCCATTCACTTTGCATTACCAGGACAAAAAACAAAAACAAAACGAATAACGAATTTCCATTTCAGAAAAAGTATAAGTATTGGAAAATTTAAGGGAATAACAAGCAATATCTCGAAAATGGTTCACTCAACAAAAACAATGTATATGACATAAATTGTGTATTTTAACGCGATCTACATTTTATGTAGTAAAAATTTGTCTATCTCTTATGGTTTAGCAGTTATGCAAAGCCGTTCACAATGAAGAATACTTTTGGAGAAATTCCCAGAAAATTCGAGATATACATTTCATTTGTCATGAAAATGTCTTAAACATATGATATTTTAATCAAAATCGTTAGAGCTATTTTTGAGAAAATTAAAATTTTCGAAACATGTTCCATGTAAAGGGTAATCTGGGGTGGGGGATTTTCTTGAAAACCTTCGTGTTGCATCTCTGGAAGATACTGAACCTAAATACCAAGTTTTGGTGTTTATCCGACTGTTCGTTTCTGAGTTATGCTGTTCACAGACACGGACATGTTTCCAAAAATACTTTTTTTTGGATTCAGGGGGCCTCAAAACATATATTTCCGGTGAAATCTCGGTATCGAATTTTTGGGTGGAATACAATACTTCCCCTACTTACTATCGTAGTAGAGACATGCTCGTACCCAGAAAAAAATTTCGGGGGGGGTTTCCACAAGTAGATCTAAACTTAACAGTACCCACACAGTTACCATGTACCTACTCCGTAGTATATAGACGTTACAAGGATAAAAGAATTGCTTGGAGACATTATATAGACAAGAAAAGCTCACCAGAATGAAGATATTCCATCTTTCATGGAAGCCCGACCTAAGTACCTTGTACGTTCTATATCAATTTATGGCTTTTTAATTGGCTTAATTGGCTGTAATTGGTCTTTCATGGAAGCCCGACCTAAGTAGCGGTACGTTCTATATCAATTTATGGCTTTTTAATTGGTTCACTTGGTTCAATTGGTCTTTCATGGAAGCCCGACCTAAGTACCTGGTACGTTCTGTATCAATTTATGGCTTTTTAATTGGTTCACTTGGTTCAATTGGTCTTTCATGGAAGCCCGACCTAAGTACCTGGTACGTTCTGTATCAATTTATGGCTTTTTAATTGGTTCAATTGGTCTTTCGTGCAAGACCCGACCTAAATCCCTCCTCAAGGAAAGTACAGGCTAGGGGTGGGGGAGGTAATTACTTTAAGGATGAAACATGATTCACAGAGCGTGAGAACCATTGCTACACCGCTTTCCCATGTTGTCTAATAAACCTTTCAAATCCGGTACAGTTGCAAATTTAAAAATTAATGGACCGCATCCGTGAAAGCTAATAGACGGCTATTCTTCGCTTCAAGCTCCGCCCTCAAACCCTATGACCGCGCATGCGCCGCCCTATCCTTCTGCAATTATCCCCCCACCATTATACCACTGCTATATAAGGTCTCAGGCCTAGCACCCTGAAAGTATTATTTGAAGCTTTTTTTAGAAAGAGTTTCTCAATCTGCACGTTATTAGTATGGCAGGAATGGAAGATTTTTGGAGTGAGTGTGGAGAGGAAGCGTACCACTACACCTACTACCACAAGGAGGAGTGCAATGGGTTCATACATTCAATTGTCTGTAACATGCCCTCATATCATGACCAGATGTCTTCAAGAGAAATATGCACAGAGAACTGCCCAGTCTACAGAAGAAGGTACCTGTAAGTAGACCCTCCTTTTATTCCTTTCTAGGAAATACTATGCTACATCTAATCTTTAAAGAAAGTAACGAATTTGAAATATGTTCGTTCTTCCAGAGGAGGGGATGCAGATGAGGAACAACACAGAGGCGTGAATGATGTCGATGTCCTTGTAACCACCCATGCAGTCCAACATCATTCTGAATTTTGTAATGGTGATACGCATGCAACCCTATGCGAGAAGCCAGAGGTGCACGATCAAATGAAGTCGTACTTCCTGTGTGATGAAAACTGCGCTGTATTCTTACTCAGGCGGGGAAACCTAAGGTAAGTGACATTGAAAATATCTAGATGCTCTTACACTGCACGGGGTTGTAGAATATCTAATGTTTTTAAAAAATAATTAAAATTGTTCCAGAAATCGTCAGACAACGCCTATTCCTACAGAGGACATAGATGAAGTAGATTTCCCGAATGTACCGCAGCTTTTGATGACTTTGGATGACCATGAGAGGCCAATCAATTTGCAAGTAGATGGCGATATGCTCCAGGTGACTCCTGAACATTCACCCAGGAAACGAGCAGAATTACACAAAGCAATACAGTGAGTATTAATTTCAAATCTATGAAGGAACACGTATGCTTTAAATAAAACTACATCGCTCCCATTCATAGTGTCTAACATATGCAATTCCTTTCAGGAGACCTGCGAACCTATTTAAAAAATTATGTTTCTAATAGACGCAATATGTAATGTTCCAGGTCCGCTACTAAGAAGCCTACCAGGAGGAAGAACAATAAAACCTTTGAAGATCTCCATAGGAGGTTGGCGCTATTGGAAGAGCGAATTACCTGCGCTAACACCCCGAAGAGAGATGCAAGCACCCGCACTCGTGCTCCAAGGCGGCTACACCTCAAGAAGCAGTAGTGTCAATATAGGATTGTATTATGAAACCCCAGTGCTCATCATAAAAGAAACTGACAATAATAATTTCGTGTATATGACAAAATATGACTGGCAGATAATTCAAAAAGTCTGGCAGAATTCGAAACATATCTGAAAGTGAAGAAGTGTCCGAACAGAGAGTACAGTGAACATGTTGTATTCTCCTATAATATCACAGTGTTTATGGAAAGTGGAAAAATTACACTTTTTAATACGTCTTTAAATTACGGTGAAATTCATTTGAATTATGATGTACTATCACTAATAAAAAGACTCGAATCCTATATAGATAGACATCTGCAGAACCTATGTATTGTAAATGAAGACACATATGTAGGGACAAGGAGCTGGAGGCAGAAGGCGCTGGAAATGTATAATAAGAAAATAAAGAAGTAAATATATCTTTTATAACTTGCTTTTATTCACGAAAAACCCCCTTACACTTCCTTATATCAAGCATAAAATAACTACATTTAAATTAAAGACTGCATCACATGAGACAGGGGCTTGTATGTAAATACTTTGTCATGAATTATCAAGCAATACAAAGATGTCTGTGCAGGAATATTTGCACTAGTTTGAATTTCCAGTCTAATATTGACAGCTCCATTTACAACCTCCTCAGGCTGATGTGAGCAGTCAATGACAAATATCGGTGCATGTTTAAGAAAATCTTTTCTCCTCAATAAGGGGTAATTCTCTCTCGAATAATAGGAGCTTTGGAACTTTGAATACATTTCATATAACGAGGCAAATCTAGAGTTTCCAAAGTCCAAGTTCATATCATGGTAGGGATAACATTCACTATTGAGGTACAGTCTCAAATTGGTTATGTTGCAATGATCAAACTCGGAACAGTCTTTAGTTGCATTATTTACTCTCGAAGTCTGCGCTCCCACAATAACAAATCTTGGTTTCTCGGGTCTCGATGTTGTTGCAACGTTCCATGTAAATGATCTAGTTTGAGGTACCGCAGGCTGAGTATGCAGATCCATACTTCGAAAGGCTATGTGTAATGGCCTGTCTGACTTGACAATCTTAAGGATCTCCACCTTTTCACCATCAGAAAGGCGTATTATAGGCATCCGCCACTCGATACGTGTAAGTTTAACAATAGCATTTTCTTCTCCTTCAGTTGCCAGAATACAGTTTTTAGAGTCCTTGGATCGAATGAGGACCAGCTCAAACTTGCTGTTGAGTATGAGGTCCTTGTGATCATCTGGAAATCCCAGAAGCATTGACAGCGGTACTATAGCGTTGAATGCTCCACTTGCAGGATGCACAATATCCACATCTTCTCCAGGGTAGCACCATCCAGCATTGAGTAAACGGTTGGATTCCATAGAGTTGAGTGCAGCATAGTTGCGCATAGTTGATGTAATCCCTGGATTTCTTGTTCTGTCTATAGTCGATCCATTCATGTCCAATCGAATCTCGTCAAACATAAATGCAATAGCATTATTGGTGAGCCTTGCTGTAGTAGTTGTTCCATTAGGTTTAGTAACAGATCCCTCAATGTAGAGATAATTCCGGTTAGGTAGAGTATATAAATCTTCAGCTTGACAAGGGATTCTAATTTCATCATTCGCATCCAGAGCCGATGTATTATACGGTAAAAACACATGCTCCTCTTCTTTAGCAATCTTGTCCTCAAATGTAGGTGTTTCCGTCACATTGAAGATGTCCATCACAGAATTCTGAAGCCCAATGCTTCAAGGAACCTCCTATTGCTCGATGTTAACACACTGAGTGTCGCAGGTAGAGTATGATGTATACGACGATGCGCAGGCTTATTATATCCTCGTAGGCGTCTTCTTCTGCTAAAATCTATTCCCATTACGACGTATGTGAAGTCTTATGCTTATATCCTCGTTTCTAAAGTTGATGGGATGACCGTTCTGGTCGACTACTCGAAGAGTGATTTGATCGATAAAGTTAGTGTCTATGATAGGCAGGTAAATGGGATTTGAAGGCTCTTGCGAAATGTGATATCCTGGCGGAACAGAAGGGAAGAACTCATAGATCGAGTGTCCGCTTTTACCGTCGATGAAAGAGCCTGTTGCAATACTGCACTCGATTCGTATTATGCTCACCTTAAATATGTTTACTAGGAAATCAGATTCAGTCACTTGATTAGCAGGAATGACTTTGCTTTCACTGAAGCCTAAAAGGGATCCAATAGAGCATTCCCTTGAAAAATCCATAGGAAAAGGACATTTAATTTCAGCCTTCATTGTATTATTATTAGGCCGAATAAAGAAGACATCATCATCCAATTGAAGCTTATCTTTGATGTATGCATTAATATCAGTAATCTCATAAGTTCCATGAGGTATATCAATGACTTTAAGATTGTCATTGTAAATGTAATGAAACTGATTATTGCTATGATCCACATTGGGAATAGAATAGAAGGTTTCAAAATTCAAAAGAGCGATCTCATAATATCCTTTAGGATCGATCCTCAGAGGAGGATTCAGGTGTGTTGTCAGAACAGATTCATTACCGCTAACGGCAATAGTGTAACTCATTGTGATAGAAATTGTAAGCACAAGTGTCCACAGATGACTGAGCTAAAACTCTGAAACCTCTCAGTATTATACATTAACCTAACACCTCTGAGATACCTTTCTATCTCTTTAGGAGGCTTTAGGTTCCCAAAGCTATCGAAATAAAATGCAATTATACCCTCCTTCCTTACAGCAACCCAATGGGTACCTTCATTCTCTGAAGAATCGAGGTTGACGATAATCCTCTCATGGTGATGAGGCATTGTAGGCAACTCATCAATCATATATACACCTCTAAAATGCGGAATCTTTAAACGTCTAGCATACATATCGAGATCAATGTTACTCAAGGCTTTTTCCGGGACAAGTACAGTCCTCTTCCAGAGTTTTTTGAGTTTCCATTCTTGCTGTTGCGTCTCTTCTTTTTGACATTTCTCGTCTTATTCTTCTTCACTTGAAGACCTTTTCCTTTTGCTTCTATCTCTCTGTTATGTCTTGCCATTTCTGCAAGCTGTTTATCTGCAGCCTTTTTCTTATTCACTGCTGTGGCGATTTGAGCTGCTCCTCCAGCTGCAGCACCTAGGGCTGCAATAATAGGAATGAGAGGCAGAAATCCTCCATGCTTTTTCTTCCTGGAGCCAGCACCTACAGCCACCTTGCCCTTCATAATTGCTGTAACTAGCCTGGCGGCCAACTTTTCTCCTAAAGTAGCGTCCGATGCCTGTACTCTTTTCCACGCCTTCTCGGCTAAGATCTTATCGGCTATATTTCTAGTAGCAGAGTCCCTGTGCTCAGCGTAGGCGATGTCGTGCTGCTTACAGGCTTCGTCTAATGGGTTAATTCCGGGGTCTCCTCTCTGTAGGCGTTTTTCCAACTTCGTACCCGGACCGCAATATCTGTAGCCCGGTAAATGTGCTTCAAAGGGCAGCCAATTAATAAGAGAGTTAATTACCCCAGAGCCTCTGGAGATCTTGATCCTCCTAGCTCCCATGATAGACTAGCTGACTTTAAAATAGTATTGGACTTTTATACTCTCAAGCTACAAACTGAAATCCATGCGCACCTGATATAAATGTATATATATATATATACATTAAGCATGCTTTTTTATATTTAGTTATTAAGATGGAGCTAGTGAAGCAAGATTGCTCCCTGCCCATTCAGGTGCTAGACTTTGAAAGTGATTTTAGATGCAATCGACACGGAAAGTTATTTCCCTCTAATGTCAGAGCTCTTATTCTAGGCAGCTCAAGCGCCGGAAAAACTAATGTATTACTGAATATGCTGCTTCATGTGAATGGTTTACGTTTTGAAAACTTGTACATCTATTCAAAGTCCCTTTACCAGCCAAAGTATCAATATCTCATCAAGCTACTCGAAAACATTGAAGGGATAGAAGTGAACACTTATGAAGATGGAGAAAGTGTCTTGCATCCCTCTGAAGTTAAAGAAAACTCCATATTTATATTTGATGACGTAATCACTGAAAAGCAGGGGAAGATCGCCTCTTTTTACAGCATGGGCAGACACCGTAATGTGGACTCTATATATTTAGCACAGTCGTATGCTAAAGTGCCTAAACATCTAATAAGAGACAACACGAACATGATTATTCTCTTCAAGCAGGATAATTTAAACTTGAAACATATATATGAGGATTATGTGAACACTGACATGTCATATACTGTATTTAAAGACCTGTGCAAGGGTGTTTGGGAAAGTGTTTCGGAAGGAAGACCATTTGTAGTGATAGTTCCTGAATTCCCTATGAATGAGGGTCGATATAGGAACGGCTTCGATGTATATATTAAAGTAGAAAAGAAAGAAAAGGATCATTCATAGATCGAAATGAGTATTGACAGGTTCGGTTCACAGAGGACTGCTCCAGTTAAAAGAGCACTTCATCAATTCATCATAAACCGAGATGGAAAAGGAAACTATCAATTTAAAAACAAAAGACTATGCATTGTTCATGATCCCGAGGAAGACAATGACGCAAGCACTAAACGTTATGTTGACACCCTTACGACTTCCACCGAAAATCGAATGCAGGAGTTCACCGAAAAAGTGGCATATCAGCGTATGGGTGAACTTGAAACTATGATAAGGAATCACATCCAGAAATCGCTAGATGGACAATATGAGTCTCTAATGAAATACCTGGACAAACATGCACTTAAACGAGACGCTGGAAACAACATTATTCTAGATACAATAAGAATGAAGATAATATTATCACCTCAGGAGGACTACGATGTACCGAATAGGAAATATGTATCAGACTATGTTAATGCAAGAACACCAGCGATCGATTCAGATGGGAACGCTTCCTTTCAAAAAAGAAGAATAAGAGAGACAGCAGATCCCATCGATGACAGTGATGCAGCTAGTAAAAAGTTTGTTAAACACATTATTGGTAAAAAGCACAATGAAGCACAGCAAGCTCTAAACAGGAGACTAGCCTCTATTGGAAATGATATCACCGAAACAGTAGTGAAACATATGGAAACTATGGCGAACCAACAGAGTTCCATGGATAAGCACTTGACAATAGCTATGAATAATGTGCATATTCTTAAATCACAAGTGAATGTTATAAATGCGCTATTAGATCAAATGAAAGGTCACCACGTTTTTAGCCTGCAGACGAAGCCTTTCAGAGGGAATTCACTAAGATACACATTAACATCGGGTCTCGAATACTACAGAGCACCTGTAAACGGAGAGGTCGTTGCATGCTATATGACATCGTCAACTCCTCCTTTTGTAAGAGCAGATACATTATTTGCTATAAACAATAACATAGTCAGAACCTTCCCTACTCCTATTGCAAATGGAGATACACTCACCTTTACTGCTCCGGCCAATCGAGCAAAAGACGGCCATATTCTAAATATCGAAATGAGTATAGCATATAAACTGAGGCCAACAGAATAGAACAGCTATATATTGAGGTGAATAACAAAATTCAAGATCATTTCAAGATGGACAGCGAGAGCATAAGACTTAAAGAATCTGTAGCCAGGCATACAAAGGCTATAAGGGAAAAGTTACGTGCACTAAAAGGACAAAAGTTTGAGACCCAGAGAGTAATAGTGAAGCTCTTCAGCCAGTAGCAGAACCGTTACATGATATACTACAAATTCAGAAAAACAATAGTGTTACTTCAAACAATGAGGAGAGTCAGAAAAAGAGTGATCCACTTAAAGAGGAGAAAGATGAGAATATCTTAAGATACCTGCAGAAAGTTCGAAGGAATGATAAGAATGAAATAGATAATGCCTACGGTGTGAGATACGAAGATGGAAGCTATATGCTGGGGAACAAGATCATTGACTTCCTCAACAATAAAGTACGAGTAGGTGATGAAACGTACGAGGTGACACCTGGATTGAGTGAACTCATCTTCAAGAGGATACCTGAAATGCATGTATATACAGAAGGGGATCTGGATACATATAGCAGAATATTGAAAGCAACACATGTTCATCGAAGAAACTTCAGCAAGCACGGGCAGCTGAGATCAGGCAATTCCTACAAGTATAAAAGCATTATACGCCCTCTAGTAACGAAACACAAGGGTTTAGGTTTGCAGTGGAAGGAGCATCGCCCTGATACGAGGCAAGAATACATCTACTGGAACGACCCTAACGACCTGGTGAATCGCCTGAGGCTTCTCATTGCATCCAGAGACGCCGGAAATAATAATCACACACAAGAAATTGAAGAAATTATTCAAGAACTGAAATCGGCTAGGATTATAGCATGACGGTGAAGCAAGATATAGCAAGAGAGCTCCATGCTCCCGCCCGAAGAAACTTCTTGCGTCGAAAGATCGTTAGCAAAGGTCTGCATGATCTGATGCAAATCGACTTGGTTGAGATGATCCGCCATGCAAATCTCAACAAGAATTTCAAATATATCCTGATTGCAGTCAACTTCTACTCTAAAATGGCCTATGCAAGGCCATTAAAGGACAAGTCAGGACTACAGGTTGCAAAGGCCATGGAAGATATACTAAAGGACATGGAAACGCCACCCAAGAATATACAGAGTGACAACGGAAAAGAATTTTATAACAAGCACTTTAAAAATCTAATGGCAAAGTATAATATCAATCACTACAGTACCTATACTAATGTGAAGGCTGCAGCTGTTGAGCGTTTAATCAGAACTTTAAAGAATATGATGTATCGGGAGTTTCTAGCTCAAGGATCATATAAGTGGTTAGATCTTCTACCTAAAATCGTTGCAGAGTACAATGACACTTACCACTCAACCATCAAAATGAAACCCAGTGAAGTGAGGAACAATGACCTTCTTCTGACAGTTTACAAGTATAACCATCCCAAAAGAGAGAAGAGGAGTGCAAGGAGGTTTAGTGTCGGCGATTATGTGAGGATATCTAAGAATAAAGGACATTTCGAAAAGGGTTTTGAACCCAACTGGAGTGTTGAAATTTTCCAAGTGGCTCATGTGAAACGAACCAATCCTACCACATACATCATAAAGGATAATGATGGAGATCATATAAAAGGAGCATTTTATGGACATGAACTACATTCTACACTATTCCCTAACACTTATTTAGTGGAGAAGATTTTGCGTAGGCAAGGAGAGAGGATTCTAGTGAAATGGTATGGATTCCCTAATAGCCAATGGATTGATGGAAAGGATTTATTGTAGCTAATACTGAAATAAAGAGTCTTAAATGCAGTACCTCGTGTTTTTACAGTAATTTGATTTCCTCCTTTGATACATTTAACTGAACAATGTACCATTAACATTGTATTATATAAAATAATTAAAAAAACAGTAAAAATAATTAAATACAATATATACAAATAATAAATTAGTCAATAAATAATCTATATACAATATAATACATGAGATGGGGATGTGACATCCAGGGAAGTCGGAATGGATTACGAGGCCCTAAGTGAATAATGGCCCCACGCGAGAGTTGCATGAGAGCCATCAATCATCTTGCGCTTCGTGTCTCCTCCATGCAATGCAATTTTGTTAATTTCCACAGTCGAGACTTTATGTTTTGTACTCCTGAAGCAAATTTGTTTAGCCAAAAATTTTTTATTTAAATCTTTTAGACACTCGAAATATTTCTCAAAGGTGATTGCTCGCATTCCACCTTTGGTAATCCCCTTTGCTTTCATGATGGTGCTGTTGTTATATTTATAGCTGTAGAGATTTGCCCTAAGTCCAACGTACTCAGTCATCACCATGCCACCCAGCTATTCTTTAAACAACCCAATCACTTTCTTGTTGGCCTGCTTTATGTCATATACATTATTTTGCTTATAATTTAATGTATCAAAATGCTGGGGAATGGTTTTCATGAATTTGTAAATGTCTGTAGAAGTTTCGAAAATGAATGAATCTGTATCCATATAATTCAGGACCAGGTCATTCAGTTGGGGTTTCATTACTTTATAAAAAAATCATACATAATAAATTTTGAAAGATCGAGAATTGCATGGCCAATATAGATTGGTTTGTTCATGAGGATCTCCTCTCGAGCCAACTCTATGCCGACTAAGTTTTCATCAAAAATGTGGCTACATACATATGTTGGACGAGCCGTCAATTTCCGTGCTTGCTCCCAGGTAGGTACAATACGGAAATCTCTGTACTTGCGAACATTTTCAATGAACTTACCGTACACAGCGTTGTTCATTTTCTTCCAGAGGTTTTGACCAAACTTGGAAGTTTCCCTGGCTCGCTTCTCGGCGTTAAGGTCAATATAGACCTTAAGCCATTCAGCTTGGTCATACGATACCACCCGATGAATATGTCTCAATAGCAGCCCCAGATCTAGGCACTGTTGCAAGATTTTATAATGCAAGACATATTTGCTTTTGTTCTCAAGACTTGCAATCAGTTTCTTGTATTGGCTGCCGGGTGGTATCTCACTCCGGGGACAGAGAGGTAGATCATTGTGTGCATCATGGAGATGGTCAGGATACTCCAAATCCACCTCTAGGACATATCCTGTCTTGGAGTCCTCAGGGATCGCAGCGAAGTCGATGGTGTCTATTTCATCCCTATCAAGCCATCTGAGGTTCCCATACGGCATTGGGGACGCCATGCTCTTGCCGTACAAGTTGTTGATGTCCCAGTATGATAAAAAGTTTCGAGGTTCATCAGATTTGTAGTCTGCAAGGTATTCGTGGTTGGCTTTGGAGTACCGCTTTGATACCGTGCAAAGCCCACCGCGAATACCTTCCTCGAAAAATTCTAACATGCTGGGATCGCTTATTAGCTGGAGCCTTGCTTTCGTTGTCTTAAGCATGGCATCGAAGGCTAGTGATGGCAGAGTATAGTACCATGCTGGGTCCAGGTTATACAACCCCAGCGACAAGTCTCTAAACTTCTCGAATACATCTGCTAAAAGCAGAGTATCGGTCTTTAGGTAAAGGTCACTATATTCCCCGAGATTCTTTATGTTGAATGTGCTCCATACCTTAAGTGCATGAGCATATTCCTCCTCTGTGACACCGTCGAAAAGCTCTATCGGCGGGAGCTCCTCTTCTTGGAGCTTCTCGATGGTATCCAGATATGTATAGGGGAATATGCCCTTACACTTCATTAGTTCCAGATGTTCTGGATTAGAATACTCGGCATTAGTGACATTGAAGTCATCAGCGCTCAGCATGTCCGCCAAGCTAGATAACTTGTCATCGAGAAACTTGTAGCTGTCGAGAAACCTGAAATTAATGCCCTTGTACCATTTAGTAAATGCCAGATAACGTTCAGATGATTGTGCTATACATGAAATAGGAGCCTTATCATATGCCATGTGCCTGATCAAGAAGTGACTGTCATAATTGCTTAAGCAATGAAAGAAAATTGGAATAAAATTCGGCAATTTTCTATTCAAATTGCAAGCATTATGAGGCGCTCCAAGATATGCTCCAGTGATATGACAATGGTCTCTCACCCTAACATCATCTATAGCAAAATCTCTCCTGCATATGTGACAGTGATTAGCATTGTTGAAATCCAGGATATCCTGAGGTGACATATGCATGGGCTGTATTAGCCCATATATCTCAATGACTTCATCAGCAATCTTTCTAAGTTCGATGAAGAAGTCATTCAGTGCATTGTCACCTCTGAAGAGCTTGAATCTCGACAAGGACTGATCATGTCTACATATAACCTTCAACGCTATCGATATCGCTTCATGTTCCTGTATGGCTCGGGTCCAGCTCTCTGCGTCAGAGGGTTCACATGAGTGGACCTTCCTCAAAACAGATTCGATATCTGCATAAATCACAAAAGGTACAGGGGCACACTTTGAATATGCATTAAATTCCGGAACCTCATCCTGCTTTGGCATTTTGAGGATCTGACATTTATTGCATTTCAGTTTATGCACTCTCAAGGCATCCTCATTAGAACACCTTGTCATGCATGCCTCGCATAGCCACATTTTTCTGCTAGAACTTGTTATCTGACTTCTAATAAGCCTCGATAAGTTGGTGATGAGGCAGTAGTGAGACTTGTCACCCTCTTCAACCATTAAGAGGTTCACTTGTCTAGCCTTCCTCTCAGATGGTTTGCGAATAGACTCCACTGAGTCGTTGGCATTCAGAGCAAATACAGCTATAGATACATCTGGATTCTGCTTCTCAAAGCGTTCAATCTGATCGACGGAAAACGGGAAAGTAATTCCAGCATAATTGAACGCCTTGAATAGCAAATCCTGCGGGTATGAGCATGGTCTATTTTGGTTGACTTTTGCAGGGTATCTGGAAGCTAGCATGCACCAAGCGAAACAGAAATGATCGGCATTCTGAATATTAAGAACTGCCTTCTTTCGCTTGATGCATGCTGGCAACTCTATGAATCCTGAAGCACAAAGGGGATTATAGTTTGCTGCGCTATTTATCAGCGAGTGGATTGCGAACAGTGTCTTTGAACTAGATTGGCCTTCAAAACAGGCTAGGTTTTCTAAAATTTCGTTTTTCATTGCATGAAAGATGACATCGAGGTTAGATGATTGCTGGATCTCCTTTGTCTTGGAATTGAGAAATATCGATTCCACTGTTTCATGATCTGGTGTCTGGATTAAGTATGAGACGTTCAATGAACAACTCATCTTTATCCCAGACATACTCTTCTTTAGAGTGGATTCGATTTCCTTAATAACGAGAGCCCTGCATGCCTCGAGAAACTCACTGGGGTCAATTATCCCAGCCGTATTTTCAATTTTACTATTGAAAATACGACCTTTGAATGCAGACTCTATTACCCTACATTCTAGCTCATCATAATCATTTCGACATACCCTTTTTGCCGGTGATGGTGAGGATGAATCAATTGTCTGGGATGGTCTGGACGTTGTTGCCGCGGGTCCGTTAACATGTGGTGCGTACACCTGATGGTTTAATTTGCGGGAGGGTTGGCTGCTGCACGTTGCTTCTTCAGAACCACGCTCCTCTTCTGCTTCACGAAGTCTCTTGACACCTTTTCTCAAAGCCTCATTTGCCTGAGGCTCTGGCTCGGGGTGTAGAGGTTCAAGATCTGTAACAATAGGAGCATCACATTGTTAGCATCTGTGACAATCAAGCAGGCAGTCTTCTATTAGAAGACATGGGAATAAATTGCATCAATATTAATGTTAAAAGAAGTGAAAGACTCTCGATGAGCGCGGTCTTGTACCCGCAGTTAGTGCATGTACAAATTCCCTCCATGGGTGTATCCTCCCTGTCGTTATTTTGGACGACGCTGAAATTCTCAACATCTCCGAAACCTGGCGGAGGTGGGATGATAAAGTCCCCCGCATTATCAGCATCAAGCCACGAAGCTGCCCCGTCGTCTATCAATGGTGATAGTGGTGGTGGTGACGGTAGAGTGCTGGACTCAGGAGCGTCCTGTGCCGGGACAGGTGAGCGGCGGACACGTCCTGCCAGACTCAATTTGTTTGTCTTCGAGTGCATCTTCACTGGAAAATAATAATTTAGGTATGTAAACTTGATGAATGAAGAAAAGGATAATTTCCCTATATTCTATACTCCATTTTCTGGCATATTACCGCTTTTCAATTTTTTTTTCACTTGTTGACATTCGTGGTTAAGCTTTAAGTATGTTAAGCTTTTTGCATGTCGTAAGAGTATTTTTTATATATTATGCAAGCTATTTTATAGCAGATTACAGAGTTTCAACGAAAAATTCAGAGTTAAGTTAATTTTTGTTAATTAGTATGTTAATGAAGTATTTTCAAACATTAATTGTTTTATTTAATTATAAAATTAGCTAATAGAAGCCCTGTCTTAAGGTTGCTTGAGTTAAAATAAGTTGCAGTTGAAAGTAGCTAAAGTCCCCAAATAACTACTACTATTTGCGCTTGCTTTCTCATTTTCTAGTCTACTTTTGTCTTTCTCTTCTAGTTTTGTCGTAATCCGTTTACGTGGAAAATGGAACTTGATTTTAACGTATATATTCCTTTTCAATCGTACTTTAGCGTTCTGAAAACTGAATATTTGCGTATGAGATTGTTCAGATAGAATGTATTATGTTTTAGCTTGCTTAAGCCCGGTTATTTTTTGTTACAGTATTGTCTTTAAAGTTTTTTGTGTGATGTTTAGACATTGATTAGTGATATATAAGTTTAAATATACATCTAGACACTGACCCTGCTACATTATTGCAAGACAAACTTTACGAAGCTAGGTGATCACACGTTTTTTTTTAAATGTGATTTTGACTTTCAGTATCTTCACTCGACTTTTTAAGAATACATCACACGAATTTCCTGTATGAAATCTAGTATATGCACTTACCTTGCGAATTGAAATCTAAGATGAATTAAGTACTTGAAGATCTTTGCACTAACACACGCTATCACAATCACAGACGTTATTCCTTTAAGAATGAACTTTAACGCTCCTGCTTTCTTCTTATATAGACTTTGAAGTTCATTCTCCCTCTCCCAGAAAGAATGCGCAGAAGAATCCACTCCGTAATCGAGTGTTTTGATTGGTTAAACAATATTAGCTGGCTATATCTATCCTTGTCTAACGATTCACGTTTCTTTTCCCCAGGATCTTTAATCACATCTGATGAAGTTATAAATGTATTTGACGCCGTGTCTTAAGTAATATATTCTCGTGTACTGTTAATGAATTAATAAAGGAAGTGTTCAATTACTCTTTATTGTATGAATCATACATCTGTGGGAAATATTAAGCTAAATTGCCCTTAGACAGGAAATTGTAAATCATCATGAACTTAAGTAACTTAAGGGAGGGAATTTATTGATGGTTGCAGCTGCCTTTGGGTGTGCTGTTAATTAAGTAATAAAGACATTGTTCAATTACTGTTTATTGTATGAATCATGCACCTCGTGGGATAAAAGATACAAGACATCTTTCCCGTTGTTATAACTAAGTATTTTAAATTTCTCTACTATGAAGAGTAAGTAAGGGAAGTATTGTATTCCACGCGAAAATTCGATACCGAGATTTCACCGGATATTTATGTTTTGAGGCCCCCTGTTTTATTGAGAAATATTTTCGAGATATTCCTTGTTATTCCCTTAAATTCCCCGATAATTATATTTTTTTCTCGAATTCGTTATTCATTTTTTTATGTCCTAGGCATGTAAAGAGAATGGAATGCATCACATGGCAACCGCTCTTAAAATATTTGACTAATGCTTAAAGCCCACCGTATTCCTCTTGCAGCTAGTAGAATCAAGCAGAATAAGCATTTGCAAGAAAAAGTTTGTACAAGAGTAGAGAAAGTCATGTGAGTGTAACATATGAGAATTTTTTTTTAAATGTGATTCGTTTTTATTTCACTGTACATACAGCTTGTAACACTGCAATTAGCTATCTCTATAAAGAAACTTTTTTTCATTATAAATAAATGTGTGTTTGACTCTCATGCAGTTTTAATGAAAAAATCAATAGCGGCTGCCGGTATCTATAGTGCCAGATATGAATTACAAATGTTAGTTCTGTAACCTTCTGGCATCTGGCGTAGATAAAGCGAACTTTTACAATGGTGTGAGGGTCCTTATATGCGAGGGAAGCTAGCGGAAAAAATCAATAGCGTGAATAGATCCCCCGCTTATACGAAGGGTGAGTCGATAGCCTTAATTACCCGGCCATTATAGATGACTGTCTGTCTCAAAAATTGCTATACTGTAGCGTGTTAAGCCTGATTATGAGTGGATATGTGTGTGTATGTGTGTGCATGGGAGGTAGAGGTGCTCGCAACAGATACTCAATACATACATATTTTTGATAACCATGTACTCTTTATCCATAGTAGGGTGAACGTTCTTTCGGGATACACTATACCTCAATGATTGAATCTCCAGACAGGAGAGTCGGGCGATCGTCTTTTAAACTGACGTGGAGGGAGACCTCACTGTATACATACACGGTTTTAAGTAGCATGTTATTCATGTCGTAGAAAGCAACAAGTCTCGGTAGGATGGTGAAAATTAAACCTTTTGATTTTTAAAAGGTTTTCAGTCGTTAGGCGCGTTCGCCACAAAAATTGAAACTTGTATTTTTTATTTGATGTATATGATTAGAATTAACGCTGTGTACTTTATAGGGGTGAATCATGTCTCATAGCTGACTGGAAATGCATACATTATTTTGATTACCTCCCTCACCCAAAGCCGAGGAGGAGGGAGCCTTTAAATGCTTCTTCAAGTAAATGGCACCACGTGGACATGTAAGCGACCCTCGCAATTACCAGCTCCAGCAGTAACCATTAATATATCCAGAAGACTCATGCACTATAGGTCCCCTTTGCCTGAAAGACCAATTGAACCAAGTGAACCAATTAAAAAGCCATAAATTGATACAGAACGTACAAGGTACTTAGGTCGGGCTTCCATGAAAGACCAATTGAACCAAGTGAACCAATTAAAAAGCCATAAATTGATATAGAACGTACCGCTACTTAGGTCGGGCTTCCATGAAAGACCAATTACAGCCAATTAAGCCAATTAAAAAGCCATAAATTGATATAGAAAATACAATTGTATACTACTGGCGACGATATTAAATTTCCCTTTTTCTTTAAATGTGCTACTAGCAATAGACTTACTGTTATGTAACGACATTTTCCCACATTGGTTTGCTATGAATTTAAATAAATAAAACTGTCAGAAGTTTCAGGGGGGTTTGAACCCTAGAAACCCCCCTCTAGACACGGCCCCGAGTAGAGAAAGTAAAAAAGTGAAACAGCATGGAAGTTATTTACACCGTCTTAAACCCAACGTATGTTCTGTTGATTCCGTAATCCCTTCTCTTCCTATCCTCATACAAAACTTCACACCTTTGAATATTTTCTCTACTTCCCCTATGAATTTATCCCTTTCATTATTAGTGCTTCTCTAAAATGAAAACTAATAAAGTATGAAATAGAAGTGAGCAATTACTGGAACTGAAAATCAAAGATAACCTTCCCTATGTGCCGCGTAAAAATGGTATCTTACTTCTGCTACAGATGGCACTAAGAGCTGCGTGCGGTTTCCAAATGCAGAAACAAAATGCTGACAGCATATGAATAGCAAACACTGCTAACGCGAGCGGAGCAAGCGTGCGTTTCTTAACGATGTGAATGATTCACTATTTAAATAAGCTTAAGTTTCTGAATTCACGGAAGGTTAGCTTTCGGTTAGGTTTATATATATAAGCTTAAGCAATTATCAACCAGTGTTTACACCAAAGCACACTAACGATGTTCCAAGCTTATCATATAAGCTTAGATTTCTCAATTCACGGAAAGTTAACCTTAGGTTAGGTTTTTTTTTATGTAAGCTTATGTTAATTACCAATCGGTGGTTACACCAAAGCACGTTAACGATGTTCCATATTTATTATATAAGCTTAGATTTCTAAATTCATGGAAGGTTAGCCTTAGGTTAGGTTTTTTTATATAAGCTTAGGTTAATGTGTCTTCCCACTATCTACTTGATATCAGCAGAAGCGAAAATAAAAGGAAAATATCGCTAACACGCGGATTTCGCTTCTCATTTAGGTTGGCAGTTCCCAACGCGAATTTGCAATAGCTATATGATGGCGATGTCTGTTGTTACAGTGTAATTTGCTATAAAAGTAAGGCACCTAAAAGGGCGGGTAGGTGGGCACCATTCTAGAGGAGACACCCAGTCCTAAGGTGGAATGTTTAGAAATTACTTTTTAATATTTTAAATACCGCGGCATAAAAGGAACTTAAACCAAATTCAAACTTAACCTCAGGAAACTTGAAAGGCAAAAGCATGTCAAGTGCCAGGTTACGTTTGTAACTTTAAGATAATTTCAACCGCAAATGTAACGCTCTTAAGGAAAACTGATAATATACACCGCATACAAACTAGCAAGTTGCTTATAATGCTGTTAACTTTATAGATTTATACATATAAATTGTGGTTATTCAATTTTCACAAAACTGATATGACCGTAATAATTACTGCACTTAGCTCTGAAATAATTACCAAAAGGAACAAAGAAACAGGTACCCTGATCATGCCCATTGGCCCAAAGGTAATTACGGCCACAATGCTCAGTAAACCGCAGTTTACCTAAAATCGAATTAGGAGGAGACAAACTTCAAAATAAAATTATAATAATTTACACTTGCCCCAGTACTCTAGCGTCCGTTTATGTAAATGGGAAGAGCACCTATTTAAAATCAGACCCACTCTTAAAATATCCGTTGCCAATGAAAACAGTCCTTTAAAGAAAGGTGAACACGCACCAAGAAAAACACCACATTGCTAAGACTTTGCCCAAATTACAAACAAGCTAAAAGATTAAAATGGCCGAAAGGAGACCGTCCTACCTTTAGTCCGCCATGGCGTTCTTGCAACCGAGTCTTCACCACTCCAGAGACGGGAAGACCTTTCCCAGTTGAAATCTGCTTGCAACTTCTGAGGTCCCAAACCCAAGCCCCAGGTACCTCCAAGCCCAAACCAGTACGTCATAGAACATCAACCAACGCAAGTGGCAGGCAAAAGCAACCACCAAACAAGAGGCAGATAGAGAGCATAATTCAGACAGTGCTATCTCCTGTGGAAACAATAAACCCAAACCTCTGATGAGATTTTCGAGTACAAGGCAATGAACTTCATAGGTAGAACAAAATTCTGATGTGTTACACTCACATGACTTTCCGTACTCTTGTAAAACTATTTTTACAAACGCTTATTCTCCACATACTTCATGTTAAACGAGATATCGGGATGTTAATCTAATTGCTAATTTTCTTGTAGATGCAAGGGGAATTGGTAGGCTTTAAGCGATAGTCAAATATTTCAAGAGCTGGTTGCTATGTGGAGTATTCCATTCTCTTTGCATTACCAGGACAAAAAAATGAACAACAAATTGGAGTAAAAGTACAAGTATTGGAAAATTTAAGGGAATAAAAAGCAATATCTCGAAAATGTTTCACTCAACAAAAAAATGTATGGGACATAAACTGTGTATTTTAACGCGATCTACATTTTTTGTGTAGTAACATTTTGTCTATCTCTTATGGTTTACCAGTTATGCAAAAGTCGTTCACAATGAAGAATACTTTTGGAGACATTCCCAGAAAATTCGAGATATACATTTCATTTGTCATTAAAATGTCTTAAACATATGATATTTTAATCAAAATTGTTACAACCATTTTTGAGAAAATTAAAATTTTCGAAAAATGTTCCATGTAAAGGGTAGTCTGGGGTGGGGGGATTTTCTTGAAAACCTTCGTGTTGTATCTCTGGAAGATACTGAACCTAAATACCAAGTTTGGTGTTTATCCGACTGTTCGTTTCTGTGTTACGCTGTTCACAGACAGACACACTCACAGACACACACTGACACACACCCGGACATGTTTCCAAAAATGCTTTTTTTGGATTCAGGGGGTCTCAAAGCATATATTTCTGGTGAGATCTCGGTATCGAATTTTTGGGTGGAATACAATACTTCCCCTACTTATTATACGCAGTAGAGAAAGTAATAAACGACACAATGGACCCTTAAGCTACGAAAACAATTAATTATAGGCACTATAAAATTAGTATTTATATTTTACATAGTAAGCATAAAACTTATTTAAATATGCAAAGTTCTATTTACAATCTTATAAAGCTCGTACCTAGACTTTGATCTGCCGATTAGCTTGCTTACCTTCTCTTCCATACACTTGGCTGGAGGATGGATATTTTTGTCTTTTATCATCCCGAGAGTCTGGAACGCAAACATAATCACAAGTTATAACCAGAGCACATAACACAGCAATTATTTATTGCCCACGTCTTAGCGTAGAGTAACTTGCATTCAAGAAGTCCCCAGTTCGAATGTCGTTAGGGATAAGTTTTTTTCACAATGTGAGATGCCGCGACAAGTCTTTTTTATTCCTGAAAAAAATTGACAGTTATCCTATAGGATTAGGATTACGCTACGGAGGGAACACCTAGCACCTCGATCTACACAGAGATGTTTTGTGCATATACCCCCGGGAGGAACGCATGAGATGGAGGAATCGTGGTGATGTATGGGCTGCAGGACCGGCCGACGCAGGCGACAGAGACGCGCAGAGGTCCCTAAAAGTTACAAGTTTGACCACCCAGCCGGAGAGCGCTCGAGGCAGCCCTCCCATGTAACCGGAGAGTGGCACAGGTTCCCCTCCAGCGGAGACCGGGGAAAGCTCGACCCAGCAGCAGCCGGGAAGAAGTTTCAACACAAGCCGTCAGCGCCATCTGTCCACACTCGTCCGAATACGTAGCCCCGGAGCTCATCTGTAACATGGAAGAGGAAGGTGAAATGAGAGGGAATGAGAGAAGAGAAATTTGGGGGAGAAAATGGCCTTCCCAACATTCGTCTAGTGACACGGGTAAACCCCGAAAACACCCATGGGTCAGGAAGGCCGACTGGAGGAATCGAATCCACGACCTCCCGAATGCGGGCCACAGATGCAACCGCCTGAGCATCCCGATCGGTCCAGTTATCCTTTAAGATCAAAGATTATGATAGGTATATAGGCATAGGTTATACAGGGGCACACTTCGCGCACTGAGACCTAGATTTTTGTGGCTACCACCCCCTTGGAGGAAGGGATGAAGTGAAGAAACCCAAGGAAGCTACAGGCACACAGGCCACAGAGACGCGCCGAAGTCTCTGACATTTCCAGGTTGGAAGACCGGTTCTCTACTAGAGCCGCCTAGAGAGAGCAATGAGCGACACATTAACCAAGTACCCTCTAGTGTTCTCGGGAAGTACTCTTTCCTTTGAGCAAGCATCGGCATCATGTGTCCGGCACCGCCATACGCTACGAAACCTAGAAGGACATCTGAAAGATGAGAAGCAAGCGTAATGAAAGGTAAATTATAGAAAGGAAATCGTGGTAGATTAGAAACCATCCTCTGCTTTCGCCTACCGACCAGGGAAAACCACGAAAAACCCAAGGTCAGAGTGGGCTGTCGACGGGAATCTAAAAGACTATGATAGAACAAGCATCTTACTTCCAGTATTTAGGATGTGACTTAACTGACGGTAAACAAAACATTAACATATCCCAAGCAATATTGGAACAATTCATCAGGCATCGAAGCTTAAAGTCATAAATGAGACTAAGCTAAGATTTTACTTTAATATGCTCATAACTGTCATTCGATATGAAAGTGAGCCATTGGCAATTAAAAGAGAAACGTAAACTTCAAGCAGCTGAAATGAGTGAGATTTCTACGCTGTCAAAGGCTGTACGAGAAGAGAAAAACACCTCTCGTATAAGAGAAGAACACCCAAGGAATGAGGATATTAGAAAACAGACGTAGAACTCACCTCAGGCTGCCCTATATTGCCAGTGTTAATTGATGACCCATTATCTAGGAAACTGTTTAAGATAATTAACTGAAATTTTTAAGGCATGTTCAGCACTACCTTTACAGTTGATTGATGAAAAAGAAATAATTTCTCTTGATCAAAAGCAAAGCTAAGGTTTTTTAATATACTGCCTGAAATGTGCTTAAAAATAATGGTTTTCGAAGTTTAAAAACTCTGATGTGTTACACTCACATGACTTTCTCTACTCTTGTACGAAATATTTTCACAAACGCTTATTCTCCATATGCTTCATATTAATCGAGATATCGAGATGTTAATCTTATTGCTAATTGTAGATGCAAGGGGAATTGGTAGTCTTTAAGCGATAGTCAAATATTTAAGAGCTGGTTGTTTTGTGGAGAATTCCATTCTCTTTGCATTACCAGGAAAAAAATCTGATGTATTACACTCACATGACTTTCTCTACTCTTGTGCAAACTATTTTTACAAACGCTTATTCTCCATATGCTGCATGTTAATCGAGATATCGAGATGTCAATCTTATTGGTAATGTACATGTAGACGCAAGGGGAATATGCTAGATTTTAAGCGATAGTCAAATATTTTAAGGTTGGTTGCTATGTGGCGCATTCCATTCTCTTTGCATGTCCAGGACATAAAAAAAATGAATAACGAATTTGAGAAAAAGTATAAGTATTGGAAAATTTAAGGGAATAACAAGCAATATCTCGAAAACGGTTCACTCAACAAAAGAAATGTGTATAACATAAATTGTGTATTTTAACGCGATCTACATTTTTTGTGCAGTAAAATTTTGTCTATCTCTTATGGTTTACTAGTTATGCAAAAGTCGTTCACAATGAAGAATACTTTTGGAGACATTCCCAGAAAATTCGAGATATACATTTCATTTCTCATGACATTACCTTAAACATATGATATTTTCATCAAAATCGTTAGAGCCATTTTTGAGAAAATTAAAAGTTTCGAAAAATCTTCCATGTAAAGGGTAGTCTGGGGTGGGGGGATTTTCTTGAAAACCTTCGTGTCGCATCTCTGGAAGATACTGAATCTAAATACTAAGTTTGGTGTTTATCCGACTGTTCGTTTTTGAGTTATGCTGTTCACAGACACACACACACAGACACACACACACACGGACATGTTTCCAAAAATGCTTTTTTTGGATTCAGGGGGTCTCAAAACAAGTATTTCCGGTGAAATCTCGGTATCGAATTTTTGGATGGAATGCAATACTTCCCCTACTTACTATACGTAGTAGAGAAAGTAAAAATGAATAAGGAATTCCCATTTGAGAAAATGTATAAGAATTGGAAAATTAAGGGCAATATCGCGAAAATGGTTCACTCAACAAAAAAAAAATAAATAAAATGTATATGACATAAATTGTGTATTTTAACGCGATCTACATTTTTTGTGTAGTAAAATTTTGTCTATCTCTTATGGTTTACCAGTTATGCAAAAGTCGTTCACAATGAAGAACACTTTTGGAGACATTCCCAGAAAATTCGATATATACATTTTATTTTTCATGAAAGTATTTTAAATATATATTTTAATCAAATCGTTAGAGCCATTTTTGATAAAATTAAAATTTTCGAAAAATGTTCCATGTAAAGGGTAGTCTGGGGTGGGGGGATTTTCTTGAAAACCTTCATGTCGCATCTCTGGAAGATACTGAACCTAAATACCCAGTTTGGGGTTTATCCTACTGTTCGTTTCTGAATTATGCTGTTCACACACAGACAGACACACTCACGGACATGTTTCCAAAAATGCTATTTTTGGATTCAGGGGGTCTCAAAACATGTATTTCCGATGAAATCTCGATATCGAATTCTTGGGTGGAAGGCAATACTTCCCCTACTTACTATACGTAGTAGAGAAAGTAAAACAGTCTATGCCTTATACATAAAAACTTTTTCATTAAAATAAGGCTTATTTGGCTGCAAATGTGTGGTAAAGGTTTCAGCACCTTCTACCAATTAGTTTCAGAGATAATAAGATATTTGTGTAGAAAATCATAGATCTTCAAAATTGTGGTCAAAGAAGATGAGGGAGCCTGAAAGATGTTGCAGCGTTATTTTCAATAATATTCTTAAACTATTTACAACTAGTGTACGTCTATGAAAGTTACAACAAAAAAATCTGATGTGTTACACTCACATGACTTTCTCTACTCTTGTACAAACTATTTTAACAAACGCTTATTCTCCATATGCTTCATATTAATCGAGATATCCAGATGTCAATCTTATTGATAATTTTCTTGTAGATGCAAGGGGAATATGGTAGGTTTTAAGCGATAGTCAAATATTTTAATGCTGGTTGCTATGTGGCGCATTCCATTCTCTTTGCATGTCCAGGACATAAAAAAATGAATAACGAATTTGAGAAAAAGTATAAGTATTGGAAAATTTAAGGAAATAACAAGCAATATCTCGAAAACGGTTCACTCAACAAAAGAAATGTATATGACATAAGTTGTGTATTTTAACGCGATCTACATTTTTTGTGTAGTAAAATTTTGTCTATCTCTTAGGGTTCACCAGTTATGCAAAAGTCCTTCACAATGAAGAATACTTTTGGAGACATTCCCAGAAAATTCGAGATATACATTTCATTTCTCATGACATTATCTTAAACATATGATATTTTAATCAAAATCGTTAGAGCCATTTTTGAGAAAATTAAAATTTTCGAAAAATGTTCCATGTAGAGGGTAGTCTGGAGTGGGGGGATTTTCTTGCAAACCTTCCTGTCGCATCTCTGGAAAATACTGAACCTAAATACCAAGTTTGGTGTTTATCCGACTGTTCGTTTTTGAGTTATGCTGTTCACAGACACACACACACACAGACACACACACGGACATGTTTCCAAAAATGCTTTTTTTGGATTCAGGAGGTCTCAAAACATGTATTTCCCGTGAAATCTCGGTATCGAATTTTTGGGTGGAATGCAATACATCCCCTACTTACTATACGTAGTAGAGAAAGTAAAAAATGAAAAAACGAATTTGAGAAAAAGTATAAGTATTGGAAAATTTAAGGGAATAACAAGCAATATCTCGAAAATGGTTCACTCAACAAAAGAAATGTATATGACATAAATTGTGTATTTTAACGCGATCTACATTTTTCGTGCAGTAAAATTTTGTCTATCTCTTATGGTTTACCAGTTATGAAAAAGTACTTCATAATGAAGAATACTTTTGGAGACATTCCCAGAAAATTCGAGATATACATTTTATTTGTCATCACAATATCTTAAACATATGATATTTTAATCAAAATCGTTAGAGCCGTTTTTGAGAAAATTAAAATTTTCGAAAAATGTTCCATGTAAAGGGTAGTCTGGGGTGGGGGGATTTTCTTGAAAACCTTCGTGTCGCATCTCTGGAAGATACTGAACCTAAATACCAAGTTTGGTGTTTATCCGACTCTTCGTTTTTGAGTTATGCTGTTCACAGACACACAGACACACAGACAGACAGACACACAGACACACAGACAGACACACACACGGACATGTTTCCAAAAATGCTTTTTTTGGATTCAGTGAGTCTCAAAACATGTATTTCCGGTGAAATCTCGGTATCGAATTTTTGGGTGGAATACAATACTTCCCCTACTTACTATACGTAGTAGAGAAAGTAAAAAATCTGATGTGCTACACTCACATGACTTTCTCTACTCTTGTACAAACTATTTTTACAAACCCTTATTCTCCATCTACTTCATGTTAATCGAGATAAACATTTGCAGACTCTATCTTATTGCTACGTTTCTTGTAGATGTAAGGGGAATATATATTTACAAGGGCGATATAGAAATACAGTAGCCTTTAAGCACATACATATCTGTTAATAGCTGGTTGCTAGGTGCAGCACTATTCCCTTTGCCACAGATTAATACTCTTTGCATGTCCAAGACAAAAAAATGAATAACGAATTCCCATTTGAGAAAATATTGAAAAATTTAAGGGAATAACAAGCAATATCTCGAAAATGGTTCACTCAACGAAAAAAATGTATATGACATAAATTGTGTATTTTAACGCGATCTACATATTTTGTGAAGTAAAATTTTGTTTATCTCTTATGGTTTACCAGTTATGCAAAAGTCGTTCACAATGAAGAACACTTTTGGAGACATTTCCAGAAAATTCAAGATATACATTTTATTTGTCATGAAAATATCTTAAACATATGATATTTTAATCAAAATCGTTAGAGCCATTTTTGAGAAAATTAAAATTTCCGAAAAATCTTCTATGTAAAGGGTATCCTGGGGTGGGGAGATTTTCTTGATAACCTTCGTGTCGCATCTCTGGAACATACTGAACCTAAATACCAAGTTTGGTGTTTATCCGACAGTTCGTTTCTGAGTTATGCTGTTCACAAACACACAGACACACACACACAGACACACACACACACACACACACACACAGACACACACACGGACATGTTTCCAAAAATGCTTTTTTTGGATTCAGGGAGTCTCAAAACATGTATTTCCGGTGAAATCTCGGTATCTAATTTTTGGGTGGAATACAATACTTCCCCTACTTACTATACGTAGTAGAGAAAGTAAAAATGAATAACGAATTCCCATTTGAGAAAATTAAGTATTGAAAAATTTAAGGGAATAACAAGCAATATCTCGAAAATTGTTCACTCAACAAAAAAAATGTATATGACATAAATTGTGTATTTTAACGCGATCTACATTTTTTGTGTAGTAAAATGTTGTCTATCTCTTATGGTTTACCAGTTATGCAAAAGTCGTTCACAATAAAGAATACTTTTGGAGACATTCCCAGGAAATTCAAGATATACGTTTTATTTGTCATAAAAATATCTTAAACATATGATATTTTAATCAAAATCGTTAGAGCCATTTTTAAGAAAATTAAAATTTTCGATAAATCTTCCATGTAAAGGGTACTCTGGTGTAAAGGGATTTTCTTGAAAACCTTCGTGTCGCATCCTTGGAAGACACTGAACCTAAATACCAAGTTTGGTGTTTATCCGACTGTTCGTTTCTGAGTTATGCTGTTCACAGACAGACATACACACAGACAGACACACACACACAGACACACAGACAGACACACAGACACACACACGGACATGTTTCCAGAAATTCTTTTTTTGGATTCAGTGGGTCTCAAAATATGTATTTCCGTCGAAATCTCGGTATCGAATTTTTGGGTGGAATACAATACTTCCCCTACTTACTATACGTAGTAGAGAAAGTAATAAGCAGAAGACTTGAATTATTCATATGCAATTAAACCCTGAACATGGGAAAAAATCACAAAGATCACCATTTTGGCTTCCCTTGATTGACAAATGCAAATAGAAATGGATAAGAAGCTTTCAAAGAATGTCAGAAGAAACTATTCCTAGACGAGCCTTCAACTATAAACCTACAGGACGACGATCAATTAACGACTAGTAAACAATGGAAAATGTGAGAAAGGAGCAGCCTTCGACATAAACCTTGACTGCAAGAAGAAGAAGACAGGTTTTACTTTATCCTCAGAAGACGTATGTTGGGTAACCAGACCCCAGGTTCATTTGAGTATCATTTCACCCATTTTATTCATTCCTCTTCCGACATGACCTATCTGGTTAAAGGACAAAAAGCTCATGCTTCTCGGTAACCCATAAGTATACGAGTATAAAGGCTGCATTTATATGTATCTATTTTGCTTGTGTGAATTCATTAGTCTGGAGAATCACCGCACAGTTTCCTGCCCTCTTTTTCGCGATTCGCTTCCCGAGGGAGGTTTAAGTATGCAACAGCTTAACGTCTAACCATAGAAAGTAAGCGGGAAAATAAATTCTGGGCAAATATTCAGAATGTTTAATTAACAAAATGTATTTTATATCATGCGTTTCAATTTAATTCACGCATTGCAGCATTAATTTTGCTTATCCTGTCGCATTTGTTTGCTTATAACCCTTCCTTATTTCTTCAAGGGATAATACCAGAAGAGATTGCTTGATTTTTAGTGCAACATTTTTCTTTCTCTACCACTTTCCTGTGGTAGGTAGTATTGTATTTCACTCAAAAATTCCACATCGAGATATCACTGGAAATCCGGGCTTTGAGTCCACTGAAACAAAATGTAAAGACGCGAGCGTGTGTGTTTGTGAATAGCATAACTCAAAGAGAAAAAGTCAAATGCCAAACTTGATGATATATACCGTCAGCATCCTTCAAGGATGTAGCACGAAGATTTTCAAGACAATCACTGCACCTTAAACTACACTTTACACGAAAATGTTTTTATTTTCTCAAACATTCATATAACGATTTTTATTAAATTAACGTATTTATGTTTAATAAATAATAATTACCAATAAAGTGATTCTATTTTGAATTTTCCCTCTTCATTCGGAATAAATTTTGTATAACTGGTAAACCATAAGATATAGACAAAAGCTTATTACGCGAGAAATGTAGATTTCATTAAAACGCCCAATTTATGTGAAGTATATTTCGTTGTGACAACTATTTCCGAGATATTCGCTGCTATTTTTCAGTACTTCACAACCCTACGTCACCATTCTATTCTTTCTTGCGATGCCATGCATAGAGTATGGAATATTCATCGCTCTGCAGACCAGTACAAAAAATGGAATGTTAAAAGATCAAAGGCGGAATAAATGGATGGTAAATGGCGGTGAAACATGAACAGGTTTCTTGTGCTATACACGTTTTTAAATTGCACAAGTTTTCCTTGAGGAAACCTCAGTACAATTTCCTGTCAATAAAACTTTTCCTGAGGAAAAAATGCAAATAATTTCTGGTAGGGAAGAAAATTCTGGCGCAACATTAATAATTTTATCGGAATAAAAAAAAAGTTGGTGGCAAACAGGGCTTAAGGAGGAAAGTTTGAACTACTGGTACTCACCTAACACTTCACAACTTTCCCAGTGAATTTGGAGGTTCAGATTTGGAAGTTAACCCTCCATATCTGGACGGATAATCTCTAATCGCTCGTCAGAACGTCAAAAGCTCATAGACTATTAATAGTGTTGTAGTATAATCCTGCCCAAACACGCTATGATTTAATGTAGTGAGAATGAGAAATAGAATAACAATCGCCTAGTATCACCCATGTAATTAAAGCTATCCTTGTATATTTGTTTTAATCTGGTTTTCAAAGTAATTTACATCTATATACCTTCCTCAGTATTACCAATTTTCCATTTACCAATAGTAAGCAGAGGAAGTAACGTGTTCCACTTATCTAGGGTTCACATAAGTCTTGAAAAAGAAAAGAGTCCCCCCGATTTTAAAACAAATCATCAAATGTCCTGAATAATGAGGATCTGTTATTCTCGCATTTCTGTCGCAATGCTAGCACCGCGCCGTTTACTTGCTGTACTGCTCCTAGCGCCAAAGAGCATAATGATCGTTACATATTATACACAAAGCACTACATCGTGTCACTGATGTCTTAAGTGTTGATGTACAAACTCTAATTATTAAGATTTTCAATTTATACGACTAGAGTCAATGCATTAGAGCAAGGGTGGCGAAAACGACTTCCTTCCGCGAGTCACCAAATATGCAACACGCATTGCATCACTCAACAGCACGTGAAAATCAAACGGACGGTTGCAGAGAGGGAACGTGCGCCTGCGGTCAAAATAACTCGCGAGTCACGTTTTCGCCACCTCTGCATTAGAGAATTCTGGGATTTTCTGAGAATTTACTTGGCAAGGCTTTACTTTATTTTGTTTTATCACTCTCTAACGTGTTTCATAAATCTATAAAGAACATAAAGAAAGAATTTGTGTGTGTATTTGAGATTTTGAATTAATTTAATTTTGCTGAAACATTCTTAAAGAGAGGAATGACCAAAATGTTCTGTTTCTTCATGTGCCAGACATTTTTGAAGAAATACATAACCCAGTCATTGTAAAGAATTAAGAAGCAAAAATTTGCTGTATCACTTGTATCGATTATTTATATTCTTTCTCTGATCTCAAGTGTTTCAATTGATTGCTCCTGAAGGAAATATCAACTTGGAGTGGGCACTGTTAAATACTTATTGAAGCATGGTTATACAGCTGATGGCTCATTAGCATTCAACCAATCAATGTGTTTAATAAACTTTATAAAACAAAAACTGAATATGCCTAACCCTGACACTAATTTCATGCAAATAAATATCTATTGATAAATGCATGAAAATTTTCAGCTCTTATAGGAGTAGTGAGCAATATTCAGAATTATAAAAGACTGCCCAGTTCTATTACTGTTTGCCTGCTCATAATCCACGCATGGAAAGAATTTCCTTCATGATGAATGCACAACGGACAAATAGCAGGAATAGGCTAAAAATTAGATCCATCGGAGCAATCCTGATGGTTCAATATACTAATGTGAAAAGCATGTCATGCTTGGAATCTCATGACTATTTGATGCAAAACAATGTGTTGCTGAAGAAGACTTCATCTTCAGAAAAATATACTGGTGTAAGACTAAGAATGATTAATAAACTAACTTAAAACCTACTGATACACTTAAATATGATATTTGTAGCCCTTCCACATGCACACATAACTATGTGATCAAAAGTATCCGGACATCCCCCATAAACATACGTTTTTCATCTTAGGTGCATTGTGCTGCCACCTACTGCCTGGTACTCATTATCCGCATCCTCAGTAGTCATTAGACATCGTGAAACAGCAGAATGGGACGCTCCGTGGAACTCACGGACTTCGAACGTGGTCAGGTGATTGGGTGTCACTTGTGTCAGAAGTCTATACGAGATTTCCACACTCCCAAACATCCCTGGGTCCACTGCTTCTGATGTGATAGTGAAGTGGAAACATGAAGGGATATGTACAGCACAAAAGCGTACAGGCCGACCTCGTCTGTTGACTGACAGAGACCGCCGACATTTGAAGAGGGTCGTAAAGAGTAATAGGCAGACATCTATCCAGACCATCACACAGGAATTCCAAACTGTATCAGGATCCACTCCAAGTACTATGACAGGCGTGAGGTGAGAAACCTTGGATTCCATGGTCGAGCGGCTGCTCATAAGCCACAGGAAAATGCCAAACGACGCCTATAGAACACCTTTGGGATGTTTTGAAACGCCAACGTCGTGCCAGGCCTCACCGACCTACATCGATACCTCTCCTCAGTTCCGCACTCCGTGAAGAATGGGCTGCCATTCCCCAAGAAACCTTCCAGCACCTGATTGAAAGTATGCCTGCGAGAGTGAACGCTGTCATCAAGGCTAAGAGTGGACCAACACCATATTGACTTCCAGCATTACTGATGGAGGGCGCCATGAACTTGTACATCATTTTCAGCCAGGTGTCCGGATACTTTTGATCACGTAGTGTACATCCGTCCATCCATCCATCGTAAAGTTTCTGTGTATACTTTATCACCATATAAAAATTAAGTAATAAATACAACATGCTGGGATAAAGTCTCGAATTCTTGACTCACCCCTATGGTAAACCTATGCTTATCCCATTTTTCGGGTAAAACTATGCCTTCGGTATAAGCATCTTACACTAGAAAAGTATCCACGTGATGGGACCTATATTTGCCATCTTCAGAGCGCAAATTCAGCGTGATCGCAACCACGCAATAGAACAGGAAACATAATACACTATGTCAAACTAGATATGGCGGAGTATTTACCTCATTCACTCTAAAAGCCCCATATTGCCTAACTTCTCAATCCGGAGAATGAGCGGAATCGCCCTTTACAGAGCTATTTATTACTTCTTCTATTGCTTACCTGCATTAGTCAAAGCATCACATTCCATTCAAAATTCGTTACTGGGATTTCAATTGAAGTGAACGATCCCCTATTAAGATCCTTGATTTAGAAAAATATCCTTAAGCGTGTTTGTTTGCGAACAGTTTGTGAAAACTCAGATAAGTATCAAATTCCGTCCTTAAGATAAGCGTAGTTTAAGGATACAGGATGAATATTTTCAAATAATTCCGTTCATTCAAAACAACACTTTACATGGGAACTTTTTTATTATATTTTATTTTGTTCTTATGGTTGTGATTAACATCATTATCTAAGTATCAGCATGACTAATAGAATTGAATATATGAACGATATATTCCCCTATTATGAAGGAATAGTTAAGCAATAGTCAAATATTTTAAGAGCATTCCATTTTCTTTGCATGTCCAGGATATATATACAGAGTGAGCCAAAAGACTCCGAACCGCCTGCGCGGTGTTTTTCCTGTCCGCGTCCTCGCCGCTCGTTGCCGTCTGCTGCTATCATAGAAAGGCGCGGATGAAACCATACAACATTTTTAAAACTACTTTTAAAGGCTTTATTTACCATATTTATGAAAGCAATTGCTGAAACCGACCACCGTCGTCCGTACATTTTTGGCACTCCTTTACAAAACTATCCATCATGGAATTTTTGGTAGGGAATTTTCCAAATGATGACCGATGTCGTCTAATGTTTCTTCGGTAAGAACCGAACGCCGTATTTTAGATTTCTTAGCCTGAACACTTCCTGTGGCCTGAAATTTACTGTAAAGTTCACGGATGGTTGTACGGCCTGAAACTTTTACACCTTGAAATCTTTCTGCAAATCGTACTTTCACTTGGCGAGCTGACCGAGTTAACACATACGAATCATAAATAAATACACGCTGTTCAGTAGAAAACATATACCAAACCATAATATACTTTGTGACTAAGTAGAGGACAAAATAATAAATAACTGGTAATAACTGAACTACATCACATCACCGTCAACTCAAAATTACACTTCAAGCTGCAAAGCAAAACCACAACAGCGTGACTTTGTTTATAGCAGCAGTGCATTATCATGTTTTATCATATTTCCACACCCGCAGTGGAAAAACACCGCGCAGCCAGTAATATTGTTCATAAGGGGTAACTTAAAATATAAAGTGTACTAGACAAACCCACACACACTGGAAGAATTGAAACAAAATATACGCCAGGAAATTTCTCAAGGTGAACTAAGGCGAGTGATGGATAGTTTCCTAAAGAGGTGCCAAAAATGTATGGACAACGACGGTGGCCAGTTTCAGCATCTACTTTCGTAAAGTTGGTAAGTAAAGCCTTTAAAACTAGTTTTAATATGTTGTATAGTTTTATCAGCGCCTTTCTATGTTAGCGGCAGACGGCAACGAGCGCCGAGGACGTGGACAGGAAAAACACCGCGCAGGCAGTTCGGAGTCTTTTGGCTCACTCTGTATATATAACGAACTCCCATTTGAGAAAAAATATAAGTATTGGAAAATTCAAGCAAATAACAAGGAACAAAATCGTTCACTCGACAAAAAAATGTATGACATAATTTGCATGTTTTAATGACATTTACATTTTTTTGTGTAGTAAAATTTTGTCTATCTCTTACGGTTTACCAGTTATGCAAAATTCATTCAGAATGAAGAGCACTTTTGGGGACATTCCCAGAAAATTCATAATATAAATTTCATTTGCCATGAAAGTATCTTAAACATATAATATTTTAATCAAAATCGTTAGAGCCATTTTTGAGAAAATCAAAATTTGCGAAAAATGTTCCA
Source organism: Deroplatys truncata (assembly GCA_030765065.1). NCBI lineage: Eukaryota > Metazoa > Arthropoda > Insecta > Mantodea > Mantidae > Deroplatys > Deroplatys truncata. The sequence continues at coordinate 52,253,888 of CM060982.1, forward strand.
TGTAAAGGGTAGTCCGGGGTGGGGGATCTTCTTGAAAATCTTCATATCGCATTTTTGAAAGATACTGAACCTAAATACTAAGTTTGATATTTATCCGACTTTTCGTTTTTAAGTTATGCTGTTCACAGACACCATCCACACAGACACACGCGAGCCTTTTTCTAAAAATTCTTTTTTTACTTTCTCTACTACGTATAGTAAGTAGGGGAAGTATTGCATTCCACCCAAAAATTCGATACCGAGATTTCACCGGAAATACACGTTTTGAGACCTCCTGAATCCAAAAAAAGCATTTTTAGAAACATGTCCGTGTGTGTGTCTGTGTGTGTGTCTGTGTGTGTGTCTGTGTGTGTGTCTGTGTGTGTGTGTGTGTCTGTGAACAGCATAACTCAAAAACGAACAGTCGGATAAGCACCAAACTTGGTATTTAGGTTCAGTATCTTCCAGAGATGCGACACGAAGGTTTTCAAGAAAATCCCCCCACCCCAGACTACCCTTTACATGGAAGATTTTTCGAAAATTTTAATTTTCTCAAAAATGGCTCTAACGATTTTGATGAAAATATCATATGTTTAGGGTAATGTCATGAGAAATGAAATGTATATCTCGAATTTTCTGGGAATGTCTCCAAAAGTATTCTTCATTATGAACGACTTTTTCATAACTGGTAAACCATAAGAGATAGACAAAATTTTACTACACAAAAATGTAGATCGCGTTAAAATACACAATTTATGTCATATACATTTCTTTTGTTGAGTGAACCGTTTGCGAGATATTGCTTGTTATTCCCTTAAATTTTCCAATACTTATACTTTTTCTCAAATTCGTTATTCATTTGTTTATGTCCTGGACATGCAAAGAGAATGGAATGCACCACATAGCAACCAGCGTTAAAATATTTGACTATCGCTTAAAACCTACCATATTCCCCTTGCATCTACAAGAAAATTAGCAATAAGATTGACATCTCGATATCTCCATTAACATGAAGCATATGGAGAATAAGCGTTTGTAAAAATATTTTGTACAAGAGTAGAGAAAGTCATGTGAGTGTAACACATCAGATTTTTTTTACTTTCTCTACTACGTATAGTAAGTAGGGGAAGTATTGCATTCCACCCAAAAATTCGATACCGAGATTTCACCGGAAATACATGTTTTGAGACCTCCTGAATCCAAAAAAAGCATTTTTGGAAACATGTCCGTGTGTGTGTCTGTGTGTGTGTCTGTGTGTCTGTGTGTGTGTGTGTCTGTGTGTGTGTGTCTGTGAGCAGCATAACTCAAAAACTAACAGTCGGATAAACACCAAACTTGGTATTTACGTTCAGTATCTTCCAGAGATGCGACAGGAAGATTTTCAAGAAAATCCCCCCACCCCAGACTACCCTTTACATGGAACATTTTTCGAAAAGTTTAATTTTCTCAAAAATGGCTCTAACGATTTTGATGAAAATATCATATGTTTAAGATAATGTCATGAGAAATGAAATGTATATCTCGAAATTTCTGGGAATGTCTCCAAAAGTATTCTTCATTATGAACGACTTTTGCATAACTGGTAAACCATAAGAGATAGACAAAATTTTACTACACAAAAAATCTAGATCGCGTTAAAATACACAACTTATATCATATACATTTTTTTTGTTGAGTGAACCGTTTTCGAGATATTGCTTGTTATTTCCTTAAATTTTCCAATACTTATACTTTTTCTCAAATTCGTTATTCATTTTTTTATGTCCTGGACATGCAAAGAGAATGGAATGCGCCACATAGCAACCAGCGATAAAATATTTGACTATCGCTTAAAAGCTACCATATTCCCCTTGCATCTACAAGAAAATTACAAATAAGATTGACATCTCGATATCTCGATTAACATGAAGCATATGGACAATAGGCGTTTGTAAAAATAGATTGTACAAGAGTAGAGAAAGTCATGTGAGTGTAACACATCAGATTTTTTTTATTCAGGAGGTCTCAAAACACGCGATATTTAAATTGAGTTTTATTTATGGACGCACTTTAGCTACTATGGTTCTTAGCGTCCCATTCTATATTGGCACGTGTTTCCGGTGAAATCTCGATATCGAAATTTTTGGTGGAATGCAATACTTCGCCTACTTACTATACGTTGTAGATAAAATAAAAAAAATCTGATGTGTTACACTCACATGACTTTCTCTACTCTTGTACAAACTATTTTTACAAACACTTATTCTCCATATCCTTCACGTTAATCGAGATATCGAGATGTCAACCTTAATGGTGATTTTCATGTAGATGCAAGGGGAATATGGTAGGTTTTAAGCGATAGTCAAATATTTTAATGCTGGTTGCTATGTGGCGCATTACATTCTCTTTGCATGTCCAGGACATAAAAAATTAGTAACGGATTTGAGAAAAAATATAAGTATTGGAAAATTTAAGGGAATAACAAGTAATATCTCGAAAACGGTTCACTCAACAAAAGAAATGTATATGACATAAATTGTGTATTTTAACGCGATCTACATTTTTGTGTAGTAAAATTTTGTCTATCTCTTATGGTTTATCAGTTATGCAAAAGTCATTCACAATAAAGAATACTTTTGGAGACATTCCCAGAAAATTCGAGATATACATTTCATTTCTCATGACAATATCTTAAACATATGATATTTTAATCAAATTCGTTAGAGCCATTTTTGAGAAAATTAAAATTTTCAAAAAATGTTCAATGTAAAGGGTAGTTTGGAGTGGGGGATTTCCTTGAAAACCTTCGTGTCGCATCTCTGGAAGATACTGAACCTAAATACCAAGTTTGGTGTTTATCCGACTGTTCGTTTCTGAGGTATGCTGTTCACAGTCACACAGACACACACACACACACAACACACACACACACACACACAGACACACACACACGGACATGTTTCCAAAAATGCTTTTTTTGGATTCAGGGAGTCTCAAAACATGTATTTCCGGTGAAATCTCGGTATCGAATTTTTGGGTGGAATACAATACTTCCCCTACTTACTATACGTAGTAGAGAAAGTAAACATCTGATGTGTTACACTCACATGACTTTCTCTACTCTTGTACAAACTATTTATACAAACGCTTATTCTCCATCTACTTCATGTTAATCGAGATAAACGTTTGCAGAGTCTATCTTATTGCTAATTTTCTTGTAGATGTAAGGGGAATATATATTTACAAGGGCAATATAAAGAAACAGTAGCCTTTAAGCACATACATATCTCATAATAGCTGGTTGCTACGTGTAGCACTATTCCCTTTGCCACAGGTTAACACTCTTTGCATATCCAAGACAAAAAATGAATAACGAATTCCCATTTGAGAAAATAAGTATTGAAAACATTAAGGGAATAACAAGTAATATCTCGAACATGGTTCACTCAACAAAAAAACTGTATATGACATAAATTGTGTATTTTAACGCGATCTACATTTTTTGTGTAGTAAAATTTTGTCTGTCTCTTATGGTTTACCAGTTATGCAAAAGTCGTTCACAATGAAGAATACTTTTGGAGACATTCCCAGCAATTCAAGATATACATTTTATTTGTCATAAAAATACCTTAAACATATAATATTTTAATCAAAATCGTTAGGGCCATTTTTGAGAAAATTAAAATTCTCGAAAAATCTTCCATGTAAAGGGTACTCTGTGGTGGGGGGAGTTTCTTGAAAACCGTCGTATCGCATCCTTGGAAAATACGGAACCTAAATACCAAGTTTGGTGCTTATCCGACTGTTCGTTTCTGAGTTGTGCTGTTTACAGACAGACACACACACACAGACAGACACACACGGACATGTTTCCAAAAATGCTTTTTTTGGATTCAGGAGGTCTCAAAACATGTATTTCCGGTGAAATCTCGGTATCAAATTTTTGGGTGGAATACAATACTTCCCCTACTTACTATACGTAGTAGAGAAAGTAATACATGTATGTGATACTTTGGTTTATATGTCCAATATATTTTCTGGTCATCAAACGTTTTGGGGCAAATAAACAGATTTTAATGCTCACACAATCCCCCAAAGCAACACTGATCCTCATTAAAAGCTGGAGTGTATGACGAATGAACACTGGATTGATAACCTTCAGTGCAAATTGCCTACTCCAGCTACAAGTAAAGCAAGGATTAAAACACATCAATAAGCACGTTTACTGGTGACAAGAGTAGTAGACGCCTGAGTGGCGATAAGATTTGCGAATGGTTAGCAGGATGTGCCTCATTGTTACTGCATGACAATATTGATGGGCCAACTGAATGTTTTACACAATCGATTGTTAAACGATGGTTTCCTGTAATGGTCGAATATTTTCATTCGGTTCCTACAAACATATTGAACTGTAGTCGTAACACTGAAAACGTTTTCATTCGATGGTCACACAGTAGATTGTACGGTAGTAACGTATTAGGTTAAACTCACGTTGCTAATGTGGTCCGGAAAAGGAAATTTAGTCGCAAAGTTGCAATTGTTAAGTAATCACTGAAGTTAAATATGTACATTATACACTTATTAATTGCTCGATTTATTCATATTGTGTATCATGATGTGCTGCCTTAGGTTATGTTCGTTGAAATGTAATTATAATTTTCGAAATTGAAATGGCTAATGCGTGCTGAAGCGTAATAACAATTTGACTTGAATTGTTTTTAGTTGAACATTAGATCAAAAAATATTTAGTTTTTGTAACCCTTTTTACCCCGATTTGTCGCAGTATATAACCCTTTTTACTCCGATTTGTCGCAGCATATTCCTCTTGTTGCTCTTTAACTAAAAATATAATAAATGGTTAATAATATTTAATATCAATTATTTGCAAAATTCACAGTTCAGTGCCAATAAGAAACATTCATTACTAAACCTTTTTCACTATAAGCTGAAAGGAGAAGTAAACAAAACCGCGTGACAAGACAGCATCTCATTGGCTGGTGGGCAAACTACAACCACCCCGCTTAGCATATCGTTTCTTCTTCTACAAAAAAAAAAAAAAAAAAAAAATCTGATGTGTGACACTCACATGACTTTCTCTACTCTTGTACAAACTATTTTTACAAACGCTTATTCTCCATATGCTTCATGTTAATCGAGATATCGAGATGTCAATCTTATTGGTAATTTTCATGTAGATGCAAGGGGAATATGCTAGGTTTTAAGCGATAGTCAAATATTTTAACGCTGGTTGCTATGTGGCGCATTCCATTCTCTTTGCATGTCCAGGACATAAAAAAATCTGATGCGTTACACTCACATGACTTTCTCTACTCTTGTACAATCTAATTTTACAAACGCCTATTCTCCATATGCTTCATGTTAATCGAGATATCGAGATGTCAATCTTATTGGTAATTTTCTTGAAGATGCAAGGGGAATATGGTAGCTTTTAAGCGATAGTCAAATATTTTAACGCTGGTTGCTATGTGGCGAATTCCATTCTCTTTGCATGTTCAGGACATAAAAAAATGAATAACGAATTTGAGAAAAAGTATAAGTATTGGAAAATTTAAGGAAATAACAAGCAATATCTCGAAAACGGTTCACTCAACAAAAGAAACCTATATGACATAAGTTGTGTATTTTAACGCGATCTACATTTTTTGTGTAGTAAAATTTTGTCTATCTCTTATGGTTTACCAGTTATGCAAAAGTCGTTCACAATGAAGAATATTTTTGGAGACATTCCCAGAAAATTCGAGATATACATTTTATTTGTCATGACAATATCTTAAACATATGATATTTTAATCAAAATCGTTAGAGCCGTTTTTGAGAAAATTAAAATTTTCGAAAAATGTTCCATGTAAAGGGTAGTCTGGGGTGGGGGGATTTTCTTGAAAACCTTCGTGTCGCATCTCTGGAAGATACTGAACCTAAATACCAAGTTTGGTGTTTATCCGACTGTTCGTTTTTGAGTTATGCTGTTCACAGACACACAGACAGACAGACACACAGACACACAGACACACAGACAGACACACACACGGACATGTTTCCAAAAATGCTTTTTTTGGATTCAGTGATTCTCAAAACATGTATTTCCGGTGAAATCTCGGTATCGAATTTTTGGGTGGAATGCAATACTTCCCCTACTTACTATACGTAGTAGAGAAAGTAAAAATGAATAACAATTTGAGAAAAAGTATAAGTATTGGAAAATTTAAGGGAATAACAAGCAATATCTCGAAAACGGTTCACTCAACAAAAGAAATGTGTATGACACAAATTGTGTGTTTTAACGCGATCTACATGTTTTGTGTAGTAAAACTTTGTCTATCTCTTATGGTTTACCGGTTATGCAAAAGTCGTTCACAATGAAGAATACTTTTGGAGACATTCCCAGAAAATTCGAGATATACATTTCATTTCTCATGACAATATCTTAAACATATGATATTTTAATCAAAATCGTTAGAGCCATTTTTGAGAAAATTAAAATTTTCGAAAAATGTTCCATGTAAAGGGTAGTCTGGGGTGGGGGGATTTTCTTGAAAACCTTCGTGTCACATCTCTGGAAGATACTGAACCTAAATATCAAGTTTGGTGTTTATACGACTGTTCGTTTCTGAGTTATGCTGTTCACAGACACACAGACACACAGACACACAGACAGACACACACACACGGACATGTTTCCAAAAATGCTTTTTTTTTGATTCAGTGAGTCTCAAAACATGTATTTCCGGTGAAATCTCGGTATCGAATTTTTGGGTGGAATACAATACTTCCCCTACTTACTATACGTAGTAGAGAAAGTAAAAATATCTGAAGTGTTACACTCACATAACTTTCTCTACTCTTGTACAAACTATTTTTACAAACGCTTATTCTCCATATGCTTCATGTTAATCGAGATGTCAATCTTATTGGTAATTTTCTTGTGGATGCAAGGGGAATATGGTAGGTTTTAAGCGATAGTCAAATATTTTAACGCTGGTTGCTATGTGGTGCATTCCATTCTCTTTGCATGTCCAGAACGTAAAAAAAATTAATAACGAATTTAAGAAAAAGTATTAAGTATTGGAAAATTTAAGGGAATAACAAGCAATATCTCGAAAACGGTTCACTCAACAAAAGAAATGTATATGGTATAAATTGTGTATTTTAACTCGATCTACATTTTTTGTGTAGTAAAATTTTGTCTATCTCTTATGGTTTACCAGTTATGCAAAAGTCGTTCACAATAAAGAATACTTTTGGAGACATTCCCAGAAAATTCGAGATATACATTTCATTTCTCATGACAATATCTTAAACATATGATATTTTAATCGAAATCGTTTGAGCCATTTTTGAGAAAATTATAATTTTCGAAAAATGTTCCATGTAAAGGGTAGTCTGGGGTGGGGGGATTTTCTTGAAAACCTTCGTGTCGCATCTCTGGAAGATACTGAACCTAAATACCAAGTTTGATGTTTATCCGACTGTTGGTTTCTGAGTTATGCTGTTCACAGACACACACACGGACATGTTTCCAAAAAGGCTTTTTTTGGATTCAGGGGGTCTCAAAACATGTATTTCAGGTGAAATCTCTGTATGGAATTTTTGGGTGGAATACAATACTTCCCCTACTTACTATATGTAGTAGAGAAAGTAAAAACAGTTCGTTCTGATCGTAACATTTTGTAGTTATTCTCGTACAGAGAAATTTAAAAAGCTCATTATTGTAACAGTTAAATTCATGAAACTAAATGTCTTTATTCAGATTCACCTATAACTAAATGAACCGTTACAGCTGCAGTTTGTTTCCAGTTTCCGGCTGAGAATCCTCTGCCACTGTGGAAAACATAAACACGGGAAATGGAAATAAGACAGTTGTGTTCAATGCTTTTAACAAATTATGTGAAAAGTAATTGACAATGAATATGGTTGCCATTGTTTAGCAATAATTGACCTTCTTTGTTAGTGATACAGAATTGTTGCTCTGATAGCTTGGGTTGCGTTTGTTTTCAGTTGTGTTTTAACCTATAGTGCTAATCATTTTCTTAACTTGTTGACTTATAACAGGATAAAACAAAGGTGGTATACTGATATTAGTCATTAAATGAATAATTTCTAAAGCCTGAAGTTAAGAACAGTTTAATCCAGGACCTTTAATCACAGAAGCCGAACTGTTCAGGTACAAACGTTTATTTGTCTACTCTTAGAATTGTGCGTTAGAAGTTTAGGATGCAAGGCAAAATATAGGAATAAGACATACAATGTTTAAAAGCTAATGATCCCCAAGCTGCGCAATATACTGTATTCACATTCTGTATGAAGCAATTTCCTCTTACGGGTCCTCCACGTGGTGCTGCCATGTGCTCGGCGGAGTGATATATTTAAGCTTTGTTTACTTCTCCTTTCAAGTTATAGTGAAAAAGGTATAAATGGTGCAATGCTAGAGGAATGTTTTTATTTTATTTTATTAACGGATGCCTAGAGTAGTCAAGTGAATGACATTTGAAATAAAGCTCAGACATCATTCATGCATTTTGTAGTGTTTGAACTTGAACAGTAGCAACAGCGCCAATACACGCAAAATTATCAAAACAGCATTTCTGTATTTATACTCAGTATTGTACCACACACTACGTTATTTGTGGCATTTATTCTAACACGTGTATAACTTCACTTTGAGTTAAGATTAAGTAATTGAATTTATTGTTGCTGGCACAAATCCAACTTTGGGCAATTTAACCACCAAAATTCACTATGTGCTATCATAACCTAAATTAATTGAGTTTTTATTTAGCTTAATTTACTTAAGGTAACCTTTTATTATATAAATTATGCAATGATATTAATTTTACTGACATTTATTTTGAAATGTAATTAACAGGGGAAAAGAGCGACATTTTTGAACAAATGTGTATTATTGAAATTCGCAGGAAGTCGGCGGCATTACGGCAGCCTTCGGATGAGTTGCGCAGTTTCCTATTCTTAATTCCTCTCCCTAGAATTTAAGTTATAATCTTATTTGCTAATTCCTTCATAACTGTGAACGTATAGTTATCAGTGAATAATATTCGACCATATGCACAAAAGGTTGTGATCGCGTGATTCAGAGGGGAGGGGTTAATGGTTCGAAAATCTCTCAGCAGATGGCAGCATTATTTGTAAGCGAATGGTATTAAAATTACTGGCATGGGAAAGTGCGTTATTCATTGTTTTACATGTAGTAATAGCAGGATACACAAGACTGGATAAAAAGCGAAACAACGAAATAAGGCAAAAGTTAAAAATAGAAGAGATAAATAAAGTAATAATAGAACATAGAACTAGCTGGAAACAACACTTAGAAAGAATGTCATTAAATAGGATACCCCGAGCAACATATAACTACAGATCTCAAGGATACAGAAACCTGGACGACCAAAAACGAGATGGACACAACAAGATTTTGGAGCCTGAACAGGCTAAACGGGCTAAAACCGTGAAGTAGAAGAATAAGAAGAAAATGTAGTAATTTAGATGGGTGGGCCGTATATTCCTCCAGTCTTATTGGTTGGTTAAACCGAATGAAAACTACTATAGTTTTTTGGAGCACGGCAAGTAGTTAGTAAACCGAATGCTGACAGAAACTACCGAATAATTCGTTGCGACTATCGAAAAATTCGATAGTTTTCATTCGGATTGCCCAACACCATAACTAATTCTTAGGCATACAAGTTGATAAATACATATCATGGACTAATCACATTATTAACCTATGTAAAAAGATTAGTAAAGGTCTGTACCTGTTGAGAGAGTTTGCAAAAATATGAAACATAAAATCATGGCTTAATTTATTCGCACATTCAATATGGCATAGAAGCATAGGGTGGTTGTAGTAATACCCTCATCTAGAGGGTTCTAGTATTCCAAAAGAAATGTATCAGAACAATGTTCAAAATGGGAAAAGGTGAGTCCTGTAAGGAAGTCTTCAAAAGAGAAGAACTATTTACTGTAGTGTCTTTGTACACATATAAAGTAATCTGTCTGACTAAACTGCACAAGCCTAAAACAAATAGTGAAATACATGGCCACGACACAAGGTGTAAATTGGACTTGCACCAAAATAGTTATAATTTAAAATCTATAAACAAAGATCCCTTTATATTTGGTCCATATATACACAACCGACTACCAACTGAAGTAAAATGTGAAAGCAACAGCTTTAGATTCAAACAGAGTGTAAATAATATCTTTTAAACAACCCTGTATATAATATTAATGATTTTCTTCTTTGTACTTAACAATGCTTGAAAGAGCCTGTATACAATATTCACACTTTCAACAAAGTGTAAACAAACACATATATTTTCTAAACTGTACCTACAATTTAAGTTTTCATCTTTGTACTTGACAATGCTCGAAACTTGTAATTGAGTCTATGGACAATAAACTTATTGGAAAGATAAAAGGATTGTCACGAAAAGAAATCGTTTTCTAGACAGGTTCATGCATTTGAACACCTGAACAACATCAAAACGGTCTAAATGACTTGGGAATATCAGAATCTCTAAAGCAATTGAGAATACATTGCCACCATTTATGACGTTCAATTAAACGCTAGAGAGACTACAAATAATCCTCCAATCGTGGTTAATTACTGGACTAGACTGAGTGACAGTAATACCACAGAATATATAATTCCAGATAAAATGTTGATGGTTATTGTAATAAAACTCTATTATTATACAACTTGAATATACTATAACGTTTATGTATTAGAGTCTAGATTTTTAGAAACCATTGTACAATGATCTAGAAGACATTTATGTTGAATATTTCGCTTTACCTTTTGTCCCCATGGTGACCAAATAAAGGAGAGAAAATCCCCTGATATTCACTGAAATGGATATGAAATATTGGCGAATTTATACTGTTGATTTACTTCACCTCCCCCCATATAAATTCTGGATATTGTGTTGCGTGTATCTTTCAGAGGTAAAATAATAATTGTTCGAAATGATAGAGTAACTTTATAAAAATCACAATAGATAGCATTTAAATGCGTGTGTATTCTCTTTGGTCCCGTAGTTATTTAATAAAATAAATGCTCTAGAGTTTCACATAATACGGAGAACTCTTACATCTAGAGTCAACAAATTAGGGATATGAAAACTTCCCATCCCCAGGTTAGTAGTTTAAACGTTTTGGAAATGCCATACAGCCGGAAACCTCCACAAAAGTAGTCTTCTGAGTTGTTAACTGTAAATATCGGTTGAATTTTCTGATGTTACAGGGACACAATTTTATCTCTCTATATAAATTATTTAGCATACATGGTAATGAACCATAGCTTTCTTTTAATTGCCTGGTCTTTTCATATTAAAGGTTTTCAAGATTGCATTTAATTTCCTATATACTGTTACAAACTGTGCGTCTGCTGTTTATACATTTCTTGTTTCCAAGATATATGTTTTTGGGATTCTGAGAACTTCCAAATCTTCACAATAACTTAAAAATTGTTAAATTTTCTTGATAAACTGTTGCGTTCACAGCTGCACCATGAACCATGAAATCCAACAGGATTGTCGCTTGAAACTCCAAAAACAGGGGCTTAGAAAAATAAGAGAAATTACCTCTCATCTGCAATTCTTCGGTGGAATTACAGTATAGCGGCTGCATAAGTTGCAGTTCGTTCTAGTCCTTGTTTCTAAGTAATGATGTAGGAGAGCCTATTTTCTGAGTTACTCTCGTAGATTCTAGCGATACCATTATACTTAATGGTGACCGCAATTTTACTTATTTCTTTCATATTTGTATTTTATTTTCAATTCATTTTTCAAATTAACGGTTTTGCAATATTTGTTCCTCTGCAGAGTATGATTCCTATGATCTTTAACAGGAATATTATCTTCTCCGCACGTGGAATAAATTAGGCAAAATAGAGAATAAAATTGCTGAGCTGAGATATTTAGTGCAGCATCAGACTTTTGAAGCAGAAAAAAGTGCTGAAGGTCATGGTAACATGAAGACTAACCTCTGATGCTAGGGAGATTGATCACGCTCTGTGGATAACTGCTGCAATATTCGTCACTGTAGCACCACCAGATTTTGAGAATGTTAATTTCATTTGAGATTAAATGGCATTTCGCACTATCTGCTAGTACTTGTCACAGCCGGACTGTGACTTTAACCTGTGACATTTCATAGATATAAAAATATCCTATCCTACACTACTGTTTCCAAACAAGAATGGCATGGGAGATTAACGGGCAACTTAATCAGAAGTAGCAATAATAATAATAATAATAATAATAATAATAATAATAATAATAATGATAACAGCCTTCTGTAAGCCTTCTGACACTGTCAGTGTATAAATATGTTATAATGGATATACATATTTATTCTGATTACTTACACAATCTTCCATACAATACAGAGAAATGTTCGATATAAATGGTTATAAAAGTATCTCTTACAATGCTTCCTTGTTTGACTTTTTATCTATTAATAATCTATTAAACTGATGTGCTCCAGTAAGGATCTCTATTTAGTCTGTTGGGTTTAGGGTTTCAATGGAAGCCTCCCTGATATTATAATATGAAAGGTTATAACATATTTAATATTTACATAGTTAAATAGAGATAATGAAGTTATTTTTGTTTACTGTTTATTTATTTACGTAATTTATCGTTACGTAAGTTATTAGCCCCATGCTTGGGAAGCCAACTTGAAATAGTATTGTTCTTCAACTGTTTTAGTTTATTGTTGTTGAAGGTTTTACTGTTGTTGGGCGTTAATTTGAAGAAGATTGTTTGTTACGTAATATGCTGCTACGTATGAGAAGCCGATTTGAAGATGTATTTTTGTTGTTAAGCTCCAAATTTAAAAAAGTATATATATTTACTTTGCTGTTAAACTGCTTCTATAGATAGTATTTATGCTTATGTTTGCCTCAGCTGCGTCAGTAATGTTTGTAGAGAAACGTTTCTCTTAATCAGGGCGTGGTGCGACAAGACTGTAGGCTTACACAGATTTTAAGTTTAAATTCACTTCTTTTTATTAATCCTTGATACAAATTAAATAGCACTACAATGATATTAAGAGCTGTGAGATTCTTTAATTTAATATTTGCACTTTGTTAACGCGTATAGATAATTCGTTTCACACGAATACGAAATACTTCTTTAGAGAACACATCTTCCATCCGGTCACTACCAAGGTCTGCAGGCAACTGAACATGTTTCAACCGTCCAAAACCGCAAACTTTTGTATTTCAAGTCTCTGATTGGCTAATCCTAGTCCAATAGAATATCTGCATTTAATTAAAACTTTTTCTGGCTGTTGATTGGCTAATTTTAAACTGTCAAAAAATTTACGTTATCGTTGCTCTAATCATCTAGTAACATTTAAACTCTCAAACTCATTATTGCCTCAAGGTTACCTTATTGTTACCTCTTTAAACTTATTATTCTCACAGCTCTTACATTATTAAATTATATAATGCATTTACATAACATTATTAAACATGCTTACAATAATATAAGCATATGCAATGACTGTTACATAATATTACAAATTATTACATACATATTGCTTCAAGGCAGGCTGTTATTGAATTTACATATTATATAATTTAATTGAAATTATTCAAGTATTAAAAATACTGCCTCAATAATTAGGCAAGATACCGCTCTCTCGCCCAGGTAAACAATAGAAGCGCTATCGATAGATAACCAGAACCTTCTGGAAGTTTTCCTTCTCTCCGCCTCCAAAACGTTCTAGAATGCTCTGTGAAAAAACCCAACGTCTATATAAGGCAGCGTGTTGGCGAGTCAGTGAGTGAATTGGTGAGTGCGTTTCTGATGCGATATCAACTGCGGTTCTACAAAGAATTTGTGGCTTAAAGTGAGTGCTGCTTCTGCGAGAGATTAGAGACATCTTGTGTTCGATTTCCCAGTGAGTAAATGATCCGAAGATGAGGCTGCTTAGCGCGTGTTTCATTATGCGGCTACATCACGAAGAAAAGTGAAATGACAGGGAAATTTGAATTAGATCACATTAGCGAAGTGGCAGTGTGAACTGGGTGAAGTCACAGTGAAAGTTAATAAGATCATATTAGTGAATTGGCGATGAAAACTTAGTGAAGCGACAGTAAAAACTGGACAAAGTATGTGTACATTTAAAGCCACCCAAATAACACAGCTATTTGTTATGATAGAAGAAAATACTCCAGACAAAAGTTGTTTATGGTGAAGGGGTACATATTGAGGTATAGGTAGTTTGTTGATGAGTGCAGGTGTAGGGAGATATGGATACCAACTTCATAATTTTAAATAGAACAATATGATGTCTAATTTATCATTTAATAGTGCATTTGAACGCATACAACAAGTGTGTTTTGATGGCCATTGATGATAGTTGAAGGTCAAAGATTAAGAAAAATTAGTTTACTTCAATGAACGGATGAAGTCACTTGATTTTGTCTACTTATTGTCTTTTATTACTTTCTCTGCTACGTATAGTAAGTAGGGGAAGTATTGAATTCCACCCAAAAATTCGATACCGAGATTTCACCGGAAATACATGTTTTGAGACCCCTGAATACAAAAAAGTTTTTTGGAAACATGCCCGTGTGTGTGTCTGTATGCGTGTCTGTGTGTGTGTGTGTGTGTGTGTGTGTGTGCGCGCGCGTGTGTGTGTGTCCGTGAACAGCATAACTCAGAAATGAACAGGCTGAAAACACCAAACTTAGTATTTAGGTTCAGTATCTGCCAGAGATGCGACATGAAGGTTTTCAAGAAAATCCCCCACCCCAGATTACCCTTTACATGGAACATTTTTCGAAAATTTTAATTTTTTCAAAAATGGCTCTAACGATTTTGATTAAAATATCATATGTTTAAGACATTTTCATGACAAATGAAATGTATATCTCGAATTTTATGGGAATGTTTCAAAAAGTATTCTTCATTGTGAACGACTTTTGCATAACTGGTAAACTATAAGAGATAGACAAAATTTTACTACACAAAAATTGTAGATCGCGTTAAAATACATGATTTATGTCATGCAAATTTTTTTTGTTGAGTGAACCATTTTCGAGATATTGCTTGTCATTCCCTTAAATCTTCCAATACTTATACTTTTTCTCAAATTCGTTATTCATTTTTTTTTGTCCTGGTAATGCAAAGAGAATGGAATACTCCACATAGCAACAAGCTCTTAAAATATTTGACTATTGCTTAAAGACTACCAACTCTCCTTGCATATACAAGAAAATTAGCAATAAGATTAACATATCGATATCTCGATTAACATGAAGCATATGGAGAATAAGCGTTTGTAAAAATAGTTTGTACAAGAGTAGAGAAAGTCATGTGAGTGTAACACATCAGATTTTTACTTTCTTTACTACGTATAGTAAGTAGGGGAAGCATTGTATTCCACCCAAAAATTCGATACCTAGATTTCACCGGAAATATATGTTTTGAGACCCCCTGAATCCAAAAAAAGGCATTTTTGGAAACATGTCCGTGTGTGTGTCTGTCTGTGAACAGCATAACTCAGAAACGAACAGTCGGATAAACACCAAACTTGGTATTTGGGTTCAGTATCTTCCAGAGATGCGACACGAAGGTTTTCAAGAAAATCCCCCACCCCAGAGTACCCTTTACATGGAAGATTTTTCGAAAATTTTAATTTTCTCAAAAATAGCTCTAACGATTTTGATTAAAATATCATATGTTTAAGATATTTTTATGACAAATAAAATGTATATCTTGAATTTCCTGGGAATGTCTCCAAAAGTATTCTTTATTGTGAACGACTTTTGCATAACTGGTAAACCATAAGAGATAGACAAAATTTTACTACACAAAAATGTAGATCGCGTTAAAATACACAATTTATGTCATATACATTTTTTTTGTTGATTGAACCATTTTCGAGATATTGCTTGTTATTCCCTTAAATTTTTCAATACTTATTTTCTAAAACGAATTCGTTACACATTTTTTTGTCTTGGTATGCAAAGAGTTATAATCTGTGGCAAAGGGAATGGTGCTGCACCGAGCAACCAGCTATTAAGAGATATGTATGTGCTTAAAGGCTACTGTTTTTCTATATTGCCCTTGTAAATATATTTTCCCCTTACATCTACTAGAAAATTAGCAATAAGATAGAGTCTGCAAATGTTGATCTCGATTAACATAAAGTAGATGGAGAATAAGCTTTTGCAAAAATAGTTTGTACAAGAGTAGAGAAAGTCATGTGAGTGTAACACATCAGATTTTTTTTATATAGCTTCTGTTTTATAGAATCAAATTTTGCTTTATGGAATTTGATTCTTATATAATTCTTCAAAACGAATTAAAATTACATAATGTTCGTTTACAGCTTCTATCTACTTCATGTCAGTGAGATAAACCTTAGCAGAAATAGTTTCATTAAACATTTTGTTGAAGGTACAGGTGGCGCAGATAAAAGTGGCCCGTCTCCCGTTTGAATGCAAATGCGATATTTCCGTTGCGTTTTAATATAAATTCCTGTAAAAATTGGTCGTTAAAACTGAATCGAGCTACAGAAGAATAATGGGCAATCTTATACAATATAAATAGTCGATAGTTGGCGCAGATTAAAGTGGACGGTGTAAGTATAGAGTAAATACAGACAAACGAATTGCTGAAATGGACTCACCATTTATTGAAGATGTTGAAAGTGGCTCCTTGCAGCACCAATATACACAGCTGTGCACCTCTAACCATATTCAGATACACCCGGTGTAAAGTTCCGATATCGATAGCGGTAACGTGTTGTTTTTCAGTACCTGCATTGTGTGTGGATTTGTTTCATAGACCTTGCTCTTCAAATATCCCCACAAAAAAAATCATACGATGTTAGATCCGGGGAACGTGGTGGCCACGAATTTTTGCTAGCAGTTCGTTCCGTAGAGAATACATTATGGACTCGTTCGTTAATTGAACCCTGTTTTCACATATGCTTCTACAATTTGAATTCTTTCTTGTATCAAGAAATTCATTTTCCAGAATGCAAACAGCAACGTGTGTATGAACTGATGAAATAAACTGAAATGTTAACAGAAGGATGATTGCATAAAATTAAATTGTAAAATAATGATTGCACAAGAACATTTTTCTAAAAAAGTTTTTTTTTTACTTTCTCTACCACGTACATAGTAGATAGATGATGTATTGCATTTCACCCAGAAATTCGACATATAATTTCAACGGAAATACATGTTTTGAGGCCCCGTAAATCTAAGAAAAAATTTAGTAAAAGGTCTGTGAACCGAATAACGAAAAGTTGGCTAGGTACCAAACTTGTTTTTTAGATTCAACAACTTCCAAAGTGCGACACAAAGATTTTCAAGAAAATCCCCCACCCCACACTACCCTTTACATGGAACGTTTTTCGAAATATTTTATTTTCTAAAATATGGCTTTAACAATTTTGATTAAAATACCATATATTAAAGATATTTACATGACAAATACACAAGACATGTAGATCTCTTAAAATATACAACTTATTTAAAATAACTTTTTTGTGGTATCAGCCATTTCCGAAATATGTTTACTAATTATTGGAATTGTTCGGCACTTTGTCATTCTTTTCAAGTCTTTTCGATATTCAGTTGTTTCTCGCTACTGCACTCAAAGAGCATGAAATTTTAAGGCCAGTAATAGCATCCATTTCTTAAACCTTTCATTATCGCTATTCCTTTTAAAGCTACTATAACGAAATGTGTAATGCAGCTATTTCTGGAAAGTTTTATCTATATTAAAATGAAGAAGTAGGAAAATAAGCTTTCGTAAGAATAATTTGTATACCTTCTAAAAAAGGGCAGAGAAAGTCATGTCAATGCATCACATCATATTTTTTTATTCACATTTATTTCTGGTGAAATCTTAATATCGAATTTTTCCTCTAACCTACCACATGCAGATGGCAGAGAAACTAATTAGGTTGAAGCTTCCTAATAGTTATTACCAATATGATGCACTGTGTGGAAAAAAAAAGTCTAAGAAGAGAGCACTGCCATAAATGTTAACTCTCCCAATAGTATGTTAAAATCTCTCAAAGCAAGGAAAAGGCTTGGGCTGTTTTGAATTTTTGAATCATGTGTTTTATTTTATCATTATATCACCTAAGCATGTATAAGAGAGGGAAAGAAAACATTTATCACAAGTATAAAATATACACGAAGTTTCGAAAAAGTAAAGGAATAACATTTTATTGATATGAATGTTTCAGTACCAGAGAGTACAAACTTGTAAACTAAGAACATAATTTAATTCCGATTTTTGTCCAGAACTCTTATACAGGGTGATTCCAAATAATGGACACAATTTCAGTTTGCTATATTTCCTGAAGTATATGTTGTGTTTTAATTCTGTGAGTTACATTTTAAAAATGATGTGAAGTTGTATGTTTGACGTTTCGTGAATGAATCTCTATCTCAACGATGGATAGGTCACATGGGGAATGAAGACTTGGCACTTCGGTTCTGGCCACCGATGTCTCCAGATATCACACTCTGCGACTTTTTCTTGTGAGGGTTCTTGAAAGATGCAGTTTACGTACCACATCTTTGAATGTGGGACGTAAATTTAAATGATCTAAGAAATCGAATTACAGCTGCGGTGAACTCAGTGACGCAAGTTTTGGATGAGTTCAGCTACCGTCTAGATGTTATTCGTGCAGCCGGAGGATAGCATATTGAACATTTGTAAACATCCATGCATGTATAATAAAATGTAACTTTGAGAAAGGTGTATTTTAGAAGGATTTGTATCGTATTTCAACTGTTGGGGAGCCGAACTTGTAGTAGTTGCAACCGCACGTATAGTAAACAGTTTCCGGTAGCCTTCGCCCCAAATGTACTTTCAGTTTAAAAAAAATATATTAACTTTGTAATTTAACTGTTTCTTTAAATACTATATATTTATGTTACCCTCGGCTGCGTCAGTATTATTGTTAGAGACACGTTTCTCTTAACAGGGTTGTGGTACGACTAAGAATGTAGGCTTACAAAGATTATAATTTTACTTCGCTTCTTTTATTAATGCTTGATACGATTTAAATAACACTTAACTGATATAGAGAGCTGTGAGATTCTTTAATTAATTACTTGCACTTTTTAACACGTAAAACTATTTTCTTCTCACAGGAATACGTATTAAATTTCTTGAGGACACTTTTTGCGTCTGGTTAATAACGCTGTCTGCAACCAACTGAACTCTAAATTTGTAAAATTTTCTCCTTTTCAGTTTCTGATTGGCTAATCATACTCCAATAGAATACCTTCATTTAAGTAAAGCTTTTTCTGGTTGTTGATTGGCTATTTTTATACTGTCTCAAAATTTATATTATTGTTGCTCCAATAATGAGTAGTAGCATTTAAACTTTCAAATTTCATTGCCTCAAGGTTACCTCATTGTTACCTTATTGTTACCTCATTGTTAGCAACTTTTGACCTATTTATCACAGCTCCTATATAATTAAATTACGTAATATATTCACATAACATTATTACACATGGATACAATAATATAAACATATACAATGACTGTTATATATACTTTTATATATTGTTACATACACATATTGCCTTAAGGCGGGCTTTTATTGAATTTACATATTATATAATTAGACTGAAATTATTTAAGTGTTAAAAATACTGCCTCAACTTACAGAATTAAAATACAACATATAGTTAAAGAAATATAACAAACTGAAGTTGTGTCCATCTTTTTAACCACCCTGTTTGTTTGCTTTCCTCGCAGGAATTGTGTAGTTCTGCAGTTCGCCTTCAAACATGCCCGGGACAAACATAAATCAATCACAGGTCATTGCGAACGACACTCGCCGGGAATATATGTAGTTGCTGAAGCAATATTTTATCAAAAATATTTCTTGCCACTGATCACAGAAACTATAACGACAGTCTTATACGCATGATATAATGGCAAAGGCCAACACGAGACAGAAACACACGCAAGCATTTCTGTGAGCAAGATCAGAAATTATATACACATCGTCCTTCTCTCTACATCTTCAATATTGTATGTCTTTTGTGCGGAAGAGAACCTTCCGTTTTGATTTACATGCATCATTGCAAAATAGTAAGTAGTACCTACCTCAGCCATAAACAAATCAGGGGTAAATGAAGACACTATTCTGTTACAGCCTTACATAAATGTTATGTATAATATCTTAGCATACATTGGTACTTTTTCTACTGCTTATCTATAGTTTATGAAACAATGGCAGTTTCTGTATTTGTATACCTATTCAAGTGAAACGTGGGCCCTAAACAGAAAGCAGTAAAGAAAAATTTAATCGGACGATCTGTTTCTGAATACTCTTTATTGGATCGCAAATGAAGCCCGGAAATAAGAGATGAATTAAAAATATTTAAACTCATAGAAAGGATTAGGCAAAACAAGGAAAACTGGAGACACCATGTTAAAAGATTGAGTGAAGGAAGGTTACCAAAAATATTAACAAAATACAAACCATTAGAGAAACGAAATACATGAAGACCAAGGAGTAGATGGAGAGACGAGTTTGATTGATGAGGACGGAACGGAGATCTTGAACAAGGTCCAAACCTTGAACAAGATTATAACCTATAGCAAGTAGTGGGAGTACTGTATTCCGCCCAAAAATTCGATACCGAGATTTTACAGGAAATAGTTTTGAGCTCCGCTGAATTAAATACCAAACTTAGTATTTAAGTTCACTATCTGTCAAGGATACGATATGAAGATTTTCAAGAAAATCCCCCTCGCCCAAAACTTCCCTTCACATGGAACATTTTTCGTTATTTTCTCTAAAATGGTCTAACTATTTTGCTTGCATTCGGGAGGTCCCGGATTCAAACCCCATAGGCCAGTCTAACTGCCTTTTTTTTTCGTGGTTACCTTCAGTCGTCAAGGTAAACACCTGATTGGATATTTAATACCACATCCCAAAGTTCCACCTTAAATCTAAAACAATAGTAAGAATGAAAATATATGATAATAGCGAATGCTCTGTCATCTATCCACAGATAACGAAAGTAGGTAGACTGGAGCAGGACCGTCATTCTAGACGGTCCTGACTGGAAACGGCACCCTAGTGTCATCTGTCGGCGCGTGTAGAAGCAGAGGTATAGTTGCCTAGCGCTAAGACCTCGTGGACACGTGACAAGCAAGATAATATGTTACAGGGATAAGACCTAGAAGGCCAACTGTCCGCCACACACCGTATATATATATCTAACATATGACCAAGTAGTTAAGCGACGTAAAATAAATAGAAAAAAATCTGATGCATTACACTCACATGACTTTCTCTACTCTTGTACAAACTATTTTTACAAACGCTTATTCTCCATATGCTTCATGTTAATCGAGATGTTAATCTTAATGCTAATTTTCTTGTAGATACAAGGGGAATTGGTAGGCTTTAAGCGATAGTCAAATATTTTAAGCGCTGGTTACTATGTGGTGCATTCCATTCTCTTTGCATTACCAGGACATAAAAAAAATTAATAACGAATTCCCATTTGAGAAAAAGTATAATTATTGGAAAATTTAAGGGAATAACAAGCAATATCTCGAAATGGTTCACTCAACAAAAAAAATGTATAGGGCATAAATTGTGTATTTTAACGCGATCTACATTTTTTGTGTCGTAAAATTTTGTCTATCTCTAATGGTTTACCAGTTATGCAAAAGTCGTTCACAATGAAGAATACTTTTGGAGACATTCCCAGAAAATTCAAGATATACATTTTATTTGTCATAAAAGTATCTTAAATATATGATATTTTAATCAAAATCGTTACAGCCATTTCTGAGAAAATTAAAATTTTCGAAAAATGTTCCACGTAAAGTGTAATGTGAGGTGGGGGGATTTTCTTCAAAACCTTCGTGTCGCATCTCTGGAAGATACTGAACCTAAATACCAAGTTTGGTGTTTATCCGGCTGTTAGTTTCTGAGTTATGCTGTTCACAGACACACACACAGACACACGCACATGTTTCCAAAAATGCTTTTTTTGGATTCAGGAGGTCTCAAAACACACATTTCCGGTGAAATCTCGGTATCGAATTTTTGGGTGGAATACAATATTTCCCCTACTTACTATACGTAGTAGAGAAAGTAAAAAATACCTACCATATGTTAAAGATATTTGCCTGACAAATAAAATGCATATCTTAAATTTTCTGCGAATGGCCTGTGAAGTCCTCTTCATTCTGAATGAATGTTGCATAACCTGTAAACCGTAAGATATAGACAAAAACTTACAACAACAAAAATGTAGATCTCGTTAAAGTACGCGATTTATATCATACACGTATACGTGCGTAAAGACATGGAAATGTAATACTAAATTCAAACGCGAAATTTTGGTCCGGTGTAACGTCAGTAAGGAACAAGCTTCTCCAGGCTTAAATACAAGATAAATATATCACACAATAACGAAACCTGGCAACCCTACTCCAGTGTTACTAATTCATAATGAGATTCATTCGCTTACTTAATGAGAAAAGTTTTCAGTTCATCTCCAGTTGAAAAATGCTAGTAGTCGTTAGTTTTTTCGCAATTGAGAACGTCTTACTCTTTTTACTCATGAGTAACAAATCGCACCCAACATTCAGCTGATCTAATTAAAGTCTGAAAACGTAGACACCCTCAAATTCTGCAGAATTGAAGACATTGGTGAATAAACTCCAAATGCTCTATGTAAAGTAAATTAATTCTTCAAACAGTTCCACGAGTGACTTTTACCCAACAGTCATAGAACACTTAAAATATATTTGTCCTGCTCGAGCAGGTTGCATTATTTTTTTTCAAAATATTTATGTTATTCCAAAGTTATTCTATGTCAGCATTTGAATGTGATGAACATGAACAGATCCTAAAGAGTGTCTCTAGAAAGTTTTCACCTCCACTATAAAAATTTCTAGCAGCCAAATTAAGGGAGAGAAAATTCTTGTTTTAATATGCAGAAAGAACTAACGAATATTACATTTTGGTCCTTACGTTTTCAAGATTTTTCAATTTAATAGGTATCTGTTTTGTAAACTGCGCCGATTGTTCAACATTTCTTTGTGTTGTTTACAAAATTAGTTTACCTGCATTTAATATAGCAATTTTTTCGAAATAATACTTGAAATTACAACGAGAATGCCTTTTTATCTAACCCAGAAAATAAATGCCAGAAATTACCAACATTTGCACTGAACTTCCTTATGCCTGAGTTTTTATGACTTCACAGATTTATTTCTCTGTCAGTTTAAATCATATTTCAGGTATAATATAAAAATCGTTGCTCTGCTATTACACGCCTATATAATAATTTTGTAAACGCCACATATAGGTGCATATAAAAAATGAGAATTTTTTCACGTCAGTTTGACTGCTAGTATTCTTAAAGCAAATGTGAATATTTTCTGGAGTCCTATGTGTCAGCGGGCGGGGATTACCAGCAAAAGATATTCTTAACCTGTTGTTGACACAAAGCCCACTGTTTCATTACAGCAAGGCCTAAGCGGGTAACAAAGTAAGACAATTTTCCAAAACTGAAAAAAAAAGATCAAATCAAATAGATCTTTATGAAAGAAATCAACTAAATTGTCGGATAATGGTTATTTTGTCGTCAAACACATCTCTCGATTTAGTTTTATTCACATCCCGAATATCTGGTAAACAAAATTGAAAATGAGGTGCGTGCCTGTATTGCGTGCTGGCTATTCGAGAGGGGTAGTCACCCTTCATGCACGACTGATGCTTGAACTTACCCTTGCGGTACAACGGAGTTGCTGGTACAACTTGAGCGCTTAACTTTGTCGTGAAGCATGGTGTGTCAGTCCAGACCAACTGCCCATTTAACTAGAGAGGAAGTTATGAACGTGCGATCGTTACTCCACGCTATCAGGACGCTCATGATTTCTTGCTGGAAAGCAGTTGCTGCATGGACAATGCTGTACGTTTCTGCTACATGTTGTCGGAAGGAGTCCAACAGCAGTACAGTTGGCATTAACTGATTTGTGCCAATACTTATTTCATTAACATAGTAACCAACTTGCCGCACATATCGATTTACTACACTGGACAAAGTTAACAAAGGAGCATAAAAGTTGAGATAAATTTCAAACAAAAATTTAAGAAATCTGATGTGTTACACTCACATGACTTTCCCTACTCTTGTACAAACTATTTTTACAAACGCTTATTCTCCATATGCTTCATGTTAATCGAGATGTTAATCTTATTGCTAATATTTTAAGCGCTCGTTGCTATGTGGCGCATTCCATTCTCTTTGCATGTCCAGGACATAAAAAAATCTGATGTTACACTCACATGACTTTCTCTACTCTTGTACAAACTATTTATACAAACCCTTATTCTCCATATACTTCATGTTAATCGAGCTAAACATTTGCAGAGTCTATCTTATTGCTAATTTTATTGTAGATGTAAGGGGAATATATATTTACAAGGGCAATTTGGAAATACAGTAGCCTTTAAGCAGATACATATCTCTTAATAGCTGGTTGCT
The DNA here is from genome assembly GCA_030765065.1 of Deroplatys truncata. Classification (NCBI taxonomy): domain Eukaryota; kingdom Metazoa; phylum Arthropoda; class Insecta; order Mantodea; family Mantidae; genus Deroplatys; species Deroplatys truncata. Next base: position 52,278,402 of record CM060982.1, read on the forward strand.
AGGTGCAGCACCATTCCCTTTCCCACAGATAGTCACTCTTTGCATATCCAAGACAAAAAAATGAATAACGAACTCCCATTTGAGAAATTAAGTATTGAAAAATTTAAGGGAATAAAAAGCAAATATCTCGAAAATGGTTCACTCAACAAAAAAAAATGTATATGACATAAATTGTGTATTTTAACGCGATCTACATTTTTTGTGTAGTATAATTTTGTCTATCTCTTATAGTTTACGAGTTATGGAATAGTCGTTCGCAATGAAGAATACTTTTGGAGACATTCCCAGGAAATTCAAGATATACATTTTATTTGTCATAAGAATATCTTAAACATATGATATTTTAATCAAAATCGTTAGAACCATTTTTGAGAAAATTAAAATTTTCGAAAAATCTTCTATGTAAAGGGTAATCTGTGGTGGGGGGATTTTCTTGAAAACCTTCGTGTCGCATCCTTGGAAGATACTGAACCTAAACACTAAGTTTGGTGTTTATCCGACTGTTCGTTTCTGAGTTATGCTGTTCACAGACAGACAGACACAGACACACACACGGACATGTTTCCAAAAATGCTTTTTTTGGATTCAGGGTGTCTCAAAACCTGTATTTCCGGTGAAATCTCGGTATCGAATTTTTGGGTGGAATACAATACTTCCCCTACTTACTGTACGTAGTAGAGAAAGTAAAAATTGTGTAAAACAAACATAATGACTTTCTCTATCAGTTGTCATTTATTACTTGCTCTACCACGCACATAGTATGTAGAGAAGGAATTGCATTCCACCCAAAAATTCGATACCGAGATTTCACCGGAAATACATCTGGTAATTGCTCCTCTTAGTTTCAAAACATTTATAGATGATGTCTTCAGCCCAACTTACAAAGTAATGAGCATTTTGAAACGGCTGATACCCCGAAGAAGTTATTCGACACAAGCTGAATATTTTCATAAACTCTACATTTTTCGGTTTTGGCATTAAGCATCATACGGTTTTCTAGTTGTATAAAACTCGGTGAGAATGTGGAGAACTTCAGATACTATTCATAGAAAATTCAAGATGCCAGTTTTGTATCGGCAATACTTCAAATATATGACATTTAAAATTTAGAAGCCTTTTAAGAAAATAAAAAATAATGAACATTTTTCCAGTAAAGGATAAATTGAGATGGGGGAGTGTATAAGTAGGATAGATAGGACAGACCGGGGCCACTTTTTTTGCGTTTATATGGGAAAAGATAGGGCAAACGAGGGAAGATGCTAGGCTAGGAGAGCATTCAAGGAGGAAAAATGCGTTTATATGGGGGAGATAGGAAATACGAGGAGAGTTGTCAGGCTAGACAGGGGTTGAAGGGGCAGAATCCATGTTTTATACTGGATAGATAGGGATTACAAGGTTAGATGTCGACTAGACAGGGTTTGAAAGGTCGGAATATATGCTTTATAAGGGAAAGGATAGGGAAAACGAGGGGAGATGCTAGGTTGAGAGTGTCTTCATGGAGGAAAATAAGTTTATATGGGGGAGATACGGAAAACGAAGGTAGATGCTAGGTTAGACAGAGGTTGAAGTAGGAGGAATGTGCTTTATATGAGAGTGACAGGGAATACGAGGAGAAGTGCTAGGCTAGTCAGAGGTTGAGTAGAGTATACGATTATATACGATTTTTTTTTTTGGGGGGGGGGGAAAAACAGGAATAAAGGTTTAAGGAAAAACAGAGATATATAAAGGTTGTAGGAAGGAAAAAGGAAGAGGAAAAGAAGGATCTTATGCTGTGGTGGCGCTATTTATTGGAGGCATAATTGGTAACATGGTGGCTGGTACCGCCGAAGCAAACCTGCGGTTCGTGGGTGATTACTAAAATACGGAGTGGCCCAAAGTGGACACACTCCTCAGTGATGAATAGGTAAAGGTCATGGCCGAGGCCCTGACAGTAACCTAGAAAACAGTGGTGGCTTAACAGTTGATGCTGGTACCGAGCCCGGGCCTGTTACCTCCGGGCATCGGAGTGTCGGTGGTGAGTTAACAGGAGATGGAGGTCTCAATCCCGGGCCTGTTATCTCCGGGAGTTGGCACGTCGTTGTTGATGATATACTGGAGGAGGTGGCTGCCGTAGTCTGTCGATCTCATTGAGGGTGTCCATGTTGGTCTGGTTGATGCGCGAGATGATGTCAGTGAAGCGTGTCTCCATGACGACTAACATCTTGCTGACACAGCTGTCCATGTCCAGGGTGCGTCTGTTTATTTGGTCCAGGCATTCTTGTCGTTCGTTGAAGTGGCTGTTCATGTTGTTGGTCAGACGTTTCTTGGTAACGTCGTGGGATTCGTCTATTATATCGGCGATTCCATTAAACTTCGCGCTGATCTGCTCTTCCAGGGTATTCAGCCTGCTGGAGAGGTTTAGCATCTCGGCGTGGAGGTCCTGGATGGCTTCGATGATGGATGAGTTGGTCGTAGTGTGCTGTTGGAGGAGTTGGTTCGTGATACGAAAGATAGGGAGTAGATGATAAGGCTAGACAGGTACTGGAGGGGGAATATGGACTTACAGGAGAGATAGGGAATACGAGGAGAGGTGCTAGACTAGACAGGACTTGAAGGGTAGAATATAACTATTTTAGAACACACTTAGAAGCTTTTTAGGTACATGCTTAGCTAACTTTGCAGGTATTCTGATGATGTTTTAATGCGGTGGAACAGGCATTTGACATCCTCTTACTGGCTTTAAAATATTTTTAGACATAGAAACAGATACGTGTTTTAGGGTATTGGTGTAAGCATTTTAGCCAGTGTACTAGGAATTGTGGAGCATTTTAGTGTTCATTTAGAGACATTTTAGGCACAGGTACAGGTATTTTTGATATGGACAAGGCTTTCAGGACATTCTGGTATGAGGCAAGGGAATTTTAGGTGTTTCAGCAGCATTTTGGGAACTGGAGCAGGTAGATTCAGGGTATTCATATCGGCTTCAGAATATTTCGAGGTGTTTTATGATGCTTTTAAGGTATTTTGACAATTTTCAAGACGTTTTCAAAGCTCGTGCTAGGAGTGTTTGTGGCTCTTTAAAGGTATTTTAGGTTATGGATGTGGCATAGGCACAGACTATTAAGAGTTCCTGAAGGGCTTTTGGAAAGTGTAGTTGCTGTTTTATCGGCTTTTGGAAAGTGTAGTGGCTGTTTTATTGGCTTTTGAAAAGTGTAGTGGCTGTTTTATCGGCTTTTGGAAAATGTAGTGGCTGTTTTATTGGCTTTTGGAAAGTGTAGTGACTGTTTTATCGGCTTTTGGAAAGTGCAGTGGCTGTTTTATTGGCTTTTGGAAAGTGTAGTGGCTGATTTTATCGGCTTTTGGAAAGTGTAGCGGCTGTTTTTTATCGGCTTTTGGGAAGTGTAGCGGCTGTTTTTATGCCATTACGAGTTCCTGAAGGGCTTTTGGAAAGTGCAGTGGCTGTTTTATTGGCTTTTGGAAAATGTAGCGGCTGTTTTATCGGCTTTTGGAAAGTGTAGCGGCTGTTTTTATCGGTCTTTTTACTTTCTCTACTACGTGTAGTAACTAGGGGAAGTATTGTATTCCACCCAAAATTTCGATACCCAGATTTCACCGGAAATACATGTTTTGAGACTCACTGAATCCAAAAAAAAGCATTATTGGAAACATGTCCGTGTGTGTGTCTGTCTGTGTGTCTGTGAACAGCATAACTCAAAAACGAAGAGTCGGATAAACACCAAACTTGGTATTTAGGTTCAGTATCTTTCAGAGATGCGACACGAAGGTTTTCAAGAAAATCCCCCCACCCCAGACTACCCTTTACATGGAACATTTTTCGAAAATTTTAATTTTCTCAAAAACGGCTGTAACGATTTTGATTAAAATATCATATGTTTAAGATATTCTCATGATAATTAAAATGTATATCTCGAATTTTCTGGGAAGGTCTCCAAAAGTATTCTTCATTATGAACGACTTTTTCATAACTGGTAAACCATAAGAGATAGACAAAATTTTACTACACAAAAAATGTAGATCGCGTTAAAATACACAATTTATGTCATATACATTTCTTTTGTTGAGTGAACCCTTTGCGAGATATTGCTTGTTATTCCCTTAAATTTTCCAATACTTATACTTTTTCTCCAATTCGTTATTCATTTTTACTTTCTCTACTACGTATAGTAAGTAGGGGAAGTATTGCATTCCACCCAAAAATTCGATACCGAGATTTCACCGGAAATACATGTTTTGAGACCTCCTGAATCCAAAAAAAAGCATTTTTGGAAACATGTCCGTGTGTGTGTCTGTGTCTGTCTGTCTGTGAACAGCATAACTCAGAAACGAACAGTCGGATAAACACCAAACTTAGTGTTTAGGTTCAGTATCTTCCAAGGATGCGACACGAAGGTTTTCAAGAAAATCCCCCCACCACAGACTACCCTTTACATGGAACATTTTTCGAAAATTTTAATTTTCTCAAAAATGGCTCTAACGATTTTGATTAAAATATCATATGTTTAAGATAATGTCATGAGAAATGAAATGTATATCTCGAAATTTCTGGGAATGTCTCCAAAAGTATTCTTCATTATGAACGACTTTTGCATAACTGGTAAACCATAAGAGATAGACAAAATTTTACTACACAAAAAATGTAGATCGCATTAAAATACACAACTTATATCTTATACATTTTTTTTGTTGACGAACCGTTTTCGAGACATTGCTTGTTATTTCCTTAAATTTTCCAATACTTATACTTTTTCTCAAATTCGTTATTCAATTTTTTATGTCCTGGACATGCAAAGAGAATGGAATGCGCCACATAGCAACCAGCGATAAAATATTTGACTATTGCTTAAAAGCTACCATATTTCCCTTGCATCTACAAGAAAATTACATATAAGATTGACATCTCGATATCTCGATTAATATGAAGCATATGGAGAATAGGCGTTTGTAAAAATAGATTGTACAAGAGTAGAGAAAGTCATGTGAGTGTAACACATCAGATTTTTTGAAAAGTGTAGCGGCTGTTTTTATACCATTAAGAGTTCCTGAAGGGCTTTTTGAAAGTGTAATGGCTATTTTTATGGGGGCTTTTGGGAAGTGCAGCGGCTGTTTTTATGGGCTTTTGAAAAGTGTAGTGACTATTTTTGTGCCATTAGAGTTCCTGGAGGGCTTTTTAGAAGGTGTAGTGGTTATTTTTATGCCATTGGCACATGGTTTTCAGGCATTTCATGTTTTCTCTTGTATTACACAGGTCTTATGATGATCTAGAACCATTTCTAACGTTTTTACTGTCATAACGGTTGCTTTTGAGGTCTTCTCAATATTCTAATGCTAACATGTAAGAAACTATGTAGAGATGTCTTTTCTAACCCAACCTTAAGCTCTGTTAGTGGTTATATTGTTTTTATTCAGTTTTTCTGTGTTTGTATGGTTAATTGTTGGCTTGATGTATCGTCTTTACCAGTTAATTGTCGCTTTATTAGATAAGGAGTGTAAGGGTAGATGCCTCTCCCCTTTATCTAGGCTTGGGACTAGCACTAGGATTGCTCCTAATGGCAGGTTTAACGCCTCCCTTCCATATTATTATTATTTTTATTTATTCTTTAGGTGTATACACAGCACATGGGTAAACTTCCATTTTTAAAGTATTGTCGCGCTTCCAAGGGTATTTTTTTCGAAGTTATCATATATGTATTTGAGACTCTCTAAAGGTATTTCAGCTTATGGAATCAGATATGAGTACAGCTTTTAGGACATTCTGGTATACTGAATGAGAATATCAGTTGTTTCAATAGCATTCTGGAGATTGGAGCAGGCCTTTTCAGAGTATTGATACAGGTTTTTAAGATTTTTCGGAATATTTCGAGGCGTTTTATGTTGCTTTTAAGGTATTTTAACATCTATACAGGTATTTTCAAGGGTACTGGTGGGAGTATTTATGGCTCTTTGAATGTATTGTAGGCTATGGATGCGGCATGAACTCAGGCTTTTAGAGTATTCTGAATGGCTCTTTAGTAACTGTAGCGGCTATTTTTTGGGTATCGGGACATGGTTTTAGAGTATGCTGATGGTGTTATAATGATTGAGGTTTTTATTTAACAGTTAAAAGGTATTTTATACTATTGCTTCAAAATTATTTTAACCCTTTTCAGACATTTTCAAAGCTTATCCCAGGAGTATTTGAGCCGCTTTAAATGTACTTTAGCAACAAATCAGGTACTGTCGCAAGCTTTTAAGGCATTTTGTGAAATTTTATGAGTAAATCAGGTATTCGCACATGTATTTATTCTGGTTTCAGGACTTGATGTATTTCTTCACATAGTTTTAATACCTCATGAACATTTATTATGCAGTGTTAGGTCGCTTTTATATACTTTTAAAACCCCTTTTTAAAATTTTGCAAACTTATATATGTTGAGGAGATAAGCTATGAGACCGAGAGGGATAAACTGTATATCAATTTACAGTTTTAGTGAATGTAGAAGTATTCTAAACTACCCTCACACCGATCATCCTAACCTATCCCTACCTTACCTGCTCTGAATCATCTTCTCATTGTCTATTCCATTCTGTAATCCTCTAACGTAACCAGGAAACGTAACCATACGTGACAATCATAACGACCTATTCCCAAGACAATCTATGCTAACAGAACCATGCAATAACACAAGGTTTAATGTTGCATGTAACAATGTAGAAAGAGATAATTTGTACAAAGAAGTCTTCTCAGCAGCCATTACTACAGCACCATTGTAAGTTTAACTTACTTAGAACTAATGCCCCAGTCTTACAAACCATTCTTCAAACTCGAATAATCATTCAAGCCTAACTCTACCTATTCCAGACTATCCTAACAATATGTATTCTGCCCAGTAATAATCTAACACAATCTGATACCATTCCTTATAATCTGTCCTACAATCCAGTCCTAGGCTAGCACTGAACATCCTAACCTAGCCTAAGATAGTATAAACAGACTTCTTGTACAACCTGTATCAACTAACCTAGCTTGTTTAATGCATGTTAACATATCTCAATCTTATCCAACAGCCCCTCATCATCTATTCAAAATAGTCATAACTTAAAGCTATAAGTTAATTCATCCTCTAATTTTTATGACATCATATCATATCCTCACCCAGCCTAACCTCAGCTGCCTTCACACAAGCTATGTCTTGTCTTTAACGCGCCTAGCGCAACCTAGAAGAAGCACAACACTCTTATATGCTGAATGGAGAGTCCATCCTAGCCTCATCGGATCCATACACCACTTAAATGTTCTCTTAAATCAAGAAGTTTGAATGCTTTAAAGGAAATCAATACCTTCTGCAACCATATTTCTCATGTTCATAGTCAATTTTCCATACCTAATAACCAGTCCATTATCAGATACTTTAAGGCCATTGAAACCGCTTTGTACACTGATAAAGGTCTTTTTTATGCTTAGAGCAATTCACTATGTTTTACAGCGTTCATGTATGTCTTTGTAATGACTGTGGGGCCCTTCTATACAAGTAAAAGGAAACTGTATAAGCATTAAAGATTCACCATCACCTTTCTTATCACCACAATCATTTCCAAAAGCCCTCCAAACACTTTAAACATCACCCTATCACAAACACCATTACTTCCAATTTCACCATAAGCTTGTACTACCACCGCCACCACATGACACCATTAACACTAGAAATCTACACTGTGACTATCACATAAGTCCATTAACTCCATTATACTCTAATCCCTGAATCCTCACCATCGCCACCACAACCATTACAGCTATAGTCATTCCTGTTTACGCCATAGCTCTGCACTGTCACCACAGTCATCATTTTCAAAGCCAACAATCCTATAACCATCTTCCTATCACAAACACCATTACTTCCAATTACACCATAACCTTATACTACCACCGCCTACACATGACTCTATTAACATCATAAATCTACACTGTGACTATCACATAAGTCCATTAACACCATTATACTCTAATCCCTGAATCCTCACCATCGCCACCACAACCATCACAACTATAGTCCTGTTCACGCCATAGCTCTGTACTGTCACCACAGCCATCATCTCCAAAGCCAAGAATCCTATAACCACATTCCTATCACAAACACCATTACTTCCAATTACACATGACATTATACTACCACCGCCGCCACATGACTTTATTAACATCATAAATCTATACCGTGACCATCATCATCACCACCTGACTCCATTAATACCGTCACTCCCTAATCCCGCAATTCCTGTTCATCTTCACCGCTGCTACATTAATCAAAATACTACCCCATTAGATAGGGCCTCTCGCATATGAAGCTATATTATAACAGAGCCACGTACCTATAAGTTCCAGTGGATATCTCTATTAGTGTTTTTGTATGTTTCGTATTTGTCTGTCTGTCTGTCTCTGTGTCTGTCTCTGTCTCTGTGTCTGTCTCTGTCTCTGTGTCTGTGTCTGTGTCTGTGTCTCTGTCTGTCTGTCTGTGTGTGTGTGTGTGTGTGTGTGTATTTTTTTGGCTGCCGATGAGTCACCAAGTCTGTGTATGGGTATGTCTTCGTGAATGTCCATGTGTTTGAATAGATGTTCGGGTATGTATGTGTGTGGGTGTATGTGTTTTGAACTGTCTGTATGTGTGTTTGTTTATGTATTTGTATGTTGAACTGTCTCTGCATGTGTTTATGTGATAGTGTTGCATGTATGTGTGTGCGTGTATGGGTGTAATGTATGTGTGTATTGAACTGTCTCTGAATGTGTTTGTGAGTACACATGTGTGTGTGGAAGCATGTGCGTAGCATCTCAGCTCAGGTAACAAACAATTACATTTAATAAGTAATAATAAAAACAAAGCATTGCATTACATCATATATGAATCCATATCTGCTGTGTTCATATCACTATTTTCAGTGCATTAATCTATTACACCACAATGAACCTTTAAGGAGATTCTCTACTCTCCATCGCTCAGTGCTCTCAGATCTAACCCAGCCTACCACTTTTTAAGCTTTTTGCAGCTTCTTTCCACTTTTGCAACACTTAAAAATTATCTGGCTATGTATAGGAACAAATAAATATGTTACAACAGGCAAAAAGAACTACATTTTGGCATAACAGGCCACATAAGACTGGGTTGCTAAAACATAAAAGTCTTTGGGCAGTGATTCCCCAGGTGTGTTTATCATGCTTCACATGCTCTACCCTAAAAAATAATTACATGATCATGGTCACGAAATAGTTTTAATGTCCTAACAAATTCAACTCTTACAGTGCTTTCAGAAACATGGCTTAACAAATTTTATACATTGTATTCATTCTTACAAACTTTCACTGTAGGGATGAATAACTTTACATTGCTTCAACCTGCTGTATTATTTAAAAATTACAATAATTGCTTAAATTATTTTTTAATTTAAAAATTTGTTCTTTTCTGTTTTGTATCAAGATATCTATAAAATCAATATGAATTGCTTGCAGCTGTGCTTCCTTTTTTCCCCCAATAATGTTGACTTATGCTATTGGATATGACTTCAAACATTCTTATAACTTCTGTTTTATTCTCTTCCTGAACTACTTGTGGCAATTCTTCCTAGATAGATGATAAAAGTGAGTATGAAGAGATGGTGCTGAGTAATGCAAAAAAGTAGGTCATGCAATCTGATATCACTTTGACAGGTCGGATATAACTTACAAAGAAATACAATAAATAACAACACACAGTTCTTTACCCACAATAATAAAAAAAGGTCTTCGTAAGCCCTAATTTGTATGGGAGTTCTGTGAATGTACCATTGGAATGAACACCGTTCAACAGTGTAAACACACCAAAATCTTTCAACTTCACTCAAACTTAAGTGAAAAAGGGTATCTGTCACTTCAGGTTTGTCATGATATTTGCCACTTCTTTTCATCATAAAATATTGTTGATGCATCACAGAATAATGCTTCACTGCAATCATCGGCACTTTATTCACTTAAAATTCTCTTAATGTCAAAATCCACGAAGACCATTATACACTTTGTTGCTAGGACTCTGGTTTAGGATGCTTTGGATAGCTGTAAGAAAACAAGAATACATTAATAACTAAAGCTGCAGGTAATGTACAGTGAATCACAGTATTAAAATGTCCAATTAATGCTTATATGAAATTTACACATTGTGGCTATTATGCAAAATTTATTAAGATATTTTCTTAATTGGGAGTGTGGAGTACACTAATGTAATATATGGAAAAATTAATAGGTCTAACAATCTAAACTTTACTATTAATAGACATTTTCCTAATTTACCCTAAAATAATACTAATATTAACAAAACTTTTCAAAAAAACAGAATTATTTTGTATTCAGGAACAAATACACTCAATTGAAAGGACTAGTAATGTTAGTGAATGATGCAACACCATTGAACTACCAGACACACAAAATAATTTACAATAGAAATGGAATCTGAATAACAAAATACCCTTTCTGGACATAAAAATTATAATAAAATAGACATAACATCTACAGAAAAGACATATACATAATATTAAAAATAGCAAGTCCATCCCAAGAAAACTTAAAAATTAAATAATAGCCTCCTTTTCAGATTGGTAAATATAACCTTGAGCACAGAATAATAAAACAAAGAATAATAAGATCCTAGACATAATACAGAAAAATAGCTGCACAAAAGAAATTGTGGAAAGTAATTTAAAAAGAAGGAATAAATAAAAGAAATTGTCAAAATAGGTTAACATAAAAGAAGGCAAAAAGTTAAAAATTTCACCTTCCATTGTTGGACTATTCAGAAATTCTGAAAGGTTTTCAAAGGCAATCCTAGTGCCGTCAACAATTACTGTTAAAAACATAGTCAGCACCAACACAAAGGACGTTTTTCCAAATGGCAAAAATTTAGGCATTTATGAAAATGGATCTGATGATTGTGGGAGAATATACATAGGGAAGACAAAGATGAATATAGACAGTGGGTTTAAGGAACAAATGAAAGATATCAGCAGTAGCAAACCAATTTTTGTCCATAAATAATTAGGCATTCAGAAACCTGTTGGATTCTCTATTTTGGAAAAACTATTTATAAATAAGAATAAACATAATCTTTTAAATGTTGATGTCCCGTATGATAACGATCTCATCACGGAGTACACATTCAGCTAGGAAATGCCATCTACAAACCACAGGAGAAAATGCAGCTCAGAGTTTGGGCTAATGATGGATACAACATTCTCCCTGAATGTTCTGCAATTGTAATAAACTGAAGCTAAAGTCACAAAAAATTCATTTTGAAGTATTTAATTACCCTAAACTACGCTCATATAAATCTCTAGCTAAAATTGAGGTTATAGTATTAAGACAAAATTACATGTAGCTCTTTTGCTAAATACTGTACTACCAGAGAGATGAGTAATGCAAACATTCTCACAACCCAAAAGTGGCATGCAGGTGTTTTGCCGCCCCATACGATAATTGCAAGTGGTACCACCCCCATGGTCACGCTTTTAGACATAACCAAATTTTTATATGCAATTTTTATCCTCCATGACTACTTTCTCTCTCACAACATGTGATTTCAAATGCAGGCCTACAGTAAATCTTTATACAGTAAAACTGCATTATACGTTTCTCACCTCTACATTTTTCACATTTATATGTTGTATATTGTGCACTTTTTCAATTTTTCATGCAAAGTTATCCCAGTTACATGTTTTCGCATTTTTATCTTATTATTTTTATTTCCCCTCAGTCAGGTTTGTTGCACTTATAAGTTAAAAAGACCAAGAAATCGTCACAAAATGTTTCAAATATAGTGTGGCCAGCTGATTGTTGGTTTGCTGTCTGCATGCAAACTCTCAACCATTATTGTGGGCCATGGCTACAGTACACATGGCAACTCTGTTGTTCATGAACTTGTGACAGTTGGTTTCAGAGATAAGGAGATGTTGAATGTGGCCCACAGACCAACGATCACAATATCAGTGGTATATAGTTGCACTTGACAGTAATGTGAGCAGGTGCACAGTACATTGAGTGAAACTAGGAGTGTTTTTGCAAGGGTGAACCCAGTTTTAATTTATTTTTGGTGTAGTTTCCAATCTTTGTGCATGAAAAAATGACTTCATCACAAAACAAAAGATGTCTTTCCATTCAGGAGAACCTAAAGTGAGCATCACAAAGCATCTCAAAATCCCGTATTCTACCTTAACTACTATACTGGCCAATGACATGCATATAAGATCTAACACTTTGAAAGCTGGGCCAAGCGGTGAGAAACGCAAGCATATCCAGGGTGGAAAGTTTGCGGACTTGAAAAAATGCCTACAAACTTGGTTTTGGCACCAGCGTGCAGATAATATACCTATTTCAGGCACAATACTGAAAGAAAAGGCTTTAAAATTCGCAAAAAAGTTACACATTGAAAACTTTAATGCTTTTTCTGGGTGGTTACACCACTTCAAAGTAAAATGTGGCATTACTGGCTGCAGAGTTTGTGGGGAGGCTAACAGTGTGGATAACGTCATCATAGAATCTTGGAAAGAGTGTGATCTTCCAAGTCTAACTGCAAAATGCAGTCTGAAAGATATTTACAACACAGGCGAAACAGGACTATTTTTTAACTTATTGCCAGACAAAACATTTGCATTTAGGGGGATCCCTGCTTTGGAGGGAAAGAGAAGCAAGCAAAGATTGGCAATACTCTTTACCACAAAAGCGGATGGCTCTGATAAATTCCAAACACTAGTGATTGGGAAGTCAGCGAAGCCTCAATGTTTCAAGTAAAATCATATCCCACTGCTATGAGTCAAACAAGAAGGCATGGATGACTGCAAACCTCTTCAAGGGTCACCTCGAAAAGCTTAATGCCCGCAATGCATCATCAGAAGAGGAAAATAGTTTTGCTTTTAGACAATTGTTTGGCTCACCCTCTGGCACTACAGCTCAGCAACATAGAACTGGCATTTTTCCAGTAAACTGTACAAGCCATCTTCAACCTCTGGACTTGGGCATCAGAGCTGCCACAAAAACAAAGTACAGGAAGATCCTAAACTGGAATTGTTGCAGGTATGCCAAAGAATTGCATTGTAGGTTAGGATACTCTTTACACATACACTACATACAGCATTCCCTGTCCTTTCCCTCTGAACATCACTAAAATTTTTAATAAATACAATACAGTTTTTGTCTTCTTTTATACATGGGTCCCTGAAAATACAGTAGAGCAGCACATAATCGATTTTTTAAGTTATATTTATCTAGGTAATGCAGTACATAAGGACTACTTGGGATCAGCTGCAGCTCTACGTTTCCTTGAGTCGGCCCATTCTGCATGCATCCTGCAGCTTTTAGCCTTACTGTGCAGTCTGGAAGTAACTGTGTAAATAACTAATCTAAAGCTGCAAAAATAAATCTGTTTTGTTGAAGCTTTGCTGCGACTGCATGCAAGAAGTTAAACTCAGGAGCTGATATTCATAAGAAATCTTTGTAGGATGGTGTCTCTAGACCATGACATTCTTGCTTTTTAATCCCTTCTTTTATTCAACATTTCCTATGTCTTCTCATTCATCTTCTTTGTCTTGCAGTTAAGATGTAGACAAGCAGGGTGCAACTTGTACCTCAGCATCATCATAGTATGTGATGAAGAGAGAAAAAGAATGCTTTAAAGGGCAACTGTTGACTAGTTAAGTTTGCCAATACAAACTGTGTAAACAACTATGCAATTTCCTCTCATACCATTGTAGCTTTTGTGATTGTACAGTACGGAAAATTACATCCTGGTGTTATGTGTAAACATACACTCAAACTTTTGAAGCTGTATCATAAAACTATGCTGCATTTTATCTTTCCTTAAGATATGCTAATTTTCCTAGAAATGTTCCCTATGTAAACAAATCACTTCACTAAGAACAAGAGTAAAGATAATACCTATATATTTAAAACAGCAACAAATTACTATCAATTAATTTTCGGAGAATACACAATGAAGTTATTTTAAAATATTAAAATACTTAAAAATGAATTTTAAATCACTCTAGTTAACTTCTTCAGAACATGTTTCATCCCCATTCTAGACTATTGCATTTACTGCATGGATTGTTTGTCCTGGCTAGACAAACTGTTTGATAGATCATTTTCATGTGCGACACCAAAATGTAACAAATTACTGTATTTTTGTGGGAAAAACTATTTACAGACAAAATAAACATAATTTATTAAAATGTGATGTTTCATTTGTAAATAATCTTCATCCAGGCACAAAATGCCATCTAGAACCCACAGTAGCAAATACAGCAGGCTGAGAATTTTTTTCTTTTTTATTTATTTATGGATGCTATTTAACTACTATGGTCCTTAGTGTCCCATTCTATATTGGGCGTGAAAGACTGTAATTTTGCTCAGAGGCCTTTTTATCAGGCTTGAGGTTCTTTTACGTGCCGTAAATCTACGACACGGGACCAACGGCTTTACTTCCCTTCCGAAGGAAGCCATGCTAAGGATTTTTATGCCCAAAAAAATCCATCGCCCTCCGCCGGGTTTGAACCCGCGACCTCGGGAACTAGAGGCTAGTAGGGTACCACTAGTCCACGGAGGACGACTCTAGGCTGAGAATGGGGATGACAGTCTTCTAAACATGTTTCGTAATTTTTGGTAAAAGTGTAGTTGGAATGAACTTCATTTTGAAATAATTAAATATAAGAAATTAAGTACCATGTTTACGCGAATCTAATGTGCACCTTTTTTGACCAAATGTAGTTCTCAAAATCGTGGTGTGCTTTAGATTTGAGTGCAAATCCGTTCTGTAGAATGCCAGTAACTTCATTCAAATTTTTCGTTTATTACGTCACAATGGATTGCTGGAGTTAACATGCATCTAGAAACTCACCACAAGCTAACCGCTCATTTATCATTAGCCTATTATTGAGCATTTTTAGTTACAATATGGAGCGCAAGGGCGAACAGAGAAGAACGTCTCATGATGCTTTTTTAAAGCGTAAATTAATTCTTTATGGTGAAAAAAAAAAAAAGGTAATAGAAAGGCAGGAAGGAAGTTCAATGCATCAGAGAACAATCTTCACTTATGGCGAAAACAGAAATTGGCATTATTTGCTACTAAAGCTAGTAGGAAGAAATTTACGGGTCCTTGCAAAGGAAGATATCCTGAAGTTGAAGAAAAAGTGTTGGAATTTGCGCATGAAAGGAGGAAGAATGGGCAACCTATGACTAGTGACACTATACGAAAGAAAGCTAAAGGGGAGGTTGAAGTTCTTGATATTCCGAAACAAGAATTTAAGGCTAGCCGCAGATGGGTGAATCGTTTCATGCAGCGGATGGGTTTATCTCCAAGATGCTTACAACAATGTGCCAGAAGCTTTCTGCAGATTTTGGGGACAAACTACAAACGTTTCAGTGGTATATCATTTCACTTCAGGAGAAAAAAAGAATTTCATGTGGCAAATAGGCAACAGTGATGAGATGCCCATTTGGTTTGATATGCCACGGAAATACACTATTACTGAGAAGGGGACAAAGGAAGTTATCAATACAACAGGGTGTGAAAAACCGTGTGTAACAGTAATTTTGTTCTTTAACAATTGTCACCTAACAATAGCACACTTTCAATTCTATAATCTGATGGTTTTTATATATATATATATGATAAATCCATTGTTGTATTAAATAAAATACCTATTTTTGGTCATTGATGTGCTTTACATTCGATACGAACCCGTTTTTTCATAATTTTAAGTTTCAAATATGGAGTGCACATTAGATTCGCGTAAATACAGTATTTATTAATCCCTTAATGCTGGAATTATTTTACTACATATGTCATTCTTCCTCTAATTCCTAAACAAGCTTTCATATTCCTTTCACAGGACTGCAACCAAAGCAATTCAAATGCCCGTGACCATTAAGGCAAGATGAAATGCAATGGCCATCCACTCAAAGCCAAACTTGCGAGTTTGAATACCAGCGGCTGCAGCAAATGTGTCTGCGGTAAACGGCAGGGAAGGTTGAACTAAAATAATAGATGTAAAATTTAAATTGAGTTTTATTTATGGACGCTCTTTAACTACTATGGTTCTTAGCGTACCATTCCATATTGGGCGTGAAAGACCGGTAATTTTGCTCAGAGGCCTCTTTATCAGGCTTGAGGTTCTTTTACGTGCCGTAAATCTACGACATGGGACAACCGGCTTGGCTTTACTTCCCTTCGAAGGAAGCCATACTAAGGATTTTTACGCCCAAAAAAATCCATCGCCCTCCGCTGGGTTTGAACCCCGACCTTGGTAACTAGAGGCTAGCATGGATAGCATGCTTGCATGCTGACAGATTACGTATTGACTGCAATTGCTATTTTGCTTTTTATTCTAAAAAAAAAGAAGAAAAATTTAATTTTGTTGAAAAAATCGTAATATTTTTACAATACAAAACAGCTATAAATACTTGTATTTTTATTGTTGAAGGTTAGTATAATATAAATTAAAAAAATCTGATGTGTTACACTCACATGACTTTCTCTACTCTTGTACAATCTGATTTTACAAACGCTTATTCTCCATATGCTTCATGTTAATCGAGATATCGAGATGTCAATCTTATTGGTAATATTCATGTAGATGCAAGGGGAATATGGTAGCTTTTAAGCGATAGTCAAATATTTTAACGCTGGTTGCTATGTGGCGCATTCCATTCTCTTTGCATGTCCAGGACAAAAAAAATGAATAACGAATTTGAGAAAAAGTATAAGTATTGGAAAATTTAAGGAAATAACAAGCAATATCTCGAAAACGGTTCACTCTACAAAAGAAATGTATATGACATAAGTTGTGTATTTTAACGCGATCTACATTTTTTGTGTTGTAACATTTTGTCTATCTTTTATGGTTTAACAGTTATGCAAAAGTCGTTCACAGTGAAGAATACTTTTGGGGACATTCCCAGAAAATTCGAGATATACATTTCATTTCACATGACATTATCTTAAACATATGATATTTTCATCAAAATCGTTAAGAGCCATTTTTGAGAAAATTAAAATTTTCGAAAAATCTTCCATGTAAAGGGTAGTCTGGGGTGGGGGGATTTTCTTGAAAACCTTCGTGTCGCATCTCTGGAAGATACTGAACCTAAATACCAAGTTTGGTGCTTATCCGACTGTTCGTTTATGAGTTATGCTGTTCACAGACACACACACACACACACAGACACACACACACAGACACACACACACGGACATGTTTCCAAAAATGCTTTTTTTGGATTCAGGAGGTCTCAAAACATGTATTTCCGGTGAAATCTCGGTATCGAATTTTTGGGTGGAATGCAATACTTCCCCTACTTACTATACGTAGTAGAGAAAGTAAAAACAAGCCATTAAAAAAAGTCTAAAACCTTAACAAAACACCTTTGTGTGAAATATGCTGTACCAGGCACTAAGTGTTAAGAAACTTCCTGTTTAAATGACTATCAATAAAAGTAAGGGCATTGTAAGCTTTGAATACTGTGGAGACTGGAATAAATACATGGTATAAGAGTTAATTCTAAGGAGTGAGTGTATATAAATAAATTATGAAAGTATGTATCCCACATTAAAATAAATGTCAAGGTAACCCCAACACAATTGTAGAGAATCATGTCAGGTTCTATATCAAATTTGTACATGTATAAAGACGGATTTTATTCAAATCAGATAAAAAATGCAATAGCATCACCAGGAATGTCATTTGGAAGTTGCTCTTTGCTTTCAACTGCAAGTGTAAAGTTTTAAATGATTTAGCACTGATGTGTGCTAAAGCATGTCCAAGCAACATGACGATTACAAATTTCAGGTTGGCGATAGTAAAAGCCATTTTTAAAAATGTCACGTAACGACAAACAGATGCAGTAATACCTATAATCTCAGAAAAGCTATACGCAATTGGTTTGTAAGCAGCTTCTGTTAAAATGACTAGCACAAACATTGTAGGAATTACAACTCCAGCATTACAAATGCTGGAGATTACAGCAAGTATAGGATAGTTAAATTATATTCGAACCCACTCGTGGCCTCTCTATACTGCACGAGACAGCCGGCAGTTGCCTAGGAAATTACACTGGTAGAGGCGGACTAAAATCCTTACCTTATAATAGATGCTGGAAATGTTGACTTTCTGTTCTCAAACAGGCAGTATATCTCGTGTAAATATTCTTGCTCATTCTCTGAAGCTCAGCAGCAGGAATTCTTGTGATTTCTTGCACAATGTTTTCTCTAAGTTCCTGTAGCGTGCGAGGATTGGAACGATACACTTTGTCTTTCAAAGAACCCCATAAATAAACATCACAACTTGTTAGGTCAGGAGAACGAGGGGGCCACAAATCAACACTAATTATTCTGTCATCAAACTCCTCTCTTACTGAATGATTCTGCAACAGCACATACAGCTGCGGAATTATTACATACAATAAGAGAGGTGTTTGATGACAGAATAATTAGTGTTGATTTGTGGCCCCCTCCTTCTCCTGACCTAATGAGTTGTGATGTTTATTTATGGGGTTCTTTGAAAGATAAAGTGCATCATTCCAATTCTTGCACACTACAGGAACTTAGAGAAAACATTGTGCAAGAAATCACAAGAATTCCTGCTGCTGAGTTTCGAAGAGTGAGCGAGGATATTTACACGAGATATGCTGGCTGTTTGAGAGTAGGTGGTCAACATTTACAGCATCTTTTATAAGGTAAGGATTTTAGTCCACCTCTGCCGGCGTAATTTACCCGGTAACTGCCGGCTATCTCGCTCAGTAGAGAGAGGCCGTAAGTGGCTCGAATATAATTTAGCTACCCTATATAATGCAATTCAGCATATGCAGCTACTATTAGCTATACTGTGGCTAATGCTAGTATGTAAAAAGTTCATGCAAAGTCAAGTCTAATGTGCAACTCTCCCCATTTATGCTCAATATAGAAAATACAATTTCCATAAAACATTGAATCTGCTTTACTGAATGTATGAATTCATTTGTTCATTTTGATGTTCAGTTAAATGGATCTCATCACCAAATATGTAACACCTATTCAGAGATCTTTACAGGAACCAGATGAAGAATCAGCTATCAACCTTAGCTGAGAACAAAGGACCGCCTTTCAAAAACGTTTTGTTTTCAAGTTTTTTTTTTTATTAGTGAAATTGTGAGTGTACTTATTCACTTTAAAGGTGGAGTAACTAAATTTTTAAAGACTTCTAACAATAAAATAAACAAATCTGAGCAGATGGTTGAAAACAAGTGTCGTTCTACGACTTCTCATTTTCATTCTGGAAGCACTTTTATATTTCATCCTCACCTTTAGGTGAAGTCATCAGACTGGGAGCACGGTACGCTACTCACCGTCACTTGTATTGGCTAACCTTGCATTGCATTTAATTCCTATTGTGATTTTGTGATTGTAGAGTAGTTTTCCTTTCCTAGTGTCCTGTGAGGTGTACGGCCAAGAATGCCTGTATGCAGTGTAATGGTTGTGCTAATAATTCCGGTGTAAAAAGAAATATTGGTTATTAGTCATTCCCTGAAAGAGATAAGGATTGACATGTGTGCTATGAAATGCAAAAACTTTATGCCAACCAAAAATGCTAGAGCATGTGGAATTCATTTTGGAGAAAGTGATTTTAATGAGTCACTTTCACCTCCAGAGCACCACTCATAAGTGTCCCCATTCCCAAAAGGAGTTATAATTCGCATTAATGCCCCTCGTGCGTTACATTTTGTTTCAGTGACAGGCCCACTACATGGGTGACAAAAACTGAATAGCACAAGGGGAGCATTTACACATACAAACACAAAGGAATATTTTCTGGACATACCAATTTTGCTCATCTTCACTGAATTCCCTCAAATATTCATTCGGTTTATAATAATCATTTACAGCTGAAGATTCGCCTTCCTCATTAGTCAAACTTTGGTTCAGATTAGTGCTGTTTATAGCACCAAAAGTTTTGATTTCCAACTCACAATGTATTTCAGCTCAATCTTCAACTCCACATGTTGAACTCAGAAACTAGTTTAGCTTCACGTTCTTACTGAATTAACAAAATATAGTCCTAAAAATTGAGGCAGTATTTTTAACACTTAAATGACATCAGTCTAATTATATAATATAAAATATAATAACAGCCAGCCTTAAACCAATATAGTATACTATAATATATAAAAATCTGATGTGTTACACTCACATGACTTTCTCTACTCTTGTACAAACTATTTTTACAAACGCTTATTCTCCATCTACTTCATGTTAATCGAGATGTTAATCTTATTGCTAATTTTCTTGTAGATGCAAGGGGAATTGGTAGGCTTTAAGTGATAGTCAAATACTTTAAGAGCTGGTTGCTATGTGGAGTATTTCCATTCTCTTTGCATTACCAGGACAAAAAAAAAAAATGAATAACGAATTCCCATTTGAGAAAAAGTATAAGTATTAGAAAATTTAAGGGAATAACAAGCAATATCTCGAAAATGGTTCACTCAACAAAAAAAATCTACATGACATAAATTGTGTATTTTAACGCGATCTACGTTTTTGGTGTAATAAAATTTTGTCTATCTCTTATGGTTTACCAGTTATGCAAAAGTCGTTCACAATAAAGAATACTTTTGGAGACATTCCCAGAAAATTCGAGATATACATTTCATTTCTCATGACAATATCTTAAATATATGATATTTTAATCAAAATCGTTAGAGCCATTTTTGAGAAAATTAAAATTTTCGAAAATGTTCCATGTAAAGGGTAATCTGTGGGGGAATTTTCTTGAAAACCTTCGTGTCACATCTCTGGAAGATACTGAACCTAAATACCAAGTTTGGTGTTTATCCGACTGTTCGTTTCCGAGTTATGCTGTTCACAGACAGACACAGACACACACATGGACATGTTTCCAAAAATGCTTTTTTAGGATTCAGGGGGCCTCAAAACATATATTTCCGGTGATAGCTTGGTATTGAATTTTTGGGTGGAATACAATACTTCCCCTGCTTACTATAAGTAGTAGAGAAAGTAAAAAGTGTATGCAACAGTCATTGTATTATGTTTATATTATTATGTACATTATAATAAAGTTATGTGAATGTATTATGTAGTTTTACCTATGTAGGAGCTGTGAGAATAGAAGCAAGCTGCTTTCCGTAGCAAACAGAATTACAAAGTAAACGCCGAAAGTAGCTAACAATGAGGTAACCTTGAGACAACAATAAATTGGAAAGTTTAATAAAGGCTACTAATAATTCTTGGAACAATAATGTAATATTTAAAACAGTTTATAAATAGCCAATCAAAAATTAGAAAAAGCTTAAGTTAAATAAAAGTATTCTATTGGAGTAAGATTAGCCAATCAGAGACTTGAAATACAGGAATGTACAAATTCAAGTGGGAGGCGCTACTAGATTGTGTATCCGATCAGTACGGTACAGGTTCAATTTGAGACATAAAAATTTCATTGCGGTGAGAATAATATAAGTTTACCTGTTAAAAGTGCAAATAGCAATAATCTCACGGCTCTATAATAGGTTACATCAGTGAAATGTTATTTAATTGTGTGAAGTATTAATAAAGGGAGTGGAATACAATTATAATTTGTGTAAGCCTTCATTCTTTAGCCATACCAGCCCTACTAAGAGATACATGCTTTACAAATTACTAATGACAAAGCCGAGGCATGCATACATAAGTAAAATAAAGAAAGTAACATTAAAATAAAAGTTAAATTTTAAACGTGGGGCAAAGGCCACCGGAAAAGTAAATGTGGGGCGAAGGCCACCGAAAACTTGTACCGTACGTGGTGCAAACAGCAACAATAAACAACTTGTCAGCAATATTGATTCTCCTACCTACAAACTGGCAAAATGGTTAGTACAGAGATTCTCTTCACTACCAAAATTCAATAGCAAAAACATAATGAATTCAGAAGATTTAATACAGAAGATAAAATCCCTGGAACTCGAACCAGAAGACAGATTAGTTTCCTTTGATGTCACTGCACTATTTCCAAGTGTTCCTACAGATCAACTCCTGCGTCAATTAAAGAAATGGCTACAGCAGACTAACCTACTTGAAGAAGAAATAGAAGACCTCATACAACTTACCAATTTATGCATTGCACAAAATTGTTTTAGTTTCAATAAGAAGTTCTATCAACAACCAACTGGTCTAACCATGGGCAACCCACTTTCACCCTTCTTGGCAGATTTATTTATGAGCTACTTAGAAACACACATAACAACTTCCTTTCCATACATGTTTAAAGTTTGGCACAGATATGTTGACGACATCTTCGCTGTTGTCCCTAACAGGTTCATACAAGACTCCTTAGCCTTACTAAACCTACAGAACCAATCAATAAAATTCACCATAGAAATAGAAAAAGAAGGCATGCTACCATTTTTAGACCTAAAAATCATCAGAGAACAAAAGAACCTAACCTTTGGCATATACAGGAAGCCAACACACTCTACTAATTACATAAAAAATAAGAGTTTCAATCCAACCACACACAAACATGCAGTACTAAACAGCCTAACACATAGACTGGTATATACCCCCTTAAATAAAAAAGAATACCAGTTAGAATACCAGCATATAGTAGACACAGTAATACATAATGGGTACAACAAAACAACTATTGACAAAAAAATTGCAAAATTCAAACGACAGATGCACATCAGAAACACAACAAATCTCAGCCAGCAAGATAATGAGCTAAAGTTCAAGAAATTCACATACCACCCAGGAACTTTTCACAAATTTAAGAAGATTTTCATGAAACATAACATTAGCCTAGCTCCACAGAACAAATTTAACATAGAGAAATTACTTTGTAACAAGTTAAAAGACCCCATTCCACAAGACAAAAAAGCTGGAATCTATAAAATCAATTGTTCAGATTGCAATAAAGTATACATAGGTAAGACAAAAAGAAACCTAGAAACTAGGCTAAAGGAGCACATGAGATGTATTAAATACAAACAAATGGACAAATCTGCAGTTTCACACCATTTTTGGATCACTAATCACAACATCAAACCCAATATTACATTAGTCAAACCAGCCAAATTTGCAGCCGAATTAGATGCATGGGAGAAGATCACCATTCTAAAACACAACACACATCTAATGAATTTTGATTTGCAGCCACCAAATCCTCTCTGGAAGTACATTTCTCCACCACAAGATGCCACCACAGGATCCAGTCCAAAAAACGGAAACACCAACAACACGGGCCAGTTGAATTAACCTTCTGAGGATGGGAACAACGGTTTCCCGAAACATGTTAAGTGAGTAAACTTAAGTGATGTTAGTGTTACAATTCCAACTCACCTTTAAATAAAAACAACTTCAAGTTTGGCTCCCATATGTGGGACAACAACTATTTAAAGCTTGGCTCTCCAACAGTGGGGCTATTAATGACTTCAAAATTTTGAAGGCACATTATCTTTCAATCTCAGGCTTTTGAACTTCTCATTCATTATTCTTATTTTTATAACCTCATTAAAACCAATTTCTTTGAAATCAATTCCACATACTCTAGCATTTTGGTTGGCACAAAGCTCTTGCATTTCATAGCACACATATCTCTATCAGAGAATGAGTAATAACCAGAGTCCGGAAGTTTAGGCATTATAAATCATTAAAATAGGCAGGCAAAAAGGCATCATAAATACTAATACAGGCAATAAAAGACATTTAGAAAAATCCATTTATTTAATAGATTACACTATTCAATAACTCGATTGTCATATTTTAAAGAACTTCAAAGTTTTAAACAAAATGCTAGTGTTGTAATTGACACAGAAATGAAATGTGTCATCGTAACATTCGGTTAAGTAACATTTTCGCAAACTTGACTCGCTAGGTACAGCTTGGTTAGTATAATTCTCCAAAAACTGTGATAATGTAGGATTCTGTAATTTCCACAAAGGGATTCCGGCGCTGGGAAAAGCTTTACATAAATCGAATGCAAACTGGGATTTTCGACTTGATGTTGCAATTACTGTTGGAAGCAAAGAAATCTTCTTCCCAGTAGCCTTGGAAAGTGCATTTTTGTGTTCGATTGTGCCAATATTCTGTGATATAAAATACTTCTTTTCGTAGTTCACTGTCTGATCGCATATTTTGCATGTGAGTATTTTACCGTCAGTACAGAATACGTCGGATCCAAAAGTATTAATGTATCTTTGTAATTTACTGCATAAAGAAACACTGAATTTCGTCAACTTGCTGTTAGCTACAACGTCGCAATGAAAACAGAAAGAAAAACAAAGTTAGACCCGCACTCATTATTGCCTTTTAAAATAAACACAAGTGGTAATTCAAACGCTTTCTGTTATCTATACATTTATTTGCGCGACAGCACTCATTGTTGCAAAGAAAATAATGAACTGAATGAAGGATGCCTATGTTGTCTGCAACTTAAAGACAATAATATACATTCTGCAAACTAACTTTCATTGTCACGGACTAACGGTTACTGAAATAAAATCTACCTGAAGGAAATGTTTAATAATTAATAAATAATAGATAAATAATGAAATAAAGGCAACAAAAAGCATTTATTTCGTAAAATAGGCATTTATATTTAAAAAGGCAGAAAAAGGCAAAATAAAACTGTGGCATTTCAATCACAAAGGTATAATTCATACAGATTCACTTTCAAATTGAAAATAGATTTGACACATTTAAAAAGGCGTTCTGCCTAAGTTCCGGTCTCTGGTAATAACCAATATTTCTTTTTATCCCGGAATTATTTTCACAACCATAAACACTGCAGGCAGACATTCTTGACCTTCGCTTCATATGACACTAGGAAAGGAAAACTGTCCTACAATAACAAAATCACAATAGGAATTAAATCAATGCAAGGCTAACCAATACAAGTGATAATGAGTACCTTGCCACACTCCCAGCCTGATGATGTCACCACGAAGTGAGGATTAAACATAAAAGTGCTTCCAGAGTGAAAATGAGAAGTCATAGAATCACACAGTTTTCAACAATATGATCAGATTTCTTTATACTTAATTGTTAGAGGTCTTTGGAAATTTAGTTCAGTCCTCCTTTGAATCTAATTCATTTCTGGAAAAAGGTAAACTCCAAATAAAAATGCAGCTGTAGATCAACTGAGACTTGAAACTGAGCCCACAATGGGAAAGGCAAAAACATTACACCTACTCCACCATGACAGCCTGCCATTTTGTTGCTGGCAATGCCATTCTCTGATTCTGTGAGGCCGTATTGAAGACCATGAGCAAACATTAAACAATAACATGACTTTACATAAACATATGGCTTTTGCTTTATGCACAGTAGAAGCTAAGCTCAGACTCAATATACATTTATTTAAGGTGAGTCGGCATTGTTACACTAACATCACTTATGTTTACTCACTTAACATGTTTCGGGAAACGGTTGTTCCCATCCTCAGAAGCTAATCCAACTGGCCCATGTTGTTGGTGTTTCTGTTTTGTGGACTGGATACTGTGGTGGCATCTTGTGGTGGTGAAATGTACTTCCAGAGGGGACTTGGTGGCAGCAAATCAAAATTCATTAGATGTGTGTTGTGTTTTAGAATGGTGATCTTCTCCCATGCATCTAATTCAGCTGCAAATTTGGCTGGTTTGACTAATGTAATAATGGGTTTGATGTTGTGATTAGTGCTCCAAAAATGGTGTGAAACTGCAGATTTGTCCATTTATTTGTATTTGATACATCTCATGTGCTCCTTTAGCCTAGTTTTTAGGTTTCTTTTTGTCTTACGTATATATACTTTATTGCAATCCGAACAATTGATTTTGTAGATTCCAGCTTTTTTGTCTTGTGGAATGGGGTCCTTTAACTTGTTACAAAGTAATTTCTCTATGTTAAATTTGTTCTGTGGGGCTAGGCTGATGTGTTTCATGAAAATCTTCTTAAATTTGTGAGATGTTCCTGGGTGGTATGTGAATTTCTTGAACTTTAGCTGTTTATCTTGCTGGGTGAGATTTGTTGTGTATTTGATGTGTTTCTGTCGTTTCCCGAAACATGTTAAGTGAGTAAACATAAGTGATGTTAGTGTAATAATTCTGACTCACCTTAAATAAATTCAATAACACATCACTGTTTCTAGCTTCTTTTCAAATATCAATGTAATTCAATATACATTTTTACCTTCTCAATCATGTACGTAATAGGTAGAGAAGTATTGCATTCCACCAAAAAATTTTATATCGGGATTTCACTGCAAACACATGTTTTGAGGCCCCATGAATCAAATAAAGCATTTTTGGAAAAATGCCCATGTGTATGTGTGTCTGTGAACAGCATAACTTGAAAACGAAAAGTAGGATAAACACCAAACTTGGTTATAAGTAATAGTATAGAAGTGGTTGACAGCGAAGGATTTCAAATGAAAGCAAACAAGGAGTAGGAAAGCTCATTTAAGTATTTTAGTGAAGTGTGTAAATGAACTTTCTTACTCCTTGTTTACTTTCACATTGACACTTGGTGTTTGCATTCAGCATCTTCCAAAGATGCGACATGAAGTTTTTCAGGAAAATTCCCCCACCCCAAACTATCCTTTACGTGAAACACTTTATGAAATTTTTATTTTCTAAAAATTGGCCCAACAATTTTGGTTAAAATACTATACAAGAAAAGATATTTACAATGACAAATAAAACATATATCTTGGATTTTCTGGGAATAGGCTATGAAATCCTCTTCATTCGGAAGGAATTTTGTATAATCTTGTATAACTGATATATGTTAAGCGATAGATGGAAACATACTACACAAAAAATGTAGATCTAATTAAAACACACAATTTATTTCAAATAAGTTTTTTGTAGCATAAAGCATTTCTGAGATATCCGTTATTAAAGGTTCAAATTGTTCATTTCTTGGTCATTCTCTTAAAGTCCTGTCAACATTCAGTTGTGTCTTGCGACTGCATGGAAACAGTATGGAATTTTATATTTCTGGCTTATCCGAGGTGTTTGCATACCATTTTGATAAGTTTAAAATATTTTGCTCTTAGAACAGCATATAGCGTTCAGTTCTTAAATATTCAACAAGCACTGTTCTCTTTATGTCTTAAACGAAATGTATAATATAGCTATTTCTGCAAAGGTTTATTTGGATTAAAATGAAGTAGACAGAAAAATAAGCTTTAGTAAGAACAGTTTGTAAACCCACTAATAAGTGATAGAGGGTAGAGAAAGTCATGTGAATACATCAGACTTTTTTAGACTGCCTTTACAGTTGAGTGGTCAGCATTCTGGCTTCTCAACCCAGAGATCCTGGCTAAAGCAGGGAATTTTCTTTAACCAGACATATTCCCTATTCCCCACAAAGTCTGGAAGTATGAATGTGGGAGTGTGCTTAATGTTAAAAAATTACAAAACCAACGTTAAGAAACCCTACAGTTCAGTGAACACTCCATAAGTTCTTTCTCAACTACAAGCCTCTGATATGACCAAAAAATACAAATGAAACAATACATATGGGGAACAACGTAATCCATCTCCACGTGGTGTTCCCTGGGTACGCTAAATAGACTACAACACAGGCATGCTTCCCAAGCCAAAAAAGTTAAAAGAAGAGCACTTAATGCTGGTGGAATGAATCATTACAGACTTTATAATCCCCAGTGCTATTGGTGAACAACATATATATATATAGAATGTTTAAGAGCCATAAAATTATTGCTCTAGAAGATAAAAAGGAAAACGAATTAATCCATCAGAATAATAAAAGTAATGATGGTGATTATAAATAAAATAATGCACTTACCTTTCTTGTCTTCTTCTGAAAATTCAGTTTTAGGAAAGTCTATGTCAAAAGTAATATAAAGGGTACCATGAAGATTATTATTGTGATAGTTTGGCATTCCTTCGCCTTTCTTTCGTATTCTTGCTCCTGGCCATGTCACCTTATCACGAGAAACTTGTACCTTGTGTCCATCTAAATGCTCAATTTCCATGTTGAAACCAGTAAGAGCATCTTGAAGAGATAATGTTACATTCGTATAGAGGTCATCACCCCTTCGTTCAAATGTTGAATGTGGCATAGTCCTTATTTTGAGAACAAGATCACCAGGATCACCATCCAGATGTGGTTCACCCTCTGCCACGAACCTCGTTTCTTGTCCATCAACCATGCCAGGCTCAATTTCAATTTCTAGGGTACGTTCCTCATTTACTAACCTAAAATGAAACATTTTAAATATCTATATAAGCTAAAGTGCTTGCTTATATATGTAAATATAGCTATAAAAATACAAACAAATCTTCAAGGTTAAGTTTGTAGAGAAATGACGGAAGCTCTACCAAAAGCAGGTCTGACCCATCTTGCCACAGTAACAGACTAAGGAAATAATAATTTTTAAACACAACTCCATTTATCCATTTAAATAAACAAGGAAAGAAGGGATGAGAGTGAGGGGAAGGCACAAGATTCTCTCTACACTCCGCAGTGTAGACTATAACACCTTTATCTATACTAATATTGTAAAGAGAGCAAATTTATGTGTGTGTCTGTGTTGAGGAGGGGGAGTCAATCTCAGAAACCATTCAACCAATTTTGATAATTATTTTCACCAATAAAAAGCACTTTGGCTGCAGACAGCTTTCTAATTTCAATTCCTAAATTACTAAAAAAAGATTTACAAGGCTTGAATATGAGAATGCTCACATGTTAGAATCGTAAAAAGTAATACAAAAGCTGCAAATACTTCATTCCGAGCAATATATATGGGTAGTTACAATTTAACAATTAAGAAAAGAAGAAATTTGTTTATAACCATACAATATTGGGCTATACTTATGCCAAAACCTTTGAATAACCTGTACATAAGAAAACTTTTCTGTATTTCCTCTGTATTTTGTTACTGATCTCATTACCAAAGTATTTTAATAATATTAAAATAGAAAATTGTGTTATTAGAAATTAGTCACCCCTTAATTTGAAGTTGAAAGATGTTAGTAACAGTGAAGCATATTACAATTTAGAAATTATTTGGGTCGATTTTTGTCACATGTACCATTTTCGACTCCCTGCAATCTGTTGATGCTGGTTGCTGTCAGAACTTGGTCTACAGGGGGAGTATTTGCAAATTTTCTACATGCTTCAGCATAAGTTAGAATATCTTATACAACATTCTGACTCCTAAAAATTGAGAACGCTCACTCTAAGAGGCAGGGGTTAGCCCACTGGAGGAGTGTGCCGAGTGTCTACTGTGCCAATGATGTAAAACAACAGCAGCGCCACAACCAAGCATCAAGAGGACAGCAACACCTCCCAGGAGAAGCAAGCAAGCCTGGGCTTGCAGACATACATTGACAACCGCAAGACAATCACAGAGTTACTTCAGAGCATATCACATAGTGAGGGTAAGAAAAATTCTACATTTGGACTATTCTAAATTAGTGTACATCTATTTTGTAATTACATTCAAAATTTCTTTTCTCACATTTCTGAACTATGCATTACATAAGTAGGAGCATAAAGAATAAGTATGTCACATGTATTTCATTTATGAATAATCTGTTTAAAATTTTGTACAGAAAGCAAATACTGTATTTATGCGAATCTAATGCGCATCTTTTTTGACCAAATGTAGTACTCAAAATTGAGATGCATATTAGACTCGCTGGCGCATTAGATTTGAGTGCAAATCCGTTCCATTGAACGCCAGTAACTTCATTCAAATTTTTCGTTTATTATGTCACAACGGATTGCTGGAGTTAACACACATCTGGAAACTCGCAATAAGCTAGCCGCTCATTTATCATTGGCCCATTATTATTCAGCGTTTTTACTTATGATATGGAGGGCAAGGGTAAACAGAGAAGAACGCCTTATGATGCTTCTTTAAAGCATAAAGTAATCCTTTATGCTGAAAAAAAAATGGTAATGGAAAGGCAGGTAGGAAGTTCAATGTATCAGAGAGCAATGTTTGCTTGCGGTGAAAACAAAAATTGTCATTATTTGCTACTAAAGCTAGTCGAAAGAAATTTACGGGTCCTTGCAAAGGAAGACATCCTGAAGTTGAAGAAAAAGTGCTGGAATTTGTGCATAAAAGGAGGAAGAATGGGCAACCTGTGACTAGTGACACTATACAAAAGCAAGCTAAAGAGGAGGGTGAAGTTCTTGTTACTCCGAAACAAGAGTTTAAGGCTAGCCATGGATGGGTGGATTGTTTCATGCAGCAGACGGGTTTATCTCTAAGATGCCGTAAAACAATGTGCCAGAAGCTTTCTGCAGATTTTGAGGACAAACTACAAACATTTCAGCGGTATGTCATTTCACTTCAAAAGAAAAAAACATTTTCAATGAGGCAAATAGGCAATGCTGATGAGACGCCAATTTGGTTTGATATGCCATGGAACTACACTATTACTGAGAAGGAGACAAAGGAAGTTACGTCAAAACAACAGGGTGCAAGAAACAGCGCATTACACTAATTTTGTTCTTCAACAATGTCACCTAACAATAGGACACTTTCAATTCTATAATCTGATGGTTTATATATATAATAAATCCATTGTTGTATTAAATAAATTTAAATAAAATACCTATTTTCTGTCACTGATGCACTATTCAATACCAACCGTTTTTTTCATAATTTTAAGTTTCGAATATGGGTTGCACATTGGATTCGCGTAAATATGTTAACCTTTAATGTATTAGCTCTTTTAAAGTTTCTGTTATATTTTCTAAATGAATGCTTGTAACATGCCAAATCAAATCATAGCTATATAATTGTTATGTAAAATATACTTAAAGTAAACTAAATGCTTTATTAAGAAAATTCAAAGCCATGTTGTAATAAAAGATGGAATATTGACTTCTTCTTCTTTGCTTTTAGCCTTAACATTTCCTTTATAGTAAACCTTTGAAATTACATTAGATTCCCATACCTTCTGGGCAGACAAATACCAAGGTTTAACATTGTTTAATTAAGCTTCCACAATTACTATAAATATAACTGCAAAAATGATAGCACCAAATGTATTAAAGTTTTACATAATTATTGCCAACACATTACACACATAACTTCACGTACACTTTTATTACACATAAAATTATGAATTTTGAAATCCCACCAATGGATAAATTCAGCAACGTCATCACACCTGCTTCCAACTCCAACCTACAGATGCCACCATCATGACAGCTACTTCCATATCCAGTCCTACTGATGCTATCAATGCCAGTCAACTTTCAGCTGAGAATGAGAGCAATAGCTACCAAAACTTGTTCAAGCTTTAAAAGTGGAAGCGTAGTTATTTGACAAAAATTGACAAATAATTTCTAAATTGGTTAACCCATATTTATAATTAACAACTAAAAAAAATATTTTTCTCAATGCTTACAGACTATGTGCCATTTCCAACACGTTTAACATGGTGGTTGGCAGTGGAGAATCTTAACATTTACCAGTTTTACCCCTACTTTATTGAACAATGATTTACAAACTTCTGTATTATGTGAAAACTGTAGACTTTTATGTTATTAAATAGCTACAGTACCAAAGAGAAGACACAAAGATTCAAAATTTTATCTTCTGTGATTATCTAAAAGTTACTCAATAACTGCAATAATTATTTCACTGCTAAAAGTTACAGGTTATACATAATTTCCAAAACTTGGAAGACTAGGCATTTAGATATCAATAATTACTTCATTACTAAAAGATACAGGTTATACATAATTTCCAAAACTTGAAAGATCAAGCATTTAGGTACTTCTAACTCAAATTAGAAGACAAATGCTAACAGAATGTGAATATAAAAATCTGAATTGTACATTAAGCTTTATGTTTTTTACATTATATTGCTTAAGCTCCTTGTACACGATCAAATTTATGTCAAATTCAATGCTTTACAAGACTTTCCAAGAGTTGTCACAACTTCACAACTTCACAACTTTTCTTGTCAAATTGCTTATTGCTTCCAATACTTTAAGTCTTTGGAAGACTTGAAAATAAATAAGGACATGTTCTAAACGATCAAAGGTTTGGCACTGATTTGATAGCTTTGGCCAATTAAATGTGGCTATTTACAGTGCATCAAGAAATCTGACACATGACTGAAAGCGAAAAGTAAACAAAAATGACTACCTGGGCAAGGAATGTCATGTGTGAGCTGATTAGGTTATATGAAAACTGGCCATGTCTGTACGTCATGGGCTTCATGGATTACCACAAATTGAAAATGAGAGCATATGAAGAAATTGCCGGGCAGATTTCTGAAGTGTACAATAATGCATTAATGCAATGTTATATAGTGTAGTTAATCTATCAAGTTGTATTATTTCCATTGTATTCTTTAATCGTAATCCGATTTCATGGGCTATAATACTGAAAGTACTATGTAATACATATTACGTAAAGAACAATATTTCATTGCAAATTGTTATATAGTAACACTAACAGTAATTTACTTTTATACGTGATAAATTATCAATGTGTTCTGAAGAGGTTAAGTTTGGCAAAGAGATGTGTAAATACACATTTATGACATTGTAAAGTCTTGTCAATTCTTATCAAGTCTTGTCCAATCTTGTCAAATATTGAAAAACATCTGACAATTTTTCTTGTAAACTCTTGAATTTAAAAAAAAAAAGTTTGATTATGTACAACAGACTATACTCATACACTAGTACAAAAAAAATTTTCGTTAAGGAAAACCTATTTGATAATCCTTGTTTTCTCAATGGTTTTAGAGGAGGCATCTAATTATACAGCCTGAATCAACATACTACATACATCACCTTCAGGGACATTTGCTGTTATTGCAAACTTTAAACCTAGTTATTTTATTATATAGACTTCAATCAATTCTGTGCAACCTCCATGCTGCAAAATGACACTAAATATATCAGCATCTGCTTATAGAAGTACTTACTTGATGTTTGGACACTCATCGCACACCGTCTGCTGCATCATTTGGAATCTGCCTGGACCAAGATGTCTAGTCACCATTTCTTGCCGGCAATTACATTTTCTCGTACCTGATGCAGCCTTCATTACAGGCTTGTTGCGAGTTACCTGTTCAAACAAGAATTATTGCTCAGCGAGAGGAACTTTGATATTGATAGCACTCTAAAGTATGACACGTTTATGATTATACAGGGAGACCTAATGAACTATGAACCAGCTCTGCAAAAACACTTTTTTTGAGAAAATTAAAAAAAAAAAAAAAAACTCCAGTAAAGGGTAGTTTTGAATAGGAGGAATTTTCTTAAGAATCTTTGTGTTGTATTCTGGGAAGTTTTGAACTTAAACATAAAGTTTAACTGAAATAGAAGAATAAGCTTTGGCATAATTAGTTTGTAGAATATTGTGTAGAAAGTCATGTCAATGCAACACATCAGATTTTTCCAACTATGTTTACAATTTAGAATTTGCTCTAATAAATACTTTTAATTTTTTTTTTAAAGCTTAACATTTAATTATTTATCTTAAATAAATCCCATGCTGAAAATGCAAATTATTTAACTCAACTGAATCTTAAGATTTTTCAAGACTTGCCAACTTTATTCCATGAGGTTGTTAAATCTAAATCTAACACATGATGAAACCTGTCTTATTCCAAGCTCATTCCAAAAGATAAGTTCTAAGTTTCAAGCATCTTATTTTAATATGCATAGTTTTTTAAATTGACTTGAAAGGGGTGTTTCTAAAATTTCCAAAAGTATTCTTTTTTCTTAAATTTACCTATGAAGTTCATATTTTTATCACTGATACCTTATTATAATGTAAAATTAAATTGCTTTAAAACAGTTTTATGACAATCTGCTCTTAGTTCTCTTCCATGGTGATGGAAATGTGTCATATGTCCAACAGACAAATATTTAATGCCGCCAAAGCCGGTAAGATACTCAGCCTCAAGGCGTAGTTGAGAGATTGAGGGCCCTCAGCCTCAAAGCGTAGCTGAGGGATGTTTTTTTAGAAAGAAAGCTGTGTAGCAAAGAGAACTAACAGCAGATTTGCCCAGTTTTAAAATGAACACAATAGTTCTGTACAATAATAACACACTTGATTTACAAGGTTTTTTTACATTAAATATAAGGAGATTTTGCATTTATATTTGACCGCTTTCAAAATTCTTAAGCTAAAAACTAAAATTTCAAAATATCCAAAAATCTTGACTTTTGAATGGATATTAGTGATATTCTAAAAATCAGTGAATCTGAAACATCAAGGTTCAAAATTCATATTCATTTGGTTGATTTGACATGGACTGAACCTTATGAGTATTACTAGTCACAGTTTTGTGTTTATCACTGATAATAAAAAAGGGTTTAAAATGTTTGGGTATGTGCTATTATAGAAAATCACTCTTTTTAATGGCATTATAACGAAACATATGATAAATTAAACTTTCTCCTCATTTTGGATAGGTATGAAATAAACAGGTGCAGAAAAAAGTAATATACTTAGCTACTGTACATACTTCCACAAAATTGCCAGTATAGAGCTCCTCTAGTGTGACATACAAGTCCATCACAATATCAGCTCCTCTGGGGGTTTCTTGCTGACTATTGGAGCTTCCGCCAAAGCTGAAACCAAAATCTCCAAAGAAACTTGCGAAAGGATCTGCCCCATTCATCATTCCGTCCTTTTTCAGACATTCTTCACCACAGCGATCGTAGGTTTCACGTTTTTCGGAGTCTGATAGAACTTCATAAGCTGCTCCTAGGTCCTGGAACTTTTTAGATGCTTCAGGATCATCCGGATTTTTATCTGGATGAAGTTCTTTGGCTAAAGTGCGATATGCTTTTTTTATTTGATTAGTATTGGCATTTCTGGGCACACCCAAAATTGCATAGAAATCACGCCTGAAATAAAAATATTGTTACCTATTAATTTATGGAATGAAAAACACAGATAATACCAACCATCATTTAAAGGTTGCAAGGATATTTTGGTTATGTGACCCTGCACCGGTATCAAGCAGCAAAGGAGATCCAGAAAATCGCACTGGCAACGATAAATATTGATTTCAAGGTTGTAATATTTACTGCACTACCACTTTTGGTTGTATTTTGGAATGCTTACCCTGCCAAAACAACTAAGTAGCTAATAAAATGTATCGCCAACACAAATGATAACCTGAACGCCGCCATAGCTATTATCTGGCAGACAACATAGGATGTGTAGAATTCTGATTGGCTAACGACATCACAGCCTGTGAAGATGGTATGATGATTATTAATAGGACGCTAACTGTCACTTTCTTCACGTTACTACGTTATATGCATGAATACGAAGATAACGTGTAATATAAAGCCTTTATCATAAATAAAGATACACTTTCAAATGTTCTAATATTGACACTATTCCTGAATTCTGAAAGTAGATTACAGTACTTTTACTAACCAGCTATCCGAACGCTAAATTTTGTGTATCATACATGCTGCACTGGTATATATAATCCGTGCAATCTCAATGACGTAAATCCTTGCAAAGACCCCACGTTATCTAGCAGGAAATCAAAACTTCCAATAGTTCCTCTGATATTGTTGCTGGGTGGTTTGGGTGGTAAGTTAAATTACAGCGTAAATTTTACTCATGTTAAAATACAATATCCTTAACGTGCTATCTTTATGGGGTAACGCTTGATTTGAAATAATTTTTTTTTTTTGCTAATTATTCAAGATTCGTTTAATAATATGAGCAAAAGCAAAGTCCATTGGTATTGCCTTCGTAATACCACTGGCCGATATCTTTCTATGTTGAACAAGGGGACGAGCCAGCATTTGGAAAACACTAAGTTGACTGAACTCTTCTTCTTATGGAAAGGTACCCTCCCCACCTTTAACCACGAGTTCATGGTTCCATTCATTCGCGTGTGTTTCTCGGACTGTTGGCATGGAGGAAAATATTCCCAATATTCCATTGTCAAATATTACAGGCAATATTTTCCTTGGTACTGCCGGTATAAGGGTTTAGTAGCTAGTACAAGAGTTTGACAATTAACATACTACTTTATTTAAAAAAACAAACATCTTACATTCAGGGCCCTTCATAAGGGGAGCGCATAGCGGATGACATGATTTAGGACGTGCGGAAATGTAATTTATCTGGTTATATAATTAGAGAGGTTGTTGTTTGAACTCAATTAGTGCTGTAGGTACTGTTTCCTCTGAACAACTAAATTGCCTGTATTAGTGTGATTACAGCTCTTATTATTTCAGTGTTGAAATATATTAAGTAAGTAGGTATAGCCTACTAAAATATAATAGGCAATATTAAAATTATGCACAATGTATAAAATATAAAAACAGTAGGTAGGATATCTCTGTGGCATTCTGTATATAAATATGCAGAACTCTGTGACGAATTCGGGAAAGGGAAGCTGTTATACAGCAAGTGTAAGGGCCCCCGGAATTTATATGCATGAGGATAGCAGTTCTTAAAAGGCATTTACACAACAGAACTTTTGAACGATTTCGGTGGTGAACTTATGTCAAAATAGTTAACAGAGCTAATGTAAGCATAAGATCTCAGTTTGTGTAGAGAGGAGGATTTTATTTTATGTATTTTCCTTTGCGAATCAATTATTCTTGTAAATATAGTATACTTTATCACAAGGTCAGAATTGAGTTCAACTTTTCTATCTTTGACTGGTTCCGCTCAGGTCAACTCAACTGTCTTCTAAGTAGTAATGTGTGTCGTGGCTCTAGCATCATCCTATCTACGCATATTTCGCGCATCCCTGCTTCTATAATCAGGACCAATTAAAGGTTTTTCGAATATTTAGTCCCTTGTTCTTTTTGTTTGCAAAATGCTATCATGCTTAGTTAAACATTGAGAACTTCTAATTTGAAACCCATGAAAAATGGTCATTACATTTCTAAGGCGTTTCTTTAGCATTGTATTCGGTCTTGCAGTGTATTGGAGGCAACCGAATATGGATGGAGGACATGGTAAGTTAGTATCATCGGGTAGAG
Source organism: Deroplatys truncata (assembly GCA_030765065.1). Classification (NCBI taxonomy): domain Eukaryota; kingdom Metazoa; phylum Arthropoda; class Insecta; order Mantodea; family Mantidae; genus Deroplatys; species Deroplatys truncata. Next base: position 52,315,364 of record CM060982.1, read on the forward strand.
GACTCCACTACTAGAAAAAGTCTGATGTGTTGCACTCACATGACTTTCTCAACTCTTGTTCAAAAAAAGTATGTGCCATAAATTGTGGTTTTAACGAGATCTACATTGTTTGTGCAGTAAAATTTTGTCTATCTCTTACAGTTTACCAATTATGCAAAAGTCATTCAGAACGAACAGAACTTTTAGGAACATTCCCAGAAAATTCAGGATATACATTTCATTTGCCATGAAAATATCTTAAACATATGATATTTTAATAAAAATCGTTAGGACCATTTTTAGATCAAAATTTTCGAAAAATGTTCCATATAAAGGGTACTGAGTGGGGGATTTTCTTGAAAATCTTCGTGTCACATCCTTGGAAGATATTTAACTCAACTACGTACCAAGTTTGGTATTTATCCGACCTTTCTTATTTGAATCATGTTTTTCACAGGCACACAACGCACCTTTATCTAAAAATGCTTTTTTTGGATTCAGGGGGCTTCAAAACATGAATTTCTGGTGAAATCTTGATACCGAATTTTTGGGTGGATACCTTTGGATCTTGATACCTTGCCTACCTACTGTGTACGTGGTAGAGAACGTAATAATGTTCCGGGAAGCTCTTTTCTTCTGCGGTTACCACTCCTAGGGAAAGGGAGGATGCAAATCATTCAAGGATATAATGTGTCACTTAAAGAAAAACGAGCAAGTAGTAGTAGTAGTAGTGTCTTTTTAAAAACATTTTATTGAATATCTTCATAATGGCTACTCTTTTCCCCCCAAGTTGGGTATAACTTAAAAAAATGGCGCCAAATTATTACTAAACAGTTGAAGGAGTAGATTGGTTAATCGTTAACCGCCTCGTCGGCCATCCTATGTCCGGGTAACCAACGAAATTCCTGGTTTTCACGCTGCCTGTAGGTAGGTTAATGTGGATACAGGAACAGATCAAAATTGCGCTGAGGGATAAATGAATATTGCTGCTACAATATGAGATTTAATTCTTTGGTGGTTATACAGAAATATAAAAATGAAATCTGTTACAAGATGAAATGAAGGAGTTGGCAATAGAATTTGTGACATTCTCTTCCCGTAGTAGGAAACGATCAATGGCGGCTCGTTAGTTCAGACATGGAACTTTTGTCCAGAGAAGAAATTGATACACAAACAATTTAAAGCTAAAGCTGTTTGATATTTATCCCAAAGTTGAGAAACTGGCATAAACAAAAAATCTTAACCAGGCTGCTGGGCCCAACCAGCATTTAAAGTTATGAGAGGCAAGAATAAATAAATAAATAAATAAATAAATACATAAATAAATAAATAAATTGAGTTTTTATTTATGGACGCTCTTTAACTGCTATGGTTCTTAGTGTCCCATTCTAAATTGGGCGTGAAAGACTGGAAATTTTGCTCAAAGGCCTCCTTATCAGTCGTGAGGTTCTTTTATGCCGTAAATCTATGACATGCAACCACTATCTTTACTTCCCTTCTGAAGGAAGCCATGCTAAGGATTTTTATGGCCCCCCCCAGAAAAAACAAATCCATCACCCTCTGCTGGGTTTGAACCCACGACCTCGGGAACCAGAGGCTAGCATGGTACCCGTACCATACAGCAGGGACTCAATACAACATTTTGCTAATAACTGACAAGTTTGAACCTTAATAGGTATTCATACTTACCGATAGGGAAATAATTTTTGGTTTATCGGAATGGGTGAAAGGGTGATTACAAAAACTCTGTCATTGCTAGATATATACAGAGTGGAATGGGATAGAGTATCTTCCTTTAAATGGGAATTTTTTCATCAGAAATAAAAAAATTGCATATTCTTTTGCTGCATGAAGTTTGTATTATCATTAATGATAATGTTAGAATGCACATATTTGCCGACAACCATTGCTCTTTATTTTAATCTATGGTTGATGTAGGTAACAGTTCCAGTGATTACTTCAATACTTTATTCTGTTATATTCTCATTTATTTCTACAGAAATGAATATCAAAAAATGAAGTCTTTTCAATATAATATACAAGAATGTTCTTGAATAACATTGCGCAAGTAACTGAGTGGAATCCTACTCTTGCAGAGCATAAACACGCTACAAATCACATACTGAAATTCTCAGAAGGCAACCTAATGTTGCAGAGCATTGCAGCTTAATATTGAAATTATTAATAACTCAGAAGCAATGGGAGATACAACAGAATTTATAATAGTTCTGCAAATGATTGTTATATACTCTTAAAAGAAGAGAATTATAGCTCCTTTCATACTGTGCAATTGATGCTACTAAGCAGGAAATATGCTTATTAAGGTGATGTCTGCCACAAAACTTACCTTGAGTTTTAAATTGTGCCTATTATGTTTGAAAAAATCAAACTATTATCAAATAAACAAGATTCACAAATTTTGCATGTTCCTTTTAACATATGTGCAGTTAAACATTTATTTTATACAGTTAGTATGTATTAACTTTTAATAGAATTTTAAATTTTCAGCAAATAAGGTTGGAAGATGCTACATATTTTTACTTTAATTTGTACAATCTTATTGGAAATTATTTGAAAAACTCACAAGTGATTTGCTTTTCCACAAAAAGTTACAGATAGGCTTTAATGACTTCCAAAAGGATTCATTGAGGAAACTAAACCTTTCGCTGATCTACTCTGGAAATCTGTCTTGCATAGTTCATGAAAACTGTAGGGAATGTTTTACATTTATTGAATAAGTTTTCTTCAAGCCATGTGTAGGCAGTATGTTGGAAAGTTGAATCAATGTTGTTAAGATATATATCTCAAGTATTTGAGATTGCCTTGAAGGTATATTGAAACACTTGAGTTGAGTGAGAGGGCTTAGTGTATGCACGGGAATGTCGCCATGGTAGCTCAAGTGGTAAGAGCATTGGTACAGAGAGCCAAATGTAGTCTGAGGCTCAGCCATGGCATTGAATTTTTTAAGTTCTGATTCAATTTTACATTTATTATTTGAAAGATGGACATGCCTCTCTTTTGCAGCTACAATTGCTGTTTTAAATCTTCTTAATATATTAATTTTCTTGACCCGATAATGTTTTTCTTTTTTAAAGGTAAAATGAGCTGCAGAAATGATGATGAATTACAGGTGCTGAACTCATGGAAAAATTATACAAATGATCATCATTTTCAGTACTTTAAAGAAGGTAAGCAGTTTCTTGTTAGTTTCTTTGTTGCTGAAATATTTAGCAATATATACTTTATCAATGTTAGAAATGTAGAAACCTAATAGAAAATAAGTAAGGTTCACAAATATATTCGACTTACAGAAATATCTTAATTGTTTTTAAGTATAATATTACTCAAAATATTAAAAAATTAAGTCAACTTGTTAAAATATGTAAGCTTTACTCTCAATCTGTGAGAAAAGGAATTGCTTTAATATATTTTGTTCAAAAATATAATATAAAACTTGCATAATACAAACTTTAATGGTATAGGTCAACAAATGCTATATTTTCTGTTGAATGGAAATTTCATAGTATGTATTCCTTGCTTAGAAAAATGTTTTGGTTTAGTTGGCACAAATCTTAATTGTTCTAATGACATTTTATATTCTTCTTAAGTGGATTAATGATTGTTTAGAATTACTAATAAACAGGGATGTTTTATTGACACAACTGCTTCCTAACATTAGACATCATTTGTTTCTTCTTTTGTTTAGGTATTCAGATAATTAAAATGACATATAACCTCTGCATTCATTCCTCTTTATTATTAAACATTTAATAAACCTGGCTAATAATGTGGCTTTATGAAAGTACAACTGTTTAAACTCTTCTTATTCTCTTCAGATCTTTTTTTATAATGCACAAAACTTTAAATAATATAGATTCATGGCAACATTTCTTAGGTTCTCGAAAACTCTGCTTAAAAGATTTTGTAAGGACATTCCTTCAAAAGCTTAATGTTTTCTCTTTATTTTGTTTGCTTTCATTTGACTTCTTTTTTGTTACAGATGAGTCAAAATGGCGAGGACCATTCTACTTTATTCAGGGAGCAGATCCACAATTAGGTTTAATAGAGCGCTACATTGAACAGAAAGAAAATCCAGGATGGGAAAAAGAAATAGCATTATCTGAAAAGGCAGTTAAAAAAATAAATGCAATGAGGCCAAAGCCAAAATTTTTTGTCATATGTGGGGATCTCTGTGATGCTGTTCCAGGTATGTGTGAAGAACATTTCAGTGCTGAAAAAACTTTTATTGTTTACTCTATTCAAAGTATCTGAACCATGAATATATTATACATACAAGCCGGACCACTTCTCCCTTATAATTTGCATTGGTGCTTATGGCAATTTATGTATAAACAACCTTGGTTCTTGCTTGGGATTAAGACAATGAGGACAAAGTTTTGTATATGTCAAATAAGGAGTTCTGATTCAGTATGTGAGCATGGGAGAATTGCAATGTTTTACTTACAAAATCAGGTCTATGAAGTGTCCACCATACAGTAAAAGGTAAATGTCCGTTAACATGTATCATTTACATTTTAGTCACACAGATCCTACAACTGCTCCACTCCTCTAATTCTAAAAAGCATCCCTCGGGTACACTTTGTGGCTTAAGGTCCTCAATGTTGGGCCTTGTGACTTAGGGCTCCTCAATACAATTCAGCGATAATATCCTCTTACAGTGTGCCCCACGGCGATGAATATGATGTGTTATATTGTCAAACAGATGTCACACTATGCCATGCACTAGCTCAACACATGTCACGTATGTCATATGTTTATGCTGCCAACATATGACAAATTAATGCCGCGAATGCGGAAAAGACCACAGAATGTAGCCCAGGGATCTTAGACAACCTGTGCGTTATGAATTAACGGAAGGTTACGCTTACGTTAGATTCTTTTTTTTATGTAAGGTTTCACGGAAGGTAATATATCCTTGTTTTAATTTGTTACCAGTGGTAATATCAAAGCACGCTCGCTTCGTTCGCGTGCGTTCCTAAGCTTGCATTTCTGATTCACGGGAGGTTAGGTTTAGTTTTTTTTATATAAGATTACGTTTATGGATTCACGGAAGGTTAGGATTCGGTTAGTTTTTTTTATATAAGCTGATGTTTCTGAATTCACGAAAGGTTAGGTTTAGGTTAGTTTTTTTTATAGAAGCTTACGTTTCTGACTTCACGAAAGGTTAGGTTTAGGTTAGTTTTTTTATATAAGCTTGTGTTTCTGAATTCACGAAAGGTTAGGTTTAGGTTAGTTTTTTTAGAGAACCTCTACTTAAGGAATCAATCAGCCTTGCTGTACCTTCAAATTCATACTGTAAAGTGTCTTTTAAAATTAATAACTCAATGCATTTGGGGCATATTATACCATTTGCTACCTTGAAAGCAGCATAATCTGCAATGTAAAACATGATAGGCATTACGTCATTATCCACTGGTTTTGCAATTTCAATTTCTATTTGACAATAAGGCAGCAATGATGGAACATTTTTGTTTTCAGAATCTGCACCCACATTTAAGCTTCTTACTGAAATGTTACCATTTTTTAATGAAAGTGAAAGCAAATTTTTAATTCTGATCTTTTTCTCATTCTCATCTAGCTATTGGAGAGAGATAAAATAATTACTGCCAGACAACTGGCGGTAAAGACTGATCGCTCTTCAAGAGATTCTGTTTGAAACTTGCCAAACAGAACATAGTTTACTTTTAATTCTGTTAAAGCATAATTTGCTAAACCATAAAGGCCTGAGCATGTCTACTTTATTGCATCAAATTTGCACCTAGACAGCCCTTGGTAAACATTACCCCTACAGAGATGTTCCCAATTGCACAACCATGTTGAAAATTTATTCAGGAAAAGAACAACAAATAGCGGTAACAACGGCGCATCGCATTTTTAGCTGATTTCACATTTTCATTTACATTGGCAGTACCCACTTTGCATGTAATTTTTTGCAAAATGGCTACGTTTGTTTACTTCCTGACACGATTTGCCTTTATAATTAAAACACCTAAAACAGGTGGGCACCAGCTATAGACGAGACCACATCGTGTTCTAAGCTCACTCTTAAGGTAATTTATTCGCTTTCCTTTTGATTTTATAAACATTTTCTACGGGCATACTATAAGACAATATTACCCAATTCAGATGTGTGAGTGTTATTAGTATAGCAATTGCAGACCTATTGACAGATAAGAAACAATATGGACAGTGACATGCTTAGTGTTCTATAGACAGAATAAACAGCTGCTATGACCCATTTAAATCAAGGTTAGAAAATCTTATGAACTTTACAATGACTTATATGAACTGTGTATGAATACCATGGAGATGTAGCTTATGTTTAGTATGAGCATTCTTGATCCTGTGTATCATTGCTTTTCACATGATCTTTGTCCCCTTCCTGCTTGGTTGATGTTTGCAAAATGAAGTACATTGCTAACATGTAGTGAAACATGAATATAAGGAGTTATGGGGTGAATCCTACATGGGGTGTTCATGTTTAAAGGAGAATGGGCCCTTTCCTAACTTGCTAAGACCCCTGTGATACATTGCTTGCTTTGCAAAAATAATTGTCATATTTGTTTCGAAATGAGAAATTCTGCTTTGTCAGGGGGATTCTGATAAATGAAAAGCTCTGACATGACATGACCAGGAAATGGACGGAACACCTTGCACCACAACCCAATGAAGATATTTTGTGCTTACCACCACCAGAAGGAATGGGTGAAGGGACTGTAGGAGGCTAAAGACCATAGGATAGGCCATCCAACAGAATTCAAAGTACTCTACCCCACTCTCAAATATACAAAATTGCATTCTCCAGAGTCAATTGTGGAAGCAGCGTCACTGTGTGTATATATGGATCTTAGCAACTTGTTTATAAGTTGCAATAGCCTTTTTGGCTCTCACAAAATGACAGGCCATCAAGTTTCCTGTTATTGTTGGAGGCAGGAAAATGTTAAATGTGCCAGACTGTATGGTGGTTGGTTGACCAATTTCACTCTGTATTATTACAAGAGGTCCAATGTTTTCATTGCCAGTTTTACAGAGTTTCATAATGAAGCAAAATTCCTCACAACCTGGACTTTAGTCTTTTCTCACTCAGGAGAGGCAGACTGCAGTGTACAGTAGCATGACAGTCCTCAACTCACATGGAATAGCTTTTTGGCAGGATTTTATTCAAAGGATGTAGTTTTGGAAATAATTTCTTTAAGAAATTTAAATATATTTGCATATGTCTTACATTTTTACAAACCATTTGCAGAGAAGAAACTGACAATCATTTTCTGACCTATTCTCTGGCATGTCTTTACTTTCATCATTTGGGAAGACAGATCACTAACTGCCTCTTTGATTCTAAGTCATACCAATATATCCAAGTTTCATCATCTGTAGTGAAGCCTTGCACATGTTGAGAGCTCTTATTATCAAAACGACAAAGCATTTTCTGATGGCATTCCACCCTTGCCTCCTTTTGCTCTTCAGTCAGGTTATGAGGAGCCAGTGGCATTGACATTTCCTCCACAAAGGTTTATATGTGAATTTACAGACATCTGTGGCAAATGAATGAAGACTCTTCCATCTTCCTATCCCAGATCAGTTCTCATCAGGGCTTCCACATGAGCGATGTGTTCCTTGGTCATAATTGTTGCTGGATATCCTGCAGCTCCCCATCTTTTAAGGTGTTTTTCCTTAATAACTCTGCAAATCAATCATAAAGTGTAATAATGTGAAGGAGCAGTGTTTGAAAACGTTCCCTGTAAAGTTTTCAAGTTGGTTAAGATCACACTTATAATAATAAAAAAGTCATAGCATGAAAATGCTATGACAGTTGCATTTTAGAATGGCTAATAGCCAATGCATAGTAACATTTAAAAGCTTTGCTGCACCTGCAACAATGGGAGCCTTGTGTAATGTAATGCGATATCTACCAATAAAAATATATTATTTACAGTACTGCCAATAATGAACTTCCATCTAGTGTTTTTCTTTGCAATTTGGAAAATTAAATAGTGATCCTTGTTATGTCTTATACCACCATTTCCTCCCTCAGGATAACATGCAGTACATCTGTTCTTGGCTTATAGACAGTTTATAAGTTGCGATTTTTGGATTACCAGATTTCAAAAAGGAAAAGTAAGCACACTTCCATTATCAAAAGTAGTACTCTGTCAAGAAATAAGGGCTCTAAAATCTGCATTTTTAAAACTACAAATCTTAATTTCTAGCACATCATGAACAAGTAATCAAAATTCTTCATTTTTGAGCCTCATTGCTCTACAGTGTACCACAAATTCATTGCTCTACAGTGTACCACAAATAAAATAAAAATGTTTAATTAAATCTAGTTTTATATCATGTAAAAAATTTTCCACCTATCAAACATGTTACAATTTTTAAGAGAAATTGCATTGCAAGACTTTTTAAAATATAAGTGTTATATTTTTCATTTAAATATTTTATAATATTAATATGATATATTTCCTTTCTTTTAATTTGCATTACAGAAATTAATTTATTTGAGGAATAATACAAAAAATGTAATGTGTTATGGTCAATTTCTTTAGCCATTACCATTCATTGGTGTTGCAGTGCTGCTGAAATCATTAACTACCAGTGGTGTAAGGGTAGAAGAGTATCATCTTCTCATGAATATAATATCAAAGCAAAGTAAAGCTTAATGCTTAAAAAGTTTGGTATTCCCTATGTAGTCTACTTTTCATACAAGAAGAAATACTGTTTGCTTAAAAATGTTTTCAAATTAGTCATATGGACTTTTTTTTGTAATTAATGAGCTGAAGCCAGGATAAAGATATCCAATGTGATACATTCACATAGAGGATAGAAACTTTCTCTATTCTTTATTAGTGGGTATACAAACCAGTCTTACTAAAGCTTATTTTTATATCTACTTCATTTTAATCCAAATAAACTTTTGCAAAAATAGCTACATTACCATTTCATTATGGATGCAAAGGGAACAACGATAGTCAAATGTTTAAGAACTGGGCGCTATACCTAGTCTTAAAATTCCATACTGTTTCAATGGAATTATGAGAAACAGTGAATGTTGATAGGACTTTAAAAGAGTGGCTAAGTATTGAACAATTTGGGATAATGGATATCTCGAAATGGCTGATGTCACAAAAAAGCTATTTGAAATAAATTGTATACTTTAAAGAGATCTACATTTCTTATGTGGTACTTTGTCATCTATCACTTAATATTTACCAATTATACAAGATTATACAAAATTCCTTCCAAATAAAGAGGACTTCACAGGCTATTGGCAGAAAATTCAAAATATACATTTTGTTTGTCATGTAAAGTATCCTTGATATGGTATTTTAATAAAAACTGTTAGAGCTATTTTTTAGAGAATCATAAATTTTGAAAAATGTTCTATGTTAAGGTTAGTTTGTGGTAGGGGGACTTTCATGAAAATCTTTGTGTCACATCTTGAAAAGTACTGACCTAAATACCAAGTTTCGTGTTGATCCAACTTTTCACAGACATACATACATACCTACAGACAGACACATAGACCTTTTGCTAAAAATGAGCTTTTTGTATTCAGGAGACCTCAAAACATGCATTTCTAGTGAAATCTTGATATTGAATTTTGGGTAGAATGCAACACCTTATAGAGGTAGATGATAATATAAACTTCAAATTGGGAAAAGTAAACATTTTGAAAATAGCTAATGCTACCAGAAAAAGTGTTGGATACAAATTATGTACTTTAATGAGCACTACACTTTCCTTATCTATGGTTTCTCAGTTATACAAAATTCATTGTGAATAAAGAAGACTCTTAAGGTTATCCAGAGAAAATTCAAGAGCCATTCTTAAGAACATATAAATTAATTAAAATTTTTCTGTTTTAACAGAGGACTGGTAGGAAACTACGTAAATATTTTCCTTGCATCCTTAGAGGAGGTTGGGCTAAAAACAAAATTATTGAAAGTTTGTACATTAAACAAGTTAAAGTAGGTTTTGATAACTCTTTTGCAAGAAAAAGATTGAAGTACATTCACGCACGTTTTATACCTACCTACCTACTATAATTTATTTCTGTATAGCTTCTACAAACTATTTTTATGAAAGCCTATTTTTCTATCTACTTCATGCTAATCAAGATAAACCTTTGCAGAAATAGTTTCACTACACATGTATGTTCAAGGGGGATAGAGGAAGCTGAATTGATAGTCAGATGTTTTATGTTTAATAATAATAATAATAATAATAATAATAATAATAATAATAATAATAATAATAATAATAAGAAGAAGAAGAAGAAGAAGAAGAAGAAGAAGAGAAGAAGAAGAAGAAGAAGAAGAAGAAGAAGAAGAAGAAGAAGAAGAAGAAGAAGAAGAAGAAGAAGAAGAAGAAGAAGAAGAAGAAGAAGAAGAAGAAGAAGAAGAAGAAGAAGAAGAAGAAGAAGAAGAAGAAGAAGAAGAAGAAGAAGAAGAAGAAGAAGAAGAAGAAGAAGAAGAAGAAGAAGAAGAAGAAGAAGAAGAAGAAGAAGAAGAAGAAGAAGAAGAAGAAGAAGAAGAAGAAGAAGAAGAAGAAGAAGAAGAAGAAGAAGAGAAGAAGAAGAAGAAGAAGAAGAAGAAGAAGAAGAAGAAGAAGAAGAAGAAGAAGAAGAAGAAGAAGAAGAAGAAGAAGAAGAAGAAGAAGAAGAAGAAGAAGAAGAAGAAGAAGAAGAAGAAGAAGAAGAAGAAGAAGAAGAAGAAGAAGAAGAAGAAGAAGAAGAAGAAGAAGAAGAAGAAGAAGAAGAAGAAGAAGAAGAAGAAGAAGAAGAAGAAGAAGAAGAAGAAGAAGAAGAAGAAGAGAAGAAGAAGAAGAAGAAGAAGAAGAAGAAGAAGAAGAAGAAGAAGAAGAAGAAGAAGAAGAAGAAGAAGAAGAAGAAGAAGAAGAAGAAGAAGAAGAAGAAGAAGAAGAAGAAGAAGAAGAAGAAGAAGAAGAAGAAGAAGAAGAAGAAGAAGAAGAAGAAGAAGAAGAAGAAGAGAGAAGAAGAAGAAGAAGAAGAAGAAGAAGAAGAAGAAGAAGAAGAAGAAGAAGAAGAAGAAGAAGAAGAAGAAGAAGAAGAAGAAGAAGAAGACACTGCATAACAACACTTTAAAAAATGACAAAGCATTGAAAAATTCAAACCAATAATAATGGTTATCTTAGAAATGGCTGAAAAAAAATTGGTTGAAATAAATTGTGTGGTTTACAGAAATCTACATTTTTTGTGTAGTGGTATGTTTTTGTCTGTCTCTTAATGTTTGCCAATTTTACAAAATTCCTTCCAAATGAAAAGGACTTCACAGATTATTCCTAAAAGTTTAAGATAAACATTTATTTGTCACGTAAATATCTTAAATATATGTATTTTAATCAAAATTGTTAGTCATTTTTGAGAAAATCAAAATTATGAAAAATTTTCCATTTAAAGCATAGTTTGGAGTGGAGGATTTTCTTGAAAAATCTTCATGTTGCATTTTTTAAAGATACTGAACTTAAATACCAAGTTTGGTATTCATCCAAGTTTTCATTTTAAAGTTATACTGATCTCTCTCTCTCTTTCTCACACAAAAACATAGAGTCCTTTTAAAAAAATCTGATGTGTTACACTCACATGACTTTCTCTACTCTTGTACAACCTAATTTTACAAACGCCTATTCTCCATATGCTTCATGTTAATCGAGATATCGAGATGTCAATCTTATTGGTAATTTTCTTGTAGATGCAAGGAAAATATGGTAGCTTTTAAGCGATAGTCAAATATTTTAACGCTGGTTGCTATGTGATGCATTCCATTCTCTTTGCATGTCCAGGACATAAAAAAAATGAATAACGCATTTGAGAAAAAGTATAAGTATTGGAAAATTTAAGGAAATAACAAGCAATATCTCGAAAACGGTTCACTCAACAAAAGAAATGTATATGACATAAGTTGTGTATTTTAATGCGATCTACATTTTTTGTGTAGTAAAATTTTGTCTATCTCTTATGGTTTACCAGTTATGCAAAAGTCGTTCACAATGAAGAATACTTTTGGAGACATTCCCAGAAAATTCGAGATATACATTTCATTTCTCATGACACTACCCTAAACATATGATATTTTCATCAAAATCGTTAGAGCCATTTTTGAGAAAATTAAAATTTTCGAAAAATGTTCCATGTAAAGGGTAGTCTGGGGTGGGGGGATTTTCTTGAAAACCTTCGTGTCGCATCTCTGGAAGATACTGAGCCTAAATACCAAGTTTGGTGCTTATCCGATTGTTCGTTTTTGAGTTATGCTGTTCACAGACACACACACACACACACACACACACACACACACACACACACACACACACACACACACACACAGACACACACACAGACACACACACACACAGACACACACACGGACATGTTTCCAAAAATGCTTTTTTTGGATTCAGGAGGTCTCAAAATGTGTATTTCCGGTGAAATCTCGGTATCGAATTTTTGGGTGGAATGCAATACTTCCCCTACTTACTATACGTAGTAGAGAAAGTAAAAACTGCTTTCTTTGAATTCAGGGAACCTCATCATTGTATTTCTGGTGAAACCTTGATGTCATATTATTAGGTGGAATGCAATACCTTCTCCACCTACTACGTTTGTGGTAGAGAAAGTAAAAAGAGATGAAAATCTAATCAAGTTCTTGAAGCCTGTACACACATATATATATGTCAATAATGAGTTACTCATCATTAACTATTTTCATCGAAATAAATTTCAGTGTTGTCTAATTTAATAAATTTAGTTTATGCTATGTTTAAGATTATTTTTCACTTGTGTTTACAATAATTCTTTTTTTGAATAATATTAATTCCCTATAGCTCGTATTTTTAAGTCCTCATGTATACTGATTGTAATGAAAGCAGCCTGTTGATTACAGCAAAAATATAGAAAAAATTTAACATTATAGTTTTAAGTGCCTTACTTGGTTTAATTAAGGGCAGATTAAAAGCCCTATCCCAACAATATTAAGTCTATTAAAGTTATGACCATTATCTCAGAACCAATTTTAAGATATCAGACTGAAATTTTTATAGAATATAGATGAATGTCTTCAAAGTTCACTGATATACTTTTATCCAGTAAGTTTGTTTATTAAGGAAGATAGGATTTTTTTTAAAATAATCAACCATGTATTAACACCAAAGAAGATCCACAGCAGCGCTTAGACGTTTCTCCTTTTTTTTTTTTTTTTTTTCCATTATCCTAAAATTTAATTTAGCTACCTTCAATAGTTTCTGAGAGAATGGTCATTTATACAGAAAATGTCATTCACAGAAAAAGCCATTCAAAGAAAAAGGGAGAAAACAAACACATATATTTGCAAAGAAAGAAACCATATGGCTGGGCCACACAGAAGCTGCCATACTTAACAGTAATACCAATGTGTAGAGCAAAACTTCCCTTAAAAGACACAAGTTTATCTCTCTACTCCAAAATGTGTGGACATAATGATTTTTAGTTTCTCTACTGTGTATATAGTAGGTAGAGTAGGTATTACCTTCCCCCAAAAATTCGATACTGAGATTTCACTGTAAATACATGTTTTGAGATTCCTGAAAAATTTTGTAGAAAAATGTCAATGTGTGTCTGTGTGCATGTGTGAACATCATAACTGAAAAACGAAAAGTCATATAAATACCAAACTTGCTACCTATTTAAGTTCAGTATCTTCCAAAGATGTGACACGAAGATTTTCAAGAAAATTCCCCTATCCCCAATTCCCATTACATGAAACATTTTTCTAAATGTTTGATTATAAAGATTTTGATTAAAGTTCCCTATGTTAAAGATATTACATGACAAATAAAATCTACATCCTGAATTTTCTGGGAATATCCTGTGAAGTCCTCTTCATTTGGAAAGAATCTTGTATAATCTTGTATAAGGGCAAACATTAAGTGACAGAAGAAAATATACTTTAAAAAAAAATAGATCTCCTTAAAACACACAATTATTTCAAATAACTTTTTTTTTGTGGCATCGAGCATTTCTGAGAGTTCCATTATTGATGGTTTGAATTGTTCAATACTTCGTCATTCTTTTGAGGTCCTATACATTCAGTTATTTCTCATGATTGCATGGAAAGAGTATGAAGTTTTAAGGCCAGTATATAGTGTTCAGTTATTAAACATTTGGCCATCAATATTCCCTTTGCATTTATAATGAAATGTGTAATGCAGTTACTTCTGCAAAGGTTTGTCTCAATTAAGATGAAGTATATAGAAAAATAAGCTTTTCTAAGAATAGTTTTTATACCCATTAAGAAATGAGAGAGATAGAAAGTCATGTGAATGCAACATATCAGATTTTCTCTATGAAGTGATATGAAATTCACAGTATACAAAATGAGAATTATTATTAAAAATATATTTAAAGTTTAAGTACTGTGCCTGCAGTGATAACATATGTTTTAAATGAAAGAAGAAACTCTAATTAATAAGACTGTGAAAAAAGTTTTAAAGACATAATCTTTTGGCTATTCTTATCATTTAGTCTTCCTTCAAATGTATGGATGAATTTGATTTGAGGCTTAGTCTAATATTTGCATTCTAAATAATCTTAAAATTATTAAAATAATCTACACAAACATAATTACAGAAATTTTATGGTTTCTTTTCTTTATTTATTTTACATTTAGTTCAAAACCCTAAGCTCCGTTATCAGCAAGAAATTGATTTTAAACGAGTTTTTGAAAAATTGGATCCAGAAATACCATTAGTGTGTGTAAGTGGAAATCATGATCTTGCTGACATACCAACAGAGGAAACAGTGTCTGCGTAAGTAATTTAAAGCTATATTCTAGGAATACATATAAGCCATTTATTTACACATACTTCAACACAGCATTTGAATGAATCAGGGATTTCCATGCTAAATTTCCCATATGTATTAGCATGGTTGACAGTATTCATTTTCTAGGCTGCATACAGTGACTTAACTTTATTAAGTTATTCAATGCAACATTTGATTTAGTTAACTGATCTTAAAATCCATTTATGAATATTATGAATATTAATATTAAGTTTTTATGCAATTAGGAGTGAATGAGAATGCTTCTGATGTAAAGCTCTTGGTTTGTGTTATAACAACATGGCATCAAAACCATGTTGTTTAAGGGACACTTCTTGGCAAGGCATTAAAACAATCCATTTCCTTAAAATGTCTGCAATAACAACATTAGGCTTTATTAAAACCAAAGTTTACATATTTCTCAAATGTAAAACAGTCCTTTCATTCCTACCTTCCAAATTAAAAGAAAAATATTAAATAGTCTTTACACATTGTACATGTAATTGTTTATAACAAATTCTGCATTTATGCCATTAAGATGTAGGTGCCTTTTTGGAGAACTACTTAAGATCTGCTCATTCATTTTTTACACATGTCTGAAGCATAAAAGAAAAATCTGAATTAATGACTTGTTTATTTAGTTGGTTTCAAAAAAGATACAAATTTTTAACTATTCACAGACAGTGTTTACAATTTGGATAATGTTTAAGCTTTTTATAATGATATGAGAAATATGAAAAATCTTATGTGTTGTATTCATATTACTTTCTTTACTCACTCTTCTACAAACTTCTTACAAAAGCTTATTCTTCTATCTGCTTGTTGTTAATCGAGATAAACTTTCATTACATATTTTATTGTAAAGAAGAATATCATAATAGCAATAGATTTACAAAAGGTGGCCTGTAGCTCAGTCGGTGGAGCACCTGCCTGTTGTGCTAGGGGTCCCAGCTGCGGTGTGGGAATTTTTCTCTAGCCAAGATTATTCCTTATCCTCCCCAGAGTCTGGAAGTATGAATGAGAGTGTGTATGATCTAATGATTAAAAGTCAGAGTGCAAGAAACCCAATGACAAGAGTTACATGAGTTAATACCATTGCGAATAGGCAATAAGCTCCAAAGGAAAGGTTGCCGATAAGACCAATGCAGTTAAAGGTGGGGTATAAATGGAACTTGAAAAAAGAAAGAAAAAACAAAGGAATAGTGACTTACCACTTGAAAAAATACAAGTAAAGGGCCTTTTAACAAGAGTGTACTATATTTAACATGTGATAGCTGCCATTGTTATTGAGTTACAGCAATCATTTTTTTCATGTAGTTACAGTTGTTATTGACAAATAGCCATGGAACGTTACAGCATTCAGCAACACATAGATATTGTGAAAATTTATTATCAAAATGGATCATCTGTTCGCCAAACCTTCGTGTATTGCATGAAGTTTACGATGTGCATAATAGTCCCTGCGAGAAAACGATTCTACATTTGATCAATAAATTTGAAAGAAGTGGTTCTGTCAGCGATCAAAGAACGCCTGTACGTAATCGACGTAAGCCCTCCAACGAAAACATTGGTGCCATTCATGAGTGGTATGCGAGAATGGAAACAAATCTATTGCTCGTCGAGCACAAGAATTGGGGCTTTTGCCGACCACAACTTGGTGAATTCTGCATCTGGACTTGAAGTTTCTTGGTATTAACTCAAGAATTAAAGCCAAACGACCATAGGTTGCATCGTGTATTCGCTGACTGGACTATGGAGCAATTTGGAAGCTGACCCGGATTTTTGTCGAAAAATCATCTTCAGCAATGAAGCCACTTTTGGATGGATGGTTGCGTTAACAAACAAAATTGCCACTATTGGGGCAATCACAATCCAATGCAGATTCAAGAATAACCACTTCATTCCCAAAAGGTTATTGTGCGGTGTGGATTTTGGTATGGTGGAATCATTGATCCATATTTTTTCCAAGATGAAGATGGAGAAGCTCTAACTGTCAATGGAGAAAGATACCAGGCTCTTATAACTGACTATTTTTGGCCTCAATTGGATGGTATGGATCTCAGAAACATCTGGTTCCAGCAAGATGGTGCCACATGTCATACTGCTCTCGAAACAATCAATCTTTTGAAGGAGAAGTTCAGAGGTTTCATCATTTCCCGTGGTGGTGATGTTAACTGGCCCCCGAGGTCATGTGATCTAATGCTGTTGGATTACTTCTTGTGGGGTTATGTTAAATCTCGAGTTTATGTCAACAAGCCAGAAACAGTAAATGATCTTATGTATAACATCACGTGTGTTATTCGTGAAGTTGGACCTAATTTACGTTCTTCTGTCATTGAAAATTGGGTCAACCATATACGCGCAACCCAACGAAGTCGCGGCGGTCACTTAACTGATGTTCTCTTCCACACATAATGACATTAATTATGTTCTAAAATTAAAAAAGAAACAAACCTCTATCATTTATAGAACGTGTTTTATTTAAGTTCAAAGATAGGACACTCTTGTTGAAAGACCCTATATATGAAAATTCAAACCAATAACAAAGGATATTTTGGAAATGGCTAATGCTACAAACCATTTTATATGATATAAATTGTGTGTTTTAAGAGATCTACATTTTTTTGTGTAGTAGTATTTTTCTATCCCTTATGGTTTACCAGTTAATCAAAAGGCATTCAGAATGAAGAGGACTTCACAAGCTAATCACAGTAAGTTCAAAATACATATTTTATTTGCCATGCAAATATCTAAAACATGATCAAAATAGTTAAAGCCATTGTTGAGAAAAAACAATTTCCATGTAAAGGATGGTTTGGAGTGGAGGGATTTTCTTAAGAATCTTTTCGTTGCATTCTTGGAAGATCCTGAATTTAAACACCAAGATTGTTATTTAACCAACTTTTAATTTTTGAGTTATGCTGATCATGGACAGACAGACACACACATGGGTTGTTTTCTTAAGATCCTTTATTTTTGATTAGGGTGTCTCAAAATGTGTACTTCTGGTGAAATCTCAATATCAAAATTTTGGGTGGAATGCAATACTTTCTCTTACCTACTATAGGTAGCTGTCATAGGAAGTAAAAAACTTAAATGCTTTAAATATCAAACAAACCATATTATGCTCTGAATCATTAAAATTCACAGGCTTAGTGTTCATTAAAATTAAAAAAATACCAGACTTGATCATTTCATCCTTCCCCTTATTTTTATTTCTCTGTTTTTTGTTCTCAAAGCAATAACACACACATTAAAGTACAGGTTGATGTGTTTGTTCTGACATGCTTATCTGTATGCGCAGTAGCTGGACAAGTCCATTTATCTTCTGGGAGGGGTGTTGGATCAGTAGTAACAGAGCAGCAGGCACATTCAGAATGTGAGATAAGGTGACATCACCGCACGCTCTGAGTGAGTGATTTTCCATGCAAGGGGAATACTGCTAGCCATTCTCCTCCCACGCTAGACTACCTTTTTCTCCTCTGCGCTTCTGTCGTATCAGGTCAAAACAGCATCACTTAAAAAGAAAATGTCAATAAGCACCAAACTTGGTGGGTATTAAACATCTTCCAAAATGTGACACAAGGATTTTCAAAGAAATCCTCCCAATTCCTTTGCATGGAAAAATGTTCAAAATTTCTGTAATGATTTTGATTAAAATACAATATATTTAAGATATTTACATGACAACATTTATATTTTGAATTTTCTGGAATAGCATATGAAGTCCTCTTCATATGGAAGGAGTATTGCATAATTTTATATTGTAATGGTAAAGCATAAAATATACACAAAAATATACTGCAAAAAATGTAGACCTGTTTAAAACACAAAATTATTCCTTATAACTTTTTTGTGGCATCAGTGATTTCTGAGATATCTGTTGTTATTGGTTTATAATTTTCCATAGTACTTTATTTAATTTTTTGAAGTACTGCCAACCTTCTATTGTTTCTCGCAATATCATGAAAAGAGCATGGAGTTTCCAGGCCAGTATATAGTGACCCATGTTTAAACATTTGATTATTACTATCTCCTTTATATGTATAATGAAATGTCAATGAAACTATTTATTATCTCTGCTTAGATAGAGAAATAAGATTTTGGAAGAATAGTTTGTGAATAAAATAAATTATAATGGATAGAGAAAACCATGTGAATGTAACAATATTATTTTTTTAAATAATTTAGTAATATTTTATAGATTTTTTTATTGTTTGAGTTATTAAGAGTTAGCATTGAAAAATGTGATGGAAAAAAAACCTCCCCATTTTCAATGTATAAAAAAATATATAAACATAAACATAAGCCTGGGTCTTGTTATGCACTGAAGTTTTATTTATTTACATAGAAGGTCCCAATGAGTGAATTGATCTAGCTATCTAGGTATTAAAGGATCTCCCTTTAAAGGAAGTGGTAAGCAACTTGCAAGCAATAAACACACATTAAAAACAAGTACACAATGTAGAAAATATTTTTACTTTCTCTACTACGTATAGTAAGTAGGGGAAGTATTGTATTCCACCGAAAATTTCGATACCGAGATTTCACCGGAAATACATGTTTTGAGACTCACTGAATCCAAAAAAAGCATTTTTGGAAACATGTCCGTGTGTGTGTCTGTGTGTCTGTCTGTGTGTCTGTGAACAGCATAACTCAAAAACGAAGAGTCGGATAAACACCAAACTTGGTATTTAGGTTCAGTATCTTTCAGAGATGCAACACGAAGGTTTTTAAGAAAATCCCCCCACCCCAGACTACCCTTTACATGGAACATTTTTCGAAAATTTTAATTTTCTCAAAAACGGCTCTAACGATTTTAATTAAAATATCATATGTTTAAGATATTGTCATGATAATTAAAATGTATATCTCGAATTTTCTGGGAATGTCTCCAAAAGTATTCTTCATTATGAACGACTTTTTCATAACTGGTAAACCATAAGAGATAGACAAAATTTTACTACACAACAAATGTAGATCGCGTTAAAATACACAATTCATGTCATATACATTTCCTTTGTTGAGTGAACCGTTTTCGAGATATTGCTTGTTATTTCCTTAAATTTTCCAATACTTATACTTTTTCTCAAATTCGTTATTCATTTTTTATGTCCTGGATATGCAAAGAGAATGGAATGCGCCACATAGCAACCAGCGATAAAATATTTGACTATCGCTTAAAAGCTACCATATTCCCCTTGCATCCACAAGAAAATTACAAATAAGATTGACATCTCGATATCTCGATTAATATGAAGCATATGGAGAATAGGCGTTTGTAAAAATAGATTGTACAAGAGTAGAGAAAGTCATGTGAGTGTAACACATCAGATTTTTTTTAACATAACAGTGTGTGATTAATATTTTTTACAGTGGCATAGCTAGGTTCTTGGAGGCCCCCGTACTAAAGGTCCATAAGAGGTCCCTAACTGCAATTTCCAAACGTGAATGCAGGAGTTTTAAATCTTATATACATAAGCATTATAAACATTAGATTTAACCATACATCAACAATTACGTATAGGTAATAACTTGGTTTTACAAATTTGAAGAATAATGATATAAAATAATGAGATACTGTGTGATTTAGCTTTGTATCTGTCTAAAACGTTTGGCACTCATTTTTCATTACAATAAGATCATCAGGATCAGAACAGATGTTGTTTTGGGCTTAAGCTCTTACCAAACTAAAATAACCATGTGCTTTTTAAAATAAAAATAACTTAGTCTTGCATGCATTAATTGAACTTTTTATAAAACTAAAATAGATAATATTATTCAACTGTGTCATTAGTAGATATTATTGTAGTAAACCTAAAAATGTTTTAAAGAACAATTTAAAGTAATAAAAACTAAGACTAACAATGTTTAGGTCAAAAGTTTCTTGATATCAAAAAAATAAATTATTTATTCAACAGTAAAAACATGATTAAGCTCGAGATCTGAACACTATTTTTTGATTGGATATTGGCAAAGGAACAATGACTTTATCAATGTTAATCTGTCACACCCTTTCATTTTGTATTGACAATAGAGCCAAACCACTTAGGCATTCTTTAGTCATAGAACTTCTAAAGAAGTTTTTGACCATTTTTAATTCAGAAAATTGTATTTCAGCTTTGGTCATGGTAACAGAAACAGCTAAGTATGTACACCAAGGAGTACATACATCAGGATAGGCAGAAGTCAAAGAACTCTGTTCAATCAACAGTAAATTAGCAAGCTGTTTCACATCAGTCATAGTTTTAATCTTAGATCTGAAGGGACTTCTGATATTTGTGATATAAACAAAGGTATTATGTCGTCAGAAAATGCTTTTGCAAATTTTCAGCTTCTTTTTCTAGTTGATCACAAGTAGAAGAAGCCAAAAAGAGGCGTTGAATTACTGTATATGCACATACTACTAGGTTCATGCCTTAGATCCAATTATAAAATTGTGAGCATGTAGTAGTATAATCAAGGTATAATATGAAGCTAGAGCTGTCGGTGGCACATACGCATTGTATTGGACAAGTTGCTCAGCAGACTGTTGAGGGCATAAACATACTGATGACATGAAGGATGCACTGTGAATCTCCCCCTCACTCAACAATTGTCCTGCCAGTATTTTATTTTATTTTTGGAAATAATTCTTCTCACATCCAGTTGCAGTAATACTCTATATTAATATTATAAAGAGAAAACGTGTGTGTGTAAGTGGATGTATGTGAGGTGTGTGAGTGAGCATGCATGCATCTGACTTTAGTTGAAAATGCCATGGAGTGAATAGAAAATAGTTGTTGTTATTCCATAGAGTATGCATGCAAAATAAGTCAAATGTCATAGGTATTTCATTCCAAGCAATATATTATGTAGATGGATACAGATGAATCAAAGAGAAATATGTCGTTCTCCATGGTGTAGCGGTTACCATGCTAGCCTCTAGTTCCTGAGATCACGGGTTCAAACCTGGTGGAGGATGATGGACTTTTTCGGGTGTAAAAATCCTTAGCATGGCTTCCTTCGGAAGGGAAATAAAGCTGGTGGTCATGTGTCGTAGATTTACGGCATGCAAAAGAACCTCAAGCCTGATAAAGAGGCCTCTGAGCAAAATTACTGGTCTTTCATGCCCAATATAGAATGGGGCACTAAGGACCATAGTAGTTAAAGAGCATCTATAAATAAAACTCAGTTTAATTTTTCAAAAAGAATTGAATCTGCCAGTGCCAACATATTTTAATAACTCTCAAATAAGAAAGTTTTGCTTTATTTCCTTTGTGTGTTGTAATCAAGATTGCTAGCAGGGTATGTTAAATAATTTTATAAATAGAGGAAATTGTATCCAGCTAACATTAGAAATCAGAGAACCAATATTTTATAATTAACAACTCAGAATGTTATTTTTTTTTAATGATTGCAGACTATGCAGTTTTTTCAAAGTGGTTAACTTGGTGACCTTGGAGTGGGGAATCTTCATAATTAGCAGCTTCACCTTTGTTTAATTGTTTATGTTAAGGGTGTATATCATATAAAAACTATGTAGCTTTTATGTTGTTATAAATATGGGACCAAAGAGAAGGTACAGAGGTTCAAAATGTCATTTACTATGATTATCTAATAACTTACTTGACTATTCCAAATGATGAGTGTTCCACCACCAAAGAGCTATGCAGCATTTCAAGAACATGGAAGATTGTTGGGGAAAGGTTAAGGAAGTCATACATTCCATCATTGTTTCACATCCTTATGCATGAATATCGGGGGATTTTTCATCCATTATTAGGAACAGCAATTTTACAATTATAAGGGGTAAAGGGGAGAATTCACTACAAAAATCTTCTAGATTGTTATACAATAATTTCATAAAGAATGGGGGAAGTAAAGGGAATTAATTCAATTGTCATTTGAGTTTAGAAAGATAGCTGTGCAATGTCAAGCAGCCAGCTAGTAAGGAATCATTTTAATAAATATTCATTTGATGTGTAATTCGTTACAGAATATTTTACCACCGATACCTTCAAGTATTTCTAAACAGGAACCCCATCTTTATTGGGGGTCAATAGGGTTCCTCATATGAGGCCCCTGACTGGGGGTACTAGTGTGGTGCACTGGTTAGTTACACCAGCCTAGCTATGCCCCTGATTTTTATAAATATTTCAACAAGCACCACATGTTGTCCAAAGAAATCCATGAAAAAGCTTGCACAGAAATCATGAATTTTGCAAAACTTGGCTTGGAATGCCACTAAATTTTTAAAATTAAAATCCTATGAGATAACTGTATTTCAGGAATTGCAACCATGTGTTAATAAGAATATAGTTAATTTCTGCAACTGAGTATTGGATAATAATTTAATGATCACTTCATGGACCTGCATTTAATTTTTTTATGGACAAAGCATGGTTTTATTTATATGACTAAAGAATTAATGAATGTCAGTGCAAATTTTCGTTAAAGGTGCAAGGGATTAAGATCAAATTAAAAGATTTGAATGAGGTTTGAATGTAAAGGCCAGTGAAATACTTAATTAACTTTCTTTTGCTTTTCTAAGTGAAATTTTGCTTTTATGATAATGTATGTTTTACTGTTGTTATTAATTGACTTTGTTATTGTGCCACATGGCAATGAAATATGATATATAATATTCTTTATTATTATAATTATTATTATTATTATTATTATTATTATTATTATTATTTTATTTATTTTTTTTGTTTCTGTTTCCTGTTACTCATTATTTTTTTTTATTTATTTATTTATTTATTTTATTGCTGTACAATACAGTGGCTGAGTACAAAAGTACAATGTCAAGATTCATACACACTCACACATAAGAATGCACACATTCACACTGACATATAGACATTCATTCACTATTTACAAATTCATTTATGCTATAAAAACCTTTTTAATAACACATTGAATTTATCATTTGTACACAGTGTTATGTTCTCGGATATTTTATTGTAAAATTTTATTCCCATATAACTAGGCAACCTTTCAAAAAGCCGTAGTCGATGGCTGGGAATCGCTAAGTCATCTTTATGTCTTGTGTTATAGTTATGCCTATCAGAATTAGTTTCAGGAAGAGAGTTGAATTTTCTTAAGTGTAGTATAGTCTGATAGATATATAAACTGGGTAGGGTTAGAATTTTCAACTGTTTAAATATTTCACGGCAGGATTCATTGTATTTCAGGTTACCAAGAAGTCTGATCGCTTTTTTTTTTGTAGTATAAATATTTTATTAAAATTTGTAGCTGTGGTATTTCCCCATAGTTCTATCCTGTATAACAGTTGTGAATGATACATATTCCTAATGTAACTATGTCAACCATTGATATTACAAATGCTATAGTTGAGCTAATGAGAAACATAGAAACTAAGTACTAACAGTTGGTCTACAACCCTCCCTTTCCAATATGACACTGGCACTCCAGAATATATTGAAATATATTACTGCATGGCACAAAACAGCAATGGCCTTCATGTCACTCCCGGCTTGCTGATAGAACTGCATAAATGCACACTAACATTGAACTCTCTAATTCAGTATTCCTGAATGCTCTGTCATAGGGGAATTGGGATAAAAAATTTATAGCGCCCACATATTTTAGCCTGAAAGCTTTATTTAAATATAAAGCATAGTTTTGTGGTTTTACTTAAATTAATTAAAAATAAAATATTGTTAAGTTGGGAACATGCCCTATCACTGTGAAATATGGAGTATTCAGAATTTTGAGTGTTACTAATAACTGTCAAACTAGGTGATGCTGGTAATTGTATAATATTACTACTTTTCATATTAGTGACGGCCTCCTTACCTTGACACTATTATTAAAAAAGAATATATGATGTGTTGCATTCATATGACTATTCTCTACTCACTCTTCTATACTATTTACTTCTTTTTAACAAAGATAAACCTTCATTACTTATTTATACAGTTCGTTGTAGGTACAAGAACAACATAGTAAGCTATAGCAATAGTCAAATCTTTTCAAAGCTAGTCACTATGTGATGGCTTTGAAATTCTGTTCTCTTTGAATGAACATGAAAAAGAAAGATAAGAAAGAAAAGAACAGAGATTTGCAGTTCAGAAAAGTATTAAGTATTTGAAAGTTCAAACAAATAATAAAGAATATCTCGGAAATGATTAACACACAAAAATGTTATTTAACATAAATTGTGTGCTTTAATGAGATATACACTTTTTTAAGTAGTAAGATTTTGTCTATCTCTTATGGTTTACTAGTTATGCAAAAGTCATTCAGAATGAAGACAACTTCAAAGATTATTCCCAGAAAATTCAAGATATACATTTCATTTGTAATGATAATATCTTAAACATGATGTTTTAATAAAAATTGTTAGAGCTATTTTTGAGAAAATCAAAATTCTCAAAAAAATTTTCCGTGTAAGGGATAGCTTGAGGTTTGATACGGTAATTTGTATCACAAATTATTTAAATGTAAATAATGATTGTAATATGAATATGTATTTTTATGTGATATTGATTTCAGATGTTTGTTAATTGTAATTATTATTGGTAAATAATAATATACGGCTTTACTGAAACTGTCAATAATAACGCAATAATGCAGCGAGGGGGTGAGCTGTTTATCGTTATTGGGAACAAGGAAGTTATGTAAAGTTTGGCGCGTTTTCGGTAGAAACTTCTGGAATGTTTCCCTAAAAGCAATATGTATTCGTGGTTTTCATTGGATCTTAATATAGACGCTAATGTTGGCGCGTTTTATTAGCCAATAGCAGTTCATTTATAATCTTTAGGCATGTCGAGGAGTGGGAGTATATAAAGTCAGGCCCGAGGTAGATCGCCCCACAGTTCAACAAAATTCTCAATACTTTACACATCGGTCACCCAGTTCAACAAAATTCTTAATACATTACACGTCGCCAGTCAGTCCTTCAGTTCGTCAGGTTACGCGCAGCAGAATTACGAGAATTATTATAAAGTTAATTCTACACAAAGTTGAAATACATAGTTAAAAGTGATAAGTAGGAAGTTATTACAAACAGTTTCAGTTTGGCGAGTATCTAAATCAATATGTAAAAGTGTTAGTGAACGTGTTCGGCCATAAAAATTATAAAACAAATTTTTTTCATCAGTATAATTTCTGGATAAAAGATTCCTTTCCATTTCACAACCTGCAAAGAGATACATGTTCGACCCAAACAGCTAGCTGGAGGACATTTAAAATGAATTATTTCAAAACTGATGCAAATTGCTACGCCAGATGGAGCTACAAACCAAACAAGGAGTGACGTCACAAGATGGCAACGCATGAAGTAAAAACAACATTAATTCTCTCGCAAAATTGGCTCCACAACGTGGGGCTAACAAATACAAAAACATATTAAACAAGCATCCTCCGTCGCATATTGGCGCCCAACGTGGGGCGAAGTGACCAGGAAAGGAACACGATGACCAGGAATGAAGCAGAGTGACCAGGAAAGGATCAGCATAACCAGGACGTGGAACGAATGCAGCAGTGAAATGATCTACAAGACGCAGATTCCAGAAACAACAGGGAGGACAGACTACATGGATAATTGGACATCGTAATTCCGAGATTACGAGGCAACTGGGAAATTCAAACTACAGGACAACAAAACTACGCAGTTTCATCGAAGCGACATACAAACCTAGGAGAGTGGGGCAGACAGCTGGACATCTAAGCAACATCAGCAGATAGCATCAGAAAGGTTAGAAAAGTGTGATTTTAATTCTAAAAAAAAAAAAAAAAAAAAAAGGGGGTAAACAAATTTAAATGTTCCTTAGGAGTGGTAGGATAATGAAAACAATGGCTGCTAGTAATACAGAAGAAATAATTATGGAGGGAGATAGTGTAACAGTTAGTTGTGATTCAATACAGGTTACAGAAAGAAGCCCAGACTTTTTAGGATTTGAGGATGAAAATGTTAGTACAGAAAGTCAGAATAGAATAGCAGGAAATGTTAATCTTGATACTAGTATGATGATTATGGAAATGCTGAAGAATATGGAAAAGAATAATGAGAAATTAAGGGAAGATCTTAGTAAGAATATTGAGAAATTAGAACAAAAACTAACTCAGAAAATGGAAATGAATAATAAAGAATTGAGGGAAGATCTTAGTAAGAGTATTACAGATCAATTTAGGGAAGATATGCAGAAGAGTTATAGGGAATTAAGGGAAGATATTGGTAGGAGCTTAGAACAACAACTAACTCAGAGGAATGAGATATTAGAGCAAAAAGTAGATCAAAGCAGTGAAGAAATGGAAAAGAAAGTTATGAAGCTAGATAGTAGTATGCCAAAAATGAGAGATGAAAATGAGGAAGTAATAGCAAGTGAGATAGGAGAAATTTCAAAGAAAATGTTAGACATGAGCAGAGAAAGAGATAACAAAGAAAGTGAGGTTAATACTAAAAGTGAGGTTAATGTAGAATGTACAGAGTTAGGAAGTCAAATGAGTAGTATTTCAAGTGAGCTAAGAGAGATAAAAGAGGTTATGAATGTAGATGTAAATAAGGCGCAAGTTAATTTCAGAGGGGAAATATCAGAAATACAGAATGAGTCAGTAATGCAAAGAAATAAATTGTACCAAGATGTTCAAATTGAAAACTCCAGTCCAGTACAGTTTAGTACAGATTTGTCAGAGTATTCTCAGATTAAAAAGATAGCAGAAGAATTGAAAATGAAAGTTGGTAAAAGATGTGTTGTTCAAGAAACTGTAGATTGTTTTCAAATGTTATCATATGACGAAATTTCATATGAATACAAGAGGTTATTCATGAACAAAAATTTGAAGGTTAGGTTATGGCTACGAGTAATGTTTAGCCACACACAATTTGATCCAGGAGGGTAAATAGCAATAAGATGTAAAGTAAATGCTGGATAGGTAAAGATGACTTGCAGAGAAATGTATTGGAACGTAAGAGGGTTAACTAAATATATATATATATATGTCATGAGAAAACAGAAATAAATTAAAAGAAAAAAAAATAGAAAAATAAAAAGAAATAAATATTTAAAAAAAAAAATTAAATTTTTAGTAACTGTAACAGTATTTGAAAATTAAGAATGCAAAGATTGAAACTTAATATGATATTAAATTAAAAGTACGTAAATACAATTCCAAGAGTATTGTTAAAATAAAGTACAAAATAACAAAAATTGGTAAAAATAAATAAAACAAATACTTATGTAGCAAACAGAAAAGGTGAAACATTGTCAAGATTTAAGAGATGTAAATATATTTGTAAAGTACAAAATAACAAAAATGGGTAAAAATAATTAAAAAACAAATACTTATGTAGCAAACAGAAAAGGTGAAAAATTGCCTAGATTTAAGAGATGTAAATATTTGTGTAGAAGGTAAATATTTTGGTAAATATGTGTAATAATTACAAAAATCTTAAATGTATAAATTTTTGTCAACAACTTAAGAAAGCAAACAATTTGGTAACATTAATTAAATAATTCAGGGTACAGTATTTGCTATCAAAAATTTGTGATGTCAGATTAATATCTAAATTAATTAAACCAGAGCCAGTAAGTAGTGGCAAGGTAAGAGGAAAAACATGTCGTGTGTTAAATGCGTGTGAAGTGTCAAGTGAAAGTGATAGCGTGTGTTCCAAGATTTAGGAGACTAAAAACCCAATTATAAAATTTCCAAACAGGTTGTAAATATTTATAATTATGTTTCTAGTGGGGCATATGATACGGTAATTTGTATCACAAATTATTTAAATGTAAATAATGATTGTAATATGAATATGTATTTTTATGTGACATTGATTTCAGATGTTTGTTAATTGTAATTATTATTGGTAAATAATAATATACAGCTTTACTGAAACTGTCAATAATAACGCAATAATGCAGCGAGGGGGTGAGCTGTTTATCGTTATTGGGAACAAGGAAGTTATGTAATGTTTGGCGCGTTTTCGGTAGAAACTTCTGGAATGTTTCCCTAAAAGCAATATGTATTCGTGGTTTTCATTGGATATTAATATAGACGCTAATGTTGGCACGTTTTATTAGCCAATAGCAGTTCATTTATAATCTTTAGGCATGTCGAGGAGTGGGAGTATATAAAGCCAGGCCCGAGGTAGATCGCCCCACAGTTCAACAAAATTCTCAATACTTTACACGTCGGTCGCCCAGTTCAACAAAATTCTTAATACATTACACGTCGCCAGTCAGTCCTTCAGTTCGTCAAGTTACGCGCAGCAGAATTACGAGAATTATTATAAAGTTAATTCTACACAAAGTTGAAATACATAGTTAAAAGTGATAAGTAGGAAGTTATTACAAACAGTTTCAGTTTGGCGAGTATCTAAATCAATATGTAAAAGTGTTAGTGAACGTGTTCGGCCATAAAAATTATAAAACAAATTTTTTTCATCAGTATAATTTCTGGATAAAAGATTCCTTTCCATTTCACAACCTGCAAAGAGATACATGTTCGACCCAAACAGCTAGCTGGAGGACATTTAAAATGAATTATTTCAAAACTGATGCAAATTGCTACGCCAGATGGAGCTACAAACCAAACAAGGAGTGACGTCACAAGATGGCAACGCATGAAGTAAAAACAACATTAATTCTCTCGCAAAATTGGCTCCACAACGTGGGGCTAACAAATACAAAAACATATTACGTAAACAAGCATCTTCCGTCGCAGGTTGGGGGATTTTCTTGAAAATTTTCATGTTTTGACATTCAAGAGGTCTCAAAACATGTATTTTGCTTAAATCTCATTATCGAATTTTTGAGTGGAATATATTACTTTCTCTACTTAACTGTATGTACATAATGAATTTGAAATTGAGTTTTGTTAACTATTATGGTTCTTTGTGTTCCATTCTATATTGGGCATGATAGACTAGAAATTTTGCTCAGAGGCCTCTTTAATCAGTTTTGAGATTCTTTACGTATTGTAAATTTATGACAAGGGACCACCAGCTTTACTTGCTTTCAAAGGAAGCTCTGCTAAGGATTTTTATGCATGACAAAATCCACTGTCCTTCACCAGTTTGGACCCACGACCTTGGTAACCATGTAGTTGTAGGGAAAGTAATAAGTGGATATATACATAAATAAGATAAAATTAGGAAGTGTTCCGGTTAAACTGCCCTTAATTTTTATGCCTATTTGAACTAGATTTAAAATGAGTTGAATACTCTTTAAGCTCTTATATTAAAAATTTGAACTCTACCTCTGTACATGCAACAGATTGCCTAAAAGTTGCACATTTTTAGGAGGCTCTCCATAAATTATGGTTAATTTTTTCAGCTTTCAACCAAATTCAGGATTTATGAACAAATATTTCTTCAACTTATTGTATATAAAAATATTTCAAAATTGTAGATACTGTGCTTCACCTAAATATCATAAACCTTTAGAGAGGCTCACAATATGAACTACCATTAATTCTAGAAATTCTATCCAAATTTGAAAAGGCTCAACAAGTTTTACTCAAACTCATGTACATAATTTTGATTCTGTACATGCAGCGTTTTGTGAATTCTTTTGTAATTATATATTGAATAAAGAGCACTAATAATTGCTGTGCAGAAGTGAATGTACCTAAAATGCTAAACCATTCCCAGAACCAAATTCTGGCTGCCACCAAATGTTGTATGTCAAGAGTTTTCAAAGAAGCAAAAATGTGATTTATGGACTTACTTGTATTTTCCTAGTTATCACTCTTCCTTTGGAGATGATTATTTTTCATTCCGGTATGGAGGCATATACTTCTTGGTGATCAACACCCAGTTTCTGACTGATTCTTCAAAGACACAAAAACAAGCTATGGAACATGAGCAGTGGTTGAACAACCAGCTAGAGAAAATAAAACAATCCAAAGAAAGAGCAGTGGTCTTTCAGCATATTCCTTGGTTTGTTAATTCTCCAGAAGAAGAGTCTGATGGATATTTTTCAATAAAAACTGATATACGACAAGAGTGGCTAATAAAACTGAAAGATGCAGGTTAGTAAATGCCAAAGTTTCTTCTAATTAACAACTTTCATAATATAGATGAGTATACATGTCCCATGTTTAATGAGCAGGAGATTTGGACATGCATAGGTGACTGATAATGCATCACATTTAAAGCTTTTCCACCCTTAATTGTTTTAACACCCCTTTTACTACTTTTACAAATTAATTCAAATAAATTCTGTAAAACAGTCAAAAAGTTACATTTGAATTGACTGGGTGTACAAAAGCAGTTAAGTCAAAAAGTGTCGGAAATAAGTTCTCCACAGTCTTTAATATTATTTTATCTGCTCTACCTATGTGTCTAGTTGGTTAAGTCATTCACTTGTAACAGCTAAGTAAAATGAATGTGCAGTGGGAGGTGTGTCAAGAAGTCATAAGTTGTGGGTGTACCAAGACTGTTAAATCTCTGACTTTGGGCTTAATTTACTTTACACCATTGAACTAGCAGTGCAAAATTGGGTAAGTCAGTTATGGAGTTGACTTAACTTACTGTGCATTAGACATTTAAATGACTCACCCAGCTTGACACTGCAGTCATGCAAACATCGAGATAATGGGAACACTAAGTAACAACTAACTCTGATTTATCAACAATACAGACAAGGAAAAGGAATTATTGCAACTGTCTATATTATTTCAGTAAAGCATTGCCACCTAAAACCCAACAATGACCATTTGCAATTCCAGTAATATAGCATTGATACTGGTGGCATTTTACTCACACTTTAATAGATTGGTGGCTCAATACTAATGTATATCTTGTGAAGTGAGGTGCTACACAATGAGTTCAAGAAGTGGGAAACTGGTTGAATGGCTGCTAAGGAAGCTACTAATCATAATGGTAAGTTTAAATGTTTACTTCACTGCTTTAAGATAGTGATAACGTCTTTATGACTGCCTTAAGACTGGCCCCATGGCTCAGTCAGTAGAGCACTTATCTGCTTTGCAAGGGGTCTTGGGTTTGATTTCTGGCTGGGAGTGGGAATGTTTCTCTAGCCAAGATTATTCCCTATCCTCCACAAGGTCTGGAATTATGACTGAGAATGTGAATCTGTGAGTGATCTGATTAACAAAAGCCCAAAGTAATCTAGAAATCCAATGACAAATGTATGCAAGTTAGCACCATTGCCAATAAGGCAATATGCTCCAAAGGTGAAAGAGTATAAATGTAACAAACAAAAGAATGCCTCAAATACAGTGCAACTTAGAAAAATTGCTTTTCTCTTTTACAGAAGAAGAGATATTTACCACCCTCAGGTGTTATACAAGCTGCTATAGAGGATTCAGATGACAGCTGTATAGATCCTGACTTCGGCATTGAAGAATTCACTAGCTCAGATTCATAAGATGAGGGGATAAGGAAGAAAGAATCCAAAATAATGCTTGATTTAACCAATAAATCTAGTGTAAATGATGAACATAATAAACTGGAAAGTGAAAATTGTGAAGTAGAAAATGGTTTGACTGTTACTAAAGAGGAAATAAACGAAGTGGAACCAATATTAGCAGATGAAGATATCAGGCTGTAGTGAACAAGCAAGGGTTGGAAGGGGATATGAGAAAAGTCAGGCAAAAAGGAAATGTGCAAGAAACAGTAGAAAAGATTACACTACTCAGAAACGAAAAGCAATAAAGGCTAAAGTTATACAGCACCTTGAATCATGTAAGATGAAGTGCAAAGAACGAATATGTGATGACACTATAAAACAAATTAATAATGATTGCTGGAAAATGGGTAATTTTGATAAGAGGGTTTCATACATATGTAATTTGAAACAGATAAAAGACAAAGCTACTAAAAGACCAAGAACAGGGGATATACAACAACATTTTTGACAATTTACAGTTGATTATCACTTATACATAAATGGAAAATTGGAACAAGTCTGTAAATTTTGTTTTTTGAAAGTATTCTGTGAGACTAAAGGGTTTATGGAAATGGTAATTCAGAAGAAATGGAGTAACATTTATGGTATTTTAGATGATGGTGGAAGGAGCAAGCATGAACCTGGTAACAAATTTTACAGTGAGGTAATTGTCTCTGCCTGTAATCATTTGCTTTCTATTCCAACATACAAAAGCCATTATTCCAGAAAAAACTCTTAGAGAAAATAGTTACCACCTCATATCATTCTAAGTGCATTATATGAAGAATATTTAAATGCCCTTCCTAAAAAACATATTAGTAGGATCAAGGAAATTATTTTCCATGATCTTAAACTATAAAAAAACCAAAAGTGGACACATGACAGACATGTGATAGACTTCAGTTGAAGATAGAGATTTCTGAAAGTGGAAAAAAAAGCTTGGGTTCCAATGAGATAAAGAAGTGCATCAGGAAAAGGCTGACTTAACATATGAAGAAAAGTTGAGGCAGTGTTTTTAACACTTAAATGATTTCAGTCAAATTATATAATAAGTAAATTCAATAACAGCCCGCCTTGAAGCAATGTATGTAATAATTTGTAAAATGAATGTAACAGTCATTGCATGTGCTTATATTATTGTATCCATGTGTAATAATGCTATGTGAACATATTACGTAATTTAATAATGTAGAAGCTGTGAGAATAATAAGTTAAACATTCTAACAATAAGGTAACAATGAGGTAACCTTGAGACAATAATGAGTTTGAGAGTTTAAATGTTACTTGTGACTCTTGGAAGCATTAATGTAATTTTAGTGACAGTTTATAAAAAAATAGCTAATCAACAACCAGAAAAAGTAGTTAAATGCAGGTATTCTATTGGAGTAAAAATAGCCAATCAGAGACTTGAAATACAGAAATTTACAAGTTTAGATGGTTGAAATCTAGTCAGTTGCCTGCAGACAGAGTTACTATGCAGACGCGAGATGTGTCCTCGAGAAATTAAATACGTATTCGTGTGAGACAAAAATAGTATATGTATTAAAAAGTGCAAGTATTAAATAAAAGAATCTCTCAGCTCTCGATATCAGTGAAGTGGTATTTAATTTGTGTCAAGGATTAATAAAAAGGAGTGAATTAAAACTTAAAATCTGTGTAAGCCTACATTCTTGTCGCATCACGCCCTGCCAAGACTTCCATGTCTCCAACAAATACTGACGCAGCCGAGGCAAACATAAATATTAAATATTTAAAGAAACAGTTAAATTACAAAGCTATTATTATTTTTAAACTTGGGGCAAAGACCACCTGAAAGTACATTTGGGGCAAAGGCTACCGGAAAATGTTTACTATACGTGCAGTTGCAACTACTACAAGTTCGGTTCCCCAACAGTTGAAATATAATACAACTCCTTCAATACAAACTACTTCAAATTGGCTTTTCATACGTAGCAGCAAACAACGTAAAGGACAATTCTTCTTCAAATTGGCGTCCATACGTGGAGCTGAATAAATAAGCAATTACAACAAATCAACTTCTTCAAAGTCAACTATCAAGTCACTCTCAAGAAATGATTCCTGCTATAAAAACCATAACATTTGACTTGCAACAATGCTTGCCAACTCCAGTGGTCAATACCTCCATTGTCTTCTATAAAAGACAGCTATGGATCTATAACTTGTCAGTCCATGCTTGTGATGACCAGCAAGCATACTGCTTCATGTGGCATGAAGGACAAGCCTTAAGAAGGGCTAATGAAGTAGGTTCCTGCCTTTACAAGCACCTTAACAACTTCATCTGGATGTAAAAAACATCACCATGTATTCTGATTCTTGCCAAGGACAAAACAAAAACAGTCTCATGGCAGTAATGTGTATGGTCACACTTCAGGAACAACCAACTCTCCAATCTATTGATCACAAGTTCCTAATACCTGTTCATACACATATGGAGAGTGCTGAAGATCATGCAATCATAGGGAAAAAGAAAAGGAAGTAAGGTATTCCTATTCATCACCTCATGACTGGATGCAGCTTGTTTGCCTGCCAGGTAAGAATAAGCCATTTGTGGTTAGTGGAATGTCTAGAGAGGTTTTTTATGACTTTTCAGTTTTGGGAAAAGAACTTGTGTTATGAAAGGTTGATGTAAATGGAGAAAAAATTGTTTGGAAGGGCATACAGTGGCTCTGTTTTCAAAAGGGTTCTTTTAGGTAATTCTTTTTCAAGTGCATGTTAAGGAAAGATGATTTCAGATTTTCCAGTATTCTCAGAAGACGAAATGAATCTGCAGGTGTCAAACCACTTAAGAAATTTTCTGGTCCAAACACAATAAACCTTGCAAAAAAGGACTTGCTGGACCTACTTCCATTTATCTAGCCCACATTCTGGGAATTCTACAGAGGTCTGAAAACATCTGAGGTGATACCGATGAGGATGTTGAGTGAATTTGTTTTTAGTATTCAGTTAATATTTTGGATGGTGAAGACAATTTCATGGAAATTTAAAGAAAAAAGAAAGTATATAACATTAAGTCACATTTCTTGTTTCTTTACTTTGTATTATATTATGTTACATTTTGTCAAATTCTGTTAAATTTAACCTTGTTTTTTTTTTTTTTTTTTTATAAAAGACTAAAAAATATAATACTTAATGTGTGCGATTGATTATAGGGTATTATTTTCAAACATTATAATGTTTGAATCAATTGAATCAATGTTGCAGGCTTATTGTAAAGAAAATAGGAAAGTAGTATTATGTGGAGATTTAAATGTAGATTCTTTAAAAACCGGAACACAACAACAGAGGGTAACAAATGTTCTAACATCTTTGAATATGGCAAACTACATCAGTAGTCCGAGAATGGTAGGAAACATAAAACCAGCTATCAAATGTATAATAATGCACAGTAGCATAGGCAAATACAAATTATCAAACTTTGATACAGGTTTCTCTGATTACAATGGTCTCTTGTTAGAACTAAGGTTAGAAATATCCAAATGTGGAAGGCCAATTTACCATATTTTATACACAAAAGATGCTATTTTGACTCTAACAATAATTTCTTTATGTCATTAATTAGTAAAGAGTCATGGGTAAAGGTATATAACTCATCCACAGTAGATTCAAAATGCAATGCTTTTATGAACATCTTTAACTATTATTTCAATGTAGCATTTCCTTACAAAAAAGTAAAGCTACATAAAAAACAAAATACAAAGAAAATGTGGATCAGCAAAGGTAATAAAACCCTATATAGGAAACCGCAACATCTTTGAGAATAAATAAAACCACTAAAAATATTTTAGTTAAAAATTATTTTAAAATATATAGAAAAACATAAAATAAAGTTATTAAAATTGCTCAAACAAAATATATAGAGAACCATATACTTAGTTCTGAAAACAACGCAAAAACAATATGGAACATAATAAAGAAAGAAAGTGGCAATTCTAAGCCTAAGATAATGGACAATGTTCTAAAAACAAACAACGTTATAATAAAAAATCCATCAATCATATTTAATTGTCATTTTAATTCTATAGCCAGTAGAATGGCACCATTACAAAATAATACCACTAATAAAGAAATCAAGATAAATAAACTCTGTAATAGTATCTACCTAAATCCAACTACTAAGAGTGAGATAATAAACATAATTAAAGCAAAAAAGAAAAGCTTATACACAGGTATAGATGAAATACCAGAATATTAATTAAATTATTTAGTACATATTTAGCCAAACGTTTGACAGAGATTTGTAACCTATCAATGATAACCAGCAACTTTCCTGATCTATTTAAAATTGCAAAAATAATTGCATTATTCAAGGATACTGATTGACAGGCTGTAAACAATTATAGACCAATCTCTATTTTATCTGGTTTCTCTAAAATATTGGAAACAGTTATGTATAATCGCATTGCCCCATTTCTTGAGAAGTATGTATCATCAAACGCTCAAAATGAGTTTTCATACAGAATACCATTGAAGGAATAGAAAAGAATGAAAAGACAATTGCAATATTTGTTGATTTCGGTAAGGTGTTTGACTTAGTCGACCATAATATACTTTTAACAAAGCTAGATTGCTGCGAAATAAGAGGAATGTGTCATGAATGGTTTAAGTCCTACCTCTCTGACAGAAAACAAATGGTTGTAATAAATAATACTGAATCAACTATCAAAACTGTATATTGTGGAATTCCTCAAGGATCGAACCTTGGTCCTTGTTATTTTTAGCATATATTAATGATTTGCACTAAATCTAATAACAAAACCATTTTGTTTGTTGATGATACAAATTTGATTTTAGAGGGAAAGATTTTCATGAGTTACAAATTCAGATTAATAATTCACCTGAAACAAATGGTATGGTTCACAAATAATAAACCAGTACTGAACACTAAAACAATCAGTGGGTATGCATTTCAATACTTGTAATAATGATAATAATAGGCTATTACCAATTATAAATGTAAGCAATAATGTTATTAAGCATAATGAATAAACTAAGTTTTAGGGATACCTCTTTAAGTTGGAAACCACACATCACCAACACAGAATGTACACAGCTCTTTATGCAATTAGAGTATTAAGAAAAATACGTAATATACAAACTTTTACTAGCTGTATATAGTACATATGTAAAATCTATAATAATGTATGGTGTTATTTTATGGGGTTGTAGTACTCAATTAATGGAAATATTTCTCATAAAGAAACAAATAATATGAACCATAAGGAATGTAAGTACGGTCACACTTATAAAGCTTACTTTGAAGTGACTTTGAAGTGCTGATTTATATCTGTTTTATACATAAAAATATTCACCCGTTTAATTTTAACTATGAGATTCATACTCATTTTAGTCATAATTGTAATCAGATTCATATATAAAATAATAGAACTTCTAAGAAGCATCAGTCAATTTTTCACACTGGAATTCCACTACATAACACAATAACAAAAAAATACAAACGTAAATGCAAACGATTCAAGCATGTGGTAAAGAAATTCTTAATATAAAACTGCTTCTACAGCACAAAAGAGTTCCTTGAACACCTCAACAACTCCAGTGATAATTATCAAAAGTGCAAACTATATATTTGTAAATTATGCTCTGTGCAATGTAAATAATAGTGTGTTTTTCTTATGTATTTAAGCTATGTAAATATATGTATTCTCTTATTATAAGCAATATTTGAACGAAACCAACCTAATTCTGTAAAAGAATATTATGGTGAATAAAGATGACTATGACTATGCCTTGTTTCATTATTGTTGCACTACTTTTATGCAATATTGTTTTGCCATATACTGATAAATTTGAAAATGCATATAAATTATTTTATCCTGAGAAAACATACAGAATTGCTTCATACTTAAATATGTCATTTTCACTGTAAATTCTGGTAGCAAACAATAAATCTTCTAGTGATAATATAATATAACATTTATGTAGAAGTGGGCATGTCAATGTGTTGTGCAAAATCAGGTACCTAAGTCACATATTCACCCTCCAACCTTTCAGCTAATCCTTAATAACAGATGAAGTTGTACAGGAATTAAAGCAGCTTCATGTGTATGTTTATAATATTAACCGAGGAACTTTTTATTTTTCAAAATGTGTAGAGTTTTGGCACATAGAGCATTTGGGAAATTTATTTTAATCTTTAATTTAATTTTTCTCAGCATAAGGTTTTTTAACTTAACTGCTTTTCATACCCAGTCGAGAATTATGCACCCCAAAGCATGGTAATGGCACAAGGGCACATCACTGCAATCACTACAAACTGTGCCTGGTTTGTATGCTGCAACATACCATACACTTCCAAAATGGATGTGCAAGGTTTTTTACTTTCTCTACTACGTATAGTAAGTAGGGGAAGTATTGCATTCCACCCAAAAATTCGATACCGGGATTTCACCGGAAATACATGTTTTGAGACCTCCTGAATCCAAAAAAAGCATTTTTGGAAACATGTCCGTGTGTGTGTCTGTGTGTGTGTGTGTGTGTGTGTGTCTGTGTGTCTGTGTGTGTGTGTGTGTGTGTCTGTGAACAGCATAACTCAAAAACTAACAGTCGGATAAACACCAAACTTGGTATTTACGTTCAGTATCTTCCAGAGATGAGACACGAAGATTTTCAAGAAAATCCCCCCACCCCAGACTACCCTTTACATGGAACATTTTTCGAAAATTTTAATTTTCTCAAAAATGGCTCTAACGATTTTGATAAAAATATCATATGTTTAAGATAATGTCATGAGAAATGAAATGTATATCTCGAAATTTCTGGGAATGTCTCCAAAAGTATTCTTCATTATGAACGACTTTTGCATAACTGGTAAACCATAAGAGATAGACAAAATTTTACTACACAAAAAATGTAGATCGCGTTAAAATACACAACTTATATCATATAACTTTTTTTTGTTGAGTGAACCGTTTTCGAGATATTGCTGGTTATTTCCTTAAATTTTCCAATACTTATACTTTTTCTCAAATTCGTTATTCATTTTTTTTATGTCCTGGACATGCAAAGAGAATGGAATGCGCCACATAGCAACCAGCGTTAAAATATTTGACTATCGCTTAAAAGCTACCATATTTCCCTTGCATCTACAAGAAAATTACCAATAAGATTGACATCTCGATATCTCGATTAACATGAAGCATATGGAGAATAGGCGTTTGTAATAATAGTGTGTACAAGAGTAGAGAAAGTCATGTGAGTGTAACACATCAGATTTTTTTGATAGTGGGATCCTTTTAGAG
The DNA here is from genome assembly GCA_030765065.1 of Deroplatys truncata. Classification (NCBI taxonomy): domain Eukaryota; kingdom Metazoa; phylum Arthropoda; class Insecta; order Mantodea; family Mantidae; genus Deroplatys; species Deroplatys truncata. The sequence continues at coordinate 52,354,816 of CM060982.1, forward strand.
AAGTGTTTTCCTGTTAGCCTAATGGTGGCAGATGCTTCAAACTTTCTAGTCCTATATATAGAATGGAAGGTGACCTATAATAATCTTTGAACAGGACGACTCTTTGAATAAATAGGACAAAAAATCTTTGTGTAGTTTTGCTGTTTTTAAAGTAGTTTTTGAGAGAAAAGCAAAAATTGCTTAATATTAACACTATTTTAAATATGGATTCTATGAAACTTAAATACTTTTTCAAATACTTGTTAGAGAAGATTGAAAGATAAGTATTTTCTGCATATTTAAATACATTTTGAATTAAAACAATTTGCACTCTTATTATTATGATAAGCTTTCAAAATTTATCTCAGTTGAATCTACATTGTTAGCCACGAGATTATACAACACGACAACACTGTAAGATAAAAAAAAATGCACTTGAGGGTTTGTTTATAAAGAAACATACTCCAGCTGTTGTTTATTGCGCATATGGCTTGTTTTTGAAACAGAAGATTACCAGTTACAAAATGGCTCACTTTACTAATGCCAAGTATTTTGAAATGCTACTCATTTATGGTGAAACACATTGAAATGTTGCAGCTGCAGCAAGAATTTATCGAGAAAGATTTCCAAATAGATGAACACCACATCATAGGATATTTGTTTTCATATGTCAAAGAGTTCTAGATACAGGAAGCGTATCTCCTCATGTTGAAGGAGTTGGTCAAAGAAATGTTGCACAAGAAGAAGAAATCCTTCACTTGATGGAAGAAGATCCTGAAAGCAGCAGCCGTAGTATAGCTCGCACTATTGGCATATCTCATTGGACTGTTTTGAGAACATTAAAAGAAGAATTGCTATGCCCTTATCATAAAAAAAAAATGAATAAATAAATAAAAATACTCAGCACGTCCAGTATCTCTCTGAAGCAGATTATACAACAAGGGTAGCATTTTCCAATTTCCAGTTAATCTGTTGAATTTGCTGTGTTGCAATATTGTACAAAATAAAATAGTAATTATCTCAAGAATGGAAAGCTTTATGGAAAATATGTATTATTTTATTTATTTGTGCTAGCAATCTTCCTTAGAATATGGGTATACATCAGACCGGGCTGTTATCTTGCCATATTCTACCCATATTTCTTTCTTTATATATAACGTAAAAATGATGATAATAATATAATAGTAATAATAAAATAATAAAACTAATAATAATAATAAAACTAATAATAATAATAATAATAATAATAATAATAATAATAATAATAATAAATATAATAATATCTCTTAACGTCTCATGGTGAAGTATAATTCACATCTCTTTTTATTGACCATAAACATTTCTTTTTTACTTTAGACAGGTACTCTCCTACCTTTTTGTTATCCTTGTTAAATATCTTGCTTAAGGCTACTTTTCTGTCCAGTTTTAACCATTTCCCATTTATGCCTTCCTTTCTCCAATGCTGTGTACCTTTGCAATCAAACACAATATGTTCCAAATCTTCTCTTTCCCCACATATTGGACACTGATTCTGTGGGTACCCATTTCTCATTCCTTTTAGTCTGCATACACCTGCTCGTACCCAAGCTATACTCTCTCTTTGTTCTGTATTTGAGTTGTCCACATACTCTTCTCTTGCCCATGCATTTCTTATTAATATGAATGATTCCAAGGAAATTTTCTTCCTAATGCTACTAAATGTATTCTGTATAAAAATTGTATTAAGGAAAAACACTCAAAACAACGGGCTCTTTCATAGTTTAAAAGGATGATCATAGGTCACCTTCTACCCTCTATACAGTCCTCTAAATAAGGCAGTTCAGAATTAGTCTGCAAGTAATTGATATGCAGAATCTGTTTGTAGTTAGAGGCCCCCCCGCCCCCACATTATCAAACAGTTGCATACGAGTAAACATGTAAAAAAAGTAACTTATGTACTACTTTACGGTTTTTTGTAAAAGAAAGATATGCTTAAAACACCAACTAACCAGATCTACACAACCCATTTGTTTATCACAATCATATATCAAGCTTGTTAAGTTGTCATTTTAGTATGTGTATCCAGCTTTCCTGTTTTCAGTCATTACAAATTTCAAACAAATTTTCACCAGTTGGAGAAAGTTAAACCACACCTCTAGGTCTATGAAGATCCTGTGCGTTCAAGTCCTTTGTAATCCCATACAATTTGAACACATTATTCCAGACTAGTATATCTTATGTTTCTTTCCTGAGCAGCCTCTGTTAAAGTAAAATAAAATATTGTACCTTAGAACATGAGAGAAAAATAAATGGAGACAAAAGTCAGGTAGTAGTGCATTGAATGTTTTCTAAAGTCAAACTGTAAAATTACTCCTTTCAACAGCTGAAAATCTTATTGCTGGTCTGTGCTTATTATTACTAACAGAGGAGGCAGCATATCTATTTGGAGTCTAACCAATCTGAAGCCATAAATGGCATAGCAGAAAAGTCCTTTTATACACATATATATTTGTCGCTAAACACATTCACATGACTTTCTTCACTCTCTTATCATTTATTTTTATATAGCTTCTACAAACTTTTCTTTTGAAAGCTTATTTTTCTCTACTTCATATTAAATGAGATAAAATTTTGCAAAAGTAGTGTGACTACACATTTCAATGTAAATACAAGGGGGAGTAGAGGAAACCAAATCCAATCAGATGTTTAAAAGCACCTTGCTGTATGCTACCCTTGAAATTCATACATTTTCAGAAATGACAAGAAACAACTGAATAGTGATAGCACTTTAAAAAAATGATAAAGTATGAAAAATTCAAACCAATAATAATGAATATCTTGGAAATGGCTGATGCCACAAGAAAGTTATTTGAAATAAATTGTGTTATAACTACACCACATTTTCAGTGTAGTAAGAGCTCTCCCTTTCCCTCTCCCCTCCTCTCTCCCTCTCTCTCTCTGTTTAACAAAATTATAAAATTCCTTCTGCCTAAAAAGGATTTCACTGGCTATTCCCAAAAAATTCAAGATATACATTTTATTTGTCATGCAAATATCTTGAATTATGCTATTTTAATCAAAATTACTAGTCTTTTTTACAATATCAAAAATATTGAAAATTAATTTTTCTATGTAAAGGATAGTTTGGATCAGGGAATTTTCCAAGTAGCATCCTTGGAATATGCTGAACCTAAATACCAGGTTTGGTATTTATCGAACATTTCGTTTTAGAGTTATTCTGTTCTCTCTCTCTAACAAATACATGTACACATGCACACAGATCTTTTTCTAAAATGCTTTTTATGGGTTCAGGGACCTGAAAACATCTATTTCTGGTGAAATTTTTGGGTGGAATATAATGTACCTACTTTCTCCACCTACCATAGGTATGTGGTAGAGAAAAGTGAAGTGAATTCACTTCACTTAAAAACATTTATATGAATATCTTGATAGGTTTTAGTTAGTCTTTGTGTTTTATGTAAAGAATTGAAGTCAAAAGCGTAGTCAGAAAATTAAGGGGAGGTTATGTTTAGGGGTCCATTTTGTAAACAATTTGCAGCAATTCAAATGTTAAATATGAATTAATTCGGAATGGAAATATTTAAATAAATTGATTTTATATTCACAGATTAAGATGCGCAATTGGAATTGAAATTAGAATAGGATGTTTTGTGTATTCTATGCGGAAAATGTGTTGTGACATGAAATTTGAATTACTTATTCTAATTGAATGTAGACTTTTTGATTGGAAATCAAATGTACTTCTTTTTATACTAAATAAATTATTTGAATTAGTGACCACTGTGAACTATTTTATATTACTGCTGCAGGCCATTTTTTCACTACAAAATAGGGTTTCTAGTTATGTTCTAAACTGGGAGTAATTGCACTAATTTGGAAACCACGCAAATTTAGCCCCGAAACAAAAACATGTCCCTGATATCTTAACATAGTTGTACCAGTGCCATCTAAACCACAGTTTCTATTGCTGTCACCTCTGCATGTCCAAGACGTGTGGCATAAATATAGCGCCACCAATACAATTGGGAGATACAATTAGGAAGTACCTCATTCCAGCCAACCTAGAAAGATGCTATTATTATTTTAATGGAGATATTTTTGGTATTAATTTTTACATTCTTTTATCAAGGGGGGTTCCAATCTCCCCCCCCCCCCTGGCTATGCCTTTGGTTGAAGCAGTGCATTGAAAGTGTAATTAATTTTCCATAGTATGTAAGACATTTTGAAAGTTTTGCTTTGTTATTTTAATACTTAGGTGTGGAACATGTATTTGCTGGTCATCTGCATCGTAATGCTGGTGGTATATTTGAAGGGATGCCAGTAACAGTAACTACAGCCATAGGAGGACAATTGGGCTCAGATCAGTCTGGTGTACGGATAGTCAAAGTTCTTGAGAAAGAAATTCAACAGCAGTTTTATGCACTTGATGATCTGCCTTCAACAGTTGATTTATGATACCAATCGCTTGCAAAGTGTGTTTTGCAATGTTTATTAAACCTCCATTGAGTTTATAATGCCTGCTAAATTTAATAGCTATATCTTACACATTATTGGTAGCAAAGACAGATGTGTATTGTTGTACATATGCAAATTTACCATAAAAAATGTGAAGGTCTGATGCATTAAGATATTACAACTATATGTTTTGACCATTACTCTGTAGAAGCAGAGCCCTGTTTAATCAAGTAAAAGTATTAGCATTGTATCATTTGCCAAGTTTTCTTGAGTGCTCAGCAATGTAATCCTCAATGGTAGGTTTTGGACTTTGTATGTGGTGGTAGCAACAACAAATGTTTAGGTTCCATTATGTTTAAGGCCTCCCCTGGCATCTCATTTTCATATTAATCTCCACTTAAATCTCTGCTAGGCTGATGTAACTATACCAAAGTGAGAAGCCAGCTAATCTGCCATTCCAATGGGGGGCTATCATGAAGATCATGGGTACTACTAGATTAAAAATTAATTAAAATGTGGAACACATTTGACTATACACAATAAAAAGTTGGAGTAACATTTTCCCTTAAATTACTGGACCAACATTCCTTGAGAAATACACAGTGATAATTAGTGCCTGCATTAACTTATGTGTTAACAGATCTAAACAGCAAGTCTGCTAAATTCCAAGAGGTGCATAGCACAGAGAAGTATCCAACTGCCATTTTTCTTTTCCTGTTTACAGTTGCTGATAATCTCTTGTGTTTAAAAAAAAAAAGTTACAGTTTAATGTAGTAGAAGTTAATTAATTTATCTGCATATCACTCATATGTTAGTATTTTATTTTATAATTAAAATAACAAATTCTAGTGTATAACTTTGATTTCTTATGAGCATTGTTTTTTACATTTCTGTAAAGATTTCTTGGATCATGAAATGGATGCAAGGAACAACATTGATGTTTGTGTATTTTATTCATCTTCTAATAAACATGCTTGTGTGGAGTAACTCTGTACAAGCTGAGTTTCATTTATTGCTTTTCCACTGATGGTAATTCTGAGGAAAATGGCTAAGCAGCATTCTTCTCCATCCCATGTCCACACCTCTCTGAAAGCTAGAGATAAAAAAGGCTTTAGTGAACAACAAATGTTATTTATTTATTTATTACTTTTTTTACATTCTTTTACCTGGAATAGTTGCTAGCCATTGTAACATGAATAGTCATGTGCAAGACTTTCTCTCACATGAAAATAAATATAATCACATTCACAATTTTGCAGGGAATAAGATTGAAATGAATTACTGAAATGTAATGTAAAGTCTGCCTGATATATTTTAGATAAAAGCGAAACAATTACACATATGTTTAAATAAAAATTCTACTTCAAATTACATGTACATTGTACATAAAAATAGCTGCTGTCTTTGGAGTTATATAATAGCTTATATGCGTTATATTTATTAGACTATTTTGACATACAGAGCAAGGTGCACATAATACCAGCTCTTTTTTTTTTTTTTTTTAATATTGGCATCTTTCTATTATTTTACTCTTGAGCACTTTCCATGCAATTATGACAGGTGTAAATAGAATGCTCTGGACAGATTGGTTTCTCACAATTATGCACAATAGCATACACTCTTTCTTTGTTTCTCTGTTCTTTCTGTGAGGGCAAAATGCACAAAACTTAGGTTGAATGTCTTCAGTTTTCCTTTTCTAGAGCGCTCAATCCCTGCAGTTCTTGTTATAACATCATGTAATGTCTGTGGCAAGTTTGTGATGGAAGAACAGCTTATAAGGTGCAGCTTCACGACATCAAGAGTCCACTTCTTCAAAAATACCCTTCTTGGTATGGATTCCTTGGTGTTTTCCCTGTATATTATCTGGCTGTTGATTCCACCAATATTCAGAAGTGAAAAAAATGTTGTTAGAGGCCATTTGCAACTTACTCTAGATCAGGCATCATCAACTGATTATGGCACTAGTTATGTGCAAGATCACAACTGTTGTGTCAACCCGCACATAAGCAGGCAGTTCAATCTCTGGGTAATGTTGCTCCAGAGGTCGGCGTGTCATGGCGGGTGTCACGTAACGTCAGGCAGGCTACCCTGTAGAAAAAAACATCGCTAAAATTTCGCGAATGTGTGGCATTTGGCTTTTTAAATGCCCTAAAGTTGTTTAAGCACTTCTGATTGTATTCGGCACCATTTATTGAATTGGTTATGTATTCAGGCATGATTTTATCAGCAGTCAACAATCAACATGGAGAACTTACGCATTGTTGCGGAGAATGAGATCTTAAATAATGACGCTGTCCTAATAGAAAATTGGGACATAGAACAACTTGCAGAAGAGCTAGCAAGCTTAGGAGGCAGTTCGGCACTTCTCAGGAGCTCTTCAACTCATACTTGCATGAGTTCATGTACAGCAGCTGTCCCAATCGGAGTGTGCTTCAGAATGTTCTTGTGGCACTCTCCGAGAATTATCTTGCGGCATAACATCTTCACAGCTCTCTTATCAACTTCCTTTTCATCTTTCTTTTCTTCCAAAATTTCATATTTCTTCATTGTCTATCCTCCAGAACTTCATCTTTCTTCTACATCTGTCTCACAGAACATCTACATCTGTCTTCCTTATATACATAGATGTAAAACAACCTTTATTAAGGCTAACAATTGCATCCTGAAAGAGCAGACATGCCCTTATTTAGTTCTGTTACATTTGTCTATTGCATCACGGTAATTATTTAGTTGTATTACATTTGCTCACTGTTGCACGGTAATTATTCAGTTGTATTGCACAAACGCTAATGGTCATTACTAAACGCCAAGCATTAGACAATTATAACAATATTTTTTACTGCTTTGCGGTTATTATTCAGTTTTATTGCATTTATTCACTGTTTCGTGCTTTTCTATTACTACAACGTGTAACAGTTCGCAACAATACCAAACTGTTTCCGATTTTACTAATGCGGCAGAATTTTTTCCGTTTAACAGTTGGTACCTGACATTTCGCATTTACATCGTCCGCCATGACATGTCAACCTCCGGAGCAACATTACCAATCTCTGCAGTACATAGTGGCGGAACAATCATGTCGGAAGAAGGGACATCCGTTAGGCCATCTATGCCAGTTAATTTATTATTATGGGAAGAGTCCTTTCTGTTTATTGAAAAGGGGGCATGCCCACAATAGCTTTACACAACAGAAGAAATTTCAACCTATAATGGCATTATTCCTCCCTTCAAATGAGTATGAAAAATACAAGAGAGAAGAATAAATCACTCTCATCCAAAACTTAAAGGACACTCTTGTGACTCAGCATGAAGATCATCAAGTTAGCGACAATCTGTATATCTCAGCTATGAGATTTCATTACAAATTGTGAAAAAAAGGAAACCATTTGTTCATGGAATGTGGGTTAAGGATTGTTTTGTTATGACAACCGAGTAGCTTTGTCCTGAGTTGGTTCCAGGATTTGAATCTATCAGATTGCCACCTTCTACAATTATGTGATGCATCCAGGAAATGAGTGAAGATGTTAAAGAACAGCTTATCAACACTGGAAAGGGTTTTGTTGCATATTCCTTGGCAAATGTTGAGAGTACAGATATCAGCAACACTGTCCAACTGATTATTTTTCTATGAGGTGTGGAAGAAGGTCTTAACATTACAGAGGAATTATTAGACTTAGTTGCAATTAAAGAAACAATAACAGGAACGGATATCTTCAGATGCATGGAAGAGGCTGTGCAGAAGATGGGACTGGCATGGAATAAACTAGTGTCAGTGGCAACTGATGGCACTCCTGCAGTGATTGGACATCAGAACTGGATTTGTGGGATGAGTCAAGAATAAAATGAAAGAGCTTAATATTGTGCATGAAGCTGTACCCATTCATTGCATCAAACACCAACAGAGCTTATGCGCTAAAAGTGTCAGCCTCCAAAACATAATGGAAGTGGTTGGTTAAGCTACTAATATAATAAAGTCGAAAGGAATGCAACATCATCAGTTCAAGCAGTTCCTTGAAGAACTAGATGCTGATCATGGTGATCTACCATATCATTGTGCAGTACAATGGCTCAGATGTGCTAAGATGCTGAACATTTTTTTTTAAGCTGAGAGATGCAATTGGATTATTTTTGGAAATGAAAATAAACCGGTACCCGAGTTGAAAAATGAGGAATGGGTGTCTGCTTTGGCCTTCCTTGCAGACATTATTGAAAATTTAAGTGTCCTAAATATACCTCTATAAAGAAAAGAATGAATCATAACGGATCTCTTTGGCAGAGTAAATGCCTTCAAAATCAAACTATCTCTGTGGGAAAGTCAGTTGCCTGATAAGAACACTTGTCATTTTACAAAACTATCTTTATTGTACAACACTGTCGTCCCTTTGCAAAACTTTCAAGAATTTGAACAAGTGTTGAAACAGCTGAGTGTAGAATTTCAATGTAGATTTCAAGAGATGGATAAATGTATTCAACTTTTCCATATCTTTGTTGTACCAATTCCGCCAACTATACTAGCATAATCTAGAAATTATTGATGTGTAAAATGACATAGAACACCAGGATAAATTTAGAAATAAAGCTATTCTCCAGGATTTTTTAAAAAGTTTTCCCCAGTGAAGATTTCCCCGTCTGCATAAACTCACTGGCAGAATGTTATGTATATTCGGGACCACAAACTTATGCAAGCAGGCACTTTTGCTCATGATCACAAAATCTTGCTACAGATGTCAACTGTCAGACTGTAATCTGCAAACTATCCTTTGAGACGGTAATTTGTATCACAAATTACTCAGATGTAATTAATGATAATAATATGAATATGTATTTTTATGTATCATTGATTTCAGAGGTTTAATAATGGTAATTATTATTGGTAAATAATAATATACGGCTCTACTGAAACTGTCAACAATAACGCAATAATGCAGCGAGGGGATGAGTTGTTTATCAGTACCGGGAACCAGGAAGTTACGTAATGTTTCGCGCCCTTTTCGGTAAAAGCTTCCAGAATGTTCCTTAAAAGTAATATGTATTAGTGGTTTTCATTGGATAGTAAAATAGACGCTAATGTTGGCGCGTTTTATTAGCCAATGGCAGTTCATTTATAATCTTTAGGCGTATCTTGAGGCAAGTCTATAAATAGTGTGGGTTCAAGAGAGCGTTCCCACCAGTTCTACAAAATTCTCCGTACTCTACACGTCGATCCCTCAGTTCATTTATTTCGTCAAGTTACGCGCAGCAAAATTACGAGAAATCTTATAAAGTATTCTACAGTTAAATATATAAAGTTGAAGTACGTGAGTTAAAAGTGATAAGAAGTTATTACAAACAGTTTCAGTATGGCGAGTATCCAGATAAATATGTAAATATGTTAGTGAACGTGTTCGACAATAAAAGTTATAAAACCAATTTCTTCATCAGTATCATTTCTAGACAAAAGATTCCTTTCCGCTTCACACCCTGCAAGAGATACAAGTTCTACCAAGATAAGATAATTGCTAGCCGGAGGACAATATACATAACCTTAAATTCTTTCAGAAACTAATTGATGCAAATTGCTACGCCAGATGGAGTTAAACGAACCAAACAAGCAGTGACGTCACACAAGATGGCAACGCAGAAGTCAACATAACATTAATAACACATCAACATTGGCTCCACAACGTGGTGCTATAAATGTATATACAATATTTGTTGCTCTCGCACCTTCACCTCTCAGTTACACAAAAAATGACACCTAATCTTGAAAAGTTAGTAAAGGGAAAGCAAATCCAGAAGTCAAGATAAACCAGTGCTAATGAATAGGAAACATAAGTGTTGCTATTTGCTGAAGTTGTCTAGAATGAGAAGTTCATATGTACAGTTTAGTTTATTGTTTAGGGAAATACCTGTTTGTATATTATACAAAGAGAAGAAGAGAATTATTATAAGAGCATTTGCATGACTATGAAGTACGGAGAGAATAATAAACACAATATGTGTAGTAGCAATAAAATTGTGCTATACTACAGATTGCAGAAGACCTCTAAGTATTACAAGGTAATAGGCATAAAACTCTTTAATTTACTTCCTTTAAAAGTAACTATATAAATCATCAACTCTATAAAGAGAAATTGTACAAATGGCTAATAAAACACTCTTTATATACTATACAAGAACTTGACACATTAAGTAAAAGTGATATGTAAATATGTTTATTAGTTTTAAGTAATACATAATGTATAGCTTTGAGCTTTGGCGAAGCCTATTGTAATTACTAAATGGTGAATAAATAATAATTATTATTATTACTACATTTAAAATCAGAGTTATTTTCGTACGGATAGGTTTAGGGAAAGGGCATGTGATGTTTGGTTCACTTGGTATTTATTATTATTATATCACGCAATAGTTATTAGTTTACTTTTTTGTAATTCGTTATCTGAAAATAAGATTAATAAATTCTCATTTGACAATTACTAATGGTTTAGATATGAAAAACACGTTTGTTATACTATAAAAGAAAGCAATATACTTGCACAAGCTGTAGTTTGATGGAGAATAAATATTTAAAGTAGTTTACTAATATTTATTAGCTTTACATAGCTGTGGCCTTTATTTTCACATAATAATTTAGTTAATGACTGTTAAAACAGGAACAATTGATATTAAACATAATGTTGAAGAAACTATTGAATATAAAATTTCTATCCTGATGCAGTAATTTGTATCACAAATTACTTAAATGTAAATAATGATTGTAATATGAATATGCATTTTTATGTGACATTGATTTCAGATGTTTATTAATTGTAATTATTATTGGGAAATAAGTTTATACGGCTTTACTGAAACTGTCAATAATAGCGCAATAATGCAGCGAGGGGGGTGAGCTGTTTATCATTATTGGAAACAAGGAAGTTACATAATGTTGGCGCGTTTTCGGTAGAAACTTCTGGAATATTTTCTCCCTAAAAGCAATATGTATTCGTGGTTTTCATTGGATATTAAAATAGACGCTAATGTTGGCGCGTTTTATTACCCAATAGCAGTTCATTTATAATCTTTAGGCGTATCTTGATGCAGGCGTATAAATAGGGTAGGTTCGAGATAGCTTGCCCCGCAGTTCATCAAAAATCTGTGTACACTACACGTCGTCTTCAGGCAGTTCATCAAAATTCTTTGTGCAATACACGTCGTCTTAAGTTCGTCAAAAATATTTGTATGAGATACGTCAGCTATAGATTCACAAGTTACGAAAATCTAAAGTATTATAAAGTTAATTATACACAAAGTTGAAGTACGTGAATTAAAAGTGATCAGTAAGAAGTATTATAACAGTTTCAGTTTGGCGAGTATCCAGATCAATATGTAAAAGTGATAGTGAACGTGTTCGACAATAAAAATTATAAAACAAATTTCTTCATCAGTGTAATTTTTTGATAAAAGATTCCTTTCCGCTTCACAACCTGTATAGAGACACATGTTCGACCCAAGATAAGACAATAGCTAGCCGGAGGACATTTGAAATGAAATCAAACAAACACTAACACTGATGCAAATTGCTAACACAAGATGGAGCTACGAACCTAACAAAGAATGACGTCACAAGATGGCAACGCATGAAATAAACACTCAGACACAAACATCACAAGCATCAACATTATAAGTAATACCGTCGCAAATTGGCTCCCATACGTGGGGCAGTTAAAAAATTATGTAACCAAACAAAACAAAAGCAGCACAATATAAGATCTTCAAGTTCTAATAATTTACGTAAAAACATATTACGTAAGCACTAACTCTTACAAATTGGCTACCACAACGTGGGGCTACAATCAATAATGTTAAATAAAAATAACATTATTACCGCATCAAATTGGCACCCAGAACGTGGGGCACGATGACCAGGAAAGAAGCAAAGTAACCAGGAAAGTAGCAGAGTGACCAGGAAAGGAACCAGGACGTGGAACGAATGTAGCAGTGAAATGATCTACAAGACGCAGATTCCAAACTACAGGACAACAAAACGACGTGGACTCATCATAACATAACGCAGAAGCGACATATAACCTAGGAGAGAGGGGCAGAAAAGCTGGACATCAATGTAACAGCAACAGACAGCATCACAAAGGTTAGAGTATCGTAATTTTTTTTAGAAAACAAAATTGTAACCTACAAATGTACTTAAGGAGTGGTAGGATAAAGAAAACAATGGCTACTAATAATACAGAAGAAATAATTATGGAGGGAGATAATGTGACAGTTAGCTGTAATTCAATACAGGTTACAGAAAATAGCCCAAACTTTTTAGGATTTGAGGATGAAAATGTTAGTGCAGAAAGTGAGAATAGAATAGCAGGAAATGTTTATTTTGATGCTAGTATGATGATGGAAATGCTGAAAGATATTGTTAAGAGTATGAGGGAAGATCTTAGTAAGAAAATAGATCAAAACAGGGAAGATATTGATAGGAGTTTAGAACAAAAACTAACTCAGAATAATGAGAAATTAAGGGAAGATATGGAAAAGAATAATAAAGAATTGAGGGAAGATATTAGTAAGAGTATTACAGACCAATTAAGGGAAAATATGCAAAAGAATAATAAAGAATTGAGGGAAGATATTGGTAAGAGCTTAGAACAAAACAGGAAATCAATTGAAAATATTGGTAGGAGTAATGAGATATTAGAGCAAAAAGTAGATCAAAGCAGTGAAGAAATTGAAAAGAAAGTTATGAAGCTAGATAGTAGTATGCCAAAAATGAGAGATGAAAATGAGGAAGTAATAGCAAGTGAGATAGGAGAAGTTTCAAAGAAAATGCTAGACATGAGCAGGGAAAAAGATAACAAAGAAAGTGAGGTTAATACTAAAAATGAACATGTTGATTTAGAATGTACAGAGTCAGGTAGTAGAATGAGTAGTATTTCAAGTGAGATAAGAGAGATAAAAGAGGTTATGAATGTAGATGTGAATCAGGCGCAGGTTAATTTCAGAGGGGAGATATCAGAAATACAGAAGGAGTCAGTAATGCAAAGAAATAAATTGTACCAAGATGTTCAAAATGAAAACTCCAATCCAGTACAGTTTAGTACAGATTTGTCAGAGTACTCTCATATTAAAGAGATAGTAGAAGAATTGAAAATGACAGTTGTTAAAAGATTTGTTGTTCAAGAAACTGTAGATTGTTTTCAAATGTTATCAGGGGACGAAATGTCATATGAATACAAGAGGTTATTCATGAACAAAAATTTGAAGGTTAGGATACGGCTACGAGTAATGTTTAGCCACACACAATTTGATCCAGGAGGGTAAATAGCAATGAGATGTAAAGTAAATGCTGGATAGTTAAAGATGACTTGCAGAGAAATGTATTGGAAGGTAAGAGGGTTAACTAAATGTATATGTCATGAGAAAACAGAAATTTAATAAAAAAAAAAGGGAGAAATAAATATTTAAAAAAAAAAATAAAAATTTTTAGTAACTGTAACAGTATTTAAAAAAAAGAAGGTAATAATTGAAACTTAATATGATATTAAAGTAAAAGTACGTAAATACAATTCCAAGAGTATTGTTAAAATAAAGTATAAAATAACAAAAATGGGTAAAAATAATAATAAAAAAAACAAAAACAAATACTTGTGTAGCAAACAGAAAAGGTGAAACATTGTCTAAATTTAAGAGATATCAATATATTTGTGTAGAGGGTGAATATTTTTGGTAAATATGTTTAATAATTACAAAAAATTCTTGAACCCATAAATTTTGTCAACAACTTAAGAAAGTAAACAATTTGGTAACAGTAATTAAATAATTCAGGGTACAGTATTTTCTATAAAAAAAAAAAATTGTAATGTCAGATTAATGTCTAAACAAATTAAACAAGAGCCAGTAAGTAGTGGCGAGATAAAAAAAAAAAAGAAAAACATATCGTGTGTTAAATGCGTGTGAAGTGTAAAGTGAAAGTGATAGCGTGTGTTCCAAGATTTAGGAGACTAAAAACACAATTATAAAATTTCCAAACAAGTTGTAAATATTTATAATTATGTTTCTAGTGGGGCATATGATGCAGTAATTTGTATCACAAATTACTTAAATGTAAATAATGATTGTAATATGAATATGCATTTTTATGTGACATTGATTTCAGATGTTTATTAATTGTAATTATTATTGGGAAATAAGTTTATACGGCTTTACTGAAACTGTCAATAATAGCGCAATAATGCAGTGAGGGGGGGTGAGCTGTTTATCATTATTGGAAACAAGGAAGTTACATAATGTTGGCGCGTTTTCGGTAGAAACTTCTGGAATATTTTCTCCCTAAAAGCAATATGTATTCGTGGTTTTCATTGGATATTAAAATAGACGCTAATGTTGGCGCGTTTTATTAGCCAATAGCAGTTCATTTATAATCTTTAGGCGTATCTTGATGTAGGCGTATAAATAGGGTAGGTTCGAGGTAGCTTGCCCCGCAGTTCATCAAAAATCTGTGTACACTACACGTCGTCTTCAGGCAGTTCATCAAAATTCTTTGTGCAATACACGTCGTCTTAAGTTCGTCAAAAATATTTGTATGAGATATGTTAGCTATAGATTCACAAGTTACGAAAATCTAAAGTATTATAAAGCTAATTATACACAAAGTTGAAGTACGTGAATTAAAAGTGATCAGTAAGAAGTATTATAACAGTTTCAGTTTGGCGAGTATCCAGATCAATATGTAAAAGTGATAGTGAACGTGTTCGACAATAAAAATTATAAAACAAATTTCTTCATCAGTGTAATTTTTTGATAAAAGATTCCTTTCCGCTTCACAACCTGTATAGAGACACATGTTCGACCCAAGATAAGACAATAGCTAGCCGGAGGACATTTGAAATGAAATCAAACAAACACTAACACTGATGCAAATTGCTAACACAAGATGGAGCTACGAACCTAACAAAGAATGATGTCACAAGATGGCAACGCATGAAATAAACACTCAGACACAAACATCACAAGCATCAACATTATAAGTAATACCGTCGCAAATTGGCTCCCATACGTGGGGCAGTTAAAAAATTATGTAACCAAACAAAACAAAAGCAGCACAATATAAGATCTTCAAGTTTTAATAATTTACGTAAAACATATTACGTAAGCAATGTTACTATCGCAATCCTTAGGGAAGAAATGGGTCATTAAAGTCTATGAATTACGTGACTAAATTCAACATGTGTGATGGGCTCAGTTTGTATACTAATTTGCCAGAGGAAATGTATATTTGCATGTTTTAAATTGTATATTTAAGCTCTAGGATAAATGGCGTATATTTCTAAACAAAACAGATAGACTCATGTATGATGATATGCTATAATATTATATATAAGCATGAGAGATACAGAAAACAGTTGAAATGGCTGTGCTAGTAGACTGCCATTGAGCCAGTTTCCACTTCCCTCTCACTCCACCATCCCTCCTGCACAATCGTTATGCAACCCTGCAACAGTGCACCTTCTAACACAGGCCTTATACTATCATGTGCTGGGATGATGGCCTCTGCTCTAGATACTGAGTATGGACCTTTTAATACATTCACAACATTTATGCCTCTCTTTGTCAAATTATAAAATGTCATCTCCGACTTTTCTTGCTTACCCGAGTCCTCATCAGTTTTGTCATCTGAATGAAGGGTAAACAAAAGTAATACATTCTTTCCCTTCCCAGAAGCCAGTTTTTGAAAACCTGAACATATTGATATGCTGTGACCTATGTTTTACATTGAGAAATGAAGAAGGAATTTTTTTCTTGTTTTTTCGCAGTGAACAATAGTGGTCCTCTCTTCAAGAAGATTCTTAGCCAGCAGCACAGATGTGAAGTAGTTGTCCATTGAGACGTTTTTTCCTGTGTTCAGTATGGGAGCAACAATATGCTTTACAATTCTACTTGCACTATTGTTGATTTTGTAAGGGCTTTCAGGCTGATGACCTGCATATATTTCTAAGTTGGCAGTGTAGAACATGCGTGCATCTACCAGAGCATAAACATTTATGCCATATTTAGCTGGCTTATTTGCTATATACTGTCAAAATTTATACCAGCCATGAAATGCTTCCAACATTTCATCAACAGTTGTGTATTCTCCAACCTGATAATTTGCTTTACAATTACAGACAAAATTATCAAAAAAGTTTTCCTATAGGTGCCAAGTTGTCAGTGACCTTTCGCACATTTATGTCATTTATATGATCAAACCTGACTGCACAAAACAACAAATAAAATCTTGTCATGGTAGCCTTGAAGCATTCCAGTGCAGCCATATTCTCAATAATTCTTCTACATTCACATGCTGAGCTTTCTTTACTCCAGCTAGGTAAATAAGACCTAATAAGGTACTAATCTCTCCAAAGTTTGTGTAATTATGGTCTCTTTCATGGTTATAGTTTTCACGAAGTTTCCTCAAATAATCATTTATGGTTGTGATCAGGAAAAACAATTTCCAGCAATCCAGAATTGTCTTGGCTTCTTTTGTTACCACCTTTACACCTGCAAGATGCATAGCAATATTATATCTTGCATTGCATACATTAGGATGTGGAGGATGCATCAATCACTCAGTTTCTTTGTCTTTCCCTAAATAACTAGACTCATCAGGAAGAAGCTTGTCACTCTCCAATTCACTGGAAGTAGTCTGTTCTCTATCTGTGCAATGATAATTATGTTCACTCAGTATCACTGCTTGGAGTTGGTTATCATTGTCTCCTAAGTCTTCAGGTAGGTGGATTCCTCTCGCCATGCATTAATTTTAGAAATAACAGTATCTGAAATTAGGTTTTAGTTCAGTCACATGTTAGTATGTAATATTCAAAAGAAACTTGGTTTGAGGATATGACTTTGTGACATTTGCAATGCATATATAAGAATAAAGTACAACAGATATTCCGTCTAACATTTGAGTTACCTGGATTTTGATAAGAGCGCTAATTTAACCATCATTCTTCCTTGACTCAACTTTTTGAAGCCATACTTATTAGTCACTGCAAATGAAGAATGTTTCGTCCATGGCCTAAGTCAACTCTAACACTTACAACAAAAGAAAGTTTCTTGCTAGACCTCAACAAAACACCAATGCCATTGGTCGCGCGGTGAGAGAATTTCTCATGCAGAGCACGTAAACTCATATGAACCTTTGTTATGGCTAGGGAAAGTGATTCTTACACTTCAAACATGAGCCATCTTACTGAGGACAGTTGTAAACTCAGCTAGAAAAGCCAACAGTCACCTCCATTTCATCACTGAGTGGTGTAAACTCACAATAAAAAATCTGATGTGTTACACTCACATGACTTTCTCTACTCTTGTACAAACTATTTATACAAACGCTTATTCTCCATCTACTTCATGTTAATCGAGATAAACATTTGCAGAGTCTATCTTATTGCTAATTTTCTTGTAAATGTAAGGGGAATATATACTTACAAGGGCAATTTGGAAATACAGTAGCCTTTAAGCACATACATATCTCTTAATAGCTGGTTGCTAGGTGCAGCACCATTCCCTTTCCCACAGATTAATACTCTTTGCATATCCAAGACAAAAAAATGAATAACGAATTCCCATTTGAGAAAATAAGTATTGAAAAATTTAAGGGAATAACAAGCAATATCTCGAAAATGGTTCACTCAACAAAAAAATGTATATAACATAAATTGTGTATTTTAACGCGACCTACATTTTTTGTGTAGTAAAAGTTTGTCTACCTCTTATGGTTTACCAGTTATGCAAAAGTCGTTCACAATGAAGAATACTTTTGGAGACATTCCCATAACATTCGAGATATACATTTCATTTGTCATGAAAATATCTTAAACATATGATATTTTAATCAAAATCGTTAGAGACATTTTTAAGGAAGTTAAAACTTTCGAAAAATGTTCCATGTAAAGGGTAATCTGGGGTGGGGGGATTTTCTTGAAAATCGTGTCGCATCTCTGGAAGATACTGAACCTAAATACCAAGTTTGGTGTTTATCCGACTGTTCGTTTCTGAGTTATGCTGTTCACAGAGACACACACACACACACGGATATGTTTGCAAAAATGCTTTTTTTTGGATTAAGGGGGTCTCAAAACATGTATTTTGTTGAAAATCTCGGTATCGAATTTTTGGGTGGAATGCAATACTTCCCCTACTTACTATATGTAGTAGAGAGAGTAAAAAAATATATATATATATACAAATTGAGTACTTACTTTTTTATCACAATAAGGTAACTTCAGTTGCAAGAAACATGCTAGTTGCAGGGTACAGAAACAGCACTATATGTTATTCAATAAGCTGCTCATAATTACTGGAAAAATAAAGTTAAGTTGTCCAGATTAACAGGATTCTGAGAATGAATGCCCTGTTCTTTCAACATTCTTTTCTTGTTTTCTTATGAAATATTGTTTTGCAAACAATTTGCACCATAAGTCCATAATTCTGATAAACATAGATTTGTAACTCTTTGCAGAACAATTGTTGACAAGCCATTTTGTAGGGAAATTTTCCAAGTATATCCATATGTTTTAAGTAAATCACTGTATTCTCTGCAACCCTGCAGTTACATCGAGAGAGAGAGAGGGGGGGGAGAAACCACGAATGCTGCTTTGCTTCATTATGTTCTCCACTTCTCAACGCATTTTTCTTCTTCCCCTAACATAATTAACAATTATGATACCTGGTAGCATGTCATATATACTCGAATCATTTATGGACTATTTCATCTAAAATCAAACAGCATCAATTTGTTTGTTTTACTTTGTAGTTCTGTTTATAAACACCAGTAAGGAAAATACACAATTGGCTAAAAGCTTCACAGCATATTAATATCTTTTAGTGCACAGAATTTCATTTACTTGAAAATTGGTGAGGTTAATTAAATAATACAAATTATAATTAATATCAATTTTATACAGTTTTTGGTTTTAGCAGATGTTACCTTAATTCTTTTATTTAAGTGGAACACCTTAAATCATTTTACATAACTGAATTGTGCTTTTAAGGAGTATTTAAAAATATAAGGTTCATCAACAGTCTGATGTTATCTAAACATCTTCAGGAACATGCTATATTCACGTTGATATTGTAATGAAAAGAAGCTAGAAACAGTGATGTGTATTGAATTTATTTAAAGGTGAGTCGGAATTGTTACACTAACATCACTTAAGTGATTCCGACTCACCTTTAAATAAATGCTATATTCAATTTAAAATAAACAACTGGAGTCACAAAAAAGATAAAACTGACAATGCTGCCTTATATCAAAGTATTAAGTTGCCCCTACATATTCATTTTTAAATAAATAAATGCATAAAAGGTATCTTTGCAGTGTGCAATGTTTTTTGAAAATTCCCCAAGCCTTTTTTCTTGCAAATGAATTGTTGGAACTTACCTTACTTGATCAATATACACTACGTGATCAAAAGTATCTGGACACCAGGGTGAAAATGACGTACAAGTTCGTGGCGCCCTCTATCGGTAATGCTGGAAGTCAATATGGTGTTGGCCCACCCTTAGCCTTGATGACAGCGTTCGCTCTTGCAGGCATACTTTTCAATCAGGTGCTAGAAAGTTTCTTGGGGAATGGCAGGCCATTCTTCACAGAGTGTGGAACTGAGGAGAGTTATTGATGTAGGTCGGTGAGGCCTGGCACGAAGTTGGCATTCCAAAACATCCCAAAGGTGTTCTATAGGATTCAAGTCAGGACTCTGTGCAGGCCAGTCCATTACAAGGATGTTATTGTCGTGTAACCACTCCGCCACAGCCAGTGCAGTATGAAAGGTGCTTGATCATGTTGAAAGATGCAATCGCCATCCCCGAATTGCTCAACAGTGGGAAGCAAGAAGGTGCTTAAAATATCAATGTAGGTCTGCACTGTGATCGTGCCACGGAAGGCAACAAGGGGTTCAAGCCCCCTCCAGGAAAAACACAACCACACCATAACACCACCACCTCCGAATTTTACTGTTGGCACTATACAACCTGGCAGATAACATTCACCGGGCATTTGCCATACCCACACCCTGCCATCGGATCGCCACATTGCGTATCATGATTCGTCACTCCACACAACGTTTTGCCACTGTTCAATCGTGTAATGTTGATGCTCCTTACACCAAGCGCGGTGTCGTTTGGCATTTTCCTGTGTGATGTGTGGCTTATGAACAGCTGCTTGACCATGGAATCCAAGGTTTCTCACCTTACGCCTAACTGTCATAGTACTTGGAGTGAATTGTGATGCAGTTTGGAATTCCTATGTGATGGTCTGGATAGATGTCTGCCCATTACTCTTTACGACCCTCTTCAAACGTCGGTGGTCTCTGTCAGTCAACAGACGAGGTCGGCCTGTACGCTTTTGTGCTGTACATGTCCCTACACGTTTCCACTTCACTATCACATCAGAAACAGTGGACCTAGGGATGTTTAGGAGTGTGGAAATCTCTCGTACAGAATTCTGACACAAGTGACACCCAATCATCTGACCACGTTCGAAGACCGTGAGTTCCACGGAGCATCCCATTCTGCTATTTCACGATGTCTAATGACTAGTGAGGTCGCAGATAATGAGTATCAGGCAGTAGGTGGCAGCACAATGCACCTAAGATGAAAAACCTATGTTTGTGGGGGTGTACGGATACTTTTGATCACATAGTTTATAAAAGTACAATAACAATTCACTCATTAGCTATTTGCACTAGAAACATGTGGCAAACCTCAATATTGATCTAATTTAATTAATTTAATTTCTACTGCACTAAGACTACTGTTTTATTAAAAAAAAAAAAGAAAAATACAACTTGTGCTCAGAAGTTAGATTTTTCCTTAGGTGCACTCAATCTAGTGAAACAGCCCACCAATGTCAGTGAAAGTATTTAAAGTGGTAGCTTAAATGCCTCATGATGTATATATGCATATTGAAAAATTGAAATTAAGACTATAAAGATCTTATTTTCATCATATTTCAAAGAATGTAAATTGAAATAACCCATACCTACAATTGATGCATGAACATTGCTTATTGTGATAAAAAATGCCCAGCAGTTTGTAATTGATGGTTTTATTATACAATAACTGATATTACAGTACTGTGTATTGGCACATCAAATTCTGTAACATACAGTACAAGTTATTTTAACATGAGATTCTACAAATATAGTTTACAATAAAGTGAATGCTTTTCATATGAAAATACTGTACTTGTATAAAATGAATAAATACCTTAGAAGAGCTTTTGAAACACAATTTGATTTTTGTTATCAGTTAAAAACCAGTTTTATTTGCCTCAGTAATGAGGCTTATAAAGCCACGTTGCAAATCACATTTTTATCATCGGGAATGAGCTGGCAAAAGCATGCTATGGTGTTCACTCTAACCTTTCAGAATCTTGAATAGTAGAAATATATTACGTGGGATGTGCATGTGCCAGTTAGATAGTCAACACTAGAGAAATTTATGTGGGGAATAAATAGGGAAAATTTAATCAATATATACATATACAGATGTATAACAACTTGAATATATTTAGATGTTTTTAATAAAGTTCGCTTAGATGTTTTAGATGAACATTAGATATACAAATTCAGTACAGCTTGTAGGTCTATACAAGAACCTTAAAATTACATTAATGAGTCGTAGAAGATTTGAGATTAACTAAATTAGGTACATCAAGGTGAAACCTGTGAAACTCCATACAGAATATTGTGAGATGCTGAGTTTCGTACTGAATAAGTATTGGCTATATTTGATAACAAATCAGCACAAATATTTCATGATTTTCAAATTTACAGTATGTTTAATATAGGTATATATGGAAAAGATGCAAAACAATTAACACTCCAGGGGATATTTTTCTGCAAACTAGAAGTTATTGATGATATACAATTAAAAGAGGGATACGGATTAGCTTTTGAAAACTGGCATAAGTATCTCAATGGAATAATATGGAACTGAATGCCAACAAACCAAATTTGTATAATATTATGTACCATTGTTATAACATAAAACAGAGAGATTGACAAGATAACTTCCTTCATAATTTGCATGTACAGTATTACCAGCACAAAGATTCCAAAGCTCACATTCAGTTTTATTTACATTAACATCAGGTATAACACTCATTATGTTCTTACACAAATTTGCCGTAACATTAAGAAACAAAAAGTAATATACATTAAAAACAATTATGCTATGAATCATCTTATACTGAAATTCATTGATAACACATATAAAATGACACAGCAATTGCAAAACAAAGCAGTAAATTAAGACTTTTGTCAGAAATTGGACAGATTGGCAACTATACTTCATTTGGGATTGAAACAGAAATACTTATAATAAAGTTATTCTTGCCATGTACAATGTATAACAACTGAAATAAGGTTCCACTTTTAAACCGGGAAATAAGATGTCAATCTGTGCATGTCTTGTAAACACTTTTGTCTGCCTTAAATGAATGAAATCAAATGTATTCAGGCTGGATAGCAGGGTGTATCACATCTGCATTAATCAGGGAGAATTCTTAATTTACTCCCTCCACTTATGCGAGTAAGTTTATTGCATCAAATCCATCACCTGGTATGAGCTAGGTGCACTTTTAACCAACCTCTTTTGCAGCAAACATGGTCAGTATACTGCTAAAAAAATATAATTTAAAAATCGGATGTGTTGCATTCACATAACTTTCTCTGCTCACTCTTCCACAAACCATTGTTACAAAAGCTTATTCTTTTATCTATTTCTTGTTAATCAAGACAAACTGTCCTTACACATTTTGTTGTAGGCATAACAAGGACACAATAGACTAACACAATAGTCAGATTTGTAAAATGTGGATCACTATGTGTTAGCTTTGAAATTCCATGCTCTTTGTATACCAAGAGAAAAAAAAAATAGTAACTTACAATTGAGAAAAAGCCTAAGTATTTAAAATTCAAACCAAAAACAGAAAATATCTTGGAAATTTTTTATGTCAGAAAACATTTTATTTGGGATAAGTTGTGTGTTTTAATGAGATCCACGTTTTTTATTCAGTAAGATTTTGTGTATCTCTTATGGTTTACCAATTATACAAAAGTCACTTAGAATGAAGAGAACTTCACATTTGTTCCCAGAAAACTCAAGATATATATTTTATTTGTCATTAAATATCTTAAACATATGGTCTTTTTAATCAAAATTGTTAGAGCTGTTTTTGAGAAAATAAAAAACAATTAAACATTTTTCATGTAAAGGGTAATTTGTGGTTGAGGGATTTTCTTAAAAATCTTCATGGTGCATCCTCGGAAAATGCTGAACTTAATTACCAAGTTTGGTGTTTAACCAACTTTTGATTTGAGTTATGCTGTTCACAGACACACAAATGTATCTTTATATAAAAATACTTTTTCTGGAATCAGGGGACCTCAAACGTGCATTTTCAATGTAATCCCTATATAAAATTTTTGGGGGAATACAATACATCCTCTACTACTAAGAAAATTGGAACCGTTACTTCATGTACACTATGTATAAACATAAAGTAACTTTCAGAAACTCATATTATGCTTTCAAAGCAACTACTCTTTACTGCATAAATCTTTCTTCTGTTAATTCAGTGCTGTAACTCAGTTTTTACTTTATATTAGGCAATCATTTCCAACAAAGTTCTCATCCCACAGTATCTTTATGATTAATCATTTTAAAATGCAAAATCATCACACACAAACTATAAATGATAACACTTCAACTTTACCGACTTTGATTTCCTGCTGAAGGTATCTTTCTCTTTTTTAATTAATTCATTTTTTATAGTGTTTAAACCTTTAACTGGTGACATGGCATCTCTCAGACATTGTGCAAGATAAGAAATACTATCCTGCATTGTATATAAGTTGACCTCTGATGCTTACAGTACCTTATCTTTGCTTACTCTGTACATTCTATTAAGCTTTGCTGAATAAACCTTGGTTTTTTACTATCCAGGAGAATCACAGCATCTGACAGACATCCCATCACCAGTTGCGTGATTGTCTCATGGACATCCCGTGGTGTGACACCCAATGGCCCTGATTTTAAAAGTCAGGTGCTTGAATGGCTGAATGAAGATATCAGTGATGTTGAAAGTAATGTGGATAGTGAATGTGTAATTGAAAGTGAACATTATATAATACAGACATAGAAGTCGTAAATGGAGATTCTGATGAAGTGGCAGAAGACTTGCAATAAAGATGAAAATGCTACAACTGAAACAGAAACTGAAGTCAGCAAAGGCTATTGGTATTGTAAGAATCATTATAAATGGGCAAGAAAAGAACCTGTGACAAATATTCGCACTCCGAGCCACATTATTATCCGTTTGCCTGCTTTATGTACTGTTAGATGGCTTGGGTACAAAGTGGATTGCAATACTGCTTGGGATTTTATTTTTCTCCTGAGATGGCACAAATAATTCTAAAGTGGACCAATGTCAAGTTCAGTGCCATGTGGTAGAAATATTAACATAAGGGTCATTCGGAAATCCACGATGTGGATAAAATTTAATTGGAAGTGCTCTTTGGATTGCTGCTATACACAGCTGCTTTCAAATCAAATTATGAAGATATTTCATCCATGTTTGCAACTGACGGTACTGACAGAGAAATATTTCATCTCATTATGTCCGTAAAGAGATTTGTCAATCCTCTGGTATGCTTGAGATTCGACAATCCCCAAGAGATTACAAAGACGCACAACAGATCCAGCAGCACCTATATCAGAATTACTGGACATACTCATTGAATAATTCACAAAATTCTTATTCATTGGGAGTCAATGCTTCTATTGATGAGCTATTAATAGGTTTCAGAGGATGCTGCAAGCTCAAGATGGTCATGCCATCGAAGCCAGCGAAATAGGGACTAAAACTGATGTGCATGATGCATGCTAGAACAGATTACTTCTATAACTGTTATTTGTATGCCACAAAGATAAGATGGACTTGGACTTTTGGTGGAAGAAAGAAGATTTAACAAGCCAACAAAAGCATTCTTCGTTTGTGCAAGCCAATTGAAGGAACCAACAGAAATATGTTTGATAACTGGTTTACTCCTGTAGAACTGGCTGAAAAACTGAGATTAAAACAGCTTACCTGTATTGGAACAATGAAAAACAATAAAAAAGAAATTCTCAAGGAATTCATGCCATCTAAAATAAGAGCGCTGAGATCTGCAGCCTATTTTTTTACTAGCATGCTAATTCTACTGTCCTATGTACCCAAGAAAAACAGTAGTGACCTTACTTTCATTTATGACCATGAAAAGGACATTTCTATGGCATCAGGAAAGCCAGAAATAGTGGAAGCATACAATATGACACAAGGAGCAGTTGACAGTCTGTATCGCAAGTGCTTGTTGTATTCTACTGGTCGCCGAACAAGAAGATGGCCAGTTGTGTTTTCTTCACCAGATTAGTAGATTAGCAGCTAACAATGCCTATATCCTCTACTATTCCTATCCTGAGAGCTCTCAACTTACTAAACTAAATTTCCTTAAAACTCTAGCAGTGCAGTTAATTAAACCCCATATAAACAGAATGCTGAATGATGGGATTCTTTGGTATATCACGGATCCTCAACATAAAGCTGGAAACTACAGGAGCAGAACAGAAACTGGAAACTAGAAAAACTTGCCGTATATGTCCAGCATCTAAGAGAAGAAGAACTGCATATGTGTGTTTAAGTGCAAGATACCTGTATGTTTGGAATCTGCATTAACTGTGCAGTATGGTGACAAAAGTTAGTGCATGCATGATTTCAAGACAGAGATTTAAGTACAAATAACTGATATTTTTTATAATCAGTGTTCATTGCTGTATCTGAAAATACGTGGTTTTTGTTAATACTGGCATTTATAATTTCCGGAGAGATGAAAATGTGAGGTAACAAACTTTTTATCTAAGTTTTTACACAAGAGAGTTCTTTATTTTTTTAATGTTTTAAATAGTGCAACTGTTAAACTTGTTGTATATCAAATTGATTCTTAAATACGCCTACATTAAATAAAAAGCAATAAACATTATCAGGTGTCTTCCAGATGTCACGTCACCAGTAGTGTGACAAGTTTATCATGTCACTGGTTAAGGGTTAATGCTGTCTTACTACGCATGGTACCACAGGCAGTAGACACTGATGTTACATGAAATGATAAATTGGAAAGAAAATTTGGGAAGGAAATGTTCCAGGACTAGTTTAGAATATTTTTCTGGCATTTGCCAAATATGAGAACTGAGGAAAATCTGGAAAAAACCTCAGTCAGGGAGTATAATCTTGATGGGATCTGAACCATGAAACTCCAATTCATGAGTCTGTACCTTAACAATCTCAACCACCTGTATCAGTTGCTGTAAGTTAACAAATGAAATATATTGAAGGAGATGCAAGTTACAGATTGTATAACATATTAAGAACTTCTTTTTATTTCAAATTATTCATAACAATCTTGAAAATAGAATGCAGTATGGCTGTTAAATTTATATAATTTATTTTGAATAGCTCAAAATATTCCTTTGGTTGAACTGTTCCTAGTATTATATAGAGGCCTGGTGTGGATTAATGTAATGCATTGAATATCTTGGAAATGTGTGTGGCCAAACCAAACAGAATTTTGAATGCTGCAGAAAATGCACCATTGCAACAGTTTCCAAAGGAATATAAAAGAACATTATAGATGGATTTTTTCATGATGCAAGGTAAAATCTGCACAAAGTAATTATAATAAAAATGTGTTGCAGGCATATTTTGAACAAATCTATTTATCATCTAAAATTATTGACACTTATTCAGGAATATCTGAAAATAGTGTATGAAATATATGTTAAAAGTGATTTGATAGTTTTTTTTTCACTTGGCCTAAAGCTTGTCTCACAAATATAATTGCTTACATAATAAAAAAAAAACAACTTTTAACCTCTGTATATTATATAACCATTCATGCCATTCAATAAAATGAATACTAATAATAAATAGAAAATCTTGTTTAACTTCATGGTATATTTACTTCAAGTTTCAAACCTCATTTCTGACTCAGCATTTAGGTTATAAACTGCTGTTTTTTCATTAGTAAATTTTAAACTGTGTACTTAGGCATGGATATATTAGCACATTTGAAATTTAACTATATTTTCCTTTATCACTATAGACAAACTTTAACACGACCCTTTAATCTTTTGTAGAGTTTTATTTTTTATTACCTTTGCAACCTGTATACTGCACATAACAAATTTAGAATGGGCATGTGCTCAAAGGTACTCAGTATTGTTGGTTCAAAAGAGTTGCTAAATGCATACCATAAGTTTCTAATTATATAGATATATGACTCTAATATTCTGTTCTGAAGAGAGAATAGAGCAGTTTCAGAAAGTAAAATAAGGAATAACAGTAGTTACTCATTCCTTAAAAGGAGTAAGTATAACAGAAACATATAGAAGTTCAACATTGCAAAAGAATAAATTGTATCCAAAAATCAACTAAAATTGAGAAACTAAACACAGAGAAACATATTATGAACAATTTCAAAATGAGACAATTTTAAACACTCTTCCTACTTATAAACAACGTTGTTAGAACATATTTCAAGAACCACTGTCTGCAACATAAGTTAATTTAAACTGTTGGCATTGGGTAAATCTCTGGTGTGGGAGCTCTGCTGCAGCAGTGGTGTAGGCTTGATGAACTTGAAGATTGTTGCCTTCTGGGATATCAAAATTCATGAGGCTGTCTTTGAATTTCTTAATACAGATCGTCTAACAAGTGCCAACATCAATGGCTGTATTTACTTAACAAAGACCTTTCACCAAATAAGAGAGCATTACAACGAAATTTAATTCAGAAAATGAAAGAAGCAAGAGCTTTGGGAAAAATGGCATATATTACAAACTTTCAGCTGTGGATTGACAATGAAAGGGTACGTGATACGGACAATATACATTCAAGAGAAAATCGACATGAAAGGGCGGAAATGAATCAACAGGTGTCAGCGATAGCTTTAAGAAATGAAACAGGAAGATCAAAGTTCACAACTCAACAATTTGCAGCAAACATGGAGAATGAAGTACGTAATGGCGAGGCTAGTTCAAACAGCGTAGACAACAGCAGAGAGCAAACAACTGATGACCTTGTGATGACGTCAAATGGAAGGAGGGCCCAAACAGCTGAAGCAGCTCGGCGCGGTAGGACTGCAATGGTGGCGACAACAGTGGCGGAGGGAGGAGCCAGAGAAGTGACGTCACCCAAGAGAATTGTTTCACCAAGGAGGGGAGAGGCAGAAGTTGCGTGCGCGCTAACGGAGGGGAGAAAGAAGATATGGTATCAAAGTAGTGGGGAGAATATGGAAGAGGGAGAAGAAGATAGTATTGTTCCATCCGAACATGGGAGCATTGTGGTATCAGATAAAAATAAAATGTTAATGCCGAAAGAAGGAATTGAATTAAGAAGTAGGAAAAGATTAGATGGTTTTAGATACAGACCAGGTTCACAATAGGAAAAAGGGACAACAAGGAGAATGGGCTTCTGGAACTGTGAGGGTTTAAAAAATAAGTTATATGTGGGAGTATTGAAACAGCTGTTGGCGAAAGTGGATTATTTAGCGGTAGTAGAAACGTGGTTAAAAGAGGAACAGATAAATATAAAGGACTTTGAATACATTGGTAGGAAGGAATTTTGTGACACATTTAAACAGACTCTTGACTTGAATTATGGAAAGATATGTCTATGTGGAGTAACATTCATGGTTAAGAATAATCAAATTGAGAATGCAATAGATATCCTTAATACAGTTATGCAAAGGGCGGGAGAGGAAATGAAAACAAAAAAGAGGGTTTACATATATGATAAGGACTGGTTTGACGAAGAATGTAGGGTATCAAAAAGACAAGTAAAACAACTGTTGGTTAGGTGGAGAGAATTAGGTGATAGAAAATTTAGGGACGATTATATGCAAGGGAGGAATTCACATAATTTATTGTTAGAGCAAAAGAAAAAGGACTGGAGGGAATGCAATGAAAGGAATTTGATAAAATGTCTAAATGAAAATAATGTTAATAAGGTATGGCAGGTTCTTAAGTCCACCTATAATAAATGTGTAACTAAACCCAATGTTGAGCCAGGACAATGGATGGAGTATTTTAAAACTCTATATGGGGAAGAAAGGAGTATAGGAAGTATGGAATTTTTGGAAATAAGGAATGTTTTTGTAGAGATATTGGATGGTGAAATTAGGAGTGAGGAAATAATAAAACAAGTTAAGTTACTGAAGAAAAATAAAGCTACTGGAATTGATGGCATCCCAACAGAGTTTCTTAAGGAGTGGTGTAACGAAACAGGGAGAGTGAAAATTTTAGTAGATTTATTTAATGTAATTATTAGAAAGGGTTATGTACCTAAACAATGGAGAGAAGCTATCATCCATCCTATATATAAAGGCAAGGGCAATGTCGATAAACCTAATAACTACAGAGGTATTGCATTATTATCGAATATGGAAAAACTTTTTGCGGGCATTTTGGCAGTGAAACTACAATTTTGGGTTGAAGAATATAATATCCTTTCGGAATTCCAGATGGGCTTTCGCAAGGGAAGGAGAACAATTGATAATTTATTTATTATAAAGACATTAGCAGACAAATATTTAAAAGAAAAAAGGGGTAAATTGTATATGGCTTTTGTAGACTTAGAGAAGGCTTATGACCGAATTGAGCTACAACTTCTGTGGCATAAATTAGTGTGTAAGGGAGTAAGTCAGCAATTGGTGAATATTCTTAAAGCACTGTATTTTGAGAACACCTTCTGTGTAAGGGTGGAGACAGGCTGTGTAACAAACGAAATTCCACAAAAGAAAGGCCTTCGGCAAGGATGTAAGTTAAGCCCAGTTTTATTTAATTTATACATAGATGATGTCTTACTAGAAATTGGAAGGAATAATAACTGTGCACCAGTAATTAACAACATCCAAATTCCAGGACTTCTTTTTGCAGATGACCTAGTGGTAGGATCTATTACAGTAAGTGGTTTAAAACAATCATTACAAACAATTGATGTATATTGTAAAGAATGGAGGTTAAAAGTGAATCAAGAGAAAACACAGATTGTGGTTTTCAAAAAGGGGGGAAAATTAGGCAAATATGAAAAGTGGAAGGGAGAGAATAAAGATTACAGGGTAGTGCGTGACTGTATCTATTTAGGAGTAAAAATAGATGGAGGTAATAAATGGGAGAAACAAAAGAAGTTTGCATTGGCAAAAGGTAAAGGGGCGATGGCAGCAATTAGAAGCTGCAAATATAAAGTACCTAACATAAATGTTAAATGGCTGGAAAAAGTTTATGAGATGGTTGTGGAGGCAAAAATGATGTATGGTATAGAAATATGGGGATTAGATAAGAGGATGGGAATGTATAGATGTGGTGCACAGGATGTTTTGTAGAGAAATACTAGGGCTACCGAAGTCAATTGTAAGACAGGTAGCACAATTACAGATGGGCAGGGTGTCAACTAAGGGGAAGATAATGGAAAGAGCTTTGAAATTTTGGTTCAGAATTTTAAACCTAGGAAAAAGTAATGTGTTAAGACAATGTATTGAATACCAAGAGAATAGCTTAATGAATGATGGATGGGTAGGTAAATTACGGAATATTTTGGAGAAAAATGGGTTAGGAGATATATGGAGAAGGAGAGAAAATAACGTAAAACATTTTTGGAAAAAGGCAAGGAAAAGACTGGAAGATATAGAAATACAAATCATGTTCAGTGAGATTGCCGAAAAGAGCTCATTAGTTTATTATAGGCCAATGAAAAATACATGGGGTAGGAAAAAATATATAGACTTAGTAAATAAAGAAGAGAGAGAATCTATTACATGGTTAAGAACCGGAGCATGGAGGCTAAAAGGGCTAAGACAGGGTATTCCTCAGAACCAATGTCCGATATGTGGTGGTAATGAAGACATTGAACACATAGTATTTAAGTGCCAAGGAACAGAAAATTGGAGAAAAGAATTTTTTAATAAGAAGTGGTTGAAGGGGGATAGAAATACACTTATAATTGAAATGATATGCAAGGACGCTAGAAGCATTGGGCAGTTTTTGTGTAAAGTAAAAAATAAATGGCTTTGGACAGTGGAAAGAGAAAAGTAAGAGGTAGTGCATCTTACTTTGAATGGAAAACTATAGTGAATGTGTGATGGTTAAGTAATCAATAAATGAAAAGTGAAAAAAAAGTGGAAATGGGACATGAAAAAAAACAAAAAAAACAAAAAAAAAAAAAAAACTGAAAAAAAAAGAGCAAGATAATTTATTGACAAGAAATTGTAAAATGTAAATAAACTGTAGTGATTGTCTACTGAATAAGTGACCAGGGTCAAAATGCAGTAGACAATCAAATTTGTAAAACTCTTAGCACAATAAATACATAACTCTTTCAACTCTTTCAGTTGCAAATTTATTGTAATATGCTTTGTTGTGTTTAGTTCTCCATTTTAGCGGTTTATTTGGATTGTGATAAATTATACATGGAAGGACTAAGAGAAACCCTGAAACTCAGGACCAATAAAGAAACATGAAAGTCACACTCAGCAGTAGTAGCACATGACACCAGCCATGAGATTAGAGCAACATTAAACTACTTAAAACTGGGAAGTAGAGCCATTGATCTTAGCACTGAAAGAATGCCTACACCAAGAAATTAAAAAATGACCTCATGACTTTTGATATTCCAGAATATAATGTGACTCTTCAAATTCATCAAGCCTTCACCAGCAGTGTATCAAGAGTTCCCACACCAGAGATTTATGCAGTGTCTGCAGTCAACAATTGGGTGATGATGTAGAAAATTGTTTGCAAAACATATCTTAATCATTTTTAGGTAAATGCAACAGGATGAGTGTTTAAACTTGTATAAATTTGCAAATTAAAAAAACAAAAATTTTTTTTGGTTGGTAAAAGGCTAAACATTATTAAAACAGCTTATTAGATATTTTAATATCTTAA
Organism: Deroplatys truncata; assembly: GCA_030765065.1. NCBI lineage: Eukaryota > Metazoa > Arthropoda > Insecta > Mantodea > Mantidae > Deroplatys > Deroplatys truncata. The sequence goes on from CM060982.1 coordinate 52,387,246, forward strand.
AAACCTTTTGCTTATATGATTGAATGTAAGTGACAATTTTCATTCTCTGATAATGCATTAACTCATATCACTAAGAACTTTAAAAACCATGGTGTTAGGTACTAATAGTCACTCCATATAAATTTGAGGGGCAAACACCTTAATTACATGCACTACAATTATCACGTGATGAAATTACCCCATATTTTGACACCAGAATTCATGGAAAAGCCTGAACACTTATACAAGTATCAGAAGTTCAAGCTTTCCATTATAGCCCTGGTACAAGTTTAGATTGGTACAATTGACAAGCTGACAATGTGATTATGCTTACAGAGTGCAAAACTGAAACAACGCCTCTACAATAAGTTCTGCAGAGCCTTAAAGTGGCTGTCCTTTTCTGCATCACAGCAATCAGTGTTTATATATAATGAAATAAGTTCATAAAAATATTGGAAAGAAGATATTTGGAAATCACTACCCAAGGAAGCATAACTGAGATGCAAAGGCGCTCAAAAAGATCAGTATAACTTTAGATTGCAAAGTGATAGAGCATTTGTAACAAATCATGCTACAATTTCTTGTAGCTCTCATACTGTTGACCTGTTAAATTATGCTTGGCTACTAAACAAAGCGTTTTGGGGAAGTATCGTAATTAACACCAAAATTTTAAATATTGAAAGTGCATGATAACATGATGTAAAAAAGGGTTCTGCAAATGAGCTGTGTGCAACCAACATTTGTTATATGCTGTCGCTGATTTCATTATTTTTCTTTAACATGGATGCTTCTACATTGTCAATCTTACTGTAAAGTTGTTTCACTTTGACTACAGCACAACACAGCTGATATTATAACATGTTCATTGTACTTTTTCAGACAGTACACTATATCTGTCTTATATTGTATGTACAGTTTGATTACGACTCCACTTCTCTACAATCAGTGAACACCAGATTGCTTTTGGTGCTTTTAAATAAAGGTGTACTCTGCTTATAAATAATTAAGCAATATTGGTCATAATCAAATATTTACAACTATGTCCTAAATGGCTCATTTGTATACCCATATTTACCAAGTCTACTTTGCTTCTATTATCATGTGCTTTCAACAATTTCAGTTTTCGCAATCACTTTCCTACCTGTATATTCAGCATTCTGACATATACATTATAGATTACACTGTGGCTAAGTATTAGATACAGTCACACCCAAGAAAGAGCTTAAATAATGTTAACAAATACAATCTCTTATATATTTGGAAGAACATAAGGATAGTACAACATAGGAGGTGTACATATTTAAACACCTACAGTGTTTGCTCAACAATTTTATGAATATCACATACAATATTATTTACAGATAAGCTTTGGTGTTTCAATTGTGAAGTTGTTTAGGTTATGCTTGCTAAATACAGAATATCAATTAAATAATTTACTATTATTTTATTAAACTGGACTTAATTGAGAGAATTACTCCGGTTTAAGCAGCACATTTTGTCTGGTAATTCTGAAAATTATTTAAGTACACTTATTTCACTTTTTTTAAAATTATAATTATAGAGTGTCTCTGAGAATGAGTGGTGAAATTTTGAGTTATTGTGGAATATATATTGAGTGGAAGGGGTATAGATGTCATCCTCTTAGTAATTCTATATGCAGAGATGAATGAAAAATTATACCAGTTTAGAGCTGTTGCTTCAGCAGAAGAAAATAAGTTCTACACATTTGGCATAGCACCCTAATTCAAATATGGGATTAAGACAAATCTTCTTGAAGTATATGACAGAACAGTGGTTGATCTGCACTCTTTTTGAGTTTCCTAGTGCCTAGTTTTGCCACAGTTAAAGATTTTTGTTTCAATTTAAATTGTAATTTTTGCAAGAGTTTAATACGTTACAACCATGTAGTTCATCTTGTGCTGTGTGGTACCACTCTCTATGGAAATCATAACTAATACTTTATGTTACTTTCTTTAATTGCAGGATCAAATATAAGTAAGATAGTGGTTGGTCTCTTCCATTAAATGTTTAAATGTAAATAATTAATTTTTATTTATGTAACTCTATAAACTGCATAATAAAATGCCTATTTTGCTTTTGTTTTTGTTGAATGCTTACATAAGCACATGAATATTTTATTTTTGTATCTGATAGTTAAAAACTATTGTGCTTATTTTGTTTCTACTTTAAGAGCATATAAGTAAATGCTTAAGCTAAGGGATTTTTTTCTTTCATTCCTTCACTTAAACTAAAGCAACCTTTTATTAATTCAATGCAAATGCAGGAAAGAGTTCTCTTTAGAACTAAATACCACTAACAAAATTAATTTCACTCTTATAAGGCAAACCTAGATGCTTTTGGAATCTCATTGTAGCTTCGGTTGTGAGAAAAACATTAACTACCTCCCCATTGCAAATTCTCATTCACTTGCAAGGCAAAGAGCAGGATTACCAAACATCTGTTTCCAAAGAATTTTTATAAAAAAAATCTATGGAAGATGGATAATGTCTTCATAAACTTTTTCAGTGTACCCATTGAATCTTTCTCCAGTTTAAAGGATAACAACATCCATACCCCTTCCACCCATGTATACAATGTAAATTAATAAATAAATACACACATACAATAAATATTGAATTGATTCACTTGATGCTAATTAATTTAGCCATCAGAGAGATTTGGTACATATGTTTTAATTTTCTGTTGTTATATACATAATAAAGTCACTATTGTTAAATGTTTAATTTTCTTGTTATATGCTGAAATAAGGGCACTGAAAAATCAATCTGGAGAGAAGTATTCTGTGTATTTTTCAATATGTCTACAGTACAGTAACAGTCTTCTGATTGGTTAAACGTGAATATACGATTCTGGTACCTCATTGATCCACACAAGAGTACAATAAAACAAGCATGAATACCAAATACCAACAAAGGCAATACCAAACGGTGGTAAAACGTTTCATTACACTGTTGTGCAAAAAAGAAAACCAGGAAGGCCTAGGTAGAAGATATTGAAAGAGTCTGATATTAATGTCATGCACATTCAAACTTACAAATATTATTTAAACCTTTTGAGTAATTGAGTTAATAAAAATAGCTTTCAATCCTTTATACATTACATAAATTTCAAAATAACCTCATGAAACCCCACCATTCATTCTTAGAGAGTCTATATGTGCTTATTTTTTATTTATTCCAAATGAAATTATGGGCACTATCTCTGTAATTTCTGAGTTGCTCATCCAATTAATACTGCATCATGTTATTTCAATGAATTTCTACTGCCCATCATATGGCAATCCCAGGCTGTTTCATATAGATTTTTCAATCTTTTCTGTATCCAGAAAGAAAGATCTCTACTGATCTAATTAAAAAACAAAGGCATTAAAGGAAGCTGTAGCAGAAGTGCCCAGTATGAAGGAAATTAGTGATTATGAGGGGTCATGTTTATTATTTTGATTTATTTGTTTGTTACAAACAGTATGCCTGACAGAAATGAAATGTATGAAATAGATAAGAGATAAAAAGTATCACGTGGAAAATCGGTTCTTATAAACAAGATGATGATGACACTTTTTCAATAGTGTTTAACTTCCTCTGTTAAATACCACAGGCAATGACCTGGGTATACATGGAATCAAATGAAATAATTTCAGAAGAAATGTTCCAGGCTTAAGTTTAGGGTACCTCCCCAGCATTTGCCAGTTATGAAGACTCAGGGAAACCTGGAAAAAACCTCAGTCCTGGTGGGATTTGAACCGCAGGCTTCCTGTTCAAGTACTTACCTTAATGACTTTAGCTAAGCGTGTCAGTGGTGGTGGTGATGATGATGATGATGATGATGATATAAGTAACTTATGTTCCTCTTTTCAAAACTGTAACAATCATCTTAACATCTTTAATAAGCTTCATGATAACAAACCGATTACACAGTCCTGTATAAACAAAAGCGGAATAGGAGCATGTTTAAGGCAATACATCAGTAAAATATGGTGAAAAATCTGATACGTTACATTCATATGACTTTCTCTACCCTTTTAATGCAGATAAACCTTTGCAGAAATAGCTACATTACACATTTCATTAGGAAAAAAAAAAAAAAAAAAAAAAAAAAAACAGCGATAGTCAAATGTTTAAGAACTGGGTGCTATAGTTTCCATGCAATCATGAGAAACAACTGAAAATCGACGAGACTTAAAAAGAGTGACAAAGTATTGAACAAATTGAACCATTAATAATGGATATCTCAGTATTTGCTGAGGCTGCAAAAAAGTTATTTCAAATAAGCTATTTGTTTTAAAGAGATCTACATTTTTTGTATGGTACATTTTTATCCATCATTTAACGTTTACAGTTATACAAGATTATACAAAATTTCTTTTGAATAAAGATGACTTCACAGGCTATTTCCAGAAAATTAAAAATATACATTTTGTTTGCCATGTAGATATCTTTATAGTATTTTAATCAAAATTGTTAGAGCCAGTTTTTTAGAAAATAAAAAAAAAATGTTCCATCTAAAAGGTAGTTTGAGGTGGGGGAATTTTCTTGAAAATGTTCGCGGCGCATCTTTGGGAGGTACGAAACCTAAATACCAAATTTGGTATTTAATCGACTTTTCATTTTTGAGTTATGCTGTCCACAGACATGCACGCATACATATGTGCTGATCTTTTTCTAAAAGCACCTTTTTTTTAATTAAAGGGGCCTCAAAACATGTATTTCTGCTGAAATCTCAGTATCAAATTTTTGGGTGGAATGCAATGGCTTCTCTACCTACTATGTATGTGGTAGAGAAAGTAAAAATTACGCAATGATATTTGTTGACTATGATTATGCTTTATGGTTTCATGTAACACTATGAATATTTTATTAATATGAATATTATTTTCATATCTAATGCCTGATGAGAATACTTAGATAGTAACACTACCAACTACATGTTTAAATTTTAAACTTCATTTTTCAGACATAACATGCTTCATTCACTGTAATGTTTTGCTAATTTCTTTGGCATTTTCAATAGAGCTGCAAGTATTGTATGATAAAATTCTCATGTGCAAGTTCAAGAATATTCTTGTACATCATTTTTATTTATTGAGCTTTTCCAAATTTGGTTATTTATAAAATGAAGAAGTAGAGTTATATACATGTAAACTACTTTATTTCTCACAATTTGGTTAAAATACCTATCACCAAATCTAAACATAAATTTTCTTTGCTCTGCTATTTTAAAGTAAATGCAGCTTTGTGCAGTAACTGATACCTATAGAATTTAAATAAGTATAACAACATTTCATGAGTTCAAACACAAATACCTCTGAATCAAACACACATAGATAACAGGCATTTTGTGTATTACCTTCACATTATACAGTGTCAGAGAAATATTTAAGAACCTCTCTGCAAATCAACTGATTTGTTGCTTGTCTTATATTGCCCTCTATTTTATCTATTTCTTAATTCTGGTATAATCTACGTTTAAAATGGAAGAGGAAACAATGTAACTGAAATATTTTTAAAATTAAAATTTCTTTTAAATTTTAGGAAGTACAAAAAACTACTCACTTCTTCTGGAAGAAAATTTCTCATTTTTGAAAGAAAATGTACAACAGGTGTTTCAGTGCAAGTCATAGAAAAGACCATAAAAATAATGTAAATATGTACTGGGTGTTTTAATGTTTTCAAAGCTAGGATTAAAAGTATCAGTTCTGAAATGTTGCTCTTTACACACTTCCTCTCTTTAAATGCTTAGCAGAGATTATTACATTGATAATGAATTTGACTCTGATACCTAAAGGAAAACAAAATATGGGTAATTTATTATACATATCTATAGCAATTGAAGAAATACCATCACATGAAAGCTGTCGCCAGTGAAGTAGAAATAAGAGTAATTGAAAAGAGATGTAAATGAATTAATGCATCAATAATATTCGAGCTGATTTCAGTTATTTTATGCATCATATGATGTGGTTTAACATATTGACATATTGTTATAAACAGAACCCAGTATTTCACATAATATTTTGCTCTCTTTTCTGTTTTTTTTAATTCTCAACCATCTTTTGGTTGGGATACCTACATACTCTTAATGAAAAATCAAAGCCACTTTCATATGCATCTTCTATTACTGCTCCATTATGTCTGAATATTCTAATAATACTTAGCCCCTTTAAGAGAGATCATAGGTGAAACTATATTTTCTATATTTTTTTTTAGACTATAGGTTTAATCCTTTTGTGTACAGTAACCTTGTATTGTTGTTATTAACACCCTAAGTTTTATTGGTATCAGTTTTTTAATTGTATGTTTAAAGATATTTGTAAAATGGAATTTTTTTTAAAATGTACTCTGATTAAATACAACGCACAGGTCCTGGGGATAAAAAAAAAGAAAAACAAAGAAGGGAGTTGGAGTTAGAGAATTGTATAGTATATTTAAGGTGCATGTAATTTAACAGCAGAGCCATAATTTTAATTCTGAATGCATGAAAGATCTGAACAAATAATCATTCAGTGGACTGGAAAAAAGTATTGACTTTTAACATCTAGATGGCACATTTTATTTTCTTCTTCTGAAAATATTTACTTTAGTCAAAACATTTTTCTTCTTAAGCCACAGCTTTCAGAATATGCCATAAAAGTTTCAGCTTTCTGGCATGAAAATTGTAGCATCCTATAGCATTTGAATACAAGTAAACATAGGGAAAATGAAAGAGCAGAAAAATTACTTTAAAAATTATTAAAATGGTGTGCAGGCATTTAAATGCATCATAACAAAGAAATTTTAAATTCACTGGATTAATTTAAAGTATATAGAATAAATTAGTTAAGATGGCTTTAAAACTTGCCTAACATGTTATGTATGGATACACTATAAAAGTTCCCCCTCCCCAATCCTGTGTTGGGTGTTTAAACTAAATGCTGCAAACTACAGCAAAAAAGTCCAAATTAAAAGTAATTTATGCACAAAAACTTTAATGCAGTAGATTCAATTGTCTTCATATGTATAATAGACAAACAAATACACTTTTTTATGTACATACACAATTCTCATGTTTAAGTACAAACATTCAGCTTATCAGCAAAGAATTGTACATTTTAAAATTTTCACTGATGCATTGCCTTAAAAAAGGAACCATGTTTATATATTAAACATCCTATTTGAGGAATAAAGTATTGAGGCATTTTAAACCAAAACAGCTTTCATTCTACTTTAGGAAATCTGTTAAAATGGATCCACAGGGAAGTCTTTTGGGAAAGAAAAAGCAAAGGTATGAAGTGTATTTTGAAAGAAGAGAAATAGTAAATGAGAGAGAGAGAGATGGAAAAATTATAAATACCTTTATCCAGTTGTGTTCTAAAAATTAATTTAAAACATAAATACATGAAAATTATTCCACTATGTGACTCTTAAAACTTATGTAATTTAAATTTAATTTTGTATTATTATATTACAAGGAATCATAAAAACACATGAATGGCTGCCTTTAACATTTTAGGCATTTCAGGACATAACAGTTATGTTATTAAAACAATCTCTTGTTGATTCCATGAATGTGTTTTGCAATCTGACTGGAAACACAATTTATCAAAAGATGACAACTGGAAAAATACTCGACTAGATAAATAGGTCAACTAATTCCCTTCTCCCACTCTAGACTAGTTGCATGTAAGGTTAAGAAAGCATGGGTGATGCATAGGTAGTTTATTCTGAGAACTGAAAATAAGTCATAACCCTGTGCAGGGCTAGTATTCACTGTGGTCTATTCCTGGAGCAAATGGCATGTTACATCCATATTATGAATCATACTTGGTCCTCTAGCCAAGAGTTGAAGAGTTATATCTGTTTCTTTTAAGGCATCTCAAGTAATTGAGCTCTTTTCACAACAGTGCTTAAAGGCTATACTGTACAGCTAAATGCAAAACATCTTGCCCATCTCCCTTGATTACAAAAGTGGTTTTTGCTTTGTATAGTTGCCACATTACCTAATATTTGACCCTGCCCAACACTTGTACTTCCTTATCTGACTGACCAGATGTAAATCACAGGAAATAAAAGCTAGCTAATTAACAAATGGCACAAGAGTAAAAAGGAACATGGCAAGTTTGCTGTGATTTATAGATAAAATGAGTGTGAACTGCCCAATTTGGAGGCATTGTGGCATGTCCTGTAGAGAGGGGGTGAAAGGTATGTAACATGTCTGGCTAAATGCGGCGATTGCTTTCATAGTTAGGAAGGCATGAGGTGTTTGACATTTTAATACCAACTCAAACCACCACACACTTATGTTGGCATAATTTTTTGCACATAACTGTACGAGTTTACAGATAACATTTGTTTTGTAAATATTTATTCCCTTTAAATATTTATAACACACATTCCCATACTAAAGAAAGAAACAAAGAACGAAAAAAAAAAAAAGCATGCACAACTCTGTCTTAAACGACTTCACACATGAACTACTTAATACCAAATACTGTTTCAAAGAAACTAATGTTCTGCTACAGTGCTTTACAGTCTTTTAGCAATGGTGAAGTTATCCTATCATAAAACTTCTAGAGTTTTATGGTTGCAGCTTTTTTGCGGACAGAGGGTCATTACACTTATTGCAATACTTATAGTAAATTTTATGCTTCCCAGTTCTGGATAAAACATATAAGTAATTTTAAAATTATTAATTAATAACCTATTTTTATTTCATATAATTGAAGCATTTTTAGAACAATAACACATAAGATCAAAGTGGGGAATAAATATTTTCTTTCAGCATTTTCTATGCCTTATACCCAAGATAGTCCATCAATTTTGGAATTAGCCCTATTCTTTAGCTTTCTTTAAAAAATTAACCCATTTATGTACTTCCTTGAAGGATTATTTACAGCTAAGAGAAATGGCACTGGAATGCTGTTAAAATCAGCAACACAAATAGGCGAATTTCAAAGCAATTTGATTCCTAAATAATACTCTCACTATTTTAAATGCAAAATTAATGCTGATAATATAAAATAGTGCTTTGGTTTCTTTATATCACACATGCTTTCAGTTCTTATAGCTATCTAAGGCAACATTAAGTACTCCTGTGCAATTCATTTGGTTGCTCTGCATTTTCCTGTACTCTAAGGTGCTTGTCTCCCCATACAATGGCTGCATCTCTGTAAAAGTAGAAATTAAAAGCAATAACAGCAGTGTGCTATATGTCAAAAAAATGAATGAATTTACTGCCTGCAGTTTTAATACACAATATTTAAATTAGACAGGTTTTGCAACATTAGTGTAATACAATTTATATTTTAAAACAGACAAACTTTACTCTCTACCATTAAGATCTATGCACTAACATCCTAATCATTGGGGTATAGGTATCCAATTTATAATAAATAACTTGTGTGGCTTCCTTTCCAATTCACCCTCACCTATACTCATTCTCTCATTTCCAGTCCATTTCTTTTCTACCTTCCCTAAATACATTTGTTTCTGCATAATAATAATTTTCTATATTTGTTTTTAAAATTCTTTATATCAATTTCCCATTCTCCAGACTCCCTCATTTTTTCAAACCTTAATCTCTCTCATAGCTTTCTCTTCTTGTAGTTCAGGGCACAGTGTAGTGTTGCATCTCAAATCCACAGAGCGGGCAAACATTCGTATCAAGATCCTGTCTTGTAACTGTGAGGCAATAAGCTAATTGAGTTTAATAAAAGTATTTCTATTTCCTGGGCCTGTAGGCTGTGGTCTAGAAGGCATCAAAAATACTGAACGATTCACCAAGGGCTGTGCTTGGCATCTTCAGGGTGATGGTGATCTGTGGTCTGCATGGCCAGAGTTTGAATGTGGAAGCCATGACACGTGCATATTTATACAGTGGCGGAGCTTGTTGTATGGTCCTGCATGCTGATTGGCTTGCATCTGTTGGAGGGGGTGGGCTGGTTGAGGTGTTATGATTTCTGCTGTTTATGGCCAAACTCTTTTCTATGATGGGCAACCACGCTTTTTGTACATGGAGAGCTTCTTTTTGGTCAAAGTTGTTCCTGTGTTTGTAAATTTCTATGTCCTCTGTAACCGAGTATGATAGTTTATGGTTGAAGATAAAACCTGAGTTTCTTTAAAGCTGATATCACAATCAAAAAGCAGTGAGTGTTCTGCCACAAAGGGTTTTTTTGTTTGTCCCAGGTGCCCTGCAGAAACGAAGGAATACCACACAACTGCCACAGCCTTCCTCCCATTAAGAATGTTTCTGACTGTATATGCAAGCTCCTGTGCTTCTACAGCATTGACGCAGTCTACAGATCAACACACAAAATCAAGCCTTGCTGAGATCAGGTAAAAAGATAAACATCACCCACATTCATCTGCAGGTGTATACAAAGTTCCCTGTAGCTGTGGCAAGATGTACGTAGGCTTACTATGTATATATGGCCACAAGATTAAAGGAACAAGAATGACACAGCAGATAATTGAGACAAACAGAAAAATTCTTTGTGGCAGAATGCATTAGTTTTTGGTAATGATATCAGCTTCAAAGAAACTCAGGTTTTATCTTCAAACATGAACTACCATTTTTTAAAATAAAGAGAGTTGAGGGTTGTTACACTACATCACTATAATATTCTTACTTGAACGCGTTTCGGGAGACGGCTTGTTCCCATTGTCAGCATGTCCTCAACTGATTTTGCCGGTCATTGTCTGGGGGATGTGTGTGGTTAGTGGTGTTCTCTGGTGCTGGGCTGATGAACCTCCAAAGGCTGTTGGGTGGCGGCAGTTCAAAATTCATTAGGTGATTCCTGTGTTTGACAATATGTATTTTTTCCCAGATGTCCAATTCATTACTGCTGTTGATCGGTTTTAAGAGTTTTATGTTTGGAGTGATATCATGGTTTGAAGACCAGAAATGATGTGCTACTGCTGATTTATCTGGCTGCTTTTGGTAAATGCATCTCATATGCTCTTTAAGTCTTATTTCAAGATTTCTGTTTGTTCTTCCTATATATACCAGGTTACATTCATTACAATCAATTTGATATATACCAGCTGATTTATCGTTGGGGATAGGATCTTTTGTTCTGTTGCATAGTAGTTTCTGTATATTGTGGTTATTCTGTGGAGACAGGGTGATGTTGTATTTTTTGAAAATCCTTTGAAATTTATGATGTGTCCAAGGGTGATAAGTGAATTTTCTATATGCTTGTGGTTTTTGTTGTCTGAGTAACATAGTCATTTGTTGGATGTATTTCTGTTTTTTCAAACCTTTTTATCTTCTTATCTATTGTTTTTTTCTGGTATCCATTCATAGTGGCTATGTTGATAATGTGTTGGTATTCTTTCTGGTATTCCTCTTTCTCCATTGGTATATGTACTAACCTGTTTGTAATACTATTTAAAATTGCATGTTTGTGGCTTGTAGGATTGTAGCTATTGTTTTTAATATAATTTTCTGTGCGCATTGGTTTTCTGTAAATGCCGAACGTTAGTTTGTTGTGTGCATTATTTCTGATGATCCTGATGTCTAGGTAAAGTAATTGGCCATTTTCTTCTTTTTCTATTGTGAATTTAATAGATCTTGTAAGAATATTATAGTGATGTAGTGTAACAACCCTCAACTCTCTTTATTTTAAATTATGACACATCACTGTTACTAGCTTCTAAATCTTCAAAATTAGTCAATAATTTGGACTTACAAGTCTATAAGAAGCAAAGAATAAACACCGATATTGCCGCACGTAATAACCAAAGAATATGGAGGTAAGTTTTATTTTTGTAAGAATATTAAAGTGATGTAGTGTAACAACCCTCAACTCTCTTTATTTTAAATTATGACACATCACTGTTACTAGCTTCTAAATCTTCAAAATTAGTCAATGAACTACCATGCTTGATTACAGACAGAAGCATAGAAATTTACATACACAGAAACAACTTTAACCAGAAAGAAGAAGCTCTCTGTGTACAAAAAGCCTGCCCATCTTGTAAAGGAGCTTGCCCATAAACGTTGTCCTCTGTGGTGTGGTTAGCATGCTAGCCTCTAGTTCCTGAGGTCATGGGTTCAAACCCAGCGGAGGGCGATGGATTTTTTTTCAGGCGTAAAAATCCTTAGCATGGCTTCCTTTGGAAGGAAAGTAAAGCCAGTGCTCCCATGTCATAGTTTTACAAAACGTAAAAGAACCTGAAGCCTGATAAAGAGACCTCTGAGCAAAATTACTGGTCTTTCATGCCTAATATAGAATGGAATGCTAAGGACCACAGCAGTTAAAGAGCATCCATAAATAAAACTCAATTTCATTTCGCCCTAAACAGTAGAACTCATAACACCTCACCCAGCCCAACCCTTCCACCAGATACAAGCCAATCAGTGCACAGGACCATACAGCAAGCTCCGCTCACCACCACTATATAAGTGCTCACCTGTCATGGCTTCCGTATTCAATCTCTGACCACCATGGATCACCCAAGATGCCAAACACAGTAGTTGGGAAACATTGGTACCTTTGATGCCTTCTAGGCCTCAACCTACAAGCCTAGGAAATAGAAATACATTTATAAATCTTGACACTGGCTGTGAAAGCCTAAGTTCATACAACCTAATTGAGTCTTGCATGACTGTTGAATCTTGTGTCTCCATATACACAAAGCATCAGAACAGAGAGCAGTAATGGGGATGACAGGTGGTCAGCATGCTACCTTCCTCAGGCCGCTTATATGTTGTTTGCAAGGCCATTTTTCCATCAAATAGGCCCTGAATTGGTCCCCGGATCTCACAAGGTTGAGCACACCCTTTGCCAAGCCTTCCAGCTGGATGAAAGGCTACAGCATGGAAATATCCAGTTAATTTTGTTAGAAAAACCTCTTCCTGGTCTGTCACATACATCCATCTATGCATTTCTTTCTACTTCAGTCCAATATTTAAATCTCTATATAACACTAATGAATGCTCGTATCTTAAACTATTAAAAAATATCTTGCTTCTGTATATCCTCAATATGAATTTAACTAAAAGTGAAGCATTTGTTACAAATATATAATGGACATATATACGAGTATTTGCTTCACTGTTACTAACTTCAATTTCTACTTAATATTCCTTAATACAGGTTTGCACTCCCTTTCAAAATATTTTTCTCTTGCACACATTCCCATTTCAAATATTTTCCCATTTTAGACAACTTACTAATTTAACATTCAACCCCCCTTTTGAGCTAATAAGCATTCTTTGAGAACATTCCTTCATTCAGTGTGTCAAGTCCATAAAGATATAATGATTGTCCAACTGAAACTGAAGTTATATAAGACTGCAATTACTTGAAGAAATAGAACTTGACTGACATGGTTGTAGAAGTTAGGAAACCATTTGGTCTTGGCAGAAAGTGTGAGCTGCTGGTACATGCAAAAACAATTTCACTAAGCACAGATGTGCCATGGATTTATCCTAACATACCTAGCACAGGGTTGCACAGTTTTTAATAACAGAAGGTGTTAATGCATAAAGAATGTGTGTTGGAATGACAACACATGCCAACATGTAAACAGATTGTGCCAATTAATGATAATTGTTCTTTCACACATGTAATTTGTAGGACAAGATTGGAAAGGTAGAATCAGACTGGAAAATTCAGTTGGGGCATTTAATGTCTTACTGGCATGTTGCTATGGTAGCTGAGTTGGTTGGAGCAACTGAATGGAGATTAGAAGATCTATAGTACAAATCCTAGCTATTGCATTGAATTTTTCAGTCTAATTACCTTTCCAACCTTGTCCTATACATGTCACATGTGAAGGAATATGAGGACGATACTGAAAAGTTTTAGAAAATCAAACATTGATTAATTTTAAAAAATGTAAATGATTCTATTTTTTTTCAAAATTTCTCCTATTACATCAATACATTTTTGCATTTGATGAAACCAGTCCTTAAAGCAATGATGCCACTCTTCCTGAGGCACTTCAGAAACCAGGTTTTTATAATGTTCCACTGCTTCATCTGATGACGAAAAAGCGATTCCACGCATTTTATGTTTAATTTTTGGAAAAAAAAAAATCACAAGGTGCTAGTTCAGGGCTGTATGATAGAGGGTCCACAGTGCTGACCTTTAGGACATCCAAATACTCAGTTGTTAGTTCTGCTGTATGCGACAATGTGTTGTCATGATGTAACAATTTCATGAATGTTTTAAAAAATTTGTGGTGAACAGATATTTATGTAGCAATCGGCAGTAACAATACATGTATCTTCTAATACTATAGCAGCAATATGGTCCATTTTAGAAAAAAGACTAGCAACCATCTTCTTACTAGCACTGCAAATTCGTCTGACTTTTGTAGGCTTAGGTTCTGTTCGAAAGAGTCAATTGATTTTTCTTTTCAGGATCACAATAATAAATCCAAGATTCATCACCAGTAAAAATATTCCAAACAAATTTGAAGTGCTGCCTTGGAATTTTTTCAGTTTTTTTCTGCACTAATCAATGCGTAGTTGTTTTTGATTGGCAGTCAGTTTATGTAGAATCCATCAACAACAAAGTTTTCTCACGTCTAACTGTTGCTGTAAAATGTTTTGGATTTGACTTATACCAATGCCCAATGTCGCCTGAATAAATTCATAAGGTGTCCATCAATCTTCTTCAAGCATTGTTTTGAATTCGCTGTACCAATTATAAATTGCTACCTTAGATGGGCCTTCTTTGCCAAATTATTTCTAAGCTTCACATTGTTTAGGCGTTAATCATAAAAAGTCATAGCCTGGATATGTTTCCTAATTTTTGGGTGAACACAACAACTTTAAATGATGGTAATTAACAAACTACAGGGCTGTCAAATATAAACACATTTCATTTGTTTTTAGAAACATGGCATTCTAAAAATTTTCAGTATCACCCTCATGATTAGTTATCATTGATTGGTTTACTATATTGGAAATATATGAGGCAGTTGGGGAATTAAATGTTATACTGGCATTAATGCTTAGAGCAACCGAACGGAAATCAGAAGGTCTGTGATTCGAATCACAGCTATGACAATGAATTTTTCAGTCTTCTACCTTTCCAAAGATTGTGTCAAGATTGGCTTCTGATGGAAAATTCTCCACCATGCTCTCTATAGTTCAAACCTCTTGCCTTGTGACTTATCAAACCTTCAGGCCTGTAAAAAGCCCTCAATGGATCCCAGTTTGTCAACAATATGTTCCTCTATAGCCAAACATGGATGTTATTCACACTTAGTGGACCATTGGAATATGTACTTGCTTGAACTGGCAATCAAGTATGCCATCAATGTGTGTGTGTAATGTATTCCAAACAATGAACCATTACGTAAAATAATATGAATCTCCATTTATTGCTCAAATCTTATTTTGATCACTTTTCTCTTTCCTGTTTTATTTATTATGCTCGCTAATGGTAATTGTTCTACTACCCATCCATACTGCCTACAATGACCTATAAATGGGAAGCTCGCTCCCACACAATGACCAGGGGTATGGTTCACAATTTAAATTTTGTCAGGATTGTCAACATGACTTTTCTATGCTTTTGAGGTTCTGTAGTACCTATGCAATAAAATGCATTATTTTAATACTTCTATTTGCCTTTTTCTAATTCTACGTCAAGCTTCTCCATAGTGTTAATTTATCACAATAATTATAAAGACTGGAATGCTTGAGTATAAGCTTCTTTTATCCAGTAAACAAGCACTGATATCAGCTGAATAATAGAAAGAAAACAAACATTAAAGAAGAAGTATTTTTGGATAGCAGGCATACTCAGAGTAAAGAAATGAAGAAAAGAAGGGAATGGAAGCAACTTTAACTTGTTAACTTGACACTCTGAACGTATTAATGCACACATATGAAACAAGAAAACCTACCTTAAACATTTTTCTGGTAATACAGTTGCCAGGTACCATACTATAAGGCCAAGTACAACTGACCAAGTGCGCAATGGTCCAAGAAGAAATGCCATTGTTCCATATGCTAACCAGAAGAAGTATGCAAATGACATCTGGAGTGTTAATATAACAACAAATGGAAGATGCTGGCACAGCCGGTCCAGGAACGAATATTCTTTACTCAAAGCATGAGCCTTGTATCTGTTGGGAAAAATAAAGGTTCCTATTATATATAGTGAGCTACAGAAATACTTTGCTATGTTTATTTAAATAAGGTAATATTGAACAACAAATTCACAACTTTTTTTGCAACATTCACTTTATAAATTAAGATTCTCTGATCAGTCTGTACAACTTTCCAAAATGCATGACACCCTCTCACTACCAATTAGTTTAAGGATGATATTTATTGTAATATAATATTGAGATGTCTTTGAAAATATATGTTCTGGGGTCTCTAGACCCCCAAAAGAGGGTTTTTTAAAACAATTTGCAGAGAGAGAGAGAGAGAGAGGGAGGGGGAGGGGGAGGGAGAGGGAGAGAGAGAATATAAATCAGAAATGAAAAGTCAAATGGAAGTATGCAAATACATGTTTTCAAGAAATTCCCCCAATGCAAACTAACCTTTGCTTAAATGATGGAAAATGAATTGACATTAAACACTCATACTGCTCCAATTACCAAATTATTGGCAGAACATGTTTCAAAGACCTATTGTTTCCATTTTTGGCTAGTGGTAGACTAACCATGGTTCCCCAATCTTCTTCTTCTTCCCTGGGTAACTGCAGCATCATCTGCTGTGGGTTTGGTAAATTCACAGATTAAATTATCATCTGCTGAAATTACAAAGTTTATAATTCAATATTCAAAACGTTTGATATATTCTTTCCCATAAGCTCAGTTCTACATGGTTATGCACTGATTTTAGTAGCTTGACTTTTTATTCTATATTGTAATTTTCTTCCCAGAAGTGAATAACTATGGCTGGTTTATCTAACTGTTTGTAATGATATTTCTGAAGTGTTTTTTTTAGCCTTGCGCTTATGTATACCTATTTCTTTTCTCATGGGATTTTGTCTGTGTGTTCTGATTTCAGCATGTTTTTTTAATGTTGAATAATTTTCCATCATTTAATTATTTTCTTCACCGTGTGAAAAATCCAGTGATTTAAACCCTTTATTTGTAAATTTTTTGTTAATTCTGTTAATTTTTCTGAGATACTGATATGAAAATAAACTGTATATCTTGAATTTTTAGTAAAGAGCCACTGGTGCATTCTCGCCAAATTTTACATAATTGGAAAGTCTAAAAGGCAGGCAAAGTTAACTAGAGGGAAAATGCAGCTCTCATCAGAACATATAATTTATGTCAAATGACTTAGCAGAATAATCCATTTCCAAAATATTTACACTTGTTTAAATTTTACCACATTTTAAGTTAAGTATACTTTGTTTTGTTTCTTATGACTACATGGCTGACACGTACTAACTTCTTTTATTAACAATGGTTGCCTTAGTTTTTTGCACTAACAATACATAATAATGTCCATCACATTTTTCTTGGAAATTAACCATCCTAAAGCTTTTTATTATGTCATTCTTGTTATGAAATATTTAGATTCAATCTTCTGCAACTATCTTACCATATGCTAAGAAACAGTAAAGGATGGAGAATATCATGTAATGTCACATATAATTTTTCAGTGTTGGTAATTGGAGATTTACATACAAAACTTTGCTGTTTGCTGTTAGGATGGAAATAATGTTGCAAGATTTCAAATACAGTTAAACTCCACATGTTCTGCTCAGGTATCTCCAACACAAACATAGTTCAAGCTTAATTCTTCTGTTACCAGGATTTAGGTGGTATCTGGTCCTTGCCAGTATTTTGGATAGTGTTCTTCGTGTTACTCGATTATCTTCTCTTACAAAGACGATGACACAACGACAATGGCAACAATAACAATAATACAAGGCGCATCCAAAAAGTAAGTTTACTGATTTTCTTTCCTTTAAAGTAAACGTATTTAGCCAGGAAAATTGTGCATGCGTAACAGATCTATAACATATCAATCATATGCCAGCAGGGCCTGGTGCCAGTAGTGCGGTATTAGTGGCTCTTATTTGTTCTCCCATCGCCTGCGAGGTTCGATCAGTGACAACGTTCCTTACTGCACAAAACATAGCCAATCAAAATTCATCGACAGCTCTTCAGGTCTACGGACTGAACATCATGAGCAAACAGATAGTGCATCACTGGTGTCGGTAGTTTCCCCAAGGTCATCAAAGTGTCCATGATGAAGAGCGCAGTGGGCAACCGTCCCTCATCAATGATGACCTTGTTGAGCTGGTGCAGCAGCGCATCGTGGAGAACGTCGCTTCACGATTACGGAGCTCAGCAGCCATTTTTCCGCAGATATGGTAATCCTTGTTGCATTAAATTGTCGATAAGAACTTGCTGTTCAGGAAATTGTGTGCCACGTGGGTGCCGAAAAACCTGACACCCGAACACAAAACGCTTAGGAGCAGCACTGACATTTCTGCAGGTATCATGATGACGGTGACGAGTTCCTCTACAGGATTGTGACGGGCGATGAGATGTGGATTTCACACTTTACCCCGGAAACCAAGCAGCAATCAATGCATTGGTGTCACAGTGGAACTCCAGTGAAGACGAAATTCAAACTGTGTTGGTACAGAAAATGATGTGCATGGTGTTCTAGGACAGGAAGGGCATTCTGCTCATTGACTTCCTGCCCAGAGGTGAAACAGTGAATGCTGACCATTATTGTGAAACACTGAGGAAATTGTGACGTGCCATTAAAACAAGAGGCGTGGAATGCTTACTGCAGGTGTTATGCTGCTTCATGACAATGCTTGTCTACATACGGCTCAGCGCATGCAATTGTTCTGCAGGAGTTCGGCTGGGAGCTGTTTGATCATCCACCATACAGTTCTGATCTTGCTCCCAGCGATTTTCATCTTTTCTTGCACCTCAAGAAATTCCTGTCCTCCGGTCAGCGTTTTGACAATGAAGATCTGAAGACGACTGTCACACGCTCGTTCCATTCACAGGCAGCAGACTTCTATGACACAGGAATGCAAAAGTTGATCCCACGATATGACAGATGTCTCAGTTCTTGTTGGTGACTGTCAAAAAATAGCCCAAACATTGCTGTACCTTTTTCCAATAGTTTTTCATGTAACTATGTTTTCTTTGTTTAAAAAAAGGGGGCAAATAATAATAATAATAATAATAATAATAATAATAATAATAATAATAATAATAATAATAATAATAATAATAATAATAATAATAATAATAATAATAATAATAAAAATAATCATCATCATCATCATCATACACACAGGGATTAGACCACTGGTGATCAGTTCCGACTCCAAACTAAAGCTGCTCCATGCATCTTCTAGCAGTCTTCCCAGGCTTCGTTGTCCTCTTGGTTTATAATTTGCTGCTCTTTGTGGAATCTTATCATATTCCATTCTGCAGACATAGTTATACCAGTTTTTCCTGTATTACTTTCTCTACTACGTATAGTAAGTAGGAGAAGTATTGTATTCCACCCAAAAATTCGATACCGAGATTTCACCGGAAATACATGTTTTGAGACCCCAGAATCCAAAAAAGCATTTTTGGAAACATGTCCGTGTGTGTGTCTGTGTGTGTGTGTGTGTCTGTGTCTGTGAACAGCATAACTCAGAAACGAACAGTCGGATAAACACCAAACTTGGTATTTAGGTTCAGTATCTTCCAGAGATGCGACACAAAGATTTTCAAGAAAATCCCCCCACCCCAGATTACCCTTTACATGGAAGAGTTTCGAAAATTTTAATTTTCACAAAAATGGCTCTAACGATTTTGATTAAAATATCATATGTTTAAGATATTTTCATGACAAATAAAATGTATATCTTGAATTTTCTGGGAATGTCTCCAAAAGTATTCTTCATTGTGAACGACTTTTACATAATTGGTAAACCATAAGAGATAGACAAAATTTTACTACACAAAAAATGTAGATCGCATTAAAATACACAATTTATGTCATATACATTTTTTTTGTTGAGTCAACCATTTTCGAGATATTGCTTGTCATTCGCTTAAATTTTTCAATACTTATTTTCTCAAATGGGAATTTGTTATTCATTTTTTTGTCTTGGATATGCAAAGAGTATTAATCTGTGGCAAAGGGAATGGTGCTGCACCTAGCAACCATCTATTAAGAGATATGTATGTGCTTAAAGGCTACTGTATTTCTATATTGCCCTTGTAAATATATATTCCCCTTACATCTACAAGAAAGTTAGCAATAAGATAGAGTCTGCAAATGTTTATCTCCATTAACATGAAGTAGATGGAGAATAAGCGTTTGTAAAAATAGTTTGTACAAGAGTAGAGAAAGTCATGTGAGTGTAACACATCAGATTTTTCTGCTATTTTGTCCATTAGTTTAAATATTCCAGTTGTTCTCTGAAATCTTCACTTCTCCGTTTGTCCATTAGAGTATAACCTGCTACAAACCTTCAGCAGACCACGGCATAACAGCCCGGAAAATCATATTAGTTATAATTGTGACTCCGGCCGTGAAAACCTACGTTCTTACATGTCTCAAAGAATGTTTATTTAAAGTCCAACATAATACTGCAAGAACTGCTAAAACCTTATAAAATTTCAGTAGAGTTTCTTTGCGGACTTTCTTTGATAAACTTCTTCTGACTGTTCCAAAATATGTTGGAATAAATTTAGTTTTCTATTTACATCTTTTGTTCTATCCTTGCCAATGAAAACTCCTAAATAGTTAAAAGTCCATAACTTGTTCAACAGGGGTATTATCAATCACAATTTTGGCTCTGACAGGATCTTTTCCATAAAATGCTATTATTTTTGTTTTCTGAGCTGAAATTTCCAGATTATGTTCAATAGCCACTATACTTAAATTATAAATAGCTCTTTGTAAATTATCTTCAGTAGATGCTATAACTGCTTGGTCATTTGCAAAAGCTGAAGTGTCCATATTTATACTATCCATTTTAAAATTAGTAGTTAAAATATTATGCCATCTACGTCTAAATAAATATGAAATAATGCGTGTGAAAGTGGACACCCTTGTGAACAACAACAACAACAACAACAACAACAACAACAACAATAATAATAATAATAATAATAATAATAATAACAATAATAATAATAATAATAATAATAATAATAATAATAATAATAGTGTGTTTCACTTCATAAAAGCCCACCTTTCTCCTTTCTCATCTATCTCTCTTCTTTAAGCATTTTAAACCATGTCCAAGCCATACTACCAGGAGGAGGAGAATCTCCTTGTGCCTCCTGTATTGCTGATAGCACTTCAGTTGTTGAAAGCAAGATTAGCAAATCTGGTGTGTTACATTTGCATGACTTTCTCTACCCTCTCTTCTATAATTATTATTGCAAAAGCTTATACATCTATCTACTTCTGATTGAGATAAACATTTAGTAAAATGTTTGCATCATGTAGTACACAAATGCATTTAGTATACATTTTGTACCATTTTGACTTCCTCCCCTCAAAATAAATAATATATATATATTGTATATACACAATCACGTTTATTGTTATGGAATTGAAAGTCTATTTGGAATGTGGCATTTGTAAAGGCACATTTCAGAATTATCAGCTTTAAAAACACATATACCTATAATAATTGCTAAATGCAAAGTCAACTCAAAGACTCTTACAACGAGATGGTACACAGCAAGTGTTGTGTTTTGCCAATTGTCTATGTAAGGAACAGACTTTCTAGAACCAGAGAATAATAATACATGAAAGGGTCGCAAAATCAAGGGGTGTTCCGGGGGTTGATTAAATATACAGCAGAAATTGATTCCCTATTTAAATGCCATCTTAACCATTCATTTTTAAAAGGACTTCTAAGACAATACAAAATGAGTTACTTCAGTGTATTCTTTAAATTTATAAAGAAAACATCTTAGAAGAAATTGAAGCAGCAGACTATGTGTCTATTATGGACGACGAAACTACAGATATTGTTCACATGTTCCAGCTTGTAATAGTCTTAAGGTATGGTAATGCCTTAGGTAGTCCTGTTAAGCAATTCTGGGGATTTTTTATTCCGAATGGGCAAAATTCCAATGCAATTGCAGAAGTTGTAATTCCTGAGCTTGGCAATATATTAAAAGATAAGAAGAAGAAGCTCATAGGCCAAAGTTTTGATGGTGCAGCGGTAATGAGCGGGGCTATCAATGGAGTGCAAGTTAAGGTTACAGATGTGTAACCTAATGCGTACTTTGTACATTGCTTAGCAAATCAATTAAATCTGATAATGGAGAGAGCTGCCAGGCAAAACACAAAAGCTAGGATTTTCTTTTCAAATCTTTCTGCTATACCCGCCTTCTTTTCACGTTCTCCACACAGATCATCAGTGTTAGATGATCTGTGTGGAGATGATCTATTAAGAAGAGAATACTCAGTGGTGGATCAACGATGTGGAACTATAAATCCAGGACTGTAAATGTTGTTTACGAAAAGGAGGAGGCATTGAAAGAATGTCTTCAAATTTTGTCAGAATCAGAGACTTCAAGCAGTGCAACAATAAATGAGACGTAGTGCTATATTGCAGTATCTTGAAAATAATGAGTTTTGATTCTGGCTTAATTTTTTCCATTTAATTATGCCTCATGTAGAAATGCTGTACAATCATCTACAGAATCGTCATATAGATGCTGCCAAAGTTCCAGTGCACATATCTACTTCCACTGCTGAAATTATAAAAGTAAGAAACACAGTGGAGTCCTGTGATTTGGCAGCAGAAAACCCACACAAAAGAAAAATGGTTTCAAACACACAGACCAGAGCAGCAGCAGCCGCCAAGGAAGTATGTGATGTTATACTGTCTCAATTTAATCTCCGCTTTCAGTTTAGAGAACATCTTTCTGTGTCTTCCCTGCTACAAGAATCACAGTTTCAGCAATTTAATTCAATATGCGGTCAGTGAATGCATAAAACTGTTTCCAGTGTTTGATAAGGAACAAACTACATACAGAACTTTCAGTCATCTATTCAAGAAAAGAATTCAGGAATATTGGTGGTGCTGTAAAATTGCTTTAATATCTTAGAGCTAATAATCTTTCTTCCACTTTTTCTGAAGTGTTAAAACTTTTGAAAATAGCCATTATTCTGCCTTTAACAACAAGTGAATGTGAATGCTGTTTCTCTACACTGAAAAGAATTAAAACATTCCTTAGGAACACTATTGGAGAAGATAGACTAGCTGCATTTGGTATGTTGTCCATAGAAAAGGAAATGATAAAAATCATCCCAAAGTTCAACAAGAGAGTGGTTAATAAGTTTGCTACAAAGAAAGATCGCTGTAAGCAATTCATCTTCAAATAACTAAGGTAAGCTAAAATTCCAATAATAAGTGCAGCCACCCTAGGTATAGGCAACATGAGCCGCTACTGGCTATGTCTGTAGTTAGAGGATGCATATATAACACACCAAATATAAATGTTAAGTGGCTTGAAGGAATCTATAACTTGGTAGTAGAAGCACAAATGTGTTATGGTATATGGTGAAAACTTGAAGATGGTTGGGAAAGAATTGACTTAGGAGCATTAATAAAACAATAATGAAGTTGCTATCAGTCACAGTGAGAGAAGTGGATCAGGTAGATGGATTGTGTGTTTAAAAAAAAAAAAAAATGATATACAAAGAGGATAAAATATTGGTCAAGAATCCTATGTTAGAAGAGGGAAGTCTGCTAAAAGAATGTCTGAATATCAAAACAAATTCTTACAAAATGGGGAGGGGTCAGGTATTATGAAGTAACCCGGATTAATTTGAAGACACTCATCAAATTAATGTATTACACTACACTTTATTTAGTTCCTTCATCTTTATGAATATGCATAGATGCTGAGGGGGAATAATATTAAGGATTTTCAGAGAGAAGATAAGTATTTTGAGAATACAGAGATCCAAAAGTTGATGGTAACCCAAAAATAAAGGTTTCTTTAACTTTCTGTGTATAAGTGAAACAAAATTGGGAGAGGGAGAATATTTACATACAGTTAATGAGAAGAAATGAGTAGGTGTACAGAAATTGAAAGAATTAAGAAGTGGTTTGAACAAGTGGTTTGTCTATTACATAATGGGAAAAGAGCTCATAAAATTTGAACGCAATGGAATAAAAGACTGAAGGGATAAATTTATTATAGACGAAAGAGCTGTAATAAAGGGAATGATAAAAATAGAAGTAATAAATTAGGGCAATTTCTATGCAAAGTAAAAAGTAAATGGTTATGGACAGTTAATATAAAAAAAAGAAGAAGCAAGAATAAGCCCGCAGCTATTGCTCAAAGTGGTGTTTGAACTGACTGTTATTATAAATTACATAGTGTCTATGTAGAATTTCAAATGTATAAAGTAGTGGAAATAACTAAACTTAAGTACTGATTAAATTTGAAGGGGATCCAGTTCAGAAATGCATGGATTGAGCACTATGGGGTATCAAAGATTGATGGCACTTTGATTAAAAGATCAGCATGCATTCAACATTTTGTCAAGAAACTTTCATCAACCCAATAACAGCCTCACATCATGTACTGAATTATAAAATTTGTTTCAAAATGTTGATAAGTCGATGGTGTAGAAATGGTCAAAGATACATGTTTGTGTGCTCAGTATTACAATTGATGTGATAAATTCCTACTCTATGTTCCAGTAGTCCATACACACATACTTATAGTATTCAAAACAAAATGTTTGACAGACATAGGACCTAGTGATAGTGGACTGTATGTCAAATCTAAATAAATTTGACATCTCACAATACCCAAAACATGTATTTTTGAATATGGGTTTCTTATTGAAAAATGCTCTGTCTATCATACCACTAAGTAAGTTTGGTGTTGTTTTAAATCATCCTGTACACTACAACAGTATAAGCATACTACAACAATATAGGAACAAACTGTAACACAAGCAATTATGTGAATAAAAAAGAAATAATCTTTCTGAATGGAACAAAATCATGTTTATTGTTCACATGTAAATGATTGATTTTTTGACTTAAGCACAAACACTTTTGGGTAATCTAATGTATTCAATTTCTATTCTCTAAGAAACTAAGAATATGCATTTACTTCTTGAATGGTGAATTTTGGAAATATATTTACTTCTGCTCAGGAAAGCAGTGTAAAAAGTTGGGAAAAATCTTATCATTATTTAGGATAGCTATGGAGCAGTTGTTACAGAACGCAAATTATATAAACATCAATAAAGCCAACTGGCATAGTTACCTTTGTTCCACACACTGAGCCAGGAAGAGCGTCAATGGAAATTGAAAGGTACACATCTAAACAGAAATCAAAACCACATATTTATTCAGCAATAATAATCATGATGATGATGATGATGATGATGATGATGATATCTTAAGTTACTAAAGGTAAGTATTAATTTTTGCAATGTTACGTTTTTCATATATGATATAAATTAGAAAATTACAGCAGAGTACTGGAACTCAATGTAGACCCAAGACGGTTTTGAATTACAAAAATATAATGTGGTACACTGGCACAACTTTCTCTATGCATTATAAATTCACATACATCTTATGTACTATAGCCTTCATATAAAGGGTGATTCTGCTATCCATGTTATGTTATTCATGATACATTTTGTCTAAAAATTATTTCAAAATACGTAATATGTTAAAGATTAAAAACAGAAGCACTATTATTTTTTATCATTATTCTTATTTATTTATTTATTTGTGCTAGCAATCTTCCTTAGAATATGGCTATACATCAGCCCAAGCTGTTATCTTGCCATATTCTACCCATATTACACTCTTATTATAACATAAAAAATGATGATAATAATACAAATAGTAGTAAAAATAATAGTAATGATACCAATAATAATCTTATAGTAATAATATATTATTATAATAATAATAATAATAATAATAATAATAATAATAATAATAATAATAATAATATAATTACATAGCTTAACATCACTTGATGAAATTAATTTACATCTCTTTTTATTGTCCATAACCATTTCTTTTTAACTTTGGACAAGTATTCTCCTACCTTTTTACTATCCTTGTTAAAAATATTGCTTAAAGCTACTTTCCTGTCCCGTTTTAACCATTTCCCATTTATAGCTTCCTTTCTCCGTGTATCTTTACAGTCAAAAACAATATGTTCTAAATCTTCTCTTTCCCCACATATTGGGCACTGATTCTGTGGGAACCCATTTCTCATTCCTATTAATCTCCATACACCTGCTTGTGCCCAGGCAATACTTTCTCTTTGTTCCTTAAAGCACTATTAACAGTGAAGTATTCATCATGATGTAGATTGAGTCACACTTTTTTACACTCACCTTCACTAATTAAAAGTTATATAAAACAGAAACGTTTTTGTGGGCATTCGTCCTCATCGTCAGCAACTGGGTGACTAAGGGTCGCTTTCTCCCGTGTCCTCTTCTTCCTCTTCCTGCGGATTCTGAACCTGTTGCCATCTGGTGTTGGGGGCACAAAGTTTTAACACATTGCTCACAGGTGGGATTTCAAAATTAATGACGTTGCCATTTTTGATGATGTGTATTTTTTCTCAGATGTTCAAATCTATTGGTGTGGTGAGGGATTTTAACAACTTTATACTTTGGCCAATGTTGTGGTTTTCTGTCCAAAAATGGTGTGATACAGCAGATTTCTCTACTTGTTTTAGTTTTATGTTCCTTTGGTGTTCCTTAAGTCTGGTTTCCAAGTTTCTTTTAGTTTTCCTATGTAGTATTTCTCACATTCATCACAACTAATCTGGTAAATTCCAGATTTTAATGTGTTTGGGATGGTATTTTTGAGAGGTGTGTTTAGCAAGTTCTTCAAGCTGAATTTGTTCTGTGGAGCTAGTCTAATGTTAAATTTGTTGAAGATTTGTTCAAATTTTCTAAAGGCTCTAGGGTGGTATTTGAATTTCTTGTATTTCCAATTTGTGTTTGAGAGAGGTGTTAGAGTGGTGGAATGTGAAATTGCCTTGAATTTTATCTTCTTGTTTATCATGTTCCTTATGATGAATGTGAGAAATACTACATAAGAAAAACTAAAAGAAACTTGGAAACCAAACTTAAGGAACACCAAAGGAACATAAAACTAAAACAAATAGAGAAATCCGCTGTATAACACCATTTTTGGACAGAAAACCACAACATTAGCCAAAGTATAAAGTTGTTAAAACCCCTCACCACAGACACCAATAGATTTGAACATCTGGGATAAAATACACATCATCAAAAATGGCAACAATGTCATTAATTTTGAAATCCAGCCTGTGAGCAATGTGTTAAAACTTTGTGCCCCCAACACCAGATGGCAACAGGTTCAGAATCTGCAGGAAGAGGAAGAAGAGGACACGGGAGAAAGCGACCCTTAGTCACCCAGTCGCTGACAATGAGGACGAATGCCCTCGAAAACGTTTCTGTTTTATATAACTTTTAATTAGTGAAGGTGAGTGTAAAAAAGTGTGACTCAATCTACAACGTAATATGTAATTGGTTACATACAATGCAGTGGAGGTGGTATTGTGTATTCTAATGAGCTCTATACTGTTTTAAGGTTTCCTGTTTTACAAAATTATATAAAACCAATCAATATGAATGGTACTTTATAGGCCATTCACAGAAAACTTAAGATATATATAATATTCCTCATGGCAATAAATATGACATTTTAATCAAAATTAGGAGAAAATAAAAAGGAACAAAGATCTCATTCATATGAAGGCTGGTATGAAGTGGAAGAATTTCATGAAATACTTTGTGTTACAACTTTGAAAATACTGCAATTAAATACCAAGTTAGGCAGTTATGTAACTTTATTTTTGAGTTTAGTGTTTTCGTATTTTCACATGCACACATCAACAACACCCTTTTTCTAAAACTCTTCCATTTGGGAGGAGTATCTCAAAACCTGTGTTTCCAGTGAAACCTCAGCATTAAATTTTTGGGTGGAATACAATACTTGCTCTACTTATTATAGGTAAGTGTTAGAAAAATAAAAAAATGCCAATTTCTATGGATCGTGGATGACTTACACATAAAGGTTAGGGTATATTAAATCAATGGGGGCTGTAGTTTTCCTTACTGAAATAATTTTGACCAAATATATAAAAATAATGTCCTTTTTCCACGAAAAATGCCTTGGTAATAACCTTTTCACACATCATAACTCAAACCTCTGACATCTTCTTTTTCCAGTCGTTAGTGTAATTAGCAAACATTTAAGTCAATGCAAGTTTAATAGCAATTTTCTTCCCTTTACCAACTGAAATTTCGACTCTAGGACTTCAACAAGTCCTAGAGTGTGTGTATGTTTTGTATGCAATCTGCATCAATGTGATGATGTTACACCAACATTTGAATTACTGTTCTGGTTTCAGTTATGCAATGAAGAACATTGCATTCTTTATTACTTCCTACCAACTCCTTCGTTCTTGCATCTCAAGCTATCTAAATGTTCACTCTAAGTACCTTTCTGACTGTCATAATCAAGAAACTCACTCATGAAACTCTTTCATTCTTGATATGCCTGCTTATCATACAACCTTCTATTCATCATAATTCATTACTGCATAAGCTCATCTTTGGAATTCCCTGACGGAAAACATAAGGGACTGTTGAAACATTATGCAGTTAAGAGGAAAATTAGAGCATATAGTTATAATCTAACCTAATCTGCTACTCTATTGCAATGATAAATAGCTCATAACATGCACTTATTAATATTTTATGCGCCAGCAATTAATATTTCAAATTTAAATATTAAACCACTTACTTAGGGCAGTGTACACCAAGTAATTGAGCTCTCCAATGTTACTTCCAGAGTAGATTATTCCCGTAGTAACCTAATTCCATAGTACAGACTTCTTCAGTAAATGTTTCTTCCCAAGTAATTGCCAAGGAAAACTTCATAAACAAAGGAGGCATTCTATGGAAGCAACAGATGTGGCCATCATGGAATATCACCCACCAATATTCTGCATGCTAGCTATAAAGTTGCTAAATTGATAGCAAAAAGAGCAAGCCCTTTTCAGTGGAGAATTTGCAAAAGAATTGCTTGTAACCATAGCAGAGGAGATTTGCCCCAGTATGATAAATTCATTTAAAACACTTAAGCCTAGGAAGAACCTCAATAGTTTTCAGAATAGGAGAAATAAACTATGACATAGTAGATCAATTAATGTCTATGATAAAAGGTCTCATGTGCTACTTATTAGCCTAGATCAGAGGTGGTGAAAATGTGACTCGCGAGTCATTTTGACTCGTAGGCGCCGTTCCCTCTCTGCAACCATCCCTTTGTTTTTCACATGCTGCTGAGTGATGCAGTGCATGTTGCATATTTGGTGACTCGCAGAAGGAAGTCATTTTTGCCACCCTTGGCCTAGATGAATGCAGTTATATTAAGTATACAGCACAATTAACTGTATTTATTAGAGTAGACACTGAATTTTTAATTGAGGAGTTCCTGGATTTAGTACCCATAAAGGGACATACGTCAGGTGCAGATATTTTTGAGGCATTGTATGTTGCTTTTAAATAGGAGCTCTCATGGGAGAAATTGGTGTCGATAACAACAGACAGAGCACCTTCTATGATGGGTCACATCATGGTTTAATGGGTAAACTTTGCAACTTTCTGAATGAAATTCCATAAAAAATGGTACACTGTATTCATAGAGAAGCACTATGCATAAAATCAGCAACTTTAGAAAATGTAATGTGAGTAACAGTTACAGCTGTTAACTTAATTAAGGCCAATTCCTGCAGCACTGACAGTTTCAGTAACATTTACAAGAACTATGTTGCGATTATGATGATTTAACTTACTACTCCCAAGTTCACTGGCTAAGCATTGCCTTCCCCGAAATATTCAATAGCACATTGATTATAGATCTGGCTTTCTTAACAGATCTGTGTGAGCATTTAAATCAGTTAAATGGATAAAAACTTCCTTCATGAATACGGCTGATGCCATTAAGTCATTTATGGGTAAACTCAAGCTGTGGTTACATTACCTGCAGAAGCCAGAACTGTATCACTTTGCACATCTGCAGTCATCAATAAGCCAAAAGAGTCATGCTATTACAAAATACCAACATGTTCTGGAAATTGCTTTGTTGGAGTCTGAAAATAGATTTCATTACCTGAATGATATTAGTATGAAAATGTTAATATTTGAAAATCCATTTGCAGTCAAACCAGAAGAAGCTTGATTAAACTGTTGACGTGCAGAATAATATATAGATGTACAGCAGTGGGAAACTAGGGGTGGAATTATGGAAACTAGTGGATACAAGTTTGTGTCCTAATCTGAAGAATCCTGCCTCTCATATGTTAGCAATGTTTGGAGGAACTTATATCTGCTAGCAGTTCTTCTCAGTTATGAACAACATTATGAACAAAAGCAGATTGAGAATAACTGATTCTAACCTAGTTGCTCACATTGCATTTAAATACTACTAAACTACAGCCCAATATTGACAGGCGCACAGCTGCAAAGATCTCCAAATCATGACCCGAAAAAAACATGACTAATATTTTAAAATAAAGAGAGTTGGAGGTTGTTACACTACATCAATAAAAGATCCTAATAACCTCCAACTCTCTTTATTTTAAATAATGACACATCACTGTTACTAGTTTCTCAATCTTCAAAATTAATGACTGATATGTTGTAACATTCATATTGTATTACAGTCACATAATGAAAATAAACACATGGTTTGCCAACATTATTATGATATTTACATGTGTCCACCACTGACCCCATTCATTGTGGCATTGCTTGTTATGTCAGAAAGGCTGAGGTAGCTGGGATGTAATGGCCAGGCAAGACTATTTCCCCTTCAATGGCATAAACAATATCTGATATAAAGAATACCTGTAAAATGCTAATGGAAAGAGAAAGTTATACAAGTGTTACACATCTACTTTTTATTTAGTACAACCATGCTGGTATCTCTTAATTAAACATGCTACTCAGCTAGTGAACAAAAAAAGAGAAAGCTTTCTGCAGAAAATATTGAGTAGTACAAAATGTTGAAATACTGAGAGCTGATTTCCAGGAGTCTGCCGTCTTCAAAATTAGAAAAACAAAATACACATAATGAGTACCAACATATACCTTTACATACACACTGACCTGGAGGAAGCCATAGGCATACGTAAATGAGCCTGGAAGATAGGCTCCATTGATGATGGTTCCCCAAGCAAATATGATCCCTGTGTGTCCCTCAATTACTTCACCAACTGACCATGGCCCTTGAAATAATAAGTAATGTTAATAATTCTTTAGCATACAGCTAGCAAAAAGTATAATTGCAGAGTATTGACTTTCTTCTGCTTTTATTATACATGTGAACATAAGTAGAGAAAAAAGAGAGAAGAGAAAGAAAGGAAGAAAATGAACACAGTAAAGCATATTTTATACATTTCACATACATTTATACATTTTACATTTTATACATGTTTACTTTACCTTTTCCCTACTATTTCTTTTGGGAGTTCCTGGAGAATTTCCTACAGTTTCCATACAATTTTGTTCTGTTTATAACCCTTTTGTTTAATATTCTTTATACTTATATGATCAAATTTTAAGTCTTTAGAAGTATGAAACATCATTTATATGTTTAAAGATTATTGCTAATTTTCTCCTCTTGATTGATAAAACAGCTCAATCACCTCTGTAGCAAGGCGGGGTAGCATGTCTGCCCCACATTCAACACATCCCAAGTTTGAATCTCAGTTAGAGTGAGTTACCCAGATAAGGTTTCTCTCCAGTTTTTCCTTATCCTTAGAAGATGATTGTAGGGCAACTTTAAGCTCTATGGACCCTGGGCTCACTTGAGCTTCATTTCATCCATTTCATTCATTCATTGTCAGATATGACCCATCAGATTAAAGAATGTTAAACTTCAAGAACAGTAAGAAGAAGAGGGAGGTAGGGTGGAAATTACTGTAAAGCACCACATGGCTTGCTGCCAATTATGTTCCATGCAAGAATTCAATTAACCTTTTTGTTGCTATGCATTTCACACAATCTACAGTCATGTGGTATTTTTTAGCAATTTGAGACCATATAGTTATATGAGGCCATCAAGTGCAAAACTCGTCTTATCCAAAAATTAAAAAAAATTACGTTAGACATGGGATTCAATACTTCTTGCAGCAGTTCCCTACGAACTGGTGACTTTGGGTTTGAACAAAACTGATCTAATACAGCTTCAAGAGAGCCCAGAAAACTGCTGTTCAATGCAAAGCTCTTCAAATCCATGGTGGCAGTTAATGCAGAACTTGTCTAAACCATCTTACAATTCAGAGCAAAACTTGCCTTATCCAATACTTGTTTCACTACAACTGTGCTGTGTGAAGAGCAAAACTCGCCTTATCAACTTGCAGACATGTTATTATGGAGTCTTCTGATATCCCAAAGTTGGTGGAAAGAGTAAAACTAGGAAACGCACATCTCATGAATCGAAACGTGAAAGAGAGAAGAGGGAAAGGTATGTATGATCGAACAACAATTAAATAGTATTCTTCTACTGTTGACAGATATGACTCACATAGGAATAAGCAGATGTGTTTACAATACAGTCTCTATTGTTAAAGGCATTCAGCAAGCCTCGGCCCACGCTTGCTTGCCTGCCTGCAATCACAACAGCAAGTCATTCCAATGCAGTAACTTGACACAGAAGGACATAAGGAAATTCCACGAAGCCTTCTACAGCAGGAGTTCTAAAATTAAACAAGACTGTGTTATACTGACTTACTGTTCAATTGATATACCTAAATGGCAGCTGCAGTCAAAGATGATTTTCAGAAGAGTTTTGCAATGAAGTATCATGTGAAACGTGTACAAGGGTGGTCTGAAAAGTTTCTGAGCTAATAAAGATACAGACATTTTTTCAGAATTTTTTTTTTTTTTTTTTATATATTTTTCAACATAGTCTCCTTGTAACTCTACATACATCTCCCAGTGATGCTCCCATCTCTGTAACCCGTCCAAATAGTACTCTGTGTTTTTCTCTGCAAAATAATTGTTCACGAAGGTGATTGCCTCTTCATTTGACGAAAATCTCTGTCCTTCGAGTGCAATTTTCAGATGAGGGAACAAAAAGAAGTCGCTTGGGGCTAGATCTGGTGAGTAAGGCAGATGGTCAAGCAGTTCAAACTGTAATTTGTGGATTTTTGCCATTGCAAAAACCGCTGAGAGTGAGACGGTGCATTGTCTTGGTGAAACAGGATTTTCTTTTTCTGCAAATGTGGCCATTTTTCCACAAGTTCTGCCTTCAGCTTGTCAAGTAATGATGCGTAGTTTTTCCTTTTTGAAGATAATTGATTAAAATAATTCCATGACTATCCCAAAAAACAGTTGCCGTCACTTTCCCAGCCGAAAAAACAGTTTTTGCTTTTTTTGGAGCCGGTTCCCCCTTTGCAGTCCACTGTTTGGACTGTATTTTTGTTTTGGGTGTATAATGGTGTATCCAAGTTTCATCTACAGTAATTAATCGTCACCAAAACTCGGATTTATTGCGCCTAAACTGCGCCAACAAAGCATTGGAAATGTTCATTCAAACACGTTTTTGGGCAAACGTGAGCAATCGCGGCACCCAATGTGCAGACAGCTTTCTCATGTCTAAATGTTGATTTAATATGTGACAAACACCTTCTTCTGACATGTTCATAGCCTCTGCTATCTCTCTCACTTTAATTCGACGGTTGTCTAGCACCATTTGGTGAACTTTGGCGATGTTTTCGTCAGTAGTTGCAATTTTTGGACATCCCGAACGTTCATCGTCTCCCAAGCTGTTACGACCACGTTTAAATTCAGCTGCCCAAAATTTCACTGTGGTAAATGATGATGCAGAGCCCCATACACAGAATTCAACTAATCTTTGATTTGCCTAGGCATATTGCCTTTCAAAAACAAATATTTAATGACAGCTCGATACTCGATTTTGTCCATTTTCATAAAACACTCACATCACCTCACTCAAACAACTGTTACTAACAACTGAGCATCCAAAATGGCTGAAACTTTGATGAGTAACTGTCAACAGATGAACAACGAAATTCACAAGCTTTTATTTACGAGTGCTGCCATCTTCATGTTGAGGTCGAAAACTTTTCAGACCACCCTTGTACAAGGTCTGCCAGTTCAGATGTGTTAGAAAACTTTCCTGGACATTTAGCAAATATCAAACACAGAGTACAAAAGACACCTTGAAACTGGAGTGGCCCCAAAGGAACTCCGAGGTGGAGACAGGGTCCCACAAAAAAAAAAAAGTAATAAGAGAGAATCTGTAATTAAGTTCATACAGAGGTTTAAAGTACTTGACGCCCATTATTGTAGGAGCAAAACATCAACATGGCGATACTTACCAAGGGAATTAAGCACTAATAAAATGAGGTGTATGTATAATGCAGAAGCATCTAATTCATTGAAATTATCTAAGATTTCCTTTTGTAACATTTTATAATACAAAATTTAATATAGGCTTCAAAAGCCCTGTTTCTATGTATGCTCACTTTGTCTTTCTTATGATGAGAAAATAAAATTGGAAACAGATAAAACTAAACATTCTGATTTGCTGATAGCTATAGGAATACATAAACTTAGAGCTAAGGCATATTTTGATCTCCTGAAAGAAGATGATAAAAGTAGCAACTTTTCATTTGACTGTCGGAAAAATATGGTACTGCCAAAAGCACAGGATCAAGCAGCATACTACAGCAGGCAGTTATACATGTATAACTTCTCCATTGTGCAGGGTTCATCCAAGACAACACTGACAAAAGAGAATGTTTGTAATTCTGTTTGAGCAGAAAATGAACCTCCTGAAGGTTCAAACAAAATTGTCAGCAGTATATGGTCAACTGAGCGAATCCAATTTTTCTGGAGTTAAAGTAAGGCTATTTGCAGATGCCTGCTGTGGACAAAATAAAAACACCACTATGATAGGCATGTATAATAAATGGCTTGCTATTCAAGAAACACAGAAAGTGCAGATGATAGAAATGATCTTTCCTATTCCTGGCCATTCATTCACCTCTCCTGATCGTGTTTTTGGGCTAATAGAGAAAGAAGTAAGAATGAGAAACACTATCAGTAGGCCTGAAGAATATTTTGAAATCTATAAAAATCAGGGAAAGGTAACCAGGCTAGGGACAGATGTATCTATACAAAATTGGAAGTATGCTGCTAAGGAAACATTGAAGTCACCAGGGTCCTGGCATTTTAAATTAAAGGCATATAAACATATTTAACACCATTTTACCTCAGGTAAAGTTCTAGTGAGAGGTGAGACAAATTATTGGTCCGATTTGTGTGTAGACAAGACCATTCTGAAGTGACACAAAACCTTAGAAATGCTTATTGCAAGCAATTTAGATGTAGGTGTAAAAGTAAAGAAGGAAAAAGTTAAAGATGTGAAAAATTTATTAAAAAAACATTTGGTGATAACTGGGAGGCAAATGAAAGCCTGTATTTTACAAGAATTTAATATCTAAAAACAATATTGCCAATGACGATAAAGAAGTAGAGTTTCCGAGAGTTTCTTGGATAGTGAGGAAGGACAACTTAGAATTTGATATGGTTGTTTTTGAACATTAGTTATTAGTATTACATTTTAAACATAATATGTAAATTTTACTAATCATAAGATATATGTGATATGAAAATTGTTCAATTTTAGCGAGGAAACTATGGAAGGACTGATTCATTGATATTCTTATATGAAATTGGTGAAAAATTGTCAAAATTTATTTTTTGTAACTAAAATGAAATCAGAAATGGTTCTAATTATACAAATATTCCAAGAAGTCATTTATTAACATTGTCAAACAAATATTGAGAAGTAAATGTTTGCACTTAATTGTAATTTAGTATTGTGTTTCCACCAAAACTCGCCAAATCCATTACTGTTGTGTACAAAACTCGCCTTATCCAAAATTAATGTTGATTTACTGCCATATTACTTGAAAGTGATTTTTAAGAGAATACATGCATCTTTAAGGGTCTAGTCCGGACATTATAACATTAAGAGCATTTTCAAATGCTCTGCTGGTTGCCTAATTTTAGTTTTTTTACGTTTTCTGAAAATTTGTTTTACCTGGATAAGGCAAGTTTTGCACTTGATGTCCTCATATTGCTACTTGCTGAGAGAGACAGAGACAGAGAGAGAGAGAGAGAGAGAGAGGGAGAGGGGGAGAGGGAGAGGGAGAGAGAGAGACTCTGAAAAACATATTAATGAAGTTTAACTGTAGGAGGTATTTTTGGTCTTTTATTTATCAAAAATAGAACTTACCCACAGTAAGGTACAAGGTATAAAGTACCAATGGGTAGAAAAGTCTGTCTACTGTTGACAGTATCCACAACCTTCGGATCCATTTTTGGAAAAAGGAAATAGCTATTCTTGGTTTATGAACTTTCTGCGCTGAAAAAATAAAAAGTATATCTTGTTACCAACATAATGCCATAAGGTATCTGCACTAGGTTGAAATAACAGTACACTTCAAAGAATGTATCATCTTATGGATGTTTTAGATTTAAAGCTAAGTCCTGAGTTGACAAACAATCAAAACCATATTTTTAGCACACACCCAATTTACACACCTCAATTTTTAAACATTTTTCCTTTCTTTCTTTCTTTCTTTCTTTGTTTCCCCCCCTAACTTTGTTGGTCAGATACAACACGACCTCATGGCATATAACAGGTACTGATTTTTTCCATAATAATGGTGAAAGGAAAAGTAGGGTGTATTGTTAATGTAGATAGGGAGATTGACTTTCAAATTCTTGGAATTGGGGCTTCACTTGGGTGGCTGCTGCCGGGATAAAGGGATGTTTTTATGATCAAGGTCAGTGCATTCTCCAGCTTGCATTTCATCCATCTTGTCAAACTTCAAGTTTGGTTGTATTACATTTTCCAGTGCATAGTGTTTACCTTGCCAACTACCAACTTTTATATGCAAAGTATGACAAGTTTTACTTTTTCTACCATGTACACAGTAGGTAGAGAAGGTATTGCATTCCACCCAAAAATCTGATATTGAGATTTCATCGGAAAAACATGTTTTGATACTCCCTGAATCCAAAAAAAGTGTGTTTAGAAAAGGTCCATGTATGTATCTGTGAACAGCTTAACTCAAAAATGGAAAGTCGGGTAAATACCACACTTGGTATTTAAGTTCGGTATCTTCCAAAGAAGTGATTTCAAGAAAATTCCCCAAGCCCCAGCTATCCTTTACATGGGATTCAGCTAAATACATCCGAGACCAGAGAGAAGGAATGCAGATCGGAAGGAAGTCCAAAGAGTGATTGGAAATTGGAGAAGGATGGATACATGGAAGTTATGTCACCGCTACGTGGGGCTGGCGGGAAGCAGATGGTTGTGTCAGAGAGAAGATTGGGAGATGACGTAATGAAAATGTCAGATCAGAGTGACATAAGGGTAACAGCTGGCGAAGCCAGGAAAATGATATCACCAAGGAGGGAGGAAGTTCAATAGTCACGTGATATGGTCGTGAGCAGGGCAGAGGCATGGTTTCAGAGTGGCGAAATGGTGGAAGAAGAAAGCATTGTGTTGACACCCAATGGGAGTTTATGGGTTCTAGACAGAAGCAAAGCGGGACCGTCAAGGGAGCCAACAGGAATAGATTTATGGAGTAGGAAAGTGTGCCATACGTATAGAAAGAGCAGGCTCTGAGAGAAGTATGGGAATATGGAAGCAATAATAATGGGGGAGTTTATATTAGAATAGGGAGGGAGAGTGATTATAGAATGAATATGTTGTGGAAATGAAACATGATCTAGAAGCAAACAAATTAGACAAAGTAAAGACAAGTGTATTGATAAGCAAGTGATAGATTTATATGAAATTGTGAAGTGAATGATTTAGATATAAAGGACGGTAAACATGGAGAAGACTAGGAGGGAGATTTACATTTCTTAATATGAACGAGCAAGTGTTGTTATGGTTGATCAGCACGGGGATATAGTAAGTATTCTTAAAGGTATTAAATTGCATGTAATAGTAGCCATTTCCCGCTGGTAGTGGAGATTCAAAGACGATCGGAGGAAGTAAGGGAAGGAGATGGGAATGGGAGAAGAACACTAAGCAGTATAGTGACTTTAAATGAGAAACTGTTAGTCATATGAAGCTAACTCAACACACATGTTTTGTAAATGTGGAAGCTTGGGTACGATCAGCAATAGGAGCCAGGGCTCGACGCTGATCATGCCCAAATGTATTGTATTAGCTCAACACTCAATAAAGATATCATATCATATCATAATCTTGTATAACTGGAAATGTTAAGCAATAGACAAAAACATACCATACAAAAAAATGTAGATTGCTTTAAAAATACAATTTACTTAAAATAAGTTTTTCTGTGGCATAACCCATTTGGGATATCATTATTAAAGGTTCAAATTGTTTAATACTTATTCTTTTAAAGTCTCATCGATTTTCAGCTGTTTATCATGATTGCATGGAAACAGTATGGAATTTATGGCTGACATATAGTGTCCAATTCTTAAACATTTGACTATCGGTGTTCTCTTTGTATCTATAACGAAATGTGTAATGCAACTATTTTGGCAAAGGTTTATTGGGATTAAAATATAGTAGATAGAAAAATAAGCTTTAGTAAGAATAGCTTGTATACCCACTAATAAAGATAGAGGGTAGAAAAAGTTAAGTGAACGTATCACATCAGATTTTTTCAAATATGTATTATTTTTATATGTGGAAGAAAAAGTGAACCATGCCACTGAAAGGGAGTTTGATGTTTACGAAGCACATGGAAGAAACCCACTGCTGCTAGAAGGTCTTGCTGCACATTTAAGGGCTGAAAAACGGAAGGTTTTGGTTGAAAAAGAATTGCTAACAACATACACAGAGTAGCTACAGCAATGGCTTAATGGAAGTTAAGGTGTTTTTTTGTTTGTTAATTCCTGAAATAATTTCTGTACCCAATTTCCAAGCCATTTTTTGGTCCAAAATGTATGAAAAGTACATGGTGCATAGCTCATTATTTCTGAATTCTTACCTAGAGTGTGTTTCATTGACTGTTGCATATATTCTATGTCAGGATGGTTGTTGGTTCTTGAGAAGTTTTTCTTTGGGATGGTTGAAGTACACTCATTGGTAGTTTGAAACTGAAACTGAGTTTTATTTACGGATGCTCTTTTAACTACTGTGATCCTTAGCATCCCATTCTATATTTGGGATGAAAGGCTGGAAATTTTTCTCAGAGGCCTCTTTATCAGGCTTGAGGTTCTTTTACACTGTAAATCTACAACACGGGACCACCGGATTTGTTGTATGAGCTCATCATATTTACAGTAGGAATAGATGTGAATACATGAGCTTATTTTACAGGGGTAACTAGGAAAAAATAGGGGCAGCGCCGTGGCCAAGTGGTTAGACCGCTCGCCTCCCACCGATGCGGCCCGGGTTCAATCCCAGGGACCTGCATGTGGGATTTGTGGTGGACGAAGCGGCGTCTGGGTGGGTTTTCTCCGGTTTCCCCCGCCATTCATTCCACCAACTGCTCCATCATCACCTTTCCTTTCATCCATTTCACCATCATTTCGTTTCATCTACTTCCTTCATCCCATACCAGGCATCGGGCTGATCACCCATCCTGGATGCTCTATCTGATCCATGAGTGTCTGCTCCTCGACGGGCCTCTGACCCCAGGCACCTGCTTGTAAGTCCTGGGGGGTGTAAGTCCTACATAAGAGGAGGGTAAACAGATAATGAATGATTCAATGAATGAACTAGGAAAAAATGTTAAATTAACTCCTACAAATATTTCTTCCAATGCAACATTAAAATTCAATAACTTTTTTTTTAAATAAAAATCTTCTTCAGTATGGTTAATTTTTCTTTTGCCTTTTGAATACACAAGCATAAATGAATATACTCTTCATTTTCATGCTTACCTTCCTAAAAATGTGTATACTACTGCACATTTATTTAGTTCTTTCTTCTTTTATTTTGTAAAGTGTACCTTAAGAGTTTCTTTTTGTTTTACATAAGTCTAATTTATGTTGCATAATAGAGTATTAAATAAAGAGCATGATCACATACTTAAAACTAAGAAATATAATCGTTTCAATGGATAATTAGTTATAGAAATTTTAAAACAACCCAGAGGACCCAATACTGCAGATAAACAACTATAGTTCTCAAATACCAGAAATTTACTTATGGTTTGAAAGCCACATGCCTCTTTAATGGCAAGTCTGCTGTAGCATATCATTTTTGACAAGGAAACCATAACTTGTGAATTTTTTACTTAAAAACATTCACTTAACGTGCAAAAGAATCAACAATAAGGGAGTAGATTTATACAGAACGACCCGTCAGCCATCTGGTCGGTAGTCGTGATGTGTGTTCCGCGTGCAATCCTTCAGCTATCTGGCCCGGTAGTTGCGATGCGTGTTCCGCACGCTATATTCAGTGTATCTGTTTATTATTCTTATTATTGATACTGATACCATATTATTACTATTTTATGATGATTATTACGATATATTGATTACCTATTGAATAAACGTAATTAATTTTTATTTTATCAGTACTAACCTTTTTCACAATCAGTGTTGAAAGTGCTGTCCTTCGGCAGATAAACATTCTTGGCACCTTCTGGTGAAATTACTATTCACACGCATAAGTTCTTGTTGTGTAATTTCCCTAATTGCTGTTCTTATATTGTTTTTAAGATCTTCTAGGGTGCGAGGATAATTCCTATAGACTCTATTTTTGAGAGTTCCCCACAGATAA
Organism: Deroplatys truncata; assembly: GCA_030765065.1. Lineage (NCBI taxonomy): Eukaryota > Metazoa > Arthropoda > Insecta > Mantodea > Mantidae > Deroplatys > Deroplatys truncata. The sequence continues at coordinate 52,428,005 of CM060982.1, forward strand.
AAGTCACACACAGTAAGATCTAGCAATCGAGCTGGCCATAACCCTTTAGTTTTTCTTCCGTTAGAACCCTTCGTTTCTTTTTACAACTTACAACATTAAATGATCCTGTGCTCTTCACTTTATTCACTAGATATCTAAGTGTTTCTCTACTCGGAACTGGAACACCAGGAAATTTATTGTGAAATTGCCTACACACCTGTCTACATGAGTCAGTTTTCACATACGTGTCATACATAAAAAGTCTTTGTTCAAGCGAAAATTTGAGTACCATTTCTGGGTTGTAATAATCTGATAAATCAATTGCACACAAATACACACGCATCTTGCGCCTATACACAAGAAGCAATAACAGCTGACTGAAGCCCGCTACCACATGTCTGATAAGTGGAAGAGCCCGTGGCCTTGAGTTCATTCAGATGTGTAGCACATGACTGCCATGCAACTCCCGGCCAGAGCGCTGAGGGACCACTCTGTATTAAAAAAATTGAGGGTAGGCTAAAGAATTTCAAAGTCATATTAGAATAGCAAAATTTCGAATTCATCAAACCAATGGAAAAGGTAGCTTGATAATCCTATGCTTTGTTTATTTTTTTATTAAACAAGGCTCTTATATCATGATTCTACAATAAATCTTTGCAGATTATGTTGGCAACAATCCATAGAACATGTTCTAAGTGAGGTATCAAAGGTGTTCTTACACTCAAACATTACTTTTATTAATTTTATGCTTTACTGGAGGAAAGTAAATTTTCTATCATAATTTTTAATTGAGTTTACCTTTTACTAAACTATGAAGACATTTGAGAATGCAAAGTGGTAAGACACAAACTGTGAGCATTGTGCCAAACAGGATCTGGAACTGCAAAGAAACAAAAGATAAAGCTGGTTAAAAAGAGGACCTCTGGTTCTTGAGACAGAGGTATAAAAAACTTAAATTAAATTATATGGACTTAAATTAGTGGAACTTTGCAATATTCACTATATATGAAAAATCATTCAACATTACAACTCATTAAATAATGGCATGGTGTTGTTACATAACAATAAATAATACTAATAGTCTCTCATACGTAACAATAAATAGCAAATGAAGCATTTTTATCATTAAAAAGATAAGCAAAGCTTTATAGTTTCTAATATACATAGATTATATAGGTATTCTCCTCTAAGTTATTTTATCCTTGATTACTCATACCTAAGACCAGTAGTGTTTTGTTTGTTGATAAGTATTAAAAAGAGAAGTCCAATTTCATACATTTGCATGTAATATATTTACATATTAAGGAGGTTAGAACAAGCAAATCTAAATTATGAAATAATGCAATATTTTAAAATAATTAATGGCTTTTAAATTACATATATGCAATTTACAAATTTAACTCTCTGCACATTCATACAAAGTTTAGTCTCTTATCACTCTTCAAAGACATATGATACAATCTTCTGGCATAGCCAGGTGTTCCTACAATTGCTCACAAAGCTGGTTTGTGCATTCAGCAGCTTTTGACTACAGTGGGTCAGGATATCTTCCACAGAAAGAGCCTGCATCATCTGCTATTTGTTGCATAAATAGTTTTGTTTCAATGACAGTATTCAATTGGTCTCTGATTATTTGAGCATTAAAGAAATCTGATTGGCAGTCTGTTTCAATAAATTCTGACCACATCTGCATACAGCAACTTGGTGTTTCAACAAACTTCAGAGTCCAACAAAGTTAGTACACAGCAAATGACACACAATATCTCTGAAAAAATAGCAACTGTGTCAAAACACTGCATGTACTTTAAGTGACCATAGACTTGCATATGAATCGTTGCTGATTTTGTTGAAACATACCTTTTAATTCACATGCAGCTTAGTTCTTGCACGTATTATTACTCAATGGATTCATTCTAACACACAATCTCTGGTCAGTTCTCAACAAGTTCATGATTACCTAATGCTCACAACATATTGTTTATATCGGTTGCCATTTGCTGCAAACTGATTCTGATGGACTCTGACATTTCATAAATTTGTTGGAAATGCACTACGCAGTTGCAGTCAGAGTTTATTGGAACACGTGGTCTGTCAGTCATCTTTATTGCCTATACTCTAACTCTTAGGGGCTGTAGTTGGAAAAAACCTATTTAGCTGTGCTACTGCATACTGTTATAACTTATTTGTGATCTTATTGCTTTGTCAAAAATATTTTCTTTAAGGCAAAATGTAATCTTTATTTGCAAGTATTGAAACCAACACATTTTTATTGACTTTTAAGAGTAATTTGTAATGAAATCAAATCTTACTCTGATGTTCAAGTGCATTCAGTCATGAATAAAAACACATAAGTCTACCTTGTGCATTTTAATTTCCTACATTTATAAGAAATACATGAATTTCAAACCCTGTTACCTATGGCATACTTAGCATCCTTATGCATTTCAGGACATTATAGATAGCCTTACACATTAATCAGTCTAGGAGAACCTGGATCAGTCACTGCAATGATTATACATGTTTTAAAAGGATTTTGAGAATATACTAAGCTCAAAAACTATGTATATCATTACAAACTATTGAGATAAACATCTCTGATCTAATGACCAAGATACAACAAATTATTTTCACAAATGTCTAACCAATTCCTACTTTAAAAGACACTGAAAAATAGCAACAAGCATAACAGCTGATAGTTACAACAAAAATGAATTCAGGTGAGGCAAAACAATTTCATATACTAGTGCCCAACATGGGGCATAGAATCTAATATGATTCTGACACATCTTAAAGAAAACTCTTTGTGATAATTTAGAAAATATGATAAGCAAATTATAAATTCAATTACTACGTACAGGAAATTGATGTGAAAACCAATAGTTATGCATTATTCTATTTTTTTTATCAAGAAAAGAGTAAAACAATAATTATAACCGATGATTAAAAGAAAGGGAATCTCAGTATTTATACAAATCTATAATTGCAACATTCATTTCAGTAACAGGTTGTGACTGGCACTCAGCTGCATTAGAATCAACCATAAAATTCTTCATGAACATTTGGATAAGGTTCATCCTCTTATAATTTAAAATTATACTCATAAACATACAAAAATATACACTACGTGATCAAAAGTATCTGGACACCTGGCTGAAAATGACCTAGAAGTTCATGGCGCCCTCCATCGTAATGCTGGAAGTTAATATAAGTTGGCCCACCCTTAGCCTTGATGACAGCGTTCACTCTCGCAGGCATACTTTCAATCAGGTGCTGCAAGGTTTCTTGGGGAATGGCAGCCCATTCTTCACGGAGTGTGGGACTGAGGAGAGGTATCGATGTAGGTTGGTGAGGCCTGGCACGAAGTTGGCATTACAAAACATCCCAAAGGTGTTCTATAGGATTCAAGTCAGGACTCTGTGCAGGCCAGTCCATTACAGGAATGTTATTGTCATGTAACCACGTGCAGTATGAACAGGTGCTCGACCGTGTTGAAAGATGCAATCGCCATCCCCGAATTGCTCTTCAATAGTGGGAAGCAAGAAGGTGCTTAAAATATCAATGTACGTCTGCGCTGTGATCGTGCCACGCAAAACAACTAGGGATGCAAGCCACCTCCAGGAAAAACACGACCAAACCATAACACCACCACCTCCGAATTTCACTGTTGGCACTACACACGCTGGTATATGACATTCACCGGGCATTCGCCATACCCACACCCTGCCATTGGATCGCCACACTGAGTCATTCCACACATTTTTCCACTGTTCAATCATGTAATGTTGATGCTCCTTACACCAAGCGAGGTGTCGTTTGACATTTTCCTGCGTGATGTGTGACTTATGAGCAGCTGCTCGACCATGGAATCCAAGGTTTCTCACATCACGCCTAACTGTCATTGTACTTGGAGTGGATCCTGATGCAGTTTGGAATTCCTGTGTGATGGTCTGGATAGATGTCTGCCTGTTACTCTTTATGACCTTCTTCAAATGTCAGCAGTCTCTGTCAGTCAACAGACGAGGTCGGCCTGTACGCTTTTGTGCTGTGCATGTCCCTTCACATCAGAAACAGTGGACCTAGGGATGTTTAGGGGTGTGGAAATTTCGCGTACCCAATCACCTGACTTCGTTTAAAGTCCGTGAGTTCCACGGAGTGTCCCATTCCGCTGTTTCACAATGTCTAATGACTACTGAGATCGCAGATAATGAATACCAGGCAGTAGGTGGCAACACAATTCACCTAAGATGAAAAACGAATGTTTGTGGGGGTGTCTGGATACTTTTGATCACATAGTGTACATTCCCCAGACAATAACCAGCAAAATCAGTTGAAAACATGCTGATGATGGGAGTAAACCGTCTCCCGAAATGCGTTCAAGTAAGAACATTTTAGTGATGTAGTGTAACAACCTTCAACTCTCTTTATTTTAAATTATGACACATCATTGTTACTAGCTTCTAAATCTTAATTAAGGTTCATCCTAATATCGTATTAACAAAAATGATATTTGAACATAAAATCATTTACTGTCTTTATGCACCTGAAATTAATATGACAGGGAACATACTTACAACTATACTTATGTTTGACATTAAAGCAAATCTTGGAAGAAAGCGGAAGCTGAGTTTTGTTCCATCTAAGGAAAATGGCTGCTGAAAAAGTTTCTCCCTTCCTGTTTCATCTTTTACCATAACCTACAACCAAAATAACAATCCATAAGTTGTTAGATACATGTATAATATCATTTTTCACTATCTAAAACCGTTTTCAGATGGGAAATGTATCAGAATGTACAATAAAAATCTGATGTGTTACATTCACATGACTTTCTCTACCCTCTATCGTTTATTAGTGGGTATACAAACTATTCTTACTAAAGCTTATGTTCCTATCGACTTAATTTTAATCCAGATAAACCTTTGCAGAAATAGCTACATTACACATTTCATTAAACTTGTAGATACAAAGGGAATAGCAATAGTCAAATGTCATATTGGTACGTCTTTATTGGGATGTTTGCATTTTCAGCTGTTTTGAATATTTAGTTTATTGTTAACAGTCGAAAGCGTTTGAGTGCTTGGTGGATTTTTACTTTTGAAAAAGATGAATAAAAGAATTTGCATTAAATTTTGCTTGAAAAACGGAATAAAGTGCAGCACTGCATTTGAAATGTTGACTGTGACTTTTGGCGAATCTACTATGAGTAAGACTTGATGTCGGCATATCCTTTGGCTCATGCCAAGCAATTTTTTCGGATGTTTTGGGCATGAAACGTGTAGCAGCAAAGTTTGTTCAGAAATTGTTGAATTTCGATCAAAAATGATGTCGCATAGACATCGCTCAAGGAATTGCTGAATGAAGTTGAAAATGATCCAGAACTTCTAAAGAAGGTTATATCAGGTGACGGAACATGGGTATATGGGTATGTCATTGAAACTAAGACCCAATTGTCCCAATGGAAACTGCCTAAAGAGCCAAGACCAAAAATAATTCAACAAGTTCATTCATATGTGAAGGTACTTCTCTCTGTTTTCTTCGATTACAATGGGATAGTACATCACGAGTTCCTGCCTTATGGTCATACGGTCAATAAGGAATACTACCTGGAAGTTATGCGCTGTTTGCGTGAAGCAATCTGAAGAAAACGACCAGAATTGTGGCAAAATTGCATCATAATAATACACCTGCTCACACCTCAACGCTTGTTCGTGAGTTTTTGGCAGAAAACAAAACCATTATGCTGCCTCAGCCACCGTATTTGCCGGACACGGCCCCTGCAACTTCTTTCTATTCCCGAGGCTGAAGAGAACCATGAAACCATGATGTTTTGCCACCATTGATGAGATAAAAACAGAATTGCTGAAGGAGCTGAACACCATAACGAAAAGTGAGTTCCAGAAGTGCTTCCAAGATTGGAAAAAGCGCTGGCACAAGTATATTATATCTGAGAGGGACTACTTTGAAGGAGACAAAATTGATGTTAATGGTTAAATAAAAATTTTTTAAGAAAAACAAAAATTCCCATTACTTTTTGATCACATATTGTATGTAGTAGAAAAAGTAAAAATGTAAGAAAAACAACTATATCTAATGGTTTTCATTAAAATTAATTATTTAAAGCAGAAAGACGGAGAACAATAAAATATTACTAAATAGTAAACACAGAAGAAATAACATGTTTACAAACTTCTTTTATTAACTTTTGCTTACCCAAACTAGTTTTGGAAACATTTGCGTATAGTCTCAACTGGAGGCAGCCTATGGCTGGAATGATATCAATGCAGTAGCTTCTGTTGGTGGTATTTGGTATCTTTTGGATGGGTATACAAAGGAGATGTAGTTGTGAGAACACTAAAGCTCAGTAGATATTCATTTTATAGAACACTATTTGAGTCGAATTTACACTTAATAATCTTTGTTGCTATAGAACATGTTTCACATACATGTTCAATAGAAACACAGGTTATGAAGCTATAACTTTTTCAATCTAAGTTTAAAGGAGAAGTAAACAAAACTTAATGTAGCATCTGCCGAGCACATGTCAGCACCATGTGGAGGATGATGGGAACTAAGTACCTGCGAGAGGAAATTGCTTCAGACAGTTAGCGAATATGGTACACTGCACAAATTGGGGATCATTAGCTTTTAAACATTTTATGTCTTATTCCTATATTTTGCCTTACATCCTAAACTTCTAACACATAATACTAAGAGTAGACAAATAAAAGTGGTACCTGAACAGTTTGCATCTGTGACTAAAGGTACTGGATTAAACTGTTCTTAAATTCAGGTTTTAGAAATCATTCATTTAATGACTCATCATATCAGTATATCACTTTTGCTTTAACCTTTGAATCAAAGAGTTAAGAAAATGATTAGCACTATAGGTTAGAAGAAACAACAAAAACAAATGCGACCCAAGCCATCTGAACAACCATTCTGCATCACTAACAAAGAAGTTCAATTATTGCTAAACAACAGCCAATCCTATTCATTGTCAATTAAAGGTGGGCACTTTTCACAGAATTAGTTTAAAACATTTAACACTATTGTCTTTCTTCCATTTTCCGCATTTATGTTTTCCACAGTGGCAGAGAATTCTCAGCCATGACACTCTCGAAAGTAATATTTTCTCAACAAATGGCAAAGGGTACACTGTTGGCTGATCTGGAAACTGGAAACAGACTGCAGCACCTGCACATAGCTTCTTAAACCCTCTGCTATAACGGTTGTTATTAATAGATTAATCTGAACAAAGACATTTTGCTTCATAAACTGAACTGCCATAATAATGGGCCTTTTAAATTTCTTTGCACAAGAATAAACACAAAATGTGATGGTCTAAACTGAACTGTTTTATGCAGAGCAAGAGACGAAATACTAAGCAAAAAAGTAGTAGTTTGCCCACCAGCCAATGAGGTGCTCTCTTGTAATGTGATTTTGTTTACAACTCCCTTAAACTTAAACTGAAACCACTTTAGTTAAATGTATATGACTCAAATAGTGCTCTATAACATGATCATTTTGCTTCATTGTGCACAACTTCCAGATTTTATTTATACAGGGTGAGCCAAAAAACTATGAACTGGCTGCATGGTGTTTTTCCTTGCGCCGTCCCTGGCGCTCGCTGCTGTCTGCCGCTATCATAGAAAGGCGCGGATGAAACCATACAACATTTTTAAAACTACTTTTAAAGGCTTTACTTACCAACTTTATGAAAGGAAACGCTGAAACTGCCCACCATCGTTGTCCATACAATTTTTGGCACCTCTTTAGGAAACTATCCAGCACTCGCCGTAGTTCACGTTGAGAAATGCTGGCAATTTTCTGGCGGATATTTTGTTTTAATTCTTCCAGGGTGTGTGGATTTGTCTTGTATACTTTGTTTTAAGTTACCCTAGAGATAGAAATTGCAGGGGGTTAGGTCGGGGGGCCGAGGGGGCCACAAATCTCTACTAATAATTCTGTCCTCAAACACACTTTCAATTTTTCGCATCGAAATATTGGCCGTATAAGCTGTTGCAGAGTCTTGTGTCACACTCCCTGGCTGTTAATTCTCTAAAAAAAGGGGGAAAAATTGTATTCACATATGTACGGGCTACAACTGTCGACTCGAAAAAAATTGGAGAGTAATTGTTAAGTATTGTAAGATTGTAGGTTGGTAAGTAAAGCCTTTAAAAGTAGTTTTAAAAATGTTGTATGGTTTCATCCGCGCCTTTCTATGATAGTGGCAGATGGCAACGAGCGCCAAGAACGCAGACAGGAAAAACACCACACAGGCGCTTAGTTTTTTGGCTCTCCCAGTATTATCACTGGGTGTTACTTGTTTATACGCACATTTTCTTTCATACTGATAATTCTACTGTTTTTTGGTCTGTTTTAATTACTGTGCTTCTGGTTGTAACTTAAGTTGAGTGTTTCAAAATGTGTTACAACTGCTGATTTGTATATTTGCTTATGTCTGATCTTTCTACAATTTTTTATTTCCATATTTGTCTTAGTTTTATTGATACAGATTTAGCCACAAACTGTTTTTGTGCATTCCTGATATCTTGTCTTTTGGTATTTCATCTGTTATCAGTTTCCTGAGAAGGTTTTTGATGTTATTAAACTAAAATAAAAACAAATCTGCTTTGTGCAACCAATTCAAATTTAAATAAGAACTGAGTTGAGGTTGCACTCATCACATTTTTATAAGCTGTTGCTTACATTGTCAGATGCTATGAGCATATGCTTCAACATCTAATTTCCTCATAGCTGGAAGAAGTTTTGCTTACAGTAGTTTGAAGAACTTCTCTTCTACTGGAATTTCAAAAGTCATGGCTTGCTTTTGCATGAGTGATTCTAGCTGAAAGGGGAGATAAACAGTTCAACCTGTTCCAACTCCTCTTTCTACAGTACTTCTAATAAGTAGAAATAAAATTGAGGAGGTAATAATCAAAATCATATGTTATTTATTCAGTGGCTCAAAAGGATGGAAAGGCCCACATTCCTTGAAGGAAGCCTTCTACCCACATTTAATTTCTTTGCATTTTTTGTGGTTTTGAATTACCTAATTTATCTTTATATGACATGGCTTGTTTCTCCAAAATAAGCAGCTATTGCTGATTTGTCTGTCTGCTTTTGCTTGATATTTTTGGACTATTCTTACAGTCTTAATGCTTATTCTTTCCTTTCCAAATGAGGCAGATATTATAGGGCTAATTAATTTTATTAAGTAAGGATGCATAGGGAACATTTTAAAACACGGTGATTGTTGGAAAGTAGATATAGGCTTTTTACAGTTTCATAATTTGTGTTAATTAAGAAAGGAAATTGCCAAAGAGAAACATTTTCATATAATTAAATTAATTAATAACTCATAAATCCAAATTAAAAGAAAAATATTAAACACAGAACTTTAGTATTGAATATATAATTTGCCTATTGTATATTCAAAGGCAAACAAATGCTTTGAATATATAACAATAACTATTGTTATATTATAAACATTAACTCAACTGCAGGACATGTATAAAATCCATTAATTTCATCATCAGACTCGTTTATTGATGTTGTTACAGTTACTGCCGCTAGGTGACGGATTGTTACCTATGGTAATGCAATCTACTACAAGTAAAAAAATTTGTTACCAGAATCAATTGACTGAATTTCAAAATTCATTACATGATCTTTATTCTTTAAAATAAATATTTTCTCCCACACCATTAAATGTTTTAATAATTTAACTTCAGGATTGATTTCATGATTAAATGACCAAAAATGCTCTGCTACAGCTGATTTATCAGCTTGTTTGCATTTAATATTCCTGAACTGTTCTTTTACTCTAGTTTCCAAATGATGTTTAGTTTTTCCAATATAAACCTGGTCACAATCCAAACACTCAACTGATGAATACCAGATGTTTTATTTTTAGAAATTTTATAATTTTTAGAAACCTACTGAACTTTTTGTTGTATTTATTTTGAGGAACTAAAATGATACCATGTTCTTTAAAAATTTTTGTGAATTTTTATTTGGCCAAGGATGGTAAGTAAATTTTTTAAAAACATTATCTTTTATTTTTTAAGAGTGGAAACATCTTTAACATATTTCTGAAATTTCAATTTCTCAATCTTTTTATTTATAAAATCAATATTAAAACCATTAATTAAAGCAGTGTTAATAATATGCCTATATTCTTTATTAAATTCATCCTTATTAAGGAAATAATTATTAACCCATAAATTAAGCTATTAAAAACAACAAATTTATGTGAGAAAGGGTTAAAACTTTTATTTTTTATGCAATTACAGTCAAACTTGGCTAATTTGAAGTTAAAGGGACCAAGAAAAAAATTGAATTATTTAAGATTTTGAATTACAAAAGTTTGATTTTTAAAAATATTTTTAATTAAAACAGGTCTAAATTAAATGAAATTATAGGAAGGACAACATTACAGTACTTACAGTTTTGTGATGTTAAAACTCAGGTTCAGTTCAGATTCAAAGTGTTTTAAAGAAACTTGATATCTTTGTTTGTTTTTTAGCATTTAACCTTTGATTCACACAAAACACTTCTAGTTTATTGAGTGATTGGAACATTGTTTCACTCACAGTTTGTTGTCCCTCAACATAACACCTTAATTAATGGCCTCAGCAATTGTAGGAATTGTTTTCACGGGTTGTTCTGGTTCTTCTTCATCTGAAGATAGGGCTGCATGTCTGCATCGGTTAGCTCCCCACAAACTGCCAATTCATCGTCCATGTGCACAAAATCCTCATAGAGAACACCAGTTTCAGAATTTACATCTTCCCAGTATTCAAGTGTAGGCACAATCATGTCATTTTCTTCAAGACCTTCAAGTCCAATATGACAGAAGCCGGCCTTTCGGAAACAGAATGCTATGGTGCTTGGTTTCACTTGGTCCCATGCACTACTACACATACGAGCTGCTTCAAGCACATTTACAATTTTGAATTTGTCACTTTTGTCAAAGTTCGCTTCTAACAGAAGATTCTGGACCACCAGACGCCTGTAGAAATGCTTGAAATTTTTTATTATTCCGTGACCATTGGTTGCACTTCTGACATATTGGGGGGGGGGCGGGAAACAAAACTTTGATATTCCCTAACAATGGAATACTGTTATGGGCTGTACAATTGTCAATAAACAGTAAAACTGTGCAATTTTGTTTGCAAAACTTTTTGTCTAGCTTCAAAAGCCATCTTCTAAAAATTTCACTCGTCATCCAAGCTTTTTTATTAGCTTCATATTCCGCAGGCTTAGATTTAACATTTTTAAAGCACCGGGGGTTGGCTGACTTTCCAATCATTAGTAATGGAAGCTTTTCACTGCCATCCATATTGGCACCAATCAGGAGTGTGACGCATTCTTTGCTAAGTTTTCCCCCACTACATCGTTCTCCTTTAAATGCAAGTGTTTTATCTGGCGTACATTTATAAAACAGCCCTGTCTCATCGACAGTGAAAATATCTTTTGCATTTTTTGTCTTGAACCCACTCTACCAAGCTCGTTTTCCAATCACTGGCTGCTTGCTGGTCAACACCTTCACTTTCTCCACAAACAGTTTTAAAGGAAATACCACTTTGCTTTTTAAAACCATCCAGCCATTCACTGCTTGCCTTAAAATTAGTTTTTCCCAATTCCGCTACTTTTGCAGTGATAAGAGGTCCACTTACTGGAATTATTTTATCCCGTGCCTGCTTGAACCACTTTTTAATGCATTCATTGACGTCAGGATTTTCAGGCCCTTTTGCTCTTTTTTTACTTTTATCACTGTTTGTAACTACATTGTTCAAAATTTTGTCCTTATTTTTGAGGTATGTAGACAATGTATTCTGGGGGATTCCAAAATCTCTTTCAATGTCACACTTTTTTTAAAAAACTTTCTCCACTTCTTGAATGGCTGTTGTCTTTTCAGCTAAAGTAAGAGTTTTGTAATTTATATGTTTAGGTTTGGAGAGAGCCATGATCGGCTCAGTTCACTACTTAAACACACACTGATGATTTTGATGTAACTGTGTACTCTGTTTAAAAATGCTCACTTTACTGCATGGGAAGTTATTTGCTGCAAACATAGCAGGTAGACAGAATGACTGCAGGTGGACAATGGACTGAGTGTAGGTTCACAATGACAAGTACCTTGTAAGAGGCTAGGGGCTGGCAACAAGTTCCTAGAATTGCATAAAGAAGCTTGAGTAACCATCATTCCTTACCAGCAGGAGAGGGAATTACAATATGATGCATTTCCTGGAATTTAGCAAGGGAAGGAAATGACACCATAGTATGGCACATTTCCTGGAATTTATCCAGCAAGTTTGTCTAACTTATAATTTTTTCAGTCATTCTTATTGAATATTGTATCGAATTATCCAAAAGAAATATCGATTTACAGAAGGCTTTTTAACATTGCTTTGTATAGGAATATCAAGGGACCATGCTGAAAGCTCGAATTATACACAATTTCGAATTAAAAACATTTGAATTAATCAAGTTCGCCTGTATCAGTATGAGTTGATATTCTATAAATACCAAAATCCAATTTATTGTTATTTTTAATTATCTTTAAATCCAGGAAAGGAAGGTAACCATTATTTTCAATTTCTAGTGTGAACTTTATAGTTTTATCTTGTAAATTTAAAAGTTTTAAAGCATCATTTTCATTTTTATCAGGAACAATAGTAAAAATATCATTATGCGGTCCAAATCTCTTGACATTTGTCCACTAAGGCTTCATCACAATGAAATGTAAGCGCTAATGTAATGCAGCATAAGCGCAGGCATGAGGGAACACCATTTACAATGCAGCCGTAGGCGTAACGCAAGAAGTTTGCATGGGCTTCTAGATCCTTAAACTAATTGCGGAAATGTTCCAAGTGCACCACAAGTTTCAGATTGAATAATATAACCAACAATACCAAACAAGGAAGTTCACTCAATATTTTGTAAATAAGTAGGTAAAAAGAAAATTACATACGCTCAACAGCTGCCCATAGCGTTAGTGACATCAAGACTGTTTGACCAAAACATTGAAAGTAGTTGTGCAAGTACCATGGAAACTGGGCCATTATTCCGTCTGTGGGTAGTGAGCACTTTCACTATCAAATGTAACACGCGCACTTGCATCATGTTAGCGTTGCTGTCATTGCCATTCTGCTGCCAACACTGTAACATTGAGGGCTCTACGCAAGGCGTAGCCAAGGGATTGAGGACCCTCAGGCTCAACACGTAGCCGAGGGATTTTTTTAGGAGAGAGAGCGACGACAAGGCGTAGCCATAGGATCCGCATGTCTAAACTCGAATAATCAACTTTAGCTGTATTTTCCTTGCTTCATGACATTCCATTAGCCATATTTTTTTTCATCACATTTGCAATATTTTCTGACAAGATTTCTGCAAAAGCTAAGCGGTTGCCAAGAAGCAGAAAACTTCTACAAAATATAAAAGAACCCAAGATACTACACAATCAACCCTGCATATTAAAAAATGCCAATTCCGTAAGTTTCTTAAAATTTTATACCTCCTTCCTGCATTCGGAATGATGTCTGGAAACGTTAGCAAGTTATATATGTAATTTATTTAAAGGTGAGTCGGAATTGTTACACTAACATCACTTAAGCTTAACCTTTAAATAAATTCAATACACATCACTGTTTCTAGCTTCTTTTCATTATAATATCAACGTATATATGTAATGATATAGCTGCAAAAGTTCTAGTTTAAAAAGGGGTGGGTTTTATGCCCAAGCACTGCGACCTCAAAGATCTATTGCACATCCCCCCTTTCATCAGTAAAGTAGTCTGTTGCTCATTATGAACTGTTAACTGACGCTTTCGATAGTTCATCTATCTTTGGAAAGTGATTGCCAAAAATACTTGCTCTTTGATTCGCAAGAGCAGGGCAATCACATAGCAGATGAGTAACAGCCTCATCTCCTTCTAGGCATCTACTACAGATAGGGTTGTTAAACAATCCCATTCTGTATAGATTAAACTTTAGGGCACAGTGTCCTGTAATGAATCCTGTTGCCCATGCAAGCCTTCTTTTACAAAGACTGCGCAAGTACTTTGCCCTGCTGTTTTCCAGGTCTGTGATAAACAACTTGGAATGTCTGCAACCCTCAATGGAGTTCCAGTAGTTCTTGTGTTCTGCTTGAGCCCAGCACTTGATAGCCTGTTTCACTGGTCTGTAGGACACCCCCAGTACAGGCTCCGGACCCAAAAATGGGATTTCGCTACCATCTTGGCTGCTTCATCTGCTTTCTCATTGCCTGGTATACCTGTGTGTCCTGGTACCCATATAAGTTGAACCTCATTGTGTTCAGCCAGTGTCATTAACGATTCCCAGCATTCTGAGACCAGCTTTGATTTTATTGATGGTGATTCAAGTGCTTTAAGAGCAGCTTTACTGTCTGAGAGGATAAGAACACTTCTATTCTTATATCTTCTTTTAATGCTTTCCATTACACTGACTAGGATTGCATAAACCTCAGCCTGGAAAACTGTAGCTAAGGTACCCAGACTATAAGAAATCTGGGTGCCATTACCGTACAGCCCAGACCCCGTTCCTGATTTGGTTCTAGAACCATCAGTATACCAGATTGGGCCTTTGTTATTATGAGATTTTACCAGTCTTTCCCATTCATCCCACTGTGAATAGGAGACCATAAAATTCAATTCAAACTTGAATCTTGGTTCAGGAATGTCAGTCCTCATGTTAAGTATCTGTTGTACATTCTTGTCCCAAGGAAGCTTGAGATGATTAATATGTCCAGTATTAGACACTTTAGTTTGGCGACAAGTACGGTGATACACGATCATGGCTTCTGCCTTCATCCATATGTGGAGAGGTGTGAGCCAATCAGCATCTCCATTGGCGCAATTGGAGTAGTTTTGAAAGCTCCCATAATTGAAATGCAGAAGGTCCTCTGTAACTTACAGAGTTCCTTTCTGCACACTTTTAAATTAACTCTAGGCCACCACATCAGTGCGGCATAGGAGAATATAGGTCTCACTATGACAGTGTATATCCAATACACTATACTAGGTTTCAGACCCCATGTCTTATCAGCATACCTCTACATGTCCAAAAGACTCTGTAGGCCTTGGTAATACATAATTCCGTATGATGTTTCCAAGTTAATTTCTTGTTTAAAACAAGCCCAAGATATTTAACTTGTGTTGCATAGGGGACTACTTCACCAAAGAGAGAGAGTCTGATTAAATCAGCTCCCCTTCTCCTGGTAAAGGGTACCACTACTGTTTTGCTTGGATTAACAATTAAATTATTCGTCTTGCACCAAGCTTCCACTTTCTTAAGCACCATTTGTAGCACTTGAGAAACTATGTGAGGGAATTTCCCTCTTATAATTATTGCAATATCATTTGCAAAACCAACTGTGAAGCAACCATCACTATTGAGTGTGCAAAGAAGTGCGTTCACTACAAGGTTCCATAGCAGGGGTGATAAAATATCCCCCTGCAGGCAGCCTCTCTTCATGGACACACCCAGCGTCTCCCCACATAGATTAACGGTTATCTTCCTATGTTGTAAGACAAAACATATCCATTCATAAGAAGTGAAGGTACATCGTGTCCATAGCTGCACAAGTTATATTAATGCAATGTTCATTATCTCTTTGCACCTTATGATTTGTGAGCCAAGAAATCTAGGCACAGGGTTCATCCACCAAATGAAAGAGGATCCAGTAAGGAGACTACTATAACCTCTTGAGAGAAATGAGAGATGGTGACCCACAATTTGTGTGGCACGGCCTAATGGAATAGTATACGCATGTACATTAGATAGCTAAAGTCTCGCATCGCGATTGTCTGCTGTTGAACAGCAGGCAATGCAAAGAGAAAGAAATGCAGAATTCTTCCTCTAGCGCGTTGCATGACTATGTGAATGCGCTTCTATCAAACAACATGAATGCAATGTCTTGCACTTATGCTACATCTACGCTTACATATAATTGTGAATGGGCCTTAATACAGCACTAGTGAATAGGAGTGGGCATTGCCTCATACGGACACTACACCTTGCCACTGGTAAAACTCTCAATATCAATATCATGTACGCACATGCATATTTCAATTTCAGAAAAACAACAAGTTGTTGGATAAAAGGCGATGTTTTCCTGAACATGTACAAAACACAATAATACTTTTGCAGCCAATGGTTTGCCATTAATTTATAGTTATCTTTTGTGATGTTTAAGCAGAGATTTTTAGTTATAGTTATGCTTGTAATAGTAATAAATCCACTGCTGTCATAGTTATTTAAACATTGTTATGCCATAGACATAATTATTGCTTAATAATGTGCAATTCTCCATGTCCTAAATAAATTTAGAAATATAGTTATCGCATGAGGTTTTCTAGTACACCTACAAACTCATCATGAAAATCCTTTCAAAGTCCTCTGATGCAACTCTACAAAACTATACATGATGTTGCTTTTAATAAACTTACTTTTGCAGAATGTTGAATCCTAGAACCAAACACTATTAATAAAAAAAAAGGAAAAAGAAAGAAAGAAAAAAAAAAAGAATAAGCCAATAGAACTTTAAGCAAAGAATCAGCAACTGTCATTACATTCCCGAGGAAGCATCAACAATGGAATTCATTGCACCATTGATGCAATAACTCAAGGTTAAAACATTGACTTAAATAATATTGAAGTACAATTATATGATTTACATCTTGAATTAGAAAATGTTTTAGGTAATTCAGTTTGGCATAATTTGGAATTGACATTATTTGAAAATCTTAATTTCAGTATGAGAAATAAAACAAATAAGTTACAAAATAAATTAAATAGATTATGCTTAAAACAAAATAAATTGAAGCCAAATAAACAGAATATTCCAAAAGATAAAGTAATTAATCTTTCAAATTGTTGTTTCATTGAAAAGGAATTTAATTTTTTGAATAAAGGTTTAGAAAACCTGTTTGGAGTTTTAAAAAAAATACAGATGATTATGTTGCAAATATTGAAATTGCCTGTCAAGATTTATATGAAACTGATAAGTCATTAATTAAAACTAAATGCAGTAAAGTTTTACAGAATTTGAATAAAAACCACCCTAAAGGAAATAATAAACAGATCATTAAATCTTTGAATGAAAAAGATGTATAGGTTAAATACTTCAGAACTAATTTCAAGGAATCACTTCCTCATTGTCAGCAGTTGCAATCAGCTGACGATGAGGAAGTGATTCCTCGAAACAAGTTCTGAGGTATTTAACCTATTTTAGTGAAATTGTATATTTGCAACCACTTCTATATATCATATTTAATCTTTTCACTATGCCTTCCGATTTAAAAGTAATGAAAAAGATGTAATATATACTAAAGCTGATAAAGGTAATAGGATTGTAATTTTGGATGAAACTGATTGTATTAATAGAGTAGAACCTTACTTCAAGGTGAAGATTACAAGGGCATTAATAATGACCATTAAGTTCATGCATTTTAAATTTTAATAAAACTCTTAATGAAGTGGGAATTATAAATAAAGGAAAGCAATTTGTAAAAGTCAGTAATGCAGTTTTGCTTAGAATTTATGCTCCTCCCAAATTCATAACTCTAGCAATAAAATGAGACTTATTTAAAGTGTATAAATTCACCTAGCTACTACTTGGCTAAATAGAAAATTCAGTAGTTTTGATAAATTTGTAAGTTGTATTAAGAATTCTTTCGAGTTGGTTGAAAAGATCGGCAATATAGTATTATCTGTTAATGATGAAGTCATTACCTGTGATGTAACTGCTTTATTTTCAAGAATTCTAGAAAAACATTGTTGATGTTTTTGAAAAAATGGTTAAGATCAATAGAATTAAATGATGAATTAATTAACAATTCTGTTAAACTTACTAATCTTTGTTTGAATCAATATTTTTTCAATTTTAATGGAAAATTCTATCATCAAACTACTGGCTTAGCTATGGGTAGTCTTCTTTCATCTTTTCTTGCTGATCTTTTCACAAGGTATTTTTAAATACAAGTTACTAAAGCATTCCCTTTAATTATTAAAACTTGGTATCAATATCTAGATGACATTTTTGTTATTGTTCCTGATAAAAATGTAAATGATGCTTTAAAACTTTTAAATTTACAAGATAAAGCTATCAAGTTCATACTAGAAATTGAAAATAATGGGTACCTTCCTTTCCTGAATTTAAAGATAATTAAAAATAACAATAAATTGAATTTTGGTATTTAAAGAAAACCAACTCATACTGATAATTATATAAGAAATAAAAGTTTTAACTCTTTCTCACATAAATTTGCTGTTTTTAATACTTTAAGTTATAGGTTGATTAATATTCCCTTAATAAGAATGAATTTAATGAAGAATATGGGCATATTATTAACACTGCTTTAATTAATGGTTTTAATATTGATTTTATAAACAATAACTGTTTTGAGAAATTTAAATCTCAGAAATATGCTAAAGATGTTGGTAGGCTTTAAGCGATAGTCAAATATTTTAAGAGCTGGTTGCTATGTGGAGTATTCCATTCTCTTTGCATTACCAGGACAAAAAAAAAGATGAATAACGAATTCCCATTTAAGTATAAGTATTGGAAAATTTAAAGGAATAACAAGCAATATCTTGAAAATGGTTCACTCAACAAAAAAAGTGTACATGACATAAATTGTGTATTTTAATGCGATCTACATTTTTTGTGTAGTAAAATTTTGTCTATCTCTTATGGTTTACCAGTTATGCAAATGTCGTTCACAATAAAGAACACTTTTGGAGACATTTCCAGAAAATTTGAGATATACAATTAATTTGCCATAAAAATGTCTTAAACTTATGGTATTTTATTCAAAATCGTTAGAGGCATTTTTGAGAAAATTAAAATTTTTGAAAAATGTTCCATGTAAAGGGTAATCTGGGGTGGGGGGATTTTCTTGAAAACCTTCATGCCTCATCTCTGGAAGATACTGAAACTAAATACCAAGTTTGGTGTTTATTCAACTGTTTGTTTCTGACACACACGCACGCACGCACGCACACGGACATGTTTCCAAAAATACTAAATATGCATTCAGTGCACCTCAAAACATGTATTTCCTGTGAAATCTCGGTATCGAATTTTGGGGTGGAATGCAATACTACCCCTACTTAGAGGTAGAGATAATGGGCAAATAAAAAATCCATACAATTTTTTAAAGAAAATGGTATCAGTTTAGTACAACAAAAAATTTGCTAGGTTTTTCTGAAAAAGATAACATTTCTAAAAATAAAAGACTGGTATTCATCAATTAAACTGTTTGGATTGTCACCAGGTTGATATTGGAAAAACTAAACACATTTGGAAACCAGAGCAAAAAAATATTTCAGAAATATTTAATATAAACAAACTGATAAATCAGCTGCAGCAGGGCATTTTTGGTCATTTAATCATAAAATAAATCCTGAAGTTAACTTATTAAAACATTTAAATGTATCCATAGATGTAATGGTGTGGGAGAAAATATATTTCTTTTAAAGAATAAAGATTGTGTAATGAATTTTGAAAATTCAGCCGATTGATTCTGTTAACAAATTTGTTTTACTTCCAGCAGATAGCATTACCCAGCAGCAGTAATTGTACCAATGTCAATAAATGAGTTAAAAAATTAAGCTGATGATGAAATCAATGGATTTCAAAACATGTCCTGCAACTGAGTTAATGTTTATCAAAATAAGTGAAGATTTGTCACAAATAATTATTCTTATATTGTATGTTTGCGTTTACTTCACTGTCATTTATACATTTTAGTTAAATGCTTTGAATGTTTGTGGAAACCTCACTACATTTGCACAAATGTATGAACTGTATCCACATCTAGGCACAAACATCTCTTTATGTGCAATAGCTGTGGAAATCAAAGCTACTTACATATATTTCTCGTTCAAGAAAAAGACAAGTAACAGATAGTGGACATGTAAATTTTTCCAATGTGTTCAGAATAAATAATGAAAATATTTGGACTTGAAATTTTAAATCATAGTGGTGGGTTTAAAACTTTTGAACACCAGAAAGATACCAAGTGATTTTAAAACACTGATTCAAATGATATATTCTCAAATTTGCAAAAGTGGCATTAAATACAACACCTATAGACCCTGACTAATCGGAGCATATTTTGGAATTATAGTTGCTATATTAGGATTCATTAAATCTTCATATAAATTTATTCTCCTTCAGCTAAATTTTTAAAAGAAAATCTTTATCCTAAATAAAAATATGCAAAATTTAATATACGGTATACACACACCGATTAGCAGCAATTTTGAGATTCTCAGCAAATGTTGATTCTTACACTTAAATTTCAGATTTAAAAACAGTCTATTCCAGAACAGAGATATATCAGTTTAATCAATGTGTAGGGTGTACATTTGTTCCATAGTGGTACTAACTTGAAAATGACAACTTTTAAGTTGTGCCACTGTTCCTGCCGATGAGTAGTATGGTGATTTTTCGCAAATGCAATATAGCGAGAAATGCTAAATAAAGCCTTTTAATCTTATATGTTCAATCTTCAGCACCTGTAAACCACTTTATAATATGTTTTGAAAATGTGATAAAGTGCGATAATCATACTAAAATGTGATATAAATGCAAAATCCATGATTTTTTCAAATAAAACTTGTTTTTCCTTTCTTCTGAAAACTTAAACTGCAGAGTTTGTAATGTGTATGATGCACCTGACCCCATTCTGGAAGGCAGAATGCTAATGTGAAAAAGGAAGCATTTTTTTTTTATTCGATGAAATTAGTTTATTAATAGCTTTTACTTATCCATTATGACATTTAAAATAAGTCCGTTTAAAAATCTGAATTTTTGGGCATATGGAAAACAAATTACATTGAGTTTTATTTATGGATGCTCTTTAACTACTATAGTCCTTAGCATCCCTTTCTATATTGGGCATGAAAGACTGGAAATTTTGCTCAAGGCCTTTATCAGCTTGAGGCTCTTTTACGTGCCATAAATCTACGACACAGGACTACTGGCTTTACTTCTCTTCTGAAGGAAGCCATGATAGGGAATTTTATGCTTGAAAAAAGCCAATCCCTCCACCGGGTTTGAACCTGCGATGTTGGGATCTAGAGGCTAGCATTGTAGCCTCCATGGGGACGAGGGAAAACAATCACAACTGTGATCCTAGTGACTATGTGATTATTTTTAAGTACAGTGTCAGGCTAAATGTATAATGAAATCATAGTTAAAAAAAATTAAATTGAGTTTTATTTATGGACGCTCTTTAACTTCTATGGTTCTTAGCGTCCTGTTCTATATGGGTATGAAAGACCGGAAATTTTGCTCAGAGGCCTCTTAATCTCACTTGAGTTTCTTTTATGTGCTGTAAATCTAAGGATTTTTATGCCCGAAAAAATTCATCACCTTCCACTGGTTTGAATCCGTGACCTCAGGGAACTAAGGTAAGCATGGTACCCTAGACCATGGAGGATGACCTCAATCATAGTGAATTCATTATCCAGGTGGAGGGCTCTTTCTACCCTTTTGCGCATGAATGGTGGGATGTGTTGCTAACTTTAGGCATGGTGCTAAAAGGTGTGCTGGAGAATGCTTGCCTACATATATGTTGCAATTCTTGGACTATTTTTCAAATAAAAGAGAAACAGAAAGAAAGAAACAAAAACATATTTACTGGACTGTATGCCTAGGTGCAACAAAAAGTTTAGCAGTCACATGGAGGTAAATTCAACAAGAGGTTGTTAATTCTTTTAATCCTGCACTGCTGGCTGAGTATTGTCAAAAGGTTTGAAATATTTAAGTGAAAGTAAAAGAAAGAGGGTATTTTTCGGGTTGTTAAAATGGATAGTTTTGTTAAGGGATATAAATATCTTCATTACTAGTTGTTACAAATTTGGAAGCTTTGTCTTTTTGGCAATCCCTAAATTGGGAAAGTTAGTTCAATAAAAAAAATACAGACTCCCGTTAAGCTCAAATACCCAATTTGCCCAAGCAGTTTTGCATAGACACTGAAATATATTTCACTAATCACAATTTAAGTATAAGTGACAGTAGAACAGGAATGACAGAACAGAATGTTGAGGCATGTTCATGAGTTAAGTTAAGTTTATGTATTTTCTTTTTGTTATTCTGGTTTTTCATCAGTATACATTTCTCTTCTTTCTTATTATGTTTTAGCCTGTATCAATTTGTTCTATTTTTCTTGTGTAGTTTTAACCTATTTTAGTTCAAAATGAATTCAAAATTTAATTTATACATTTTTATCTCATTATCAACGCTTTACAATGTGACTTTAATTTCACATTAATGTTATTTCAAACGGCCTATCTTGTTTATTACAATTAACTCAAATTATATGCACTTACTTCAAAGTTATATAATATACTAAACTGCATATTCATAAACACTACAAAATCCTAAATGTACAAATCAAAATGCGAAATTTGTGATTTTAAAATGCTAAAAATCACCACCCTTACCGATGAGCGATGTATCAACCATACATTGTTGAATGCTCTGTTCCCTACAGACTCATAGTCTTGGAGTAAAAACAACTGGTTTTCATATCCAAACCAGTGCTTATTAATGCCTTGAGTTTTTACTTCTTGAATTTTTCTTCTCCATGTCCATTATGCTAACTTCATATCTTTTTGACAGGTTTTTGATTATATCAATTTTCTTTGTACTCTTACAATCTTCATTCTGCACATCCCTCATGCAGTAGAATACATGTCCTTGATGAGTAACTATGTTATTAATTTTAAAACTACACAACTGAAATAAACTGCAGTACTGTTGGTGCTGTATGCACCTGCACAACATGTCCAGACCTGTGTGTTTGTAATTGCTATCACCTTGTTTTCTATCTCACATGGAATGCAAAGAAACACAAACATCAGCATACTGTTCACCAACAATTTAAACAGGCTTACATAGTTTGTACACATTAGTTTGCTTGCTTGTAGGTGTGGACTAGGCCTAACAGAAATGTTTAAAGCCAGCCAGCAGTCAGTCTCGAGCTGAGGATGGGAGTAAATATTATAGAACTTAAGTAAATTATGAAGGAAGTGCACTTTGTAAACTTGTAATTTCTTCTATATTTAACAAGTTTACTTCAGTTGATGTTCATTGCTATCATTCAATTACCTGAATTTCATGAAGGCCAGTTCTATATTTCTTAGAGTTCCATGGTGCAACATACAATGGTCCTTTTACATGTCTACAAGCCCTCCAGTCTTTGCCATCAATCCTCACTTTAACGCTTGTAATTGGTGACAAAGAGAATGCCAACACTCTGAAAAACAAATAATAATAGTAATACAGCTACTTAGAATTAGCACTGCTGACATGTCTAATGAAACTTGAAATTTAGTAACTATTATCAAGAACATTTATGAAGCTTGCTGTAACTTCCTTTCCATTCATGTTACTCTAAATGTTCATCCAGCAGAAGAATTACTATATGACGCCAAATATAAGTGGCAGTAATTTTTAAAAAAAGAGCTGATGTGTTGCATTTACATGACTTTCTGTACTCAATCATGTACAAACTATTTTTACAAACGCTTATTCTTCTATCTACTTTATGTTAATTGAGATAAACATTTGTAGAATTGTCTTATTGCACATTGCCTTACAGGTACAAGGGAATAAGTAGACTTTAAGTGATATAAGTGATAGTAAAATCTTTTAAGAGTTGGTTGCTATGCGATGATTGTGAAATTCTGTTCTCTTGCACAGCCAAAAGAATAAAACAAATAACGACTTCCCATTATAGAAAAGCATAAGTATTTGAAAATTCAAACCAATAACAAGCAATATCTCAGAAATGGTTAACTCCAAAAACTATTTTTGACATAAATTATGTACTTAAAGAGATCTACATTTTTGTGTTGTAAGATTTTGTCTATCTCTTATGGTTTACCAGTTATCTAAAGGCCATTCAGAATGAAGAGGACTTCATGGGCTATTCCCAGAAAATTCAAGATATACATTATATTTGTCATGAAAAAAACATCTTAAACATATGGTATTTTAATCAAAAGTGTTATAGCTAGTTTTGAAAAGATCATAATTTTCAAAAACATTTTCCACGTAAAAGGCAGTTTGGGGTGAGGAGGTTTACTTGAAAATCTTCATGTCGCATCCTTGGAAGATGCTGAACTTAAATACCAAGTTTGGTGACTTATTTACATAACGCTGAGTCAATTAGCACTCAATGCTTCAGTAACCTTTTTACTTACATGTAGAACATGTTTCACAGACGTCTGCATCATCAGCTGCATTCAATTGCCGAGTAATTAGATGTGTTCTCTCTAATTACTCTGGCAGTTGAATGTAGCTGATGATGCAGACGTCTGTGAAACATGTTCTACATGTAAGTAAAAAAGGTTGTATTTATTTAAAGGTGAGTCGGAATTGTTACACTAACATCACTTAAGTTTACTCACTTAACATGTTTCGGGAAACGGTTGTTCCCATCCTCAGAAGTTAATTCGACTGGCCCGTGTTGTTGGTGTTTCCGTTTTTTGGACTGGATCCTGTGGTGGCATCTTGTGGTGGAGAAATGTACTTCCAGAGAGGATTTGGTGGCGGCAAATCAAAATTCATTAGATTTGTGTTGTGTTTTAGAATGGTGATCTTCTCCCATGCATCTAATTCGGCTGCAAATTTGGCTGGTTTGACTAATGTAATATTGGGTTTGATGTTGTGATTAGTGATCCAAAAATGGTGTGAAACTGCAGATTTGTCCATTTGTTTGTATTTAATACATCTCATGTGCTCCTTTAGCCTAGTTTCTAGGTTTCTTTTTGTCTTACCTATGTATACTTTATTGCAATCTGAACAATTGATTTTATAGATTCCAGCTTTTTTGTCTTGTGGAATGGGGTCTTTTAACTTGTTACAAAGTAATTTCTCTATGTTAAATTTGTTCTGTGGAGCTAGGCTGATGTTATGTTTCATGAAAATCTTCTTAAATTTGTGAAATGTTCCTGGGTGGTATGTGAATTTCTTGAACTTTAGCTCTTTATCTTGCTGGCTGAGATTTGTTGTGTTTCTGATGTGCATCTGTCGTTTGAATTTTGCAATTTTTTTGTCAATAGTTGCTTTGTTGTACCCATTATGTATTGCTGTGTCTACTATATGCTGGTATTCTAACTGGTATTCTTTTTTATTTAAGGGGGTATATACCAGTCTATGTGTTAGGCTGTTTAGTACTGCATGTTTGTGTGTGGTTGGATTGAAACTCTTATTTTTTATGTAATTAGTAGAGTGTGTTGGAAACACATCACTGTTTCTAGCTTCTTTTCATTACAATATATACGTAGTTGTAGTTGTAGTTTGAAAAAGGGGTGGGTTTTATGCCCAAGCACTGCGACCTTAAAGATCTATTGCGCATCCCCCCTTTCATCAGTTAAGTAGTCTGTTGCTCGTTATGAACTTAACCAGACTGCTAACTGAGGCTTTCGATAGTTCATCTATCTTTGGAAAGTGATTGCCAAAAATACTTGCTATTTGATTAGCAAGAGCAGGGCAATCACATAGCAGATGAGTAACAGTCTCATCTCCTTCTAGGCATCTACTACAGATAGGGTTGTTAAACAATCCCATTCTGTATAGATTAAACTTTAGGGCACAGTGTCCTGTAATGAATCCTGTTGCCCATGCAAGCCTTCTCTACTAAGACCGTGCAGGTACTTTGCCCGGCTGTTATCCAGGTCTGTAATAAACAACTTCGAATGTCTGCAACCCTCAATGGAGTTCCAGTAGTTCTTGTGTTCTGCTTGAAGTAAAAAAGGTTACTGAAGCATTAAGTACTAATTGCAACTCAATGCTACTTAAATAAGTCATCATTTCTCTTCACTGTGTATCACTTCCAGTTTTTTTAATTAGCATAACCAAGTTTGGTATTTAACCAACCTTTTGCTTTTGAGTTATGC
The DNA here is from genome assembly GCA_030765065.1 of Deroplatys truncata. Lineage (NCBI taxonomy): Eukaryota > Metazoa > Arthropoda > Insecta > Mantodea > Mantidae > Deroplatys > Deroplatys truncata. The sequence goes on from CM060982.1 coordinate 52,453,928, forward strand.
TGTTCACATGCATATGGGGACACATATACACACATGGCTCTTTTCCTAAAAATTTTTGCACAAAAAATATATATCTTTAAAACACACAATTTATTTCAAATAATTTTTTTTTTGTGGCATAAGCTGTTTTTGAGATATCCATTATTAATGGTTCAATACTTTATCATTCTTTTAAGTTCTGTCGATTTTCAGTTGTTTCTCGTGATTGCTTGGAAACAACATGAAATTTTAAGGCCAGCATGTAGCATCCAGTTCTTGAATGTTTCACTATTGAGGTTCTCTTTGTATCCTAATGAAACGTGTAATGTAGCTATTTATGCAAAGTTTTATCTTGATTAAAGCCTTCTATTTAGATAGAAAAATAAACTTTTGTAAGAATAATTTGTGTAGCCACTTATAAATGATAGAGGGTTGAGAAAGTCATTGAACGTAACACATCAGATTTTGTTTTGTAGGATTCTACAAACTTTACTTCAAAGTAAAAACTACTAGTAAAAGTAATACAACTATTACAAGTAATCTGTACTACAAGTACAAACTATTTCCCCACATACTTTCTGTCATTATTGAGACACTTGTAGAAATGGGAAGCCATTTCTTGTGTACCTTCATCATACAAAGATGCCATCTGTGATGAAAACTGGATGTTCTAGTATGACTCAGAACCAAAGAGACATAATTGATCTAGGTCATCCAAATGATGATTCTCCTGTAAAGGTGAAGAGATGCTAGAATATATGCTGGAAAATGGTTGCCAGTTCCTTCCTTGCAAGTGGCCATATTGCAACCATAGAAATAGACTGTCACTCCTAACTGGTACCAAAATCTGCTTATCAAACATCTTCAGAATGCTGAGCGAAAGTACTGCATGGAATTTTGCTTCCCCAAAATAATGCCTCTGCATGCTATGCAATGGAAACAGTGAACTTCTTGCAAAAATCCCAAGTGAATTTGCTCAACTATCTACCCTACAGTCATGATCTGGCCCCATCTAAAATTTTTCAAGTTTTCAACAATTAAAAAAAAACTTGAGAGACTATTGTTTTTGAAATGTCATTGAGGCTGTTGCATATTATGAAGAGGAAGTTGATAAAATTCCTAAAGAAGCATTGCCAGGCTGCTTCCGTTATTGGTTCCAGATGATACAATGTGTATTAAGAAAGGGGAAGAGTACTTTAAAAAAAAATGTGATGTGATACATTAACATGACCTTCTCTACCCTCTATGTTTATTATTGAGTATACAAACTATTCTTACTAAAGCCGATTTTTCTATCTACTCATTTTAATCCAAATAAACCTTTGCAGAAATAGCTACATTACACATATCATTATAGACACAAAGAAAACTGCGATAGTCAAATGTTTAAAAACTAAATGCTATACATTGGCCTAAAATTTCATACTGTTTCCATGCAATCGCGAGAAACAAATGAATGTTGACAGGGCTTTAAGAGAATGAACAAGTAATGAAAAACTTGAACCTTTAATATACACTACATGATCAAAAGTATCCGGACACCTGGCTGAAAATACCATACAAGTTCATGGCGCCCTCCATCGGTAATGCTGGAAGTCAATATGGTGTCGGCCCACCCTTTGTCTTGATGACAGCATTCACTCTCGCAGGCATACTTTCAATCAGGTGCTGGAAGGTTTCTTGGGGAATGGCAGCCCATTCTTCATGGAGTGCGGAATTGAGGAGAGGTATCGATGTAGGTCGGTGAGGCCTGGCACGAAGTCGGCGTTCCAAAACATCCCAAAGATGTTCTATAGGATTCAAGTCAGGACTCTCTGCAGGCCAGTCCATTACAGGGAGTTATTGTCATGTAACCACTCCGCCACAGCCCCTGCAGTATGAACAGGTGCTCAATCATGTTGAAAGATGCAGTTGCCATCCCTGAATTGCTCTTCAACAGTAGGAAGCAAGAAGGTACTTAAAATATCAATGTAGGTCTGCGCTATGATCATGCCATACAAAACAACAAGGGGTGCAAGCCCTCTCCAGGAAAAACACGATCACACCATAACACCATCACCTCCAAATTTCACTGTTGGCACTGCACATGCTGCCAGATGACGTTCACCGGGCATTTGCCATACCCACACCCTGCCGTCAGATTGCCACATTGTGTACCATGATTCGTCACTCCATACAACGTTTTGACACTGTTCAATCGTGTAATGTTACATCAAGCGAGGCGTCGTTTGGCATTTTCCTGTGTGATGTGTGGCTTATGAGCAGCCGCTCGACCATGGAACTAACCGTCATAGTATTTGGAGTGGATCCTGATGCAGTTTGGAATTTCTGTGTGATGGTCTGGATAGATGTCTGCCTATTACTCTTTACAATCCTCTTCAAATGTTGGCGGTCTCTGTCAGTCAACAGATGAGGTCGGCTTGTATGCTTTTGTGCTGTACATGTCCCTTCACATTTCCACTTCACTATCACATCAGAAACAGTGGACCTAGGGATGTTTAGGAGTGTGGAAATCTCGCGTACATACTTCTGACACAAGTGACACCCAATCACCTGACCACGTTCGAAGTCCATTGAGTTCCATGGAGCCTCCCATTCTACTGTTTCACGATGTCTAATGACTACTGAGGTTGCAGATAATGAGTACCAGGCAGTAGATGGCAGCACAATGCACCTAAGATGAAAAACGTATGTTTGTGGGGGTGTTCGGATACTTTTGATCACATAGTGTATCTTAGAAATGGCTTATACCACAAAAAAACGTACTTGAAATACACTGTGTGTGTTAAAGAGATCTACATTTTTTGTGTAGTACATTTTCATCTATTGGTTAACGTTTACCAGTTATATAAGATTATATAAAATTTCTTCCAAATGAAGAGGACTTCAAGGGCCATTCCCAGAAAATTCAAGATATACATTTTGTTATGTAAATTGATGCGGTATTAATGTTGTAGATCATTAATTGTAGCTCCGCGTTTGGAAGCCAATATGCGACGGTTGCTGCTTTACGTAATGTTGTTTACATCACGTGTGTTGAAGCCTCCTTGTGACGTCACTCCTTGTTTGGTTCGTAGCTCCCTCTGACGTAGCAATTTGTATCAATTAGTTTCTGAAAGAATTTAAGGTTATGTATATTGTCCTCCGGCTAGCTATCATCTTATCTTGGTAGAACTTGTATCTCTTGCAGGGTGTGAATCGGAAAGGAATCTTTTATCCAGAAATGATACTGATGAAGAAATTGGTTTTATAACTTTTATTGTCGAACACGTTCACTAACACTTTTTACATATTGAAATAGATACTAGCCAAACTGAAACTGTTTGTAATAACTTCTTACTTATCACTTTTAACTCGAGTACTTCAACTTTGTGTATTTTTTTAACTGTATAATACTTTATAAGAATTCTTGTAATTCTGCTGCGCGTAACTTGACGAAATGAAGGACTGGCTGACGATGTGTAGTGTACACGAAATTTTGATGAACTGAGCTGAGAGACCGACGTGTATAGAACTGAGAATTCTGTTGAACTGGGAGCTGACGTGTTATGTGTTGAGAATCTTGTTGCACACTGGGGGACCCGCTACCTCGACCTGGCTTATTTATAGGCTTGCCTTAAGATACGCCTAAAGATTATAAATGAAATGCCATTGGCTAATAAAACGCGCCAACATTAGCGTCTATTTTAACATCCAATGAAAACCACTAATACATATTTCTTTTAGAGAACATTCTGGAAGCTTTTTTACCGAAAAGGCGCGAAACATTACGTAACTTCCTGGTTCCCGGTAACGATAAACAACTCACCCCCTTGCTGCATTATTGCGTTATTATTGACAGTTTCAGTAAAGCCGTATATTATTATTTACCAATAATAATTACAATTAATAAACATCAGAAATCAATGTCACATAAAAATACATATTCATATTACTATCATTAATTACATCTGAGTAATTTGTGCTACAAATTACCGTCTCATATGCCCCACTAGAAACATAATTATAAATATTTATAACTTGTTTAGAAATTTTAAAATTGTGTTTTTAGTCTCCTAAATCTTGGAACACACGCTATCACTTTCACTTAACACTTCACACGCATTTAACACACGACATGTTTTTCCCCTATCTCGCCACTACTTACTGGCTCTGGTTTAATTAATTTAGATATTAATCTGACATCACAAAAATTTTTTTTTTTTTTTTTTTTATAGCAAATACTTTACTTTAAATTATTTAATCACTGTTTCAAAATTGTTTACTCTCTTACATTGTTGACAAAAATTTATACATTTAAGATTTTTGTAATTATTACACATATTTACCAAAATATTCACCCTCTACACAAATATTTACATCTCTTAAATCTAAACAATGTTTCACATGTTCTGTTTGCTACATAAGTATTTTTTTTTTTTTTTTTTATTATTATTATTATTTACCAATTTTTGTGATTTTGTACTTTATCTAAACAATACTCTTGTAATAGTATTTATGTACTTTACTTTAATATAACATCATGCTTTATTTCACATGTTCAGTTACTAATAAAATGTTATTTTCCTCTCAAACAGTTAGTCATGACCACAATTTATTTCTCCATTCACATGACGTACATTTTTATTTAACCCTCTTACGTTCCAATACATTGCTCTGCATTTCGCCTTTAACTATCCATCATTTACTATTTATCATCTGTGTCTTTTATTTCACCATGATCTTCATGGTTGTATGGTTTAAGCATCTCAATATGGAACTTTCCTATGCTTTTTCGAGTTGTTGGATTACATAACTCATATGTGTTAGTTCCATACACTTCAACAACTTCATATGGTCCATGGTATTTGAGAAACATTCGCCAATAAAGTTTATTTTCTTTATCCGATAATTTCTTGGTTTTAACCAAAACTAAATCTCCTATTTTGATCCTCCATTCTTTTCTCTTCTTTTCTTCATGTTTAATTTTTCTTTTTATGGCTTTTTTCTTCATCCTCTCGAATGCTTTTCGGAACATCTCTTCTTCTGTTGGTGGTATCGAATGCGCATCTGGAATGGCTTCTGGAATTTTTTTACACATTGTATTGATCTTCTTTCCCAACTTAAGTTCACATGGTTTATATCCTGTCACATTGTTTATGGTTTCATTTAAGAGGTTCTGAACAAAGTTCACGTATCCATACCATTGGGTGTGTTTTCGATGACATAACACCCTTAAATAATTTGAAATTTCCTTAATTTCCCTCTCCACTGGGTTGGAGTTCGGTCTGTATCTTGACGAAAAATATTGTTTAATGCCATTTTCTTTCAGTCCATCCATAAATTTTTTTCCTGTGAAGTACGAAGCTTTATCGCTCAATACAGATTGAATAGGTCCTTCTTCTATCACATATGACTTAAGTAGTCTATTCAAACATGCTAAAGCTGTAGGTTTTCTCAAAGGGTAAATTCTTACATATTTGCTGAATATATCATAACAGACAAATATATATTTATTTCCAAATTGACTTGGAGGCATCGGACCATGAATATCAACACTAATTACACATCTCGGCTTATCCCTTATAACCGAATTAGTTTCAAATGCATATGCTGCATTTATTTGCTTTGCCTTCTGACACAGGTTGCAGCACGATATAAATTTGCGAACTTTTTGACGCAATTTGGATATGTATAAATTCTCTAAAATCATAGAAGTTGTTCGGTCCGTCCCTGAGTGTGCTAACCCTTCATGAAAATTCTTAATTAGTTCCTTTTCCATGCTTTTCGGAACCATTATCTTCCAACTAGGCATTTCTTTTCCATGCTTCTTGTATAATGTCCCATCTCGAATTGCTATAATTTCTTTCTTTGCCTCCTCAATCAATGGTGCATTTTCTTTACGTTCAAATAATTTTGCATCCTCATTTTGAATTTCCCCGATATTTTTCAATTTTCTAATCATTTCTTTGCTTAAAGGAATTTCAATTGTCAATATTTTGACTTCATTTCTAGGCCTTTCAATATTTTCGGGAATTTGTGGGTTGTAGTTCAATCTTGACAGCAAATCACTGAAGGTATTATTTTTGCCAGGAATGTGGAAAATCTCAATATCGAATGCAGATATTGCATGAATATATCTAGCAAGTTTTCCACTACATAATCTACACCGTTGTATGAAAGTTAAGCTTATGTGGTCTGAATATACTTTCACCTTTTGCTGATAAATATAGGTTTTAAAACGAATTAATGAGAAATATAGTGCTCCAATTTCTAACTGAGTCACTGAAGAATTTCGCTCAATATTTGTAAGTCCTCTAGAAGCTGTACTGATGACGTGAAAGTCATTGTTGATGTCTCGCTGTCCTAAAATTCCGGCGTATCCTTGCATTGATGCGTCGACATAAATTTCATATTCCAAATCTTCTCTGGGCCTCTCAAGTAATATGGACTTAGCAAAGAGTTCCTTTACTCTCTCAAAACATTTTTGATGATCCTCTGTCCATCTCCACTTATTGTTCTTTCGGAGTAGCTGCCGCAGTGGTTCGATTTCAGCCGAATATCTTGGTACGAACTTACTCTGAAAGTTCAATACCCCTAAGAGACGTCTAATTTGTTTTACGTTCCTGGGTGGCGGAATTCTCATTATTGCTTCTATTCTTTTCTGATCAGGTCTTATACCTCGTTCATCCACTACATAACCCAGAAAATTTATTTCCTTGACACAAAATTTTGATTTTAGTATGTTCACAGTCATACCATGTTGTTGTAGTTTATTTAACACATAATGGACATTATTCATGTGTTCTTCAAATGTTTGACTAATGATTAAGAAGTCGTCAATATACTTTATTAAAAAGTCATCTGCAGAATTTCCAAAGATACTGTGAATGGCTCTCAAAAATCCACTTCCTGAGTTTTTTAAACCAAAAGGATTTACACAAAAGCGATACTGGATCCCTGAGTACTGAAATGAAGTGTAATCACGCACTTGCGGATCTAATTCCACTTGCCAATATGATGCAGTGAGGTCAATGGATGTCAGAAATCTCCCTCTTGAAAGTTTCATAATTAGTTGTTCAATTCCCTCACTTTGAAAATGATCTGGTTTCATATACTTGTTGACATATCTACCGTCTAAAGTTAATCTCAAACTACCATCTCGTTTAATACTCCAGCAGATTGAATTTATGTATTGAGAATTACTTTGCTCAATAATCCCATTTTCTAACATGCCATTTATTAATTGTCTAGCTTTGTCTCGAAGACTTATAGGTAAATTGTCATACTTGTGCCTATATGGTGGTACGTCTTCTACTTGAAATGTATGCTGATATACATTACATCTGCCTGGGATATTACTAAATACTGAACTATTGTTCATCAAAACATCATGAAGGATTTGTTTTTGCATTATCGTAAGATTATAAGCTTCTTCACACTTGTGTATTATTTCCTCATTTCTCTTCTCTTTCCTGCTGTTGTTTGTCTCGCTCACATGGTCGTCTTCTGTTTGGATTGTAAATTCCTCTACTTTCTCTGGCATTTCTGCTAGCTGTTGAAAATATGGCGTGGTATTCCCTTCATATTCTGTGACTACCTGCTTTATCTGACTATTTCTATCAGTTTCTGTTATTTGCACAAAAAATTCTTGGTCACAAATATTTTTCTCATCCTTTGTCATCTCGATTACAGAAACTTTTTCTTTTATAAATGGTACCCTTATTTCTCTATCTTCTTTTGTTATTTTTAACTCTTCATGTTTAAAATCTATACATGCTTCATATTCATGTAGGAAGTCACACCCTATAATTATGTCACAAATCAGATGGTTTACAATTAGAAACATAACCTCAAAATTCTCTCCGCCAATAAGTATGCTAAGTAGAGCTTGTGTTTTTATGACCTGTGTAGTTCTTCCGATTGCAACACGACAAACTAAATTACTAGTGGGAAGAGCCATAATTTTGTTACCTTCATTAATCAAATTTATGTAAAATTTCTGTGAGCAAATTGAAGCTGATGAACCAGAATCTATAGTTGCAATGATTTCTTTCTTCGCAATTTCCATTCTAACATGAGGTGACTCAAAATTTTCTCCCTTATCTTTTGTTGCTGTAATCTTATTACAGGGTGTATGTGTAGGCGTATGATTTGTATTAGTAATGGATACTGAATTATTAAAGACGTCCTGAGAACCTACTGCACAGGAGTCTGTTAACAGTTTTCCTGGTTATTTCCATGTTCACGTACGGGACTGCCATTCCTAATAGGCGCTAAATCTATCTCCGTGTCGCTACCATTGTTTTGAGTTCCCCTTCCTCGAGTTCGAAATCCTCGATTTTTGACATTTTGTCCCCTTGGCACGTAATTTTCTTGCCGTTCCTCAGATCTTTCTCGGTTATTATTTTCCCTCCAGTGAGTGAAATTTCCCCTCTGTCTAGTGTACCTCCTTCCATAATTTTGCCCTCTTTCAGGCAATCTTTCTGTCCTGACATAATTTATTTGTTCCTGCCGGCCTGGTCTCCTATCTATCCTTGATCTTTCAAATTGTGGAACATATGATTGATACCGTTGTCTGGTATTAATTTCATGATGTCTGTCTTGTCCTCTTATTTGTTGATAACTACCTTGGTAATTTCTTCTATCTCGTACATCTAAAAATCTATGTTCCCACTCCCGAGACATATCTTCTTCCTGTTGTTCCAAAGCTGTTATTAATTCTGTCATCTCATAGATGTTCCGTGGTTTTGCAATTAATAAGTAATTTTGTATCCTTATAGGATAATGCCTTGTGAGCAAACTCACAAAATCTTCCTCACTGATTGGAGGTGACAAGTTTCTAACCTGACTTGCATGTTTTAGTAAGTAATCAGTCATCGATATTCCCTCTCGTGGATTAAATTGACCATGACTAAGCATTGCTCGTATTCTTTGCTGTACCGTAACATTCCAAAATCTGTTCATGAATAATCTCTTAAAGGATTCATATGAAATTTCACCCCCTGATACCATTTGTAACCAATCTAAGGTTTTCTGGTCCAAACATCTTTTGACAACTATCATTTTCAATGCTTCAGGTATCTTTTTAATTTGAAAATACTCTGATAATTCTGCAATGAACTGTACTGGACTGGAGTTTTCATTAAATTTTGGAAGTGGAAAATCACTTAAGATATGATTGTAATTTTGCAAATTCCCTATTCCCATATTTAAATTCTCTAGTGTTACTTGTGCACTCTGAGTTTCAGCATTAGCTATGGATGAAGCTGCCGCATCACTCACATTATTTGTCATACCTGAGGAACTACCTCTATCATTATTTTGTACATCTGACACATGTACATCACATATATTTGCCCTTGAATTCAATTCTAATCTATTTACAGTACCCTGCAGATTTTCTATTGTCTGTTCCAATTTTTTATTATTCTCATTTTGAACAGTTTGGTGTTTGTTAATTTCAGAAGTTAGCTTTTGATTCAAATCTTTAGACAAATCTTTAACTTCATCAGATAATTTATTTCTCTGTTTTTCTGACTCCTTCTGAATTTTAGATATTTCCCCTCTGAAATTAACTTGCACCTGTATTAAATCTGCATTTGTAGCCTCCATCATCTCTTTTAACTCACTTGAAATGCTACTCATTCGGCTACCTAGCTCTGTACATTTTACATTAACATGCTCTATTTTATTATTAACCTCACTTTTTTGGTTAGATATTTCCCTGCTCATGTCTAACATTTTCTTTGAAACTTCACCTATTTCATTTGCTATCATTTCTTGATTTTCATTTTTCATTCTAATCATACTACTATCTAGCTCCATGAATTTCTTTTCAATTTCTTCCCTGTTTTGTTCTAAGCTTTTACCAATATCTTCCCTCAATTCTCTCTTATTCTGATCTAGTTTTTGTTCTAAACTCCTATCAATATCTTCTCTTAATTCCCTATTATTCTTTTGCATATCTTCCCTTAATTTCTCATTACTCTGAGTTAATTTTTCTAATTTCTCATTATTCTTTTGCATATCTTCCCTGTTTTGATCTATTTTCTTACTAAGATCTTCCCTTAATTTCTCATTATTCTTTTGCATATCTTCCCTTAATTCCCTATGACTCTTTTCCATATTCTGAGTTAGTTTTTGTTCTAATTTCTCACTATTCTTTTGCATATCTTTCATATTCTCATTCAAATTTTTCAGCATTTCCATAATACTAACATCAAAATTAACATTTCCTGCTATTCTATTCTCACTTTCTGCACTAAGATTTTCATCTTCAAATCCTAAAAAGTCTGGGCTATTTCCTGTAACCTGTATTGGATCACAGCTAACTGTTACACTATCTCCCTCCATAATTATTTCTTCTGTATTACTAGCAGCCATTGTTTTTATTATCCTACCACTCCTAAGGTACATTTAAAGTTGTTTACCTTTTTGATGCTGTATGTTGCTGTTACTTTAATGTCCAGCGTTCTGCCCCATTCTCCTAGATTTGTATGTCGCTTCTGCGTTGTGTTGTGATGAATCTACGTCGTCTTGTAGTTGATCTCGGAATTACGATGTCCAATCATCCGTATAGTCTGTCGTTCCTTTTGTTTCTGGAATCTGCGTCTTGTAGATCATTTTACTGCTGCTTTCCTTCCACGTCCTGATTATGCTGATCCTTTCCTGGTTAATTCTGCTACTTCCTGGTTATTTTGATCCTTTCCTGGTCATCTTCGCCCCACGTCGTTGGGCGCCAATATGATGCGGTATTAATGTTGTAGATCATTAATTGTAGCTCCGCGTTTGGAAGCCAATATGCGACGGTTGCTGCTTTACGTAATGTTGTTTACATCACGTGTGTTGAAGCCTCCTTGTGACGTCACTCCTTGTTTGGTTCGTAGCTCCCTCTGACGTAGCAATTTGTATCAATTAGTTTCTGAAAGAATTTAAGGTTATGTATATTGTCCTCCGGCTAGCTATCATCTTATCTTGGTAGAACTTGTATCTCTTGCAGGGTGTGAATCGGAAAGGAATCTTTTATCCAGAAATGATACTGATGAAGAAATTGGTTTTATAACTTTTATTGTCGAACACGTTCACTAACACTTTTTACATATTGAAATAGATACTAGCCAAACTGAAACTGTTTGTAATAACTTCTTACTTATCACTTTTAACTCGAGTACTTCAACTTTGTGTATTTTTTTAACTGTATAATACTTTATAAGAATTCTTGTAATTCTGCTGCGCGTAACTTGACGAAATGAAGGACTGGCTGACGATGTGTAGTGTACACGAAATTTTGATGAACTGAGCTGAGAGACCGACGTGTATAGAACTGAGAATTCTGTTGAACTGGGAGCTGACGTGTTATGTGTTGAGAATCTTGTTGCACACTGGGGGACCCGCTACCTCGACCTGGCTTATTTATAGGCTTGCCTTAAGATACGCCTAAAGATTATAAATGAAATGCCATTGGCTAATAAAACGCGCCAACATTAGCGTCTATTTTAACATCCAATGAAAACCACTAATACATATTTCTTTTAGAGAACATTCTGGAAGCTTTTTTACCGAAAAGGCGCGAAACATTACGTAACTTCCTGGTTCCCGGTAACGATAAACAACTCACCCCCTTGCTGCATTATTGCGTTATTATTGACAGTTTCAGTAAAGCCATATATTATTATTTACCAATAATAATTACAATTAATAAACATCAGAAATCAATGTCACATAAAAATACATATTCATATTACTATCATTAATTACATCTGAGTAATTTGTGATACAAATTACCGTCTCAAAATATCTTTAACATATGGTACTTTAATCAACATTGTTAGAGCCATTTATTATAAAATCAAAATTTTTGAAAAGTGTTCTATGTAAAGGGTAGTTGGGATGGGGGGGATTTTTTTAAATCTTCGTGTCGCACCCTTGGAAGGTACTGAACTTGAATACTAAGTTTAGTACTTATCGTATTTATGGTACTTATCTGACTTTTCGTTCTTGAGTTATGCTCTCTCTCTCATGCATGCACCCGTCCACACATACACAAACAGACCTTTTTCTAAAAAAGCTTCTTTTGGGTTCAGAGGGCCTCAAAGCATATATTTTCATGAAATTTCGACATAGAATTTCTAGGTGGAAAACAATACTTTTCCTAATTACTATACACACTAGACAAATGGGTACAACTTTTCATTTAGCAGAATCCAGAACATTAAACAGTAACCCTTACACTTTGAAAGCAATTTTAACAATTAATGAAAGCAATTCAGTTCCAAATTATGGGTAGTTCAGACATTATATAGCATTCCTTACCTGACATGAGTAGATTCTATCATTCTAAACAGAGGCTCCCTGGTCGGCATAACATAAAGAGCATGTTTTGGGTTTGTAACTAGAGCCACAGGCCAATCTCTGTGGCAAACATCAACAAATGAGAAAAGGCCATGGTCGATTGCCAGCAATCTATACCTGTTAACAAATTAAAAATAACTGTACTATTAAAACAATTCCTGTGATATTAAACAAATGCATAAGAGTTTTAAGACATAAATTACAGAGTTTGCTGTATGTAATGCTAAGAAACATGTAAATCCAAGAAATAGAAAAAAAATCTGATGTGTTACACTCACATGACTTTCTCTACTTTTGTACAAACTATTTTTACAAACGTTTATTCTCCATCTACTTCATGTTAATCGAGATAAACATTTGCAGACTCTATCTTATTGCTAAGTTTCTTGTAGATGTAAGGGGAATATATATTTACAAGGGCAATATAGAAACACAGTAGCCTTTAAGCATAGGTTGCTGGTTGCTAGGTGCAGCACCATTCTCTTTGCCACAGATTAATACTCTTTGCATATACAAGACAAAAAAACAAATAACGAATTCCTATTTGAGAAAATAAGTATTGAAAAATTTAAGGGAATAACAAGCAATATCTCGAAAATGGTTCACTTAACAAAAAAAATGTATATGACATAAATTGTGTATTTTAATGCGATCTACATTTTTTGTGTGGTAAAATTTTGTCTATATCTTATGGTTTACCAGTTATGCAAAAGTCGTTCACAATGAAGAATACTTTTGGAGACATTCCCAGAAAATTCAAGATATACATTTTATTTGTCATGAAAGTATCTTAAACATATGATATGTTAATCAAAATCGTTAGAGCCATTTTTGAGAAAATTAAAATTTTCGAAAAATGTTCCATGTAAAGGGTAATCTGGGGTGGGGGCACACGCGCACGCGCGCACAATACACACACACACACGCACGCACGCACACACACATACACACGCACGCACATGTTTCCAAAAATGCTTTTTTTGGATTCAGGGGGTCTCAAAACATATATTTCTGGTGAAATCTCGGTATCAAATTTTTGGGTGGAATACAATACTTCCCCTACTTACTATACGTAGTTGAGAAATTAACAAGTTTCTGGAAACTGATAAATATTTATTATCAAATTAAAAATTGAGGAAATTGCTTTCACAAAATATGACCTATAAAGAGCTTCATGTTTAACTGAAGAGTTCTAGCAGCATTTCTTACCACAGATGAGTACCATAAATAACTGCTCAACCTAAATTCATGCACTTAAAAGACAATTAAAATACAGGATGAGTTTTAAGTCCACCGACAAACTTCAGGGGATGATTCGTGACTGGAAATGGAGCACAAAAGTTTATATCACCTTGTGTCCAGAAATGCATACTTTCCATAATAGATGGCACTGATAATATTCTCTGATAACCTGCAGTATGCATTTTGTGTGTTGCAGATAATGTGATTTAAGCAATGTAGAAGCACAATGGTGCACTATTCATTCCAGGAACAAGCCGAGATGGTGTTTGTGTATGGCCAAACAGGTGGAAGTGGTTGAGAGGCAGCATGGATGTACCGAGCCACATACCTTGGCATCTAAATACGGGACCGGGTCTGCCAACGCAGAGACCACACCCTCGCAAACCCAGGAGTAAACTCGTGGGGTTTTCCATTAGGAGCGGTGCCTATTTTATATACCGCCCCCCCTGCCTGGTCGAAATCGGGCAAGGACACCTCCGGCACCGACCGTTCCAAGCAGGGACGGAAGTGGATACATCACTTACGCGTGTCAGGCCAGCAGGGTGAACCCTACTGGGGGAGACTACCGAACAACCTCGGTGGGGCCGACAGTTTCTAGCTACCGTCTACCAGCTATCCCTCATGGCTGGTGCCGGAGATTCTCGAGGCGTCTCACAACCCCGCCTGGGTGGAATTAACATAGCCAGGTGTACCCAATCACCCATGGGTATTGGGAACCACTGCCCCGCCAAGTCCAACCCAATCCGAACAACTCCCTTTCGGGAGGGGCTCAGATGTTCAGCCCGGCGTACTTCTGGTAATGTCAGAAGTACCACGATTGCTAAGGGTCTGCAGCGCCCGCACCACGACAGCTGAAGGGGTCGGAACCCACCCCTTACGGGGACATACCTTGACAGACAGCACCACCCACATCACATATTTGGAGCCATTTTTCAGCATTTGTGTAAGCATGGGTCCTTTGAGACAGATGAACGTTCAGGGCTGCTGCAGACTGTGCGTACACCAGATGTGGAGGAACATGTTCTCCATGATATTGAGGACAATCCTAGTACACGCTCCAGGCAATTGGCCTGTCAACATGGTGAAAGCCAAAGGACAGTTATCTGTATCCTACATGACAATTCCCATTATCCCTATCACCTCCATAATGCAGGGATTATTAGTGGCAGATTTTCCTTCACAGGAAAGATTCTGTTGCTGGTTTGTGCAACATGCAATCACCATTATGCGATTTCTATCTTCATTCCTCTTCACCGATGAAGTGGCCTTTGATAGAGATGGTATCATTAACCTGCACAATCGTCATCTGTGAGCTACAGAAAATCCTCACAGAATGGTTGAAGCGTCTCATCAGCAGTGGTTCAGCATCAATGTTTGGGCAAGGACTAATGGCGACCACCTACTTGGACCAGTTCTTCTTCCACAATGCCTGAAGTATCTGGATTTCCTGCAAAACACTCTGCCTCTATTGCTGGAGAATATGCACTTAGCAATATGACAATGTGGCTGCAGCATGATGGAGCCCCAGCCCACTTCCACATTAATGTTCACTGCCTCAACATCTTCCCCAGACTTTGGATAGGGCATGGAGACCCTGTTGCATGGCCTGCTCAATCAATGGACTTAAACCCCCTGGGATTTACTTATGGGGGCATCTGGAAACCATTGTGTATGGTGAGCCTGTTCCTGATATGCAGACCCTTCAACAGCATGTCCATATAGCCTGTGACGATATTCGGATGCAGTTCAAAACATTCAAACACGTGAAGCAATCCATGATGTGATGTGTGAAGGCATGCACTACATCCCATGGAGGCCAGTTTAAACATCTGTTGTGACATGGATGGGATTCAGGCCATGTACTGTGTGCCAGGCCTCTTTGTTTGATGTCATTCTTCAGTGCCATCTACCATAGAAATTATGCATTTTCTGACACATGGTGATATGAACCTTTTGTGCTCCATTTCCAGTCGGGTATCATCCCCTGAAGTTTGTTGGTGGACTTCAATCTGATCCTGTATAGGACATGCACAGAAAATGTAGGGCATCTGTTGATCCAATTCAGCGTATTGCTTTCTTTGTTGATAAAGTGTATTAAAAACCAGCACAGTATATATAACATACAAAATAAAAATTTCATTCTCTTGTAATTTAACATTATTATCTCTGTCTGCACTATACAGACAAATGAAGTTGGTCTTCTCTGACAAAAAGTTACATGAGAAACCTGAGTTTTATAATATACTTTGTGTATAATAAGTATACATAGATTGTACTAAAATATGACTGTTTGTCATATAATAATATTGAGTCCAGTAACACCAGTGCAATATGTAAATGAAGAAATAGGAATTTGGCAAGCATAACCTGTGATGTAAAAACTTTTATAGCCTGGCATAAAGCATAATTTCCTATGCATCTTATATGTCTTACCTGTTGCAGTGGCACTATTAAGGCTGAAATATGCATAATTAAATGATCAAGAATGACTCTATGAACATACTTTATTCAGGGCCATATTTACGCACACACCACTATGGGCTATGGTTCTGGGCAGCAACTTTTTTTAAATAGGATGCTTTTACTGTACCACATGCCAGCTATAAGAAATTATTGTGACTTTGTCCAGTTTTTCAACTGACGCTTTTTACTCTGTTCTCACTGTCACTGTTTTTTTTTGTTTTTTTTTAATCTGTACTGTTTTGCTTTTTATGTAGTTCACCTTCACTGAGAGTTCGCTTTACTAAGGTGAACTGTTCAATTCTCTGTCACTTCCTTTGTGACATAGCCTCTTCACGTCAGATGGCTCACTTCACTCAGGAGTAAAACACAAGACCTCCACAACCTGTTGCTCTGCAGTAGTACTCACTGCACATAAACAGTCATCACCAACTTGCTTGGAGGATCACTCTTGATGTTGCACAAGAAAGGCAGTCACTAACTCGCTCGCTTGTTCACTAACTCAACTCAACTCTGGCTGCTCTTGCAAGAACACTCCCTTATACAGTCAGTGGAATCTTTCCACAAGGTTCTTGAACTTCTAGAACTATTTTGACACACTTTCTGAGGGGGGAGAAGAAGTTTCCTAGCTAGATGGTGGATGTCCTTCAGCCTATCCGACATAATTTGTTTCGGGCTGGTAAACATCAGGGGGCATGCTGAACAACATCACAAGGTAGCCACAGCTCCCATCCGAAAACCATGTTGGTCAGTATCATGTCAATGGACTTCGTGTACTGATGTTCGGTAGGCAAGGAGAAATAATGGCATGTGCACACCCCAATCTCGCTGATGACTGGATACCACTTTCCAGAAGTGCTCCTTGACTGTCTTAATATAACGCTCCACCATTCTGTCCGACTTTGTATGAAAGGGAGTAGTACGGTCTTGTGGATCCCGAGGTCCCCTAGTCATGTGAAGCTCCTGGGGAATCCCAAACCGGCCACCAGTGCATTAGCCAAGGTCGAAGCCTCTTGATTAACAACTGCTTAAACCTCCGGCCACTTGGTGAAATAGTCCACAGCCAACAGCAGGTAGAAATTTCCTGTGCCTGTCCTTGGGAAAGGGCTGGCTACACTGATAGCAATTCTTTCGAATGACGCTCCAACGGTGCTATGAGGAAAAGTTGTATTCCTACAGCTGTTGGACCCAGCTGTCTGTCCTTCCAAATTACGAAACCCTAACAACCAAGGGCGGAGTGGTCCATTCGGAGCTGGAACGCCTGTCCGTAAAGAACTTGTGGGAGTGCTTCAGGGTCTCAACAATAGCCAGGAGCTCTCGTCTTGTCACACAGTACTTTCGTTTGGCTTTGGACAGTTTCTATTGAAACTCTATTCACTCTTCTCCGTTTTCTCTTGCGAAAGGATACACCCAAAGCCACTAGCATTCGTGTATAGATAAACGTTTTACTGGGAATTGGGTATCCTAGTACCGGGGACATACATAGGGCATTCTTTAGGGTCTGGAAAGAGGTCTCAGCTCTGTCGGACCAAAGGAAATCTTGCTATTCCTCTGTCAGCCACAAACTTCCGGTAGTAGTAGTACATGAAGAGGCCCAGAAACCGGCGCGATTTATTTTTATTCCTCGGCCTGGGCCACTTTTTAACGGCTTCTAGCTTCTGGGGGTTTGCAGCCATCCACTGGGGGTTATGATGTGTCCTTTTTAAATAGTTGACACTTCTTGGGATTCAACTTAAAACTGGTCTGGTGAAGCCTTTCCAACACCTTCCTCAGGTGCTCAGATGATCCTCGAATGTTTTTCCTATAACAATGATGTCATTGAGGTAAAGAGGTCGTATGCTATGCCTCTCATCACAGAATCCATCAGTTTCTGGAACATTGCGGGGGCATTGCAGATTCCAAAAGACATTACCGTGAACTTCCACAAACCATGTCCAGTAGAAAATACTGTCTTATCCTTGTCGCCGGGATGAAGTGTCACTTGCCAGTACCCCGACTTTAGGTCCAGGGTGGAAAAACACTGGGCTTCCGCTAAGGTGTATAAGATGTCGTCGATCCGTGACAGTGGGAAGCAATCTTTCTTGGTGATGTCATTCGGCTTCCAGTATCCAATGCAGAAGGGCAGATCTCCACCTTCCCTTTTCACTAGCACTACCGGCAGTGACCACAGGCTATTGGATTCCTCTATTATTCCTCTGGTCTCCATGTCTCTATCTGGTTGTCTATTTCCTTCTGCTTCACTAGCGGGACACGGCGAGGTGGCTGTCTAATCAGTCGAGCATCGCTCGTGTCGATGCAATGCATCACTTGTCGGTGCATCCATAATCATCTACTGATAGGCTGAAGATGTCCAGAAATTCCACGAACAGGTTTAAGATGTGCTTCTTCTCGCCTCGCGATAGGCTCTCAGCCGTCTCTTGGATAAGGTTACTCAGACGATTATCGAGTTTCTTTGTGTTCGATCGCCCTAGGTGTCTAGCCGCAGAAATTATAGGGGGGCGACCGGCTCACACTTCCCCAAGATAGTTCCGCTAAGCAGCTCCTGGTCCCGGTTGATGGTATTAAGGACCCTCACTGGGACGGTCTCCCGAGCAGGAAGCAGTGCCCTCGCTACATAAACCCCATCTCGGTCGAGCCCTCCTCCGTCCACAATCATTTTCCTCGTTAGGGGTTTCTCTGTCCGCGCCGTCATCACCCTCTTACTCCACGATGGAACCTCACCGGCTGCAACCTCTCCGAATGGTTTAACAGGATCTCTTCGCGGCCCATATGCAATATGCGGCGCCCGAGTCTACCTTGGCATCGGGGAACCGAAGGGCGTCCAGGCCCAAAATAACCTCCTCTGTGATTGCGACAACGAATACCCACATTTATAGCTTGCTCCTGCAAGGGTCAACTCCAGATAAGCTTCCTCAGTTACGGTCAGGGTTTCACTGAGATGGTTCGTAGCGCGTAGCGCCTGAACGGTGTCCTTTTTGGTATCCTCCGCACCATATCGGGCTTGGCGATTGTTAATGAGGCTCCTGTATCCACCAACACTCTGCAGAGAAGGTCCCGTCGTCCTCCGTGGTGTAGTGGTTACCATGCTAGCCTCTAGTTTCCGAGATCGCGGGTTCAAACCCGGCACAGGGCGATGAATTTTTCGGGCGTAAAAATCCTTAGCATGGGTCCCTTCAGAGGGGAAGTAAAGCCGGTGTTGTCGTGTCGTAGATTTACGGCATGCAAAACAACCTCAAGCGTGATAAAGATGCCTCTGAGCAGAATTACCGGTCTTTCATGCCCAATATGGAGTGGGATGCTAAGGACCACGGCAATTAAAGAGCGTACATAAATAAAACTCAATTTTTTTAGGACGGTCCCGAAATCATCCGTGTGCTATCAGTCCATTCTGTTATTCCAGCCACGGTGTTCAACGTTAAGCGAGGGGAAGGTATGACGGCGCCGACGTACCTCTCTTCACTCCTGCCCTTAACTTTCCTGATCCTGGTCCTGGGTTCGCTCGTAGTCCGCCCTTAGGTGTCCGAGCTCTCCGCAACTCCAGCACTTAGGTCTCCCGCCCTCGGTTCTACACCTGTTAGGTTGTTGTGGTCAACTCCGGTAATAGTGATTCTTGGTGGTCACAGTTCTGGTCGGTACCGGGATGGCTCTTCCCGCCGTCATCTTTGCCGCTTCTATGCGGAGGGCAAGCGCCAGGGCATCGTTGAAGTTGCGGTGTTCCACCAGAAGAAGCCAGTGTTTCACCTCCTGGTCTCACCCCGCTGATGAATCTGTGGACTGCTTCTCAGGAAATATAATCTGGTGATAAATCCGCCAGGGCCCAGTGCGCTAGCACCAATTGTTGAAGAGATGCTATAGAGAACATCGACCAGTCGCCACTTACAGAGTTGAAAGCAACAGTGCAACAACCCGGTGAGAGCGTATAAGAATTTGTCCATGGAGGTGGAAAATTAAATTACGCTGTTGCACTTGCAACTAAATTTTTCACCTTCATGGCGAAATCTTGTAAACTCTCACCCTGCTATTGCACTGTTGCTTTCAGCTGGGTTCTGTAAGCGGCGACCGGGCGATGTTCTCCATAGCGCCTATTCAACAATATAATCAAATCCTCAGCCTAGCCTACGGCGGGGAAAGTGCGAAGGGTTTCCGGTGGTTGCCCCTGCAGGGCAGCCAAAAGCTATGTCAGTTTCCGGTCTTTCATGCCCAATACAGAATGGGACACTATGGACCACAGCAGTTAAAGAGCATCCATAAATAAAACTCAATTTAATTTTGTCTTGTCCGGCGGCATCCAAGTATTTTAAGTAGCAATGGCCTCAAAATGCTGCTTAAACATCGCCAGGAGAAGTACCGCCGAATTTCGAAGACTTCGCTGTTTTTGCATTAGGCGACCTCGTAGTGATGGGCCCCTCTACACCTTCGGCACGGATCTTGGCTTCTAGGTCGTGGAGCATTTCCTCCACTGCAGTGTGCAGCATCCTTTTGCTTTCCTTGGCAGTTCTTCTTGACGATTTAGATGCTGTTCTAATCGTCTTATTTTCCTTCATCTGCTGGTCCAATAGTTTTTCTTGCTGATTTAGATGCTCTCCCAGATGCTCTTACACAGCAGTAAGCTTCCCCTCAAAGTCAGATTTGATTTCTTGTAACTCCTTAGTGATGTCATCTTTCAAATCCTTCACCATTGAATTTATCTCACACTTCACGATGTCAAGTCTTGTTTGGATCTCATTTTCTCCATTTCTTTTTTAACACTGTTTATTTCTATTCTCATCTTATTCATTCCGGAATTTATATTCTTTATTTCACTCCCCATTCCAGCCAATAATTTGTTAATATTTCCTCCATTTTGGCTTCTTAATCCCACTCCTGACACCAGTGTGACTTTGTCCAGTTTTTCAAATGTCACCTTTTACTCAGTTCTTACTGTCACTGTTTTGTTTATTTTTATCTGTTACTGTTTCACTTTCACCTTCACTGGGAGTTCCCTTCACTAAGGTGGACTAGTTCAATTCTCCACAACCTGTCTCTCTGCAGTATCACTTGCTGCACGTCACAACAATCGTCACCAACTCACTTGCTCATGTCATCCTCTGTGCTCTAGGGGTACCATGCTAGCCTTTAGTTCCTGAAGTTGGGGTTTCAAATCCAGCAGAGGGTGATGAATCTTTTCAGGTTAGCAGGTTTCCTTCAGAAGGGAAGTAAAGCCTGATAAAGAGGCCTCTGAGCAAAATTTCCAGTCTTTCAGTGTAAAATTGGATGCTAAGAACAATAGCAGTTAAAGAGTGGCCATAAATAAAATTTGATTTATTTCACTTGCTCACTCAACTCAACTCTGGCTGCTCTCGAGAGAACGCTCGCTTATATAGTCAGTGAAATCTTTCCAAAAGGTTCTCAAACATTCTAGGTCTATTTTGACACATTTTCTGCAGGAGAAGCTTCTAGTATCTGCTGATAACAAGCCCAATGTTTACGCTGGCGAGTGGAGTTATTGTTTACCCTGATCCCCCAGTGCTGACCTCCCGATAAACTAGGGCCATAGCCACTGCTTCACATTATTTATTATTCACTATCACGACTTTTAGAGATGTATATTCAAAAGATAATTAGTTAAACAGCATGTACCAAAATATACACAGCTGAATGTGAGGCAGTATTTTTATCACTTACTGATATCAGTCTAATTATATAATTTAAAATATAATAACAGCCTGCCTTAAAGCAATATGTGTATATTATAATATGTAAAGTGTATGTAACACTGTATTATGTTTATTTTATTATGTACATGTATAATAATGTTATGTGAATGTATTACATAATTTAATAATGTAGGAGCTGTGAGAATAGAAGCCAAAAGTTGCTAACAATGAGGTAACCTTGAGGCAACAATAAATTAGAAAGTTTAATAATGCTACTAACAATTCTTGGAACAATAATACACTATTTAAAAAAGTTTATAAATAGCCAATCAAAAACTAGAAAAGCTTTAACTTAAATAAAAGTATTCTATTGGAGTAGGATTAGCCAATCAGAGACTTGAAATATAGAACATGTACAAATTTAAGCGGTAGAAGCCAGATGCTAGAAGGCAGCATTCCCGAGCAATTCGCTCGGTACATATTCAGTGTGAGACATAAAAAAAATTCATTACGTCGTGAATCATATAAAGCTTACATGTTAAAAAGTACAAGTAACAATAATTTCACAGCTCTAGAGTAGAATACATCAGTGAAGTGTTATTTAATCGTGTGAAAGATTAATAAAAGGAGTGAAGTAAAAAAAAAATTATAATTTGTGTAAGCCTTCATTCTTTAGCCGTACTACCCCTGCTAAGAGATACGTGTTTCTGTAAATTACTATTGACATAGCCGAGGCATACATATATAATATTTAAATAAACATTAAAATACAAAGTTGATTTTTTTAAATGTTGGGGTGAAGGCCACTGGAAAAGTGAATGTGGGGCGAAGGCCACCAGAAATTTTGTATCATACGTGGGGCTGTAACTACCTCAAGTTTGGTACCCAAAGTGTGGTGCTAATAACATAAAAATATTCTACTTCATATAAGCCATTCCAGACTATATCATCATGCACGCAAACCGCAGATATAACTTCCTAATAATTATGGTGTGCCGCAGATAAAAGCACAATTCAAAATCAAGTAACCTTTTTAAGCTTTGTGGGGTTGGCTATCAAACAACTGATGCTGATATAAGGAGATTGTTTGTTCCATTTATATGCCGCCTTTAACATCTACGGTCATCAGCGACTTTTGCCTTTGGAACAATTGCCCATTGCCAATGATGTTAACTTGTTAGCTATTGTATTTTTATTTTGGGGTTCTCTATAATTCATTAAATTCTCTCTCTCTCTCTCACACACACCAAACACACACATGTACATACATTTACACTCACACTCATACTTCCAGACTCTAGGGAGTTTGGGGAATAATCCTGGCTAAAGAAAACTTCCCACTCTCCAGGCAGGAAGTGAGCCTGGGACCTCTGGATTTGGAAGCTAGGATGTTAACATAAGCAGATTTATTTGGCTATTGGAAAGTTATTTATTTCTATATTGTTGTTATTTTTAATGCCTTATTGTTAGAATGTTTCAAAACTATTCCATTATTGATATGCTTCTTTCTGAATCACCTGCATAGCTAAACCATCATGAAAAGCTATGGAAAAAAGAAATAAGAGTATGCAGTAGTAATTCATAGTTATAACAAATGTGTATCATATTTATAGACAGTTGGAGAAGCAATTGTATTTGCACACGTTTCAAGATGGATGGGTGTTTGTGAGTGCTGTGGTAATGCCATTCTTATACTCAATTTAATTCTCATAATGCTTAATATGCAAAAATATTTTAGTGGTGCTGATAAACAGTCACAACTTAAATTAGAAAAGGAACAGAAAATCCATAATTCAACCTAAGTTAGGTTTTTTCAAATTTCTAAAAATGATACAGGTAGTGTTCTTCCAGAAACCTATGTGAGTGCACCTACAGTATTCTGTGATGCAACTTCTGATACAGCTAATATGGTAGTAAAAGTGAAAATAACAATAATGACCTCTGTCCAAGCCTTGAAGTTGAAACTAGTGAAAATGATGTATGTGATGGTGCAATAAATCAAATTAGTAAAGATACTTATTATGGAAACCAATAAGATTGGAGGGAATACAAGGCCCTGCCTTCTACATTATTACATCTAAAGCAATGAATGATGCACTTTGCTATGCCAGTAATTTTAATACCTTTCGCATACAAATATTGTTGCCACCTACTGAGAGATTTTCAAGCCATTAACCCCTCCTCTCTGAATCTCACAATCACAACTTGTTGTGTGTATGTAGAATATATTCATCGATAACCATGCAATCATAGCTATGACAGAATTAGAAATTAAGATTTATATTAACTTAAATTGTAAGGGGGGGGCAGAAAATGAAGAATAGGAAATTGCTTAACTCATCCTAAGGCTGCTGTAATGTCACTGGCTTTGGTGTGAATTACAATAATACAAATTTGTTCATAAAATTCCGCTTTTTTCCTCCCTGTTAATTACATTTCAAAATAAATGTTAATAAAATGAATATCACTGCATAAGTTAAGTAACAAAATTAAAACAAATAAATTAAACAAACCAAAAATGGTTAATTAATTAGGTATAATAGAACATGGTGAATTTTGGAAGTTAAATTGCACAGAGTTGGATTCGTGCCAGCAAAAGTAAATTCAACTACTTAATTTTAACTGAAAGTAAAGTTAAACAAGTATTTAGAATAAATGCCACAGATAATGTGGTAGGTGGTACAATACTGAGTATAAATACAGAAATGCTGTTTTGATAATTTTGTGTGTACTAGTGCTGCTTCTACTGTTCAAGTTATAATATTCTACAAAATGCATGAATGATGCTTGAGCTTTATTTCACATGCCATTCACTTGACTAGTCTAGGGATCTGTTTAAAAAAAAAAAAAAAAATAAATAAATAAATAAATATGCTTTTTCTTAATGTGAATTTTTCAAATAATTAGTATTACTTCTTGTAAACCATTTAT
This sequence comes from Deroplatys truncata, assembly GCA_030765065.1. NCBI lineage: Eukaryota > Metazoa > Arthropoda > Insecta > Mantodea > Mantidae > Deroplatys > Deroplatys truncata. The sequence goes on from CM060982.1 coordinate 52,478,509, forward strand.
TAATTTTAGTTGAAGAGCAACAAGACAAAAATGCTGCAACAAATCACAGTTAAAAAGGGTTACAAACACTAATAACATGTTTGAATCTTATATGAATTTATTTATATTATACCCAACTGAAACAATTCAAGTGAAATTGCTATTATGTTTCAGCACGCCGGTCCAATTTTGAAAATTATAATTACATTTTAGCGAACATAACGTAATGCAGCACACCATGAAACAGATTATAAGCTGAGCAATTAATAACCGTGTAATATACATATTTAACTTCATTGATTACTTAAGAATTACAACTTTACGGCCAAAAGTTTGTTTCTGGACCACATTAACAGTGTGTTTACTTTGTGCTGCAAATACCATTTAAAAGCAATTCAGAACAAACACTACTGTACAATCTACTGTGCGATTATCGAATGAAAACCATTATCACTGCTATGACTACGGTTCAACATGTTTATACCAATGTCAAACTGAACGAAAACTACTGAACGAAAGCATCCAGTTATTACAGGAAACTATCACTTAACAATTGATTGTGTAAAACATTCGGTTGGATTTTGGATTTTTGAACTGGAAACATGGAAATCAAGTTATATCAGAGCATGAAAATTCTATTGGTAAAACATTGTCATGATTTATATCAATGAAACAGAGAGATCAGCTAACGGGAAAGCTTGATCATAATCTTATTTCTGCATTGACAGAGAAGTGAAGCACTGGAAGGATATATTGAGAAGGATAATAGCTATATCAGAGTGCCTTTTAACGGTAATGATGAGACTTTTGTATCACAACATAATGGTAATTATATGAACTCCTCGAGGTCATTGCTAAATTCAACCCAATTGAACACATATCTAAAAAAGGAAACCCAGGAAAAGGACAAACATCATATTTATCCTCCATACTTGATGGCAAATAGTTAATGTCTGATAAATATTGGGAATAATAATAAACAAAGGCAGGGATGCAAAATATTCTTCACTAATTGTTGATTTTATACCAGACTTTTCCCATGTAGATCAATTGTCAATCCTAGTCAAGTATGTTTTGAAAAAAAAATGGTCAACTTGCGAAACAGTTTCTAGGATGTACAGCTAATCTGGGTCATAAATCAGCTGATTTATTGAGACAGGTCCAAACATATTTAAGTATTTAGGACTAAACTGTATGAACAGCCTCCAAAACATATCTTTGAAGGTAATTTGTCCAAAAATAGTGAAGTTTGAGTTTTAGATTCATTCACTGTTTTCTTAATTATGTGTAATATTATTTTGATGACATCTGGCCATTTGACCCAATCAGGTCATTTATGTGCAATGTGGTTTGCATTGTGGCCCATATCATAAAGGCAGTGACCTTTAAAGTATTAAAATACAACTTCTTATCTTCCCATGTGAAACACTCCCTCCCATGCTTGTTAGATATTACCTACAATGTAATTTTCTTTATCCCTCTCATACTTAAAACTTCAGAAGAAACTTGTGGATTTTTATCCCTTAAGCTAATCATAATTTTAAGGAGTACAATAACATATGAGGACTTACAGCCTGTTGTCTTTCCAGTCTCCTAGCTCCAGTTCCAAGAATCCTGCTTGTTGGAGAGTATACATGTTTGGTACCATACCCCCAAGGGTATGATAGTGACCACAAACGTATGCTAAACCTTCCACATAGTTTCCAATTAAACCTCGCACTCCACTAGTTCCTGGTGCCAGTATGCATGAAGTGGGATAGTGGCCAAACCAAATTATAAAATTACTTCCTCTATGTTTTGCTTCATCTGCTAATCTTCGAATGTGTTCCATTTCTCCTCTGGTCAAGACACCAACAAAGTTGAATGGACGTCGAGGTCCAGGTTCCAAACAGGCATCCATGGCAATAAAGGAGTAAAGCTCTTGTCCTTTCCTTACTTGATAAAGGTATGACTTTGGGTGAATAATTCCCTGAATTGAGTAGTTACGGTAATAGTTTAGCTTGGAACTCTGGCTTGGGACGTTAAAGTTATCTGAAAATAATCACAAATGTCAGAAAAATGTCAATTTGTTTTAGTTTTCAATTAAGTATATTTTGGGTTAAGGTACAGATTACCAATGTGATATAAAACCATTAAAAGTTTTTCAAGTGAAACACAAGCTGCCAAATAAAGAATCATAAAAAAGGCTAATAAGCAGTTTTAAGCAATCAGTGCTTCAATTTGTCTTATAGATAATTTGTAAATTAACACCATAAGAGGAATGTTATACCAACATTTTTAAATAGGTATGTGATACAAATACATACAGGTCCAAACCCTGGTAGTAGTACAGGAATTTTCCCTTGTTGGGATATCTAATATGGAATACATTGTATCATGGGAATTCTGGAGACAAACTGAGAAACTGCTTGATAGAAAATTTTATTCATTACTTACTTACTTGTTCATTCTGGTAGATTTAAGGCCATCAGGCTTTATCTTTTTCAATATTAATGAATGATCATTAAGAGAATAAAATGAACACTAATAGAGTACAAAAATGCTATAAAATATCACAATACACACGAAAAACAAAAATAAAAAATGCCTAAATTTTGGAAAGAAAAGTTAGAACATTAAGACCAAGCAGTGATTTGAAATTACAAGGGTAATTTAGTTCTTGCAACAAAATAAAAAATACCACAGAATTTTGAAAATGTTCTTATTTTTAAACATTGTCTCCCTTGTCATCAATGCTCTTGGTCTAGCAATGTTTCATGGCCTTTATTCCTTTGCAGAAGTCAGATTCCTTAAGGCCTGCGAAATAGTCTCAACTGGCATTTCATTGAATGAAAATTTCTTTCCACCAAGAATCTTTGTCAGAAAGAGATAGAAATCTGATGGAGGTGAATCAGGGGAATAAGTTGATATCACAGCAAATCATACCTCATTCCATTGATTTTTGCCATTGCACAACACATGTGGGTCAGTCCACCTCAAAATGGCCAGTAAATAGAAACAAATTACCTTGTATTTTTTAAAATCAGCAATATTTTGTGTGCGTATTGAACCATATGATCCAACAATTCCTGCAAAATTTCCTAACTCTGCGCAAAGTAGGTTTCTTATAATAAATATTAAAATAAATGTCATTTCACGCAAAAACTCATCTTTATATATAAATATACTGAAAACTGTATCCTTTGGAATGACCATGCTTATAAATAAATATCCTAAAGATCAGTAGAACATGCTATTATAGTCATTATATTATTTCTTTAACCATATATTTGTTATTTTAATGTAATTGAGTTTAAATAGGGCTGTCATATTAAAAATTAGGAAAATATATTAAAATATTTACTCACAATGTGAGTAAAATGTGTATTAAAAAATTCTGGTACAATATCAGAAACAGGATATAAAAAATAAAATATCCCACAAAATTCAAGATTAGCATGGGAGAGGGATTGGAATGTGTATGTGTGAGAATACTGCTTACTGTGAGCAATGCATTATTGCCTCAGAGCACCTCAACTTTGAGGATAAACAAATACAGCTTCCTTATTTACAATTGTGTCATGAAGTAAATTCATTCTAACTAAACACAAACATATAAGAAATGAAATGAAGAGACACTTAACAATTGCTTTTAATTTACAAACATGCTTCTTCTTATGTATTATAACTATTTTATAACTGTAAATCTACACGAACTTACCACTTCATTTCTTGGCCACTGCAAATTTAATCCCAACCAGTGCTGATGAATATTTTTTCATCAGTAACTTCTATCTTTGAGATGGGAATACAGGATTGCATACTTTCAATCCCTAAACTGTGCGAGTACATTTAAAATTTTATGCCAACTACTCTTCCTCCTGCTGATGTTCTTCTTTGAAACAAAGTGAGATGTGATTCCTTTCAAATTGGAGCGTGTCCAATTAAATAAATCCAATGGTGCTAAAATTTTATTGTTAGTGTACTGGAGAGTCGCTCTTGCTGCTTGTCTTTTCACAGTTCCTCCAACTGCATCACATGGACTCTTCCCACATGATGTGATGAAAAAATGCCATTCTGCCTTGACCTCATATCCTTGCCGATGAAATCAGAGATTGATGAAGTTTTCTCTGTTCTTATATTGCAAAGCAGCACCATCACTGAAATAATATATTTTGAAATAAAACTGTATGATCCTTTAAAGAATCCGATATTAAAACAAATGACACACTATGAATTGAATTGTTGTGGTTATAATATATCACAAAAGCTTGATTGTACTTCCAATGGTATCCATGGACTTCATCTTGGACAACCAAATTATAGTCCTTTGAAAAATCACGCACTACTGCAAATTCACCTGGATTCAGATCTGTTCTTATTTCTGTATAAAAAGTACTTTGTTGTGTGACTATGAATGAGTGCTATTTCAGTGTGTCCACTTTCCCCAAGAAATCTTCTATAGAATCATCTATGTTCTTCTGAATGTTATCTAGACTGTTCTGTCCATAGCTATCCATTGATTGTAACTTACCATGGATTCTTCAAAAGCATGCTCCAATTGTTTTCTCATTGCTACATTGTCAAGGCACTCATAACAGTTACCAAAGATACAGTCCAGTTGTGGAGGTTTGCACATGATTCTTGCTATACAGTCATGATATGTTTTCAGTAGTCTCTCTTGACTCTCGATCAGTTCTGCTATTTTTGAACCATCCATCATGAGCTTTGTATTCTGATGAATCATACACAAACAGACAGTATGAATACCACTAAAACCTGCCAGAACACAATGCTTAGGTCGTAACTGCACAAATTTTCAAAATCCAACTCTAATGCCTGGATATCTGTCTTTGAAATGCTGGAGCAATTCTCTGATGTTACACAATATTAATTTGTTTTGAACATGCTTTATTTGAATTTCACTCCTTACTGTGACTAAATCTTTTTTACCTAGCATCGTGCGACTTACTTCTGCTAATTCATAGAAATTTAAAACAAGTTTTTGTTGTTTCCTCTGGTAAAGACTTCCCTTTTTACTTTCTCTACTATGTATAGTAAGTAGGGGAAGTATTGTATTCCACCCAAAAATTCGATACCAAGATTTCACCGGAAATACATGTTTTGAGGCCCCCTGAATCCAAAACAAAGTATTTTTGGAAACATGTCCGTGTGTGTGTCTGTCTGTCTGTGAACAGTTGGATAAACACCAAACTTGGTATTTAGGTTCAGTATCTTCCAGAGATGTGACACGAAGGTTTTCAAGAAAATTCCCCCACCCAGATTACCGTCCACATGGAATATTTTTCGAAAATTTTAATTTTCTCAGAAATGGCTCTAACGATTTTGATTACAATATCATATATTTAAGATACTTTCATGACAAATAAAATGTATATCTTGAATTTTCTGGGAATGTCTCCAAAAGTATTCTTCATTGTGAACGACTTTTGCATAACTGGTAAACCATAAGAGATAGACAAACTTTTACTACACAAAAAATTTAAATCGCATTAAAATACACAATTTATGTCATATACATTTTTTTTATTGAGTGAACCATTTTCGAGATATTGCTTTTTATTCCCTTAAATTTTCCAATACTTATACTTTTTCTCAAATGGGAATTCATTATTCATTTTTTTTATGTCCTGGTCATGCAAAGAGAATGGAATGCACCACATAGCAACCAGCTCTTAAAAGATTTGACTATCGCTTAAAGCCTACCATATTCCCCTTGCACCTACAAGAGAATTAGCAATAAGATTAACATCTCGATATCTCAATTAACATGAAACATATGGAGAATAAGTGTTTGTAAAAATAGTTTGTACAAAAGTAGAGAAAGTCATGTGAGTGTAACACATCAGATTTTTTTCTGATCATGTGTGCCCATAATTAGCCTGCTTTTACTTAAATCCTTGGCTCCAGAAATCATGTGTTTTATGGCATTGAAGGTTTGCTGAATTTTCCTTACCTACAAGGATGATGGTAAAAAAGTCAATATTTTAATTTTTTATTTCTTTCTTTGATAGAAGAGAATGCATTTTTAGATATTCCAGTATTCCTTCTTCCACATATTAACCAGACTTTCTGTTGCACCATACTCTTAGTGACCATTCAAGTTTTTTAACTTTTGATCTGCAATTGGTTTTTTGTGCAATTTCTTCTTCTTTACTGGGGATTCTCCAAAAAATGTAAGGGTTTCATTTAATAATGGTAAAACACTTTCTTTTGTCAATTCTGAAATATCTTCAACATTACTACCTGTATCACTCCTGGTACTACTAGTACCAGATTGCACACTTGTACACTGTAGCCAGGTTGCATTTCTACATTATTAGTAATTTTACTCTTGAGTTCCTCGGAACCCCAAACTTTAGTCTGCATTTTATGCAAATTCATGCTTGATGTGAACGTTCCTTCGGAATGGAATAGCAATCAAGTATCCATGGAGCTACTTTCCTCAGTTTCTTTACTGTCTTGTTTTTATGTGAGATGCTCTGTAGGAGATTAAAACAGCAACTACTTATGTAAATTTTATCTCCAATGTTGAGAAACCTATAAATGAATGAATAATTAAGAATATTATTACATATACTATATACCCACCTAAATTAAGCCACTTTCATTTGTTACTGCTTTTATTTTTAGTGTAAATTAGTATAATTACTTACCTTTTTTTGGAGTTATTTACTGGCACTAACTGTAACATCAGCTAAGCACTTTGTACATGGCCATTGGTACAACTGCATGCCATGCACTGTCTAGACAAACTGCCGCAATCAGAAGTGAGCGTAGATAATACTATATTGGAGAGTGAAAACCCCTCCCACCGCAAGTATTTTCTCACATTCTATCTGTGGTACCACCAAACTGCAATGTCTTCCCATAAATGCCCCGAAATGTAGCTTTTTTTTTTAAAAATAAAATTAAACAGCATGAAATTAAAGCAATTGAATCTGTATCATACAACTCCTCATAATTAAATAATATTTACTTTATAGTCAATTACAGTAGGCAGAATGCCAAAAGATTTAGATTAATATATACATATCAGGAGAACTTAGCAAATTATTTAACTCAAAAGTAAAAAATTGTAATAATTTGTTATATTGATAGTATGGTAACTATAAGTGATAAATTTTTCTTACACAAAATTTGAATTCAAAATATGTGCTGAAGGTTTTTCACTGTCCGATTTCATATGGAATGACTCACATGTATCTTGATGGAAGATGACTTTTTTCCATCCAGTGATGTAGTTCATGTTCCGATGATATATTTTCCATGGGGAAAATAATTAATTAGCAGTACACCCTTGGCATCCCACAAAACCTATGTCTTGATCTTCCTGGCTGATTTCACATACTTTGTATTCTTTGGTGGTGGAGAATCTTGGCAATTATGATTAAAATAGATATAACTCCAAAAACATGCTCAACCACATGATAAGAGGCACCATACCGAATGCAAACATATCAAGAGTTTATCAGAACAAACATGAAGACTGCTCATAGATATACACTAGAGAAACAAAAAGGAATCTACAACGGATTGAAGAAACATCTATGGAATTTGAAACTGAAGAGACAGACAAATCAGCATTAGCCCACCATTTTTTATCAACACCACATAAAAAAAAAAAGCTTGCTGAAGCTTGCAAAAACTGCCACAGAATTAATAATATGGGAGAAAATCCATATAATAAAAATGCTAATAAAGTTATGAACTTCGAAATACTGTTGGTTGAAGACACAGTCAAATTCTCAACAGACAGTGGCGCCTTGTGGCCAAAGTTTTTGGGAGGCAAAATTTATTTCATTATAAATTAGTACAGGAAGCTTAAACACTATTTTTCCCAAAAAGTGCTAGATAAATGCATGCAGCATATGAAAAAACAGTATTATAGCATAATTCAAACTTGCCCAAATCCAAAGTAATGTTACACCAAATAAGCTGCCACTTATCAGTATTGTATTTGTTTGTTTGTTTTACATGAGTGCAAGCATATCACTCAATGCATGTATGAATATTTTACAAATTATGGCTTTGGCCTATTTATATACAAAATCAAGTCTTCTATTCTTTAATATAATAAATCTTTCTATAATTCTTGGGATCAAAATCCCGGATTTCACTGATAATGTCCTTATTTATTGAAAACATTGCTAAAGCATTGACTCCGTCATTTGTCATTGTATTTCTTGCATACTTTATACTACAAAACTCCTCTGGGATTTCCAACATTGGTCATGGTCACAAGCTTTTTTTTTTTTTTTTTTTTTTGGGAAAACGGGAAGTAAAGGCATAAGGGAAAAATAAGATTGTTGAGGTGTCTGGGTAGGAAAAAGGAATGGAGGGGTAGGATTTAATTCTGCTGTGGTGCTATTTATTAGGGGCATCAGGCATAATGGTGTCCGGTTCCGCTGAAGCGCTCCAGAGGATCATGGGTGATCGATAAATGTTGCGGAGTTTCCGCTGTGGTGTAAAGGTAACTGACATGGTATGCCCTGACAGGGACCTTGGATCTCTGGTGTCTTCGATGCGTTAGGCGTGTTGGTGGTTTCGCACCTGGGCTTTTACCTCCGGGTGCTGGTTCGATGATGAGGAGGTGCTGGCTGAGAAGGTTGATGCAGTCTGTTAAACTGTGTTGATGTGGTGGTGCAAGTGTGTCTTTACATCTATGTGGACTTCCTCAAGCCTGTCAATTGCATCGGTAGTTTGGATGCAGTTTTCTTCCATGATGTTGAGTGCCCCTTTGTGCTGCTGTGCAAGTTGCTTGGTGATTTCTGTGTAGTGTCGGTCCAGGCTGTCCATGGAGTCTGCGTCGTCGGTAAAGTGGCTGTTGATGTTGTTGATGAGGCGTTTCTTGGTGACGTGTGCTTCATCGATGATGTTGGCGACTTCTGTGAACTGCATGCTGAGATGCTCTTGCAGGGCGTTGAGCCGGCTGGCTAGGTTTAGCACCTCAGCGTGAAGGTCCTGGATGGCATCTATGATGTTAGTGGTCCTGGTTGTGTGTTGTTGTAGTAGTTGGTTCGTATCTGCTAGTTGTTGTGCAATCTGCGGTGAGTCGTTGTCGGATGATGATGTGAAGTTCTGTGGGGTCTCTTTGGTGTGCGGCGATGTTCTGCATGGATAAAGTGGACAGACGGCCTGACCAATGAAATGTCCCTTGCTCCCATAGGAGGCGCAGAAGCAGCGTTGTAGGGTCAGGTCGTGTGCCCGGCAGTCGGCTGTGTGTCTCATTGCCACAGTGATGGCAGCAGTGTGCGGTGTCGCATGTAGTCAGTGTGCCCGTAGAGGTGGCAGCGACGGTGGCATGGTGTTGAACGAACACTGCAGCTGGCCTTGAGCAACAGGATTTGCCCTAATAAGGGCAATCCTGCGCAGAGTGCTGCCAAGTAATCGCCCTCTTCCATAAAGATGAGCCTGACAAGTGGTGTAGGACCTCTGAAGTTCCACATTCTCGTTGCCTTGTCCACAGATGGCCAAAAGCGCTATGCGGCGGTGAGCAGTAATGTTTTCGGTAGTTGGCGATGAACTCCCTGGATAACAGCGGAGTAGCATGCATGCACGCGGTTCAGCAGCGTGTGGCTGGCTGCGCTGGCTGGAGAGATGGCGCTGGGCGCTTTGGCTGGCGGCAGCAAAGAGGCAGGAAGCTGGTCTTCTTCTGCGGCGTTGGTAATGCCTTCCTCATGAGGAGGAAGCTTGGAGGCTGCGGCTGTCTTCTTCTTTCCCATGTTGACTCGATGAGAGCTCGAAGCGAATTGCCAAATAAAAACACACACCATTTGGAAACTCTTTCCCTTACTCTCTTCCCACTTCTCTGCTATACCAGTTTCACTCTAAGTTAAAAGTAGAAGTAAACAAACCTTAATGTATCACTCTGCCAAGCACAGTAGCACCATGTAAAGGGAAGGTGGAACCTGCGAGAGCAAATTGCTCCACACAACATGTAAAAACGGCAATTCCACACCTTGAGGATCGTTAGCTTTTAAACATTTTGTATGACTCATTCCTATATTTTGCCTTACATCCTAAACTTCTAATAGATAATACTAAAAGCAGACAAATGAAAAAGGTACCTGAATAGTTCAGCAGCTCTCACCTAGTTACTATTCCATCTGTGATTTAAGATACTCTTAACTTTAGGTTTTAGAAATCATTCATTTAATGACTATATCACTTTTGCTTAAACTTTTATGAGTCAACAAGTTAAGAAAATAATAAGCACTAAAGGTTAAAAAAATAAAACAAATGCAACTCAAACAATCCGAGCAACAATTCTGTATCACTAACAACAATGCTCAATTATTGCCAAACAACACCTAACTACATCCGTTGTCAACTAAAGGTTGAAGGTCATAGAATTTGTTAAAAACATTTAACACAATTGTCTTCTCTCCAGTTTCTGCATTTATGTTTCTCCACAGTGACGGGCAATTCTCTCAGGTATGGCACTCTCGAAAGTAATATTTTCTCAACATATGCACCACATGGCAAGGAGTACCCTGAACGGCTTATCCGGAAACAAACTACAGTACCTGTGCATAGCCTCATAATCCCTCTGCTATAACGGTTAAATATAGATGAATCTGAACAAACACATTTGCTTTATAAATTGAACTGTTATAAAAATGGGTTTTTTAAAATTTCTCTGCACTAGAATAACTATAAAATATTACTAATTTGAACCAAACTGTTTTACGTAGAGAAAGAGATGACTAGCTAAGTGGGAAAATTGTAGTTTGTCCACCAGTCAATGAGGTGCTCCCTTGTCATGTGGTTTTGTTTACAACTCCTTTGAGCTTAAAGTGAAGCTACTTTACATATCTGAAAATGCATCAGTCTGGTGCTATACCTATTATGTCAAACTAAATTTCATATAAAAATACCACTTCTACCAGAAATTATTTCCAGGCTGTTATGCCATGGTATGCTGGAGATAGATGTTCCAGACGTTTTGTCCACAACTGTGGTGGACATCCTCAGTGGCATGGTCAAAGTTGTCTCGGAGAAGGTTGCGTTGCATCTGAAGTTTGACTGTGCATGCTGCTATATTTATGCTGAGAGCACTCTCCACTGATTGGTTTGGATGCCGGACAGCTGGTGGGAGGGGGCTGGCTCCTCCATGCTGTTGCTCCCTTCTGATAGGTTCACTTTGTTTTCTCCTGTGATATGACGTTTCTTACTTTCGATGACTGGATGCCAAGTGCTGTTGAGTTTAAGAGCTTCTTTTTTCCTATTGAAACTGTTTGGATTTTGAAAATTTCAATAACTTCATGTTGTAGTAGGGCATGGTAGTGTGTTATAGATAAAAGAATACTCGTGTCCTGGAACTTAATGATGTGTTCGCCCTCCACTTCAATGGTGTGTTCGTCGCAATTCCTAATTGAGCACATACTGCAACACCAAGGGTCAAGACTACTTTTAAGCCTGCTAAACAACTGTACAATTTACTATGCTCAGCTAAGTATCCTCGGGAACCTCTGTCATCGGCTGATTTATACTGTATTTCCTATTCTTGTGGCTTGGTTTAAATTGGAACTACACAGCGCAGTGTCAACACCAGGCTGATTGAGTACAAAAGAAACTGCTACCTGGGCCAAACAGAAAAGTCACAGTTGCTGAACACGCCATTGAAATGGAGGGCGAACACATCATTAAGTTCCAGGACACGAGTATCCTTTCATCTATGACACACTACCATGCCCAACTGCAATGTGACGCTATTGAAATTTACAAACATCCAAACAATTTTAATAGAAAGGAACAAGCTTTTAAACTCAACAGCAATTGGTATCCAGTCATCGAAAGTAAGAAATTTCAAATCACAGGAGAAAACAAAACGAACCTATCAGAAGGGAGCAAAAGCATAGATGGAGCCAGCCCCCTCCCAACAGTCTTCCGGCATCTGGACCAATCAGCAGAGAGGCTCTCAGCATAAATATAGCAGAACGCACAGTCAACACTTCAGACGCAATGCAACCTTCTCCAAGAAGACTTCGACCACGCCACCGAGGATTTCCACCACAATTGTGGATGAAACGTCTGGAACATCTATCTCCAGCAGACCACACCATAACAGCCCAGGAATAATTTCTAGTTATACTGACTCTGGCCATGAAAGCCTACATTCTCTCACCACTTCTACCACCTAAATTAAAAACATATTATCTTTTCTCATATTTTACAAATAAAATAGCCTTAAAACTGAAAGATCAATGTTAATTTAATGCCTTAAGATTTTCTATGGGAGAAACACTTTCACACCTTTATAAGGAACTGCACCAGTTACCAGAAGGTACCATAGTCAACTCAACAGCAAGTCTTTCTCTTTGAGCATCAATTGACATATTGCTGATGAGGATGGATGTCCTCAAAATATGTTCAATGTTTAAATCAAAGAGTGGGACTAATGAGTCAAAATTCAACTCATTAATACCGAAATGTAGTATGATTCAACATGTCAGCTACAAATTCTTCTTTAAAAAAAAGATTTTGTACATTGAAAATATGGAGAGGAAGGAAGAGGTTTGAAGAAGTTATTTCCACTGCTTATACAAAAGCATTGATACAACAAGCATTTAAATTCCATTTGTTAAACATAATTCTCCAACTTAGTTAATTCAATGTTTCGCAATCCTTCATGCTAGCAGGTAAAGAATTTCAGAAACAAGATACTGCAGATGTACACAGTGACAATGTTTTTCTGTGATGAGGGATGGAAAGGTGAGTCTGACTTTCAGAACTGAAGAACCCCACATAAGTGGTTTAGGGGAAGGTAGCAAGTTGATATCAATCAACCCCATTAATGCACTCTGTCCATGATATTCTATGTGGATAGGTAGAATATGTATCAGCCATGCAGCCTGTATTTGCTAGCACAGGAGTTACCTTTATCTTAGTAAAATATTGACATTATTAAATTCGGAAATATTTTATAATTGCCTTTTACCATGGTTGCCCCTGATGTCCAGCCAGACAGTTTTCTCAGTCACCCTGCAAGTATCCAGAACACTTCTGTAGATTTCCCACTCCTTAACATACTGCCGTGATCCCATGTTATCCTCAGATTTTGCATCAGTTAAATCACCTGCAACATAAAAGATAGGTTCATATCATTTGAAAAAATACTGCAAGTATTAAATGTTGTTGCACATTCTATTTTCAGTAACGGAGAAATAGTATAACAGATACCCTTCTGTTCATTTATATGACTACTGTGTATAATTTAAGATTAGCCTGAAGTTTTAACTAAAACTAAGAAGTACCACATATGCACAATGGTTTTTTTCTAACACTCTCCACATGGTCTTGAACCTTTGAGGCAACCTCAGCTCAACAGGCGATGACCGCATCCATTTATTAGTTGGAGACATCGTGCCAGCAAGGTCTGTTATCCCTGATGGTAAGAACACAATGATTAATGCTAATGGAATGAGAGAACCTACAGCTTTTACAAACCATATTGGGCCTTGGGAATACTGTGCATGTCCTAGTCAGAGGTGAAGGCCTGGAATGGGGCAACTTAAAATTGCCATCCCATTCCTGGAAATTTTTCCACAGACCTGCAAGAGCTGCATATGAAAATCAATGAGTTACTAAGACACCCTTATTCTAAACATTATCATTCATACAATGAAACTATAAAATTCTGGAATCTCTGCTTTATAATGTTTATTATTGACTATTATAGCTAAAGCATTATTAAATATGAACAAAATATTATTACTACTTAATGCTTTCATGCATATTGTTTTAAGCTGGTACATATTATCTCTTAGGCATGGTTAATAAGAGTTAATTGCAAAACTTACTAGATTTTACTGTTTCTTTGCAAAGCATTTACTAATATTTCCATGAAAGCAATATTAATTTTTAATCCCTTCTCGATAATCATAGTCCAATTAGACTAGTATAACAATTATAGCCCAAGCATGTGCAGAGAGAAAAAAATCACTTACAAAACATTTACATTCCATCCGCAACTCATAACAAATTCAAGAAAATGAGCACAACTTAATATTAGCACCAAAGAACAGTTACTCCATTAAAACCTATGAATTTGCAACTAAAGGACACAATACCCAAAAGAACAAATTAGGCACGTATAAATAAATTGAAAACAGTGTGGAAAATGTTGTATTGGTAAAAACAAAAAGAAGCATAGAAACACAGGTTTCAAAAAACATTTCAGGAAGATAAAATACAACATGAAAAATCAGCAAAAACAGCAGATTTTTGGCAGGGAATTCATGAAATAAAGCCAGAACCAGAACGGTTAAAATGTACCACAGAGAACAGGAAACAGGGTAAACTTATTGATCCTTAAACATATATAATTTATTCAACTTTTGAGATACCTAAGACAACCTCATGAGAAGATTCCTTGAAACACCACCAACAGCAGTCAGCATTTGGTTGATGATGGAGGCAAATGTTTCCAACACATGTCCCGTTAAACATGGTATTAACTGGTGAATTTTGTTTCTAATCTGACACAATTTTTATTTATTGATTGTAACTACATCACTGTACACATCTTTCAAGTATAAGAAACATACTTATAACTTAAAGATTAAAAACAGAAGCATTATTAACAGTGAAGTATTCATCATGATGTAGATTGAGTCACACTTTTTTACACTCACCTTCACTAATTAAAAGTTATATAAAACAGGAAACGTTTTCGAGGGCATTCGTCCTCGTCGTCAGCAACTGGGTGACTAAGGGTCGCTTTCTCCCATGTCCTCTTCTTCCTCATCCTGCGGATTCTGACTCTGTTGCCATCTGGTGTTGGGGGCACAAAGTTTTAACACATTGCTTACAGGTGGGATTTCAAAATTAATGACGTTGTTGCTGTTTTTGATGATGTGTATTTTTTCCCAGATGTTCAATTCCATTGGTGTGGTGAGGGGTTTTAACAATTTTATATTTTGGCCAATGTTGTGGTTTTCTGTCCAAAAATGGTGTGATACAGTGGATTTCTCTATTTGTTTTGGTTTTATGTTTCTTTGGTGTTCCTTAAGTCTGGTTTCCAAGTTTCTTTTTGTTTTTCTAATGTAGTATTTCTCACATTCATCACAACTAATCTGGTAAATTCCGGATTTTAATGTGTTTGGGATGGCATTTTAAAGAGGTGTGTTTAGCAAGTTCTTCAAGCTGAATTTGTTCTGTGGAGCTAGTCTAATGTTAAATTTGTTGAAGATTCGTTCAAATTTTCTAAAGGCCCAAGAGTGGTATGTGAATTTCTTATATTTCCAATTTGTGTTTGAGAGAGGTTAGAGTGGTGGAATGTGAAATTGCCTTGAGTTTTTTCTTCTTGTTTATCATGTTGCTTATGAGATCATATAACTTTTAATTAGTGAAGGTGAGTGTAAAAAAGTGTGACTCAATCTACATCATACTTATAACTGTTGAATTGTAAGCAATGTATACTCTGTGATCAGAGCATTGCTTTAGGAATCAGTTACAAAAGTGTTTGAATAATTGATTAGTGCAAATTTGGAGCACAAATTTGTTATTTTGGAACTGTATAACTGCACATAATGGTTATTTTATTTCTATCCCTAATAATAGCCTGAAGGCACCAATTATGACTGTGTTTTCTTTTGATATATTACAGAATGCAAAAAGCAGAAATTTTCCACATTTAATATAATAATTTTGCCACATCTATGTAACAACCATCCCCCCTCAAATCTCTATATCAGTCATGTGTGCTATACCAATTGACATCAACCATCCTTTCCTCAAATGCCACAGTAATGGGTGTTTCATTTCATTCAAGGAGTAAATAACTAGTAAACAACCAGTCAGTTGTTTATATAACATAAAGATGACATAATCTGAGCATGGATTGCAGAGGAGAACTTATGGTTTCTCCTCTCCTCCTTCTTTCAGGGATCTGTACCCCTGCTCTGCATTACTTATCTTATTTACAGATGTCAATAAGCCTTGTAACTCTGCTGAATGATGACTTGGCCCTATTGAATAGTTTGTATGTTCTATCCTGCATTCACAGTCAGCAGTAACCATGCTAGTATTCAGCAGAGAAGCAGACATATCAGCAAATGCAAATGAGAAAAGCAGTAACGATTTGCAGTGTACAGATATATAATTTGTGTGGAGCAAAGTCACTAATTCTGGCTTGACAATGTTATTAATAGATAGATGTAAACAGAACCCAACTCGAAGTTGAACAACTTTACTAATGCAAACAGAATTACACCACTGTTATGTCACAGAAACAACTTAAAAGTGTGCGCATGTCACCAAAGTTTGGATGGATTGAGAAATTTGTTTGTTTGTATTTGTTCATTTGGCCCCACTGTGAGCAACACTCAGGGACATTGAATACTTTATACAATTATGAGATATGCAGCATAACTAATAACATACCCAACACCAAGAACAACTTTTATTTTTGTAAACCATCACCATTTTAAGATAAACTTCTCAATATGCATTATAGTAGGGCAACAATAACAAATAAGTGTAAATCACCACTACATGCAATCTGCCCTATGTATTGAATATTCACCTGTTGCCTGCCATATTAAAAAAATTCATCCATAGTATATGGGGAGTGAGGATATAAGAAAGACTTTAAATCTTTCTTGATTTTATGCTGATCAGGATTGCCTAATAGTTTTAGGTAGCATGGAAGGTTATTATTAAATTAATATTGCAGAATAGTAACATCCTGTTTGAAACAGTTTTAAGCTATTTGCTAATCTATGCAAATCACCTGCATACCTTGTATTGTGGTCATGCACAGCAAGGTTTGTTGTGAAGTTAACATAATTATCTGTAAGTTAGCTCAAGAGAATATATGCATTCACCAGTAAGAGTAAGAATTTTATGGATTTAGAATAAGGGGCTACAGGTATGATGGGACCCAACACCACAAACAATGTGTATGGCCTTTTTTATTACATAAATACTTGCTTGCTCTGTGCCAAATTACCTCACAAGATTATTCCATATTGCAACAGGGAGTGAAAGTAGGCAAAATATACTGTTCTTAAGGCATTTTGGTTCAGCAGATTTTTTTAAGTTTCTTAAGGCAAAGTAAGCTGAGCTAAGGTTTGGTAGCATAAATTTTATTTGTTTTCTCCAGCTGAGCTCTCCATCTACTTCGGCCTAAGAAATTTTGAATCAGATGCTTTATTTATGGTATAATTGTTGTATCTGATTGTTAATTCATTCACTTTCATGTGGGGTACATAAGGGGAGAATCAGTCATTTAAGCAGAAAGCTGTTAAGGGCCCATTTGTATTTTGTAATTTTACAATTATATTTGACAACTCTTGCAAACACCTGTTTAAGTTCAGTTGATGAAGTAATGCAAGTTTACAAAATTTATGGTGGAAAGCATGGACAGCTAGTGCAGGTTGTTTAAATTCATGTTCTCCCTGCATCCAATTACTATACAACATAGCATCAGTTAAATAGAACTCTTCCCACATTTAGACCTTCTTTCTCAAATACCATTCTGCAGGTATTTTCATTTAAAGGCTAGACTGAAAGTATAACTTATAACTTAAATTCCTCCATGTAGAGAGCTTTCCCAGCTAACTCACTGTCATTATAACATTCTGTTTATAGTAGGTAAAGATTTTTATATTCCAATCAAAAATTCAATATCGAGATTTCAACAGAAATATACATTTTGATATCCACTAAATCCCTCCTTCCCCAAAGGACTTTTAGGAAAAGGGAGGGAAGGGAGAGAGAGGGAACAGCATAACTCTAAAATAAAAAGTTGGATAAATACCAAATTTCATATTTAGATTGGACACTGTCACTGTGTAACTATGCCAAGCAAATATTTTCAAGAAAATTCCCACACCACAAACTTCCCTTTACATTAAAAATTTGTGTTGCAATTTAATTTTCTCACAAATGGCTCTTATGATCTGGATTGAAATAACATGTTTAAAGAAATTTGTATAAAATGAATATCTTAAATTTTCTGTGAAGTTCTCTTCATTCTGAATAAATTTTGTATAATTAATAAACCATAAGGGATAAACAAAACTTTGTTTACGAAAACTGCGGAGCTCATTAAAATATTAATTAAAGAGAAAGTTTGCAAACAAATCCACAAATTAGATGAAATTAGAATTTAACATTCATCAAGAAATTGCTGCCATTTTTCAGAGGGAACTGCACAGTGTAATGGGCAATTTCCTAAGCAAGTGTCGGAAATACTTGAACAATGATGGGAAGTAGTTTCGATCTCTCCTTGCTTGATATATGTGAGTAATTTACTTTTCCTTTCAAGTGTTTTTATTATGTGTGTTAGAAATAACTTATGTGACAAACCATTCTATTTTACTGCAGACTTCCTGTCGCCTGCACTGTCAACACAGCAACCAGTCTCACATATTGTGAAACTAATCCTGTCAAGGATTGTTAACACCATACTATGATATATAAGCAATTATGGGAAATTGTAATGGATATAGAAAATCATGCAAGTGTGATACATCAGGTTTTCTCAATCCTATCCCAATGATTTAGCATGAGGATGTCAATTGCTCCTTGTATGCATTCACTACAATTAACAAAGCATTTTCAGTTCACAGTGTTACACTGCAAAGTACATAACATATCTTTCACCAAATGCCTTTTGATTCTGTATAATGCAACATTTTACCCATAACTTGCAGAATAGTGAAAGAAAACATAAAAATGGCCACTTTTTACCTTTTCATGAATAGGGAACATGGATGTCTTGCATGGGGTTAAAAAGGCCAAATTGCAACCCTCAGCTGATATCACAAAATTTTAATTCTAATTTGCAGATGTAAGAACTTACCCGAAGCCAAAACTACACTTGGTTTTACAGCATTTATGGTCAGGTCACAGAACTCCTGCAGTTCAGTGATTCTGGTTTCATCATGGAAGATGCTAATATGAATATCTGAGATCTGTAAAAAAATTTAAAACCACTGTAAAAGCTTAAGTTGATTTTGGTTTTTAAAACAAGTTCCAGTGGGAACGTTTGGTTGTCTGTTTTCATTATTGAGAGCCTCTAATGAATGATACTCTTGGATATCAATCAATATAACACATGAAGACGAAATTCAAAACAAAGTAGTTCTAGATTTTATATAATGTTAACATACTTCTAAAGCACAAAGCAAACCTTTCAACTTATAAGAAAATATTTACCATCTTGCATGTGCTTTGAAATAGATTTACTTTCAAAGGTGAGCAAGCATTACTAACACAAATATACAGCATTTTGCGTATTCTGCACCACATCTGCCCATTAGAACTCCCCTTATGTCTTTCAAGTACATACTCCATACATTTTTCCGTTACAATATTTTCACACACACACACACACACACATACATATAAAATAAGTGGAGTGATAATTGTAGGTGGCTTATAGATATGCTGTGCTATTAATTCACTTTTTCCCCCCCCCCCCCAACTATTGGTGTGAAACTAAACATCAAACCAGCCTTACTGAAAACATCTCTTGAGGACTGATTTAAATAACTTTACATTTCTCAACAGGCAAGCAATGATGACAAAGCTAATATCTAAAATCGGCACATTTATTTAATTATTGCATGTTTTATGCTGAATGTATAGAGGTGCTCAGTATGATACAGAAAGTGTCTAGTTTAGAAATAAGCGTCCAATTTCTGTTCACGATTAAAAAAAAATGCATTTGGTACCGATGTCTATTACCATTTTTCTAAATTTCTGTAGCATTTATAACCATAGCTTATTTAGAATAAGGAGGTTGGGCTTTAGGGCACAAACTGGAGGAGGTTGGAGGAAACAAGCAGGTTTTGATTAAATCTGTGGGTTCAGTTACCCTCGTTCTTAGAAGATACATATTTTTCTTTACACTGCACGTAATCTACAAAAAGAATTGCTTCAAACCTGCAGGAACCACAGTAGATGATCGGCACTATCTTCAATTATTAAATTTTCCTTAGTAGATTCACTTTTATATTCATATGAATCGACAAAATTCGAAGTGTACTTTAAATCGGAATCATCGCCTACAGATATCAAATTCGAAATATTGGCTACGAACACTGACAACATCACAACGAATACAAGAAATATCAGTGCTGTTCTCGAAATTGTCATTTTGAAACAGAACTTTCAGTAACTGCTTTCTAGCAGAATTATCACTAAACATGATCAGCTGTCTTTAAACCAAGCTTCTTAAATTAACAGTTTCTATGTCAGCATATTTCAATTCTTTTTAGTGAATGAGCCCTTTAAATTTCCGATTGCTGATCCTTAACCTCAATCCAAATAAATACAATCTGACGTCAAACTTCGGCAGAATGACAACTTTCGGGAATGCAGCTCTTTTTGCGTGTTCTGTATAAATAAATGTAAACTTAAAGGCCAATGAAAAAGGATTTTGTTGGCCACTCTGAATTTGGCTTTTTCAGAAACAAACATCCGGCTTTGCTGTATTCGACCAATGAACACAGTTAACTTTTGTACACAGAGGCATGCATTTCCGGCTTATGGCTAACTGTTAATGAAGCAGACGATGGAATTGGCTCTGTAAATACAATGTCCCGAAGTAAGGAGGAAACCGTGTTACTAGAAGAGCGGATTGAGAAGATTCGGAGAAAAAATGAAGAAATTAGAAGGCGTCATGAGGTATATTGTTCCGTTTATTAAGCGATAGAACTATAAATGAAAGCAAAGTACCGAATATCAAGTTGTTTCTTTAAAAAATTACAGTAATTTTTATTTTACATTAGGAAAGTTTTAAAAGAACATAATAATTCCTAAAAGCATAGGGTTGCAGTCGCTATCATGTACTTCTGCAAGAATTTTCAGAAATGTTGTAGATTTTGGGCGTGTTATTAGTGTTTGTATTTATTCTTTTGTATAAAAATGATTAGATATTTCAGATTACCATTACATCCAAAATACTTTGTCATGAATAGTAATTAACACTTATACTCAATATCTATGGAACTTGTTACGGAAACAGAGAATTTGAGATTAACATTGTGTTAAGCAGAGCGTATATTTAATTTTATTTGCATGCATCCGTTTGTTGAGTTTCTATGATGTATACAACTTTAAATAATTATTTGATTAATGTTATATCACTCGGAGTTCATAATAAGAATTGAGCATAATTTCTTCTATTCTGTTGGAGAATTATATTCTCTCCTTTACATATTCCAAATTTGAATCAGTAAGCTGATATTTGTTAGTAAATATTACCTATATATTATTTTATGGTCTGTACTCTGTAACATGTTGCTTAATTATGTCGGAATGAGATTTCAATTATTTTATTTCATTGTATTTTCCATAAGATAATTAAAAACAATAGTTTTTATGGGGTGACTTAAGTACATTGAATTTCAACTTCTCTCTTAACTTCTTTTAATATAAACAAGGATTTGTATATGTTTTGTTTTGTTTGTTAAATAACATTTGAATGTTCTGAAGTAAAACTTTATACATTTTGGTTTCATACTTTTTCAAGCCATAAAAACATAATAAAAATGGTATAAATATTCAGACACTATGAGTGAATGGTTCTTAGGTCTTTCTTCATAATCTTTTTTATTTCTTTTTAAATATTTTTATCATATTTATAATTTCTTGCACTAAGCTGAACAATAATTAGTGTGCTCTGTTGTAACTATTATGTATGTACACAACATACAAAATTTGCCTTATTATAAATGAGTATAATTTCTTTCTTAATTTTATGCAAAAGTAGACCTGACTTTGTGATTTTCTTTTAGTTCTTAAACATTTTTTCTCATAATGACACTAGTTTTCTGACTGTCCACAGATTTATTTAATTTTCAATCCATTTGTGCCCTCACAAAATACATCTTGTATTAAATTCTTATCATTACCACATTTCCTCTCAAGCCTTGTCTTCATGCTCATAATCATAACCAAGTTAACACCTCTCTTGCACTATTTTTATACTTATTGTCTGATATTATAACTAATTTTTTCAACTAATTTTTTTTTATATCCTTTTATGTTCTCCAAAACTTTCTTCTTTAACATGTTTGCATTCTTCTTGAACAGAATTCCTCCAATTACACTACTGTAGTGCTGCCATTTATCATATGCTAATGTGTATTACTTGTTTTTTTATTACTCTCATGGTTGTTAGCTTTAAAACTGAGTATTTTTATTATTGACTACATGTTTGGTTTGTAACTATGTGAATACTTATTTTATTTTCAGTTGTCACAATTTATTTTTACTATTTTTCTGTATTGCATGCATGTTTTCATTTACTCCTTTATTATATTTATTACTAGTGAGTTTTCTTTTGCTTTATGCACATAATTTTGCGAAATGTTATATTTAGTTACATTTGACATTTGTGATATGTAAATTAAAAGACAAAATCTATTGCAACAATTATGATGAATAAGCATTATTATTAGATAGTAGTTTATACTGCTTATAGCAGCAATTGTATTACTTTCTCTACTACATATAGTAAGTAGGGGAAGTATTGAATTCTACCCAAAAATTTGATGTTGAGATTTCACCGGCTTTGAGGCTCTCTGAACCTAAAAACAGCATTTTTAGAAAAAGGTCCATGTGTGTCTGTGAACAGCATAACTCAAAAACAAAAAAACAGTTAAATACCAAACTTGGTATTTAAGTTCTCCATCTTCCAAGGATGTGACACAGATTTTCCAAAAACTTCTCCCATTCAAGCTACCCTTTGCATGGAAAATTTTGTTTTTCTCAAAAATTACTCTTTAATGATTTTGATTAAAATACCATATGTGTAAGATATTTTCATGACAATTAAAATGTATAACTTGAATTTTCTGGGAATAGCCTCTGAAGTCCTCTTCAGTCTGGATTACTTTTGCATAACTGGTAAACCATAACTGCATAAACAAAAAACTGTTGTTGTTGTTGTTCACCAATGGCACTGGGGATTAATTGATCTGCATCATTTTCCCTCTGCCTTCCCAGTATAAAGTCTGTAAATTATCACTTTTAAGGTCTTTGCATTTGGCAAGATGCTGTTTGTTCAGGATGACATCTTCATAGAGATTGCACTTGTGTGTAGGTAGGTATCGTATCTTATAGAGATGTTCTGCGAGGCAATCGTGGCCAGTTGCCATCCTAAATAAGGCCACTGCAGTCTTCCTTGGCATTTTTTGTATATCAACTCTATCTTTAATAGTCTTATAATCTTTATCCTTTAATTTATCTTCTTCATCAAGTCTCTGCTCTCTTTTGAAATGTTGTTTAAGGTTATTTAGTTGTTTATTTATTTCTATTTGTCCTACAGGCATGCTTCCCAAGACAAAAAACTTACTACACAAATAATGTAAATCTCGTTAAAGCACACAAGTTATGTCAAATACTTTTTTTTTTTTTTTTTGGGGTAGAGTTAACCATTTCTCAGATATTCCTTGTTATTCATTTTCCAGTACTTATACTTTCCTCAAAATGGAAGTCTTTATTTATTTATTTTTTTATTATTTTTTTTCCCCTCCTGGTCATGCAAAGAGAATGGTCAGCTCTTAAAAGATTTGGCTATTGCTTAAACCTACTGCATTCCCCTATTCCCATTGTACCTACAAGGAAATATATAATAAAACCTTTTCTATAAATGTTTATCTCGATTAACACTAAGTAGATTGAAGACTTTTGTGAGAATATTTTGTTGAAAATGGTTAGAGAAAGCCTTGTGGATATAACACATCAGATTTATTTTTCCTTTTCCATTTGGCTCTATAGTTTGAAAGAAATTTGTCAACATATTTCATATTTGGATGAAATCAGTATGGTTATAGGAAGCCTTCTAAACATTTAGAATCCACATAAAGGATGAAATTATAGATTCATTTTAGTATTAAATCTCTAGTAAGTTCATGTACGGATTTGTAATTGCCTAATGCCCATACATAGTTTGGCACTGGTTGCTGATAAGAATCTGTACAGGCTGATTATAGTGGTATCAGATATTTGTTGAAACACCTGAGTGCAGTACACAGATGCACTGAGAACTGTTTGGAATGCATTGTCAGTCTGATGTCTTTGATGTATAAGTTCAAATAATCGGGAACTGTTGTTGGAACAATTATAATAGTTTGCAGAGCATTGTTGATAGAGTTCCTATTTAGTATATGTATATATTTATTTCCATAATGCTATACAAAATTCTTACAATTTTTAATACATTACTTTGAGTTGCTAATTTTTTCTTTCTTTGGTCCATCATGCATTTTAACACCATGGTTATTTATGCATGGTGGGTCATAACAAATTCATATTGCTTTATTTTTCTAAACCATTTTTCTCTTACTCCCCCCATTCTCCTATTCTTTGTATATCCTTCTTCTTTTGTATTTTCATTATCCTAACTTTTAATACTTATTTGTTAACATTCTCCCATTCTTTAGGTAAAAACTGATCTCTCCACAACTTAGTTTCTTCACATTCAATTATATAATGCAAATCATTATCTGTCTCTCCACAAAGAGGACACCTATTCAAATTCGCTCCCCTCCTATCTCCCCTTAGCCTATATGCACTTAATCTAGACCAGGCCCACCCTTCTCTCACTAACCTATTACCTACATCCACATACTTCTCCCTTCCCCAGTCCACTTTTAATTGTCTATATAGTTCCAAACTTTTCTTTCCTTCCAGACTTTGAAATAATTCTTGTTTCTCTATATCTTCTACTCTGTTCCTCACTTCTTTCCAGAAACCTTTAACTAACCCCTCTCTCTCCTCCCA
This sequence comes from Deroplatys truncata, assembly GCA_030765065.1. NCBI lineage: Eukaryota > Metazoa > Arthropoda > Insecta > Mantodea > Mantidae > Deroplatys > Deroplatys truncata. The sequence goes on from CM060982.1 coordinate 52,503,235, forward strand.
TAAGTTACCCATTCCTATTTCCTGTAAAATTCTCCTTATTCCTTGAGCCCAGTTCATCCTAGCACTGGATTTTTCTTGTACTATTAAACATTGCCGCAAGATATTATGCTCTTTCAGTGATTTCAATCTATGCCAATATTTAAGTATCCTTTCTACTATCATGCTCTTGCTACCTACTCTTCCCAACTCCAACATTGCTGCTCCATTAGGTGATGAAATAGATAAACCTAACATACATTTACAGAACGATGTATGTATTTTATCAATCATCTCCCATCCTTTGTCACTTCCCTAAATCTCTGATGCATAGACCATTTTTGCTTCAACTACAACTTTGTAAACCCTTTCCAACCATTTAATTTACATATCTGGTATTTTTTTTAAGCATATTCTTATAGCAGACATTGGTAATCTTCCCTTAGCTAAGGCACTTATCTTGTGATCATTCCATCTCCTATTACTACTTATTCTCACTCCCAAATAATCAAACTTGTTTACTATATCCAACTCTTCCCCTTCCACACTTTTCCTCTTCCTTCAATTTATAACTCTTTTTAAATGCCATTATCTTTGATTTTTTAAAATTTATTCTTAAACGCTATTTCTTACAAAATGAATATATGATATGTAACACTTTTGTTACACCTCCTACTGAAATAGAACCTACCACTAAATCATCTGCAAAAAGTAATCTTGGAATTTCTCTATTATTTACTGTAGGTAAATACAAGTTATCCTTATTCAACTCTTCTAAGATATTGTCAATAAATAAGTTAAACAGTATAGGGCTAAGTTTGCAACCTTGTCTTAACCCCATATTACTATCAATTTTTCCCATAATTTCATCACGTAATATAAAACTTATTATTCATATATATATTCTGTATTGCTCTAATGAATTTTGAGCTGACTCCCTTACTTCTCAGTTTAATCCATAGTCCCTGTCTATCTATAGTATCAAATGCCTTCTGTAAGTCGATAAATGCCATATATACCTTACCTCTTTTAATACTTAAGTATTTATCTATAATAGATTTTATAATGAAAATATTATCCACTGTTCTCCAGAAATTGGTACAAAATTAAGGGATAGTTTGTATAGAGAACCTTTTAAAAGGAGCAATGTTTTTGGGAGCAAACTAGTGTGTACAGAGCAGAAATTAATTTGATATGTAAGTATCTGAAGAATGTCTGTTAAAGTATTCGAAACTATACAAAATTAAAGGTGGTATATATGGAGCTCCTAAAAGTTTATAAGTTTATCACTGATGGTGATGGTGATGACAGCGACAATGTATTTTATAAACATATTATTTCTGCTACAAAATGAACGCACCTGAAATTTAAGGCTGTGCATACACTTACAATTTTGTTCATTTAAATGCAAAGTTATAAAAGTTGGTTCACCAAAAGAACTCTTACACATTTGAAACAAACTAAATAAATAGCTGTAATGACAGTAGATATTCTGCTTTTATAGGAAGTTGAAGCTGATAAGCAAAATGCAGCAAAATTGAATGCACTAGTTCAAGTATCTGCCCCAACAGAAGACTGGACAACAGGGGGAAAATTACAGACTCATCATCAGAGCTCAGCAAAAGTAAAATCCCTTGAGCAGCAGCAACAGCAGGAAGGTTCAGGAAGAGGAAGACCTAAAGAACAGACTGAGTATGTGCGACCACAAATTGCCCCAAATACAAAAAAGGCTGGTGCACCTAAGTGTTACTCTTTCAGAGAAGTAAGAAAATTTTGTAATTTGATTTTGTGTTTCAAAATATATAAATATTTGTTTCATGGTGTAGAATGGCAAGGTAGATTAAAATTGTGTGTTCGTTGTTTGGGATATGATTTAAATGAACATAGGTTAAAAAGGTTTAGTGAGTAAAAATGTTGATGTACATTAATTTATTTTATATATATATATAGGTCTCAAATTTAGTAATGGCATTTGAGAAACTTCCTAGAAAATAAAAGAAAAACAATAATATATAATTAGGGAAAATATGAGGGAACAAGAAAATGAACATTTTCTGCTTTTGCTCTCTATCTCTCTTTCTACTGCTTACTTATGGCAGTTAAAGGAAGTATGTATATGTCCCCAAAAATTTTGCAAAATACATATTTTGAGTCTCCTGAGCTACTACTCCCTAAAATAGAGAGTTTTAGAAAAAAAAGGGTATGTGGTGCATGCATGCATATGCAAGCACATCCCTGGATTTTCAAGAACATCCATTTTTATTTTCTCCAAAGTGTCTCCTCTAGGAATTTGATTAAAGTATCATATGTTTGAGATATCTGCTTGATGAATAAACCGTATATCTTGAATTTTCAGTGAGTAGTCTGTGAAGTTTTCATTCTTGTTGAATTTTATTTAACTTAGAAACGCAAAGACTTATTTGAGAAAAAACTGTAGAGCTCATTAGAGTATAGAATTTGTGTCAAATAACTTTTTGGAATCAATATCCATTTGCAAAATATTACTCATTGTTACATCCTCTTTAAGTTTTCCAAGGTTGAACAATGATGTGGCATCTGTGAAACTAGGCACTCTTTTCTTTTTAGGCTCACTTTTAACAAACTGTGTTGTGCTGTAAACAAGTTGTGATTTGTTTTTATATCATACAGGCAACCAAGGTCATTTAATTTGAGATCATTTCTAGGCCTTTATTGCAATAACATAACAGAGATATCTACATGATCAAAGGTATCTGGACACTTGGCTGAAAATGACGTACAAGTTCGCGGCGCCCTCCGTCGGTAATACTGGAAGTCAATATGGTGTTGGCCCACCCTTAGCCTTGATGACAGCGTTCACTCTTGCAGGCATACTTTCAATCAGGTGCTGGAAGGTTTCTTGGGGAATAGCCCATTCTTCACAGAGTGCGGAACTGAGGAGAGGTATCGATGTAGGTCGGTGAGGCCTGGCACGAAGTCGGCGTTCCAAAACATCCCAAAGGTGTTCTATAGGATTCAAGTCAGGACTCTGTGCAGGCCAGTCCATTACAGGGATGTTATTGTCGTGTAACCACTCCGCCACAGCCCGTGCAGTATGAACAGGTGCTCGATCATGTTGAAAGATGCAATTGCCATCCCCGAATTGCTCTTCAGCAGTGGGAAGCAAGAAGGTGCTTAAAATATCATTGTAGGTCTGCGCTGTGATCGTGCCACGCAAAACAACAAGGGGTACAATCCCCCTCCAGGAAAAACATGACCACACCATAACACCACCACCTCCGAATTTCACTGTTGGCACTACATGCTGGTAGATGAAGTTCACCGGGCATTTGCCATATCCACACCCTGCCATCGGATCGTCACATTGTGTACCGTGATTCGTCACTCCACACAACGTTTTGCCACGTTCAATTGTGTAATGTTGACGCGTCGTTTGGCATTTTCCTGCGTGATGTGTGGCTTATGAGCAGCCGCTCGACCGTGGAATCCAAGGTCCCTCACCCCACGCCTAACTGTCATAGTACTTGGAGTGGATCTGATGCAGTTTGGAATTCCTGTGTGATGGTCTAGATAGATGTCTGCGTATTACTCTTTACGACCCTCTTCAAATGTCGGCGGTCTCTGTCAGTCAACAGACGAGGTCGGCCTGTACACTTTTGTGCTGTACATGTCCCTTCACATTTCCACTTCACTATCACATCAGAAACAGTGGACCTAGGGATGTTTAGGAGTGTGGAAATCTCGCGTACAGACTTCTGACACAAGTGACACCCAATCACCTGGTCACATTTGAAGTCCGCGAGTTCCACAGAGCGTCCCATTCTGCTGCTTCACGATGGTTAATGACTACTGAGGTTGCAGATAATGAGTACCAGGCAGTAGATGGCAGCACAATGCATCTAAGATGAAAAACGTATGTTTGTGAGGGTGTCTGGATACTTTTGATCACATAGTGTATATAGTGAAATTTCTGTAAGCCAAAGTCTTTTGATAACCTTAATGTAATATGTTTTGCTGTATTTCCTCTGTATATTGTTATCAAGTTATTTACCAATGTATACTAAATATATAAAGAGAGAAAACTGTATCCAGCATAATATCCAAATTAACTGAATTGTTATATTTATAACTAACAGCCGAGGATATATTTTTCTCAAGAGTTTGATTATTTAGTCTAAAATGTTTAAATTGCTAGCTTGGTAGGGAGGGATATGAAGTTTTCATATTCATAGTTTTGTGCATATTTTGTTGAATATTGACATCAGGGAGCTAATGCTATTAAATAAATACAGAATCAAAGAGAAGGTACAAAAGTTTAAAATTGTATATACTTTCTTTATCTTAAAATAAAAATGAATCGAGCAAGTAAGATAGTAAGTCATTATATAAGTAAAACATGTCTTCCTGGCTAGGGTGCTGTGTTCAAGGATTAAAAACATGCATATGAAATGTAAAGTTCACAGGGCTGCCCACAGGGTGAGGGGGGGAGTCATGGCATAGGTTGTGCCATCAGGAACATTTTTGAGAAGGGGATTCAATATTTTGGGGAATACAAAACTATTGAAGTAAATTAATACAGGTAATATAAACACATTTATTACAATGTTTAATTGAGTACTGCAATTGTTAACTCAGTTTGTATCTTTTACGTTTGTTAATCTAAATGGGCTGAATCCCCCCCCTAAAGTAATCTTAAGTACAATTCATACTGTATGGTATAATGGGGCATATCAAATCATAATTTTGGAAATGTATAAAAGGAACTATAACATTATAGGTAGGGAATAATAGATTGTTCAGAACGTATAGCGTTATTACACTTATTACATTGGTCTATTTAGACATGCAATAGGATACATTGAAATACCAAGTAATAAAATACACCACCTGCCAAATATTTTGTGTAAATATTACAATTTTTTATTGATTTTAACTTTCCAATTATTTGTTTAAGTTTTTATTGTGTACTGGTATCACAATAGCTATTATAGCACCTATAAGACAGCCCCTTTGAAAACATTCCAGTAACATAGAAAGGGAACTAAATAGTTTAAATTGAGCTCTCAGCAAAATTGGGTGAGGGGATGCACCATAGCCTTTGGGCAGGATGGGCACTCCTGTCCACGGCAGCCAGGAAGTCAATGTTTTATTTAATTATTAAACTAGATAATTCTTTCCCCGCTAAAAGATACAGGCTATTTGGAATATTGTGAGAGGGGAGGGAGGAAGATGGTTGAGTTTAGAAATATATTTGCTGATCGTTCACTCCCATTTCTGTGAATAGCAGTGGATTTTTGATCTATTATTACAAATTTCATTAACCATTATGAAATTAAAATTCTAAAGGATAAAGGACATAAAATTTTTGTAATTGTTGTACAATAATTTCAGAGAATGCAGGGGCAGGGTGCATAAATAAAATTAATTGAATTGTTATTTGAGATTTAAAAATGTTGCCATGAAACATCAAGTAAGCCAGCTAGTGTTGTATAAAAATCTGATGTGATGTATTCACATGACTTTCTCTACCCTTTATTGTTTATTGGTGGGCATACAAATTATTCTTACGGAAGTTTATTTTCCTATCTTCTTCATTTTAATTGAGATGAAACTTTGCGGAAGTAGCTGCATTACACATTTCATTATAGATATAAATAGAATGACGATGGTCAAATGTTTAAGAACTGAATGCTGTGTATTGGCCTTAAAATTTCATGTTCTTTGTGTGCAATTTGAGAAGCAACTGAATATCGAAAGGACTTGAAAAGAATGACAATTATTGAATAATTTAACCATTAATAAAAGGTATCTCTGAAATGGCTGATGCTACAAAAAAGATTATATGAAATAAATTGTGTGTTTCAAAGAGATCTAAATTTTTTGTGTAGTACATTTTGGTCTATCTCTTCATGTTTACCAGTTATACAAGATATAACTATACAGAATATTACAAAATTTCTTCCAAATGAAGTGGGCTTCATAGACTACTCCTAGAAAATTCAAGATATACATTTTATTTGTAATGTATCTTTATCAATTTTAATCAAAATTGTTGGAACCATTTTTTAGAAAATCAAATATTTCGAAAAATCTTCCATGTAAATGGTAGTTTGAGGTGGGGGATTTTCTTGAAAATCTTTGTGTCACATCTTTGGAAGGTACTGAACCTAAATACCAAGTTTTATATGTATCAGACTTTTCATTTTTGAGTTATGCTGTTCTCTCTCTCTCTCTCTCTCTCTCTCTCTCTCTCTCTCTCTCACACACACACACAGACACACGCACGCACAGGCCTTTTTCTAAAAATGCTTTTTTTTTAATTCAGGGGGGGCTCAAAACATATATTTCCAGTGATATCTCAATATCAAATTTTTGGGTGGAATGCAATACCTTCTCTACAAACTAGAGAAAGTAAAACTGAAAACTATAATTACTTTCTCTAGCACATATGTACTTATAGTAGATAGAGGAAGTAGTACATTGCACCAAAATATACGTTTTGAGGTCCCCCAAATAAAAAAGTAATAAAAAGGTCCAAGGGTATGGGTTCAGGTGCATGCATGTGGGAGAGAAAGAACAGTATAAGTAAAAAATGAAAATTTGGATAAATATCAAAATTGGTATTTCAGTTAAGTATCTTTGCAACAAAAATATTTTCAACAGAGTCCCTCTCCCCACGTCCAACTACCCTTTACATTAAAAACTCTTCCTTATTCTTCTTATAACTTTCTTGCATCTACAATAAAATGTATTGTGAAATCATTCCTGCACATGTTTATCTCAGTAGCATGAAGTAGGTAGAAAAATAAGCTTTTATAAGAATAGTCTGTAGAAAAGGATGTAAAAATAAATAGCAGTATAGTAAAGCTCATGTGAATATAACTCTTCTTCTTTATGAGGGATATGAAATTTTCATTCTTAACCAGGGATGCGTTTTTTATATTTTACATCATATTCTAAATTAAAAGTTAATTACTAATAACATAATAGGTTATGCAATGCTAAATATTCATGTATTTCTTGACCGTATGATACTGTTGGTCAACCCCTGCTTGCTCTTCTTACAATCCTCAGTTTAATTTCTGTATGGGTGCAAAATGTAGATGTAGAAGATTTCTCAGTATGTCCAGAGTGATGTATGAGTGTGAATGTGCTTGCATGTGCATTTCATGTCACTTATTAGATAACCAGTTCACCTATTTTGAGATTGCTACTGGACATATAAGTTAAAAGATGTACCATTTAGTTTTGTTGATAATTAGGATTAAACTACCTTTAGTCATATCATTCATATGCACAATTCAACCAAAGTTTATTTGGGGCCATTGTGTGTTCTTCAGGTCTGTAATGTTTTAGTTTATCAAAATACTTATTTTTTAGGGGTTGTTGGGACTTTTATGAAGCTTTTGGTTTATTATTTTCATAACTCTGCAAAATTCATACTAAGTGATCAGACTGGTATCTTCTTAGTACACACTGGCACGCATAATACTCATCAGGTGCCTATAAAATGAAGACAGATTTTTCTTGTGATCTTAAGAAACGTTTGCGTGAGTGTTGTTATGAATTGTGCATCTTAGATGCATTGTTATGGGCTTAAACAATGAAACTGCTGGAGGGGTTGCACCTACATCAAGTCCCTGGATTTCATAACTGTGAATTTCTTTCAATGGAGACATGTTTGAAACCTAGCGATGGTAGAAGCACAGAAAAAAAAAAAGTCATTTGGATAAATACATTTATGTAGAAATATTTTACTTGATTACAATTATAAATTAGTTTTCCAAAACTGAATCCATAAACTTACAATTATTTCACAAAATGCCCGTTTAAAAAAGTGCACTTTCTTCTTTAAACCAAATGCTTTATCTTCTCTCACACACGTTTATTCAAGTTTCATTATTGACTATATGCAAACATCAAACTCATGAATTTGTTGTAGTAAATGATTATTTAAATTTCAGCTGGTAGCCACCATAGTAAAACAAATGCATATGGTATCCAGCACTCCAATAATTTGGATTAAAGATAATAGTGCTTAGAAGAAGAGGGTATATAAGGATTGACTGACTCCAAATGAATATAACAGTAAACATTGCAGTAATTCCATTACTTTCACTCAATTACTTCTCATCCCTGGTAAAGCCACTTGACTCTGGCAAACATAGAAGCAAACTTGTTAGGAGGATCATGGTAGCTAGTATAAAAGAAATCAGGGAGTAATTAGATCTGCTGCTTTGAGCTCATCAGACCCAGGGTTATGCAAAAAATGAGTGATAGTCATTTGAACAATTGTTGTAAAACATAGAATTATGTTCCAATAGTTATGATTTTTGTTCCAGTTAATGAACAAATTGCATGAAAAATTTGAATGACATTTTCATTCGTTTGTACTCTAAAAATGCATCTTTGATTGTGTTCTATGTATCAAGATAATTCTGAATATTATAAATTTATCAGTTAATTGATTAAGAACCATTTTAGGACTTTTATTAATTCCAAATCTTTCATATGAAAAATTTCCACTATATTTTTGGGTTAAACCTAAATAATTAAAATGGCATCTGGTATGCTTTGAAAAAATTGTATTATATGGGGTGGCACCGTGGCCGAGTGGTTAGACCGCTTGCCTCTCACCGAGGCGGCCCGGGTTCAATCCCAGGGACCCGCATGTGGGATTTGTGGTGAACGAAGCGGCGCCTGGGCAGGTTTTCTCTGGGTTCTCTGGTTTCCGCCGCCATTCATTCCACCAACTGCTCCATCATCACCTTTCCTTTCATCCATTCCGCCATCATTTCGTTTCACCTTCTTCCCTCATCCCATACCAGGCATCGGGCTGATCACCCATCCTGGCTCTTCTGTCTGCTCCTTGACGGGCCTCTGACCCCAGGCACCCGCCTGTAAGTCCTGGGGTGTGTAAGTCCTACATAAGATGAGGTTAAACAGAGAATGAATGATTGTATTATACTGCGCTTTCCATTGTATTTGACTAGGAACATCTGAAATGAGGAATATATATGATTTTTCCTTTTAGGGAGATGGGCCTCCACCTGATCCTTCCTATAGATTTTTGGCTGATGTTGAAAGAGACAGTGAAAGGAGCTTTCAAACAGGAAGAAGAGGAAGAGGAACTGGACATCAGAGGGGTTCTTTCATGCGAGAAAGAGTAAGCTTCTATTTAAGCTTTTACCTTAAAGAAATGATGTTATAACTCCTAGGCTGGGTGCAGACAAATGTAGCAAAAATTACTTTTGTTAAAAGTGCTTTTGTTGAAAAATAATTCAGAATTCTTTCAGTGTATAACCAGGGCGTTTGAAAATGACATCTTTTTTTTGAAACTGTAGTGAATTAAAATACAAAATGTGGTGTTTTGTGTTCTTATGACTGAATGTACTTGAACATTTATGCAAGATTTGATTTCATTATAAATGCACAGGCTCAAGTAATCAGAGACTGTTATTGAACAAAATTGTTTGTACAACAAATGAGGAGCATTGAATCAAAAAGCACTAACTGCATAATAAAAAAGTTTTCAGGAGAGAGGAAAAACTGAATCTCCTAAACTTACTGGCACTTTTAAAAATTCCTTATACCTAACTGTACCCTTGCCATTGAATCTTTGCACTTGATAGTTTGTGTGACTTCGCGTGACATTGGCTATATTGTGGTTGCGATGTTGTTAGTGGCTAGTAAACAACAACAGTCTGTTTCTCCTTTCTATCGTGTCTAAGCCGCATAAAAAAAGTGCGTAAGTAGTCAACATCAATGAGTAATAATTATTTTGTATTATTATTCCTGTTAATTGAAAATAACTCAGCATAAGCATTGCAATGTATATAGAATAAATTAGTACTTTTGACAATATAGAAACAAAATAATGCAGATGTGCCTGCTACAATGAGGAGTAATAAAAGAAATTATAAGTTGCGATAACAAAGTTATTTTCACTCATAGTGCATTCCAAATGGTTCAGGAATTTTGTCATCTTTCTCTTGGAGTTTCACTCCCTTGTAAATAACAGTTCTCGTTATTAGTTCAAGAGCTGCTGCAGTTCCTTGTACGACTTTATCAGCAGGAATAGAGGGATGTCCCTGAACCTTCACACACTCCTTCTCCTGTTCAAATAATTCCTGGGTTCTTCTTAACAGTTCCAATGCCTGACTATTAAGTGGCACATCTAGACGCAAAGGATTTTTACTTCGTGAATATCACTCGGTGATCGGCATCGTTTTATGAGACGTTTTCACACTTCAAATCTTGTATACATAATATGAATGAAATATATATAAAAATAGATAAATATTATATGTATGCGAGCACCAACAATAACAAAACTATCAAACAATAACCACAAATACAAATAACAATGAACAATACTACCTTGCAAAGAACAACTCGATGCACATGCTAGAGATTCACTAACTGAAACACGTGGTTGGAAATGCTACATCCGGCAACAGAGCTACTTCCAGTTCCGCTTTTGCCTTGTCATCAACCACCCGGAATGCTGCCTTGTGATTGGCTTAGGAAGTTTAATGGTTCATTGTTTTTTTTTTTTTTTTTTTTTTTTTTTTTTGCAAGTGTACCGACTTAATTGCTGGCTGGCAAGTACAACATTTCAACAGCGGGATGTAGCAGAAATGCCACTTTCCTAAATATTGTTATCAAAATAATTTTTTGTTTAATACCACATTTATAATTAAAAATGTTTTGCAATTAGTGCATTTTGAACCAATTATATTGAAAATGCTGTCTTGGACATTAAGAAAAAGATGGCAAAAAATTATACTTATTGATATTTTAATAAACAGTTTCAATTCCACTTAAAAGAGCAGTTTTATACTTTGCTTTGTGCATTTATTGGAAAGAAAATGAGTCTTAAATTTTCATTTGTCACTTTTTCTGTACACACTTTAATGTCAGTATTTTTTTCAACTGTATTTCTGTATTTAAACAATGTCCATTTCTCCTCCAAAGTCACCTCTTCTTCATTTTGGTTTTTGCTGCAGAATGCAGACTCTTAATCCGCAACTTTCACTTAAAACTGCAGTTCAGACTTCCATCTCCATTCACTCCTGAACCTCTTCTGTAAGAATGCGTCAACATCCTGCTTCTTTACTATGTTGACTCTGCTGTGGATTGTTGAACCCTGGACCTGTAGTATACACTCAAACGTAACTCCCTGGAGATATGAGTGGTTTAGAGCAGACGTAGGTATTTCAAGAGACGCACTTTGCTACTCAGATCGGCAACTGGCAACACTTGATGACGTCTGATGCAGTGGTGTATTGCTTAAAGGGTTGAAATTTAAAGATCTTAATGATGAAAATATGACAAAAACATTCACATGTTGCTGTATTTAATGTTACTCAGCAACAAGAATACAAAAATTAAGTTTCCCAACTAAACTAGTTTTACAAACAACTGAAACATAACAACTACTATGTTCCGACTATTATTGATCGATGTTTAAAGTGCAAAAAACTAAATATATTAATGACATTCCACGATAATTGTAACATAATGATATTTATCTTTCTTCAATACCGTTGGCTAGTTCTTCAGAATTCGGAATAATGTTAAACATTGCAATTATTAGCTGATGGGATACATTCTCATCTGTAATTCATGCTCTAGCTTTGTGTTTTGCAGTGGTCAATTGAGAAAAAAATTGGTCACAGATATAAGTTGAGCCAAAATTGAGGAAATTTTAAATGCAAATCTTCGGAGACATGGATATTTTAACCTGTAGAGGTGTTTAAATATACCTATACCAACCATATTTACGCATTTGCTTTTGTTAAATCTCTCATTCTGAAGACTAAGAACTTGTACCTGAAGATTTAACCGTACACAATGTACCTATGTCAATAGTGAATTGGTTTTCAAATAACAAAAAGTTAGTTTCTAACTTCTTAAAGTTAGTGAATCAATTTTCTGTAAATTCTTTTATCACATTTTCTATTACTTGACTGAAGTGACTAATGTCGATATTAGGTATCAGATTAAGTGATTTTTAAGCAAGGAAAGTGAAAAAATTCGTCTGTTCTAAATGTATTAGAAGTAGCCGCAGCTGTGACACAAATTGTTTTAATTTATCGTACATGTACGATAGTTATATCTTTGCCTTGCAGAACAACATTGAAGTCAACCATACAGCTGGTTATATCGCAGAGATTCAAACATCATCTGTCAGTTCAGTTATTGTTGCACCCTGAAAGAAATTGGGCATATTATTTGTTATCATTGTTATTATTAATATTCCCTAAGATTTAGCTTTTAAATTCTTATACTGTACCTGATTTTTAAGAAATCGCATGCAACTTTCCTCAAATTAAATAAGGTCTTTAACATTTTTGCAAGACTAAGCCAACGTATTTCTGTGTAATACACAGTCTTCATATCCACCATCCATCTGCGTTAATATGTGTCTGAACTGTCTATGCTTGAGTGAATTTAATTTCATTTTATTAATAATTTGTACTGCAATGCTCATAACAGGTTTTAAATTTGCTATTCTTGCACATAAAGCCTCCTGGTTTATTATAAAGTCGGAGTTATAAAAGGTGTCAGATCTCCCTTTTTCCATGAGTAAAGATTTTAATATACCAACGAATCCTTTTCTCTCACTAGCCATAGATGGTGCTCCATTAGTTGTGACATATACCAATTTTGACCAGTCCAAATTTATTTTCTCTATGGAAGAACAAAATGCTTTGAAAATATCTTCATCTGTTGTAGTACCCATCAATGGAATTTAGTCCAACGGGTATTCATTAATAACAACATTTTAACCACCCCTCGTATGCATAAAACCAACTGTGCCGTATCTGTAATGTCATTGCTCTCATCTAAGGCAATTGAATACACCACAAAATGCCTCATTTTACATTTAAGTTGTTATTGAACACCATAAGAAATCTTCTGAATCCATCTTACTGTTCGGCATGAAAGTTTGATTTTTTCAAATTTATTTTTCTCATCTGGATAAATGAGTCCAGCTACTTCAGTCAGACAGGTTGTTATAAATCCCGCTTCTGCATAAGGGTTTTTGATTTTAGCAATCTCCTAAGCACTTTGATAACTCGCCTGGAGAATAAGTTTGTTGGTAATGTCTCTGCAGCTTGGTGTGGGCCTACTGCTTTCACTTGTTTCCATAATTAATTTCATTCTAGCTGCATATCTTTGTTTATTTCATTTCATTTATTATCAGTTGTTGAAAATTACATAGAAATTCATGACATCGTCAATATATACATTAAAAAAAGTCAATGAAATATTTTACAAATAATAACTTATTTTTACAATTAAAAAACATACAACAAATCATTTCAAATACTCATTTAAGGAATAAAAACAACCTTGTACACAATATTTTCTCAATTCTGTTTTGAATTGTTTTAAATTTGTTATGTTTTTAATATAAATAGGTAGTTTATTGTAAAATGTACATGCCGCCACAGTGGGTTTAGTTTTAAAAAGCTGGATTATATGTGATCTTGCAAGAAAATCTGTGTTACCTCTTGTAGCATGGTTATGTATTTGATTGTTAACTATTTCCCGTCTTACAAAGTTCCATTAACTATTGTATACGATTAAAATGTTAAAAAAAACAAAGAAAGAAGAAAAGATCTACTAGATGAAATTTAAATTGCTAGTTTTATAATGTTTAAAACATTATATGAATGGAATCAATAAATTTAATTAAATTTAATCCAGCTTTAAAGGTATATTTTTTATTCCCGACATTATTTTTGGATTGAATATCTTTATTGTTTATAAGTTTTGTTATATTGATTTCTTCATTTATCTTTACCAGTTATTGCAGGAGCAATTACTATACTCTTAACTGATCAAAATATAAATACATCAAACAGTTTATTTAAAGGTGAGTCGGAATTGTTACACTAACATCACTTATGTTTACTCATTAAGTAAACATAAGTGATGTTTAACAATTCTGACTCACCTTTAAATAAATTCAATAACACATTACTGTTTCTAGCTTCTTTTTCAAATATCAGTGCCCATCAAACAGTAATTATTAGACTTGTGCACATACCTTTAATTTCTCTGTGTTCATTATGACAACTGTCATAATGTTGCTTAATGTTGCTCTTCACTGCAGGTAATTGTTTATGCACAACAAACATCTAATCCTATTCCCTACTTGGTAGCAAAGAAAAATTCCTCCTCCCATTTCGTATGGAAGTTATATAGCTTTTTCTTTTTTGCTACAGGAGCTTCCCTAGAGAGTGACTTTTACAATGTCTGATTATCAGTAACCCACACCATCGGAACTATCAGCATGTGGAAGGTGGAGAGGGAGGGAGGGTCCGTTCGACTTGTGCTACCGATGCCCACGACTGGTTTAGAGGGATGACAAAAAGTTATTAGGTTTGGATCTTTATGGCTTTATATGAAGCATAATGCAAGAAAAAGAGAATTGAATACATTTCGCTATGTTTTAAAAACTAGCATGAAAGACAAAACAACACAAAATGTCATCTCAGTATCCTTTGCAGGCATTCCACTGTATTTATTTGCATGGGAGTAATACAAAAAATACATTTTGATGTGACACAAGGTATTTACCTCAGTTTTACATTTTTGCGTCTCATAATTTCCTGTGTTTTCATTCTCTTTCTGGTACCTCTACTGTTACCTGCAATAATATTATTTACTTTTCCATGCTGTAATGCTTAGTAAATCTACTATTAGTGTTTTCTTGACACAGCTCCCTTATCTCAGACCTTCAAGTAAGGAGATTTGAAACTGATCATGAAGAAGAGAATGACGAAAGCAACAAGTGTGATGGTAACATGTATTTTATATGTAACATCATATGCTTTTAAAAGTAATTATGTTATTATTATTATTGCCAAAATATTCTATTATTATTTACAGGAAGAGATGGGACAAAATGGAAAGAACACTGTGGAAAATAACACAGACATGGGTTTACAATGTATTGACCAAACTTCCTGGTATAATAGGAGCTGCCAAAAATGCCAAAACAGAAATTGATTGTTGAAAGCTTTATGTTTCTGAAGATATATTTGATTTGATTGTTGAAAGCACTATACTTACATAACCAGTGTACAGAACAAATTTGATCCTGAAAGAGACAAAAGACCTACAGATCCAATAGAAAGAAAGCTTTCGTGGGCTTACAGTACCTGGCGGAAATTTTTCGTGGTGGGTGCCAGAATATTCACGATTTTTGGAGAACCAATGATCTTGAGATTTCTATACTTCGAATGGTTATGTTTGAAAAATTATTCAGATCTATAATGTGCTGTATTCACTTTACTGACAGGACCAATGAGCATGGGATAAATTGGCTGCTGTTAGAGAAATGTTTGCAATGTTCCTGAACGTCAGAAACATTCTCTTGGACAAAATATCACTGTTGGTGAGCAGTAACCAGCATTTCATGGTTGATGTAGTTTTAGACAATATAATATGTCATCTAAACCAAACAAGTATGGCATAAAACTATTCTGTTTTATACCACTAATATGGAGATTTATTGTAGGCAGCAGCAAAATAATTGGCAGAGGCTGTGGTACTGAGACTAGCTGAACCAATCTATAGCACTGGCAGAAACATTACAGTAGATAATTGGTTCACCAGAGTATCGCTGGTGAATGAACTGCGCAAAAGGCAACTTTCTTCAGTACAGTACTAAAGAACAATAAAGAATTGCCCACTAATTTCACTTCTCTAAAAGGTTGCAGTCAGTATGAAAACATATTTGGCATCACAAAAAATGAAACTCTTGTTTCATATGTTTCAAAAAAGGGTAAAGTAGCAGTTTTGCTCTCAAGTCTACATGTTACATATGACCAACTGTTCAGAAGATGCTGAGAAAAAGCCTGAAATAATCCTGTATTACAATGACACTAAATCTGGAGTTGATGTAACAGATAAATTGTGTGCTACATACAATATGGCCGATGGTAATGTTTTACTATGTTTGAATATTGCAGGTATTAATTCTAGGGCTATCTTCTTTAGAAATCAAAATAAATATTCCACAAGGCAGGAGTATCTGAAAACACTGGCTTTAAATTTTCTGTTGCAATAGCTACAAAGGAAAGCAATGGTATCAAATGTATCTAGTGATTTGAAATGCCTTCTGACCATATACGAGCCTGAAGAACCTACAGCAGATGACTTGTTGAATACACTTCCATCCACATTGAAAAGTAAATGATGTGAACCCTGCAACAACGACAAAAACAACTGCAAAGTTAAATATGCATCTGGGAAATGTAACACTCTCCTCTGTTTGAGCAAACAAGCCAAAATTATTTGTCTTGCCGGGGAAAACATGGAAGGGGTAGTAAATGATTCAGAACAACAGTACTTTTCAAGTTACAATGTTAATGTATTGTAATACATATTATAATGTATACTGTATTCCTATGTTATTTAGCTGGTCTTTTTATGTAGTAAGATAATATTAATAAAACCCATCTATATTCAACCTAAATAAATCTAAACATAGAAAAAAAGGAAAAATAAAAAGTAATATATCCATATAACCACAAAAATATAGCGCAGATTTGCTGGCCCCTTCGTGGCCAACAGTATTCTACCAAAGCACATGCCTAACAGAAGGTTAATATTCAGCCCATTCTGGAGGAATTGCAAATAAAGTTGCCCATTATGCCTAGGAGCCGCCAAATAAACCGGCCCAATGATGTTATCTTCCAAAAAGCCACACCACACGTTCTCAGGAGCCCAATAATGAGGATTATGTTTGTTTGCATTGGAGTCACTGATTAAATAACATTCGTCTCCCTGTAAAACCAGACTGATGAAATCCAGATTTTTGTTAATTTTATTGAATAATTTTCTGCAAACAGGTCACAGGATTCTAGAAATCATTCTCATAAATCTGTTGTTATAAGTGCAGTTTATAGAGATGCTATTTTTGCTCCTTCAAAACCCTTGTATTGGAGTCCTTGAACTCCCAGGTCAGCTGCAGCTCTTTTTTGCCCTAATTATGATGAGAAAAATAAAAGAAATAACAGTACCTGGAATGATTATCAGTTCTTAATTGTATCTCTGTATTTCGAATAACATGTGCAGAAGGCAGACACGTCAGAAAACTTTCAGAATATGGCCTTTGAGCCTCGGCCACATTTCGCGTTCTTCCCATAGATCATAACCATACCTGTGCGGTCATTGTTGGTGAACATGTTACCTGTTTGCTTGAATGACCTGGTTCAAATGACAGGCAGGCGAAGTAAACACATGCAAAGAGCAAGTACTACTACCTCAGTGACCTCTTCATACCTGCACTGCCCCCTTGAAAATTTGTGAGGTGGCACCTTCTTTTGCACTTATGTATGTGGGAAACATAAAACTGTAAAGAACTGCTTGTAACACCAGTGTAACAAAAAGGTATGTCAAAACTTTTGGGAAACATTCCTTGCATTTAAAGAGTTAAAAAATTGAGTTTTATTTATGAACACTAACTGCTGTGATCCTTAGCTTCCCATTCTATATTGGGTGTGAAAGACCGGTAATTTTGCTCAGAGGCCTCTTTATCAGGCTTGAGGTTCTTTTACATGCCATAAATCAATGGCTTTAGTTCCTTTCCGAAGGATTTAAGGATGTTAAGGATTTTTATGCCTGAAAAAAACCCATGACATATAAAGAGTGAAATTATATTATATGGACATGGGTCCAAAAATGCCTTATTTTCTTGTAAGCATCCTTTGTCTACAACTCTGCTGACACAGCGTGATATGCAAGCTACAATGCCAGCATAACTGACCTATGGCAATATCTCTACAAATGAACACTTGCTTAGTACATACAATAGGTAAACATTCACCTTTATCTCTGGTTAAATGAGGTTAGGATGTTGTAACTGTTCTTAGTTCTAAGGTTCATCTTTCTTGTGGGCATTCTGTATGTACCCATAGTCCGCCTGCTATGTTACTGGATTGATTGATGTAGCACCGAGCACGTAACATTAGTTCTGTGTGTTTAGATCAGATACAGTATAATGTGGTATTGAAATTAAATTGAGTTTTTTATTTATGGACACTCTTTAACTACTATGGTCCTTAGTGTCCCATTCTATATTGGGCGTGAAAGATCAGTAATTTTGCTCAGAGACCTCTTTATCAGGCTTGAGGTTCTTTTACGTGCCGTAAATCTATGACACGGGACCACTGGTTTACTTCCCTTTCGAAGGAAGCCATGCTAAGGATTTTTATGCCCGAAAAAATCCATCACCCTCCGCCAGGTTTGAACCCGCGACCTTGGGAACTAGAGGCTAGCACGGTACCACTAGTCCACGGAGGACGGTATTCAAATATGGAGCTGTGGATGCCCATATGATATATTAATTAGCCAAAGTTAACAGCAGTTATGTGTTCAGCATTTGTACCGAGAGGAGTTTCCAGGTGTTCAGATAGAAGAATATTTCAATCAATTGGTCGTTATCATAGAGAAAATGGAACCTTCATGCCTGCTACTCACGGCTGGGGAAGACCCAGAAGGAGGAGAACATCACAGTTGGAGGAGGCAATTCTTGATGCTGTCCAAGAAGACCCTAGTGTCAGCACTCAACAATTAGCTGCAACACATAATGTTGGTCACATGACTGTATGGAGAGCGTTGCATGAGAACCTGTTTTACTCCTACAATTTACAATGCATGCAGGTATTATCAGCAGCTGATCATCCCTCATGATTATTGTTTTGTTTCTCAGCCAATGTGTTAACACGTTTTTATAAAAAGTTTGCTTAATTTTTTTTATTAATTTTTTTTGAAAAGTTTTAATATTGATCCAATATTTAATTTATATTAATGTTAATCCTGATTTTTGTGCATATCTGCTGTTTATGAATGAGACATTGTTTCAATGAGATCACATTGTGAATTATCACAACCAACATATATGGTCTGATATGAATTTGTATGCAATGGTTCCAGCAAATCAACAACATTGATTCTCTGTTAATGTTTGGTCCAGCCTTATTGGTAACTGTTTGGTGGGACTGTATGTACTGCCACATCATCTCATTGGACAAAGGTACAGTGTGTTCTTAAAAAAAACACCTACTTAGCCTGTTGTAACATGTGCCATTACGAATACGATGAGACATTTACTTCATGCACAAGGGGTTCCAGCTCATTTTAGCTTCTCTATTCATTGGTTTCTGAATAGATGGTTCCATGATAAATGAATAGAAAGAGGTGGACCAATTCCGTGGCCTCCATACTTGTTTGACCTGAATCCACTAGATTTTTATTTGTGGGCAAAACTCTTGTGTGTGCAACACAGGTGCAAGATGTATAGTGTGTTTGTGCTCATATTCTGCAAGACTGCCAATTAATACAAGATACTCAAGGGATACATCAGCACATCAGGGAAACCATGCCAGCAGGTTGATGGGCACTTGTTCTAATGGAGGACACTTTGAACATTTCATTTGATTTTCTGTTACCTACGGCTCTGTTTTTGAGTATTCTGCTAAATGATGCAGGTATAGAGGCTTTAACAAGAAAATAAAGCATTTGTGAATCCGTGTTCCTATAACATAATTTCATTCTCTATATGCAAGGAATGTTTCTCCAAAGTTTTGGCATACCTTTTTGTTACATCCTATATAAATTTTAATTTGTATAGCTTTAACCAATGTGGTTAAAGGGAGCTATACATATGAATGGCTTTTATTTGAGAAACAATTTTGGTGTTGTAATGCATTGAACCATAGGCTTTAAGGTTTGTTTTATTCGTTTTTACCAAGAAACACATCACATACACTCCACCTTCAAACTCCCGGACATTACAGAGGTTAGAGAATGATTATAGATAAATAAAAAATTTCTCACGCTCCGAATCGAATCTGGGACCTCAGGTTTGAGAAGTCAGAATGCTGATCCCTTGACCACAGAGATAGCCGCTTGTCTTTTATGACTGCCCTATAAGAGAACTTATGCATGCAAAGCAACACATTTATTTGCCTCAAACTCTTTTGAACCTGGAATAACAGAATATCTGCCTCTGTGGTCAAGTGGTCACCGTTCTGGTTTTTCAAACCAGAGATCATGGTGTGATTCTTGGTGGAGTAGGGTAGTTTTTCTTTAATTAGAATCTTTCCCTACGCTCTGCAGAGTCTGGAAATATGCTTTGGGAGTGAATACAGGTGTGTTTCAAATTAGGAATGATTACAACCCAACATTAACAGAGCCTACAGTCAACAAGTTGTTTCTGAAGTCAAAGCCTGCGATATAACCATAGAGGTTAAGGAGACTATACAGATGAAATAGTTAAAAACAACCTAAAATACCTAAACTCTTCATCAGGCTGAATACTGAATAAGTGAGATACTCAGATTCTTTATTGTGCCCATTGCTGCAATAGCTGTATCTTAAAACAACAATAAGGGCATGATGAACATAATATAAATTGAAAAAGGCTAACAACATGTACTACAAATACTTACTGTCATGAGTTTACCTATCGATGGAGGCACATGGAAGGAATTCTGTGGTGTTTGGTAATAACGTAATGTCTCTTTAAGAATATTATTTTGAGATATAATTATTTTTGTTTTGAATTTTAATTTAAAAATAAGAATTCTGGTATGATACAAATGAAAATTACAGTAATATGCAGTTGGTTACATTTATGTGCTTAAGCTTTTATACAGCTTCAAAATAACATACATAACCATTGCTCTACACAAAAAAAATGTCATTTTTGGAGGTATAATTTGCTAAACAAAGTCCAGGACAGTGGGTCTTCATGACACTACTTCCAGACACAGAAATTGCTTAGGAAGTAGACCATGATATCATTCCCTGACCAAATACCAGATTTTGCTGTGCTAGCAGTAATTTTAACACTGGATAGTGGACCTTCATAATATCACTACCAAATTCAGGGAATGCTTAGGAAAACTAGACCATGATATCATTTCCTGACCAAATACCAGATTTTGCTGTGCTAACAGTAATGATAACACTGGACAGTAGGTCTTCATGACATCACTACCAAATCCGAGGATTGCTTAGGAACTAGATCATACAAGTATGAATTTTTTCTCATTCCTAAATTTTTTTGCATTCTTTCGTTTATACTACCCATTAAAACACATTTCAGAGAACTTTTAAGGCTAAGCATTAATTAATGGACAATTACAAAGTTTATTATACTTCATTATATTTCAGGGCCGAGGGGGATCAATTTATCGTGGTCACAGTAATGGAGGAAGACCTGAAGGTGACACATCTAGAGCTGAATATGAGGCCTGGAGGGCAGAAAGGAATAGAATAGATTCCGATCGCATAAATCGACAAAAGACTGCAGAGGGTCACTGGCGAAGAGAATGGGATAATGAGAAGTTAGTGCAAGAGTATGTAATTTAACTAAAATTTTCTGAATGTTATAGAATGCATGATTTTTAAAGCTCAAAATTTTCATTTTAGCCCTATTAGTCCCAATTAATTCTTTTTGCTTAATCCATTGTTTCAAACTTGATGACATATTATAACTACCTTTGGATCTAAAAATATAACATAAAATTTTGTGTTTGTTACTTAGTCAGTTAAAGCATTTAACACCATTGGCCAAAATTTTTTAATGCCAGAGGTAAGTTAGATTTGACACTTACTGAGGTGCTGTGATGAGGTCAGGATAGGCCCACATAAAATAAATGTTAATTGGCATAATGTCGATTAGACTTAAGTAGTACCTTGCAGTTAAACAAAACAAACAAACAAAAAATGAGTTGAATTCTTAAATCATGAAAACTGAATGTATGTTAAACACTCATATTGCTCCACTTACCAAATTATTGCCAGGGCATGTTTCAAGGACTATTGTCTCCATTTTCAGTTTCTGGTCGACTAACTGATGATTCTCTGATCTTCTTTTTCACTGGGATCTGTAGCATTACCTGGTGTAAGGCTGGCAAATTTAGAGATTAAACTATATCTGCTGGAATTTCAAAGCTTATATTCGATATTCTTTATGTTCTGTTGCAATTTAAATAGACTATTTTATACATATTTTCCTAGAAACCACACAATAGACATTTAGATTGCAACAGAACATATATTGGAAAAACCAAGAGAAACATAACCACAAGACTAAAAGAACACTTAAGAAATATCAGATGCAAACAGATATATCAGCTGTAGCCAATCACTTCTGGGAAGAAAATCACAATATAGAACAAAAAGTCATGCTGCTAAACTCAGTACATAACCATATAGAACTGAGCACATATCAAAGGTTTTTAATGCTGAATTATAAACTTTGAAATTCTAGCAGACAATAGTTCAATCTCTAAACTCAGTAACCCCACACCAGATGATGTTACAGTTACCCAGGGAACAAGAAGAAGAACGAGGAGGAGAAGCAGGAGCGGAAGAGGAAAAGTGGTGATTCCCTGATCTTTTTCTTCTTCCTCTTCCGCTCCTGCTTCTCCTCCTTCTTCTTGTTCCCTGAGTAACTGTAACATCATCTGATGTGAGATAACTGAATTTAGAAATTAAACTATTGTGTGCTAGAATTTCAAAGTTTATAATTCAGCATTAAAAACCTTTGATATGTATCCTTTCCCGTAAGTCCAGTTCTACATGGTCATGTACTGATCGGGGAATTGCCACTTAGTCAACCAGCAGCCAAAAATGGGGAATGTCCTGCCAATAATATGGTAAGTGGAGCAATGTGTTTAACGTAATTTTCCAACGTTTAATTATTTGTTTCCCTGTGTGAAAGTTCCAATGATTTTAAATTTTGTGCCCCCCCCCTCTTCCCTCGTCGTGGCACATGTAACCAGCCCATGAATGGCATAACTCTTCTAGAAAGATGGCGCCACTCATCGTGATCAGTTCAGTAATAGCATGAATGTTCGAGAACGATGTCGTCATTAATGATGTAGCTTATGGTAGCATGACATCATGGTCATCCAGGGCTATGATTGCAGTGCCATGAGCTTGTGGCCAAAATCAGCAACTCCCCGGCAGGTTGGGTGTCTGTGCACAGGAATCGAGCGGATAGCCTGTCAGAGCTTTGTGCTCTGTTCATGGTGGTGAGATTTTGGCATAATTCACCAAGGTAATGTCTCAGTCTTTCCTAAATTATTCACATTTCTTTGGTAAGCTTCAAAATTTAACTTCTACTCTTGTGTTTCAAAATTATCATTTTGTGGGAGAAGGATTTATATATTCATTCTTTTGTAAATTGTATTTGTATTACTTTGCTATTTCAAGAAGCATTCACGAATTTGTAAAGGAAATGAAATTAAATGTCATAGCAAGGTGAAAGAGCATTTTATGATTATTGTATTTTCAATTGTATTACTTGGAATTGTAAAAATGCCTAAATGTAAAGAAAGCTGATTTAAATTTGAATGGAATTGTTAACGAATGCAAAGCTGTTCTATAATGAATTGTTTAACATACTTTTTAAATCCTAGCTCCTTCGTAATTATACACAATTCACATTACTTAGGACCTTATGGGTATTGGAAGGCCCAATGTAGCAATTGGCACCAGAGCATGCACTAATTACGTAATTGGTAGTTTTCATTATAACTGGGATGTCAGGAGCTAGTTTTTGCGTTATATAATTCCATGTTTGTCATCGTCCTTTTCTCTTTTCAATTTTGCTACACATTACAATGTAACCGAGCAATTGAAGCTTGCATGTTTCAAAAAGTTTTCGTCCTTTTTGTCTTTCACCATTGCTATTTCCACAAGGAGCATTTGCCTTTTTTACGTGTTCTTTCACGAGGTTTCTATAATGGTATTGCAAAATTGGAACTATTACGCAAGAAAGAGTTGTGTTTTTCACTTAAATTATGAGGGTTGACATTTAACGCTTCGGATACAGTTCCTGTACTTTTTCCTGTACTTTTACAGCTTTTGAGAGATTGTGCAGGCTTGTCCAGACATAAAACATTTTCCAAAATTGTGTTTTCAAATATGACGAGTTTCGTAATTTTATTTCCGAACAAACTGTAGCATTTTCATCAGCTATATTACGTTGTCTTAAGACGCGTATTACTCATTATATGGAGCATTTACCATATTTGCTGTTGTCATTTCTTGTGGAGGAGAAGGTCAAGGTTTGGGATTTGCTATGTCAATATACAGAGCTATTACATTCTGTAGTACAGTGGTGGCGAAAGGCGACTTGCAAGGCACTGTAACTCGCAGGCACAACTCCTTTTCTAGCCATCTATTCATTTGTTTTCCATGTGCTGCTGAGTGGTGTGCATGTTGCATATTTGATGACTCGAGAGAGAAAGGAAATTTCGCTACCCTTGCTGTAGTAGAACCATTGCTGTGGGTTCGGAGGAGAATGCTGTAGAATTATGTGGCAAAACCCTGTAATTTAAATTCTGCTTTATCAAATTCTGTCGTGTCAGAAGAGGAACGATGAACCTTTCTGTTCAAGGCTTTGAAAATACTGCATCCAGCACAATTATTATTAGATTCTCTTACAATGTAGTTAATAATTCCGATCTTGCTATTGTATATCTGAAATTTTTTTTACGGTTACAAGAATTGTGTGGAATTTCTTTATTTCAGTTACGGACTTTTTCACTTTGTTACTCACAACTGTCGAGGGTAAAATTGAGTTTTTGGTGCGTAAAGCATTAATAAATTATTTTTACTTAATAGCTTTTCATATTGAGGTTTAGGATTTTTTTCTCTCCACTTCCTGTACAAACTTAAATATCTCTAAATTTTACTATGCACCTCAACATTCACATGAGGATTTTCTTTCCTTTTCAGACAGCGTTAAATTGTACACTCGAATTTTTCGTATTGTCGATTCTGAACATCAAGTCTGTGATATTATTGTTTCGGGTGTGAAATCTAAAACACCTTAGTTATGTGCTTTAGATAATGTCATAGCTACGGTACAACAGATTCAGTTCAAACCTCACATTTCTTGTCGACACCACAAACTGTTACTCAGATGGAACACATGTAGATCGTATGCAAAATTAATTACCTGTCCAACGTGCTGCATTGCACCTTCAATTGCACGTCGGATCCTAGTTTGTTCGAACTGTACAAAACCAGAACATTCTTACAATTTTTTTTTCCTTTGACGTAGTACGCAGTACGCACATTACGCTGTCATGACTAGCACTGCTTTTTTTTGGCCTTCGTTTACCACGTGCCTATGAGCTACCTTTTTGACTTTGCCGGTTTTGCAAGTTGTTTACATACTTTAACTTATGCTTTGCTCAACTCGGGTGCATCTTTAAATTTACTTAATGCGGCCTCTTGGAGTAAATTTGCAAAGGTTTCAAAATTAAAATTATTTCCAGCGCATATTCGCGCGGTCACAGTTTCAGGTACAGAGTTACCTATATTAGGAGTTGCTCATGTATATGTTAAGGTGGGAAAATTTTTAATGGCCACTTCTTTTCATCTAGTGGATATTTAGTTTATAATGTCATGTTGGGTTCTCCGCCTTTGCTATGCACTCGGTTGTGCTTGGACTTTGCATACCTTACGGTTTTCTTTTCTTTTCGCCTTAATCAAAAATTTCCCCTTTCCTTTGGTGCACAACGCCCTTGTAAATTATCGTCTTCTGTGACTACTGAATTACCTTACATAGATATTGCATTTAATGCCCTCTGCTCAAAAGGATATTTTGCAGTTATTGCAAACATTTCCTGATGTTTTTACGGATACTTTGGGTATGGTAGAAAATTTTCAGCATTCAATTTAATTATTAGATTCTACACCAGTTCGTTCAGCACCTTATCGCTTAACACCTCCAAACTTGAAAATATTGGCGCCATCTTCTTGTCACATAGCAGCATATTCAACTGACTGAAATTTATTTCAATTTACACGCGTTCCGTTTTGGAATTTCTACTGGCATGCAAACGTTATCACATCTTTTGGATTCAGTTTTGCATGATTACAAATTTAAATTTGTGTTCCACTATTTGGATGATGTAGTTATTTATTCGCCTGATTTCCATTCACATTTACGACATTTGGTCTTCGCGCATCTACAAAAGGCGGTTTAACAGTTTCTCCTTCCAGGGTTGTCGTCCTCCATGGTGTACTGGTTACTATGCCAGCCTCCTGAGGTCGCGGGTTCAAACCCAGCGGAGGACGATGGATTTTTTTCAGGAGTAAAAATCCTTAGCATGGCTTCCTTCAGAAGGGAAGTAAAGCCGGTGGCTGCATGTCGTAGATTTACGGCATGTAAAAGAACCTCAAGCTTGATAAATATGCCTCTGAGCAAAATTACCGTCTTTCACGTCCAATTTAGAATGGGAAGCAAAGGGCCACAGCAGTTAAAGAGCATCCATAAATAAAACTCAATTTAATTTTTAATTTTCCTTCCAAGGAAAAGTTCGCCGTGCCACAAATGTCCTTTTTGGGTCACATCATTTCTCCTGGTGACATTTCGATTAATCTGGCACAGACGTTAGCTATTTGTCAATATCCAGTGCCTATTAATTTATAATTTAAAACGCCTTGCGTTGTTTCTCAGTATGGATACCTTTTTTCTTTTTTCTTTCTGTTTTAAATGTACATCCAACTTTGCTCAGATTGCTGAACCTTTGAACGCTTTGCAACATAAGGGCGTAAAATGTTTTTGGACGGGTGATCATCAATGTGCCTTTCTTCAGCTTCAGCACGCAATTATAAATCCGCCATAATTTTTGGCGGGTTTTGGCCGTGCCTAATTTTGACCAACCTTTTGCCGTTCAAATGGATGACTCACGTTTTTCTATAGCGGCAGTCCTATTGCAGGGTTCTGAGGGCTCACAACGACCGATTTATTATGTTTCTCGTTGTCTTACGGCCGCCAAATGCCATCTTTCTGTTTAAGAAAGCTTTAGCTGTGCTTACTGCCTATGATAAGTTTCGTCAGTATTTAGAACATCAACCTTTTTTTTTTTTTTTGAATGTGATAATCAGGCTATTACTGGGGTTTTATCCAATTCACGGAAATCTGGCAAGCTTGCGCCTTGGGCCCTTAAACTTGTGCTTTTAAATCTCAAGTCCGTCACATTCATAGTCCGGATAATGTTGCAGACACCTTATCGCGCATGTTTTCAGAGCCTGCTATTACATCTTCGGATACATCGCACTCAGTTTCGGCAGTATCGGACTTTTCACGAGTTTTTCCATCTGTTTTTACCTCTATTGCCAACCACCAAATGCAAGATCCGATTTGGAACCAATGTAAGACAGGGGTTACGGTTCCCACTAACACCTTTAAAAATGATCTCCTGCATGCTTATTTGCCACCATTATGACTTTCCAGAATTATTTTAGCGCAGCTGTTAGTTCCATTAGTTTTACAACATTTCCACATTTCACCTTATGTCGCACATTTAGGTGTTTACAAAACTAAGATGAAAGTGCTGCAATATTTTGTGTGGCAAGGCATGTATAGGGATATCACCTCTTTTGTGAATTTTTGCAACATTTGTAAGCGCTATAAACCGCCCAAACCACTCATTTAGGATTTTTTACATTCTAAATTAGCAACGGCACCTATGGAGCATTTGTTTATTGATTTTATCGGACCGTTGCCACGTTCCACTATTATTTGTGGCTGTTGATGCCTTTACAAAGTTCATCTGGTTGGCTCCCGTTCGCGCTGCCACCATGATGGCGGTTATGTCGGTTTTGACAACATTTTTGCGTCGTTTGGTGCGCTGCAGGTTGTTTCAGGTGATGCTTCTTATTTTCGTGCTTATGCTTTTCGGACATTTCTTTTTGAACGTGGAATCAAATTTGTACATACCTGACCTTACTATTCGCGCTCAATCGCTGTCCGAGCATGTTAATAGAAATTTGCGCAATCTGCTTAGTGCTTTTCATTCTGACTCTCATTCGCGGTGGGATTCCTTGGTTGGTGAGTTCCAATTTGCCTTGAATACGGCTGTGCATAAGGCTCATCATCAACAGCCTTTCCAGTTAATGTTTCGTTTCTTACCAGTGTGTCCTTTGACAAATTGAGGGCAATTAACTGACTTACTCCCTGAAGCTCCTACAGGTGACCAAATCCATAAACAGTGGAATTTAGCTTTTTCTTCCTTGCGTAAAGACCATCAGTATTGCACTTCTCACTATAATAAGGGGCGAATACCTCTGCCTTTTCAAGTTAGTGATCTTGTTCTTTTGCATTCTCATCCTTTGAGCCGAGCCTCTATAGGCTTTGCCAATAAATTGGCCCCTCAATATATTGGTCCATTTAAAATTCTCAGTATAGTTAACCCAGTTTCATTTTGTATACAGGATTGTGTCACAGAGCATGTTACAACTGCGCATGCCTCTCAACTAAAAGCTGTCACTCATTAGTTTTCGCTTGATTCCTCGCAACCACGTAGCACTTTTTTTTTTTTTTTTTTTTTTTTTACCATCCTCCATTATCCTTGCTTTTATTTGTTCACTTCTTCACATGTGAGTCTGGGAATTTGTTGTGTAGTGCTGCTGGCCTTTTTTTTCTCACCTCAGGTGTATTGTGTGTATTGCATGTTTTTCCTTTTGCGTCTTCGGGGGTGTAGCTTGATTACTTCTTTAGTTCATTATTTGCTTATAGTTTAAGTGAGTCCACTAGCTTTATTTGGTAATAGCAGTATTTTGTTATATGAAATTCTTTTTTTAGCTGGTTTAATCTGTAGTTTCTTTGTGGGTTATTCTTGTTATATATTCAGCTTGCAATTTTAGTGTTTAAGCTTTAATTCTGCAACATATACATTTTTAATGGTTTTAATAAGTTATTCTTACTTTATGAGCTTTTGCAGCTATATTTATTGTCTGTTGTAAATTGCTTTTGCTTTTTTATTTTTAATTGCTATTTCTCAAGAATTTTTATTCTTATAAGTTTGTTTTCTTGATTAGTGGCACTTAGTTTTGTTTTCAGCTGCCACTTTTATATTTTGCTTTACAAATTTTGCTTTTTACCTTGTAAATTATGCTTTAATATTCCTTTTTTTTTTTTTTTGCATTAATGCTTCTTCTGTGCTATAACTTTCTTGCCTATCTCGCTTAGTCATGTGCTTACTTGGCTTGTTTACATGGTTTCCCTGCCCAGAAGAGTTCCTGTGCGAGCATTGGAGACGTCAGTTGCACTTCCTTTTTGGGTAGGGGGGAGTTATTGTGCCATTCCTCCCTCTTCCCTCGTGGCACATGTAATCAGTCCACAAATGGCACAACTCTTCTAGAAAGATGGCATCATTCATCGTGATCAGCTCTAATGTTCGAGAACGATGTCGTCATTGATGACGTAGTTTATGGTAGCACGACATCATGGTCGTCCAGGGCTACGATTGGCTGGTTTGTCTCATGCTACTGTTTGCAACACCTTTGAGGTTGTGGCCAAGATCAGCAACTCCCGGGCAGTTTGAGTCTGCAGTCTGCACACAGGAATCGAGCAGATAGCCTGTCAGAGCTTTCTGCTCTGTTCTTGATGACAAGATTTTGGCACAGTTCACCAAGGGTAATGTCTCGGCCTTTCCTAAATTATTCACATTTCTTTGGTAAGCTTCAAAATTTAACTTCTACTCTTGGTGTTTTAAAATTAGTATTTTGCGTGAGATACATTTATATATTCATTCCTTCGTAAATTGTATTTGTATTACTTTGCTATTTCAAGAAGCATTCATGACTTTGTAAAGGAAATTAAATGTCATAACAAGGTGAAAGAGCGTTTTAAGATTTGTATTTTCAATCTTATTACTTGAAATTGTAAAAATGTGTAAATGTAAAGCAAGCTGATTTAAATTTGAATGGCATTGTTAACGAGTGCAAAGCTTTTATATAATAAATTGTTAACATATTTGCTGTGATACTTTTTAAATCCTAGCTCCTTCATCATTATACACAATTGACATTACTTAAGACCTAATGGGTCTTAAGCCCAACCTAAAGCCCAACGTAGCAATTTAAAATGAATGTTTTGTTTCTTTCCTTTTTGTGTAATATAAACCATGTTAACTAAATATGTATCAGTTAAGATAAAAATTGTTTAAACTTAAAATTACTTGCAGTGGTATTTTGTTTTACAGCAAATCTGTTTATAAACAAATATTCATTATAATGGACATGGAAGGACTGAAAGAGTTAATTAATAAAAAATATTGCAGTTTTGCAGCATTTACTCTAGTTTAGTTAATAAGTAGCACCATGTGAAGGACTTAAGCTACTCTATTCAGCTGGCAGATCGCTTTTTACTTTGACAGGTTTACAAGAGGATGCAATACATACCACTGGTCCAATACCAAATCAACAAATGTGCAAAAACATCAGTTTTCACCTAAATTTATTTGTGAATATGTACCTGATCATCTACACCATACCAAAGTCATGAATGTATAACTTAAACTTATTGTGATGTAGATTGAGTCACACTTTTTTACACTCAGCTTCACTAATAAAAAAGTGTGACTTAATCTACATCATGATGCATACTTCAGTGTTAATAACGCTTCTGTTTTTACTTTCTCTACTACGTATAGTAAGTAGGGGAAGTATTGCATTCCACCCAAAAATTCGATACCGAGATTTCACCGGAAATACATGTTTTGAGACCTCCTGAATCCAAAAAAAGCATTTTTGGAAACATGTCCGTGTGTGTGTCTTGTGTGTGTGTGTGTGTGTGTCTGTGTGTCTGTGAACAGCATAACTCAAAAACGAACAGTCGGATAAGCACCAAACTTGGTATTTAGGTTCAGTATCTTCCAGCGATGTGACACGAAGGTTTTCAAGAAAATCCCCCCACCCCAGACTACCCTTTACATGGAGGATTTTTCGAAAATTTTAATTTTCTCAAAAATGGCTCTAACGATTTTGATGAAAATATCATATGTTTAAGATAATGTCATGAGAAATGAAATGTATATCTCGAATTTTCTGAGAATGTCTCCAAAAGTATTCTTCATTGTGAACGACTTTTGCATAACTGGTAAACCATCAGAGATAGACAAAATTTTACTACACAAAAAATGTAGATCGCGTTAAAATACAAAACTTATGTCATATACATTTCTTTTGTTGAGTGAACCGTTTTCGAGATATTGCTTATTATTTCCTTAAATTTTCCAATACTTATACTTTTTCTCAAATTCGTTATTCATTTCTTTTATGTCCTGGACATGCAAAGAGAATGGAATGCGCTACATAGCAACCAGCGTTAAAATATTTGACTATCGCTTAAAAGCTACCATATTTCCCTTGCATCTACAAGAAAATTACTAATAAGATTGACATCTCGATATCTCGATTAACATGAAGCATATGGAGAATAGGCGTTTGTAAAATTAGATTGTACAAGAGTAGAGAAAGTCATGTGAGTGTAACACATCAGATTTTTAATCTTTAAACTTATTGGTTGTAACTTTGTCTTAATTTAATATATCTACGAAACATTTACCATGCAAATTCGCCAAACATAGATTTATTTTAAAACAGGAAAATTTGTGGACTCATGGTTTTGTTTTATTACCCCTCTTTTACACTTTTCAAGGTACCAGAGGAAATGGGTAAAAGTGTTAATCATGCGAAACTGCATACATAGGTATAAATGCTCTGATAAAAGGAAGTAAATGTTTCATAAATGCACATTATTAATTAATTACAGTATTTAATTTTTATTCCAAGTACTTACCGTAATATATATCAATGTAAATTAATTGTGGTACTACACTACCTTTATAATTGAAGACTGGAAGTGGGAAACGCTGTATGTCCCAAAAATAAACATTCAGGAAAATGCAAACAAACCTTATAAAATTTATATTACAAACAATTGCCTTTAATTAAATATAAATTCTGATACTTCACATCACTGTTAACTTTTCATTCAAACATTTTTTAAAAAGGACTTTTGATATTGAGCACACACTCCCATAAAACTGAACATTTCAGTAAAGCTGTATGTGCCATGCGACTAAACCAAGAAAACGCTGAATGTCCACCCAAGTTCTTATAGTCTGATGTCACTGACACAAAGATTCATAAAACATATTTCACACAAAGAAATTTAATCATAGCAAGTAATTCTTTCTTTTCCTCTGCACTAATTTTGCTTCTCAGTGGAAGTCGAGGCACATTTCCTAAGGACGGCAGATCATTGAATTTCCACCCTTTCTTGAAGACAGAGAACTCAATCCAGTCTCCTTAATCAAAAGAAGTTTTCATTAGAAGCTTACCTTTCTTGTCCGAACTGAAACATGTAACTGAAGCTTTCGTTATCTTCAATTTGCTGATGTTTATATATGTATCAGCTAAGGAAGCCAAATCCAAGAAATCACCTTCACCCATGTTTACCGCCTTAAAGGGATTTTTTACTCTAGCTGTAGCCACCATATTTTCCAGTTCTTCAGGCACCATGCATTTAACATTCTTCTTTTTCTATGATACCAAAGTCTCGATTGGAAGGCATGTAACTACTATGACCGGTTGCTAAAAACTTGATTTCAACACCAATGATTCTAACTTACATGACGTGCTGGTGGCTGCTTTGCAGCAACAGCTGTTCCTTTGTAAGTTGAATATGGCTTTCTTAGCTCTGAACATCTTTTTAAGTTAGCAACCTTTCCCTTCCTTTCCATTATAACAAAGTAATGAGGAACACAGTATGGAAATGAATGCACAATATTCAAAGCACTACAATAGTAGGAGCTCACAACAGAGACCAGTACTACTGTTGGCGAGCGTTCATCATGCCACTACCGATGGAACATGCATCCTGGTACATCTATCAGATATCTTATGAACAGCAAGGAAACCTGTATGGTACTTCCAACCTTTCCCATGTTATTCGCCTTGGCACATTCAGCAGTTTCCATGAAAAATCTGACATTACACAATTTTGACACTTTCAGCGTTTCCCACTTCCAGTCTTCAATTATGCTCACCCTATGGCTAGGAGAAGGTAGTTAAATATTATGTAACGTGTATGTATATTGCTTTAATTTCCAAGTTATCTTTAATAATATGGGTTTGGAATTATTTAAAACGTAATAAATATTCTTTCTCTGCATGGAACACTTAAATTTGAATAACTAGTATAGTTATGATATGCCTTAACAAACATTTATTTTAGGTGAAAAACACAATAAGTTGCTGCGTCCTAGCAAAATATTAAAAACTGAATATTATTTTGCTTCTCTTATTCCTTATACCCTTCATTTAATTTTCAAGTTCATAAAAAACATCAAAATTATTTTCATCTCCCTATACAGATGACAAATATGTGTGTAAAACTTTTAACTTGCTTCAGCATTGGTAGGCATCACTTCACAAGGCTCTTGCTTTCTTGTAGTTCATCACTGATGGGAAACTCAGCTGTCTTCTTCTTCTTCTTCTTTTTCTTCTTCTTCTTCTTCTTCTTCTTCTTCTTCTTCTTCTTCTTCTTCTTCTTCTTCTTCTTCGTCTTCTTCTTCTTCATCTTCTTCTTCTTCTTCTGAGATTAGGTACACTTCTTGAAGAATACTACTTTCTAGAAGCAATTTGGAATTGCAGTCTGCTTGACATCCTTCCATGATTTTCCAGTGTGCATCCAGAATTGAGACTTTAAAAAATGCAGGATCCTTTCCAGCACCCATAATTTTAAGCAATGAAGCTTTTTAGATTTCCGTTTTACGAAAGGGTGTAGCTTCTCAGAGCCATCAGCATTGGTTCGTAACATCACTGTGAGTCTCATTTTGCTGTGTTTTCCACTATGACATGTATCTCCTTTGAATGCCAAAGTTTTGCTGGACATTTCAAATAGTGGCATCTATTTTTACATCCAAGTTGAAAATGTCCCTAGGTTTGTATTTCCTTGTCAGCTCCTGCAATCTTTCATTGATCCATTCTTCCACAGTTTCATCGCTAACAGCACTTGATCCTCCGCAAACATGGGAACAGCATTCAGATGTGTATTGGAACCATGCATGAATAAATCAGAAGTCACAGTAATAAGCTATTGAGGAGGAAAAGGAAAGAAAGACTCTGAAACTTTCTCAAGTAAATTTTTATTTAGCTTAGGTCATATTTTTCATAGCTACACAAAACTCAGTCATAATGAAGGGAGCCTCACAGGCATTCTATATTTTAATAAAAATGGTTGGAGCTGTTTTTAAGAAAATAAAAAATGACGAGAACTTTTTCATGCAAATTTTGGAATGGAGGGAATGTGATTAAAATTTAAGATGCTGAACTTTATCAAGTTTGGTATGTATCCTGTTCGTTTTTTAATTTGCTGTTCATAGACACAATCATGAATCTTTTTTTAAAAAATGAATATCTGGATTCAGGGACTTCAAAATATGTATTACTGGTGAAATCCCAATACCAAGTATTTGGATGTAATACAATACTTTCTCCACCTACCATAGGTAAGTAGTAGAGGAAGTAAAAATATGCTAACAAACTAAACCAGATAAACTCAGATTCTACCATTATATAACAAGGTTACAGTTTACAGACCAGATAAAAAAATTATAACTTTGAATTGTGTCATGCAATGCAACTATAATTGGACATTTAGCCCAAATTGGGATCTAACTTGCAAAAGTATAGATAAAACTTTTCTTTAGTTGAATAGTGGATCAAAGCAGGTATTTCTCCCATTAAATCTCTAAGACAGTAATCATTTCAAGTAAATAAAGTTCTATCACACTGCTGTGTTGGTCTTCTAAGAAAATATCCATCCTCCATTACATAGACATTCATTCTCTTTAATGGTCCTGAACGTCTTTGCAGTTAGATCCCTATTCTGGATCTAACTATTATTCAACTATACATATATGATCAATAAATCTTTAAATGTTTCATTTTTCAGAGAAGATGACATCAGAATAACCATTAAAGATACCAAATACAATACTCCAAGAAGAAATGACCGAAAGCCTTATAATGAAAATATAAGAAACACACCAAAAGAGAGTAAGTGATAAGATTTGCTAAGTGATGCATAATGCATCATAATCCATAAAGGTTTTCATGTCATACTTCAAAACAATTACGGACTTGCACTTTTAAAACAGATTACAGATACAGTGGTGGTTCTGATGATGGCGCTGCTAGAATACAAGAAAATGTAACAGAAAGAGGTGGAAGCAATCGCAGGGGTGAGAAACAGAATCGTAGCTTGCCTCAAGGACATAAGCCTGTACCATTTCAAACAAATATACCACCTAAAAGAGGTATGAATAAATTTAACATTGACTTTTTTGAAAATTTAGAAGCTAGTAACAGTGATGTGTCATTTAAAATAAAGAGAGTTGAGGGTTGTTACACTACATCACTAAAATATTCTTACTTGAACGCGTTTCGGGAGACGGTTTGTTCCCATCATCAGCATTTCCTCAACAAATATTTTAAATTTAACATGTTTATTTTTTGATTATCAAATCCTAATTAGTTCCTATTTATTTACTATTTTTCTCTGAATACAAGATCATGTTCTTTTTTTTTTTTTTTTTTTTTTTTTCAAAATATTCACATTTAGAATCACAAGTCATCTTGCATTCATGATTTCACTTTCTGAATAGTGTGCAGAAAAAAAACAAAAAAAACTAAAACTTCATGTGTTTTGGGAATGAGATGCATGTAAAAAATGTTGAAGGTACTATCAAGGTCAAAGCGTCAAAGGATATCAGCCTTTTCTCCATATTTTACTTTGTATCAGTAAGTTGAGCAATTTACTAGCAAGCCAGATTTCAAATAATACACAAGGGTTATAAATATTTCCACTGTCACAAAGGTTTTCTTTACACAGTCAAAATAAAAATTACAGAGTTTCCATTTTAATAAGTAATTTGGTAGCTGATGACTGCACAGAAGGACATAGATATCACAGTATATCTTGTTCCTTCTCTTCTCCACTCACTTCATATATTTCTATGCAAATTCATCACAACAATGCATTATGTTTTATCCAAAATTTAACGGTGAATAGTTGAGGTATGGGTATTATTTGCATAAGGGTTGATACCACTACTGATGCACCAAAATCGAGAAATTGGCATTCTTCTGTCACAAGCAAGAACCGAGTGCAAGGATGTCTCAAAGTCATTGCATAGCATCAGCTGAAGTAAAAACACATGTTCAGGATGGCTGGTGTAAAACATTGTTAAGGTCATTCATGGTGAAAGAAAACTCCACATCACTGAACAGGCCGAAGAAATAGGCAATTGCTCTACTGGACGAAAATATGATGTGGATGAGAGCTGTATTCATGACTGGTAAAGAAATATCCTTGCAAGAAATATATCCTTCAACCATAGCCACTGCGTCACAGTATTGTCCACCTTCCATAACCATTTTTGATCCTCCTTCCGCATGTATTTGCCAAGTACCTTGTGTTTCCTTCTGATCTTAAGTTCAAAATTCTTTGTCTCTTATATCATTTGGTAAATTTCTCCACTTTTGTAGAAGAACTGCTCCCTCCAAAACTTGGTTTGTTCACATTCCAAAATAGATTCCAAATACTGTCTGGTTCTTTACTCTTAAAACATATTTTTTTCTCTGTGGTAATAGATTACAATTTTGAAGCCTAATTTAAATGGAAGAGTAACTGTGGAAGTATGAATTATACATGCACAGATTTTGTTTTGTTTTGTTTTGTAGTCATGGTAACAAAATAAATAAATTATGGCAACTCATGTGCAAAAAGCTAGTGTGTATTGAAATTCACAAAACATAATTCAGTTTAGTAGGCATATAGGGGAAGATTTGGCCTTAACAGTCGTTTTGTTAACATTTGTAGTGCAATCAGATTCAAATGATGGGATGTCTCTGTGAAGGAAAGAGCACTGGTTGACTGGTGTTTCAGGTGAGAATGTGGAGAGTGAGAACAGCATTTGTATGCATTGTAAAAAATATCTTGGTGGCAAAGGACTAGCAATTTCAATAATGACAGTGTGACAGGTCTTAAGAAAACATGCCATGTGCAGACCTACCTGATTAGAGATGGAGGATTATTGTAGCAGTAGGATGAATTATACTGGGTATGCTAACATCAGGTGGCAAGAAATGGACTACCTGCTGGATGTATTGCCAGATCACAAATAGGTCCCATGCTGGAACTTGTAATTTGTGTTATGGTAACTTTCACAGTGTTTTTTCAATTTAAGCTGTTCTAAATTGTATATCACAGAGAAAATATATAAGTTTAAAATTCCTATAACCATTTTTGTAAACCCTGTGTTTTAACTGCACAGTAAACATGCTATTATTAGTTTAAATTTAAAAGAGACCATTTTAAAAAAACCATTGCCACAGTTCGAAAGCCACAGCATCAAAAACTCCCTTGAGCTGGTGAAAAAACTGCAGTCCATCAAATTGGACCCCCAGGAATATACTCGTCTCATTTGACATCAAAAACCTTTTCCCAAGCATTGCCAAAGACAAGCTGGTCACATTTCTGAGAAAATGGTTACTGTCCACTAACATCTCTGCTGAACAGTGTTAAAAGTATCATCTTACTAGGTGCCTGCCTAAACCATTTCTTTTTCATTTTTCAAAGGAATTTCTACCAACAGGGAAAAAGGTTTGACTATGGGAAGTCCCCTATTCCCTTTCCTGGCAAATTTATTTATGAGCCAATTTGAAATACCATCACCAAAGCCTTCCTCTATATGTTAAAAATGTGGTACAGATACGTTAATGATATATTTGCAATAGTAAAGCACACACAAGGACACTCTCAAGGTTTTAAACTTACAGGACCCATCCATTTAATTCACAATAGAGCTACCAACAACTCCATAACTTTCCTGGACCTCAAATTAACGATGATTTGACAGGATGAAATTCAGAATACATAGAAAACCCACACACACAGATAATTATAATTACAACCCCAAAGCACACAAAGAAGCAGCATTCAACAGCATGACTCATAGACTAATCAACATCCCCCTTAACAGAACTGAATACTTCAAAGAATATCAATACATTGTCAAATCTGCAGTAGAGAATGGATTCAGCTAGGAAATGGTAGATAGGAAAATAATTGAAATTCAAAAAATGAAAACACATCAAGCAGGTGTAACACTTCTAACACAGCAGAAAAGATCAACTTCAGGAGAATCACATACCACTCTTGAATATTTTTCAGAAAATATTCAAGAACCACATCACCCTGGCACCTTACAACAAATTTAGCATCAAGAATCTCATTAAAGCAAGAATATCTGGTCCTTACCCCAGGACAAAAAGTCAGGGATCTACCGGATCCAATGTGAAAATTGCAAGAAGGTCACATCAGAAAAACAAAAAGGAACATAGGCACCTCCTTCAAGAAATACCGGTGTTGCATAAAGCAAACGAACCGACAAATCAGCAGTTACTTTTCACTTCTGGACTAAAAGCCATGAAATAGACACCAACATCCAGTTGCTGAAACCAGCCCAGAAACCCAAAGAGCTTGAAACATGGGAGAAGATTTACATAAAGATATTTGAAAACCACATCATGAACTTTGATTTGCCAGAAGCAGACAACCCTTTATTTAAGTACATTCATAGGCCACCAGAGGACACCCCAGCTTTCAACAATATGACTCAAGAGTTGACCTGGCAGCCAGCAGGCAGCTGATGATGTGAGCTCATGCTCATGATGCATGTTCTGCAAAATAAATAGCTGAGTGAAGCTAGTAATAGTGTTTACTTTCATTAAGTGTATTTACTTATTCTTTTACTCATGATTTGGCAATGTTCAGTTTTAGTTCAGTTCTGTGGACATGTCTTTGCATCTTAATCTTTGAATGAAAACCACTATTGGTATTGGATAATATCTGTATTATTCTAGGTATTCATTAAGTTTCCCTTTAAGTGAAAGGAAAGGTTAGAAAGAAAGGTTAGTTTCACTAGTTATGTTATCTGGGGGAATGTTACAGCAACAATTATTTTATTTCAGATTATTTTTCATATGCAAATTTATTAAGTGTAAATTATCATTTTATAACCCAAATGACTGCCTTCAGTGATGTTCTTCCTCTTCCAGCAGCATCAGTATAAAATCAATTTTCCATGGTTATGAGAAACTAGTAAATAGCTTTCTGCTATCCACTTTGTTTTAGCAGATTGGAAACTATCTTAAAATAATTCTGGGAACAAAAAACGTATCACTATACATCCTACAGTTCTCAAAAGTGATCAGTTCCTAATCTTAACCTAAAAATGAGGCAAATAAGTTTGTTAACCATGCAATTAAACCCAAGATTTATCACTATTTGAATCTAAAATTCGTAAATCAATAACTGTTTTATTATGATACGAGATTACACAATATTTATTTTCCTATTAAAATGTATCTCTTAAATATTATGTTGGAAGCATTACTTGCCAATGTTATCACAGAACATTGCTTACTCAAGCATAATCCGTAACATTTATATTTTATGATACAATGAATAAATAAACATTTGATAATTAAAATGTCAAACTTCAATCTTGCTTTTCCTCTTACAGCAGCATTAAAACAATGTCTATGCGAATCTGTTTGATAACAAATACGTTTGCACGAGGGACTTGGGGTTTGTTGCGTTCAACAATCAAATCTTTATTTTTAACAAAATTTTGTTTGTTACAAAGTTACAGAGGCCTTAACAAAGTTTTATAGAACAGCCCCGATAAAGGTGCTTATTTCTGTTTGTTTTGATGCTACAAAAGATTCAACCTCAGACTCCTGGGATGATGATGGTCCCAAAAGAACTGATAGAAGTGTGGTCAGTGTAGGAGAATCTATTAAAATCTGCATCCGGAACAGTCCTTCCTCTGCTGTGCCAACAGGCTCCACAGTAAAGAGTGTTAAAGGTTTGTATAACACCATCTTAATATTAAACATTATAATATGGTAATGAATAAGAATACACACATATACAGTAGAATCTCGTTAGCACGTTTTTGCAGGGACCTAAGGATTTGGACGTCATAGGTGGGAAAACGTGTTAACGAAAATGCAAAATATGCAATTTAAGAACATAATTATGTAATAAAATCTAATAATTACTACGTCTCCATGGGTAATTGAAATCGATTTTGAGTACAATCCGTGTTGAATTCAATATGTTTTCAAATGGATTTGGATACACAAAGCCTGAGAATAAATAATTCAAGCTTTTATGTTGATTAACTTGGATTTTTGAGGTTATGAATGTTTTTGAGAAAATAAATTGCAAATTAATGGAAGCGACAAGAGTGGTTTTGCTGTGTGTTTTATTACACATGTGATAACAATTTCCGCTAAAAAAGAAAAAAAATTATGAACATACATCATGTTACGAGTACAATAGGCGAATGTATCTTTGGCGTATTTAATACGATTTGAATACAGTAAGTGTTTCCATGCAACAAATTTCATTCTGATCCTATTTTCCAAGAGGAAAGTTTTGTTTTTGCATTTTTCCCTTCTTTAAAAGCAGTTTTAATCAATTTAGGTTTGCTAACAATTGCGTTTAAGGTTGACGGAGGAATGTTTAACTTCCGCACTATATCCACATGTTTCATATTTGGATTGTGATCTATTTCAAGGATTTTCAGTTTTTCACTATTTGTTATTTACTACACTTTCTTTTTTTCATTGCAAATGAAAAGTTAAAATACAATCTACGTATGTTTGGTCAACACTCAACAGTAAAAACTATCATTGGCGTTTACCACGCCAAGGTAAAGCATTCTCTATCCCGCCCACACAAATCGTGTCACACAAATATTTACATACATGCATGTGATTGGCTGCCGGTATCCACCCCGTGACCGAGGATTGACCAAAGTAGCCAATGAGGACGTCAAACTTTGAACATGTTAAGCGCCTTCTCCCACTGGACCGATCAAGGATTGGCCAAAACAGTGAATGAGGACGTCAAACTTCAAACGTAGTAAGCGGGACCGGGAAAACGCACTAAGCAAACATTATTTATTACATTTGGTGATTTGGTGCCGGAACTTTTATAATTGAACATAATACACGGGAAAATGTGTTAATGAGGAACGTGCTAACGAGATTCCGCTGTATATATGTATGTTGGGGAGCTTTAATATTCCATCCAAAACACTATTTCTGTTAATCTATCAAATGGCTGGTATAAGAGCAGTAGAAATATCTTCCAGAGAAGTAAAATGGCAGTCACATATATGTTCTTTGAACTTTGGGAACAAATTGAATTCTGGAGGATTCATTTTCAAACTATAGAAAGTATGAAGTAACACTTCCCTTCTGTATTTGTGCAGCTTTTTGGTTATATTGTTCCTGATGTGCAGGCAAATAGTGACATGGAGAATGAATGGCCCACCTTAAACTACTAAAGTTGGTTTTTGTACATTTTTCTGTGCAGATTTTGCATTAAATCACAATAATATAACTGTGACATTTGTTCCATGTGATACTTTTATCTGTTATAAATTATACCTTCATATGATAAATAAATATAATCATTTGTTTGAGTTTGATTAAGATCATTGAAATTTTTTGTTGGGGGGAAGCTGAACCTCTCCACTCAGACTATGATTTCAACCTCAGCTCGAAGTCTCAAATCCACATTTTGTCAATAGCAACAATTTTTATGCAAAAATGTTTGACCTTCAACATCGAATCTTTGTTTCAGCAAAGTTGCAATGTCCAGGCACTTCTGCTTCTGTTCAGCAGTCAAGCAGTGAGGAACCATCACCCAAAAAATTGTTCTTTCCTTCTTTCTTTAAATAATTTAGTGGAATGCAGAATGTTGATGTCAGTGGATCCCTGTTGCTTCAGACTGTTCCTCACATATAGCACAGCAATCTTCTTCAAAAGCATCTGCCACTGTTTCACACTTGGTTCATCTGTTGATGTTTTCAGCCCAATTTTAGTTCCTCTTAATGCTTCGATTAACCAGAAGCTTAAAAATTGAAACTTAGAGTTATGGCATTGTTTCTTTCCATTCCATATTTACTTGAAAATAAATTGAGTTTTGTTCCCTCATTTTTACATTTTAAAAGCTTCTGCAAACTTAAATTTTCATACTGAAAGGAACAAAATCTATGAAGTGATTATTTTCAAGTACAATAATTTCATAATTCATAACATTTTGATGTCATAGTACCAGGGGAACCCAGAAACTACTAGAATACAAATTGGAATAC
Source organism: Deroplatys truncata (assembly GCA_030765065.1). Lineage (NCBI taxonomy): Eukaryota > Metazoa > Arthropoda > Insecta > Mantodea > Mantidae > Deroplatys > Deroplatys truncata. The sequence continues at coordinate 52,545,282 of CM060982.1, forward strand.
AAGGGAATAACGGTGTGATAATTATAATTTTTACTATCAGTCAGCCGTGTAACACACATCAGTGGGTGCAACAGTGCAACCACTTCCTTGTTGCGATATTCATTTCTTGGTTTTGCCCTATTTTTATTTATTGTTTTGGCTGCATTCAAGAACCATCTCTATCAGCCATTTCAGTTCACTTTCATATTTGGCTTGCATGTGCTCTAAACTAGGGATGCCCAACCTTACAGAAAGAGGGGATGAAGGGAGTTTCCCTTCCCACTCATTTCCATTCATGCTGTCAAGAACAGAAACTTGATTTGTTTAGTTTGTAAAGGTACACCCAGTTCAAATGTAGTAGGTGGGATAAACTATGGACTTTGAACCTTAGCTCTTAAGAGAACAGGTTGGTTTTCACTGTTCTAAACTGTTGATAGTAGTTCCATATTTTTAAGCAAGAATGAATAAATGGAATAAAATCAAGGCTTGTTTTAAAGTAGATTTCATCTGATTCACATAGATGTTGTAATACAAGTTTCTAGTTGGCTGTAAATAACCATGCCATCCTGTGGTGGCACATAAGCTTGGTGTAATACAGGCCTAAAGCATTGTTATATCCACATGTTCAAAGGATGTTGTGGTATGTTCCAAAATGTATAAATAAGTTCTTTATCTTTTGTTGGCATTAGTTGTGCAGTTACCTTTCTATGCTATTTTATTTCTGTATTCTTTGTTTGTTCTCTCAGTGGAGCTTTGGGTCATGGTATTGATTATCCAATCCAGTATATATGCGGCTAATGAGGTAAACAAAAAAAAACAAAAAAAAAAAAAAAAAAAAAAAACAGTCAACGTGATCCCTTAATACAAGCCACAGAAGGTACTGTCTGAGCCATCTCGCTCAATTAAAATATTTTTATCAACAATTTGATGAGTACAAATACCTTAAAATGTAAAACTCTAGAAAGGTAATTAGAAAATGATGTTTACCTTTTATTTGAGGTTGTTTAATTTCAGGTAAATACGGTGTATGTTTTGTTTTGATGTTGACACTTAAATAGTTCTTATCAAGTTATTAATTTTGCAGTAAACCCACCGGTCATCGCAGGCACAGGTCGCGTTGGGCCTAGGCAAAGGGTCCGTGTGAGTTACAGCAGCCAATCTGAAGATGAAGCAGTGCAGCAAATGCCCAGAAGCCGTCCACCTCGTTCAGTTCAACAGCACCAGAACATCAAAAGTGTGCTTGTACAATCAGGTAACAGTAATACACCACCTAAAAAATCTCAGCTGCAGATTCAGCCTGACTTTAAGCCCGAGTCACCACCTGAACAGTCTTCTGCTGAACCTGGAACATCCAAGCCTCCACTTCCTCCTTCATTCGTTGTGAAACAGGATAATAATTACCCAAAACCAAGAAGACAACGTAACAGAAAGCTGGAAAATGAGAGATCGAAGAAAATCAATGAAAAGAGGGTGCCAGAAACAACAAATGAAGCTTCACAAGGACTGGAAAAGGAAATTAAGGAAGATGATCAGAAAGCGGAAGATGTTGATAAATCAACAGGAAATGAGTCAGAATGTGGAGGTGATGGTGATGACTCCTGGGAAGATGTAACCACTACTAGCGGGAATGAAAGTGTTTCTGAATATCCAGATGAAAGCCACTCCCCATATAAGAAATCCTCTGTTAGATCTGTTACTTTTAAAGATAGTAATAATATACGGATATGCTTCCAAAATAATGAAGAAGAAGAGTTACATTATAGTGAGGATGAAAAACTGACTACAGAGAGCGAAGATAATTGTCATACTGAGTTGGAAGAAAGTATTAATCTCTCCATCTCATTAAATGCCTCAGAAAACATTGATGATAATCATTTAAATACAAGCACTGAGCAGAAAAATATTGATGAAGATGATAAAAATGGAATTTCTGCATCTCCTGATGCAGTTAAAGAAGAAATAAATAACATTACTATTTCAAGAGATGTTGTAAAAGATGAAGTAGTTGAATGTCAAGGAACGGTAATATTTGACAAAGAGGAACAAAATAGTGTGACAGAAAGTCAGGAAATAACTGTTGAAGAAACACATCCTGAATCTGTCATTCAAGAGTCACTTGAAGCTAAACCTAAAAACACCAATGGTAATAATCAACAAGTAGAAGAAACCAATGCGACTGAAAAATCAGAAAGTGTCAATGAGAATATTCTTATGCCAACTTATGTTGAAGGCGAGAAAGCTTCAGAGTCAAAGGAAACAAAAGATGAAGGTTGTGTTTAATGGATAGCTACCAAGTATATCATAGCAATTAACATTAATGGAAATGTAGGAAAGAAAAGGTGGGTGCAGGAAGCAATTAGCAACATATACAGGGTGTTAATAAACAACACTGAATGAGAACATAAGCAGAAAAAGTTTGACCAGGAGTATAAACATAACAGCACTGTTTTTACGACAGTATAACAAGTATAAGGATTGTAAAGCTATTAAAGATGCTTCCACACTAAGGAATATCAAAAATGATTATAAACATAGAAATTCATTTTTCACACTTGGATCAAAACATTAAAAAAACAGAGAATGATTTTAATTTCTGAGAATAAATACAGCATTAAAATTGTTTAAAGAATTTCTAAAAGTTAAACTCCAAAAAGCATAATATATGGGGTAAAACTGGATGTAATCTGATAGAGTAAAAGAACATTTCAGAAGAGTTAAGTATAGTAAGTTTGATTAAATCAGCTTAACTTTTGCTCTTGGTAAATCAGCTGTAGAATAATAAAATCTTGAAATAAGTCGGAATCTTTTCAGACACAATAAAACTCCACTCTCACATGCTCTGCTGTATAAACTACTTCCTAATCTTCTACAGCAGTAAAATACTTTTGCTGTTGGTAAATCAACTGCAGATAACTTTCACTGTTGGTAAATCAGCTGAAGATAATTTTTACTGTTGGTAAATCCACTGTAGATAACTTTCACTCAATTGATCAGAAAATAAACCTGGAAGCTAAATCACACACTCTATAACCAATGTAGCTTTTTTTTTTAAAACTAATTTGAGCCCTTTTGGAGGTAATTATCCAAAATCAAGCTATTTAAATGATTTCTTCAGCATGTATTCAGAACATTTTCCATAAACTACCCAACGGGTTATTGTTATCTTAAACAGATTTTATTTGTAAACAAAGAGCCTACTCCAGACCTTGTACATTTGAGATTTGGATAATCGTTTTATTATTGAAGAAGACATAAACAAAAATACATAAAAGAAAGCACTTAATTTATGTACAGAGAAACAGATAACTCTACATTTAGATGTATAATAGAAGTATGCAACATAAAAAAATGACTTCTTTTGCATTAAATGTTAATAAAATGTTTTGTCTTCATTTTTCTTTTCCTCTAAACTTCCATATCAATGCGTATTTTGATTAGGGAGAATTCATTGCAACTCTTTGTCTTGCATCCTTGCAAAATTTAATACTTTTCTGACATACTATTAATAGAGTGACAGAAACTCACAGATCCTTTCTTGAATTTTTTTTTCTGTCTCCCTCTTTCTTTCTGGAAAGCATCGGAGCATGTATTTTCAGCAAAAGTTTGAGTCAAATGCAATACTTCCTTTACCATAGGTATGAGGCAGAGAAACTAAACCTGTGTTGAATTTAAGCTTTCAGGGTTATAACATGTTTTAAGATACTTATAAGAACAAAATAAACTATTTTGTTTCTTCAGTGGTGTTAATTAACAGCTATTAATGCCAAAGTTCATGGACAGAATGTTTGAAAATTTTTTAATAAAGCCTGAAGAGATTAGGAGATTCTCACACTGAGATACCTTGTTTACTGGTATTATTTCCTCATTGTGTAGGCTAAAGAATCAACAAAAATGGGTCTACATTTGTGGTAAAAATAGTAGAAAGGAAAGTTATAATGTTGTTCAGGAAAGAAAAAAGTTAACTTTTAAGTGCACAGTGTAGTGTATCCACAATAAAGCTTTTTAAACTGATTTTACCACTCTTGGAAGAAAATGTCTGAAGTAGCTTGTACTGTGGTTGATTCAGGAGAATGGCTTTGTTCTTGAACTGCAAGCATGCAGTGGACTAGGGAGCTTCTTGTCTATGATGCAAGTAGTGTAGCACTAGCAGTTCAAAAGTGTTATCAACAAGTGCAATTTCATATGTATATGGTCATAATTATATTGTTTTACATGTATGCATGTTTACAGGTTTGCTTATTGAAAGCATTATCATAAATGTTTTGTTGGATGCGGTAATATTACTGTATTACTGATGCTACTTTACATAATATTTATTGTTCCGGGAAAGAAAGGATAAGTACCTTTGGAACAGAGTGTAAAACAATAGAGCAAGAGTAAGAACAATACAGTGCTGGCTCAAGCTCGCTTATGTCAACTACGAGGTCATAGCTAAACTCCTGAGTCAAACACAGTATGCTTATATCATGTTACTAACATACATACAGACAGAAGGAGCATGGATATCTACCTTTAAATTGCAAGAGAACTCATCAAAAAGAACAAAATACTGTAACCAGATTGATCAAAATGAGTGATTTATATAATAATATGTTATTTTACAATGTTGCACCACTGAATGCAGCATTGTGGTAGATTACAAAGTAAACAGTTTCCCTTGTGTGAACACTGGAAATATACTCTCTACCTTTGGGTAAAGAGGTATGATTTATATACAACACGAATGTTTACATTTTATGCTTACAAACAAGAAAACTTTTGCAAAACATGTGCAATAACACAAAAAAATAGAAATGTTTATATATCATGTTAGTGCAATACTTTATAGTAAAAATAAAATTTTTACGTTAACTTAACATAAAGTTTTTTGACAAATGTCATTTGACAATCTTGCACCACTGAATGCAGCATTAAAATAGATTACAAATTAAACAGTTTCCCTTGCACGAACACCGGAAATATGCTCTCTACCTCTTGGTAAAGAGGTATGATTTATATACAACACGAATGTTTACATTTTATGCTTACAAACAAGAACTCTTTGCAAAACATGTGCAATAACAAAAAAAGAAAAGAAAAAAATAGAAATGTTTATATATATGATGTTAGTGCAATACTTTATAGTAAAAATAAAATATAAACATTAACTTAACATGAAGGTTTTGACAAATTGCTCTTGAAAATGCACTTGCCTTTTAACATTTGCATTCTCCTCTGGCACACATTTGTTGAAAACTACATTTTGTGAATCATGCTAAACCATGCTACGCATCCGGCTCAGAATTCTGCATGATGCAGCAGCATTTGGACAGAATCCTATCTGTAGTTCAAAATCCCTATCGCTGAGGTACTAAAGCATTGGTAAAGTGAGCATTTTATGAATGAATGTTGATTTGGCATTTGTGACACTAGCACCATTAGAATGTATACTTACATGAATATGCTGAGGATGGATACAAATGTTTTTCAAAACATGTTCATATAAGTAAACATTCTAGTGATGTTAGTATCACAAATGTCAACTAAACATTCATTAATGAAATACACATCTATTGATTGTTGTTTACTATGAGGGTGTGTCAAAAAATAACCAGAATTATTTTTTTGCATTGTAATGCACCCTAGCTGGAGTTTGTGTTGGCAGCAGTAGAAAGGACTGACCTTGAGTGAAAAAATGCCATGTGTGCCATTTGCCTGGCTGTCCTCAGTTGGAGGGAAGCAGGTGAAGTAGAAGAGCATGTTAACTGTACCCATCATGGATCTTAAGTTGCAGTAGCATGCATCAATTAGATTTTGTGTTCTTCTTGATAAAACTCCATCACAAACACTGGAAATGTTGCAGCAAGCCATGAGAAAAACACAGTTTTTTGAATGGCATAAGCGATTTTGGGAGGGTGAAAGTGACCTTGAGGATGCTTCACACCCTTCGAAGACTGACATCAGTGTCAACATAATTGATGTCATGTTGCGCAAAGACCGTTTCAATGTCAACATAATTGATGTCATGTTGCGCAAAGACCGTTGTTTATCATTACCAAAGATTGCAGAGATTATGAATATATCCTATGGATCAGCTGAAGACATTGTACAAAATGTTCTAGGCTATAGGAAAGTTGCAGCAATGTGGGTGCCTTGTGTGATCTATGATGAACAGAAGGCACACCACATGATGGCATGTCAACAATGGAAAGGAAGGCTTCAGCAAGAACCTGATTTTTTGGACAGACTTATCACATGCGATGAAGCCTGGTTTCATCATTATGACCCAGAGGAAAAACAGAAAAGTGTCCAGTGGAAACATCCTTCAAGTCCAAGATCCAAAAAGGCAAAATTCAACCAAGTGCAGGAAAAGTCATGCACCTTTCTTTTTTGATAAGCAAGTCATTGTGTATGATGTGGTGGATAAGCAACATACTGTTACTGCTCATAGCTATTGTGAAGTATTGACGGGACCATTAAAGAGAAAAGTTGCCAAGAAAAGACCAAACTTTGCTCAAATGGGATGGATTCTTCATTAGGATAATGTGCCTGCTCATGGTGCCATGAAGACTCCAGAAACAATCATAGAATTAGGCATTGAGGTGATGCCACATCTACCTTATTCACCGGATCTAGCACTGTGTGACTTGCACCTATTTCCTACAGTGAAAAAAGAGCTTCGGGGTTGCCATTTTCATAGTGATCATGAGTTAAACCATACAATTTCAGGTATACTTAACAATCTAACTAAAAGGAGCTTTAGAGAGTGCTTTGAACAGTGGACAGAATGCTGGGACCTTTGTATTGTGTCCGAGGGAGAATTCTTTGAAGGTATGTAAATAAAAATTTGAATAAAAATGAGCAGTATTTTCCGCCCAAAAAATAATTCTGGTCATTTTTGACACACCCTCGTATATAGCATTAATAAGAGTATTTCCTTACAACAAATTTAAGATGTGTTAACTACTCAGTTAGAAACTCCAACATAGTTTTTCGTTACTGTATTCCAAATCTTACTGTATCAGACACATTTATTATTCTGCTTCATTGGAATGGGGTGGACTTTGTGGTCCTCTCACTTTTGGTGCAAGGCATCTCTCTTTATTTCTATGGAGCAGCAGCAAAACCTTGTTAAGTTCTAGCTGAATCCCTAGTGCCCTGTTCAAGTTTCCAGTAATTACAATTTTTTCTAATTACTCAGATTTATAAAGGGTCCCATAGTTGACTTCTTTATTCTCTATCCTTTTTATAAAGCAATTGCTCTTGTGAAACCCAACCCACTTGTGTGATTTAGGTCATTTGAGTGGCATTAGCAAGACAAGTCACAGGCAAATTACACCCATAGCAAACTTTGCAAAATGCATTGTTTGTACAAGAAAGATACAAAGAAACATCTATTTAGTTTCTTTTAGACTGCACTTAGCCTTAAGTGCACTCTTATAGTTAAAGGTGTTACAGAATAATGAAATGATGAAATTGCAATACAAACTAATGTTTTACTTCAAATCTGCTGCTCAGAAAAAATATTTTACTTTCTGTAAAGGTAAATACCTAATTGGGAAAATACTTTTTGTATTTATGAATATTAAAACTAAATAATTATGTAAAGAGGTGACAGTGACCAATAACATAAATAATAATACATGTGTTACATTATTTAATTATGCAGTTAACTCAATTTTGGAAAAGTTGTGCATAACTCACTGTCACTTTCTATACCTTTTCCAGCTGTGAGATTTGAATGTTACTGAAAGGAGTTTTATTGAAGATGATATACATAAAGTAAATTTCTCAAATATCATGGAATTACTAGTATTTTAATATTATACATTTATATACCAGATGAGTCAGCTGCGTCTATTTATTTTTTAATTTATGTAACGTGCTAAGCAACATATATGACTTGCGCCTTTCTTGAATGTCTTCTAATGGCTGATTTGCATAACACTTTATAGAGAAGGGATACATAACTCAGCGCATAAGTATTTTATAGGACAGAATGCAATCGTTATGTATATCGATGCAAAAAACATCCCACCCTGACACTGAGAGCTTCAGTAGCAAATTTAGCCAATTTTACTAACTTTTATTCTTTAGCATACATACATGCACCCCTTTGAAAACGCCCCTGAAGGAACAACCTATCACATGCATCGGTTGGCAAAACCATTTGAAAACCAAATGGCAGATTTACGCAGTACGACCAATTGGATTTAAGCCGTTAGTCATTGTACAGCCTTGTCAAAAAATGCTAAGTATTAGGTAGATAATTTCTCTTATTTCACAAACTGTGGCGCATTTCAGATCATACAGTAATTACAATGACTGATGCAGTTTATTTGTTTGAATTAAAACTACCAAACTGAGCTCAAAACACTGTACAATGCTGCAAAAAGCGTGTAAAGATTCGAGGTGGGGTCTAGTTCTGCAATTACTAATTCCTATAGGAACCTCTGGTCGCAAGGTAGCATTGGCTGAATGGTATTATCATGGTTGCTTTAACGCTGTGCCACTCTAATTCGGGTTCAAATTCTTTTAGTTAAGTTCAAACTTTTTATTACCTTTTGTTTTATCTCTTTGGACATATAGTTTGATATTATGATATAAATAACATTTTTAATAACATTATAAGTGTGTACAAAATAGAATAATCGTCATGTTTTCCACTGGCAGGTGGATAATTTGTACTTCATAGTAGGTGTTTTATTGTGGTCAGTATTAGCTTGACCCACTCAACCAAGTTTAAAACACTTCCCACATGCAAAGTGGCTTTAGTTATTTGCGCCTGTGTCAATGCTTGGCGTCAATAAATAAGTCTCTCTACATTGTCTACTCAGTATCTGAAACCTTTCTACGACACATGGCTGCTGTCATAATGTATACAAACAATGAATATATTGACATGCTGTTAATCTATGGGATAAAAGGTGTAATGCACTGTCAGCAAAGTGCCTGTATGAAGAATGATTTCCAGGAAGGAGGGCACCTACTGCAGACACTTTTCGAAAGGTTGAAAGATGCCTTCGTGAAACAGGATCTTTGGAAGAGCACTGCCTGCTCGCGAAGCTCCAGTAACCTCTGGAGGCAATGAAGAAGCTGTGCAAAACGCAATAGAAAACAATCCACATACCAGTTCAAGAGCCATAGCAGAAGATCTGTACAAAGTCAGTCCTCAGTGATCATAATAAATGTCATCCGTACCATCTAAAATTACACCAGGCTCTCCACGGACGTGACTTTAAGCGTGAGTGATATATGCACAATGGCTACAGCAGCGAGCACAAATGGATACAGAGTTTTTAGGAAGTGTTCTCTTCAGTGATGAAGCCACATTCCACAATAACGAAACTGTTAACCACCATATGTGCACTACTGGAGTGTAGACAATCCTCACTGAATGAGAGAAGTTACATTCCAGGTACAGTGGAGCATCAATGCCTGGTGTGGAATATTAGGAGACCAGCTAATTGGACCGTACTTTCTTGAAGGCAACCTCACAGCACCATGATACCTTGCCTTTCTGCAAGAAGAATTGTCATTGTTCCTAGAAGATGTGTCACTAGTGAAACAGACAGGAATGTGGTTCCAGCAGGATGGTGCTCCACCACACTGGTCACTGATTGTAAGGAATCACTTACATAGAACATATCTGCAAAAATGGATTGACCGAGGGGGCCCAATTGCATTGGCCACCTAGATCACCTGAACTGGATTTCTTTCTGTGGGGTCATTTAAAGGAACAGGTCTAGGCTCAAGAGCCGCAAAGCCCAAATCAACTATGAGAAGTCATACGTGGAGAGTGCAGCCAGATTACACTGCGCATGTTACAGCATACAAGAAGGTCTCTCCGGAAACGTATGCAAATGTGCATTGATGAAGGGGGTCATCATTTTGAACATTTACTTCCTTATGAAATCCACGCTCTTTAACAATTTATTATTCTGTTTACCCATGCACTTAGCACATTTTAACTCCTTTGTTAATAGAAGAAGTGAAACATAGGGGTTAAACATGAAACAAAACTGTTATATTTAATATCGCTGATATGCGCCCAAAAGAATGAAAGCTAACTATGTAATACGGTTTACAACACCAGATGCGCTATAGATTATTAGGATAAACATGATACACAATTATCTGATTGTAATTCCTATGACTTTGGCTCACAGGGGAGCCAGTAACAAAAATAAATAAATTAGTACACTAAAATACAGAAAATAAACACAAAGAGAGAAAAAAAAACAATTTGATGTTTGTATCAGATTCGAACCACCGAAGCTAACCTTTGCTTCACCACATTCCGGCAGCTAAACCACTCGGCCAGAACCCATTTAGTCTATCCCGCTTTTCGGGAAAATATTCCTCTATCTCCTTGCAAGCATTATATCCATGAAACGCCTTCTTTTTTAAGGCTTTCGCAGCTCGGCTCTCATTCAGACCTTTAATCATTAATGCTAATTGCGTATAGTACCGAATAGAAGGGCAGAGCTACAATAACAGTTTGTTTGCTAAAAGGGTTCAATGTTTTCACATTAAACTATAAACTGTGGTTTACATAGATACGAATAACTAGGGATAGCTGACTCACCTGGTATATTTTAGCAGGTATGCAACATTTAAACATGTTGATTTTTTTTCCATCAGATATGAGCTAAAAAGTGTTTTCTTTATTCTTACAAACATTTCACAGGATTCAGAAATAAATTGATAAGGCCAGATAAATACCAGTGCAACTGCCTGTATAGTCTGTTGGTCGGCACACTGTCCTCTAAACACAGAGATCTGAATGGTTCCATCTGGGGATGGTAATTTTTCTTTAATCAGGACTATTCATTCCCCACTCTCCATAGAAGCCGATTTTTAAACTTTGGGAAGTGCATTTTCAAATGTATAGCATTAAACTTATTTTGAAAAAGCCATATACCAGTAAAAATGGTACATCTCAGCTGTATTAGTAAAGATTAAGTAAAGTTTGATAGTGATAATTGTTAGATTTGAACGGTCAAATATGAAGCTTTTTTTTTCATAAATTTTTGTATGTTCATGAGTAATTTCTGCTTAATAGTAGTGGGAATGGAATGCAAGTTTGCACTTTTGTTGTAGATAAGAATTTATTGTACATATAATCAGTATATAATCAGGATATTATTTTCATTCTTCTCAGATTGCTTTTATTTGTTTTGATTTAACTAATATGATGAAATACTACTAAAAGAATACAAAGCTTTATGGGGAATCATGGGTGAAATTTGGGCATTTTTCAGGAAAACCCTATTTTCATTTTTTAAATAATAGTTTGGTACCTGAGATACATATGTTGGTCAAATTTTGAAGGTCTATGATGCTTGGAAGTATCCTAATTACATCATATTCACATGCCTGCACACATTAAATGCCTCTTAAAGTAATTTTTCTATACACTCATTTTACAACTCATATTCAAATGCTATAGTCTATAGGATGCCATAATTTTCCTGCTAGGAAACTAAACTTGTTATTGCATATTCAGAAAGCTATGATTAAAAAAATAAAACATGCCATCTAGGTGCTAAAAATCAATACCTTTTCAAATGCAGTAGATTGACTTTTTTTTTCTGATCTTTCATACATTCAAAATTAAAATTATGGCTATGCTATTAAATTATGCACATATCAAAGATGGTATAATTTTTTTTCTTCAAGACTGTAACTTATGGTTTACAGGAGTAGATAAATTTTCAAAAATCAACTTCTCATTTTTTCCAAGCTTTCAACAATTCAGAAACTATTAAACAGAGATAAGTAAAACTTGAGGGTATTAACACCAACAATAAGAAGTTACTGTGCACAAAAAAATTAACCTCTAGTCTAGAAAAATGTGAAAATTAGCAATTTCACCCATATCCCCTTAGAAAAGCTCATATATGCATAATATATGCATCATTGGTAAACTCACTGATCCAGATTTTTTGTCATAGAGTGAGCAATTTAAAATTAGTCTGTGTTGCCTATAAGTTATAAACATGATATCTGTTTATTATTGTTGGATAATAGCTGAATTGCATGCTTCAGTATTGTCATGTACAAAAAGGGTTGTCAGTCTAAATATTATAAGATACAAAACTATTATACAATAATGTCATAAGAATAAGAAACAAGTAATAATAAGCATAAATTGAAGCTAGTAACAGTGAAGCAAATACCAGCATTTTTAAAATTACATAAACCCTCAATTTAACAGACTAATGGGGGCGAAAAGGTGTCTGTAAAATTGGAAATCCATTAAATTGCAAATCATTTAATGAACATTTAAAATAAAATATTACACTTGACATTGTGCTATATGATGTAAATGTAATATATTTAATGTCCATAACATATTAGTAACAAAAAGCTCTTATGAATATTAAAATAAGTGCTCAATTGCTTATTTCAAGGTTGAAAGAAAGTATCAAGCTTTAGTTGTGTTAACGCTGAGTGTTGTTTCTTATTAATCAAAGATGGAAATGGCTTTTCCTTATTTTTGCAAATATCCGAAACAGTTTGTTTCTTCAGGTCATAGAGTTCACAAGCATGAGCAACAGATGCACCATTTTTCAGCTTATTAATTAATTCCAGTTTCTGTGTTATGCTCAAGTTCACATGCTTTCATTGAACGACAGGCATTATTACAAATAGCTATTTTAAACATTCAGGGATTAAAACAATATTTTATAACACTGTAATAAATGCAACTACATGCACCGGAAAACCACTATGCGCTAGAGAAAACAGTGCCAAATGTGCTAATGAATGCATGGTGCGCTGATTAGAACTGACACTTGAAGCTGCAAGGGTGCATAACGTTTAATGAATGCACCCAAACTTCCAAACTAATTGTGATGAGGGTGAAGCTGTTGTTCTGTGTGTAAACCAAGGTAATCATTGAGAGCTACTGCCATCTGCCAAATTACAGTTGCTTTTGCCGTTTAAAAATGTAATCGAATTTTTTGAACAGTTTCTTTCTCCCAACTACCTTTGCTACAGTAGTTAAATTTGCTCCATTAAATCCAAAGTCTGTTAATTCAAGGTCTGTTAAATTGAGGTTTTAGTGTACTTGTATACATTAGTGACAACTTTTCACTTATGTTTTTGAATAAAATTCAAAAGGACAAGTTTTGCAATCACTCATTCACATTCATTAGTTTCTTGTTCAGATGTTTGCTATAGTACTGCCATCTACTGGAAACAACCTTAACGATGTGATTCAACAACCATTAAACCAGGAAGCTGATGATGCAATCAAGTGATGTGAAACACATGCTTTTGGATTTTATTTAAAAAGATAAGTGAAGCTGTCACTAATAGTTTTATAAACTAAAGAAGCAAGCTATAATTTAGAGGATTTTGAGAACAGTAATAAATCTATTATTGTTTAAAATGAATTTTCAAACTTATACATTACTCTTTTAATTGTTAAAGACATGTTTCAAGTGTGCTTTCATTATCAAATTTCTCTTGATTCAAACAATAATAGACATATAAGAAAGGAGTCTTTATGATTGAATTACAAAAATAACCACTATAGCTTTAATCACATCTAGTCTTGCTCTTCATGTAGTCAAAATCAATCAATGCAGAACAATATTTATTAGCAGTTTTTTTCCCATACTTCCTTCACTCCTTTTGAAGTCTTCTTTAGATTTTTCTTTTAAATAAACTCCAGAGACCTGAGTAATAAGTGGTTCTATGTCTCTTAGCATTGCTATAATTCAGTTGTTATTTTTTGTAATGCTTTAGCCCTTCAACTGTAGAATCCTTTTCTTTCTTTCTTTTTTCTTTTTTTTAACCTCCAGCATTTCAGTGGATGGCTAAGTGTGTTCATAACAATATTCAAAGACAAAGCAACAAGTTGCTTGCCACAATTTTCCTTGTGCAAGGTATAAAAAAAATGCAGGAAAATACTACTTCAAACCAAAATGAAAGGACCCTATTAAACATGGGTCCTCAATATTTTCTACTGATTTGAAATGGGTGTGATAAAAGGAGAATACAAGGGTTATGCCGAAGGTTTTTAGCAGAGATACAGAAAAACAGTTTAAGTAGAATATAACTGTTACAACCCTTCAAAATACTCTTCCTGAGTATTTGTACATTTTTCCATGCTTTGAAACCACTTAGAAAATGTCTCAGTCCAAGCTTCTTTAGGAATGTCAGTTACAGCACTGTTGTATGCTGTGATGGCCTCTTCATCAGATGATTTTTAACTTTGGAAACAGGAAGAAGTCACATGGGGCCAGCTCAGGTGAGTAGGGTGGGTACAGCAAGACTCACACCTCTTCCTTCTCCAAGAAGTCAATTATACCGGCAGCCGTGTGTGCTGAGGCATTATCGTGATATAGAAGAAGGTGCCCACTCTTCAACTTTGAGTACGATGACTTTCAGCAGACATTCAGTAACATACCACTCAGCACTGACTGTGCGAGGTGTGTCCAGAGATGAGATGACCCATCTTGGTAAAGAAAGTGGCCACCATCTTCTTTCCAGAGCTCCTACTTCAGCGAACTTTTGTGGGTGGTTGCTCACCTGGAAAGCACCATACTGGAGACTGCCTTTTTGTTTTGGAGTCATAATGGTACATCCATGTTTCATCACCTGTGACGATATTGTAAGTGTCTTTGGACCATCCTTTATTGAATTTCTCAAGCATAGAACGACACCAGTCCACTCTTGCATCTTTTTGGGCTTCTGTCAGGGAATGTTGCACCTCTCTTGGTGAGGCCTAAATAATCATGAATGACGGTCTGCGCTGCAGTCGATCCAATAATAAGGGTTCCTTCAGTGCCAGAAAATGTGAGATGAGGATCATCTTCGATCATTTTCTTCACAGCATCAATGTTTTTTTTGGGTCACGGTTGTTGCTGGGCAACCAGGACAAGGTTCATCTTCAAGAGACTCCTGACCCCTTGAAAATTTACGAAAGCAATTTCCAACTGTGGCCCTAGAAGGGGAAGACTCACCAAAAACACATACTAGAGAGGAGTGGCAGTTTTCTGTAGTTAGTCATAATACATATATCATTGCACTAAAATTGCAGTGCGATAGATCCAACTTGTACTGTGTCTGACTCAGCAATGCCTGCATCTTTGCTCACGTTTGCAGCATTGTGTGGAATCCTGTGGTGAGGGAACCATTGCGCACACACTCCAAGGTCAAAAAGTATTGCTCTTTCAAATTAAAATAATCCCATTGTTGTCAGACTTCTGGTTTAAGAGCTGCTAAAAAGTTTCAGCAGAGCCGTTGTATTATTTTAGCTTACTTCTTGATCATAGCTAAAATGCAATAAACAAAAGAAACATTTAGGACCAAGATTTATATGCTTTAATAAACAGTTCTAACCTTTTGTTATCCTGAATTAGCCTTTTTTAGAATTTTGAACAATTATTTTAGGTATTTGGTTTAGGCTGTATAGACAAAAGCATAGACTTTATATTATATCACATCACAATTAATGACGTTTATACATATTTACAGTAGTCTGCAAGTATTATCACAACATTAAATGAAAATAATCCATAACTATTTCAGCTTTAATTAAAAGATAATTCATTTCAGTGTTTGTGATACTATCACTACATAAACAAAAGTCTTTAATTTTCTGCACAGTTGCTGTACACAGTTAGGAACATTTAGTTTGTGAAACTTTTCCATTGTTCCACAGAGCATTCTTGTTGGCCTATAAAGATGTTTCAACAAGCAGGATGTCATTGGCACATATTTGTACATGTCACTCCTTGTGGTCCTTAGGGCTCCTGAGAAATCCTCCCCCTGATCTATCACACTAACTAGTTTTGGCTTTTCATACACTAGATTACTCTTCAAAATACTTGTCAGTTTGCTAGGGCATAGAAGCAATAACCCACTCCACAGGTGGGTGTATTTTAATAAGATTATCCAAATACAAAAGTGGATTGCAGCAAAAGATTCCACTTCTGCGTCTTTTAATCTTTGTCATATGTTCAGGCATGCATTGGGCCAGTTTTAAATTGCTCACCCCTTAACTTGATGCTATGCTATGATTCGTAAAAGCGAAACTTCAAAATATGTATATAAATAGAAATAGAGTTAGGAAGGTAAAAGGTAATATAAGGTAAAATTATGCAACAAAGTAATTAGTGTTGGCACTGGCAAAGTTTCTAATAGCAGATCTTAAGATTTATTTATAAATGAAATTATATGATGGAGAAGCAGAACAGAATTGTGTTAAAATTGAAACTGTATCATATTTCTCTAAATGTGCTTGAATAACATTAAATGCTGAAAAAGAATCAGTGTTTGATGGAGTTAAAAGGTTAACTCTCATTCATTTTAAGAATGACTTGCTAGCAATAATCATAAGACTTTAAATGCATGTCTTAGAAAACATCAACTTATCACTAAGTGATATTTGCTTATATTTTTTGCTTATGCATAATACCAATCTTAATGTTCCATGCAATTGTATCTTTCTTAAATATTCTGCAGACTTGAATACACAATGCAAGTAATAAGGATGACAATGAACCATACATAGTTTGCAGAGTATTTCTGAAAAACATGCATGGTTCTGGTATTGTAAACGCTACAGACTGTCTTTCAGAAAAAAATGTAATAACAGCAATAATTTTGATTTGTATTTATTTGTAATTCTGTCATTTAAGATAATATTGGTGGTAGGTGCATATTTATTGATTACTGTTAACTGATTCTGTTGCTAAATTATTCAACAAATTTTCAACATTTTAAAATTCTCAAATAAATGTTTTTATGAACAAATGAGTGGTTTAACATTTTTCTAAGAAAATCTACTTTATGTACCATCTTCCTTCACATGCTATAAGAATACTTTTCTCCTACTACCTCCCAAATAAGAAGGTTTACTAGAAAGTTATGTATATAAACTGAAATTTTCCTGTAATCGCTAGGTGTGCAAATCAGTTGTAGGTCTTGAAGGGGGAGGGGTGAAGAGGATGTCTGAATTGTATTCCTCTTTTGACATATTCAGAAATTGTGGATGTCATCAGCAGCTCATTAAGTTAGAAGGAGGTACACATGAACAATGTAGAATATAGTATCGAAAAATTTAAGACGCCAAAAATATAAAACTCTTAAAATTTTGAGGAAACTCTAGGCATGAGCCTGGGAAAGAAACACCTTCAGAAAGCATGTGTATAAATGGCCCAAAATAGTTTTGGCAGGATGGGAGGCTCTGAAAAAGGAGCTTATTGATGAGAAAAGTGGTTGCAACTGTTAGCAACATTTTGAAATGAACTTCCCTAATGAGCAAATATCAATTGCTTCCTACTATCGCTTAGAGCTAGAAAAAAAACTGAATTGTTGTTGTAGAGCAACTCCAATATGGAACCATTCTGAAACATAATGGAGGTCCATTTGTTTCTTAAATAACAGTCCTTCAACTAGCACAACTTGAGAATTTTTATAATCAGCCCCAAAAGCAATGCTCTGATCGTAGAGCATAATTGCATTACATTACAGTACAAGTGTATGATGTGAGACCTTGGAACTGATTCTGCTTCCAAAAGAGGCAATGAGAAACCTTCTGATCAATCAGACTTATTTATGCTATTGAGCTCTTGCAATATACATGTGAACATAATTATGATCATTAGCATCTTGGAAACTGATACAAGGCAGTTACTATAATGATGATAGGAATGAAATCCTTTAAAGTGACTTAAGTGAGAAGTAATTATAATAAGTTTTTAGATGTAACATGGCATATGTACTATTGTTAACACTATGTTGCAAATTCAAGCATGCTTGGCTGAATATAGGATGGGAGGGAGTGAGGAAAGGAGGGGAGTATCATATGCCTAAGTACAAGGGCAGTCCAGAAAGTCTCAGACGTTTTGGCCTATCGTGGCAATGATTAGGGCTAGAGCCGCCATTTTGGTTTCAGAACGTTCCTACATTCAGTACGCATCAGCTGTACTAGCGTGAGGACTGTGCCTTCCTTACTGTGCTCTCTGTGAGTTGTTAAAATGTGCGCTGCAATAGAAAATCCCGCCACTTGTGAAGTGCGGTCTGTGATTAGGTTTTTGTTGGCTAAAAAGAACAAACCAATTGAAATTTATCGTCAACCTTGTGATGTTTACGGTAGGGAATAATGAGTGAAAGCCGAGTCAGGCAATGATGCATTGATTTTAAAAATGGCCGTAGCAATGTTCACGACAAGGATCGCAGTAGTAGGCCTAGCCTTATGACTGATGAACTGTCAATGCAAATCAATGACAAAATTCGTGAAAATCGTCGTTTCACGATTACAGAATTTTTGGAACATTTTCCCCAAATTTCACGGAGTTTGGTGCATCAAATTGATACTGATGCTGAACTGCATGCCGGTGTAAACCAGTGGTTGAAGTCGCAGGCAGCAGATTTCTACAGAGAGGGTATTGAAAAACTTGTGCCACAGTATGATAAACGCCTCAATTTGAATGGCGATTATGTAGAAAAATAGCTTAAGAGTGTGCCTTTCAAATGTAGATAATAAACGTTGATATTTGCATTTTGTTAATTGTTTATTTCAAAACATCTGGGACATTCTGGATTACCCTCGTATGATCATCATACAGTTGATCATCATACAGTTATGCAAAAGAACATGCGAGTCACTCAAGTAACAGTGGAGTAAGAGTATCTTGCTATTATGTGTCTTCATAAATAGTAAATTACTCAAGTATTTGACTATTATTTTGGAATGGGAACTGGAATGATTGGAACTGTCACTGAAAAATAATCATTGTTCCCACCACTATTATCACTGGCTTCTGGATGAGGTAAAGGCAGCTTATTGCAGTAAGTGACAATGCTGGACTATATATGCAGTGTTAACATACAAAATCCTGGAGGATACCCATAGCTCTAGAGAACCTCATTACAGTTTTTACAGGCATTTACTACTTGTTTAGATCACTTAACCCCTTCAAGGATACCCAATGAGAATAAGAATAAAAACACAAACGAAAAAATATTTTTGTTACTTTGGGGCGCGAACTTCTGACTATGCAACGCAACCATATCATGCCACAATGCCTTAAACCGCTCGGCCATCTGAACACATGATAGCTGCAGCATTGTCTGATCTCATTAATTAACAATGGGAGTAAAAATAAAAAAAAAATTTACTTTGGGGCACGAACCTCCAACTATGCAACGTAACCATATCATGCCACAATGCCTTAAACTGGTCGGCCATCTGAACACATGATAGTTGCAGCATTGTTTGGTCTCATAAACCGCCGCCCAATATAGGGAGTGAATTTTTTTTTAAAAAAAAAGGGGTAAAATACATGTTCTGCAGTCAATTGAAACCCGTCAGCATCCAACCTTGCTGTCACACCGCTTGCTTTAGTTGGACCCTCCCCATCCTTTTCCACAGTTTTAATTGAGTGCAGAACATGCATTTTACCGAGATTCGATCCTACGAATCCTTAGTCTTGATAGGTTAGCTACTCCTATCGTGCCTTAGACCGCATGGCCATAAATCCCGATGTCGAAGTCAAGTTGCAGATGGAAGCACATTGCTTCTTGTACCCATCCCCTCAGACTTGTAGGAAAACACTTTCCTAAAAGGATACCACCCACCGCAAAAAAAAAAGTGGCATCCATTTTGAAAATGTCTGGTGTTTCGCAAAAAAAAAAACAAAAAAACATTGTTCGCAAGGAAGCTAATATGATTTGTCATGAATGTGATGTGCCATTGTGTTTATCTATGTTTTGAGGTATACCATTCAAGAAGGAAATTTTAAATGTAGAATTTATTCCAATTTATTATAAAAGAGAAAAGTTATAATAATTAAGGTTAAATAAGCATTAAATCCATGTAAATCCATATGCTTTCTCCTGCATTTTAACATGGACGTCATATGACATCCATATCCCCGAAAGGGTTAAAGAGGCATTAGGAGGATAGAAATTCAGTGATGATTCTGGATAGTGGAGTTCATTCACAGCTGGGTACAAATGCATCCCTCTTATTTCATCAAGGAAGCATTAAAAATTATCAATTTGTTGTAGAAAATGTATTTCAAAATCAGAAGACAAGGTAAGAAAGTCATATGTTAAATCTTTTTATTGGGTCAATAAATAGCTTTTTTTTATATCCCAATTTATATTTAATTTAGGAAAGTATATTGTGAAAAATTGATTGGAAGACTATATAAGAAAGTGATATAGTGACATTGAAACCTTTTATTGGCTCAATAAATTATTTTTAAAAATTCCAGTTTATATTATTTACAACTTAGCGTGGAGACTATGGATGTGTGCAGAAACCTGTGAAGCTGACTTCCATATATTCTTAACAAATAACAGACCTGTTTTCCTTCCAAATTTGGTTGTGATTGCAGTTGTAATCTTGTGAATAGATTTAAGGAATTATGATTTATTCTTGGTAAGAAACGAAAGTAAATTGCTGTGTTCTTGTAGAGGAAAGACTCGGTGACATCAGAGAAAAGTTACAACGAAATTCAAAGAAATCTCTGGGAAAGCTTGCGCAGGAATCAGGAATTTTGCTAACCTCGGTTTGGAATGTCACTGAACTTCTAAAATTAAAATCCTTTAATATAACTGTAACTCAGGAATTTCAAAAAAGTGATAATGTGAATAGTTAATTTCTGCAATTGGATGTTGAATAATTCTAATGATAGCTCTACTAATCTATGTTTAATGCTTATATGGAAGAAGCATGGTTTTTATTTACAAGACCATGAAGAAATAATGAGTGTTAGTGCAAATTTTCGTAAAAGGTGTGAGGGATGTGTAGCAGTACAAGCATCATTTTTTACATCTATGATGAAGGTATGTTAGTTATTGTAGTTTTAATTTGCATGGAGAGCTATGTGCTTGAATTTAAGGGGCTATAAATATCCAACTCTGCTGGAAAACAGCATGCTTCCTGGTGTCAAGAAAATTCTGAATAGACTGGCCACACATTCAAACAAAGGCTCTGTAGTTAAATGAGGAAGTTTGTATGTGTGAAAGTAAAACGTACCTTCTGATATATTTTCAGGTCACTGGTAGGATATTGAAGACAAGAAAGTAAATCAAACTCCATTTGTGATTAGTATGTTAGCTTCCAAATCCAGGTTCCATTCCTGGCTGGAGGATGGGAATTTTCCTTTAACCAGAATTATTCTCCATCCCCCCTAGAGTCTGGAAGCATGAGTGAGATGGTAAATGTATGTGTAAAATTAATGTTTAACCCAAAGACTGACATGATAGTAAACATGCGAACATCATTGTCAGTGAGCAATTATTCCAAAGGCAAAGCCCCAATATGACCTTATATGTTAAAAGGTAGCATATAAATGAAACAAACCACTCCCAGAAAATATAGATATAAAAAACACTTATAAATATTGTATTTTTAGTATTATGGGTTTTATTTCTTTGTAAGTTACAAAACTAAAGATTTCCATATGCCATTTATCACCTTATGAAAGGAAGTAACCATTGTGGTATTTGCTGCCAATTAGACGCCTGAAAAGAATAACATTTGAAACATTTGAAGTGGATTGCAAGAGTGCATTTATTGATTTAATAAATGTTATTGATGCTACTAACATATCTGCAGTATCCACTGGTATTGCAAGAATGACCTATAAAGCTTTAATAAGTTACAGGTAAAAAAAATCAATCAATGCTACTCAATGTGTCATATAGCTTGTAATGATTTGCTAGTTTAAGTTGAAAGATAAAGCATTGCTGGGTAGAATAAAAGTACTTTGTTTTGAATAGAAATCCTAAAATTGCAACTGTTCATGTGTAGTAAAAGCAAAGCATTTTATTATTTATTTTTCATATTATTCTTGTTAATAAATTCAATTTATTACTATAATTAACTGGGTAAAGTGGCTCATATATTTCATAACAATCCATGTCATCATTCATGTCATGTAGACCTTTACTTTGAGACTATATGGTATAGGTAAAGACCTCAGCCTTAAAGCATAATCAGCAAAGAAAATACATAGTAGTAGTAGCAGAGAAAGCCCACACTTGCAAAGTTGAAGGCATAATGTTTGTGTCAAAACATGCGTAAATAAAATAGGAACCAATTTTCTTTCAATTTTTCTCAAATGTCAGATAAGTAGTATTTTCATGGTTAACTCCAAGTATGCACGAGTTTAAACTCAAATAGTAGTTTTAACATGTCCTCATTGAACATCCCCCACATCTGGCTTGCTCTTCCATCATGCCATGCACTGGCACACAGATTTGCTAGGGTTACAGTTCAACAATGGGCAATGGTTTGTACTATGATACTGTACAAAGAAGTTGCAGTACTGTACTTGGTAACAAATCATCTATGGATTACAGTACAGTTGAATAATGTGATGTGCACTTAGAGTTGGGAGAGAGTGAAAATTGGCTTGCGTTACTACTAAGTTGCACATCAAATGCTATCCAATGTTTTTGAATGATTATTAAACCCTTAATTCCTACCTTTTCATGGACAGGTACAGGTCATATACATGAGATTGTTGGTGCTTTCTTTACATTTAAATTGACATATATGGATGGATCAAAGTAATTACTACTCCATTTTACCTCTGGTATAAAATGCTTCTATCTCTATAAATAATGATAACATCACAACAATTCCTATACCTATCAGGTTTCATTGTTACAATGTCTTCTGTAACACCCTAGTCTTTAAAGATACTGTTCAGGATTCACCCTGTGTAAGGGTTACATTGGGAACAACCTACAGAAGAATAATTATAAAAAGCATTTGAGGAGTGTATTTGCAAAAGTTGATAGATACAAAAATTCCTGAGTTATATATTGCATCTATATCTCTTAGCATCTGAATCGATCTATGAAATCAGATTTAGCAAATCCCAATTCATGGTGTAATTAGAACTAAATATTCTAGGATTTCAAAACTCGACATTTGCAGTCTTAGTTAAAGCAAAACTCAATACATGCTGGACTTGCTGGACTCCTTATTTGAAATATATGCAAGGCCAAGTGAAATGTTTTTCACCATAGACGTAACATTTATATCTGAAACTATGCTGGTGCAAAGCTAGCACATTCCTCTCACAGCTTTTCTCCTGGTTGCAGGTCAGTACCATAGTTTCTGACATTCACCTGTGTGTGAATAATGGATACAGGAAGTGAATTTATTATGGTTCAAGAAACAGTAGCTGGTAGAAAATCAAGAACTAAAGAGGAAAATCCTCGTAAAGTCAGGACCAGAACAGCATTATAATGGCAACACTCGTGGCTTTTTTGCAGCAAAGCAGATGTTTTGATTGCATTCTTCATTTTTTCTGATATGTGGTCATAGTTATATAGCTCCAGATTGTGTTATTGGAAGAATAGAGAAAGACTACAGAAGAATGAAAGACATCTTGACACCCAGTGGTTACAAGATATTGACCATGTTGTTAAGCGGTTTAAAAGTTGACAAAGAACTGTGCCCACTATGTGGAAGTATAAATAAAAATTTACACTGTATAATAGAATGTGCAGAAACCAAATTTTGGAGAGAGGAAATATGGAATAGGAAGTGGCATAAATTACAGATAGAGATATTATTTTTAAAACTCTTTGGAAACAATAAGAAACATTTTTTGAAACAATTAGGTAAATATACAGGGAAGGTAAGAGAGAAATGGTGTAGGAAAGTTATTAAAGAAAAAGAGGAATATAATAATAGGAGTGATGATATAGGTAAAATATAGATGAGAAAAATTTAAATTGCTAGTTTTGGAAAATGTATATAGTAAAATGAAGGGTACATATACACAAACAACCAGGGTGTTAAGTGTATATGATCCTATCTCAAGCAACTCCAAGAATAGCAATTAATAATAATGATACAAGATATTGAAGACAGCGAAGATCCTCAACAAGGGCTGGAAAATGTTGAACTTAAAGGTGAGTGCTCAAAAGGTGTTACGATCGACATTGCCTTTCAAAATGGCTCCATAGCAAGTGATCACTTAGCAAAAAAAAAAATCAACCACACATCATAATGTATCTATTGAAGTGCAGAACATACATACAGCATGCCCAATGACAGTGTGTATGCTAAAACCAAGGGTTAAAACATGCGACACTATGTTAAATTCCTGTGTACTTTCAGATGTTAACATGGTGTCTAAAGAAGAAAAAAAAATGGCTTTAAGAAGCTCATTCAGTATTTATAAATAACAGATGAGGCAAAGGACTTGTACACAACTGTTCTAGCCGAGATGTTCCATTAGGATTTTGTAATAATTACAGTTCTGTGCTAAAATTGTTAATTTTGTTCAGTTTTATTAGTGCTCTAATGAGATATATGAATGAAACTGCATCTATCAAGTTTTAAAGAAACTTCAGTATTTGGGATTAAAATAGACCAATATTTAAAAAAGTACACATATTTGTGTTCAACATACTTTCATTGCCTCTGAACTAAGAGTGCTTCATGCCAAAAACTTTTGTTATAAAGTATATGTTTGTGTGTTTAAAATAAAAATGCGCTTGCTGTAAAATTTTGGAATAGGAAGTTGCATCTATCAACTTTTGCAAAAATGCTCATTTGCATGCAGAAATGTTTAAAACTAGGTTACCTTATTTTTCCTACATACTAGAATGCCTGAAGGGGGTCAGTTTGACCCCTAACAATAAAATGCAGTATTTGAATTTTATAATATTTTTATTCTAAGTAAGTTATAATCAAGAACATTCATTAGTTCTACAAGTATTTCATCTCCTTATAAAGGACACCTATTATAATTTTTCAGCTTACAAGTTTTTACTTAGGTATTTTCAATACAACTCCCGACTTACAACTGAGTTGAACAAGGAATGGAATGTCTGGTGTAAGAGCATTGTTGCTATAATTTCTGTACATAGGCATTGTTGTTATAATTTGTAAATGTTGATGTATACATTTAGATGTGACTGATATTGCATGAAATGCATTTAGCTTCTCAAGTATGCAGGGAAAAATAAAACAAAAACACATAGTTTTGCATAAGAGGTGTCAATATGATCCCTCCAGGCATTTAAGGTAAATGACATCATTGGTCACAACTCAATATCTGGAAACAATTCATTTTTTTTGTAAGTTTAGTGAGTTCATACAATGAATAAAAGTCACAGGAGGAAATTGTGTTAAATTAGTTTTTGCTACCAAAAGTAGGGATTAGATTCTACTTAGGGGTCAAGTTGATCCCTCCTGGCATTTTAATGTTAACACAAATACAAAATAAAACTTCACTTTATTGGACAACAAAAAGAAAACAAAAATCTGTTACATCCAAGTGCACAAACTATTAAGGAGTGGTGCAGGATCTGGATAGCGTAGCTCTTGCTGCTTTTTGAGTATATGATGCATTAGATCTTCATCTACACTCCTCAGCTAAGAAACAAAGTTATTTTGTTACATAAGTAATGATTTCAAATCATGTTAGGTAAATTATAATGGTTTTAAGTTAGTAATGAATTATACTAAAAATGCTTACTCAGATAAGAGCATATTTCAGCTAATCAATAAGCTCATTATTACTTGAGTAACCAATTACAATTGAATTATACTGATAATCAATAGCTTATAAACTAATAAGTATGCCTGGAATTCTTAGAATTTAACCTGTTTTTTTCCTTGTCATTTATTAAAGTGGATATTAATATATTTCACACTTTCTGGATTAAATATATGAATTTCATAGGACATAAAAATACCTAAATGAGGGGTTGTAATCTAAAATGTCCTAAATCGCTGAACTTTTTTCCTTCTTGTGGTGTAAGGAACCCATACCCAAAGTTTGTAAACGTATTGAAACACCCTGTATATACGAGAAGCTATTCTCTACTTGGAAAATGTGACCTTGTCACTCAAAGAAACTTTGGATATTATTGGTATATTTCTAGAAAAGAAGTACCTGGACCAGTGGAAGTTGTATGTTCTTCAAAGTTGTAGGGGATTATTATACACAATCCTGGCTTTACAGACATGAAACTGATTTGTATCGTACTACATGGAATAAAATATTCAGGAAAATTAACCCTAGAACCGCCAGCATTAGAATCTAAGACCTACACTGTAATGATGTCATGTTCTGTGCAGAGAACTGTTTCTTCATGCAAGAATGTGTTATGAGATAATAGAAAATTGTTCATGCCAGAAAATTTGGGCAAGTATGTAGTTACCTATTGCAACAAAGAAGAGAGAAAGAAATAGTAAAATCTATTGTGTATGTTTTCTTAGGGTAAACTGTTATGAAATATGTACCTTTAAATAAATCCGGCAAAAATAAGAAAACCAGAAAGTGATAATACAGGGAGAGCCAAAAATCTATGAACCGGCTGCGTGGCGTTTTTTCTGTCCGCTTTGGCACTCATTGCTGTCTGCCGCTATCATAGAAAGACGCAGATGAAACCATACGTTTTTAAAACTACTTTTAAAGGCTTTACTTACCAACTTTATGAAGGAGATGCTGAAACTGGCCATCGTCGTCCATACATTTTTGACACCTCTTTAGGAAACTATCCATCACTCGCCATAGTTCATGTTGAGAAATGCTGGCAATTTCCTGGCGGATATTTTGGTTTAATTCTTCCGAGGTGTGTGGGTTTGTCTTGAACACTTCATGTTTTAAGTTTATAGAAATCGCAGGGCTTAGGACAGGGTGCCAAGGAAGCCACAAATCTCTATTAATAATTCTGTCCTCAAACACACTTTCAATTGTTCTCATCAAAATATTGGCTGCATGAGCTGTTGCAGAGTCTTGTTGAAAAAAGGCAAAAGCACGCTCCCTGGCTGTTAATTCTCTAAAAAAAAGGGGCAAAATTGTATTCAGATATGTACGGACGTCAACTGTTGGCTTGAAAAAATTGGCCCTATAACCCTTTCTCCACTCATGGCGCACTATTCTCCAATTTTTTTCGTCATGAAGGGGTACTTCATTTACAGTATTACCGACTGCGCGGTGTTTTTCCATTGGGCGTGTGGAAACATAACGCACTGCTGCTATAAACAAGCTCAATTGTTGACGTGGCTTTGCTCTGCAGTGTGAAGTGCAGTGTTGAGTTGACGGTGATGTAGTTCAGTTGTTACGAGGTATTTATTATTTTGTCCTTAGTCACAAATTATAATATGGCTCAGTATATGTTTTCTATGTTTTCTTAGTATTTAAGTTCAGTATCCTCCAAAGATGCAAAATAAGGATTTTCAAGAAAATCCCCACTCCAAACTACCCTTTGCATTGACTAGTTTTTGCTATTTTTTATTTCCTCAAAATGGCTCAAACGATTTTGATTAAAATACCACATATTTAAGATATTTACATGACACAAAATATATATCTTGCATTCAGTAGGAAAAACCTATTAAGTCCTCTTCATCCATAAAGAATTTCGTATAATTTTATATAACTGGTAAACAGTCAGCTCGCCAAGTGAAAGTGCGATTTGCAGAAAGATTTCCAGGTATAAAAGTTCCAGGCCGTACAACAATTCATGAACTTTATAATAAATTTCAGGACACAGGAAATGTTCAGGCTAAGAAGTTTATAAATCGGCGAAAGAGTTATAGGACCAATTTTTTTCGAGTCAACAGTTGAAGCTCTTACATACGTGAGTACAATTTTGCCCCCTGTTTTTAGAGAATTAACAGACAGGGAGTGTGATTTTGGCTTTTCTCAACAAGACTCTGCAACAGCTCATACGGCCAATATTTCAATGAGAACAATTAAAACTGTGTCTGAGGACAGAATTATTAGTAGAGATATGTGACCCTCTGGGTCCCCCGACCTAAGCCCTGCGATTTCTATCTCTGGGCTAACTTAAAACGGTGTACAAAACAAACCCACATACCCTGGAAGAATTAAAACAAAATATCCACCAGGAAATTGCCAGCATTTCTCAATGTGAACTACAGCAAGCAATGGATAGTTTCCTAAAGAGGTGCCAAAAATGTATGGACGACGGTGGCCAGTTTCAGCATCTCCTTTCATAAAGCTGGTAAGTAAAGCCTTTAAAAGTAGTTTTAAAAATGTTGTATGATTTCATCCGCACCTTTCTATAATAGCGGCAGACGGCAATGAGCACCGAGAACACGGACAGGAAAAACACCACGCAGACGGTTTGTAGTTTTTTGGCTCTACGTGTAGATTGCTCATGCCAGACAATTATTTGGGTATGCTTTTAGTTATCTAGTGAGTTAACAAATAAACAAATACAAATAACAGAAATAGTTAACTACACTCTGCACGTTTTATGATGGTTATTTATAAGATGTACTTTTGCAAAATAACATTATAAATATACATGTACTAAAATAAGAAAAACAGAAAAATTATTGATTTTAGCATTTATTCAGAAACTTATTTTCAGTGTTTAAAAAGCTAAATAATAGATCTGGAGCCCAAGGTAAGAAAAACAAAAAATTATCAGTGTTAGTAGTAGCAGTAGTAGTAATAGTCCAAAAAGAAAACTAAAAATGTTAAGGGTACAAAAAACTTAAAACGAAGGCTTACAAGATCTAAAAATCTGGGAGCTACTAACTAATTCATTTTTGCTCCTACAGTCATTTGTGCTATGATTAACTTATGCAGAGAGTTGTCCTCTGTTGTCTAGGGGTACAATGCTAGCTTCTGGTTCCCGAGGTCATGGATTCAAACCCGGTAATGGGTGATGGATTTTTTGGACATAAAAATCCTTAGTATGTCTTCCTTCGGAAGGGCAGTAAAGCTGGTGGTCCATGTCATAGATTACAGTCCTCCTCCTCCTCCTTCTTCAAACACCAATATGTAGGGGGAGGGTAGTAACCAGCTTTGTTAATTCTAGCATCATCAAAATGTTATGATGACCCTTGCTTTTTTAATACTAGTACTATAAGGGTTAGCTAGGAACAATAATTATGGTTAAGATATAAGATAGCCATAAAAATAGAGACTAGCTGTAGTCATCAATTAAAATTGTTCATAAATTTATATTATGTATTAATTATATTAATTACATTTATAATGATTGGAGTACACTGTTAGATTAGCCTGAGAGTAAACTTGATTTATCATATTATTTATTCATTCATCCATTCAGCATTTATTCCTGCCATAATACCAAAGATTAGATAGATAGATGGATGGATGGATGGATGGATGGATGGATGGATGGATGGATGGATGGATGGATGGACGGATGGACGGATGGACGGATGGACGGATGGACGGACGGACGGACGGACGGACAGACGGACAGACGGACAGACGGATGGATAGATGGATAGACGGATAGACGGACAGACGGATAGACGGATAGACAGATAGATAGATATGTATTACATAGACAACTGTTTCTGTGTTGTGACATAAAACTGTAAATAGATATGCTAAAGACATCATAAGAGACGACTATTACAGTTGTATTCACTGTTGATATGTGGCATTGCTGTTGCCGAAAGACTGTGCTGTTTTTGTAATTGTAAATTTGCTATAGTTTACTACAACTAATGTGTTACTTAGGTACCTTAATCTATTTGTGTCATATGCACTCGCATATGTTAGTAATGGCATTTAAATTGCATGACGAACACAGCTTGCTAGTGTGTATGTGTGTGCTGACCAATAAAACTACATATGTTTGCCTTTTTAACAAGAGTCATTCAAAGGATATCCATATCTCTTTAGAAGACCAATGAGCAGAAAAAACTAATGCTGTTGGTACATGAGAGTAAATAAGAAGGATATGTCACCTGATGTATCTCATAATAAAGTGAAATGTGGTGAGTATGAATCATGGTCTGCAATGAATGTCTGTGTGTAAAATGGAAGATAGCAAAGATGTTTATTTCCTATCATTGAAACACAAAGCTGCTGATATTACAGCAATAGGCAAGTTGAGAAGAAGGAAAGATCAGACATTCAGAGAGAAGATAAAATCAAAGTGTGCCCTTGAGTATCATAAGTGAATGGGAAGTTTCAATTTTTACTTTCTCTACTACGTATAGTAAGTAGGGGAAGTATTGTATTCCACCCAAAAATTCGATTTCACCGGAAATACATGTTTTGAGACCGCTGAATCCAAAAAAAGCATTTTTGGAAACATGTCCGTGTGTGTGGCTGTGAACAGCATAATTCAGAAACGAACAGTCGGATAAACACCAAACTTGGTATTTAGGTTCAGTATCTTCCAGAGATGCGACACGAAGGTTTTCAAGAAAATTTCCCACCCCAGATTACCCATTACATGGAACATTTTTCGAAAATTTAAACTTTCTCAAAAATGGCTCTAATGATTTTGATTAAAATATCATATGTTTAAGAAATTTTCATGACAAATGAAATATATCTCAAATTTTCTGGGAATATCTCCAAAAGTATTCTTCATTGTGAATGACTTTTGCATAACTGGTAAACCATAAGAGATAGACAAAATGTTACTACACAAAGGATGTACATCGCGTTAAAATACGCAATTTATGTCATATACATTATTTTTGTTGAGTGAACCATTTTGAAGATATTGCTTGTTATTCCCTTAAATTTTCCAATACTTATACTTTTTCTCAAATTCGTTTTTCATTTTTTTTGTCCTGGTAATGCAAAGAGAATGGAATACTCCACATAGCAACCGCTCTTAAAATATTTGACTATAGCTTAAAGCCTACCAAGTCCCCTTGCATCTACAAGAAAATTAGCAATAAGATTAACATCTCGATTAACATGAAGCATATGGAGAATAAGCGTTTGTAAAAATAGTTTGTACAAGAGTAGAGAAAGTCATGTAAATGTAACACATCAGATTTTTAAGATTAGGTGACAGCTTTGTTTATTACAATGTGATGCACAGTTGGATATATGGATATTCAATTTTTTCACTCTATTTCACAAATTACTGCTAAGAAAAGGCCACTGCGCATACTTTAGAACCAACATCACTCATCAGCTGCTTCAAAGTGTAACACTGCCAGAGTTCAATATTAGAGGTTGACCTTCACTAGTTTGAGATTATAAGCTAAAACATGAGCTCCTTTTCCAATGCACATTCCATTCACAGAGAAGAAAGAAACAAAATATCTGATGTGTTACACTCACATGACTTTCTCTACTCTTGTACAGACTATTTTTACAAACTCTTATTCTCCATCTATTTCATATTAATCAAAATAAACATTTGCAGAAACGATCTTTTGACATGCAAAGAGAATTACATTTTACACATAGCGACCAGTTCTAAAAATATTTGACTATCGCTTAAGGCATACTATGTTCCCCTTGTTTTGTATTTGCACTTTAAGCATAGACATATCTTTTAATAGCTGGTTGCTAGGTGCAGCACCATTCTCTTTGCCACAGATTAATACTCTTTGCATATCCAAGACAAAATATGAATAATGAATTCCCATTTGAGAAAAAGTATAAGTATTGGTAAATTTAAGGGAATAACAAGCAATACCTCGAAAATGGTTCACTCAACAACAAAATGTATATGACATAAATTGTGTATTTTAATGCGATCTACATTCTTTGTGTAGTAAAATTGTGTCTATCTCTTATGGTTTACCATTATGCAAAAGTTGTTCACAATGAAGAATACTTTTGGAGACATTCCCAGAAAATTTGAGATATACAATTCATTTGCCATAAAAATGTCTTAAACTTATGGTATTTATTCCAAATCGTTAGAGCCATTTTTGAGAAAATTAAAATTTTCGAAAAATGTTCCATGTTAAGGGTAATCTGGGGTGGGGAGATTTTCTTTAAAATCCTTCATGTCGCATCTCTGGAAGATACTGAACCTAAATACCAAGTTTGGTGTTTATCCAACTGTTCGTTTCTGAGTTATGCTGTTCACAGATACACACATGGACATGTTTCCAAAAATACTTTTTTTAGATTTAGGAGGCCTCAAAACATGTATTTCCCGGCGAAATCTCGGTATCGAATTTTTGAGTGGAATGTTATACTTCCCCTACTTACTATACGTAGTAGAGAAAGTAATAAATGGAACAAAAAGATGTTGTATGCCACAGTAGGGGAGAAAAATAGCCAAAATGCTTGGCAGTCAAAAAAGTGTTGTGTTGCCCTTCACTTGGAAAAGTGTTTTGAGGTCTAAAACACCCAACAATCATATTAAGCCATCAACATTTGTGAGTCAATGCTTCCAGTATCATGTATGCAAAATTTCAGGGAGGAAATTATGTTGGTAGATTTTATATGAATTTTTAAACGTCATAATGCACTAATGCTGCTGTACAGGGTATGTAAATAAGATGCCAGTGGGTTAAGTTTAGTTTGTTTCCTTGGATTTGGTCCTTGACAAAAACTAAATTTCTAACCTTTATTAATTGCCTGTAGCATATTTCAAACTCGGCCTGTCTCTCAAATTGCAGGTTGATCAGCGTTAAGTAAGCCCAAATTGTAGAATTCCTGTTATCAAGAATATTTGCTTCACAGAGTGCAACTTCTGCATCTTCATAGTCCTTCATCTGTGTAAACATAAGCAGCAAAGAATCAGCACTGTAAATTCTATACAGGTCATTAAGAATTTAATTTTGAATTAAACACACAATCCATGCTCCACTAATTTTGGTATCTTACTTAGTACATGGCATTATTAAATACAACCTAGTCCACATTGCAGAATACAATGGTTTAAGTGAAGAACCGTTAACAAGAAAATTAAGAAGTTCTAAAGATACCACAGATGCAGACAGATAACTGCACTTTCTCCAGACAAAACATAAACAACATACAAAAAATTTACCATCCCAAACTGCTTGCCATTTTCAAAAAAATATTCTGAGAATATAACATATAATTGGCACCACAGAACAAACTCAGCATTAAAAATAACAGATAATAAGCCTACCAGTTAAAAAACAAAAATCAGGCATTTACCATATTAATTGCAAGGAATGTAATAAAATTTACACTGGGAAAATCAAGCAAAATCTCAGCATTAGGCTCAAAGAGCATTTCAGAAATATAAGGAACAAGGAAATTGATATTTCAGATGTGGCTTATCATTTTTGGGAGGAAAGCATGATAGGAGAAGATCTTCATAAAGAAATATGAGGGTAGACTCATGAACTTTGATACTGAATGTAAAGAAAGTCCTAACTTACAGTTTCTAAAACTGTCAAAAGAGGCACTTTAATTGGTACCAGCGAGATCTTCAAGTTAACTTTTGAGATTTGATAATTGTTGCTAGCTAGAATGTGGACAACAGTTCACAAAATATGCGCTAAGTAAGAAACCAAAATTAGTGGAGCATGGATTTGATCAAAATTAAATTATTAATTTGAGCTTCACTGTGATAAAAGTCCAATTAATTTCTCTTCAACAATGTTGGGTCATTATTTAATATGTTAACACCTTTGTGGTCTCTTTTCTTGTGCTATTCCTCATCTAGCAAGACTACGGATTCCCACTTCCTGCTGGAAAGTAAATGGGTGTCAGTTGACCACTACTGTTGTGGGTCATGTTCTGGTCAGTCAGGTGCACCTCACACTCCAGTAGTAGTAGTAGTAGTAGTAGTAGTAGTAATAATAATAATAATAATAATAATAATAATAATAATAATAATAATAATAATAATAATAATAATAATAATAAAAACTCTTACATGTCGGATACGTCAGAAATATATACATTTATTTATATTACAATTCATCCAGCCTATACAAACATTTTTGTATGAGATATTTGTGTAGTTCATTTTTAAACAGTTTCGCTTTTTTTTTGTTTTTACTGAAATCGGTAATTTATTGAATAGTATTTTTCCCATTATTAAGGGATCTTTATCTGTTGACTTCTTATTTACGTTATTCTATGGTAATTGTTTTGTGACCTTGTTTCAGGTTGTGGTAGTGCTTA
Source organism: Deroplatys truncata (assembly GCA_030765065.1). Classification (NCBI taxonomy): domain Eukaryota; kingdom Metazoa; phylum Arthropoda; class Insecta; order Mantodea; family Mantidae; genus Deroplatys; species Deroplatys truncata. The sequence continues at coordinate 52,579,079 of CM060982.1, forward strand.
TTTAAGTTACCTACTCCGTCTTTACTGACTACAAACATGACTACTTTAAAAACATATAAAGATACTACCGTTTGATGCAGCACTTGTCTATATTGTGCTAAGAGTTTTACAAATTTGATTGTCTACTGCATTTTGACCCTGGTCACTTATTCAGTAGACAATCACTACAGTTTATTTACATTTTACAATTTCTTGTCACTAAAATTATCTTGCTCTTTATTTCAGTTTTTTTTTTTTTCCATGTCCCATTTCCACTTTTTTTTTTACTTTTGATTTATTGATTACTTAACCATCACACATTCACTGTAGTTTTCCATTCAAAGTAAGATGCACTACCTCTTACTTTTCTCTTTCCACTGTCCAAAGCCATTTATTTTTTACTTTACACAAAAACTGTCCAATGCTTCTAGCGTCCTTGCATATCATAACATATGTTGAGTTCTAAAGTTTATTTTAAATACAAATCTGTTCAACTTGTGCAAGGAAGTTTGTTGAAAAATTTCCCAAATGTATACTACAAGAAAAACTATGTGGATCACTTTAGATGAGTCACCTTTAACTGAGGCTAAACTAAATAAAATTGCTGGTAAGTTGCATCCATTGCCTCAAAAACTTCTACAGAAATGAGCCTTAAGCAGGTGTGTCTCTCTCCATTGTGAGAAATGCTACAGATCTTTTAAAGCCAAATTCCATTGCTTTACCCAGTTAAAAACTTTAAAATGAGGTGATCCCAATAAGCAAGTAAATTGCTCCAAATAGTTTCTCCTAACTGTGAAGTGCAACGGTATGTTGCTTGTTTAATATGTGTGTTTTTGTATTTGTTAACCCCACGTTGTGGAAGCCAATTTGCGAGTGAATAATGTTTCTTACGTAGTTTGTGTAGCGTAAGTTATTAGAACTTGTAGATCAGGTTGTGCTGCTTACTTCACGCGTTGCCATCTTGTGACGTCATTCATTGGTTTGGTTTGTAGCTCCATCTGGCGTAGCAATTTGCATCAGTTTTGAAATAATTCACTTTAAATGTCCTTCAGCTAGCTGTTTGGGTCGAACATGTATCTCTTACAGGTTGTGAATCGGAAAGGAATCTTTTATCCAGAAATTATACTGATGAAGAAAATTTGTTTTTTAATTTTTATTGCCGAACACGTTCACTAACACTTTTACATATTGATTTAGATACTCGCCAAACTGAAACTGTTTGTAATAACTTCTTACTTATCACTTTTAACTCGCGTACTTCAACTTTGTGTATATTTAACTGTATAATACTTTAGATTCTCGTAATTCTGCTGCGCGTAACTTGACGAACTGACTGACTGAAGACAACGTGTAACGTGCTAGAAATTTAGATGAACTGGGCGACCGACGTGTAAGGTATTGAGAATTTTGTTGAACTGGGGGCGATCTACCACGGACTCGACTTTATATACTCCCACTCCTCGACATGCCTAAAGATTATAAATGAACTGCTATTGGCTAATAAAACGCGCCAACATTAGCGTCTATTTTAATATCCAATGAAAACCACGAATACATATTGCTTTTTAGGGAAACATTCTAGAAGTTTCTACCGAAAACGCGCGAAACATTACATAACTTCCTTGTTCCCAATAACGATAAACAGCTCACCCCCCTCGCTGCATTATTGCGATATTATTGACAGTTTCAGTAAAGCCAATAATTATTTACCAATAATAATTACAATTAATAAACATCGGAAATCAATGTCACATAAAAATACATATTCATATTACAATCATTATTTACATTTAAATAATTTGTGATACAAATTATCGTATCATATGCCCCACTAGAAACATAATTATAAATATTTATAACTTGTTTAGAAATTTTATAATTGTGTTTTTAGTCTCCTAAATCTTGGAACACACGCTATCACTTTCACTTAACACTTCACACGCATTTAACACACGACATATTTATTTTATTTTATTTTTTTTTTTTTTATCTCGCCATTACTTACTGGCTCTGGTTTAGTTAATTTAGATATCAATCTGACATCACAAACTTTTTTATAGCAAATACTTCACCCTAAATTATTTACTTACTGTTTCAAAATGGTTTACACTCTTATATTGTTGACAAAATTTATGCGTTCAAGAATTTTTGTAATTATTACACATATTTACCAAAATATTCACCCTTTACATATATTTAAATCTCTTAAATCTAAGTACTGTTTCACATTTTCTGTTTGCTACATAAGTATTTGTTTCAATTATTTTTAATTATATTTACCAATTTTTTTGTTATTTTATACTTTATTTTAACAAAACTCTTGGAATTGTATTTACGTACTTTTACTTTAATATCATATTAAGTTTCAATCTTTGCATTCTTAATTTTCAAATGTTGTTACAGTTACTAAAAATTCAATTTTTTTTTTTTTTTTTTAAACATTTCCTTTTTTTTTTATATAATTTATTTCTCTTTTCAAATGACATATAAATAATTAACCCTCTTACGTTCCAATACATTTCTCTGCAAGTCATCTTTACCTATCCAGCATTTACTTTACATCTCATTGCTATTTACCCTCCTGGATCAAATTGTGTGTGGCTAAACATTACTCGTAGCCGTAACCTAACCTTCAAATTATTGTTCATGAATAACCTCTTGTATTCATATGAAATTTCATCACATGATAACATTTGAAAACAATCTGATGCTTCCTGAACTACACATCTTTTAACAACTGTCACTTTCAATTCTTCTACTATCTCTTTACTTTGAAAGTACTCTGACAAATCTGTACTAAACTGTACTGGACTGGAGTTTTCATTTTGAACATCGTGGTACAATTTATTTCTTTGCATTACTGTCTCATTCTGTATTTCTGATATTTCCCCTCTGAAATTAACTTGCGCCTCATTTACATCTACATTCATAACCTCTTTCATCTCTCTTAACTCACTTGAAATACTACTCATTTGACTTCCTAACTCTGTACATTCTACATTAACCTCACTTTTTTTGTTACATATTTCCCTGCTCATGTCTAGCATTTTCTTTGAAACTTCTCCTATCTCACTTGCTATTACTTCCTCATTTTCATCTCTAATTTCTGGCATACTACTATCTAACTTCATAACTTTCTTTTCAATTTCTTCACTGCTTTGATCTACTGTTTGCTCTAATTTCTCATTCTTCCTACCAATACTTTCAATTGATTTCCTGTTTTGTTCTAAGCTCTTACCAATATCTTCCCTCAATTCCCTATTATTCTTTTGCATATCTTCCCTTAATTGATCTGTAATACTCTTACTAATATCTTCCCTATTTTGATCTATTTTCTTTTCTAATTTCTCATTATTCTTTTGCATATCTTCCCTTAATTCCCTATGACTCTTTTGCATATCTTCCATATTTTCATTAGTTTTTTTCATATTCTCATTCAAATTTTTCAGCATTTCCATAATCATACTAGTATCAGAATTAATATTTCCTGCTGTTTTATTCTCACTTCCTGCACTAACATTTCCTCCCTCCAATACTACATTGTTTGAGCTTTTTTTTGTAACCTGTATTGACTTACAGTTAACTGTTACACTATCCCCTTCCATCATTGTTTCTTCAATATTACTAGTAGCCATTGTTTTTGTTTTCTAAAAAAAATTACTATACTCTGACCTTTTGTGATGCTGTCTGTTGCTGTTACTTTGATGTCCAGCTTCCTGCCCCATTCTCCTAGATTTGTATGTCGCTTCGATGAATCTGCGTAGTTTTGTCGTCCTGTAGTTTGAATTTCCCTGTTGTCTTGTAATCTCGGAATTACGATGTCCAATTATCCATGTAGTCTGTCCTCCCTGTTGTTTCTGGAATCTGCGTCTTGTAGATCAATTCACTGCTCCATTCATTCCACATCCTGGTTAATTCTGCTACTTTCCTAGTTAATTCTGCTACTTCCTGGTTATTCTGATCCTTTCCTGGTCACTCTTGTTCCTTTCCTGGTCATCTTGCCCCACGTTGGGCGCCAATTTGCAACGGTATGTTGCTTGTTTAATATGTGTGTTTTTGTATTTGTTAGCCCCACGTTGTGGAAGCCAATTTGCGAGTGAATAATGTTTCTTACGTAGTTTGTGTAGCGTAAGTTATTAGAACTTGTAGATCAGGTTGTGCTGCTTACTTCACGCGTTGCCATCTTGTGACGTCATTCATTGGTTTGGTTTGTAGCTCCATCTGGCGTAGCAATTTGCATCAGTTTTGAAATAATTCACTTTAAATGTCCTTCAGCTAGCTGTTTGGGTCGAACATGTATCTCTTACAGGTTGTGAATCGGAAAGGAATCTTTTATCCAGAAATTATACTGATGAAGAAAATTTGTTTTTTTAATTTTTATTGCCGAACACGTTCACTGACACTTTTACATATTGATTTAGATACTCGCCAAACTGAAACTGTTTGTAATAACTTCTTACTTATCACTTTTAACTCGCGTACTTCAACTTTGTGTATATTTAACTGTATAATACTTTAGATTCTCGTAATTCTGCTGCGCGTAACTTGACGAACTGACTGACTGAAGACAACGTGTAACGTGCTAGAAATTTAGATGAACTGGGCGACCGACGTGTAAGGTATTGAGAATTTTGTTGAACTGGGGGCGATCTACCACGGACTCGACTTTATATACTCCCACTCCTCGACATGCCTAAAGATTATAAATGAACTGCTATTGGCTAATAAAACGCGCCAACATTAGCGTCTATTTTAATATCCAATGAAAACCACGAATACATATTGCTTTTTAGGGAAACATTCTAGAAGTTTCTACCGAAAATGCGCGAAACATTACATAACTTCCTTGTTCCCAATAACGATAAACAGCTCACCCCCCTCGCTGCATTATTGCGATATTATTGACAGTTTCAGTAAAGCCGTATATTATTATTTACCAATAATAATTACAATTAATATACATCGGAAATCAATGTCACATAAAAATACATATTCATATTACAATCATTATTTACATTTAAATAATTTGTGATACAAATTACCGTATCATAAGGAAGATTTTATGCACTTCTTCAAAAGATAGAGTGTATTACTGTAAAATCCTTCACACTATAGAAACTTATAAGTCATCAAGTAGGAAATTGCAAGAGTGAGGCAAGTAAGTGAGAATATGTTTATAATATATGCGAGCAATATTAGGTTATGCTATGTTTTACAATGTTTGAATCCCTCATGACATCATCTGTCATCAAGGGGAGTAACTGCCCCCAACTAAGTTACAGGAAATAATTAGACTACTGGTTGAAGTGTTATTCAGAAATTAGAGAAGTGAAGTGAAACAATAATTTAAGTGAAGCTTGAGTCAGTGGATACACTAAAACTTCATTTACTTGAAATATGTTTGATTAATTTCAAGTAAGTGAAGTTTTAGTGTATCCACTGACATATGATTCAGTTAAATTGGGCTACAGGTTATTATTGCTCAACTAAAAGAACAATTATGAAAACTTTACTTTTAATACAAATATTTCATACTATGTAATAAAAGATTTTTTAGGCTTAATGTGTCATTTGTAATTTACATGATAATTCGAACTGCTTCAGGCAATCTCTTGCCCTCCCCCCCCAAGCAGAAATTGAATTGATGCTCCTGTCTGCCATATTTTACTAGAGCCCCCTTCCCCTCATGTCAGACATTATTCTTGCAGATTTGTTCATTTTTCTGCTTTGTTTGTTGTTGAAGTGCTATACAATGTTTTAAGATAGACAATTATTAGCTTACATTATGTTGCATCTGGTATAAGAAAATTATAATTTTGCTTTTTGATTCAGCAATGTAAAGTTCAGGTGTATATTGCTATTCATGGCTTAAAGGAGGGAGGGAGGTAGGAAGGAAGGAAGGAAGGAAGATTTAATACCTCTATATCATTTTCTTCTCTGACATCTAGCGATGATGTCCATTTTGACATAGTGTGTTTTAACAAAATATATATTACTTTTTCTACTACGTATAGTAAAAAGGGGAAGTATTTGTATTCCACCCAAATATTTGATATCGATATTTCACCAGAAATACACGTTTTGAGCCCCCTGAATAAAAAAAAAGTATTTTTTTTAAAAAGGTCTGTGTGTGTGTCTGTGAACAGCATAACTCAAAAATGAAAAGTCGATCAACACCAAACTTGGTATTTAAGTTCAGTACCTTCCAAAGATGCAACAAAGATTTTCAAGAAAATCTCCTCACTTCAGACTACCCTTAAATGGACATTTTCCAAAATTTTGATTTTTTAAAAAATGGCTCTAATGATTTTGATTAAAATACCATATATTAAAGATATTTACACGACAAATAAAATGTATATCTTGAATTTTCTGGGAATAGTCTGTGAAGTCCACTTCATTTGGAAAAAATTTTGTATAATCAAGCATAACTGGTAAACTTTAAGCGATAGACAAAAACGTACTACACAAAAAAAAGTAGATCTCTTTAAGACACACAATTTATTTACAGTAAGTTTTTTAGTGGTATAGTGGTTTCTGAGATATTCGTTATTAAAGGTTCAAATTATTAATTTCTTGTCCTTTCAACATTCAATTGTTTCTCGTGATTGCATGGAAACAATATGAAGTTTTAAGGCCAGCATATAGCTTCCAGTTCTTAAACATTTGATTATCCATGATCCTTTAGTATATATAATGAAATGTGTAATGTAGCTATTTCTGCAACGGTTTATCTGGATTAAAATGTAGTAGATAGAAAAATATGCTTGAGTAAGAATAATTTGTATACCCACTAATAAAAGATAGAGGGTAGAGAAAGTCATGTGAATGTACCACATGAGATATACTTTTTTTTCATGAACTAAGTTTTTGTCTATCTCTTTTGGTTTACCAGCCATACAAAAATGTAAACATTCATTCAGAATAAAGAAGACTTAACAGGCTATTTGAGAAAGTTATAGACATACATTTTATTATTCATGCAAATACGTATCTTAAACATAGGATTTCAATAAAAATTCTAAAACTATTTTGATAAAATCAAAACTACATGAAAAATGTTCCATATAAAGGGTAGTTAGGGGTGAGAGATTTTCTTGAAAATCTTTGTGTCACTCCTTGGAAGAACACTCAGTTTGGTGTTTATGCGGCTTTTCATTTGAGTTATGCTGTTCACAGAAAAGCAGACCACACATTTCTTTTTCTACTAGTTTTTTTCAGGAGGTGATTCAGGGGACCTCAAATCAAGAATTTACAGTGAAATCTCGATATTAAATGTTTGGATGGAATGCAATACTTCCTCTATCTACTATAAGTAGATAGTACAGAAAGTAATGAGGGAATGAACATGTGATATATGTAGTGCTGACAACCCTCAATGTCATACTGCATCATGTTAAGACAGCCCTTTCTGAATGTGCACTGTGCTGCTTGTTTGAGTCTAAAAAGCCAATGTTTCCATCATCTCTAGCGAGGTATGGATTTTAGTATCTCTACTGGCCATGCTGATTAATTTTTATTCTTCACAGCAAGGAAATTCTGTGTGGCAGTTACCATATTACTTAAAGATGCTATATTACATAAGCAACTAAGAGGACAAGAATTGTTTCACAACAATGATTTTATAATATAAGAGGTACACCAAAACTTGTTCCAATTTTGGCTGCCTATTGTAATTCCTACATTAGCCCAAATGGAGTTGCACAGTATGAAGACTTGGTGCAATGACCAGATGAATTGCGACAAATTCGTCTTAAGCAAAGCATTACTAAAATCTGACCAAGATTCTTGAATAACACGATATGTCTTACCAAATAATAAGCTACTCCAAGTCCGAGCCATGATAATGGACTAGGTGAAAGGCTGGTTATGTCCTTATAAACATGTTTGGCCTCTTGAAACATGCACCTCTCTAGATAGATGGTTCCCAACCTTAAAATTGAAAAATGTAAGCATTTTCATTCTGCAACAGATTATGCATACTTAGAAGAAGGGGTTCATGTGGTATTCATGGATGCTTTAATGAGAGAAGTTTGTCTTTTGTAGCATACCAAAGGGCACAAGGCCAAATTTGGTGTACTATTAAAAATGTAGTATAAAACATCACATGATTACATCCTTTATCATTCTATCCATGGTATAACAGACTGCCAACTACGTACAATGGCACAAAATAATTTCAGAAGAAATCAAATACTTCTTAATAGAAAAATGTTTGTATAAATTTGAGCATTTATAAATATGCATGAACTTCTTCTCATATCTGTTTTTGTATTTGTTTTATTAATTGTACCTTTTATAATGTCATAAACTTGTATAATTATATTGACAGCTAGTAAAGACAGACTGACAGACTATAGGTAAATGCCTGGTATTCTAGAAGCTATTCATATAAAAGTTTATTTTTCTTTCTGTTTCTGTTAATCATGATCAAAATTAACCAGACATAGTTTCAAGTAGGTAAAGCTATGGTACTACCCATTTTGTTGTTTGATTAAATTTAATCTAACAAGGTATAGCTATTTAATAATTTTAATGGCCTATAAATAGCTGAATAACAAGACATTTATGCATGTATATTTCAATACAAAACACTCAAAATAGAAGCCTGAAAATTACTCAGTGTTATTAATTGGAACCACTTATAGATCTGTCACTGAGAGCAAATTTTGCAGATGAAATGTTTTGGGTATGACTACATCTTATTGTGTTAATTGAAGTTTTTCAAGGAAAACAAAAGCAAATTGTAGGGTTACTGACCTGCAGAGAGTTGGACACGTGAACTTCTCTTACTAAAAGGAGACAAGCCAACAAATTTCAGTTAACAAATAAACCTAACCTTTACTACAATCAACACAAGATCTGTCTGTTACTTGATTCACTTATTAGAAAGTATTACAAGTATTTTTGTTTTTCTTCAATTAACCAACTAGCTATTCTACATAGGTGTACATACAAATCATGTTCAGTGAGATTGCCGAAAAGAGCTCTTTGGTTTGTTATAGGCCAATGAAAAATACATGGGGAAGGGAAATATATAGACATAGTAAATAAAGAAGAGAGAGAATCTATTGCATGGGTAAGAACTGGAGCATGAAGGCTAAGAGGGTTAAGACAGGGTATTCCTCAAAATCAATGTCCGATATGTGGTGGTAATGAAGACATTGAACACATAGTATTTAAGTGCCAAGGAACAGAAAATTGGAGAAGAGAATTTTTTAAAAAGAAGTGGTTGAAGGGGGATAGAAATATGCTTATAATTGAAATGATGTGCAAGGACGCTAGGAGCATTGGACAGTTTTTGTATAAGGTCAAAAATAAATGGCTTTGGACAGTGGATAGAGAAAAGTAAGAGGTAGTGTATCTTACTTTGAATGGAAAACTATGGTGAATGTGTGATGGTAAAGTAATCAATAAGTGAAAAGTGAAAAACAAGTGGAAATGGGACATGAAAAACTGAAACAAGATAATTTATTGACAAGAAATTGTAAAATGTAAATAAACTGTAGTGATTGTCTACAGAATGAGTGGCCAGGGTCAAAGTTCAGTAGACAATCAAATTGTAAGTCTCTTGGCACAATAAATATACAATACATTGTTAATATGGTAATTTTGAATGTTTCAGATATTCTGCTAAAGGGCTTTTGATTCTTCCAGATTATAGCAGCTGAAAGTTAAAGTGTGTTTATTTGTTAGCAGTTGGAAGATGCTTCATTTTTATATGCACCACGTATGGAAGCCAATTTGTCGTGGTCACTTCGTGTTATCTTTTGCTGGGCGCCTGTTATTGTATTACTACTTTGAATGTTGGGTTCATTGTCCTTCGGCTAGCTATTATTTCTCGGTCAAGCAAATCTCTTGAACAGGGTGTGTAAACGGAAAGGATTTGTTACTCAAAGATAACACTGATAAAAGAATTTGTTTTTACACTTTTATTACTGTCACAATTAATTAAGTTCACATATTGACTCGTGATACATGCCAGACTGAAACTGTTATATTTTCTAATATCACTATAATCACTTATTTACTTCACATTATTAATTCACGTGTTTCACATTTATAACAAACTTTAAGACGCGAGAGATTCTGTAGAATTGCGTAACGTGTACTTTAAGTATGTTTCCGTTGAACTACGCGACGTGTAACTCACGAATACTTATGTTGAACTGATCGACGTATTACACGCGAATGCTTCTGTTGGACTGAGCGATGTGTAACGCGTGGATGATTTTGTTGAACTGGGCAATACTTGCCTCTGGTTTTAGCTTTTTATACTCCCTCACCCTAATATGCCTAAAGATTATAACCGAACTGCTATTGGTTAATAAAACGTGCCAACATTAGCGTCTATTTTTATATCCAATCAAACTTATGAACACAAATGCTCTAGGGAAAATATTCCCTCCATTTCTAAGAAAAGCACGCCAATCTGACGTCATTTGTTTGTCTCTTCTAATTAATATTCAACTCACCCCCCTCGCTCATTGTTATCCACTCTTATTGTCAGTTTCAGTGAGGCCGTGTAAACTTATTTCCTAACAATGCTTATAATTAACAAACATCTCAAATCAATGTCATACAATAATGCTTATTTACACTACAATCACTCTGGCATTTACATTATTGTGATAAAAATTACTGCCACAAAGTACAAAGTATGGTTTCAGCTGCCTCAAAATTAATAGGCAAGATATAAGAAGATTCCATCAGGGTTTCTAATGACTGATGAAGACTACTTCATAGAGAGATATGCAAAAGGAAATCCACCACAATGACATAGACTAGAGAATGAACATTTATGTTCAAAAGGCATGACTACCTAATGATTACTTCATACCATCATGCCGTGCAGGTAGTAGCAGTGTATTAATAAAGTTTTGTTTGAAGGTCTTTCTGAGTATGCTTGGAATTTCAAAATTCCAAGTTGAACAACTTATGTAGGAAAGTTTTTCTGACTGGAGCTTCCTCTAAAGAACTGAGATGGGGTGTCCACTGTTCAAAAGCAATGAAGGATAAATGGATGCATGTAAAAAGTTTCAAGTCCCTGAAAACCATGGATTTGCATTACTGCCAAGGGAATCAAAATGGCAAGATCTTCCCAGTCATTTGTCTATAACACATCTAAAGAAAGCTTACAACAACAGAGTTGGAACTGAAAATGAAGTATGAATATTTTAGAAAGGCGTTTGTTGAGAATTATAATTTTGGCTTTGGATTACCAGCAACAGACCAGTGCTCTATATGCATGGAATATAAAGAAAGAACTAAGGAAACTCTAGATCCACAAGAAATAAATGCACTGTGAGTGAATTATGAAATTCACAAAAAGGGAGTTTTCAATTAATGTTAGTTCATTAATCAACATTAATTGAACTACTAAGAGAAGACAGTGACAATGAGATTATGTATTCTTCTGACTGCCCAAAAAGTCTAATATTTCCAAAGATGTCAGATCAATCTGTCTATAAGTCATCCTCCATGGTCTAGGGGTAACATGCTAGCCTCTAATTCCCAAAGTCACGAGTTCAAATCTGAAGAGGGCGATGGATTTTTTTGGGTGTGAAAACCTTTAGCTTGGCTTTCTTCAAAAGGGAAGTAAAGCTGGTGGCCCTGTGTCTTAGATTTATGGCACGTAAAAGAACTAAAGCCTGATAAAGAGGCCTCTGAGCAAAATTTCCGGGATTTATGTCCAATTTAGAGTGGGACGCTAAGAATCATGATAGTTAAAGAGCATCCATAAATAAATCCCAATTTCATTTCAATCTGCCTATTACCTGGAGGCAGTTTTATGTAAACAACTTCACAATGTGTTTGTGGTCTTTACACTCTGAACTTACAGTGGAAAGCACATTCATATATGCTTGGACAGAAATGGAAGGTACAAAAGAATCAAGTGAGATCGCTTCATGTGTACCCACAACTCTCAAACATACCCTACTCAGACAATGTTGACATCATCAGGTTGTTTGCAGAAGGGTGCCAGTAGAAAGAACAAAAATATCATCCTAATCACTGCACTGCTGAACTGGCTACTGATAGAAGTGGCACAAAACCTCACAATTATACTGTTGTACTTCCCTGTGGTGGACACACTTACATTCCCTCAGGTAGAGTGTTGAGTGTGATAAAAGGAAAGGTGTATAAAAATTATTCACCCTAATGAGCACAGCGAAAACTTCAAGGAGTCTGGCACTGTCATGAGAGAAGGATTGAACTTTGAAGTCTCATGACTGAAAGATGGCAATAGAGGCTGCAGTGAAGAAACTTAGTAATTGGCATTTCCAGTTCTTCCCTTGTAAAAAATTTTAAACTCAAAAGAGAAAAAAGCAATATTATATTGGTGCAAGGAGAGGTGACATACTTAACAGATTTGGGTGCTCTTCGTACAATAGCCGAAAAGGGCTATTGAATTTGGGAATCTCCACACCTCATTATGCTCCTCTAAAACCAAATAAAGTAAGGCTGTTAAAAAGCTATTAGAAAAACCAATGAAGACCAATGGATAATACTTAAATCTCTGAGATATTATACAAATCTCATCAATGAATCTCTTCACATGAATGCTCATGCTGCTAATCATCATGATAGTGCTAATGTTCTTGGCTCTGAAGTTGGATAACTTATGGGAGACAATGTATGGGTTATGAAAGGGGTATAGCACAAATTGTATATATGTTTTAGAGCACCACGTTGTGGATGTTTCTCACGTAATGTTGTTTACCTCACGCGTGGAACCATCTTGTGTGACGTCATTCGTTGGTCTGGCTCGTAGTTCCCTCTGACGTAGCAATTTATATGAATTAGTTTTAAGGTTATGTATATTGTCTTCCGGCCAGCTATTTAGGTAGGCATTTAATTCTTGCAGGTTGTGAAGCGGAAAAGGAATCTTTTATCCAAAAATTACTAGTGAAGAAATGTGTTTTATAATGTTTTATTGTCGAACACGTGCACTAACACTTTCACAAATTTATCTAGATGATCGCCATACTGAAACTGTTTATAATAACTTCTAACTTTTAACTCACGTACTTCAATTTTTGTGTATAAGTGACTTTGTAATATTTTAGATCTTTAATGATTTTCACTGCGCGTAACTTGACGAACTGAGCGATCAACGTGTAACTACGGGAGACGATGTGTAATGCTTCGTGAATCTTGCCGAACTGGAGGACGCTCTCCTTTGAGCATGGCTATTTATAGGCTTACCTCAAGATACACCTAAAGATTATAAATGAATTACCATTGGCCAACAAAACGCGCCAACATTAGCGTCTATTTTACTATCCAATGAAAACCACTAATACATATTACTTTTATAGAATATTCTGGAAGCTTTTACCGAAAAGGCGCGAAACATTACGTAACTTCCTGGTTCCTGGTAACGATAAACAACTCAAACCCTTCATTGCAGTATTGTTATTGTTAACAGTTTCAGTAGAGCCAAAAATTATTATTTACCATTAATAATTACAATTATTAAACCTCTGAAATCAATGTTACATAAAAATACATATTCATATGTAAATAATTATTTACATTAAGGTAATTTGTGATACAAATTACCGTCTCATATGCCCCACTAGAAACATAATTATAAATATTTATAACTTGTTTAGAATTTTATAATTTGTGTTTTTAGTCTCCTAAATCTTGGAACACACGTAATCACTTTCACTTTACACTTCACACGTATTTAACACACGACATATGTTTTATCTCGCCACTACTTACTGGCTTTGGTTTCATTGATTTAGATATTAATTTGATATCACAAATTTTTTTTTTTATAGCAAATACTATACCCTAAACTATTTATTTACTACTACCAAATTGTTTACTTTAAGCTGTTGACAAAATTTATACATTTAAGATTTTTGTAATTATTATACATATGTACCAAAATATTCACCCTCAACACAAATATTTACATCTCTTAAATCTAGGCATTGTTTCACATGTTCTATTTACTACATAAATATTGGTTTTAATTATGTTTACCATTTTTTTTTTTTTTTTTTACTTTATCTTAACAATACTCTTGGAATAGTATTTATGTACTTTACTTTAATATAACATCATGCTTTATTTCACATGTTCTGTTACTATTAAAAATGTTATTTTCCTCTCAAACATTTAATCATGTCCAAAATTTATTTCTCCTTTCCTATGACGTACATATTTATTTAACCCTCTTACGTTCCAATACATTGCTCTGCATTTCGTCTTTAACTATTCAGCATTTATTATTTATCATCTTTGTCTTTTGTTTCACCATGATCTTCATGGTTATATGGTTTAAGCATCTCAATATGGAACTTTCCTATGCTTTTTCGATTTGTTGGATTACATAACTCATATGTATTAGTTCCATATACTTTAACAACTTCATATGGTCCATGGTATTTGAGAAACATTCGCCAATAAAGTTTATTTTCTTTGTCGGACAATTTCTTGGTTTTAACCAAAACTAAATCTCCTATTTTGATCCTCCATTCCTTTCTCTTCTTTTCTTCATGTTTCATTTTTCTTTTTATGGCTTTTTTCTTCATCCTCTCAAATGCTTTTCGGAACATCTCTTCTTCTGTTGGTGGTATCGAATGCGCATCTGGAATGGCTCCTGGGATTGTTTTACACATTGTATTGATCTTCTTTCCCAACTTAAGTTCACATGGTTTATATCCTGTCACATTGTTTATGGTTTCATTTAGTAGATTCTGAACGAAGTTCACGTATCCATACCATTGGGTGTGTTTTCGATGACATAACACCCTTAAATAATTTGAAATTTCCTTAATTTCCCTCTCCACTGGGTTGGAGTTCGGTCTGTATCTTGACGAAAAATATTGTTTAATGCCATTTTCTTTAAGTCCATCCATAAATTTTTTTCCTGTGAAGTACGAAGCATTATCGCTCAATACAGATTGAATAGGTCCTTCTTCTACCACATATGACTTAAGTAATCTATTCAAACATGCTAAACCTGTAGGTTTTCTCAAAGGGTAGATTCTTACATATTTGCTGAATATATCATAACAGACAAATATATATTTATTTCCAAATTGACTTGGAGGCATCGGACCATGAATGTCAATACTAATTACACATCTCGGCTTATCCCTTATAACCGAATTAGTTTCAAATGCATATGCTGCATTTATTTGCTTTGCCTTCTGACACAGGTTGCAGCACGATATAAATTTGCGAACTTTTTGACGCAATTTGGATATGTATAAATTCTCTAAAATCATAGAAGTTGTTCGGTCCGTCCCTGAGTGTGCTAACCCTTCATGAAAATTCTTAATTAGTTCCTTTTCCATGCTTTTCGGAACCATTACCTTCCAACTAGGCATTTCTTTTCCATGCTTTTTGTATAATGTCCCATCTCGAATTGCTATAATTTCTTTCTTTGCCTCCTCAATCAATGGTGCATTTTCTTTAAGTTCAAATAATTTTGCATCCTCATTTTGAATTTCCCCCATATTTTTCAATTTTCTAATCATTTCTTTGCTTAAAGGAATTTCAATTGTCAATATTTTGACTTCATTTCTAGGCCTTTCAATATTTTCGGGAATTTGTGGGTTGTAGTTCAATCTTGACAGCAAATCACTGAAGGTATTATTTTTGCCAAGAATGTGGATAATCTCAATATCGAATGCAGATATTGCATGAATATATCTAGCAAGTTTTCCACTACATAATCTACACCGTTGTATGAAAGTTAAGCTTATGTGGTCTGAATATACTTTCACCTTTTTCTGATAAATATAGGTTTTAAAACGAATTAATGAGAAATATAGTGCTCCAATTTCTAACTGAGTCACTGAAGAATTCCTCTCGATATTTGTAAGTCCTCTTGAAGCTGTACTAATGACGTGAAAGTCATTATTGATGTCTCGCTGCCCTAAAATTCCGGCGTATCCTTGCATTGATGCGTCGACATAAATCTCATATTCCAAATCTTCTCTGGGCCTCTCAAGTAATATGGACTTAGCAAAGAGTTCCTTTACTCTCTCAAAACATTTTTGATGCTCCTCTGTCCATCTCCACTTATTGTTCTTTCGGAGTAGCTGCCGCAGTGGTTCTATCTCCGCCGAATATCTTGGTACGAACTTACTCTGAAAGTTCAATACCCCTAAGAGACGTCTAATTTGTTTTACGTTCCTGGGTGGCGGAATTCTCATTATTGCTTCTATTCTTTTCTGATCAGGTCTTATACCTCGTTCATCCACTACATAACCCAGAAAATTTATTTCCTTAACACAAAATTTTGATTTCAGTATGTTCACAGTCATACCATGTTGTTGTAGTTTATTTAACACATAATGGACATTATTCATGTGTTCTTCAAATGTTTGACTAATGATTAAGAAGTCGTCAATATACTTTATTAAAAAGTCATCTGCAGAATTTCCAAAGATATTGTGAATGGCTCTCAAAAATCCACTTCCTGAGTTTTTTAAACCAAAAGGATTTACACAAAAGCGATACTGAATCCCTGAGTACTGAAATGAAGTGTAATCACGCACTTGCGGATCTAATTCCACTTGCCAATATGATGCAGTGAGGTCAATGGATGTCAAAAATCTTCCTCTTGAAAGTTTTGTAATTAGTTGTTCAATTCCCTCACTTTGAAAATGATCTGGTTTCATATACTTGTTGACATATCTACCGTCTAAAGTTAATCTCAAACTACCATCTCGTTTAATACTCCAGCAGATTGAATTTATGTATTGAGAATTACTTTGCTCAATAATCCCATTTTCTAACATGCTATTTATTAATTGTCTAGCTTTGTCTCGAAGACTTATAGGTAAATTGTCATACTTGTGCCTATATGGTGGTACGTCTTCTACTTGAAATGTATGCTGATATACATTACATCTGCCCGGGATATTACTAAATACTGAACTATTGTTCATCAAAACGTCATGAAGAATTTGTTTTTGCATTATCGTAAGATTATAAGCTTCTTCACACTTGTGTGTTATTTCCTCATTTCTCTTCTCCTTCCTGCTGTTGTTTGTCTCGCTCACATGGTCGTCTTTTGTTTGGATTGTAAATTCCTCTACATCTTCTGGCATTTCTGCTAACTGTTGAAAATATGGCGTGGTATTCCCTTCATATTCTGTGACTACCTGCTTTATCTGACTATTTCTATCAGTTTCTGTTATTTGCACAAAAAACTCTTGGTCACAAATATTTTTCTCATCCTTTGTCATCTCGATTACAGAAACTTTTTCTTTTATAAATGGTACCCTTATTTCTCTATCTTCTTTTGTTATTTTTAACTCTTCATGTTTAAAATCTATACATGCTTCATATTCATGTAGGAAGTCACATCCTATAATTATGTCACAAATCAGATGGTTTACAATTAGAAACATAACCTCAAAATTCTCTCCGCCAATAAGTATGCTAAGTAGAGCTTGTGTTTTTATGACCTGTGCAGTTCTTCCAATTGCAACACGACAAACTAAATTACTAGTGGGAAGAGCCATAATCTTGTTACCTTCATTAATTAAATTTATGTAAAATTTCTGTGAGCAAATTGAAGCTGATGAACCAGAATCTACAGTTGCAATGATTTCTTTCTTCGCAATTTCCATTCTAACATGAGGTGACTCAAAATTTTCTCCCTTATCTTTTGTTGCTGTAATCTTATTACAGGGTGTATGTGTAGGCGTATGATTTGTATTGGTAATGGATACTGAATTATTAAAGACATCCTGAGAACCTACTACACAGGAGTCTGTTAACAGTTTTCCTGGTTATTTCCATGTTCACGTACGGGAATGCCATTCCTAACAGGCGCTAAATCTATCTCCGTGTCGCTACCATTGTTTTGAGTTCCCCTTCCTCGAGTTCGAAATCCTCGATTTCTGACATTTTGTCCCCTTGGCACGTAATTTTCTTGCCGTTCCTCAGATCTTTCTCGGTTATTATTTTCCCTCCAGTGAGTGAAATTTCCCCTCTGTCTAGTGTACCTCCTTCCATAATTTTGCCCTCTTTCAGGCAATCTTTCTGTCCTGACATAATTTATTTGTTCCTGCCGGCCTGGTCTCCTATCTATCCTTGATCTTTCAAATTGTGGAACGTATGATTGATACCGTTGTCTGGTATTAATTTCATGATGTCTGTCTTGTCCTCTTATTTGTTGATAATTACCTTGGTAATTTCTTCTATCTCGTACATCTAAAAATCTATGTTCCCACTCCCGAGACATATCTTCTTCCTGTTGTTCCAAAGCTGTTATTAATTCTGTCATCTCATAGATGTTCCGTGGTTTTGCAATCAATAAGTAATTTTGTATCCTGATAGGATAATGCCTTGCGAGCAAACTCACAAAATCTTCCTCACTTATTGGAGGTGACAAGTTTCTAACCTGACTTGCATGTTTTAGTAAGTAATCAGTCATCGATATTCCCTCTCGTGGATTAAATTGACCATGACTAAGCATTGCTCGTATTCTTTGCTGTACCGTAACATTCCAAAATCTGTTCATGAATAATCTCTTAAAGGATTCATATGAAATTTCGCCCCCTGATACCATTTGTAACCAATCTAAGGTTTTCTGGTCCAAACATCTTTTGACAACTATCATTTTCAATGCTTCAGGTATCTTTTTAATTTGAAAATACTCTGATAATTCTGCAATGAACTGTACTGGACTGGAGTTTTCATTAAATTTTGGAAGTGGAAAATCACTTAAGATATGATTGTAATTTTGCAAATTCCCTATTCCCATATTTAAATTCTCTAGTGTAACTTGTGCACTCTGAGTTTCAGCATTAGCTATAGATGAAGCTGCCGCATCACTCACATTATTTGTCATACCTGAGGAACCACCTCTATCATTATTTTGTACATCTGACACATGCACATCACATATATTTGCCCTTGAATTCAATTCTAACCTATTTATAGTACCCTGCAGATTTTCTATTGTCTGTTCCAATTTTTTATTATTCTCATTTTGAACAGTTTGGTGTTTGTTAATTTCAGAAGTTAGCTTTTGATTCAAATCTTTAGACAAATCTTTAACTTCTTCAGACAATTTATTTCTCTGTTTTTCTGACTCCTTCTGAACTTCAGATATTTCCCCTCTGAAATTAACTTGCACCTGTATTAAATCTGCATTTGTAGCCTCCATCATCTCTTTTAACTCACTTGAAATGCTACTCATTCGGCTACCTAGCTCTGTACATTTTACATTAACATGCTCTATTTTATTGTTAACCTCACTTTTTTGGTTAGATATTTCCCTGCTCATGTCTAACATTTTCTTTGAAACTTCACCTATTTCATTTGCTATCATTTCCTGATTTTCATTTTTCATTTTAATCATACTACTATCTAGCTCCATGAATTTCTTTTCAATCTCTTCCCTGTTTTGTTCTAAGCTTTTACCAATATCTTCCCTCAATTTCTCATTATTCTGAGTAAGTTTTTGTTCTAAACTCCTATCAATATCTTCCCTATTTTGATCTATTTTCTTTTCTAATTTCTCATTATTCTTACAAATTTCTTCCCTCATTTTTTCTAATTTCTCATTATTCTTTTGCATATCTTCCCTTAATTCCCTACTATTCTCATTATTCTTCTGCATATCTTCCCTTAATTCCCTATGCATATTTCTCAGCATTTCCATCATTATCATACTAGTATCAAGATTAACATTTCCTGCTATCCTATTCTCACTTTCTACACTAACATTTTCATCTTCAAATCCCAAAAAATCTGGGCTATTTCCTGTACTTTGTATTGGATCACAGCTAACTGTTACACTATCTCCCTCCATAATTATTTCTTCTGTATTATTGGTAGCCATTGTTTTTATTATCCTACCGCTCCTAAGTCTCATTTAATTACCTTTTTGATGCTGTCTGATGCTGCAGTTTTGATGTCCAGCGTTCTGCCCCATTCTCCTAGGTTTGTATGTCGCTTCTGCGTTGTATCGTGATGAATCTACGTCGTTTCGATGTTTTCTTGTAGCTGAATTACCCTTCTGTCTCGGAATCTGCGTCTTGTAGGTCGTTTCACTTCTGCTTTCGCCTCTTCCTGGTTATTCTTGTCCCTTTCCTAGTCGTCTAGCCTTCCTTTCCTAGTTGTCGCCCCACGTTGATGCGCCAATTTGAAAGGGGTATAGCACAAATTGTATATATGTTTTAGAGCACCACGTTGTGGATGTTTCTCACGTAATGTTGTTTACCTCACGCGTGGAACCATCTTGTGTGACGTCATTCGTTGGTCTGGCTCGTAGTTCCCTCTGACGTAGCAATTTATATGAATTAGTTTTAAGGTTATGTATATTGTCTTCCGGCCAGCTATTTAGGTAGGCATTTAATTCTTGCAGGTTGTGAAGCGGAAAAGGAATCTTTTATCCAAAAATTACTAGTGAAGAAATGTGTTTTATAATGTTTTATTGTCGAACACGTGCACTAACACTTTCACAAATTTATCTAGATGATCGCCATACTGAAACTGTTTATAATAACTTCTAACTTTTAACTCACGTACTTCAATTTTTGTGTATAAGTGACTTTGTAATATTTTAGATCTTTAATGATTTTCACTGCGCGTAACTTGACGAACTGAGCGATCAACGTGTAACTACGGGAGACGATGTGTAATGCTTCGTGAATCTTGCCGAACTGGAGGACGCTCTCCTTTGAGCATGGCTATTTATAGGCTTACCTCAAGATACACCTAAAGATTATAAATGAATTACCATTGGCCAACAAAACGCGCCAACATTAGCGTCTATTTTACTATCCAATGAAAACCACTAATACATATTACTTTTATAGAATATTCTGGAAGCTTTTACCGAAAAGGCGCGAAACATTACGTAACTTCCTGGTTCCTGGTAACGATAAACAACTCAAACCCTTCATTGCAGTATTGTTATTGTTAACAGTTTCAGTAGAGCCAAAAATTATTATTTACCATTAATAATTACAATTATTAAACCTCTGAAATCAATGTTACATAAAAATACATATTCATATGTAAATAATTATTTACATTAAGGTAATTTGTGATACAAATTACCGTCTCAGTTAGTGATGGTGATTTTGTTATGTAACAAAACATTTTATCCATGTAAAATGCAACTTCCTTAAAGGAAATGGAACAGTTTAGTTTTCTCTTCATTGTTGTAACGATTATATTCCAAGCATGTTTTAAATAAATACATCTAATAGTTTGGTTATGAAACTTGGCTTCCTGAAATAATTTTGTAACAAAAGTATTTAAATCCACAAGTTACCTTTTCAAAACTCACCAAGTTCTTATTCATGTTCCAAAACACTTTAACCACATTTTATATGCTTCTTTTTCTCAGTTTGTATCAAAAATAGTTCTGAATTGTGTGGTGCAGGAATTCAATTTTATGCTTCCCTGGAAGCACTGATAAAAAAAGCAAAAGTTTAAAATTCATACTTTAATCATATCCATTTTTTGTTATTCCTGAAAAATTTATGCTTTGTAGGTTGGTCAGTTTTGGAATTGGATATGTCCTCCTCTTATGCTGCATTCCAGTAAGCACTTTTGCACTGTTCTTGCAAGAAAGTCAGAACACTAAGGGGCTATGTTGTTGGCTTTAACCTTTTTCAGTTCTGGCAGTTGTAAGTGAATTATACAGTTATTCTTTTTGGTGACTACTCAAAATCCTAACATTTTTGCCAAGTGGTACTTTTTGAAGGTGATAATAAAGCTTTATGCTCAATTTTTAGATAGAAAAACAGGCATATTTTGAAACAGTTTCATAGAATTTACAGTATAGCATTTATTAAAAATATCAGCATTTTTGTTAACCATCCTACTGAACTAAATGTCATACCTCTAAGAAGGTTACTCTAGATTGAGTATAAGGATTTTTTTCCATCCGTATATAAATACATACACCCTTGCTTGACTGTAAACACATTCCTTGTATTGACATTCCCTCATTCTGCAAGCCTAGTACCAGCAAAACTTGCACGAGTGAGGAATGAAGGATTTGCATGTATGGAGTGTGACTGAAAAGCTTTAAGGCTGGGCTTATAATTTTTAAATAGTAAAACTTACAAGCTATTTTGATGGATCCCTTTCAAAATATCAGAATGAATATACTGATTCCAACAGTGTTTTCAGTTTTGGAAGTATTCCCAGAAGTTGTCATTTTTTGGGTGTGAAGAACCATCTCTATATTTGACTGGAGGTCCTTAATGGTGTCAGATTGCTTCCATTTGAGTAGTAATTTAAATTTTGAAAACAAATAAAAACCAGTAGTGGTTAAGTCTGGAGAATATGGAGGTTGAGGAAGCACAGGAATTGAGAACTTGCAAGACATTCTGTGATTAAGAGAGCAGTATGGGCCTGTGTATTATCATGGTGGAGGACCCAACTCTTGTCTCTACAGAGAGTTCTTTTTCTCTTGGAAACATTTTCAAGCAAACACTCAAGAATACTTTTATGATGTTCTTTATTGTTTGCCCCCTAGGAGCATATTTACAGTGAACTATACTTGAGGGGGGGGGAGAAATAAATAAATAAATGCATTTTCTTTAATTTTTATCAACTTTGCCTTGCATTATTGGCTGGGCAAGTCTGTGCTCTTCCACTGTGAAGACTGCTTTAATTTCAGGGTTATAGCCATAAATCCATGACCCTATCCCTTTATAGAATGGTGATCTCTGTACTTCCCATCCACTTAAGGTTCAACATAACATGGATCATTACCATGGGAAAACAAGCCTTATGGATTATATACACTGGTGTGCAAAACCTAAGGACGAGATGGGTATAAAGTAACATAACAAATGAACTACTTGGTGGAAGTAGATGAAGATGCGGGAGTATATTGCCAGAGGTCTCTCACACGTACACAGAAAGCTGGACATCACATGGCGTGAGTGTAGCGAGCCTATAGTGCCAAATGGGCCTGGTCCCGCAACATGGGCCAGTTGAACGAAACAGGTCAAGACGTGGTCGACCACACTCAACTACAGCAGCAGATGACCGCTACATTGTGCAACAGGCAAGAATGGATCCATGCCAAACAACATTTAACAGGACAGCTATGCAGGCAATCTCACGATACACAGTGACACGGCGACTACACAGGGTGGTCTCTTTGCCTGACAGCCAGTATGTTGTGTTCCATTGACATCCGCGGCACTGTTTGCGATGGTCCCAAGAGCCTCAAAATTGGACCAACGAGGAATGGGATCACGTGGTCTTCTCAGATGAGAGCAGATTCAGTCTAAGTAGTGATTCTCGATGTACCCTCATCTGGCGAGAGGTAGGAACACGTAATGAACCCTGGAACATCCTTGAACATGATCGTTTTGGTGGTCCCGGTGTTATGGTTTGGGAAGGCATAATGTTGTATGGGCGCACCGACCTCCAAACCTTTGAACACGGTACGCTTAGTGGTCAACATTATTATGATACTGTACTCCTTTCCCATGTGCATATTTTCAGGGGTGCAGTCGGCTCTGACTTCATTTTTATGGATGACAATGCACAACCGCATTGAATATCGCAGGTGGAGGATCTCTTGGAACAAGAAGATATGCGGCAAATGAACTGGCCTGCCCCTTCTCCAGATTTAAATCCCATCTAACACGTGTGGGATGCTTTGGGGAGATGCATTTCAGCACATCTGCATGCACCAATGACCATCCAACAGTTGTGGAGGAATGGAATGCCCTACCACAAGAACTGCTTACCAACTTTGTGGCCAGCATGGGAGCACGTTGCAGAGCATGCATTGCTGTCCGTGGTGATCATACACCCTTTTAAGCACAATGTATCTGTTTTTGTAAATCTAGATAGCCATCATATGGCATATTGACTTTAGTGTAGCTTATGGTCTATGAATAAAAGTGGCATTTCTGTTCATCTCATTGCATATTTTGTTTAGTTGCCTACTGTAGCAGTTCCCTCTATGTTTGATTCAAGTTTCATCGAGCTATGTTACTTGGCAGTGTCACAGCATGCGAAGATTACTTTCATCCTTAGGTTTTGCACACCAGTGTACTTGCCACCTAATTAAGGTTCAAGCTTCAGCATAACATGGATCACTCTCAGCAGAATATGAGCCGTAAGGAGAGGTGGATAAGCAAAGGTTTTATCCTATAAAAGATTAACAAACCTGGATCATTTACAGCCCAAATGATTAATTCCTGCACACCTGAACATGATCTCCTTTTGTTCTTCCAACAGGAATTTTGGAATGTATTTTAAAGAAACTCAGTGCATGTTTAAATCATCATTTAAAATTTTTTGAATCACATTAAAGCTCAACTTTAGTTCATCAGCCATGTTTCTGATGGTAAGTCAATGTTCAGAATGCACCAACTCACAAATTCAGCCAATGATGAGGTGCAAGATCGACCAGGCCAGGGTTCAACCACAAGTGATTCTCAGTCATCATTACATTCATATGACTTTCTCTACTTTCCATCTTTACCTATCTACTACATTTTAACCCAAATAAGCCTTTGCAGAAATAGCTACTTAGCACATTTTTTTATAGATAAAGAGAACAGTAGGTAATTGACAAATGTGTAAGAACTGGACACTATACACTGGCATTAAAATTCCATACTGTTTCCCTGCAATTGCGAGAAACAACTGAATGTTGATAGGACTCTAAGAGAATGACCAAGTAATAACAATTCAAACCATTAATAACGGATATCTCAGAAATGGCTTATGCCACAGAAAACTTATTGGAAATAAATTGTGTGCTTTAAACGGATTTACATTTTTTGTGTAATACGTTTTTGTCTATTACTTAATGTTTACCAGTTGTACGAGATTATACAAAATTCTTTCTGAATGAAGAGGACCGCATAGGCTATTCCCAGAAAATTCAAGGTATACATTTTATTTGTCATGTAAGTATCTTTAATATATAGTATTTTAATCAAAATTTTTAGAAACCATTTTTTTTTAAAAATTAAAATTTACAAAAAAGTGTCCTATGTAAAGGGTAGTTGGAGGTGGGGAATTTCGTTGAAAGTCTTCGAGTTGCATCCTTGGGAGTTCCTTAAATTCCAAGTTTGGTAGTTATCTGGCTTTTCATTTTTGAGTTATGCTGTTATATCACATATACAGACACACATTCAGCAAGTCACAGAAACAAACTTTTTGGGGTTAATCATAAATAGTAGTCTGAAATGGAACAGACATGTCGAGAGAGTCATAAAAAAAATTAATACGGGCTTATATATTTTAAAACAAACAACACAAATAATGGATAGAAAAAGCATATTATGCCTTCATCCACTCCCGCTTAAGTTATGGGGTTGTTCTATGGGGTACAGCACAGAAATCTGCAGTTTTAAATATATTCAAGTTGCAAAAAAGAGCAATATGTATAATGTTAAAAATGAAAAAAACTGATACATGTAGAACTGCATATAAGACACTCAATATTTTAACATTACCTTCACTATATATATACAAATGTATTAAATTTGCTGTAAAAAGTTTCAATAATCAGAACAAAAATATGAACGTTCATAACCATAATACCAGAACAAAAAATAACTATTTCAGAAATAGAATAAGAGGGACACTAAATCACAAATGCATAGAAAATACATCAAAGTTATGTACAAGCATTTACCTTCACAAATGAAACAGATAACAAATGAAAAGATAAAACTAAAAGCCATAAAATCCTATCTGACAGAAAATGCCTTCTACTCCTTAGAAGAATACAAAAAAGCAAATGTAAACGCACTGTAAAATATGGTATTTTTTCACCTCTCGTTTTCTTATATGATGTATATTCACTATTATATTTTTGTATAATTGGACAATCCATGTAAAATGTAGTTACATTGGAGAAATAAAATACAATATAATACATACAATGCTTTTTTTGGATTCTGGGAACCTCAAAACATGTATTTCAGGTGAAATCTCAGTATTGAATTTTTGGGTGGAATGCAATATCTTCTCTACCTACTATGAACATGTTAGAGAAGCAAAAACTGAGAGTGGAGAATTTGTTTGGGTCTTTTCAGGGACAAAAAAGCTTTATTTTCATCACCCTCACATTTCAGTACCTCCAACCCTTGAGCTGTGGTGCTTCCAGACTTAAAGCTTTTTAATCACACCTCATATGTGCACTTGTTGCTGCTACTAATCTAAGTTGCTTTATGGATGGAAAGAGATGATGATTTTTTTCAAATCTTGAGCTATATGAGTTATTCATAAGTAGGGTGTTACCTTAAGCCGGTAAAATGGACGTTTCTTGGTCTGTTATAAGACTCAAAAGAAAACCTATAGTATTGCATGGCCTTTTCCTTATTTTTCAGCTTAAAGTAGCAATGGCCAATTAGGCATGATAAACAGCAGTCCTGTATGAAAAGAAAAATACTCAAAGGTAAAATCTGCTGCTATTCTAGCTGCTTCTAGAATAACACTAATATGAAAAAACTCATGATGCAATTTGAATAAATGTATGGTTTTTTAAGAGAGGCTTACCATTCTGTATTGCTTAACAGCGGTATTTAAGTGTTCTAATGCATCCTCGTACCTTTTCTGGAAATAATGACTCACTGATAAATAATAGTAGTAAGTCACAGAAATGCCACGATATACCAACTCCTGAGCTAGTGCCATTTCCACAAACTGTAAGTACAAAAGCAAACTGCTAAATGCTAACAATTTTACCATTAATAAAGCTACAATGCTGAACTTGAAAAATTATCCTTAAAACATTATTAAATTATTACTTTCGTAAGCCCTACCCTAAGGCTGGAAAGTTCAATCACATTTGAAAAATTCAGTGCCCCTGAAGTTGGATCTGGCCATCCATGTCAATGCTCTACTGCTGAGCTACCATGATAAGTCATCCAGGCATGCATCAAACTAGTCTCATCTGAATACATGAATCCCAAATCTCCAGATTTCAGCTATTCCAAGATACCACTTCTTAAGGGCAATTTGAATGCAGCAAATACATTTAATTCCAGGCTTCTAGTCAAATACATTATTTCAAATTCAGATCTGTTTAAAACTTAAGATACAAACTTACTCCTATGTCAACTATCAACATTATTGATATTTTGTTTCATTAAAGTCAAGTATGCTGTAAATTTGAATTGTTATATGCAAAATGTTCTTTAGTCTGTGATACCTAGTTTTGAGAAAAACAATCTGTCCCTTACTTCATTCATTCATATGATTCACTTTATTTCATCCTTAAATCATTATGTGTATGTTTAGGTTTCATCAAATAATATAAAATGAATACAATAGCATATAATATAATGTACACTAATATTATGAAGAGAAAGAATATATGTGTGTGTATGTGTGCATGTGCACACACACATTAGCTCAGTTAATCTTGAAAACCAATCAACTGATTTTTATATTAATATTAGGGGACACTTTTTGTGAATAAACATAGATTTTACCAATTCCAGCCTCAAAGGAGAAAGGGGATCTTAAAATCTTTAAAATGCTTATTGGATCCAACAAAATAATAACTCAGCTTTCTGGCTTCTCAACCTAGAAGTTCCAGGTTTTATTCCTTGGATGTGAAGTTTTTCTTTAATCAGAACTGTTATCTATCCTCAGGGACTGGATGTGTGACTGTGGGAATGAATGTGAGTATTATAGTTTAAAAACTAGCATTAAGAAAACCTATAGTTCAGTGTTCAACCTATCAGTTGAGTCTCAAGTCAAGCCCCCAATACGATCACAGAAGTGACTATTAGAAAAAATCTGATGTGTTACACTCACATGACTTTCTCTACTCTTGTACAAACTATTTTTACAAACGCTATTCTCCATATGCTTCATGTTAATCGAGATATCGAGATTTAATCTTATTGCTAATTTTCTTGTAGATGCAAGGGGAATTGGTAGGCTTTAAGTGATAGTCAAATATTTTAAGAGCTGGTTGCTATGTGGAGTATTCCAGTCTCTTTGCATTACCAGGACCAAAAAAAAAAATAAATAATGAATTCCCATTTGAGAAAAAGTGTAAGTATTGGAAAATTTAAGGGAATAACAAGCAATATCTCGAAAATGGTTCACTCAACAAAAACAATGTATATGGCATAAATTGTGTATTTAACACGATCTACATTTTTTGTGTAGTAAAATTTTGTCTACTCTTATGGTTTACCAGTTATGCAAAAGTCGTTCATATTGAAGAATACTTTTGGAGACATTCCCAGAAAATTCAAGATATACATTTTATTTGTCATGAAAATATCTTAAACATATGATATTTTAATAAAAATCGTTTGAGCCATTTTTGAGAAAATTAAAATGTTCGAAAACTGTTCCATGTAAAGGGTAATCTGGGGTGGGGGGATTTTCTTGAAAACCTTCGTGTCGCATCTCTGGAAGATTCTGAACCTAAATACCAAGTTTGGTGTTTATCTGACTGTTCGTTTCTGAGTTATGCTGTTCACGGACAGACACACACACATACACAGACACACTGATAGACACACACACACACACACACACACACACACACACACACACACGGACATGTTTCCAAAAATGCTTTTTTTGGATTCAGGGGGCCTCAAAACATACATTTCCGGTGAAATCTCGGTATTGAATTTTTGGGTGGAATACAATACTTCTCCTACTTACTATATGTAGTAGAGAAAGTAAAAAACTAACACGTTTCCTTAAAACTTTCAAAGATTACCCCTACCTATATTTTCCACACCTTACATATGAAACTGCAATGTTTGCTCTATATGGACAAAAATTTGATCTCTCATGCCTTAGCATCCCCAAAAATTATAGCTGTCTTACAAATGTCAGAAACTACCCCACTCATATTTTCTGCTTCTTACATAAAAAACTGCACTGCTTAACCTATCTGGAAAAATCTTTGGATGCTTATGCTTTAGGGTAAAAGCTATAAGTGGAGTAGGACACCTTGTGGACTTTGACCTACGAGAGATCTATTGCAGCTACCACTCCCCAGGAGGAAGGGATGAAATGAAGGAACCAGAGAAACCTAGAGGCTCCAGGCAGACAGACCACAAAGTTGCATGATATTCCCTAACAGTTCCTGGTGTGAAGACTTGTCCTACTACTGGAGCTGCCCAGAGAAAGCAATGAACAACCCATTAACCAAGCAGCCCTCTAGTGTCCACGGGGTACACTCTTTCCTTTGAGCAAGCATCTGTGCTATCTGTCTAGCACTGTCACACACCAGAAACCTAGCAGTACACCTGAAACATGAGAAGGAAACAGAATGTATGGCAAATGATGGAAAGGAAATCATGTTAGTTGAGAAAGAACCCCAGCATTCACCTACCAACCAGAGAAAATCACAAAAAAACCAAGGTCATGGTGGGCAGTTGATGGGAATCAAATCCATGAACTCCTGAATGTGAGCCTCACACATTACTGTGGGGCCATCTCACTTGGTTATGCTTTAGGACCTGACTGAAATTACAACTTTCAAAAATTATCCCACTCATATACTCATCCCATTTCAGTTATCTGGAGAAAACTGTGGTCACTTACACTTTAGAACCTGGCAAAAATAATAGTTTCTCTAGTAACCTCCAAAAAATACCTATAGATTCAAATCTATATCATTTGATCAAGTTACCCAAAACTTTGGCCACTTGTGCTTAGGCCTCCGCAAAAATTATAGAACTACTTTACAGTGTCAAAAACCATCCCCATCTTATTT
Organism: Deroplatys truncata; assembly: GCA_030765065.1. Taxonomy (NCBI): domain Eukaryota; kingdom Metazoa; phylum Arthropoda; class Insecta; order Mantodea; family Mantidae; genus Deroplatys; species Deroplatys truncata. Next base: position 52,608,747 of record CM060982.1, read on the forward strand.
TCAGGTTTTTGCATATAAAACTAAACCATTTGACTAATCTGAAATAAACTTTTAATTTGATGCTTTAGGACCTGATGAAAATCGTAGGCCTTATAGAAATACCCTGTATCTTTATTTTAACTCATAATTCAAGTCTGCACCATTTACCTGCACTTATGTGGTAAGACCTAGTGAAAATTATAGGACATAAAACCTTCAAAAAGTGCTCCTGCTCACATTTCAATCCTTTATGTACAAATCCTAACTGATTTGAACAAAACAATGCAGACTGATTACCCTGTGTTCAAGGCTCTGTGTGCTGGTTACAGTACATAGATTAATACATTACACATGTGTCTGTGAGGACATAGTAAGTGTTAAAACATCAAACTTAGAAATGCACGTTTAGTTGAAATTTTTATTAATTTTTATTTTTTAATTTTGGTTTACTTTCCACCAAACTTAGGGTTGTTACTTCTGTCACTGGGAGGTACACATACTTTATATAATTCTTAAATATATATTTCAAACAAAAATTGTACCTATGTAATACTGGGTAATACAGATATGTACCAAAAACATATTGTCATGGCTAAAGTGAGGGGTTGCTTAGACAGTTTGCATTGCACTTTTTGAATTATATAAATACTATACCATTTTGTGGGGGGCTCTTCTGTTAGCTAAAAAGATTATTAATCCCATTCCTAACCTAAAAAAGCACTAGTTTTCTAACCTGGCCATACCGCACCTGGTTGCTAAGGAGGAAGGGTGGGGAAAAGAACTACAGGCCCTTTACATCTTGATGGGAGTGGGTGGGTGGGGAAAGAAAACATCTCCAGCACTTGAGAGGAGGATGGGTGGGACAAAAGGAAACATCTGAGGCACTTGAGTTGATTGGGTGGGAACAAAAAGGGAAGTACCAGGGTCAAACACGTGGCTCTTGCATTTAAAATATAGGGAGCCCAGAGTCTCCACCAGATGTCACCATGGGTTTTAAGGGGTGAAGAGAAAGTGGAGGGAGGGAGAGGTACCACAACACAGGTCCAGATACTAGGGGGTAACTAGGGGTCACAAACCTGGCTCCTATGTCATGTGGCAGGCATAATCTTCAATGGCTAAGGTAAACATTTGTATTCCATAGCCGTCCGTGACCTTCCAAATGTTTCGTTAAAAGCTATATTAACTTAATTGGGTCTTATCATGCAAGTCTTTAGATTTTCTCTGGTCATATCTGCATCCTCTTCTAGAAGTCTTGACTAGTCTAGAATTCCCCGAACTTATGCCCATTCCTATTTCCCCCCAGGTAGGCTAACCGGCCTGTGTGAGGACAGGAAGTAGGCTTAGCAAGTAGCTTATTTGGTTCCCATTCCCATGGGCCACCCTTCAAATCTCTGCAACATCTAGTGGTAGCACTGGTTTATTGAGTGCCCCCCTCCCTCAACCGCTCAAACCTCCATGACATCTGGCAGAGATGCCAGTTTGCTGAGCACCTCTCCCTGCACCCGTTCATCTCATCCATTAAAATAACTGTGACAATATATTCACACATAAGAATATATTATGTAACCCAAAAAATACATAAATAAACAAAATTAAATAAATAAATGCAAAGGATTAAAGAGTAACATGAATTCTCTTTTAAACAGATGAACATTAATCACTTAGTTGGTTTATGCAATCTTAGCATTATAACCAGATTGTTAACTGTATGCAACCCTTGTACAGCAGGTACAGAAGCATAATAAACTTATGAAACAAATTCAATCTTATTTCTTCTTAATCTGTAAAATTCTGAAGTCTTCTGTAACAATGCACTTTAGATTCTTTCAATTTGGGTTGGCAGTACAGATAATGACTTCATATACCAGCAACCAAAAATTTGTTAATTTTCATTCATCCTGATATGCTAACACTACAATTACTAAAAGTTTAACACTCTCTCTGACTATGAATATAGGTTATGGTATAATCCTTTTGAACTTGTTAAATCAATGTAAATTAGTGGAAAGTGCAGCAAACCAGAAGTAAAAACAAAACATTTCAGATTAAGTTTGCAATCTCTTGGCTTTCATATTGTTAACCATTAAACAACTGCCATGGAAATCTTCCTAAAATGTATATCTACCGTAACAATTCAAAACTTATTAGCCCACCTCTGTGTTATGGGGAAGCATGTCTACCTCACATTCAAGAGGTCCCAAGTTTGAATCTTAGTTTGAGTGAGTTTCTTGGATAAGGTTTTTCTGTGGTTTTACCTTATCCTGAAAAGATGAATGTCAGATAATTTACATAAGCTATGTGGACCCTGGGCTCATTTGAGTATCAATTTACCCATTGCATTTATTCATCATCTGATTTAACCTACCCGGTTAAAGAGCACTTATCTTAAAAAACGTTGCATAGGAATTTGATATATTTCTTATACACTCTGTAAAATGTACACAATTTGTGTATAATCTTTGTTATCTTACTTATGAAAATTTAAATAACCAATGTTAAAATGCATGATGGACCAAAGAAAGAAAAAATAGCAACTCAAAATAATGTGTTAAAAATTGTAAGAATTTTGTTAGCATTATGGAAATAAATATACTTACTTATGAAAATTAGCACACTTGCTATTGCTCATATGCTAAATAGTTATGTCATAACTGAAAATAATATATCTGCCTAAGTTAAAAAGCAGATCACCATGTATCAATCTTATGGTTTTCCAAGATGGATACTCAAATACTCAAATTTATTCACTGTTTGATTTCAATACAGAAATACTGACTTCATCAACAATACAATTATTAGCACAAAAAGAACAAGTCTAATTAGATGTAATATACAAATACATAAATCCTAATTTATTACATGAGTAGGTACTAAAGTAAATTTTGGAATTGTAAACATAGTGTACTTCATAAGAAATCTTATAAACTAATTAATTTCTAGATATTCTTCCACTGAATAAAAACAACCCTGTATTAAAATTTTTTTCAAGACTGTTAGGGTTTTAACTTTTTTTAAATATGTGGGGAGCTTATTAAAAAACTGAATGCCATTATAATGTAAACTTTTTTCATATAGGGTTCTTTTATGACCTGTAACGTGAAGTTTAGATTTATTTCTTGTATTACAGTCATGAATATCAGCATTTGTGTTAAAACTATTTTGCTGCTTATTCATTGTTACCAGAGTTTCAAAAATGTATAGCAAAGGAACAGTCAAGATATTAACAGTATGAAGTAAGATTTGCAAAGGTTGTGTTGCTGCAAAGGTTTAACATTATTCTGATTCCCCTTTTTTGTATTATAAAGATTCTATTTTTATAACTGGATTTTCGCCAGAATATTATACCATATGATAAATGGCTATGGAAATATGCAAAGTAGGCCATTTTAAGTACATCAAGATTAACTGAAGTTTTAAGGGTATATAATGCAAAGTATAATAATGAAGGCCACTCAGAAAGTTTGTAAACTTGAAAAATGAATGATGGCAGAAAGAAAACTTACACTACGTGATCAAAAGTATCCAGATACCTGGCTGAAAGTGACATACAAGTTCGTGGCGCCCTCCATCAGTAATGCTGGAAGTCAATATGGTGTTGGCCCACCCTTAGCCTTGATGACAGCATTCACTCTTGGAGGCATACTTTCAATCAGGTGCTGGAAGGTTTCTTGGGGAATGGCAGCCCATTCTTCATGGAGTCGGTGAGGCCTGGCACGAAGTTGGCGTTCCAAAACATCCCAAAGGTGTTCCATAGGATTCAAGTCAGGACTCTGTGCAGGCCAGTCCATTACAGGGATGTCATTGTCGTTTAACCACTCTGCCACAGCCCATGCAGTATGAACAGGTGCTCGATCGTGTTGAAAGACGCAATCGCCATCCCCGAATTGCTCTTCAACAGTGGGAAGTAAGAAGGTACTTAAATATCAATGTTGGTTTGCGCTGTGATCATGCCACGCAAAACAACAAGGGGTGCAAGCCCCTTCCAGGAAAAACACGACCGCACCATAACACCTCCGAATTAACTTTTGGCACTACACACACTGGCAGATGATGTTCACCGGGCATTTGCCATACCCACACCCTGCCATCGGATTGCCACATTGTGTACTGTGATTCGTCACTCTACACAATGTTTTGCCACTATTCAATCGTGTAATGTTGACGCCCCTTACACCAAGTGAGACATCATTTGGCATTTTCCTGCATGATATGTGGCTTCTGAGCAGCCACTTAACCATGGAATCCAAGGTTTCTCACCTCACGCCTAACTATCAGTGGAGTGGATCCTGATGCAGTTTAGAATTCCTGTGTGATGGTCTGGATAGATGTCTGCCTATTACTCTTTACGACTCTCTTCAAATGTCAGCGGTATCTGTCAGTCAAAGGACGAGTTCAGCCTGTACGCTTTTGTGCTGTACATGTCCCTTCACGTTTCCACTTCACTATCACATCAGAAACAGTGGACCTAGGGATGTTTAAGAGTCTGGAAATCTCGTGTACAGACTTCTGACACAAGTGACACCCAATCACCTGACCATGTTCGAAATCCGTGAGTTCCAGGGAGAATCCCTTTCCGCTGTTTCACGACATCTAATGACTACTGAGGTCGCGGATAATGAGTACCAGGCAGTAGGTGGCAGCATAATGCACCTAAGTTGAAAAACGTATGTTTGTGGGGTGTCCGGATACTTTTGATCACATAGTGTATATCAGGTCTCACTTCTCTTCCCTACAAAAACTGTGGGATTTTTCATCTCAGGTACTCTGTCCACAGAATCATTACCTCTTCTCTATCTGCCTCTTGTAACCCCCTTGATTGAGGTAGAATATTCCCCATCCTTCATCCGTGTCCGTTCTTTATCTGTCATTAATGAGCTTTACTTGGCATCAATGTTTAGCATTACTATCAGAGTAACCCCACAAAAAAATGTGTCATTCTTTTATTTGCCACAGATATCAGATTTTGTTAGAACATGTAATTATAGGTATCATGTTTTGCAAAAATTCTGATTTTTCTACCACTTCTGAGTGCAACAGAAATTGGAATATGAAAGAACCATATAACCATTGGAAAGGTAGCTACTTTAACTATATGAAACAATATACTTCTCAATTTTATCAAAATCTGTAGTTATCAGCTTTTGAAAAAATGCTCAATTAGCCTTTGGTTCAAAGAGCTCAGAGTTACCGAATATTTGTCTTTTCTAGATAAGGGATAATCATGGAAAGAAATTTTATCCAGCAGTTCACCTCTACTATCATTTGCATTCAGACTGTTTGGATTACTATGATCTACTTTTGTGACTGAAGCCCTTTCCAAATAGCATTATTCATTAATTAATTTTGAAGATTGAAAGCTAGTAACAGTGATGTGTCATAATTTAAAATAAAGAGAGTTGGAGGTTGTTACACTACATCACTAAGGTGACCTTTTAGTGATGTAGTGTAACAACCTCCAACTCTCTTTATTTTAAAGCATTATTCATTTCATAAAGCTACTGTTCTATTTATAATTATTATGGACTATTTTGGGCAGTTTGTTTACCACCACTAGCTACTATAATGCCTTTATTGTTACTACTACTGCTGCTGCTGCTGCAGCTACTGCTACTACTACTGTTACTAAGAAATTAAAATTAAAATATGTTTGAAAAGAATCTCTTGATTATCCAACAGAATTTTCTGTTCTCTGAATTCAGCATATTCAAAATCTATAACATTTATTATAATGTGCTTCTAAACTATATACACAAAAATCAGAATAAATACCTGTTTTATTTAAAATAAAGAGAGTTGAGGGTTGTTACACTACATCACTAAAATATTCTTACTTGAACGCGTTTCGGGAGACGATTTGTTCCCATCGTCAGCATTTTCTCAACTGATTTTGCCAGTCATCGTCTGGGGGATGTGTGTGGCTAGTGGTGTTCTCTGGTGCTGGGCTGATGAACCTCCAAAGGCTGCTGGGTGGCGGCAGTTCGAAATTCATTAGATGATTCCTGTGTTTGACAATATGTATTTTTTCCCAGATGTCCAATTCATTGCTGCTGTTGATCGGTTTTAAGAGTTTTATGTTTGGAGTGATATCATGATTTGAAGACCAGAAATGATGTGCTACTGCTGATTTATCTGGCTGCTTTTGGTAAATGCATCTCATATGCTCTTTAAGTCTTATTTCAAGATTTCTTTTTGTTCTTCCTATATATACCAGGTTACATTCATTACAATCAATTTGATATATACCAGCTGATTTATCGTTGGGGATAGGGTCTTTTGTTCTGTTGCATAGTAGTTTCTGTATATTGCGGTTATTCTGTTGAGACAGGGTGATGTATTTTTTGAAAATCCTTTGAAATTTATGATGTGTCCAAGGATGATAAGTGAATTTTCTATATACTTGTGGTTTTTGTTGTCTGAGTAACGTAGCCATTTGTTGGATGTATTTCTGTCTTTCAAACCTTTTTATCTTCTTATCTATTGTTTTTTTCTGGTATCCATTCATAGTGGCTATGTTGATAATGTGTTGGTATTCTTTCTGGTATTCCTCTTTCTCCATTGGTATATGTACTAACCTGTTTGTAATACTATTTAAAATTGCATGTTTGTGGCTTGTAGGATTGTAGCTATTGTTTTTAATATAATTTTCTGTGTGCGTTGGTTTTCTGTAAATGCCGAACGTTAGTTTGTTGTGTGCATTATTTCTGATGATCCTGATGTCTAGGTAAGGTAATTGGCCATTTTCTTCTTTTTCTATTGTGAATTTAATAGATCTTTCTTGTAAATTTAATAATTTCAAAGCATCTTCTGAAAGTTTTTTTGGAACAATAGCAAAAATATCATCTACATACCTATACCAGGTTTTGAATAGATGTGGGAAAGATTTAGTAATATGGCATTCAAAATGGCTCATATATAGTTCTGCTAAAAATGGTGAAAGGGGGTTTCCCATAGTTAGGCCTGAGGTTTGTTGAAAGATTTTGTGATGGAATGAAAAGAAATTTTGGTCCAGACATAATTTACTACATAACCCAGAATACATAGAAATCAGCAAAAATCCATTAAACGATTGCACCAAGTCACTCCAGAACACATTGATAGAAACCAAAACATTAACAAAAACCGAAAAATCCAGAATTAAACCAGATTTTCCCACCATACCTAGGTTATATGCATTACCAAAAATACACAAACTCGGCAACAAAATGAGGCCCATAGTGAATAACATAAACTCTCCCACATATAAACTAGCAAAATGGCTTTCAAATACCTTCAACTCCATGCCTATGTTCAAAAGTCTTAGTATAAAAAATTCATTAGAATTAACCAGTCACCTTTCAAATATAAATATATCACCCACAGACATGATGGTATCATTTGATGTCACTGCACTCTTCCCAAGCATACCAAAGAAGAATTATTACCACTCCTAGAAAATTGGATATTAAACAATGGCACACCTAGAGCACAAACAGAAGATTACCTAAAACTTACAAAATTATGTCTGGACCAAAATTTCTTTTCATTCCATCACAAAATCTTTCAACAAACCTCAGGCCTAACTATGGGAAACCCCCTTTCACCATTTTTAGCAGAACTATATATGAGCCATTTTGAATGCCATATTACTAAATCTTTCCCACATCTATTCAAAACCTGGTATAGGTATGTAGATGATATTTTTGCTATTGTTCCAAAAAAACTTTCAGAAGATGCTTTGAAATTATTAAATTTACAAAAAAGATCTATTAAATTCACAATAGAAAAAGAAGAAAATGGCCAATTACCTTACCTAGACATCAGGATCATCAGAAATAATGCACACAACAAACTAACGTTCGGCATTTACAGAAAACCAACGTACACAGAAAATTATATTAAAAACAATAGCTACAATCCTACAAGCCACAAACATGCAATTTTAAATAGTATTACAAACAGGTTAGTACATATACCAATGGAGAAAGAGGAATACCAGAAAGAATACCAACACATTATCAACATAGCCACTATGAATGGATACCAGAAAAAAACAATAGATAAGAAGATAAAAAGGTTTGAAAGACAGAAATACATCCAACAAATGACTACGTTACTCAGACAACAAAAACCACAAGTATATAGAAAATTCACTTATCATCCTTGGACACATCATAAGTTTCAAAGGATTTTCAAAAAATACAACATCACCCTGTCTCCACAGAATAACCACAATATACAGAAACTACTATGCAACAGAACAAAAGACCCTATCCCCAACGATAAATCAGCTGGTATATATCAAATTGATTGTAATGAATGTAACCTGGTATATATAGGAAGAACAAAAAGAAATCTTGAAATAAGACTTAAAGAGCATATGAGATGCATTTATCAAAAGCAGCCAGATAAATCAGCAGTAGCACATCATTTCTGGTCTTCAAATCATGATATCACTCCAAACATAAAACTCTTAAAACCGATCAACAGCAGCAATGAATTGGACATCTGGGAAAAAATACATATTGTCAAACACAGGAATCATCTAATGAATTTCGAACTGCAACCACCCAGCAGCCTTTGGAGGTTCATCAGCCCAGCACCAGAGAACACCACTAGCCACACACATCCCCCAGACGATGACCGGCAAAATCAGTTGAGAAAATGCTGACGATGGGAACAAACCGTCTCCCGAAACGCGTTCAAGTAAGAATATTTTAGTGATGTAGTGTAACAACCCTCAACTCTCTTTATTTTAAATTATGACACATCACTGTTACTAGTTTCTAAATCTTCAAAAAAGTCAACCTGTTTTATTGCCATAAATACAAAACTAAACAATCGACTTTGTGTGCTTATCTGAACCTAAACTTTTAACAACTGCAATATTCAAGCACAGAAGCAATCTTGGTTCAAGGTTATACAAATAATGATAAAAAGGATCCATATTTATAGCACTACAGCATTTTTAATTAAAAAACACTATTAAAAGCATTGTCTTAAAATAATTTCCACCACAAATACTATTTTGATAAGCTTTAAATTAGTTATATTAGTATTATTGTAACACAGTATATTTTATTTAATAACATTACTACATTTTCTATATACTTGCATGCTATGCATATCTATTTGGGGAATGCCCCCCTGAATATAAGACTTCTTATTCAGTAGTGGTGCTAGAAATTAGCCATTACTGTTTATATTTTCTGCAGTATTTCTCTAGCAATAAACAAAATTACATTAAATTAAATTTACCTCAAAAGCACGTATCCTCATAAAAATTATTGTTGCTAAGAGAAATATACTGTAATTATTATATGAAAGGGGGTCCCATTGATAAAATATTTCAGGCTGGTGACATCTGGTGTATTCAACATCTGCAAAACATTTCTTTGCTAAGGAAAGAAAAAGTAAACAAGATAAAGGGTATGAGTATTAGATAAATGCATGAGTATTAGATAAATGCAACACGTTAAAAAATGTTTTGCGGTGCATGAGAAAAAACACACAAATATACATACAGTCATCTTAGTCTATATGTAGGTATCTCTTTGCATCACACATGACCCTTTTCTAGTTCTAAAATACACAGGATATAGTTGACATTAGGTTCCACCATTAAAGTCTTCATATTACACACCTTTCTGAATATGTTTTGCTAATAAGAATGTACTCAGATTGGACATGGCTGAGCAGTACAATGTTACATAAACACTAAAGCAACACTTTTCCTCAATGTCCTTGAAACTGCTCAGAATAGAAGGAAATGTTACTAAGATAATTTAATTAAAATTACCTCTTCTATTACCTAAGAAAAGGTGGTGCATACTTCAGTTAAACTCCATGAATTACTCAAATACAAGGGCTGTCCAGAAAGTAACTTCCATTCATGCATATTACGAGAAGTAGTAGGGATAGCACCGCCATTTTGACATCAGCATGTGCAGTGGCTCAGTACGCCTCTAGCTGTGCAAGGTGGAGCATCGTACTGTCATGTGTTTACTAGTTATAACCTAACAACATGAGCACCGAAATAACTAATCCCGCCAAGTATGAGGTGCTTGTGAAGTGTGAAAAGGCTAAGAAGAGCAATCCAAAATAAACGTCGTGGTCCTCTGACATCTGTTGTGTTTTTACATGACAATGCTCGCCCTCACACAGCAAACAGCACAAATGAACTTTTGGCCAAGTTCAAATGGTATGTTTTCGACCATCCCCTGTACAGCCCGGATTGGCTCTAGTGACTTCCATCTGTTCCCATACATGAAAAAGTGGCTTGCAGCTCAGCACTTTGGCAATTATGAAGAGCTTCAAAATGCCATGACAGGTTGGCTTAGTTCAGAATTTTATGCAGATGGTATTTCAAAGACTGTGAAAAGGTATGAGAATGCTTGAATCTGTTTGGAGACTATGTAGAAAAATAGAGAAGAATAGGGAAAATAGAGAAAAATAGAGTAGTTTTCAGATGTACACATAATAAAACTTTTGTATGTATACTGGTTTCATCTTTATTTCAGAATGGAGGTTACTTTCTGGACATCCCTGGTATAATAGGAGCCAGTTATTATACTTTTTATATACATTGTCAAAGTTGGAGAGGGTAATTTCTATTCTTTTTGCAGCATTCCTACTGTATAGAAACAGGTAAGAATGATTTACTGGTATCATAAAAGACTTAACATCAAGTTCATCATTGTGGTGATTGTATGTCCTACTTATGCACACTGTAAAAATTGAGGTTTAATAACAAATCTGAACAATGAAATATGGGCATATTTATTAGTACTTGTTGAGTCAATACAGTCATATTGCTTCCACTTATCAAAGCACTTAATGGCTGGACTGTCTTAGCTGAGAATGTATGCACAGAATCCATGGAACATGTCCTGTTTTTGGGTACAAAAAAAAGATTGAGTTTTATTTATGGGTGCTCTTTAACTGTTATGGTCCTTAGCATCCCATTGTATATTGAGGTGAAAGACTAATTGTGCTCAGAGGCCTCTTTATCAAGTTTGAGGTTCTTTTACATGCCGTAAATCTATGACATGGGATCACTGCCTTTACCTTTCTTCCAAAGAAAGCCATGCTAAGGATTTTTAAGCCTGAAAAAACTCCATCGCCTTCTGCCGGGTTTGAACCCATGACATTGGGAACCAAAGGCTAGCATGGTAACCACTACACCATGGAGTTTTTTGGTACGTGGAGCATTAGGAGTGTGTATTGTCGACTCAACTAGTAATGGTTATTTTCTGCACTGTGTGTAAGTTAGTTATTTTGAAGTTTAAAAGATGTATATTTGTTTCAATATATTGGGTGTTGGAGGGTTTAGAATGCAAATTATAAGGGTGTGTAGAAATCTGGTGAACAAAAGTTCTATTATAATTTTGCTATCTGTTAATGGTTTTAGAGTTATTATTTAATGATGGTTTGCAACACCAATATTTAACATTGTACGTTGGAGGTTAGGTCTCTGCAAGGATAGTTTTCTAGCCAGTTGCACATGCAATGTTGCCGAAAGCATTCCCATGCAGCATGCCATAATTATTCTACCTTTAACATTCCTTTCTAAGAAAATTTGATGTGATACATTCACATGACTTTCTCTACCATCTATTATTTATTAGTTAAGTGTACAAACTATTGTTACTAAAGCTTATTTTTATATCTACTATGTTTTAATCCAAATAAACCTTTGCAGAAATAGCTACATTACAGATACAAAGGGACAGCAATAGTCAAATGTTTTAGAACTTGACACTATATGCCGGCCTTAAAATTCCACACTGTTTCCATGCAATCCTGAGAAACAACTGAATGTTGAAAGAACTTGAAAGAATGACCAAGAAATGAACAATTTGAACCATTAGTAACGGATATCTCAGAAATGGCTTATGCCGCAAAAAAAGCTTATTTCAAATGAATTGTGTGTTTTAAAGAGATCTACATTTTTTGTGTATTACATTTTTGTCTATCGCTTAACTTTTACCAGTTATGCAAGATTATACAAAATTCCTTCTGAATGAAGAGGGCTTCAAAGGTTAGTACCAGAAAATTTAAGATATACATTTTATTTGTCATGTAAATGTCTTTAATATACAGTATTTTAATCAAAGTCTAGAGACATTTTTTAGAAAAATTCAAATTTTTGAACAATGTTCTATGTAAAAAGTAGTTGGGGGTGTGTCGCATCCCTGGAAGATACTGAACTTAAATACCAAGTTTGGTATTTATCAAACTTTTTGTTTTTGAGTTATGCTGTTCACAGACACACATGGACACTTTTCCAAAAATGCCTTATTTGGTTTCAGGCAGCCACAAAACATGTATTTTTGGTGATATCTTAGTATCAAATTTTTGGGTGGAATGCAATACCTTCTCTACCTACTATGTAAGTTGGAAAGAGTACTGAAGTATTGATATAGAATATGGAAGTTAAAAGAAGGGAACATTATTAAACAGTGTTTGGTAACACAAGCAAAAATTAAGGGGAAGGAAACATGGACATATAAAATCCAAAATATCCTAGAGGAAGTTGGCTTGGGAGCAATGTGGTTTGATAGGGAAAGAATGGAAAAGGGATTTTAGAAAGAGGTAAAAACCAGAATAAAGGATTTGGGAAATAGGAATTATGGGCTAATCTTATTAACAAAAGATCTCTGAAACTATACAGATCATTGAAAAATGCTTGGGGAAGAGAAAGATATATTGGAATTTGTGACAAAGCAGGAAGGGAAGGGTTGGCATGGTATACTTAAGTGGGACAAGGAGTGGATGTATCAAGATAAAATGTCCTATGGGTGAAGAAGCAGATAACACATGGCACTGTATTTTGGAATGTAAACAAACTAAAATGTGGAGGGATGAATTCCTTTTACAAAACTGGGAACATTTACCAAAGGAAATAAGAGGCAAAAGAATTTTAAATATAAGATCAGAGGAAAACATAAAAAAAACTGGGAAAGTACATAGGTAATGTGAGACGAAAATGCCTATGGAAGGTAGGTAACATTAAAGGAATGAACAATGGAGATAATCTTGATTGAGGTATACAAGAAAAATCTAAGTTTTTGGATGACTGATATAATATTATATATCCCATTATATAGATAACCTGGTGTTAAATATAATGGGGGAATGGAGGCAACGCAGCTGCATAAATCAGAGAATTCTAAACTACAAATATAATTGTAATTGTAGTAATAAGTTTATAGTAAAATTGTACTATTAAAAATAAAAACAATTTATGTATGAAAAGTCTGCGAACAAACTCATTCATTATTCATATTATGTATGTGATACAGAATGTAAAATTAATTGTGTTACATTCATATGACTTGCTCTATCTACTCGTATTGCCATTTATTTTTAAATCCCTTCTACAAGCTATTCTTAGAAAATCCTGTTTTCCTATCTTCTTTATATTAATAAAAAGAAACCATTTGCAGGAACAGTTTCAGATTTTGTTGCAGGTAGCAGGGTCATACACGTGGTTAAAGTGGTGGTCCATTGTTTAAAAAGCAGACTGCTATATGCTGACTGAAATTTCACTTTTTACAAAAGACTAGTGACTTTAGCTCTTCAAAAAGAAACCTATAAAACATTGGAAAGTTCAAACTGATGGCAATAAATACCTTAGAAATTGTTAATGCTGCAAAACAATTTATTTGATATAAACTTTGCAATTTAATGGGATCTACATTTTTGTGTAATCAGTTTTTGTTTAAGTTTTACATTTCACCATTACCTATATAAAAATTATACAAAATGAATTCACAATGAAGAGGACATCACAGGATATTAACAGAAAATTCAAGATATAAATATTATTTGTCATTAAATATCTGAAATATATAGTATTTCAATCAAAACCTTTAGAGCCATTTTTGAGCAAATAACAACAAAAAATTCTATATAAAGGACAGTTTTGGGTGGAAGGTTTTCTTTAAAATGTTTATCATATTCTTGGAGGATGCTAAACTTAAATAACGACTTTGTTATTTATTCGAGTTTACATTCACAAGTTAAGCTGTTCACATACAGACACACAATTCTTATAAAAGTTTATTTTTATGTTTTCTTTATGTTAATAGAGCTAACCTTTGTAGAAATAGTTTCATTATACATTTTGTTATACATATAAGGGGGATAAAGGAAACTGAATTGATAATTGAATGATTAAAGGTGAGTTGCTATAGGGTCTTTCAACAAGAGTGTCTTATCTTTGAACTTAAATAAAACATTTCTGTAAATGATAGAGGTTTATTTCTTCTTTTATTTTGGAAGATAATTAATGTCATTACGTGTGGAAGAGAACATCAGTTAAGTGACCGCTGTGACTTCGTTGGGTTGCACGTATATGGTTGACCCAATTTTCAATGACAGAAGAATGTAAATTAGGTTCAACTTCACGAATAACACGTGTAATGTTGTTCATAAGATCATTTACTGTTTCTGGCTTGTTGACATAAACTCGATATTTAACATAACCCCAAAAAAAGTAATCCAACGGCATTAAATCACATGACCTACGGGGCCAGTTAACATCACCGCCATGGGAAATGATGAAACCTCTGAACTTCTCCTTCAAAAGATCGATTGTTTTGAGAGCAGTATGACATGTAGCACCATCTTGCTGGAACCAGATGTTTCTGAGATCCATACCATCCAATTGAGACCAAAAATAGTCTCTTATAGTCTTGACGAGCAATTGATTTGTTTCCGTTCTCGCGTACACTCTCACGAACGGTGCCTATGTTTTCATTGGAGCACTTATGTCGATTATGTACAGGCGTTCTTTGATCGCTGACAGAACCACTTCTTTCAAATTTATCTATCAAACGCCGAATTGTTCTCTCACAGGGAAAATTATGCACACCGTAAACTTCACGAAATACACGGAAGGCATGGCGAACAGATGATCCATTTTGATAATAAATTTTCACAATTTCTACACAAACAACAAGTAATATTAAAGAAATAAGAAGCCTAATTAAAGCAGTTGAAACTAGAAATCATGTCACTCTACAATGGATCCCAGCAGCTCATGTTGGACTTTTGGGCAATGAACATGCAGATCAATTATCAAAGAAAGGTGCAATACAACAAATAAAACCCGTAGGACAAATAGAAATAAATAAATAATTAAGTAACATTAAACAACATTTCAAAAGACAGCAGAGACTTGATGAGGAAGATAAATTAAAAGATAAAGATTATAAGAATATTAAAGATAGAGTTGATATACAAAAAATGCCAAGGAAGACTGCAGTGGCCTTATTTAGGATGGCAACTGGCCACAATTGCCTCACAGAACATCTCTACAAGATACAATGCCTACCTACACCCAAGTGCACTCTCTGTGAAGAAGATGTCATCCTGAACAAACAGCATCTCGCCAAATGCAAAGGCCTTAAAAGTGATAACTTACACACTTTATATTGGAAAGCCAGAGGGAAAATGATGCAGATCAATTAATCCCCAATGCCATTGGTGAACAACAACAACAACAACAACAACAACAACAACAACAACAACAACAAATTTGATTAGGGCATACATACTATAACAAAACAGTATTAAACCTTTTTGTTTTATAGTGAATAATTACCCTTTGAAAGGAGCATATTCTTAACTCCTATCTACCTACCTGTGGTCATGTAAATAACTTACATTCTGGTGGGCTCAAGTTCAAATCTCACTTTGGGTAAGTCACCTGTATAAGCTGTTCTGGGGTTTTCCCTTATCCTTAGGATACAAACTTTGGGTAATTCTAAGCTCTAGATCTCTCAGTTTCATTTGGATATTACTCTATTGAATTAATTAAAAAAATGAACAAAACAAAAACAAAAAACAGTACTTAACTATGAAACATGATTATTTAATACTTTTAGTGAGTTTGTCATCAGTGAATTAGGAACTTACAGCCCTCTTATTATTTATAATTCCATTATGAACATCAGCAAATAACCTTTTGGGAGAAACACAGTGAGACACACTAATATAGTAATGAGGCAATAATAATTACCTAAAAAAAAATTGCAACATCAGTTAGGATCATCTAGATTATATCTGTATGGCTTCGGCTTTGATATGAACTATCATTAATTGAAAACAGTTCAGAATAGTGGAGAAAGTAAGAGTCAGTGTTAAAAGTCCATTAAATCATAATACTTATACATTTTTTTTAAATAATTGAAAATGTCTGCAGAATTCAGGAAATCACTCAGAAAACTTGCATATCCTTGTTCCTGACCTGACCAGTGGACTTGTCCATTTTTTAACACAACCCCCCCAAACTAGCTATGGATATTTATATTTTGAAACTGAAATGAATAAATAAATTACATACCCGCAGAAAGAGTTACGTGTGCTCCTGGACAGTTTTCTGTTTTTAAGTAGAATAAATGAAAAGCTACCCATCCTTCAACAAACATTGGATGAAAGCATGTTAATGCTTCAAAAATCATTTCTGCAGTATGATAGTCTCCTTTTTGAGTTCGAAGTATTCCATACATTAACAACCTAAGCAGATATCAAAGCAGAAACAAAGCTAATTCATGCTTATATAATACACATCAAGGCTGATACTTAAGTAGAGGCATTTAAATGTTTTATACATTCAAACTAATATTATTATTATTACTAACAAATTTTTGAGTTATCTGTCTTTAAGGATGATCAAATTTCATTAAAAATTTTCAGTTTCATTTCAGATTAACCAGATCATCATATAACCGAGATTTGGACTAACAGAATTCCTCTTATACTATAAATTGTAACTTTGAATTTAATAACAATGAGGTGGTAAAATCTATTGAAGTAACTTTTGAACTTTTGTGAAGTTATGTAGCTTTTAATTTGTTTGTTGTTATATTTTCTATATGCTCTGGTATAATATGTAAACGTTTTTCTTTTAACTGCTACAATTCTTGCTAAGTTGTGCTGTTGGAATTGATGAAGAAAATAGGAAATCACAAATACTTAATTGCAGAAATGTTATAGTGCTGGGCCCATTTTACAATCAATGCTTCAAAATATGAAGTGTCCCCAGAGATTACAAATATATTAAATTTCCTCATGAATCAGGAAAGGAATTGAATACAAATTCAGAAAGCATATACTGAAAACAACGAATGTTTGTTTTCTTGCAGCCATATAACAAGGATATATTCTTTATAACACTAACAGTTTAAATTGAATTATACATAAAAGCTTAGCTTTAGTAGATTTAATATTTCCTTACAAATCTTTAGTCTCTCTTGCACTGCTAACACATGGTAGAAAGAATTTACAATTGTTCTTTAAAGCAAAGAATTCTTGCTCTACTCCAGAGATATAATGAAAGTCAGCACACTCATTGAACAGTTAAATTTAGAAAATGACTTACGCCAAAGTATTAAAGCAGAATTTAGACAAGGCCAAAATAGTGTATACATGACAACGCTTCCCTAGAGCCGATATTAAAGTGTCCCTTTCTCAACAATCTACATCTTTCAGTTCAGATAGGCTCCTCCTTCAGCCAAACATATGATCTGATGTCAGAATTGTATGCAGCACCACCATGGTGTACTTGAGCTGCTATCTGTTAACTGGAGTGCCTAGGCCCACTGACCGGTAATGCAGATCATGACTTGCTGGTGGTATGTTGCTTCATCAAGGAGAAGCTTGGGTATAGGCTATGCCTGCAGAATTAGTCCAAAAGTTAAGCACTGTTGTTTTAGCACAGCAGCGTAGAGTACCTATGCTATGAGGTAGGGAGCCAATATGGCACACTTATTTGATTACTGAAAACTCCAAGTATGTTTTAAATGCTACTCCCTTCACCCTTAGCAGAACACTAAAATATCTATTGCAACATCCTATATGTATTTGGAGACAATTAGTGAACTGAAGCATTTGTTAGGATCACTAATTGTTATCAGGTTGTAAAAAATGCATTAGGTACCTATCTTTTTATTGTCTATATTTTCTTGCATATGGAAAGTTTTGCAGGAGTTTCAAGGCATACTAGTAATTTTACTTCTTGAAAATGAACAAGATGCAAATTTATTTGAGAAGAAATATAAAACTCCAGCAAAACTATCCATATGGTAGAAAGTGTATGTAATAAAGGAACTAGGAAAAGCTAATGGATTTTGATACCTTAATATAGGACTTCAAGTTTATCAGTGCACTAAATATTCCCAGATGCACATAGAGTATGATTAGAATGGTTCAGCCTAGAGAGGAGATTGAGGAAAACAGCCTTTGAAATATGAACTTAATTTTTAACATTCAAATAAGCAAAGTTAGTAGGTACCTATTGCAAATATTATTTCAATTTGATTATTAGTTGTTAGTTTGTACCTAGAGTTTATATATTAATAGCATTCCTGTGTATTACATTCATTTTAATATACAAAGTATTGTATTAGTACCTACAGTAAGGAACTTTCATCTAATTTTACTAATTTTCAATTAGTTTTACTAATTTTACTAATTTTACTAGTTTTACTAATTTTCAATTAGTAAATTCAAATTAATTTTCATTAAGTTTCAGTTAGAGTTGACAATATTGAATACCTTGAAAATCAAGAAAGAGAAGTGAATACACATAAGGCTGACTGTTCGTTTCCATGCCTTCTGAGAGCCTCTTTTGCTTTAAGAGGCAATAAAGAGGCATTGCTGTATGAAGCAAAATGAAATTGGCATACATGATAACATAACATACATAATACATACATGATAATAAAACAGCATAAAAAAAACACATTGCCAATGTGCAAATTGCCAGTTGTTGACAATACTCTCAAGCAATTTCTGTATCTATTACACTGGGTTAGTTACCTAAACTCCACCACAAATATCTCTGAAACAAAATAGTGTTTGAAAAATGACTTTCACATGCATAAATGCAGGATAGGGAATCATTAAAATTGATGATTCAGGCCATTAAAAAAACATAAGAAAATATGATTTTCAATATAAATTTATGGTTTTTAAGTAGAAACCCTGTATTTCTTTTTTATATAAGTAACATGGAAAATAGCATTAAGAGTGGTGTTTGTTGCACTACAGTAAGTCAATTATATCCCCAGAAATTGTAATGTGAATTTGATGCTTGAAATAAAATGAAATTCGTTGCAAAGCCTGAGGTTCATCCATGTTGTTGAGTTTCAAGCATGAATAACAAAATGCAACAAAAGCTGTTCTTAATGTTATTTTTGTTATTAGTATTGGAAATCATATGTACAGTGTTTCCAGTCTCCCCCCCCCCTACACACACACACACACACACACGCACGCACGCACACACAGGGAAAATAAATATTTATCTAGAAAAGTAGAATCAGAATTTCAAACTTTAGCCTACATGCAGCATGTGTAAAAGAAAAATTAACTTTCAAAGATTTATTTCTTTTGCTGCATCTCAAGCATCAGTTTAAAATTACATTTCTTGAGGTGTAATTATTATTACCAAACTTATTTTTCTATCTACTATAGTTAATCCAAATAAACCTTTGCAAAAATAGTTACATTACACATTTAATTATAAATACAAAGAGAAGAGCAATAGTCATGTGTTTAAGAACTGGACGCTATACACTGCCTTAAAATTCCATACTGTTTCCATGCAATCGTGAGAAACAACTGAAGATTGATGGGACTGAAAGAATGACATGTACTGAACAATTTGAACCTTTAGTAATGGATATTTCAGAAATTGCTTATGTCACAAAAAAAAACTTATTTTAAGTAAATTGTGTGTTTTAAAGATATCTACATTTTTTTTAATGGTACGTTTTCATCTATCACACACGTTTACAAGTTATACAAGATTATACAAAATTCCTTCCGAATGAAAAGGGCTTCCTAGGCTATTCCCAGAAAATTCAAGATAAACATTTTGTTTGTCATGTAAGTGTCTTTCATATATGGTATTTTAATCAAAATGGTTAGAGCCAGTTTTTAGAAAATCAAATTTTTCAAAAAATGTTCCATGTAAAGGGTAGTTGGGGGTACAGGGATTTTCTTAAAAAGCTCTGTGTTGCATTCATGAAAGATACTAAACTCAAATATGTACCAAGTTTGGTATTTATCTGACTTTTCGTTTATGAGTTATGCTGCTCACAGGCACATAGACACCATATGGACATGTTTCCAAAATGCTTTATTTGGATTCAAGGCACCTCAAAACATGTATTTCTGATGAAATCTCAATACTGAATTTTTGGTTGGAATGCAATGCCTCCCCTACTTACTATACGTAGTAGAGAAATTAAAAACATAAATTTATGATGAAAATAATATTTGCTTATGTTTTTGAATGGCCTATATCAACTACTTAATGAGCTCCTTCCTGGCCTTCATGGCTACGAAAGTCATTTTTCAATTCCTACTTTTATTATAGAGATATTTGTGGTGCTAGTTGAATTCTGACAGACTTTGCTGCAATAATTATTTAAATAAAATATATGTTGAATTCTGACAAACAATAACAACAATAATAATAATAATAATAATTTTAAAATTTTAATTTACCCCAGCGTATTCCTAATGTCAAGAGAGAGTGTTTCCTTTGCACATTCTTCAGCTTTATCAAGATCCTTTTGCCCTATGCAGGAAACTGCGTAATCAATCCAGGGTTGTGGGTCTTTTCTATTTGCAGCAATTCTCTATAAATTAATTATATTAAAATTCATTTGGAATTAAAACACTTAGTATAATTGCTATAGAACTAAAAATAGTAACTGAATTTCAGTATGCAAGTCAAAATGATTTTAAGTCAAAACATTATGATAGCTTCTTTACCTTCAGATGAAACTCTTGTGCTGTTTTTAAGTTGCCTTCTTCCTCTGCTTCTATGGCAAAAAGAAGCAATTCTGCAGAACTGAAATGGAATGGTTTCTGTCTAGGATATGGAGCTCCTGCCAACTGTGCATTTATCACAGAATGCATTTCTTCAATTAAATATATGTACATATTTTGTATGTGATTCTGAAAAAGCACATTTAAGCCTTAAGAACACATAAAATGTTAGTTACCACCACTACTGGTTAAGTGCTGCAAAGTAAATGTTTCAGTACTTTCAAGTGTACTGGGATATAAAGGAACATTTTATACACTGGTTGGAACTTCAGTATATTTTAATACAAATTACAAATTTATTTGCAATTCAATATAGCACAAGTACAATTGAATCGTGTCAACATGAAAATTACAAACATCAAACACTGGTAGAAATCACAACAATAACCATGAAAAAAAGAAAAATGTATGTGCGTGTGTGTATATAATGGGGCAATGCCGTGGCTGAGTGGTTAGACTGCTCGCTTCTCAAGGTGGCTCGGGTTCAATCCCAGGGACCCACATGTGGGATTTGTGGTGGACAAAGTGGCATCTGCATGGGCTTTCTCTGAGTTCTCCAGTTTCCACTGCCATGTTTCATTCTACCAGTGCACCATCATCTTATCATTTATCTCTCATCTGCATCTATCATCCACTTCCTCGCTCTCATCCTCGGCTTGAGGCTAATCACCCACCCTGATCTCTCACTCTCTGATCCATAGCACCCCTGCCCCCCAACAGGCATCTGCCCCAGGTGTTGTTGTACCTCCTGGGGAGTGTGAGTCCTTGGTTTGGGTGGCGTTAATAAGGGAAAGTTCTGGCTCAGTTGGGCTGTTTCTGCGTTATAGTTAGTTAATTTCTATACATCACAGTAAAGTATAGACTTAAACATTGCCAAAAGAATTAAACTAATTGAGTATTATTTATGGATGCCCTTTTGCTGCTGTGGTCCTTAGCGCCCCATTCAACATTGGGCGTGAAAGATCAGACATTTTGCTCAGAGGCTATTTTATCAGGCTTGAGATTCTTTTATGTGACATAAACCTATGACATGGGACCACTGGCTTTACTTCCTTTCTGATGGAAGCCATGCCGGGTTTGAACCCACGACCTCGGAAACTAGAACTACTACACCACGGAGGACAAGTATTGTCTACTATTCATCAATGCTATAATGTGCCTCATCTATCAAGTAATGTTTCAAGACTGTTTTGAATTTATGATAATTGTTATAAGATTTGATTTCCTTAGGTAAAGCATTATAAAATTTTACACCCATAGAGCTAGGTGTCTTTTCATAGAGATGAAGTCTTGACTAGGGATGGAAAGATTTTTATTCTTGTATTGTAATTGTAAATGTCAGAGTTAATTTGCATAGGAAATTTAAACTTTACTAGGTAAATAATATTTCTATATATGTAAAGACTGGGGAGTGTTAAAAGCTTTCATTATCTAAAGCAATCCTACAAGAGTCATAGTAAACTATGTGTTATAGGTATCTAGCTGCTCTTTTTTGTAAGGTAAATATTTTATTAAAATTTACATTAATAGTACTACCCCAGAGCTCTAAGGCATATGTGATGTGTGACCGAATAACAGAAAAAATGTATCAACCTAGCAGTATTATCGGGTACAAGTTTGCATAAGTACCTAAGAGCAAATATGCAAGAATGCTTGAAGTACAATTCTGCAGTTTGTAGTAAGCAGGCCTTGATACGTACTGCTTTTCTTAAATTGTTAGATTTGTGTTGATTTTATATAAACGTTTAACTTGGTACACTTCTTTCTTAGTTTCTGGATTGGGCCACATATTGTAGCAAGCCATAGGGGAAGCTCGAACTGAGAACCGAGGATTGCGTTAGAGTTAATAATGTTGTAAAATAGTGAAATCTATAAAACTCGGTATAGTAGCGCATGGGTCGTTGTTGAAAAATTGTTGAAAAGTGTATAATGGCCTCTAAATTAGGTCACACTCTCACTCACTCACTCTCAGTCGACTTGGTGACACAGCGGAGCTACGTTCCCCAGGGGTACAACGCCCCCGACATAACTAAGTTAACTCTTTATTTTGTGAGTCTCAAGACACACCAGAGGGATACAGGTAAGGTGTACTAGGTGTAAGTTCCTGCTCATACCATTACTACCCTGCTGTAACCATGTAAATCAATTATAAATATAGTTGGTTTTTATACAACCCACGGGTTATCATTTGACACATCATCCCCGTAGCTCGCCCACCATCCTTCACCATGTACTTTTCCTAATCCCGATACTGACACACTCTGCCATCTGGAAACATTGCCCTCCTGTTGTAAGCATCCCCTAGAGCTAACTATCCCAAGGACTGCTACAATTATGGTGTAGGCGCCGCTACAAATATGGCGGGTCGCTAGGTACAGTAAAGATGGGTAGTTAAATATAGTACCCTCCTATGGCGAAAGTATCAATTTTTTTCTCCTCTCTTATCTCTCCTCTCCGCCTACCCTTCCACCCTCGCATTTAATTTCCTCACCCGGGGCACGTCATTTGGGAATTCATGGATCAAGTGGCACACCAGAATTAGAAAACCTTCATTGTAATTGGCGCAACAGATCTAGACATGTGAAAATCTTAATGACAGCTATGAAGCGAGTTACTTATGAGATCAGAAGGTGACCGGTCATCTGCATGCTGCAGGAGTGCGTGGGACAGTCATTGTCAAATATCCCCACACAGGGTTATGCACTGCACTGCACTGATAAACTTATAGTTATACACAGTATATTTAAATCCACGCTTTAAAAGAACCTTAATATAAAACACTGTCAATCATCTGCCTCCAATTCTTCCACACCTGACAGCCCCTCCTCTTCTGCGGAATCACTCACATCATTGCCGTCATCACTGCTGTCGCTACTTTCTGCACCGTTATCCTGGATGAGGATTTTTTCTATTTTATTTTCTGCAATTCTCTCTTTTTTGAAGTAATGATTTTCAATTTATTCAACATGTCGACATACATTTTCCCATTCTGGCCTTATAATTTCTGCAAATCGCTGACGACACAATTGCTCCACATCTTTTAATTTAAAAGTGATATTTCTGCAGGCCACCCAATTTTTGACATCAGCCCAGATCAATTCGATTGGGTTTAGATCTGGGTGATATGGTGGCAGTCTAAGTACATTATAGCCATGTTGTATTAATATCTGGTCAAGTATGTATGACTTCTGAAGCGGTTTGCTGGCTTTAATTAAGTTATATAGCTTTGTTTTACTCATGCTTCCACCTAAAGCTATATTATGCCTAAGTAACCAAGCTCTTATTTCTTCTTTCAAGGAATTTGAGGTAGGCGGTTTGTCAATTTGAGTGTTGACGCATTGTGAAGCATTATCGATAACCAGAATGGTATATTAGGAATCAACATGGTGTTGATTCACTTCATGTAATTTTCTGTATTAATTTCTTGATGAAAAACTCCTGTTTTTTGTTGTTGTGACTTGTAAAGAAAGGGCATTTGAAACGAAGCCGATCTTTCCAACAGCATGAACGATAATAAGTATTTGCCCTTTGGCAACAGGTGCCTGCAAACCTAATTCGCTATCACCACTCCAACTTTTAGATGTTCTATGACAGCTGTGTATGTATAACTCATCTTCATACAGTATACTTTGATGCTCTGATTTGCACCTTTGACTAAGGTACTCTTACAGCTGAGCTCGTACGTCGTACTTTTCTATTAGAACTTTCCTATTTGATTTCGTTTTCTTCCATTTGAACTCTAAATTTATTATAATTTCTGAGGTTTGTAGCACCACCTTGAACATTTATGCTGTCTTTCACCTTGATGAGCAATCTGCTTATTGTTTGCACAGTATTTTCTTCCACATAGAAATTGTGAATCGTGCACCGAATGATGCATTTGTCGAAATCGTCTATTTCTGTAATACATTTAGGGACCTTATGTTTCTTCCCAGGTGTGCCAAATGGTACTCTTTCATCCATATGTTTCTTCTTATCTTTGAGAATGCTGGAAACGGAACTCAGGGAAACACCAGTTGCTTTGGCTACCCTTTCTTTCATTCTCTTAAGGCTTTTGCAGAACTTGGGTGAACATATATTTTCTTCCTTCATCTCTGCTTCTTGCTTCATGAAGTTGAGGACATTTGCAATTGTTTCCCTGCTTTGACTATGTAATACCTTACCACCTAATTTTGAAAACGTAGGAGCCATGGTTATAAATATAACAAATATAAAATAAGCACTATTTATGTACTGCTCTCTGTGATATTATAACCAGATGTGGACATTTTCTATGCAGACTGTATGTGTTACGCACTGTGAGTAAGCAAAGGTATTATATCGCTTTCGTTGATTAAGCTAAACATAAACCATTCCTAGGCTCGACAGCTGGGGTGGCAATCAGGGTCACGATTCCAGAAGTTTTGCACCAGCTGTAAGTAGAAAATCATCCTCCCATCCCTTGCATTATGACCTTTTAAGAGCATGCTTTGGAATATAAGTTTTCTTTTGAGACATATTATGTTACTGTGGTGAGTCCACACTGTTCAACATATCAACAGTTAACATTCAACAATTAACAAAATGTCTCATTCAACATGTTGTAACTGTGAACATTTAACATTCTATCCACACCAGTTGACTTGTTGGGACAACAAAACCTCTTAACTAAAAGCAAAATGGACTCCAGTGATTAGGATTTGACTATTGCTATTTGTATCTGTGCTTGATATGTAATAAAAAGAAAAATGGAAGGTGATGAGGTTCTATCTTGTTAATCAGCACAGGAGTGAAAATATTTTGAATTAGTTTAAAATTTGGAGCAGGTTTGACTTCAATTTCTTGAGAACAAGTCAAAGTGATTTCAACTTTGTTTTGAGCAAGGTTTCTAACCTATAATTCACAAAAAGGACACACATTTGAGAGCAGCCATTCCAGCTGCCAGACTTGAGCCTATTTTGCAATTCTCTAGCAAAGTGAGGTTATTATTTTTCTTTTTCTGATATTGCCTCTGGAACAACAATAAATTGCACATAGTTTGGTATAATTGTCCATCCTTTTTGTTACATATATAACAATGTTCCGTAATGATAGCCTCAACAAAGATTTTATTAATGAAAGTGTCTTTTCTTTCGTCCATTCCATAACTTCACATGAAGCAAACCAAATCAAAAATATAAACACAGAACGTGTCAACATGGAACTACTGAACACAATAACTGCCATGTTTACAGTCTGGATACTTCGGAAGTTCATCCAATCACATCACAGAGAGCAAATTGACTTAACAAGTTTTCCATTAAAAGTGGAAAATATCCAACATGTTAAAAATGTCAAGGACAACTCTTTCGATTAACATGTTAAGTCAATTCTGCAATTGAAATTTGGCCAACATGCAAACTGTTAACATGTTGCACTTGATAAGTTTTATTAAATGTTAATCAGTGTGGACAGGGCTTAATCTGAATGTGCTGTGCTTCACCTGCTACCACACTGTCTCCTGCGACAGATGAGTCCATTTTGGTATTTGTGGTTCTAGTGTGATCATCTCTTTTGCTCATCCTTACTTGTTAGCCTATTCTACTCGTGCTCGGACTTGACATGTGAATAACTCTCCCAAAACATAGCCAGATTTGGTTCACAGTCTGTAAGTGTGCTGCTATTTCATTGGAAACTTCCCTCTGATGCAGTAATTTGTATCACAAATTACTTAAATGTAAATAATGATTGTAATATGAATATGCATTTTTATGTGACATTGATCTCAGATGTTTATTAATTGTAATTATTATTGGGAAATAAGTTTATACGGCTTTACTGAAACTGTCAATAATAGCGCAATAATGCAGAGAGGGGGTGAGCTGTTTATCATTATTGGAAACAAGGAAGTTACGTAATGTTGGCGCGTTTTATTAGCCAATAGTAATTCATTTATAATCTTTAGGCATATCTGATTGCAGGAGTATAAATAGAAGCCAAGTTTGAGGTAAAGTCAGTCAGTCCTTCAGTTCACCGAAAGCATTCATATACTACACGTCGTCTTCAGTCAGTCAGTTCGTCAAGTTACGCACAGCAGAATTATGAAAGATCTAAAATATGGTAAAGTTAATTATACAAAAGATTGAAGTACGTGGATTAAAAGTGATCAGTAAGAAGTATTATAACAGTTTCAGTTTGGCGAGTATCTAGATCAATATGTAAAAGTGATAGTGAACGTGTTCGACAATAAAAAAAATATTAAACAAATTTCTTCATCAGTGTAATTTTTGGATAAAAGATTCCTTTCCGCTTCACAACCTGTATAGAGACACATGTTCGACCCAAGATAAGATAATAGCTAGCCGGAGGACATTTGAAATGAAATCAAACACAAAACTAACACTGACGCAAATTGCTAACGCCAGATGGAGCTACAAACCAAACAAATGAATGACGTCACAAGATGGCTTCAACACTGATGTAAATAAACATTTGCAAGTATATCGCAAATTGACTCACATACGTGGGGCAGTTAAAATTATGTAACCAAATAAAACAAAAGCAACACAACAGAAGATCTTCAAGTTTTTCTAATTACGTAAAACATATTACGTAATCACAGATGCTCTCGCACCTCAAACCCGTAATGACAAATTCCTGAAATTTCAGTTGTTCACCGTGCGTTGCTGCTAATCTCTTGTGATGCGGGGCTGGTGGGGTCTGAAGTAAGGAGAGTAGATTAGCCATGCACAATAAATTACAACTATATGTTGAGAGAATGGGTTAAGCACATCACAAGAGAATTGAAACCGTCGGTCATAGAGCAGGTGCTGTCCAGCAACCCCCAAACGGTAGATGCACTACTTCAATTGATGCATAGAATAGAGTCAGCTTGCTACCTAGCAGGGAAGAGTAATTGATGCAGAAGTCACCCCCTCTAGGGCACAAGAGTGCCTGCACAAACAAATGTCGGAAAAGGATAGAATGGTGGAGGAGTTAACAGAGCAGGTGAAACAACTTAAAACAAATCACTTCACAGTACCAGCAAGCAACTTCGGCCCCTTCCCAACTTGGGGAGAAACATTTATAGTCAGAGGAGAACATTCCCCACTAGACCTATACGTGGTTACTGTAAGCAAATAGGACACATCATAGGAAATTGTCAAACGCAGAGAAACGTAAGTTTTCACCCCAGCCTGGAAACAACCACCCTCCATAAGAGCACTGTTTCAAAGGAAGATAAACTCCAGACCAAAACTTGCTGAGAAAGGCTGCAGTGATATAGAAAGTGAGTGCTTATGGGACAGATGCAGTAGAACTTGAAAAATTGGATAAAGAACCAATATTTGTTGATTATGTGCTAGTGCATTTTCTAGGCAACATATTCTATGTTGCTAAAGTATTGAAGGGAAAGGATACAGATGGTGATTTTGAAGCAATATACTTTTGAAGCCAAAAATCTTGGGTTTTGTAGGTCCCACAGTCCCTGATACAGTTTTTATCATAAAAACAGACATTGCAATGACATCCCACTACTACTACCAATAGGAACAAAACATCTATCAGCTTTTGTCTACTTTCCTATTAAGTTCGAAAACCTTGATGTGCATTAAGGTATTTTTTAAATATTCTCACTGAAATGTGACTTAAGCTTTTCATTAATTTAAAGTCCCCTGAATAGATTTGTGTTTTCATTTGCTTTTACATGTGTTTTTAATTAACAAACTAAAGGGAAACGGCTTGTCTCACTGTGTATGTACCACTACTGGTACACAGTGAAACAAATGTAAAATTATTATTAATAATAGTTTACTAACTTGTTTTGTATTCAGGGAAATCAATATTTATATCATTATATATTCAAAAGGTCCCAAATGTAAGTGCATGTATTGTTTGTACCCTATTAAATAAGTAGACCAAGAGATGTGTAATAGTGCTTCTTTGTTTTACTGTGTAGGTACTGCCCTCCCATATTATATATAATTAGATTTAGACAGGTACTGTATGGTTTATAACTTAAGTGTTATATGACCCAAAGTTTCACTTGCAGAACAAAAGAAACAAAAAAAAAAAAAAAATACATGCTACAGGAACACAACAGCACATCTTACCTAAGAAGACTATAGAACTAACCATTTGCCCAGCAGATTGCCCACAATTGCTGCATGTACAGCAGCAATTTCAGAATCCCTAAGTCCATATTTTTCCAAAAATCAACAGCAATAAAACAGATGGTGCAGGAAGGTGACTAAGTAACTAAGGTATGTATCAGAAAGTTTCTCAGACAGGATATAGAATGCTACTAGTATTGTATTGTATTGTATAGTATTTATTGTGCTAAGAGTTTTACAACTTTGATTGTCTACTGCATTTTGACCCTGGTCACTTATTCAGTAGACAATCACTACAGTTTATTTACATTTTACAATCTCTTGTCACTAAATTATCTTGCTCTTTTTTTTCAGTTTTTTTTTCATGTCCTTTTTCCACTTTTTTTTTTTTTTTTTTTTTTTTACTTTCCATTTATTGATTACTTAACCATCACACATTCACTATAGTTTTCCATTCAAAGTAAGATGCACTATCTCTTACTTTTCTCTTTCCACTGTCCAAAGCCATTTATTTTTTACTTTACACAAAAACTGTCCAATGCTTCTAGCGTCTTGCATATCATTTCAATTATAAGTGTATTTCTATCCCCCTTCAACCACTTCTTATTAAAAAATTCTTTTCTCCAATTTTCTGTTCCTTGGCACTTAAATACTATGTGTTCAATGTCTTCATTACCACCACATATCGGACATTGGTTCTGAGGAATACCCTGTCTTAGCCCTTTTAGCCTCCATGCTCCAGTTCTTAACCATGCAATAAATTCTCTCTCTTCTTTATTTACTATGTCTATATATTTTTCCCTAGCCCATGTATTTTTCATTGGCCTTTAATAAACTAATGAGCTCTTTTCGGCAATCTCACTGAACATGATTTGTATTTCTATATGTTCCAGTCGTTTCCTTGCCTTTTTCCAAAAATGTTTTACGTTATTTTCTCTCCTTCTCCATATATCTCCTAAACCATTTTTCTCCAAAAACTAAGACCAGTATCTGGCATACTTTGACTCTGATGAACCATGTACTTATGTGATATGACTAAGAAGTTTATGCAACATTTTCAAAGCAAATATAATTTCAGGCTTCCATTCTAATGAATTTAGGGTATTCTCAATATTGTTCTGTATCTGTCAATAGGCGCACAATTGCTATACTAATAACACTTGCATACCTGAATTGCTTAGGGTGAGTGAATAAACATAATAAACACATGTATTTCTTATTTGCAGAGTTTAACATATTTGAACACAACAAAATTAACATAAATATGTTTGCTAACATAAAAAATCTGATCTGTTACACTCACATGACTTTCTCTACTCTTGTACAATCTGATTTTACAAACGCTTATTCTCCATATGCTTCATGTTAATCGAGATATCGAGATGTCAATCTTATTGGTAATATTCATGTAGATGCAAGGGGAATATGGTAGCTTTTAAGCGATAGTCAAATATTTTAACGCTGGTTGCTATGCGGCGCATTCCATTCTCTTTGCAAGTCCAGGACATAAAAAAATGAATAACGAATTTGAGAAAAAGTATAAGTATTGGAAAATTTAAGGGAATAACAAGCAATATCTCGAAAACGGTTCACTCAACAAAAGAAATGTATATGACATAAGTTGTGTATTTTAACGAGATCTACATTTTTTGTGTAGTAAAAATTTGTCTATCTCTTATGGTTTACCAGTTATGCAAAAGTCGTTCACAATGAAGAATACTTTTGGAGACATTCCCAGAAAATTCGAGATATACATTTCATTTCTCATGACATTATCTTAAACATATGATATTTTAATCAAAATCGTTAGAGCCATTTTTGAGAAAATTAAAATTTTCGAAAAATGTTCCATGTAAAGGGTAGTCTGGGGTGGGGGGATTTTCTTGAAAACCTTCGTGTCGCATCTCTGGAAGATACTGAACCTAAATACCAAGTTTGGTGTTTATCCGACTGTTCGTTTTTGAGTTATGCTGTTCACACACACACAGACACACACACAGACACACACACACACAGACACACAGACACACACACGGACATGTTTCCAAAAATGCTTTTTTTGGATTCAGGAGGTCTCAAAACATGTATTTCCGGTGAAATCTCGGTATCGAATTTTTGGGTGGAATGCAATACTTCCCCTACTTACTATACGTAGTAGAGAAAGTAAAAATGTCATCACATGCACATGCATTCCACCCGAGGCACTATGGCAGCTTTACTTCTATTGCCAACATTATAGATGAAAACACAGTGACCAGAGCATGCGAGTGAAGCAAGTGTGCATTCCTTAACTATGTTTATGGTATAAGTTAATTAGCAACTAGTGGTTACACCAAAGCACACAAGTAAAGTGAGCCTGTGTTCCTTAACGTTAGCAGAACCTACCTCAAAATGTCATCAGATTTTGCTATATAAATAAGGCAACTTTTATAGGGTACTTTATAGGTGTAGTTTGGTATAGTATTACCTTATCATAAATTATATGTATAACAATGTATGAAACAATTTCATGCATGCTTTTATTGAAAACAATTGAAATGCAATGCTATGAGTTTGGGTTAGCCATTATAAAGCTGATACACATAAAATGCAAACAGCTCTTTATCCATCTCAAAATACAGAATTCGCATTATTCATCAGTTCATTTATATTCAGGTGACCAAACAGAAAATATTTAAAGCTATACGCTATGCAACTGTAAAGAGAATTACAATATGCTAATCATTCATAAGGTCTGCATGATTTGAAATGACTATTCTACTTGAAGTCTCATTTATGTGAATATTATGCCATTTGATCTATTTTAAAGCGTGAATGATTCCAAAACTTACTATATGAAATTATGCCATACTAAATTTTATACTCTAGGGGCATAATAGTTTGAAACAATATTCACTGAATACTGCTCATGATTTCATCTCTGTTGATAAGTTCTCTTATTCTACATAGGTTGTAAATATATCAACAGGATGGAAACCATTTATGTTGTTACTACAGACATAAGACAAACTTAAACAGCCAGTGCAACTCTTTAAATATTCATCCTATCATCCTATATTCTGACTATTCCACAGATATTATGTTGTATGATATGTGCCAGTCATGTGTAAGAATGTGTTAAATATTGACCAATCAAAGCAATGATTCACTGAAAATTATATAAATTTCCCTTTTGCCTCCTACAAAGGTGACAAAATACTTGACAAAATACCTTCTTCTTTTCTTTAACTTTAATAAGTTCATGAGATTTATGAGGCATTACTTTTTGTTTAAAATTATACTTGCAGTGGATTGTAGCCTCAGCCTCCCTGAAGGTCCGTGTTCATCCCATATACTGAAATGGCTGCTCTCTTTTCTTCACAGGTAGCTAGGGTTTTGGTATTTATGTTTGGATAATGGATGTACAGAGCATGGATTTTTGAAAAAAATATCAGGTAAGGACATATATGTTGATCTCCAGACATGGACAAAGAAAACAAGTTGATATAGTCACTGTCTTCAAAGTATTAGTTATATTTATGTCATGAAGGTTTTTGAGAAGTGAGGACATGTGGCACTATATGAGGAGTTGGTGTCTGGTAGCTTAGTTGTTATTCCACTGGAAGTGTGGCAATCATATGTGAACACTTTGTTTGTGGTCCCATGCTGTATACAAACTGCTTAATACTCACAGAAACCTTTCCCTTGCAATAGTGATTATACTATTCTCTTCACAAATTAACTCTAGGTTGAACACTGATTCACTGTTTATGTTGCTAAAATGTTTACAATAATTTTAAACTATTCTCGTAACAACTTTAGGTTGAGCACTGATTCTCTGTTTATGTTGCTAAAATGTTTACAATAATTGTAAAAACATTTTAACACTGTCACATAAAAGAAGCAGGGAAATCAGTGAGGGCAACAAGGTTAGCCAGAGAGAAGAGGAATCAGCTGTATGAAGTAAATGAAGTGTACGCAGTGCAGGAAACCAAAATATTATCTTCCCCACAGAGAAGCATATTAGTGTTAGATTGAAACAAACCATCAATATCTAAGGGTATCACGAGGGATCCATACTCACTTAGGTGAGGGGTCAGAGATATGAGAAATAGTTCCATTTATAAATATTTGAAAGAGTTAAACAGGGCGAGAAGCAGCTCACATTAGGGAAGTAAATGATGTGTTGTGATGGCAGTGGGGATAGCAAGGAGAGTGATTATAGATTCTTAAACGGGGTTAAAAGGGTGAGGATGAGAAAAAAAAGGAAATTGTAAGTAAATTAGGCAAAACTGGGGACTGAAGTATTGGAATGCAGCAAAGCAGACATAACCAAATGAGAATGTTAATATAAAGGAATTATAGAGTTTAGAGACAGAATCTGAATTATATTTAATGAACATATTAAACAATACGGTATAAAGCAAGGTGATAAGGCAGGTAATGATGGAATCTGCTAGCAAAAAGTAAACCCAATGCTAATGATTGTTAATTACTGTATCAGCAAAAGAGCTTGGGTATGATCAACAAAGGAGCCAGGACTCATCACCAATCATGCCCATCATAATGGTAGTTTATATTTATATGCCAGAATTCTATTTAAAAGTGAATATAACTATTATTCTATTGCATTTTATTATAAAAATAATGTATTATTTATATAGTTTATTACCCATATTTTATTCTTACAATAAGCATAAAGCAACTTGGATAAATTCAAAATCAATTTTTGAATTATTTAATGTCTTTCCTGATATGGATGTGTATAGACATCCAATGCAATATGGATGTGTACAGATGTCCTACAAGAAGCCACAATATGGACAAAAGCCTGTTGTTTGACATACCCTTCCAAAAAATGGTGTTTATAGCATGTCATTTGTAGGCATGTCTAATGTAGGTTTTTGAATAACATCCATGAGAATAATCACGCCATGCAGACTGTAAATCTCATTCTGTGTTACATCTGATCACTTTTGAATCCTACCTTTAAATCCTAAATTCCCTTTTTAGATGAGCTCTTTGTGCACTTTATGCCTATATACATTTGTTTTGGTAGGTATGAGAGTTACTAAATCTGCAGTAAAAAGCTTGGTGAAAAAAATCAGTTGGTTAATTATTACCTGTAAGCTGCATATGAGACTGTAAACCATAGTTTGTACTCTGTAAAACATTGTCATTTTGTGCTGCAATGGTTTTTGGAACTCCATAACTCTCTCTACACTATACCTGCCTCTTCACTGCTGCCTATATCCTCAACACCAGTTTCAAAACTGTAAACTCTCCATAAATCTGAATCACTGTCACACATTAAAAGTCCTTCAATGTTCTTTGAAGTTATTTCAGAAACTCCTACACTTTCTACATGAGCTAATTTAGAAGCCAGAATTTGAACTGGAAATAACAGGTTTGTAACTCTTACCCAAGAGACTCTTGCCTCATTAGCTGAAATATAAATATTCTGAAGTACACAAAAACAAAAACCATGTGGTACCTAGAAGAGATTTTAGTATCAAGTTACTCATTAATCTATTTTAACAGCTGACCTCAGCACAACAATCTAAGATAATTGTGACATGGAGATGCAATCTATTTAGTTTCAACCTTGTCTAAAGCCATAAATGTATACATAAAGCTATTCTCTTGGCACAGGAAGAACAATAAGCAAGTGTGTGACTGGTTTGTGTGATCACATCAAGATTTTTTACATGCTGTGTACTAGGTCAGCTACAGAGCGCTTCAAAAGAAGAACTGACTTCATCTAATAGCTCTTTACTTGCAATGCAAAAGAAGGCTGAATCATGATAGCATAGAGGAACAACAGTAAGAACTCTTTTAGCTCTGTAAACTAGAATCAAACACATGCTTTTTTGATACTTTCATATTAAATACAGTATTAATTATTGTAGTTGGTGTATTTAATATTCTTTAATTCAGTTTTTGTTTCATTAAAATATCATAAAACAAAAATTATGATGCGATTCATTCACATGACTTTCTCTACCCTCTATCTTTATTAGTGCGTATACAAACTATTCTTACTAGGGCTTATTTTTCTATCTACTACATTTTGATCCAAGTAAACCTTTGCAGAATTATCTACATTACATATTTTGTTATAGATACAAAGAGAACAGCAATAGTAAAATGTTTAAGAATTGGACACTATATGCTGGTCTGTTGACAGGACTTTAAGAGAATGACCATGTAATGAACAATTCAAACTATTAACAACAGTTATCTCAGAAATGGCTTATGACACAAAAAAAAACTTCTTTGAAATAAATTGTGAGTTTTTTAAAGAGCTCTACATATTTTGTGTAGTATGCTTTCATCTATCACTTAACATTTACCACTTATATAAGATTATATTACGTTCCTTCCGAATGAAGAGGACTTCACAGACTATTCCCAGAAATATACATATTTTGTGTAGTATGCTTTCATCTATCACTTAACATTTACCACTTATATAAGATTATATTACGTTCCTTCCGAATGAAGAGGACTTCACAGACTATTCCCAGAAAATTGAAAATATACATTTTATTTGTCATGTAAATATATTTAATAGGTATATTATATTTTAATCGAAATTGCTAAAGCCATTTTTTTATAACATAAAAGTATTTGAAAAATTTTCCATGCAAAGAATAGTTGGGGTGGAAGGATTTTCTTTAAAATCTTTGTGTCGCACCTTTGGAAGGTATTGAACATAAATATTAAGTTTTGTATTTATCTGACCTTTTTGTTTTTGAGTTAATGCTGTTCAGAGCACACACACGCACAGATATTTTTCTAAAAATATTTTTTTTTTGGATTCAGGGGGCTCAAAAACGTGTATTTTGGGTGAAATCTTGGTATCATATTTTTGGGTGAAATGCAATACTTTCTCTACCTACTACGTAGGTGTAGAGAAAGTAATAAGCAAAATATAAAGGTTTGTTCTGCAAAGCAGAAACTTAAATTACTAGCCAATTTAAATACCTAGATCTGTTTATTAGGTATTCAAGAACAACCAGTGTAAGTCTTAATTGGCCATTGGGCAATGGGTTAATACCATCTTTTCTTAAAGACTCATAAGGGAAATGAAATGGAATCATTTTGTTATAGGGCTTAAGTCTGCCTTATAATAGAGTATGTCTGTACAGGTATGGATGTATTCCGAATAGAGTTATTAAATATCTTGCATAATTTTGCTCTATTTCAGTGTTATTTCATGACTGTCCATTGATTGAAGTTTGGAAGAACATTATTTGCTTACCTGCACATCCTCTTCATCATTTAACTCATTTCCATCAATGCACCTTTCACGAACAAGTACAATAATTTTGTTCTGTAAGGTTTCTTTCACATGTTGGTATACTCCTGTTCTATGAAGAAACATGATAAACTCATTCTCTTCTTCATTTACACACCTTATATTTGCACCTAACATCTTAAATCTTCTATAAGCCTTGGAGATCTCTCCAGACAGAGTTAGTATAGTAGCTTGATAATGCTCATGAGCTAATTCAGCTGTCATTAGCCGCTTCTGGATACCATCAGCTGGTGGTATTAGTCTTAACAGCCTGAAAATGAATTTATGCTATCATCTGAATTTCTTTTAGCTATTTAAATATTTAAGTAATTCCACAGTAAAACATTAAGTGCCAAATTGTTCAAATAAAGATATAATGTGGGAATCATCTTCAAGTTAAACCTAACTATGTACATCATACTTCCTTCAACATTCTAAAATTTCAAGAAAAGGAAGACTCTTGTGTAGCATCATCTCTGCTATCTGTTGGTTTTAAAGCAAGGCAAAGCACATTCTACAGAAGAAAATAAAATAATACATAGCAGAGATGGTACTACCACAAAGAAAAACAAACCTGTCAGTGATCTCAGTGAGTGGTTGGATGTATCCTCTAATTGGGAACAATTTGAGAAGCTACTTATTAACACTATTTTCGCTCTATATGAGTTTCTCCTGTTCCTTCATTTGAACATCATTCTATTATAAAAGGCTATAAAAATTGCTGTTCAATTTTTACAGATACCTTAGTGATGGTAGAAACAATGCAGAGTAATTTAAGGCAGGTAGACTCAATGACTTTGGTTTTTAGCATCCCATTCTATATTGGGTGTGAAAGATCACAGATCTCAGTGTGACAGAAATGGAAACAGTCAAACAGCAGGATTTGTGTGAACACTCACCAATCCACAATTCTTGTTTTGGATAACCTTTTTTACAGCAGTATATGCCCTAAGTAGCATTTTCTTTGATTGCATTCAACAAAGAAATATTGATGCAGTAAAAGTAAATGATTCTTTCACGAATTCCAGAATGCTCGAGAAGCAGAAAGGGAAACTTCCAGAAGATTCTGGTTATCTGGTGTTTTCGCTGGGCGAGAGAGTTATTTATCTCTGTTTACCTCTCTAACTGCCCGGCGCTGACCTCCCGATAACCTTGATCCATAGCTACTGCGTCACAATAGCTATTTTAAAATGTTTGATAACATTGATAACCACTTGGATGTAAGATTTTAGGATTATTCTAAATTGAAATTTTAAAATTTATTGCCATATGAAAACTATGAATTGAATTAAATTGAGTTTTATTTATGGACGCTGTTTAACTGCTGTGGTCCTTAGCGTCCCATTCTATATTTGGCGTGAAAGACCGGTAATTTTGCTCCGAGGCCTCTTTATCAGGCTTTAGGCTCTTTTACGTGCCGTAAATCTACGACACGGTACCATCGGCTTTACTTCCCTTCCGAAGGAAGCCATGCTAAGGATTTTTTCGGGTCTATGAGCTAAATTTCTGGTCTTTCACGCCCAATATAGAATGGGACGCTAAGAACCACAGTAGTTAAACAGTGTCTATAAATAAAAGAGTTTAATTTTTTCCCAGGAGAGAAGGATCAATTTTGTGGATCTTTCAGAGGTGACCTACCAAATCGTCAAATGCGAATTTAAGTCCAAAACTAGTTATTTTCTATAAGACTTTATTTATGATAACATTACTAAATATAAATTGATATTATATTTATTTTATAGCTATCCTTGCAATTTAAATAATTACCAATTGTGATTTTCATGTTTAATATCTATTCCTTTAATTTAAACTAAGCCAGTGTTTTTATCAAGACAAACCTGTTCCTCGATTTACTATTGTTCACTTAAAAATTACAATATTCATTGCTTTAGCTATTTGAATGGTCACCACAAGCTGCTGTTAAAATTTTGCCTAAGTGAGTTTTATTCTCCCGGTTACTGTGGGAGCCTCCTGACTTCAAATCAGCAAACTGAGATCATCATCTTGGATTCAGAGGAACAGTAAATAAAAAAAAATCCTTTAGTTTTATCCCAATATTTTCTGCTTCTCATTCTTTTACTTCTCTTAAGAATATATATTTTGTTTAAAGAAATGTTATTTTCTACCTTTCCTCAATTAGAGCTATTGGTCTCTTAGGATGTAGTGGCTTACGGAGTTTCACTTGAATAACCATAAAGACTGGATCTCCCTGTGAGTTCACTAAGGGAACGACAACTTCTGCAGTACCTTCTGCCTTTGGTTGAGTATGCAATGAAACAAAAGGATTCATTCTTAGTAAATAAGACATAATAACATATAAAATATTATACAACATATTCACACAACTTTCTTTATCCACGAGAAATTCGCGCGCACGCGGTTTTATATACCTATGTATATAATACATTGCAATATTCATATAAAAAGAGATTCGTCTTTCCACTTATTATTGACAATACATTTTTGCCTAACGGATGATTTCAAACAATGGAATAAGTGCTTAGTTACATAAAACGTGTAAAACCAGTATTTAAATGTTTAACCTTGGTAACAAGGCACGGCTTTGCGATTGAGAGAGTAAAGATGAGTCACAACCTCTCAAGTATATACACCCTAAGACACCCTCCCCCCGGAAAAAAA
Source organism: Deroplatys truncata (assembly GCA_030765065.1). NCBI lineage: Eukaryota > Metazoa > Arthropoda > Insecta > Mantodea > Mantidae > Deroplatys > Deroplatys truncata. The sequence goes on from CM060982.1 coordinate 52,647,540, forward strand.
GAGCATACTCTCGAAGCATATATTTATCGCAGTCCAAATCGTTTCCGCGGCCGGTTCACAATGGTGTCTCGGTACACGAGCCTTTAGCTTCGTTATATTTTCACCTTTCATATTGAGTCGCAGCTGCTGAATATGAGCTGACAGCCGAGCGTTTGTACGCGATATACAGTAATGAGACCTTCCGAGGTTCGTATTCTAAATATTTTTTATTATTATGATTATTATTTTGTGCAAAGCATTGTGCAACCCAATACTTATTACGCATATTGTAATATAATTCCCAAATGCTATGAATTTGATTTGAAGATATTTATGCTCACATATAAAAATTGAAACACTCTCCTTTTTGTTTTCAAACTACATATAATAAATAAGTGAATATTATATATTCTTAAACGAAAAAACAAATAAAAATATAAATTAACATAATATCGGTTGTGTAAACCCCCTGCTTCTATTATTGCCCTCATTCTACGTGCCAAAGATGATATGAAATGAGTAGTCATATTTTCACGAGAGGATACTTCCTCCCAAGCATCCTATATTTGATCCCACAAAACCTCTTTTGTCTTACGTTATCTTGCAGGCCAACTTAACTCCAAAGCTTTCTTCACCTCTGCCCATATATTTTCAATTGGATTCAAATCTGATGAGCAAGAAGGCCAGTCAATTTCTGTGTTTAAAACCTGCTGTTTTGGGTGGTTATCCTGCTGGAATTCAATAATTACGGGATATGTAGTCCTTACAGAAGGAACCATGATGTTTTCGAGAATGGCTTTATACTAGTGGCTATTTAATGTGCCATCAACCTGCCCAACACACCTAGACCATCTCGTGACATCCAGCCCCAACACGACCCAGATACGCGACCTTGGCGATCCATTTGTGCCACGTATTTTGTGTCGTAACGTTTTCCTCTAGGGCAGTAGATAATTACTTTCACGCCATTTGTGGATGAAAATGTCATCTTGTTTGTAAATATGACCCTATTCCAGGGTCCTAGTCCATATTCTTCTGCATATTCATGGAGGCGTATGATCTGTGAGGTAGTATTTTTAACACTTGAATAATTTCAATTGTAATATATATATATATACATATATATATATATAATACAATAATAATATAATACAATTGAAATATATATATATAAATTCAATAACAGCCCGCCTTGAAGCAATAGGTGTGTAATAATTTTTAAAATGTCTGTAGCAGTCATTGCATATGCTTATATTATTGTAAAGATTTGTTTAATAATATTATGTGAATGCATTTATGTAATTTAATAATGTAAGAGCTGGGAGAATAACAAGTTTAAAGTTGCTAACAATGAGGTAACAATGAGGTAACCTTGAAGCAATAATGAGTTTGAGAGTTTGAATACTACTAGTCATGATTAGAGCAGCAATAACGTAAATCTTGTGACAGTTTAAAATAGCCAATCAACAGCCAGAAAAAGCTTTAATAAAATGCAGGTATTCTATTGGACTAGGATTAGCCAATCAGAGACTTGGAATACAAAAGTTTACGGGTTTGGACGATTGAAATATGTTCAGTTGCTGGCAGACCTTGGTAGTGACCGGATGGAAGATGTGTTCTCTGAAGAAATATTACGTATTCGTGTGTAACGAAAATTGAGTATACGTAATAACAAAGTGCAAGTTTTAAATTAAAGAATCTCACAGCTCTTAATACCAGTGTAGTGCTATATAATTTGTGCCAAGGATTAATAAAAAGAAGTTAATTTAAAACTTAAAATCTGTGTAAGCCTACATTCTTGTCGTACCACTCCCTGACCAAGAGATACGTGACTCTAAAACAATACTGACGCAGCCGAGGCAAACATAAATACTATCTAGGTCGACGATGAACAATCCCTTCCCTGGATAGCTGCATCCACCTCATAGCCATAGATACAGGGACTTCAAGTGCTCTTGCAGCCTGAGACACAGTGTTTCCAGCAGCAATCACTAACGTAAGGAGAGATCTCCTTGTAGCTTCGTCTTTATGTCTGCGCTCAACCATAGCCAAAGTCAGTATGGCAGCTAACTTATCATATAGAACTCCAAGGCTATGAGATGCACGCGCATATTCACGCCAGCGCCATTCATATCTGAAAAATCTGATGTGAGGTGAGTCCACACTGTTCAACATATCAACAGTTAACATTCAACAATTAACAAAATGTCTCATTCAACATGTTAAATGCCTTCAACATGTTGTAACTGTGAACGTTTAACATTCTATCCACACCAGTTGACTTTTTGGGACAACAAAGTATAACTAAAAGCAAAATGGACTCCAGTGATTAGGATTTGACTATTGCTATTTGTATCTATGTTTGATATGTAATAAAAAGAAAAGTGGAAGGTGATGAGGCTCTATCTTGTTAATCGGCACAGGAGTGAAAATATTTTGAATGAGTTTAAAATTCGGAGCAGGTTGACTTCAATTTCTTGAGAACAAGTCAAAGTGACTTCAATTTTGTTTTGAGCAAGGTTTCTAACCTATAATTCACAAAAAGGACACACATTTGAGAGCAGTCATTCCAGCTGCCAGACTTGAGCTTTTTTTACAATTCTCTAGCAAAGTGAGGTTATTTTTTTCTGATATTGCCTCTGGAACAATATTAAATTGCACATAGTTTGGTATAATTGTCCATCCTTTTTATTACATATATTTCAATGTTCCATAATGATAGCCTCAACAAAGATTTTATTAATGAAAGTGTCTTTTCTTTCGTCCATTCCATAACTTCACATGAAGCAAACCAAATCAAAGATATAAGCACAGAACGAGTCAACATGGAACTACCGAACACAATAGAATGAAGGAATCACAATAGCTGCCATGTTTATAGTCTGGAAACTTCCGAAGTTCACCCAATCACATACACAGAGAGCGAATTGACTTAACAAGATTTCCATTAAAAGCGGAAAACATCCAACATGTTAAAAATGTCAAGCACAACTGTTTCGGTTAACATGTTAAGTCAATTCTGCAATCGAAATTTGGCCAAGATGCAAACTGTTAACATGTTGCACTTGACAAGTTTTGTTAAATGTTAATCAGTGTGGACAGGGCTTACTCACATGACGTTCTCTACTCTTGTACAAACTATTTTTACAAACGCTTATTCTCCATCTACTTTATGTTAATCGAGATAAACATTTGCAGACTCTATCTTATTGCTAAGTTTCTTGTAGATGTAAGGGGAATATATATTTACAAGGGCAATATAGAAATACAGTAGCCTTTAAGCATATACATATCTCTTAATAGCTGGTTGCTAGGTGCAGCACCATTTTCTTCCACAGATTAATACTCTTTGCATATCCCAAGACAAAAAATGAATAACGAATTCCCAATTGAGAAAATAAGTATTGAAAAATTTAAGGCGATAACAAGCAATATCTCGAAAATGGTTCACTCAAAAAAAAATGTATATGACATAAATTGTGTATTTTAACGCGATCTACATTTTTTGTGTAGTAAAATTTTGTTTATCTCTTATGGTTTACCAGTTATGCAAAAGTCGTTCACAATGAATACTTTTGGAGACATTCCCAGAAAATTAAGATATACATTTTATTTGTCATGAAAATATCTTAAACATATGATATTTTAATCAAAATCGTTAGAGCCATTTTTGAGAAAATTAAAATTTTCGAAAAATGTTCCATGTAAAGGGTAATCTGAGGTGAGGGTATTTTCTTGAAAACCTTCGTGTCGCATCTCTGGAAGATACTGAACCTAAATACCAAGTTTGGTGTTTATCCGACTGTTCGTTTCTGAGTTATGCTGTTCACAGACAGACACATACGCGGACATGTTTCCAAAAATGCTTTTTTTTTTTTTTTTTTTTGGATTCAGGGGTCTCAAAACATATATTTCTGGTGAAATCTCGGTATCGAATTTTTGGCTGGAATACAATACTTCCCCTAATTACTATACGTAATAGAGGAAGTAAAAATGAGACAGAGAGTTACACATCAAATATTAAGTCAATTAAATATTTGGTTTAATTTTTCACTTAGAGTCCTTACTAATACAGCATTTATTTCGAAAAGAAAGGAGTAATTTGTTTGTTTTTATGCATATATGTCTTAAAAATTAATGAAATCTTATGCATGGAAAACATACGGCATTGCCATATATTTAACAAATTAAAATTTAAACAATAAAAAAGAACATGTATACCAAGGATTCGAAACCAGGTGGCTAGAATTACGAGACACGTGAGTTTCACCGCTCGCCTACTATGGATGCATCCTAACTAAAAGGCATCTTCCTTTTTATCGCATAGCTTTGAAATGAACGCAGGGGGATTATAAATCATATATTGTGAACGCAGCGTCAGCGAATGCTTCCGAAGTTTTCCGAATCGAACTCCTTCTCTGGCTGTTGCTCATTTATTTAGGCTGCACATCAAGAGATGAACCTGGAAAACCATAAGTATTCAACATGGAGTACTAAAAGATAGCCAATCCTCTAAAAACGTTTATCGGATATAAGCTGTCTACGAGGGCAGTCCAGAAAGTCCCAGACGTTTTGGCCTATCATGGCGATGAGTAGAGCTAGAGCCGCCATCTTGGTGTCAGAATGTTCCTACATTCAGTACGCATCCAGCTGTGGTAGCATGAGGACTGTGCCTTCCTTACTGCTCTCTGAGAGTTGTTAAAGTGTGCGCTGCAATAGAAAATCTCGCCACTTGTGAAGTGCGGTTGGCTAAAAAGAACAAACCAATTGAAATTTATCGTCAACTTTGTGATGTTTACGGGTAGGGAAATGCTTTGATGTCAGGCCTTGATCGGAAAGTCAGCTTCTCCTGAATTTGACCAGAGTTAAGCTTAGAGGAGTTGTGAACTATCTTACGGGCCACAACACTGTGCAGACATTTATTCACAAGATTATTTATGTCGAAAACGTGCGAGGAACTTTGAAACATCACAGCATACACTATAAAAGGCGAAGGTTTTGCTATGCATAGGTATGTATCCTTAGGGTCCTTCTTTTTGGAACCTGAGGAGATAAGAAGGGCAGATATCAAAGACGTGGTCCGTTTCATATGGACCGTTAAACTTGAATAATGCCTAAAATATGAGGCACAAAGTGCTTTAGAGACTATGTACAGGGCCTCTTAAGAGTTAACTCACCACCACCACCACCACCACCACCACCACCACCACCACCACCACCACCACCACCACCACCACCACCACCACCACCACCGCCGCCGCCACCACCACCACCACCACCACCACCACCACCACCAAGAGACGTGCGCATTCAAGCCACAGAGAGCTGGTCAGGAAGCAGCACAAAGAACTGTTCAGATGCCAGAATTTTAGGAGATGGTGTTCGATCGTGTGGCAGACAAGCCATTAATAATTACCCGTCGACTTGTCAATGAGCTTAATGTTTCCAAAACTTCTCTGTGGAAAGCACTAAAGGAGCAGCAATTGCACCCCTATCATATCCTATGGGTGCAAGCATTGTGGCCAGATGATTTTTAACTCAGAGTTCAGTTGTTTCAAAGGATTATTTAGCACTGCTCTGCAGTGTCGAAATTTCTACAGATTGTATGTTCAACAATAGGCTGTTTTCACTTATGATGGTGTATTCAACTGCCAGCCATATCTGGAGTGACAACAATCCACATGCCATTCACATATCTGTTCACCAGCAGAGATTTACTGGTATTAACATAGGGCTGGAATTATATAGGATCACCTCATAGGACCTTATTTGCTGCCGGTTTGAACAGTCAATCCTACTTCATGTTACTGTGAGATGTGCTGCCAGAGTTTTTACCAGCGTACGACTTGTTGTCCATGAGAGGATGTAGCTCCAACATGACAAGGCTCCTGCCCATTTCGATTATGAGTCTGCACTCACCTGAAGAATACCTTTCCTAATTGGTGGATTGGAAAGGAAGGTCCTATACCATGGCCGCTGCAGTTGCCGGATCCCACTCATCTGGATGTCTTCTTATGGGGATACATGCAGACGTTGGTGTATGAAACCCCAGTAGAAACTGAAGAATAATTGCTTGCTAAGATCATAGCTGCCACTGCCATTGCGCAACAAACAGGGATTTTGGAGAGGGTGCAACAAAATATCATGCACTGTTGTAATGCATGTATTGAGGCAGGTGGTCAACACTTTGAACACCTGCTCTGAGCTCTAAGTTGGTTATGAGTGTCAAAATTAAAGCAGCTTGCAAACATGATCTTCAAGATCACATGGCATCCTAAATATCTATTTCCAACCACTGGTTCCTTATGTCAAAATGCTCAAAATAGAATCCTCTGTCGCCTATATAATTTTGACTCTAAAGGTTGGGGACACCTTTTTATATGAGTGTAACATGCTGTTCTGGTACAGGGAGGTATTATACTTACACATATGCATATTAGTGTTTTGTCTTGTATCATTTTGTTGCACTGCATTACTTTTACTTTCTCTACCAGGTACATAGTAAGTAGAGAGTATTGCATTCCACCAAAAATTTGATACCGAGGTTTCACCAGAAATACTTGTTTTGATGCCTCATGAATAGAAAAAAAAGCATTTTTAGAAGAAGGTCTGTACGTGTGTCTGTCTGTGTCTATGTGTATGTGTGAACAGCATAACTCAAAAACAAATGGTCAGATAAATACCAAACTTTGTATTTCAAGTTCAGTATCTTCCAAGGATGCGACACGAAGATTTTCAAGAAAATACCTCACTCCAACTACCCTTTACATGGAAAATTTTTCAAAAATTTGTATTTTATAACAAATGACTATAATGATTTTGATTAAAATACCACATATTAAAGATATTTAGGTTACAAATAAAATTTATATCTTGAAGTCCTCTTCATTTTATGGAATTTTGTATAACTGGTAAACATTAAGTGATAGACGAAAAAATGTATGACACAAGAAATGTAGATCTTCTTAAAATGCAGGCCCCAATGACCTAGTTGCCAACAGACACTCACTCACTCACTCACTCACTCACTCACTCACTCACTCACTCACTCACTCACTCACTCACTCACTCACTCACTCACTCACTCACTCACTCACTCACTCACTCACTCACTCACTCACTCACTCACTCACTCACTCACTCACTCACTCACTCACTCACTCACTCACTCACTCACTCACTCACTCACTCACTCACTCACTCACTCACTCACTCACTCACTCACTCACTCACTCACTCACTCACTCACTCACTCATTCACTCACACACTCACTCACTCACTCACTCACTCACTCACTCACTCACTCACTCACTCACTCAAAGGGTAAGAATGCTTAACTGTATTATTAGAAGTTTAAGTTATGTTCTTAGATTTGTTTGTACCATGGCCTCGACTATTTTCTTATGTATTATGAAGCATACCTTACTTACAGTTGACTCTCTCCAGAATGTTATGCTGCACCTCAACAAAGAATGAACATGCATATGTAAAATAGACCATTCAAATAGTCTTGCAAACCCTGCTAGTACCCTTATCATATAGCATGTTGTACCCATTTTTTTATTTATGTAATTTACTTGCGTATCCCATTTTAAATTGCTTTGAATCTAAAAGCCAAGAAGTTTGGTAGACTCTGACTTTCTGAATGGTTGAGATTGTATTTGTAAAGCTAATATTTTATTTCACCACTGCTATTATCTTATTGAAATTTATTTGGAGATAGTTATCTATAAAGTAACAATCAATTATCTTTGAATTAATTTTAAAAAGTTTTCTTGGTTATCTACCCTCATCAGGACATTTGTGTCATCTGCAGAAGCACCATTTGCACTGAAGTCATTAACAAAGAGCAAGAATAGGATAGGAAGCCTGAGGTACTCACTAGTATCCTTAATTGGCAACTCTTTAATTTTGTAATTCCTCAATGTTTAATTTCAACAATTTGTTTCCTGTTATTCAAATAGAATTTATCTAGTTGTGAGGTAGTCTTTTAGTTCATGCTCATCTAATTTTACTAAAGGTTTTAGTGCTTGATTGTGTCAAAAGATTTTGTAGATCTAAAAAGATGGCTGAGGTTTTTCATCAATCTCATTTAGATAATGTTACATCCATGGACCCAACATTTTTCCACCTCCCTCTCCCCGGCCATGTGACACCAATAAAAAACAGTGCAGGTGGCATGCATGAAGGCAGCATTGCCAATTGCACCACGCACTCTCTATCTGTCTACCTACAATTTCCCTCTTGCTAATAAGAATTTCCACTACCATTGCTGCTCTTTTTTTTAGCGAATATGAACATTTATTTTCATACATATATATTTCATTATTTTCTTAATGTTGCCACACCCAAGAATTTGCCATCCTGGGCCCGGGCCCATGCATAATTACGGCGCTTGTTCTGAGTGATTCACATACAAATGAGAATATTGCTGATTCAATAGAGTAGTTGCTTCTAAAGTCATGCTTGTCTCTGGATAGTATTGCTATGGGGTGGTAATTTGACATACCATTTTCTCCCCTTTTTTGTATGAAGGTTGAACAATAGCTAATTTGAGACAAGCAGGAAAACTGAAACTACTAAAAGAATCATTGCAAAAGTATGTTAATGGTTGAGCAATTAAATGTACACATTTTGTTTTTAAATCTTTCATTATTAGTAAGATTTGTGTTTTGTTAGTCAGGACAACGTACATCAAATGCTTCATAGGTAGATGAGCAGATATTCTTGCTAGTTTGGTATTTTTATTAGGTTTTCTCCTATTTTGTCAGAGTAGGTGTTGAAAGTATTAGTTACTTTAGTACAGTCTGAGATTTTTATTATTCACAAAATGATCAATTATAAATGTGTTTAATAGCGAAATTAATGTGAGAAGAATTAAATAATTTGTGTGATTTTGTACAACACATTCAGAGGAATTTCAATAAAACATGTATATTTATTTGTGTCTATTGTGATGTCATGCTTGCATGTGCACATATGTATGCATGCACATGCACACATTCACACACACATGTGTGTGTGTGTGGGTTGCTGACATGCTGAGGTCAGACACATACTCAGAATGGGAGGTCTACAGTTCAAATCCTGTCAGGATCATTCTACCTGATTGAGGTTTTTTCCAGGTTTTCCTCAGCCCCCATAACTGGAAAATGCCAAGGAGGTATTGTAAACTTAGGCCTGGAACATTTCCTTCCCAAATTTCTTTTCCCAATAATTATCATTTCATTTCATATATTACTACGTCACTCTCTGTGCTGCCATATGAATTAAGAGTAGGCATTAAATACTATTTTAAAAAAAAAAAACACCCACCCACACGCACGCACGCACGCGCGCACACACACACACACACACACACACACACACACACACACACACACACACACACACACACACACAGAAACATACAGAGTGTTAACCTTTACTAAGCACTTAACCAATAGTATAAATACATTATGTGTATTTCAGTTTAATTTTTAAGCATAATTTTTTTCCCACATGTGATTATCAATCATTTATTAGTCACATAAGAAACACAGGTGTCAGTTGTTAATGATTGTAGGATGCTTTTCCCAATCCAAGTTTTCCACTCTTTTCTTTCTGAATTTTATAATCCCAAAGATATACAGTTCCCAATTCGTTATTTCCCAGTCCAGTGTTCTTACTCCATTTTTCCATTTCCCTCATTCTAAAACCTAATTTGCAATGTAATATTTTACACCAACAGGAAATTGGTTATTACTTCATTGTGATTAGGTTTCTGTAGTAACACTTGTATTTGTTTCCTATTTACCAGAAAACTTATACTTTCTTCTCATTCCCTTATTTGTAAATCTGTTGTAGTTTCCCCTTAGTGACTTACTGGCAGAGTTAATATTCCTGGCAGGGGATGGCTACTTCATATTTATAGGCATAACACTCAGGAAAGAATGGAAAAACATATTGAAACTGTAAAAGTTAGATTGAATGTCATGCAAGAGCCATAACAAAAGTGAATGGTTAAAATGTAGTAGTAAAAGGATTACAGCACGATCTGCCATTGAAGATCCAGATGTGCCTATTGTGCAACTACTTAGAAAGGAATTGAGGGTTTTTCCTTCGGATATGTTGGCACATCTACCAGTATGACAAAAATAATGACTTAGAGATTTGCCAAAAAATCTGACATCAATTATACAGCTGCAAGTGTTCCAGAAAGGTTCTGTAAAACTTTAACAGGTGAGACAAGATGTTTCTCTTGCATAATTCATTTGAAGATCAAGAACATGTTATAACAAATAGAAGAATAATCATTTTCAGAATAAGGGAAAATATTAGAGTGACTAGAGAACCCCAAGAACATGTAACAAAAAGAGAACAATAGTTTTCAGTATAAGGGAAAATATTAGAGTGCCGTTTGGTTTCTCAACTTTTGGTGCGATGCGTCAACCTCAACGACATGGTGAAGAACAAATGCTGGCTTTACCATTTATGTTTGCTGCTTTAGAATCAAAACAAGACATGCCCTACAGAATATTCCTAGATGTCATAATTCAAGCTACTAGAAATTTTGGGTTTATGTGGCAATGTCTCATCATATGGTCATTAACAATTATAAATTCTTCTGGAAGCAGTATTGGAATCCAACCCTGGGATTGTTTCTTTCAAAGTGTTTACAGAAGAATCTAGTATAAAGGATCACAGGAAGAGTGCAGTGACTAAGAAAATTGAGACATTAAGTGAGAAACTTAAATGATGTGTGCCACTACATTTGTGCCAACAGCAAACATAGAACAACACTTTATGATTTTCATGGATAATGCTCCTGAAGAATTCATAACTGTACAAATTACTTTGACCTTAATTACATTGAGCCACCTCCATGGGGCCACAGAAATACCACCTCACTACACAATATAAAATTATTATGAGGCCGTGTTTCAGTGAGTAGCATACACAAACAACTTTCTGATGGTTGGCATAATAAGATACAAATTGTTGTTGGATGAAATCATCTCATCGTTTACCATTTCGTCACTGAACTAGAGAAGGAACAAGGGGGATACCAAGATTATCCTAAATGAATTAGAACTTAGATAGCAGATCCAGTGGTGGCAGTTGAGGTATTCTATTGGCGGTGCCAAAAGAAAAGTGAAAACAAATCCCTCAAATAACACATGTTTACCAACTTCGTGCAGTGGCATCATGTATAAGGCAATTGGCAAGAACTGAATGTACTTTTCATTTTAGACCATATATGCCCAATATCAGTTATTCTGGTCTTATACCAAATGACATCTCCCCCAAATAACACGTAAAGAAACTGAAAAAAGAGCAATGTTTTCCTCACAGGCACAAATCCATTTATTCTTTTGGTAAATAGAGAAGGAGAAAGGAGAAGAAAGTGGCAATGCAGAGACACCAAAAAGAAATTATACAGCCATCACATAAAAAGAATATGAAACCTATTAAGTGAAAAATTTTCAGGCCCAAAATGGAGGAAAAAAAAAAAGTTTTGCTACGCCAAAGAAAATATCACCACGCCAACCTCTGGAATAATTTGAAATTTCCAGTGTAATGGTCACATTACTGAGCCAAAATATGCTGCCTACACGTGGTACACAACCCCTTAAAAAAAATCCCATCACATCGCTGCAATCCTACATAAAAACCTGATTACCAACATGTGTAGTAGCATCACGTATAAGGCAATTGGCAAGAATTGAATGTACTTTTCATTTTAGACCATATATGCCCAATATCAGTTATTCTGGCCTTATACCAATGGACATCTTCCCCAAAAACATGTAAAGAAACCAAAATGTGTGTGTGTACTATCATGCCAGACACATTATTGTGTCGTTTGCGACAGTATTGTTGATGTAATTATTTTGGCTTTGGGTTTGAAGTTTGTCTGGCATGGTGATCCTAGCCAGAGATGGAGAGAGTGAGGGAAGTGAGCATTACTTCTTTGTGTGCTGAGCATCACTTTTTGTTGAGTGTTGGGTCTGAAAGGTTGTATGTGAAATCGTGTGAATGTAACCTTGTGTATGTAGCATCTCCTCTCAATTGCTTCTTTTTTATCTTTTGTGTATGATGTAGGGGCACCGTGGTCTTACTGAATAAACCACAGGTAATGTGATTAATGTGAAATTCTGTGTATTTTGTTATAACTATCCCACACCTGCTCTGGAATGTGTTGTTCAGGATTCTGGTCCTCTTGCTGCCTCTGCAGCTATGCCTCCCAATGTATATGCTGGGGTAACTAAAATTTAATATCTAGCTGCAAACCTTGTGGGCTCACCCCAGTATATAACAATATATACCCAGTATCAGTTATTCTGGTCTTATACCAATGGACATTTCCCCCAAATAACACATAAAGAAACCGAAAAAATAGCAATGTTTTCCTCACAGCCACAAATCCATTTATTCTTTTGGTAAATTTCCGGATTGAATTATGACATAGATTTTTGTTTGCTGCTGCAGATTCAGATTTGGGAGTGGCCTACTTAATGTTTTCACCTGAATTGTTTCACTGAGAGCCCTGTTGCTAAATGGAGTCTTTAATAATTTACTTACTTGGTTCATGTTTGTAACTTTCACACACAACTGAATATTCACTTAAAGAAAACAGACTACACTATTGTAGTTACCTGACTTCATGGTGAAATACAATATCTTTGGATTAACTATTACTACACAAACATTGACAGAAATACTTGATAATTGCTTTGCAAACAGGTGCTCAACACATGGTGAATATGTTAATTTCTTGTTCAGTGGTTAAATTAAATTGAGTTTTATTTATGGACGCTCTTTGACTGCTGTGGTCCTTAGCATCCCATTCTTTATTGGGCATGAAAGACCAGAAATTTTGCTCAGAGGCCTCTTTATCAAGCTTGAGGTTCTTTTACGTGCCATAAATCTATGACATGGGACCACCGGCTTTACTTCCCTTCCGAAGGGAGCCATGCTAAGGATATTTATGCCCAAAAAAATCCATCGCTCTCTGCTGGGTTTGAACTTGCAACCTCAGGTTTCCATGTATTCAATCATAACCAATAACCCTGCTGCTACAAAATACACAAATATTGAAAATATGCTCTTAGTTTCAAAACCTAACAACATAATTATGTTCAGAACCATGCATTTTTATTTATGAGGATATTTTGGTGTATTATTTCTGCATTTGATTTAATTAAACCTTAATCTGTGCTTCCAAATGCAGCATTGTCTTGCAGAAAGATGGTAATGCTGTATTATCTCTATCTAAAGGAAGATAGAGCACGGAACGTGTATTCCACCATTAGTGGTAGAGTTTGTGCTTTACTGCACTTTAGTGGGTGGAACATAAGCTCTGCACCAGAGCAATTTTGACCCTACCTCTCCCATAAGAACCATGTAGAAATGTACACCCTAGCCTTATACATTGTGCTTATGAGTATAGACGACGTCAATCTGGAATTGGCTTGAAGCTTCAGAAAACTACCAGCAGAGCGTGCACTGCTTAACGCACCTGTTCAAATGAGAGAATACATACTCAGAAGCAATGCTCTATGTGCAATTCCTATGTACTTCTCTTTCTTTCCTTTTGACACAAGTATCCCAGAAGCTGCCCCTGGAAGATACAAAGATTTCAAAATCATAAGCAGGAAACAGTTGAAGTACGCATATTTAACATTGTATCCAGATATCATGAATTCAAGGACAATAATGTTACTAAGATACTTGAGGTCAATAGGCTACAACTTGTCTTTATAAGCCATCATAATTTTTTATTTGGGAAATTCAGAAATTGGAAAATATTTTTTGGGGGAATTATGTCTTTGGTAGAATTTTATTTTGAAAAAGTTATTATTAGGAATAGTTACCTTGGAAAAAATGGATTGGGTAAAGTGTTCTCCTCCGTTGTTAACACTTCAATTGTGTTTGTCATATAAGCCAAAGCAGATCCTTAAAAATGACTTACCTTTCCAGACTGTGGCGAACTACCTTTTGGGGATTTATCAGGCTTCTTTTTGTCCGGGATTTGCTTTGGAATAACTTCAGGAGGCACCTCACTAAACACTGATTCCAAAATACCAGTCATTTTGGCCATTTCTACTTGACTGAATGTACAAATCTGAGCAGCTGCACGAGTTGATTTTACTGTAATGAAATCATGAAATAAAAGAAAAATGTTCAAAACTATTATTTTGAGTAAAAATGAAATCTTATGTGTACTAAACATTTTTCTTGTAAGAGGACATAGCTTACCACCTGGATAAAGCAGATTTGTTAGATCAAAAACTGCCCAAAAATGATCACCCTGGGAATCACCTTTGTTCGCTTTATCTTTGGTACCACCTGTTTTCTCTGAACCTTTCTTTCCAGCAGTTTCCTTTTCAGCACCCTTTTTACCACCTTTTCCACCTTCCTTAGCTGCAGTTAGCTTAATTTCAACTGGCCAGCAGTTATACCTATAACATTTAAATTTATTGAGTTAATAGATTAGTGCATACTGGTAACACCTAAGCAGTCTTCTACTAATAAAACTATTCTTTTATCCAGTTACATTCATAAAACATATATTACAACCTATTAGGTTTTATATTTAAGTTAGCTTTTATATTAGAATAATTTTAAATGTGCTAACTTTAAATGTTCTTAGCACAGAATATTATTTTTAAGCCATTTTAAAGATATCAGTATTTATTATGTGGTACCAATGCTTGAACCAAGGTACGTTTAGGTTCAATTTGTAAAGAACAGCCTTTTTGCATTACATATAAAGGATTTTTGTAAGACTTTTCCAGCTATTCATAATGGTACATTTAATTAATGACAATAAATGTTAATAATATTCCAAAAGATAACAATGTAAGCAAATGAGCAGCTCAGAGAGTGAGAGAGAGAGAGAGAGAGAGAGAGAGAGAGAGAGAGAGAGAGAGAGAGAGAGAGAGAGAGAGAATGAGAGTGAGGGTAAGGATACAACAGATATTTGGTAAATGAATTAGGAAGTGCAATAAATAATGCTCCTGGCCATAAATAATAGCAATTGACACCATATTATGATGCAGTGGCTATGGCCCAAGCTTCAGGAGGTCAGTGCCGGGCAGTTGAAGAGATAAACAAAGATAAGTAACTCTTGCCCAGTGTAAACACCAAGCGCTATCATCAGATAACCAGAAACTTTTCCCCTTCTCTCCATCTCTAGAATGTTCTGGAACTCAAACCAGCAGCTATATAAGTGAACACTCTTATGAGTAAGTCAGTGAGTCAGTGAGTGAGTTAATTAATGGGTTTCGTGCGTCATAAAGTACATTCTCCTTGTGAGGTTACATCAATTGCAAAATACAGTGAATGTTGTTACTGCAAGGGATTAAGAGAGGTGTTGTGTTTGACTCCCCAGTGGGTAAACCATTTGAAGAAGAGATGTGTTGTGCATATTTCATTATGTCATGAAGGAAGTGAAGTGACAGGGGAAACTGCATTAGTTCACATTAGTGAACTGACATTGTCAACTAAGTGAACTCCCAGTGAAAGTTGAACTAGATCAAAACAGTGACAACAAAATTGAGTGAGGTGACAGTGAAAGACAAAGTCACAATAATAATAATAATAATAATAATAATAATAATAATAATAATAATAATAATAATAATAATAATAATAATAATAATAATAATTAATATTTTGTTTGTTAATGATGCTGTCAATTGCCAGGATCATATCAACACCACTGGTGTCTAGTTTCCAAGGTTTCAAGTTCAAACCTGGCAGAGGGTGATGGCTTTTAATCGGATGTAAAAATCCTTATAATGGCTTTCTTTGGAAGAGAAGTAAAGCCGATGGTCCCATGTCATAGATTTACGCACGTAAAAGAACCTCAAGCCTGATAAAGAACCCTCTGAGCAAAATTACCAGTCTTTCACACCCAATATAGAATGATACTAATAATTATATCTTAGACTGTCGTAGAGTTTAACCCATTGTGCTAGAGACATTTAAACTTCATGCTTCTGTGCCTAGCCCAGTAAACGGAGCTAGGGATTTAAATTGGCTGCCAGTTTATTTTCTGGTTTGCAGAAGAAGTTTTATGTTTTCCTTAATTGTTACATATTTTAATGGAACAAAAACTGAATTAAATAACATAAATGTGGTATATTCTGACTACATTGCCTTTATTCACAAAATAACAAAAAGAATGTTTAAATATTACTATGCAGTGTTATGCATTTTTCATTCCAAATGACAAAAATTAACATTCAGCTACCTACCATACAAATGCTACTGCTTTCTCTTGAGTCGGCACAATTGTTCTACATAAAAAATAAAAAGTGCAATAGAGATTTCCTTTCTCCAAGATTTCTCTCTGCTCAACAGAGTAAGGCTAGCTGAGCCAAGGAGAAAGTGTTGGTGCTGTTACTCATAAACAAAAGCACAAATACCAGAGGATTAAGGTTCTTTATATATGAACATAAACATTTTTAGAATTAAATATACACATGTTTTAAAGGCTTTTTTCTGCATCAGTTTATGGATTAAGATCAGCCAGAAACCAAGATGAGCTATTGTGATTGCTTGTACCTAAAGGAGCAGCTTATTATATTGAAGCCAACAATTGAAACTTAGCTATGGGGAGAAGTAAATTTACACCTTAATTTTAGAATACGTTCAATGCACTATTAGATTTGCATTCCATTACCTCTCAGTGAGAATTTACAGGAGTACTTTTAGCTTTAGCGAAAACTAATGAGGTAAGCTCCCCTTGGAAAGGAAATACAAAATATTTATACTCCATTGGAACAGTACACCCTAAGACAAAAATAAAAAGACAAAAAAAAATGAGCAAACTCTTAAAGTGTATATTTGTCGAAGTCGAAATCTTTTCCACAGACAGTTCACAATGGTGTTTTGGGATGCATGCTTTTAGCTTCATTTTATTATCACCTTTCATAGTGAATCCCAGCTACTGAATATGCACTGATGGCCGAGTAGTTATAAGCAGGTACAATGCTTGCTAAGGTTTGTATCCTAAGCATGATTTTCTTTTGT
Organism: Deroplatys truncata; assembly: GCA_030765065.1. Lineage (NCBI taxonomy): Eukaryota > Metazoa > Arthropoda > Insecta > Mantodea > Mantidae > Deroplatys > Deroplatys truncata. The sequence goes on from CM060982.1 coordinate 52,664,542, forward strand.
GAAGAAAAATGCAATGTTTATTATGCATATTATAATATAATTTGAAATTGCTAAGGCTTATTTGATTTCAAGGCATTTATACTCACACATAAAAACTTGAAACACTCTCCTTTTCATCTTCAAACTAAATATGAAATATATAAATATTATATTCTTTACAGAAGGAATCATGATATTTTCGAGGATGTTTTTATACTGGTGGCTATTTAATGTGCCATAAAGCTGCCACAACATACCTAGACCATCTCATGATATCCAACTCCAACATGACACAGATATGCGACCTTGATGATTCATTTATGCCACATACTTTACATCATAAGTTTTCCTCTGGGGCAGTAGACAATTACTTTCATCCCATTTGTAGATGAAAGTGCAAAGTGACATAATCTAGGATTGTCTGTAAGAAGTTACTTCTTAACTTCCAATCGAGCAAAGAGCCCTGCTGTACTAAAATGATGCAAGGCTGTGCAGTTCAACACAGGAAAATCAGAATTACTTTTAATTGTAGACACATGCTGGATGAGATTGCTATCTGCCTCTTCTAGAAGTGCAGTGCCCTGCTGAGGAATGGACAAATGTTTTGACCTGAATCAGATTGACGAAGAACAATCCCTTCTCTGGATAACCACACCCATCTCGTAGACATAGATATGGAGACTTTAAGTGCTCTTGTGGCCTGAGACACAGATTATCCAGCAACATTCACTATCATAAGGAGAGATCTCCTTGTAGCTTATCTTTATGTGTGCACTCAGCCATAGCAAAAGTCAGTATGATTGCTAACATATCATGCAGAACTCCAAGCTATGAGGTGTGCACACTGACTATGCCAGAACCATTCATAACTGAAGAATGAGTGAAAGAGTTTGCACATCCAGTATTAAGTCAATTAAATATTTGGTTTAGCTTTTCACTTTAGAATTCTTACCAATATGGCATTTATTTTGAAAACAAAAACAGTAATTTGCATTTTTATGCATGAATGTCTTAAAATATATATATCATATGTATGGAAAACATATGGCATTGCCATATACAGAGTGAGCCAAAAGACTCCAAACCATCTGTGTGGCATTTTTCCTGTCCGCATCCTCAGCACTCGTTGCCTTCTGCCGCTATCGTAGAAAGGCGCGAATGAAACCATACAACATTTTTAAAACTACTTTTAAAGGCTTTACTTACCAACTTTACGAAAGGAGATGCTGAAATTGGCCACCGTTGTTGTCCATACATTTTTTGCACCTCTTTAGGAAACTATTGTCGTAGTTCACGCTTAGAAATTTCCTGGCAGATATTTTGTTTTAATTCTTTCAGGGCGTGTAGGTTTGTCTTGTACACTTTATGTTTTAAGTTACCCCAGAGGGGTATTTTATGAACAATACTACCGGTTGCGCAGTGTTTTTCCACTGGGCATGTGGAAATATTATAAAAACATGATAAGGCACTGCTGCTATAAACAAAGTCATGCTGCTGTGCAGTGTGAAGTGCAGTATTGTATGTATGTATGTATGTATGTATGTATGTATGTATGTATGTATGTATGTATGTATGTATGTATGTATGTATGTATGTATGTATGTATGTATGTATGTATGTATGTATGTATGTATGTATGTATGTATGTATGTATGTATGTATGTATGTATGTATGTATGTATGTATGTATGTATGTATGTATGTATGTATGTATGTATGTATGTATGTATGTATGTATGTATGTATGTATGTATGTATGTATGTATGTATGTATGTATGTATGTATGTATGTATGTATGTATGTATGTATGTATGTATGTATGTATGTATGTATGTATGTATGTATGTATGTATGTATGTATGTATGTATGTATGTATGTATGTATGTATGTATGTATGTATGTATGTATGTATGTATGTATGTATGTATGTATGTATGTATGTATGTATGTATGTATGTATGTATGTATGTATGTATGTATGTATGTATGTATGTATGTATGTATGTATGTATGTATGTATGTATGTATGTATGTATGTATGTATGTATGTATGTATGTATGTATGTATGTATGTATGTATGTATGTATGTATGTATGTATGTATGTATGTATGTATGTATGTATGTATGTATGTATGTATGTATGTATGTATGTATGTATGTATGTATGTATGTATGTATGTATGTATGTATGTATGTATGTATGTATGTATGTATGTATGTATGTATGTATGTATGTATGTATGTATGTATGTATGTATGTATGTATGTATGTATGTATGTATGTATGTATGTATGTATGTATGTATGTATGTATGTATGTATGTATGTATGTATGTATGTATGTATGTATGTATGTATGTATGTATGTATGTATGTATGTATGTATGTATGTATGTATGTATGTATGTATGTATGTATGTATGTATGTATGTATGTATGTATGTATGTATGTATGTATGTATGTATGTATGTATGTATGTATGTATGTATGTATGTATGTATGTATGTATGTATGTATGTATGTATGTATGTATGTATGTATGTATGTATGTATGTATGTATGTATGTATGTATGTATGTATGTATGTATGTATGTATGTATGTATGTATGTATGTATGTATGTATGTATGTATGTATGTATGTATGTATGTATGTATGTATGTATGTATGTATGTATGTATGTATGTATGTATGTATGTATGTATGTATGTATGTATGTATGTATGTATGTATGTATGTATGTATGTATGTATGTATGTATGTATGTATGTATGTATGTATGTATGTATGTATGTATGTATGTATGTATGTATGTATGTATGTATGTATGTATGTATGTATGTATGTATGTATGTATGTATGTATGTATGTATGTATGTATGTATGTATGTATGTATGTATGTATGTATGTATGTATGTATGTATGTATGTATGTATGTATGTATGTATGTATGTATGTATGTATGTATGTATGTATGTATGTATGTATGTATGTATGTATGTATGTATGTATGTATGTATGTATGTATGTATGTATGTATGTATGTATGTATGTATGTATGTATGTATGTATGTATGTATGTATGTATGTATGTATGTATGTATGTATGTATGTATGTATGTATGTATGTATGTATGTATGTATGTATGTATGTATGTATGTATGTATGTATGTATGTATGTATGTATGTATGTATGTATGTATGTATGTATGTATGTATGTATGTATGTATGTATGTATGTATGTATGTATGTATGTATGTATGTATGTATGTATGTATGTATGTATGTATGTATGTATGTATGTATGTATGTATGTATGTATGTATGTATGTATGTATGTATGTATGTATGTATGTATGTATGTATGTATGTATGTATGTATGTATGTATGTATGTATGTATGTATGTATGTATGTATGTATGTATGTATGTATGTATGTATGTATGTATGTATGTATGTATGTATGTATGTATGTATGTATGTATGTATGTATGTATGTATGTATGTATGTATGTATGTATGTATGTATGTATGTATGTATGTATGTATGTATGTATGTATGTATGTATGTATGTATGTATGTATGTATGTATGTATGTATGTATGTATGTATGTATGTATGTATGTATGTATGTATGTATGTATGTATGTATGTATGTATGTATGTATGTATGTATGTATGTATGTATGTATGTATGTATGTATGTATGTATGTATGTATGTATGTATGTATGTATGTATGTATGTATGTATGTATGTATGTATGTATGTATGTATGTATGTATGTATGTATGTATGTATGTATGTATGTATGTATGTATGTATGTATGTATGTATGTATGTATGTATGTATGTATGTATGTATGTATGTATGTATGTATGTATGTATGTATGTATGTATGTATGTATGTATGTATGTATGTATGTATGTATGTATGTATGTATGTATGTATGTATGTATGTATGTATGTATGTATGTATGTATGTATGTATGTATGTATGTATGTATGTATGTATGTATGTATGTATGTATGTATGTATGTATGTATGTATGTATGTATGTATGTATGTATGTATGTATGTATGTATGTATGTATGTATGTATGTATGTATGTATGTATGTATGTATTTATTGTGCTAAGAGTTTTACAAATTTGATTGTCTACTGCATTTTGACCCTGGTCACTTATTCAGTAGACAATCACTACAGTTTATTTACATTTTACAAATTCTTGTCACTAAATTATCTTGCTCTTTTTTTCAGTTTCTTTTTTTCATGTCCCATTTCCACTTTTTTTTCACTTTTCATTTATTGATTACTTAACCATCACACATTCACTATAGTTTTCCATTCAAAGTAAGATGCACTACCTCTTACTTTTCTCTTTCCACTGTCCAAAGCCATTTATTTTTTACTTTACACAAAAGCTGTCCAATGCTTCTAGCGTCCTTGCATATCATTTCAATTATAAGTGTATTTCTATCCCCCTTCAACCACTTCTTATTAAAAAATTCTTTTCTCCAATTTTCTGTTCCTTGGCACTTAAATACTATGTGTTCAATGTCTTCATTACCACCACATATCGGACATTGGTTCTGAGAAATACCCTGTCTTAGCCCTTTTAGCCTCCATGCTCCGGTTCTTAACCATGCAATAGATTCTCTCTCTTTTTTATTTACTATGTCTATATATTTTTCCCTACCCCATGTATTTTTCATTGGCCTATAATAAACTAATGAGCTCTTTTCGGCAATCTCACTGAACATGATTTGTATTTCTATATCTTCCAGTCTTTTCCTTGCCTTTTTCCAAAAATGTTTTACGTTATTTTCTCTCCTTCTCCATATATCTCCTAACCCATTTTTCTCCAAAATATTCCGTAATTTACTTACCCATCCATCATTCATTAAGCTATTCTCTTGGTATTCAATACATTGTCTTAACACATTACTTTTTCCTAGATTTAAAATTCTGAACCAAAATTTCAAAGCTCTTTCCATTATCTTCCCCTTAGTTGGCACCCTGCCCATCTCTAATTGTGCTACCTGTCTTACAATTGACTTCGGTAGCCCTAGTATTTCTCTACAAAACATCCTGTGCACCACATCTATACATTCCCATCCTCTATCTGATCCCCATATTTCTATACCATACATCATTTTTGCCTCCACAACCATCTTATAAACTTTTTCCAGCCATTTAACATTTATATTAGGTACTTTATATTTGCAGCTTCTAATTGCTGCCATTGCCCCTTTACCTTTTGCCAATGCAAACTTTTTTGTTTTTCCCATTTATTACCTCCATCTATTTTTACTCCTAAATAGATACAGTCACGCACTACCCTGTAATCTTTATTCTCTCCCTTCCACTTTTCATATTTGCCTAATTTTCCCCCCTTTTTGAAAACCACAATCTGTTTTCTCTTGATTCACTTTTAACCTCCATTCTTTACAATATACATCAATTGCTTGTAATGATTGTTTTAAACCACTTACTGTAATAGATCCTACCACTAGGTCATCTGCAAAAAGAAGTCCTGGAATTTGTATGTTGTTAATTACTGGTGCACAGTTATTATTCCTTCCAATTTCTAGTAAGACATCATCTATGTATAAATTAAATAAAACTGGACTTAACTTACATCCTTACCGAAGGCCTTTCTTTTGTGGAATTTCGTTTGTTACACAGCCTGTCTCCACCCTTACACAGAAGGTGTTCTCAAAATACAGTGCTTTAAGAATATTCACCAATTGCTGACTTACTCCCTTACACACTAATTTATGCCACAGAAATTGTAGCTCAATTCGGTCATAAGCCTTCTCTAAGTCTACAAAAGCCATATACAATTTATCCCTTTTTTCTTTTAAATATTTGTCTGCTAATGTCTTTATAATAAATAAATTATCAATTGTTCTCCTTCCCTTGCGAAAGCCCGTCTGGAATTCCGAAAGGATATTATATTCTTCAACCCAAAATTGTAGTCTCGCTGCCAAAATGCCTGCAAAAAGTTTTCCTATATTCAATAATAATGCAATACCTCTGTAGTTATTAGGTTTATCGACATTACCCTTGCCTTTATATATAGGATGGATGATAGCTTCTCTCCATCGTTTAGGTACATAACCCTTTCTAATAATTACATTAAATAAATCTAATAAAATTTTCACTCTCCCTGTTTCATTACACCACTCCTTAAGAGACTCTGTTGGGATGCCATCAATTCCAGTAGCTTTATTTTTCTTCAGTAACTTAACTTGTTTTATTATTTCCTCACTCCTAATTTCACCATCCAATATCTCTACAAAGCATTCCTTATTTCCAAAAATTCCGTACTTCCTATACTCCTTTCTTCCCATTGACGGTGATGTGATGTAGTTCAGTTATTACGAGTTATTTATTATTTTGTCCTGTACTTAGTCATAAAGTATATTATGTGCTTTCTACTGCACAGTGTGTATTTATTTATGATTCGTATGTGTTAACTCGGTCAGCTCACCAAGTGAAAGTACAATTTGCAGAAAGATTTCCAAGTGTAAAAGTTCCAGGCTGTACAACAATCCATGAACTTTACAGTAAATTTCAGGCCATAGGAAGTGTTCAGGCTAAGAAATCTAAAAGACGGCATTCGGTTCTTACCAAAGAAACATTAGACGACATCAGTCATGATGGATAGTTTCCTAAAGAGGTGCCAAAATGTATGGACGACGGTAGCGAGTTTCAGCATCTCCTTTCATAAAGTTGGTAAGTAAAGCCTTTAAAAGTTGTTTTAAAAATGTTATATGGTTTCATCTGCGCCTTTCTATGATACCGGCAGACGGCAACAGGTGCCGAGAATGCGGACAGGAAAAACACTGCGCAGGCGATTTGGAGTCATTTGGCTCATCCTGTATTTAACAAATTAAAATTTAAATTAAATATATATATATATATATATATATATATATACCAAGGATTTGTTCCAATTATAAGGCACCACTTGGCTACCATGTGCATACAACCAAAATGAAAGGCATCTCCCTGTTTATCATATGACTTTGAAATGAATGCAGGGTGGTATTAAATTGTGTATTGTGAATGCAGCATCAGCAAATGTTTACAATGTTTCCAAATCGAACTCCTTCTCTGGCTATTGCTCATTTATTTTTCTTAGGCTGTACATTCAAATTGCATTGGAGTGCCAAAGGATTCAAATGCATAAACAGACTCTAAAGAGTGGAGAAATGGAGGTGCATTAACCTCAACTGTGACAAATATTGCTTGGCAAGTTAGAAAGATGACTATAGATATATCTCACAATTGTGGTTAACAAATTTTGTTAACTTATATAGGAAAACTAAATAGGTAATAGCATTAAAATGATAATATATATATGGATATAGAATACATATGTGCAGTATTGATATAGGGAATCAGGTATTGCAGGCATATCTCCTTCTGTAAAAACTGTAAAATTGTATAAATATTATTTTTTACACTTGCTGGATATCACCATGATTATTTGGGGAACTGAAGCTCAGATATAATAATAATATACCTGACTTGTGCATATCAATAACTGTTTCCAAACTACCAAATTTCAAGGCCTGTATACACAGAAATGGAAAATCTAAAGAACCTGCCACCCTCACAACAGTAAGGAAGCAATTCTCTAAAGGCATCTTGCCTTCATTACAAAAAAAATCTGCAAATCAGTGCCGCAGCAGGTATTTGAAAAATGGAACTTTGTTACCATGCTGCCCTGACCATCTGAACTATCATGGCAACATACTGACATGACTATATTTCCCCAACTGACTCACATTTTTTCTGGTAAACCACAGGGCATTCTCAAATTCATTTTGAGATAGCATACACCACTACTAATATCTTAAGTACTTTAAGTCCTGGGATTCATAGCTAGGCACTATTTCAGAGAATAATAATATTCACGAAAATGTTTTGTCGATTAATGATGCTTTTTAAAAAGTTGCATGTATCTTTACTTCAGTGGTGGTCCCAAATGGTCCCAAAAGAAGGGTGGACCAGTTAACAGTGTTGGCAAACCTCTACAAAATAACTGATTGGTACATGTGAATTTGGAGTATTTAAGAATATACTATAAGAAATTACAGTAAATAATAAATTTCTGGAAATAATCTATGAAGTCCTCTTCATTCGGAAGGAATTTTGTATAAACTTGTCAATGTTACCCAGCAGGATGGCTCATATGGCAATATTTGTAGCCTGCATTCGGGAGATTCCGGGTTCGATTCTCGGTGGCCGCCCACTCTGTGAATTAATTAACAGACACATGAAATTTTGCCAACTTGCTACAGTAATAAACTGAAACCTGAGTATTATTTACATAACTGAAGTTGTGCTACTTTCTCAGCATTATGCCTGCTAGAAATCTGAATTTTATAAACAATACAATTTAAAATGCTTTAAGTCCAACAAATATCTGAGTACAAATAAACTGAGTTTCAGAATAACATTATTTATTTTTTCATTATTCATTTTTTTGGCTGCATTATTTTAGTTGAAAATGTACCTATGTAAACTTATATTTCATTTGTACTCAGACATAGCTTTTTAATTTTTTTTTAAATTAATAAAGAAGAAAAAAAAATGAATTGCTTTTAGCAAAAACCTGTGTGTTACATTCACTTAATTTTCTCTACCCTCCATCACTTATTAGTGGTTGTTAGTTATTCTTACAAAAGTTTATGTTTCTCTCTTCTTCATTTTAATCAAGATAAACTTTTCTGGGTATAGCTGCATTACCCATTTTGTTATAGATACAAAGGGAATAGTGATAGTCAAATGTTTTAGAACTGGATGCTATACACTCACCTTAAATTTCATACTCTTTCCATGACATCACAAGCAACAGCTGAAATTTGATAAGACTTGAAAAGATGTAGTTTAACAATTTGAACCATTAATAAAGGATATCTCAGATATGGCTGATGCCACAAAAAAAAGCTATTTAAAATAAATTGTATATTTTAAAGAGATCTACATTTTTTTGTGTAGTATGTTTTCATCTATTGTTTAACATTTACCAGTTATACAAGATTACAAATTTCCTTCTGAATAAAGAGGACTTCACAGGCTATTCCCAGAAAATTCAATATATTCATTTTATTTGTTATGTAAATATCTTTAATATATGGTATTTTAATCAAAATCATTGGAGCCATCTTTTAGAAAATAAAAAGTTTCGAAAAATAATCCATGTAAAGGGTATTTTGGGATGGGGGATTTTGTTGAAAAACTTTGTGTCGCATCTTTGGAAGGTAGTAAACTTAAATAACAAGTCTGGTGTTTGTCTGACTTTTCTGAGTTATGCTGGCAGGCAGATACACAGACCTTTTTTTTAAAAATTCTTTCTTTTTATTCAGGGGGCCTCAAAATATGCATTTTTGGTAAAAACTCAGCATTGAAAATGTTGCGTGGAATGCAATACATTCTCTACCTACTAGGTACATGGTAGACAAAGTAAAAAGAATATGCAGAATTTTGGATGTGTTAGTTTAGATATGCTGGTGGATATAATGAAAATTGATAAGACAACTTTCATTTTCTCTATATTTTAGTATCCATTCAAAGTCATGGTCCTGTTAAAAATGGTGTAAAATATTTTCACTGATGGGAAAGGAATTGTTGAACAGCAAGTATAAAACTATTGTATTGTGATCATGGAAACACCTCTCTCTGCCTTTTTTTTTCAACAGAATTGTAAGGTGCTTGCCAATTATAATTATGCAATTTATAGTTATATGAAGCAAATGTAATCACCTACATTATTTTGCAATATACATATTGCAATTTTACATACAGAGTTTTTACTGTCCAGAAATATTAACAAAATGTGAAATAAATAACTTTTTATGAGAAAAAACTGGGAAAATAAAAGATAAAGCCACCAATAGCGCTTACAATTAATGTGATCCAAAGCCATTCAGCATTTTTTCATGGAATTGACAAAAGTACGTAATCCTTTAGAGAATGGGGAAAGGTTATTTTGTTTTTGTATTGTACCACTCTACTGATTGTAAGTCAGATATGTGATGTTGATGGTCTGAGTTTTGCAGACTATCCATGTGAAAGAGAGAAAATACATACAAAGGACAGGCCTTGAGAAGATGACAATAAGCAGAAAAAGCAACCCGTTCTTAAGGGATCATGTAAGTGAATGCATGGTTAAAAACAATTAGCTATAACTTCCAACATTTTTAAGATATAATGAAAGTTGGTGGGCGGCATTTTCTTTGGAACACATTATTGCCTATAGGCAATGATGTTAACTCGTATTTCTTTGTCATTGGCTTTCTGGCAAATTATGGGTTTTTTATTCATTAAATCACGCACATATTTATACTCTCATTAATACTTCCAGACTCTTGGGAGGGTAGAGAATAATTGGGCTTTAGAAAAATTCCCAATCCCCAGCCGGGAATCAAACCCAGGACTCCTGCTTAGCAAGTGATACTCTACCAACTGAGCTACAAGGCTGACTGAAATATAATTGTTCACTAATGCTGGAAGTTCAAAATATTTTCCGGGCTTGATAAGATCATTATTGATAAACAGCAAGAAAATACTCTCAAACACTCTTTAAAGGCATATGTGATTAACCACTGCTTTTACTCTATTCAAGAATTCTTAACTAAAGAGAATTTATAAGTACTGTAACATGTAATTATAACTTATTCTTGGAAACATACATATTTTGGTTTGATAAATTTTGTAATATTTTGCAATCTTACCTTGACGTGTCCAGCATTGATTGCACCTTTTGTACATATGTAATCATAATCTATTTTTTGTAAACTTATACATATTTTGGTTTATTAATTTTTGTAATATCTCGTAAATATTTTGTTATCTTACTTTGACGTGTCCAACATTGACTGTACTCCTGTACGTAACAATAAACTGGATCAATAAAAATGAAATGAAATGAAATAAAAATCAAAATTTTGTTATTGTAGCTTTTTCCAAGTACTTAACCAGTCAATTATAGTAAACCTTTGTGCTCAAGATCCTTATATAGTGTTGATAAATTTTATGCAGCATAAGTTTGATTAAGCTGCTAGTTTTTTAAATGAAAAAATTTAAGTTTCTGTTTGAAAAAAATCCCTTAAATTCATTGATGTGCATAATCATAAATATTGCTATTTTAAAAATATAACAAAACTGCTGCATAGTTTACTGTACACTTTTATAAGATACTACCAAGTTTTACTGCTCTAAGTTAAGTAGTCTCAAAGAAATGGTACACTGTTTGTGGAAAAACGTCATTTTCTACAAAATGGTGCAGAAGATCAACTTTTTTTTTTAAATTTTAGTAACTGATGTAAATTCGTGCTAGGTAGCATTCACAGCTAAACAAAGTATATTAACAAACTTTAAATACCTTGAAAGTCGATCAAAAATTTCATGGCCTGCTATTTTTGTTATCAAACATCTTCTGAATGCATTCCATTCAATTCTTGGTGCATCAGCATCAATGAATGTTTGCAAGTCAATTTGTAGATTGTTCCTAATTTCAGTGTCATCACTGTACAATCTAAAATCAATAATAAAGAATATTTTAAAGGAGCTATTAACTTAAAGGTTTTGAAGTGTTCATTGCAACATTATTTTTCCCAGAAATGAATATATCATAGAAACAATAAAAACTTTAAAATACTCCAATTTGTTACTTAGTTAATTCTATGAAAACTAAACATAATTTTCTGGGTATCAAAGCAGTTTAATGGGCATAGCATTATAGTTACAAATTATTATGCTTTACCTGTATTTGGAAGTCTCTCCATTTTTCACACTATCTGATATGCTTGGCCATTGTTTATACACAGTGTTGTTTTTTGAACTGCTCCATCTACCTTCTTCCAATATAACATCATTTAGAACCTGCTCCAAAAAGAAGCAATTTAGAAAAGAAACTTCCTATAGCACAGTACATGAGCAATAAGGATGAAATAATTTCCTGAACCACAATTAACTATACAGCTTTATTATAATGTAAACATGAAATACATATTAAAAACATCTGGTGTGTTACTTCACATAAACTTTCTCTACCCTCTATCATTATTAGTGGGTATATAAATTATTCTTACAAAAGTTTATTTGTCTAGCTACTTCATTTTAGTCCAGATAGACTTTTGCAGAATGTAACGGTTGGTGCTTGTTTGTATTTGTTTACATGATATGTGTGTTTTTGTTAGCCCCAACGTTGGTGCGGCAATTTGCGATGAGATTCTTACAAATGTTTGTTTACATCACGTGTGTTGAAGCCATCTTGTGACGTCATTCCTTGTTTGGTTTGTAGCTCCATCTGGCGTAGCAATTTGTATCAGTTTTGAAATAATTTATTTTAAGTGTCCTCCGGCTAGCTATCATCTTATCTTGGTAGAACATTTATCTCTGTGCAGGTTGTGAATCGGAAAGGAATCTTTTATCCAGAAATTATACTTAATGAAGAAATTGGTTTTATAACTTTTATTGCCGAACACGTTCACAAACACTTTTACATATTGATCTGGATACTCGCCAAACTGAAACTGTTTGTAATAACTTCTTACTTATCACTTTTAACTCACGTACTTCAACTTTATGTATATTTAACTGTATAATACTTTAGATTCTCGTAATTCTGCTGCGCGTAACTTATGACGAACTGAAGACAGCGTGCTAGAAATTTTGATGAACTGGGCGACCGATGTGTAAGGTATTGAGAATTTTGTTGAACTGTGGGGCGATCTACCTCGGACCTGGCTTATATACTCCCACTCCTCGACATGCCTAAAGATTATAAATGAACTGCTATTGGCTAATAAAACGCGCCAACATTAGCGTCTATTTTAATATCCAATGAAAACCACGAATACATATGCTTTAGGAAATATTCTAGAAGCTTCTACCAAAAACCCGCGAACATTACGTAACTTCCTTGTTCCCAATAACGATAAACAACTGATTCCCTCGCTGCATTATTGCGTTATTATTGACAGTTTCAGTAGAGCCGTGTATTATTATTTACCAATAATAATTACAATTAATAAACCTCTGAAATCAATGTCACCTATAAATACATATTTATATTACAATCATTATTTACATTTAAGTAATTTGTGATACAAATTACCGTATCAAGAAATAGCTGTATTACACATTTTGTTAGGATACAGAGAGAACAGAGAGAGTAAAATGTTTAAGAATTGGATGCTATATGCTGGCCTTAAAATTCCATACCATTTCCATGCAACTGCCAGAAACAACCGAAAATCAATAATAAGCATTCCTTTTTTATTTTGAGAAATCATAATGTACAATGTTGTTTGCTGAACGAAAATTGTTGATATTTCTGATTCCATATCAGATGGAAGCTCTCAAACCAGTCATAATTTTGTTTCATCAGGCTACAGTTTTTCAGAAATCGCTTTTGCAATTTTCTGATTTCTACCAGATGGAAACTCTGAAACCAGCCCTTGTTTTGTTTCATCAGGCTACAGTTATAGAAAATAATGGTTGTAATAATTCTATCCCTTACTCACAAGTTTCTCTTAAGTGCCTTCCCATCCCTCATTATATTTCCTATTATGGTATCTATTTGTTACAGGTAGTCGAGGGGTTACGACCTGAGTCTTTGACTGTCAGATTCCTGCACTTTGTTCTCGGCAACAACAGAGAGGGATAGAATGTTTTCCTTGTAAAGCTTTGTCCATAAGAAATATTTTAGTTTTGTAAATGGTTTTGTTGACAGTCAGATGAGTTTTAAATTCAAGTTAGTTTGGATGTGCATATGAAAAATGTCTGATCAACGTCATTGCGTAAATAGTCCTGATACCTTTTGCTTTATGTGTGGTAGTTATACTCTGCAAAACCAGGAAGACGTATTACAAACTTTTATAAAAATGCATATAAAGCTTACTTTGGCATGCCTCTTGGTGATTTGGATAAAAAGTGGGCTTCCCATTATGTATGTTCTTCATGTACCGAAAATATGACAGTGGGTTTATGGCAAATGAAAGGCATTGGTGTTTGGTGTACCAAACCTAAAGACCACATTACAGTTTGCTATTTTTGCTCAAAGACAAGTTTAAAGACAGTTCCATTGCACAATGGAAATTTACTACCTTCTATTCCAGTAGTCATTCAGTGCATTTAAAAGAATCATACAATACTTTGAAAGTTCTGCTAGAGAAGGTGAAGTATATGGAACATAAATGGAGTATTTGTGGTGATCAAACAGTGATCTCTATTCTTCTAGGCCAGCAAATGGGATTTACTAAATATCTCTGCTTTCTTTGTAAGTGGGACAGTGGGGCTAAATCAGAGCATCGGACCAGAAAAAATATAGTAATATATTAAGACAATGTATAGAATACCAAGAGAATTGATGATTGGGTGGGTAAGTAATGATGGATGGGTGGGATGGGATGGGATGGGTGGGTGGGTAAGTAATGATGGATCCAAAATGATGGATGGGTAAGTAATTTACGGAACATTTTGGAGAAAAATGGGTTAGGAGACATGTGAAGGAGAGAAAGTAATGTGAAAAATTTTTGGGAAAAGGCGAGGAAAAGACTGGCGGATATAGAAATGCAAATCATGTTCAGTGAGATTGCTGAAAAGAGCTCATTAGTTTGTTATAGGCCAATGGAAAATACATGGGGTAGGGAAAAATATATAGAAATTGTAAATAAAGAAGAGAGAGAATCTATTGCATGGGTAAGAACCAGAGCATGGAGGCTAAGAGGGTTAAGACAAGATATTCCTCAAAATTAATGTCCGGTATGTGGTGGTAATGAAGACAATGAACACATAGTATTTAAGTGCCAAGGAACAGAAAATTGGAGAAGAGAATTTTTTAAAAAGAAGTGGTTAAAGGGGGATAGAAATACGCTTATAATCGAAATGATGTGCAAGGATGCTAGGAGCATTGGACAGTTTTTGTGTAAAGTAAAAAATAAATGGCTTTGGACAGTGGATAGAGAAAAGTAAGAGGTAGTGTATCTTACTTTGAATGGAAAACTATGGTGAATGTGTGATGGTAAAGTAATCAATAAGTGAAAAGTGAAAAACAAGGGGAAATGGGACATGAAAAACTGAAACAAGATAATTTATTGATGGGAAATTGTAAAATGTAAATAAACTGTAGTGATTGTCTAAAGAATGAGTTGACGGGAAATTGTAAAATGTAAATAAATTGTAGTGATTGTCTGGGTCAAAGTTCAGTAGACAATCAAATTGTAAATCTCTTAGCACAATAAATAAATAAATAAATAAATAAAAATGTTTGAATAAGCTGCAATTTTTTTTTGTATGGTAAGATTTTTTCTATGTCTTACGGTTCACCAGTTCACAACCTATAAAAAATTGCTTTAGAATGAAGAGAACTTCACAGCAGTGGTGTAGGTGAGTTTGGGCCATGACCCATGGGTAATTTCTCAATTTTGGACACCATCACCACCACAGCAGATGCCGCCTCCACCTCTCCCCACCACTACCATAAAAATAGCATGCAGATAAAAAGCTTACTCCAGTCACTTCAACATGAACTCCAACCTTCTTGTCTTACTACAAAATCCTTTGATAAAGGCATTATTGAAGTTAAATGTTGGATTATTTCTTAGCTCCTGCAGTAGTTATTTTTTCATTGGAAATTAAAGCAAATCCACTCACCCTTTCTTGTCCTTGGGTTGAACTGATGTACATTTTGACTCTCTTCAGAGCAGTAATGAGCATTCCAATGTTGCAGTTATTGCCAGAAAGGTGAGTATGAGTATTGCCAATTTGTATATTTTTGACATGGCTAACATGTCTCCCATTCATGTATTTCAAAAAGATGCAGTGGTTTACCACACATTTCTTAGTCCAAAGGTAAGTACGGTACTGTTAGCTCATTCTGTAACCTCACAGAATCGAAATGTTTATTATATGTAGTTAGCAATGTAGCAATGATGTGAAAGCCGACTTAGGAAACATGGTTTTCATTTGTAAAAATTTATGTAAATCTAGAAGAGTTGTAAATTCTATTTTTTTATAATTTCCAAATCTGTCAAGCTGAATATTTAGGGTGTCCATAATTTCATTAAAGGGTGCCTTAAATAATGCTTCTGTGTCTAAGTTTCTGCATTTTCTTGGCATGTCATGAGCGTTTTCCTGTGTTATATTCCAAATCCTCTTAAATCCATTTACACGCATGTCTCTGAACACCTTCTTAACATCTTCATTTCTTTCACAGCATAAAATGAGGAGTATCATTGCAAATAATATTATGTTCAGAAAGCAAAATTTTACAGAAGAAGTCAAAAATAAATTGCACCTAAAGTATGTGAGATATTTCAAGACTAAAAGGCATATATCTTATCTTTACATCATATCCCAAATGGGATTGTATAACAAAGTAGTTTTCCAAAATTCAAGCCTTCGAAATTAGAGAATTTGTATTGGATCTAATATGGATTGTTACTATCATCAACAGATGTATGAATAAAGAAAGCAACAATTTCAAACTGGAAAACTTTACATCATTAGTATTATATAAAACATAAGTAATTCTTAAATTAATAAAATCAGTTACATTTTTGTTGATCTTTATGACTAATAAAGTATTTACTAGATGAAAAAAGATATGCTTCTTGAAAAAGTCCAGTTGCTTGCAATATATAAGAACAATGGCTTTCCTTTATTGAAGAAATAATCAGCTAATATTTTAAATCTATTTAGGAGAAATTATTATTAATAATAATCATAATAACTTACAAAAAATTTGGATATGGATTACAAGAATTTGGTTTCGCCTCAAGTGTGTAGCATATGCTATTTAATATACTGCATGGCTGCTTTGCTTTATTTCCAGGAAAAAGAAATAATCTTGTGTTACATTCATATGACTCTCTACCCATTATCGTTTATTTTCATATAGCATTTACATACTATTTTGGAAAAGCTTATCTGTCTATAAAAATTTCGTTTATATACAGTATATCTACTATAGTATACTATATTCACTGCAGGCTATCTGAGATAAGTCTTTGCACATTTTGTTATAGGTACGCTCAAAGGGAATAGAGACAGATGTTTCAAAACGTGTCGTTATATACTGGCCTTTATATTCCATGCACTTACCATAGCATCATGAGAAAAAAACTGAGATTTGGCAGTACTTAATGGCAGTAATGAAAAATTCAAACCAGTAAAAACGGATATCTCAGAGATGCCACAAAAAGTTATTTGAAATAAATTGCGTATTCTGAAGGCATATGCATTTTTTACTGGTAGTACGTCTATCTCCTAGGGTTTACCAGTTATACAAAATTGTACATTTCTTCCTAACAAAGAGGGCTTCATTACTAGAAAATGTATGATATTTTTTATTATGATGTTATGGCGTTTTTGAGAAAATAAATATTTTGGAAAAATTGTGCATGTACAGGATAATTTGGGGTGGCGGATTTTATTTAAAATCTTTGTATCACATCCTTAGAAAATATTTAACGTTTGTTCTGTAACCACTCTGTAATCTTTATTCTCTCCCTTCCACATTTCATATTTGCTTAATTTCCCCCCCTCCCTTTTTGAATACCACAATCTGTATTTTCTCTTGATTCACTTTTAACCTCCATTCTTTACAATATACATCAATTGCTTGTAATGATTGTTTTAAACCACTTACTGTAATAGATCCTATCACTAGGTCATGAAGTCCTGGGATTTGGATGTATTCAAATATAGAAATCACTTTAATAAACTTTTCTCAGGAATGAACCATTTTTAAAATATTCGTTATTACATCTTTAAGTTTCTTCTGGTTGAACTGTTATGCTGTATCTTTAAATTATAGATAAGGTTGTATATTTTCTGCATGAACTTGTTATTAACAAAAACTGACTGATTATATGAACAGTTCTGTTTTGTTTTCTGTATCATGAATGTAACTAATTCTATATTGCTTAATTTGAGATTACTTCTAGTTTTATTACAGTGAGTAGATTAACAGGAATAGAAGAATAACTTTTTGATTGAATACTATAATATATGAAGCATATTTTAATATTTTGATGCAGCAGTTGCAATTTTGAGCATGCAACATCACTTCTTCCATTTATTAGGAAGCCAAATATAGCTGTGAACAATCATCACTCTGTGTTTTCCTATTTTTAAAGCATTTTGAAATGTTCAAAACAATCGAATGACCCACTGACTGTGAAGTCAGATCAGGGATTCATTTTTTGAATGCGAGAAATGTTACGCCAGTATACATTCATTGCCAATGGTGTGAGGTTTTGGGGAAACAATAATGAGTGACAATGCCTGACCATACACTGTCACACAAACTATCAATCATTTTTTGAATGCAAGAAATGTTACGCCAGTATACATTCATTGCCAATGGTGTGAGGTTATGGGGAAACAATAATAAGTGACAATGCCTGACCATACACAGTCACACAAACTATCTGATCATATCATTTGGTTGAGAACAATTTGCCACTCTCCCTACAGTGTGGATTTGGCACCAAGTGATTTTCATGTTTCTTCATCTGAAGAAATTCTTTGGTGGAAACATTTCAACAACAATGATGTTGAGAAACAAGAAGTGCAGACTTGGCTTTCATCACAGATGGCATCATTCTTTGATGAACACATACAAAAACTGGTTGCCCATTGACAAGTGGCTGATATAACAACAGTGACTATGTGGACAAGTAGTGTAAGGTGTAAGGTAATGAATGATGATAAAGTATTTTGTATATTGTAAAGAATGGAGGTTAAAAGTGAATCAAGGGAAAACACAGATTGTGATATTCAAAAAGGGGGGAAAATTAAGCAAATATGAAAAGTGGAAGGGAGAGAATAAAGATTACAGGGTGGTGCGTGACTGTATTTATTTAGGAGTAAAAATAGATGGAGGTAATAAATGGGAGAAACAAAAGAAGTTAATACTAAGTCTTAAAGATGAGTTTACTTTATTTATAACTTTGAAGGGTATTAGTTTAATTTAACTTAAAATCTTAATAAATTATTAAGATAAGAGTACAAATTGATAAACTGCATTGGCAAAAGGAAAGGGACAATGGCAGCAATTAGAAGCTGCAAATATAGAGTACCTAATATAAATGTTAAATGGCTGGAAAAAGTTTATGAGATGGTTGTGGAGGCAAAAATGATGTATGGTATAGAAATATGGGGATTAGATAGAGGATGGAAAAGTATAGATGAGGTGCACAGGATGTTTTGTACAGAAATACTAGGGTTACCGAAGGCAATTGTAAGACAGGTAGCACAATTAGAGATGGGCAGGGTGGCAACTAAGGGGAAGATAATGGAAAGAGCTTTGAAGTTTTGGTTCAGAACTTTAAATCTTGGAAAAAGTAATGTGTTAAGACAATGTATAGAATACCAAGAGAATAGCTTAATGAATGATGGATGGGTAAGTAATTTATGGAACATTTTGGAGAAAAATGGGTTAGGAGACATGTGGAGGAGAGAAAATAACATGAAAGAGTTTTGGAAAAAGGCGAGGAAAAGACTGAAATATATAGAAATACAAATCATGTTCAGTGAGATTGCCGAAAAGATCTCATTAGTTTGTTATAGGCCAATGAAAAATACATGGGATAGGGAAAAATATATAGACATAGTAAATAAAGAAGAGAGAGAGTCTATTGCATGGGTAAGAACCAGAGCATGGAGGCTAAGAGGGTTAAGACAAGATATTCCTCAAAATCAATGTTCGGTATGTGGTGGTAATGAAGAAAATGAATGCATAGTATTTAAGTGCCAAGGAACAGAAAATTGGAGAAGAGAATTTTTTAAAAAGAAGTGATTGAAGGGGGATAGAAATATGCTTATAATTAAAATGATGTGCAAGGATGCTAGGAGCATTGGACAGTTTTTGTGCAAAGTCAAAAATAAATGGCTTTGGACAGTGGAGAGATAAAAGTATCTTGCTTTGAATGAAAAACTATGGTGAATGTGTGATGGTAAAATAATCAATAAGTGAAAAGTGAAAAACAAGTGGAAATGGGACATGAAAAAACTAAAAAAACAAGATAATTTATTGATGGGAAATTGTAAAATGTAAATAAACTATAGTGATTGTCTACAGAATGAGTGGCCAGGGTCAAAGTGCAGTAGACAATCAAATTGTAAAACTCTTAGCACAATAAATACAAAAATTCCAAAAAATTTCATAAACAAAGTATTTGGAAAATGATGTTCTGTGATTTTTGTAAAAAATTATTTGTACTTACTTAAAAACCCGCCTTGTATAAGGGATTATGTGAGTTCTAATGGACACATGCAAGTCTGAAGCATAAGATTATGAGGCTAAGAGGGTTAAGACAAGATATTCCTCAAAACAATGTCTGATATGTGGTGGTAATGAAGACATTGAACACATACTATTTAAGTGGCAATGAACAGAAAATTGGAAAAGAGAATTTTTTAAAAAGAAGTAGTTGAAGGGGAATAGAAATACACTTATAATTGAAATGATGTGCAAGGATGCTAGGAGCATTGGGCAGTTTTTGTGTAAGGTCAAAAGGAAATGGCTTTGGACAATGGATAGAGAAAAGTATGAGGTAGTGTATCTTACTTTGAATGGAAAATTATGGTGAATGTGTGATGGTAAAGTAATCAATAAGTGAAAAGTGAAAAACAAGTAGAAATGGGACATGAAAAACTGAAACAAGATAATTTATTGATGAGAAATTGTAAAATGTAAATAAACACTAGTGATTGTCTACAGAATGAGTTGATGGAAAATTGTAAAATATAAATAAATTGTAGTGATTGTCTACACAATGAGTGGCCATGGGCAAAGTTCAGTAGACAATCAAATTGTAAATCTCATAGCACAATAAATAATATTTTAGTAATTTTAATTATTGATGTTTCCACATAATGGTCACAATCGGTTTATGACTTTTAATCCATTAAACACTTTTTTTCCTGTTCCTCTCCTTCAGTTTTATTGTGAATACCAACATATTTTTCCTTACCCCATTTCTTCTTAAGGTCTTTATAATCATTGTCTTATATGATCTGTTTAGTCAAAAACTATTAAGCTCATAAAAGAAAATACAGTAATGTGTTTTTGTCTGTTTAGGTGTGGATGTTACTATGGAGCATCTATTAGCATAACTATCTGCTATCTATCCTTCTGAAAGCATAGAATTGGGTATAGTATGAGATTTGAAGAACATTTATCCCCCTTTTTCATATTTGGATGAAAATGGCACAAAATTAAAGATAGATAAAAAAAGTATGAATCCAGACAGTAACTGAATATTTCTGAGTCTAAAGGCCTTGAAACTTTGCTGGCTAAGAAATACTGCAATGAAATATATACATAACTGACTGCAAATGTATAAAAATAAATAAATATGTTATTTTTTATTGTTATTTAATTTTTATAGCATTAGAACCATAATGCAAACATAATGGAATCCAAGACAGTGACCATAAAATCTTGTTAATGTGTTTATAGATTCCAATTCAAAACAGTTGCTGCAAGGTGTAATGCTTATGCTCACATTTGTCATGCAAGAGGGATTTCCCACCAGATATTAAAAAAGGTTGGTTTCTAATGTTTCGCAGTTGGCAATGAAGCCATTTACTCTCTTGCCCTCTAGTATTTTGATCAAAGGTTGGAGCAGCAGAATAGATGATCTCCCTACATATCATCTCCAAATTTACAGGAAGGGCATATAGGAGATTCTACTATGCCAGTTCTGTGCAGATGTTTATCGAGGCAGTCATAGCCTGTTATCTAAAAATTGGTACTGAGAATTTTCTTGGAGATATTAAAATTTTAATCTATCTTATTAAACCTTATATGAATTAAATGTATTTTAAGTTATCTGCAACTTGACTGTAAGACAGAACTACATATTTTATTTTAAATGTATTGCCATGAGTTGAGGCTTCTTAAAACATTTTAGTGTCATCTGTGTGCCTGGATATACTGGATTTGCCTTGGCACCCTTTAAGATATATTCACAACATAAAAAATACAAAATCTATCATTAAAAGTAAATAAAACCTTGGGGAATCTCATAGATTTACAAAAAACCCTATCTCACAAGGGGCTGTACACTGATATATGTAACAAAATGACATTATATTGGTTATGATGATGCTTTTTGAAATGATGAAAAATATGTGAAGGTATTAAATGAAGAATATTAACAATGTTCATGGATGTAATCATTTTAAATAAATAAAAATTTAAGAGTAGTTCATATAGGGAGTCTGCTAAATATATGAGATTTTACAGATTATTTCCTAAGCTGTCTACTAAACACTAAAATATTTTGAACACTAATGTAATGATGAGATATGTACATTTATTATATCATAACACTGAACTTCACAATTATGTTGATGCACTTGAAAGCATTAGAGTTGTTTAAGTTTTCTCTCATTGCCTCTCCCAGTTGGTTCAAGCTTTGTGAGGTTTTCATGTTTAGGGATTTTACTTATACCTTAAAATGAAATTCACTCAATGTTAGACCCCAAGCTAATCATACCATTTTATATAAGTGCTCTAAATAAGAAGTATGTAAATACTACTATTGTATTGTAACTAAAAAATAAGTACTAAAAATAATTATGAGATTTTAACAAAACAAACCCCAAAGTCAACTGGCCACTTGCAACCTGCCGCATAACTATATTTCTCTGTCATATTAGGCAAGATATTGTAAAGAGATTCCACAGTTATGCACAGAATGTTCTTATCCTCTAATTCTTCAGGGCTGAAAATAGGCTCTTCAGTTATAATGCACACACTTAAACGAGGGAGATTGGGCCATGTTACCATATCCATATCTAAGTTCTCTTGGATTTGTTCCAAAATAAGATCCTCTTGAATCAGTGTTTCACCTGATGAAAATATAATAATTTGTGTATCAGTTGTAGTATGAAATTATTTTCTTCTCTCTTTTTCTTTTTCTTAAAATAGAATATACTAATACCTCTTGTTGTTAATATTGTGTTTAATACAGCAAGAACATCAATTGTGGCCTGTAAGTAAACAACAGGTGAAAAGCCAAAAATTGAAAATTTGATGTCTTGGTGAAATACTGCTGTAAATACCATGGCCAATAACATATATTCTGATACAAGCACCAGAACAGTGGGAAACAGTGTTAATAGCTGTCAGATGATGGCACTCATGTCAAACACCAACACTGATGTTATATAATGAGTCATGTGCCAAGATACTGACAGAGAGTTGGTGCAGATTAGTGTGATTAGCTGACAATTGAAGTAGCTCTACGGTTTACTTGCAACAATATAGCATTGCTTAAGTAATTGTTATAGATAAATAAAACATAATACTGCAAAATGGAAAGGAAAATTGTGCCAAAACGAGGAAGAGAGGTGAAATATCAAGGCAAGAAAACCACTATTTGAGGGTAAAATTAGCTGACAAAAAATACTTAAATGAAGACCTGTTTTATGTTTATTCAACAATTTTCAAAAGCAGCATGAAGGTACTAAAATCACATACTGTTTCTATGCTAAAGTCTTTAATGAAAGATTCCCCAACCTAAAATTTCATCGTTTGTCAAGTGACATGTTCTACATGTAATATTCTTAAAGCCAAATTGAGGTATGATCCTATTGATAAAGGGAATAAACTGCATTACCAAAAAGGCAAGAAAACTATGGTTTCCTGAAAGCTGATACAAGCAAAAGTCAAGGGCAGAACTCAAAAGTTTGTACAGCTGCAATGGGTTTACAAAAAGCGATTTCGTTTTCTTCATTTAAGGCTCTGTGAAATGTACCATTTACGGTACCTAGCTCTCAAATTACAATTTTTGCATTTATGTTGGTGATAATCAAACAGTCACATGTTTCTCTGACATGTGGTATGGGTGGAAATGAAATTACTTCCTGTGTGCATAAAGCCCTTATGTCCAAACTTACTTGTATAAAGAAACTCGTAATGAGGAGCGACAATGCTGTGGGTAGAACAAAAATAATATGATGTTTCTGTGGGTACCTAACAGCAAAAGGTTACTTCACGGAAATAGAACATAAATTTTTGATGAAAGGGCACTCTTTCCTGTCTTGCAATTGTGATTTTGCTCACATTGAGAAACGAAAGAGGTTAACTGTGTGTGAAGTTCTAAAAGATTTAGTTCAACTCATCACTGAAGCTATGCACACAACACCATTCATACTGGCTGTTATGCAAGGAACAGATTTTTATGACTTTAAGTCAGCTGCTGAAAAATATCTAAACACCACCAATGTGTACATTTCAAAAGCACAATGGACCAGTCTGACAGCTGAAAGGCCGGGGATGCTGCAAGTTCGGTCAACTCTGAATTAAATTAAAAAATTCAAGGAAATTTACATCTTGAAGAGCAACAGGAAGCCCTCTGATCTTCCAGGTGAGCTGGAACCACTACACTGGGAAACTAAGTTGTCTAAAGAAAAGAGAAGGGGTTTATCTAAAATTATTCCATATTTGAAAGAGCAGAATAAGTGTTTTTATGAGAACTTTTTAAATGAAGTAAAAATGGGCATGATGAAACTTGTATCATTATTTATGTTAAAGTCATTGGATATACAGCATTACATTTTTTTCAACTTTTGTATTATTTTGTTCTTAAACCTACCTTCTTAAAGTAAAAACACATACATGGCTAGAAAACTCTATAGTTTTTGTGTTTGTGTAGCTTTCCTCAACTTTTATATTGCTTTTGTACAAGTGCTGTGAACATTTTGTTGATTATCTCTAATCAGTTTTTTGGCGCTTGGCCCATTATTTACTTACATGCCCCAATTATTGTCTTGACAGAAATGCACTATTTTTATAAACTGAATACTAGCAGGCTTACCAATAAATAAAGGCTTCAGATCAAGATTGCATTTTCCCAAACATTTCTCTTCAGGTGCTTTGGAGTGCTTGTCCATTATTGGGATTATTTCCGTAACTGTAACTGGAATATAAAGATATATCTCATACTTAGCATAATGTCCAAATTGCTTTAAAAGCTATTCAAATAAAATATTTGAAAAAAGGTATATTTAACTTATTTGTGAAAATTTAGCTTTATTTCAGGAATAAATATACCAATAAGTATATCAGGGATAAATGTGTTTTCTCTCTATTGTTGTAATTCTGAGAGTTGAACATATTTGCTTTCTCTCTATTTACCTACATTAAGTAGCAGAAGTATTGAATTCCACCAAAAGATTTGACGCTGAGATTTCATTGGAAATGTGCGTTTTGAGGTCAGAAACAAGTGTGATGTGATGTGTGATGATTTATGTTTAAGGATGATCAACTGCTTGATCATTAGTGCCCTTTTAAAACAGATCATGGAAAAGGCCAGAGATTTAGATCAGTACAAAATATCATGGCAAAGGCCAGAGATAACATGAATATAAAAATGTAGCAAAAGTCAAAAATAAATCTCAGTATAAAATACATAGGAAAAGTTGGAAATAAATATAAATATACAAATCTAAACCAAGAAGTATGAAACATCTTAATTCAACATAACTAAATCCACATTTGGAAATTTACCTTTGACACAAAATTAAAAATCCTATCAACCGCGTTCTTGTCATCTACTAAGACCTCCGCAAGACTGTCCGGTAGTTGCAGAGAGTCCCGATGATGTGCTAGAGCAATACACTCTAGCAACACGAGACGGACCGACAAACCCTCGCCACAAAGCGGACAAACAGGAGCAGGGTCACCCTTAAAAAGACAACCGTGCGTAAAATTGCAGTAGTCAACACGAACCGAGCCAAAATCACCTCCTCACGACGATACGCGAGAGGAAACCACACGTTTTTTGGAATGTCCCTCACTACTCCAAGCTTACCTCCGCGGAGAGCTAACCACTCCTCACGACAGCACGACAGCACCGCTCTCCGCACAACAAGCCCAAAGTCTTCCGACGCTACTCGAGGTATTGCAGCACTAGGATCCGTGGTTGCCGCCTTCGCTGGCAAATCCGCAAGTTCACTCCCCGGCAAGCCAACCAAGGGGAGAACACGCTCTCCCCTTAGCAAACATGCTAGGCATTTTAAAGTCGTGCTTTCTTAGAAGCTCCCGGAAACGAAAACCTGCAGACCTTGGATCAATGGGGCCATTCCTACAACGTTCGTTCAGCGCAATGTGAAAAAAGGAACCGAACGTTGGATGTTGAGGCATACATTCAAGCACACAACCGTAATTTCCCAAGAGGACATCACGCCGATAACGCAGAGGAGGTTCTGCAGATTCGGGGTGAAGACTCATAACTGGGCTAATGGGAAAAGCACCATTAGCCACTCGAACGCCCCGGTTATGGACTGCGTCCAATCTCCTCAGCACAGGTGGTCGTGCTGAGGAATAAGTGATACATCCATAGTCATTTTGATCGGATCAGTGCGCGATACAGTCGCAGCAAAACAGTCCGATCCGCTCCCCAAGATTTGCCATTTAATATCCGCAAAATACTCAGAGAACGGTCATATCGCGCTTTCAACCGTGCTATATGTGATGACCAGCCAAGTTTTCTATCAAACGTCAACCCCAGGAATCTCGCCGAATCTGCGAATGGTAATAAATCTGGACCGAATTTGGAGCGTAGGTGGTAATCGTCTCCTATGGCGCCAGAAGCTCACGCAGATTGACTTCTCAGTTGACAAATGAAAGCTGTTTTTAGAACTCCATTCTTGGAGTTTATCTTAGCATTGCTGAATACGGCGTTCCAAAAACGGCGTACGCAAAGAAGTACAAGTCGTCTACAAATAAGCATGTCGATACCCCTGGAGGAACACATTTCGAGATAGAATTAATCGCTATAGCAAACAGTGTAACGCTTAGTACCGATCCCTGAGGTACTCCGTTCTACAAAACAAAGAGGTTCGAAAAAATCGAGCCGATCCTTACTCGGAAAACGCGAACCTTCATGAACTCCTGAATGAACGTATATTCCAGGCGTGTAGGGAATGTAGCATCCCTGCTCGCCAACACATCATAAGCCTTCTCAAGGTAAAAAAATCGCAACGGTGTGACAATTCTTCATGAATCCGTTCATGATCTTAGTCGATGACACAAAGTGGTCCATTGTTGAACGACGTCTCCGAAAACCGCACTGGGTGTTGGTCAGCAGGTTGTGAGATTCCAACCAACATACCAACCATCCATTGATCATGCATTCCATCACCTTGCAAATGCAAATGGTGAGGGAAATAGGACGGTAGCTGGACGGGAGATGACGGTCCTTTCTAGCTTTCAAAATGGCAGTACGGGCAGAATCTTCCTGATACATCTCCTGCACCGGAGAGGACCCCTTTCCAATTGAAAAGTTCGGTGCGAGGTTCTCGAGCCGATTGGAAGTGGAGATCGGTGAAGATGTAGATCGCCGATCCGAGTCCTTCCCAGAAGTTTCCTCAGTAGAGGATCCCCGAGGAGATGATCTGAACCCGAGGAGATGATATGGACTTTTCTTGTCTTTTGATGTTCCGGGTAAAGGCTCACCATTTTCTTTTAGGAAATCGGTCCTATTATAGCTGGTCTTGAACTTTATTTGTGATTTATCAAAAGTTGCGAGCTTGCCAGTCTTATTGTTTCAGGTCGATGGTCTTGATGATGACTTTACTGAAGGGATCTTGTCAGTAACAGACTTGGCAGATGTTGATGGTGATTTCATGGAAGTGATCTGGCTATGAGAATATTTTGTGAAATTGTGGCCCTGTTAATATCGCTGGTTTGAGTTGCGATTTCTCGACTCGATACTGGTTCAGCTGCATCTGAGCTATAGGTACGGGACTTACGGACAGAGGGTTGGCGGATGCTCAGGAGGTTCCGGGCTTCCAAGAAGGAAACCATCTCCCTAAGCCGGATCTCTTGGATCGCCCTTTCCTCTGTAAAAGGGGGCATTCTCGGGAACTAGGTGGATGTTCACCATTGCAGTTAACGCACGTTGGAGCTGATGTACATGCTCCCTCGTGTGAGAATTCTCCACGTTAATGCAGGTAGCTTCACCGTTACAGAATCACTTGTGTGATCAAAGCGCTGGCACTTATAGTATCTCAGTGGGTTGGGGATATATGGCCTAACCTTAATGGCTTCATATCCTGCCTTGTTCCTTTGAGGGAGATCTACCCATTTAAAGGTAAGAAACAGGGTACGAGTAGTCAGAAATCCACCTCCTCTCCGCTGAACTTGATATGGAGATGTGCTCAAGATTTTCTTGAATCTCCTCATTGGACATACTGTCCAATGCACGAGTGTTTACAACACTGCGCGAGGAGTTCAAGGTCTTGTGCATCTATACTGGAATTGGATAGCTTGCTAACAAGATTGCTTTCAAGACAGTCACTGCCTGGGCAGTTGAATTTGCTTCAACCAGGAGCATGCTATTGCGACTTCTGATGCACTTCACAGGACCAGCAATTTTACTGAGATCCTTTTGAGCAATGTAAACCTTTTCCCTTCCTCTGTTCTATTAATTACCAAGTAGCAAGGACCACATGACTCGACTACTTCTTTTCTATTAACCTTAGTGGATTTTTTTTGCATCCATAGCGCTTATATCCTCCACCATTACAAATGTCTCTGGGCGCCATCCCAGAGTCCTGACCTGGACCTTGCTCACCTTAGGGTCTCACCTTCCAATTTAGATAGAGGGACCCAATCGCCTTCAGGAGTGTAACAGCTCATATAATGGCCCCACCCCAGGACTGACCTTTATCAGTGGATATGAACACAGTCCTACATGATACTCAGGAGCTAGGAGTTATGCGTTACCCAGTCACTCCTTGCTACTTCCCTCCTCCATCGCGCACAGCGGTATCTGTCAGACTGTGTTCAGGGAGATAACTGATAGCTGGTCAAACACACTTGTGGACCGAAGTTTATTGGGCATTTGGCCTAAGCCCTCTCACCTATTAGAGGAATCCAATCGAGAGTGTGGCTTGGGATCCTGTGAATGCCAATCCCGTACCTATCATAGTAGGCCCCTGGAGGGTTGTAGGTAGAAGGCAGACGCACAAAACAGAATAGATAGTCAATGTTACTACATACTGACCTTGAAATTCCATCTATTTCAAATGACATTCTGAGAAACAACTGAATAATGATGGCACTGAAAAAGTGACAAAAGTATTGAACGATTAAAACCAGTACTAACGGATACTTTCGAAATGGCTGATGTCACAGAAAATGTTATGTGAAATAAATTGCGTGTTACATTTTTTGTGTAGCCAAAATTGTTGGAGCCCATTTTTGTGAAAATCTAAAATTTCAAAAATGTTTTCATATAAAGGGTAGTTTGGATGGGGAGATTTCTTTTGAAAATCTGTACATCACATCCTGAGAAGCTACTGAACTTAAATACCAATTTTGAGAGCTATCTGGCACTTTCTTTTGAAGTTATGCTGTCCAGAGACTATACACACATGGAACTTTTTCTAAAAGTGCTTTTTTCCTTTTTGTAATTCAGGGGGGGATCTCAAAACATGTATTTCTGGTGAAGTCTCAACATCACATTTTTGAGTGGAATACAATACTTCCCCTACTTACTGTAAGTAGAAAGTAGGGAAAGTAAAAATTTCATACATTAGTTCAGTGCAAAAAGGGCACATGTACATTTCAAATCCTTATGTGAAAGAACTTAAGATAAACTGATTGTTCTTATGAATGTATGGTATTGTTTCTTTGAAGCCATTATAAATGCTATTTCAATAAAATAAAATATATGTAAGAAAAAGGAAACCATATTGTATGCTATTAAACATATATTATTTTTACATGTGGCTTTTTTTTTTTTTTTTTTTTTTTTTCAAATGAGTGATTCGGTTAACTGTGTGAACATGAGCACAAGATATTTATTAAAAAAAATATGATTAAGGGCACTTAGAAACATTAATTCCACATGTATTAAATGCACATGCATTCAAAACATTCAGTCTCTAGGTATGTGTAGGCAGGACTGCCTACAGAAGGTTCTGGCTGCCAATTCATAATGGCATGCTTTGCATTTGTCATGAAGTACCACGTGGGACTCCATTCATCAGAGTCTCACTAATTTTCACAATAATAGGAAAGGAAAAATAACATAAAATTATTACATATTAAGGTAAAGTGGCACATCTATTGTGCTTATCTTCTACTCTCTAGGCTATTCCAGTTCCATAAAATTCTAGAGCCTACAATGTATGTGCTGTCTTCCCTCCTTATGGACAGTCTTGTGTCTACATGATTAAGCACTCATCTTATATTTAGAGTATTGGTTTTCTACAAGTTGGGTATTACTTTGAATTGAACTGAATTTATAGTACCACTTGATTACAAAGCTTATTTACATGTTGTTTATACAAAATTCTAACCTACCTTTATACAATTGTCTGGTTGTCTGACCCTCTTAATGCTTCTTGGTTTGTTCGGTACCCTGACCTTGTAGCTTACTGAGCAGCATCTTCCACATGTTACTCTATCCCTTCTGCCCGTTGACCTTTCCTTATCTCTCTTACTTTCCTCCACCATTTTTCTTTTACCTTATCTAGAAATTCTCCCATGGCCCTAACTTTCTTTTCTTCTTTTACTATCAGCATTTTTATTGCTGTGAATTTTTTGTCAGTTTTTTTCCTACTTCTTTTCCCAAATTATTTCCTTCCATACTCCTATCTCCTTGCATTTACCATGTAGTGCTCTATGGTTTCTCTCTCTCTCCACATAACTTACATTTACCTTTTTCACAGCCTTTCATCCCTCTAAGGTGTATGGATCCATATACCTTATTTTCATCCATGCTATTCTCTTTTCTGCCTATTACATTGATCAACATATCTTTCTCTTCCCCAATCTGTTTTTATTATTTTATAGAAATTTAAAGACTTTTATCTTCTAAGCTGTCCCATATCCCTTGCCTTTCTATGTCTTCCATTCCACTTTTTACCTCTCTCCAAAATCAATTACATTTCTTTACCCTAACGTCCAAGTCTCTCCCATTCCTATTTTCTCCATGATCTTTCCCAACTCGACCACCAACCATTTTTTCTTAAGATTCTCTTCTGCTGGTTCATGCACACCTTCAGTGCATCCCCCTCTTCCTTAATCATGCTCCCATACCAGAATTTTAATATTCTTTCCATTATTATTCTGCCCCTTTTTGTTCTTCCTAATTCCAATAAGGCAACCTCCCCTGGTGCAGCTTCTGGTAATTCTAATATCTCTTTACAAAATCCTTTGTACATGTGATCAATTCTTTTACTTAATTTTGGTTCTCATATTTTCACCATGCATAATATTCTAGATTCTGCTAATGCTTCATGCATTCTCTCTAACCATTTCAATGTCATTCCTAGTCTATATTTGCATATTCTTATTCCTGCCTTAGTCGCCTTCCCTTTAGCTACCACTTTCCTGCCTTGCGCCCCCCCATTCCTCTTTATAACTCATTCTTACCCCCAAATACTCAAACTCCTTAACGATCTCCAATTCATGTTTCTCTAAGATCCATCTTTCCTCTTTTTTTAGTTTAATTCCTTTTTTAAATACCATCACTTTTGATTTATTTGTGTTTATTTTAATACCCCTTTCTTCACAAAATCCTTGTATTCCATTTACTGCAAGCTGGTTCTTGCTTTACTACCCTTTAATTTTCTTTTGTAATCTGAATATCACATGTACCTCCACAGTAGCATATTTCATATTAAACTTGCAGTAAACATATACAAAATACCGAAAGTCTTCCCTTATAGATCTTTGTTACAAACTTTACTAATAGTGATAATGTATGTCCTTTGCAGACAAATTTGTCACCCACTGTTAAATATGTTCATTCTAGGAAGCCAACAAAATTAACTTAGAATCTTTCGGTCCAGTGATGGGAGTGATTAGCTCTTGAAACCGGTCAAGACAAAAAACATGTAACTGATGTTAAATGCTTCAACTCTGACTCAAATTTTCTAAATAATTCTGAAGTGTAACTTCTCCACCCAAACAATTTCACAGGTATCCCTTATTATAATAAGTATTTATGTAAAAAATTCTTCTATCCACTTTATGTCTGTCATCATACATTTTTACCTTTAATGGTAAAGGTTTAATGGTTTAAAAGTATAACAATGATTAGCTTTCATACAATATTCAGAAACATAGTACAGTTTTTTGTATCTTAACTTGATTTTTATTAGCAATGAGGTTATGCATAGAGAGACTCACATGTATTCAAATAATTTATATAGCTGGAGCATCAATGTAAAGTTAAACATAATGAATATTTTGGAAACAGCTAAGGCTATAAGAAGTTTTATTTGCTATAAATTTTATATTTTAATGAGTTTTATATTTTTCTTGTTTCAAGTTTTTCCATTTTTTATATGGTTTCCCACTAAATAAACTTAATAAGAATGAAGAAGATTTTGCAGTCTAAATCTATAGCAAGCATGGCTCTGGAGAAATTGATCAGATGACTTGCCAAGCATCCCCAATCTGCATAAGCTATTATTATTATTATTATTATTATTATTATTATTATTATTATTATTATTATTATTATTATTATTATTATTATTATTATTATTATTTCTACTACTACTATTACTAAGAGCGGTGGGGGGGCAGACCAACTGGGAAATGCACACAAATACAAAGACTAGATTTAGTGACTACATCAAGAAAAAAAATTAAAGAGAAATTGCCACTGATTACTGCTTCAGCTACTCATTAATTAAAATAAGACTCACCTTACTGTTTATATATCAAGATGATTTTTCTGTTTTAGGTGATTTCACATAACACACAATAATCACTAATCACTAAGGGAAAAATCAGATCTAAACACAATCCAAAGCAATATAAACAATCACAGTTGTTACCACTTTTTAATCTATTTCGCTTCAAATATTGAGAAAAAGTGAAAACTTTCTTGCAATGTGTTGAGAACAATGGCTATTGTGGAAGAACTCCCCACCTAGAAATGCATCTGTAGTCATGGCAACCAAGTATACTTTCCCATCCCGTCAACCAGTTTATGCTTCACTCTGTGATGCTCTCCATTGTGACTCACTTCCCCTTTTTAAATTGCATCATTGTCAATTGAGTAGGCAAGCTTCAGATCAACTGGCTGATCACAAAGAGAGGATATGATTTCAAAAAAATTTAATTTGCAGAACTTTTAGAATAAGAATAAGTGCTAAAATACACTGTATAACCACATAAGCTGTTCAAAAAAGTAGGTAACTCTGCAATTCAAACTTTACAAGGGAAAACTGCCTCTGATCTATAGAGAGATTTCAAAATATGCAGAAAAATCTGATGTATTGCATTCACATAACTTTCTGTAATCTCTTCTTTTCAAAGTATTCTTACAAAAGCTTATTATTCTATTTACTTCTTGTTAATCAGATAAATTATTATTAAACATTTACATTTTGTTGTAGGTATAAGAAGGAGACAGTAGGCAAAAGCGATGTTGAGATTTTTAAAAAGTGGTTTGCTATATGATTAGTTTAAAATTCATGACCACAAGAAAAAATGAACAGTGACTTACCTTTTGAAAAAAGTATAAGTATTTGAAAAATTCAAACCAATAACAAAGATTATCTCAGAAATAGTTAATGCTAAAAACATTTTTATTTGACATAAATTGTGTCCTTTAATGAGATCTACAGATTTTGTGTAATAAGATTTTATTTATCAAAGTTGAAATAGGACAATATTAACAGTGAAGAGTCAATTGATAAAATAAATGAGTCGAATGATATTGAAAGCCTTCACCTACATCAAAGTAAGGCTGATGTAAGTGAAGGCTTTTAATATCATTTGACTCATTTATTTTATCAAGATTTTATTTACCTTTAACTGTTTACCAGTCATACAAAAGTCACTCAGAAAGAAGAGGACTTCACAGGCTATTTCCAGAAAATTCAAGACATACATTTCATTTAACATGCAAATATCTTAAGCATATGTTTGAACCTTATCTGACTTACATGCTTGAAAGTCAGAGATAATTATCTTTTCTTTTCATTGCAAGAACCTACCCTTACCACAGCCCACAGCTAAACATTTGAATGCTGTTTCTCCATACTTTATGTAACTTACTGCAGAATTTGAAATCATTCTTAGCAAAAACGTTGTGAATAATGTAACACAGATAGAAGAAAGCTTTTGGTATGAATATCATAATATATAAAGGATATATGTGAATTTATCATGGTTAGAGGTTATGTGAGTATTTGCATCAGAGTTTATCTGCAAGTTTTGCAATTTACATTGCCGTTATTCTCATTAACTGCTTCTGATAGCAGGTATTAAACATTTGCTAATGTTTTCCTTATATATATGAATTTATGTATTCAACAATAAAATATGCTTTTCAAAGACAACAAAGCAAAAGAAATACATACAAATCAGAGGATTTGTTAATAACTGATCCATGTTTTGTAGATCTGTGGTGAAGCATACTAATTCTGTTTGCAGGTCAATTTCTACTTCAGTTTCTCCAAGGGGAGTAACTGTTGTACTACCAACTACATTGTCCAAGTGTTCGACAGTTACGGAGATGGTAAAAGAGCTCGGTTGTATCTGTAAAAAGGAAAACAATTCAATATATATTTTAAAAAACAAAGGTATATTATAGAGTTACATAATTTGGTAGTACGCATAATTGATGAATTCAACATGGTGGAAAAAAAAAAGAAGAAGAAGAAAACTGACATAGGAAAATGCAAGGAAACTGCTCAGATTAGGAAACTTGAAAACAAGGTCAAGAAATAGAGAAGAATGGAAGCAAAGAATTGAGGAGGCCATGAGTCAACTTGAACTAAAGTGCCAAATTAGAAGAATTGTACCCAGAGATGTAGTCAAGTATGGTAATTATAATAGAGGGGTAGTTGAAAAAGAGTGCATCACTTAACCAATGATATACACCCATTTTGAGTATGTTTTGTTAAAAATGTTTCATCTATTGTTAAGTGTAATGTTACATTATTAAATTACATGTTTTCAGTTGAATAGCAGGCTTGCAAAAGTCATTCCACATGTAAGAATTGTCTCTGGCCTGTTACCTTGAATTTGATCACCATGTAAGTAAACACTGTCTGGCATAGGAAACATTAAGCACAACATTGACGACCTAAAAGACTGGATGCTTGTTTACATAAATACCTAATTCAAGGAAACTTTTATTACCCATATTGTAGAATGATTTATATTGGCCTACTATTCAACCAAAGCATGAATATTCTTCACTTAACATTACATTTAAATGTATTCTTGTAATGAAAATCTTGTTAATAAAACTTTCTTAAAATGGTGCTGGTATCATCTGATTAAGGCATGAGCATTATTTCAATTATGCCCAATATTTTGGAGCAAAAATGTGACATTCCAAGGGAGCGATTTCTGATCTCTATAAAAATGTGTTTGTGTGCCTAACCACCACTGCCATTGACACTACTATGATTGTTGTCATTATAATCACTGAATTTACAAACCTGAGATCAGAATGCCTTAACATAGCAAAAGGAGGAACTGAGGGTATAAATTTCCTCCAAAATAAAATCAAACTTTTTAATTTCTCTACTCTGTACTAACAATAAGTAGAGGAAGCATTGCATTCCACCCACATTGGTTCAAAATGTGATCAGCCCAGCATCGAAATTGGTTCAGACCTTGATTAGTCCAACTTATTGCAATTGCTAATGTATGTTGCACTCAAAGTCTAATTAAAAAGTATGGTAAACTGAGGAAGCAAACATTCCAAACCTTCACAACAATGTTTTTGGTTGTATACCAGCCAAAGTATCGTCATGTGTGGCATATAT
The DNA here is from genome assembly GCA_030765065.1 of Deroplatys truncata. Lineage (NCBI taxonomy): Eukaryota > Metazoa > Arthropoda > Insecta > Mantodea > Mantidae > Deroplatys > Deroplatys truncata. The sequence goes on from CM060982.1 coordinate 52,700,333, forward strand.
GTTGTATTTTTGCACTAGCCTACAGTTCATGTAAATTATGAACAGCGAAGAAGGTGTAAGTGTAGGGGACCACTCTTCTGGATCTAGGAGGTAGCAGAAGGACTTATGACCCAAATGCTTTCAGTTTGACACATACTACAAAATCAGCACTCTTCTGAACCGAGCAGGATGGCTCAGGTGGTAATGTCTTTGGCATGCATTTGGGAGATCGTGGGTTTAATTTCCTTGGCCAACCACCCTGACCCATGTGTTTTTTTGGGGTTTCCCCAGGTCGCCAAGTGAATGCTGGAAAGAATCATTTCCTGTGCCTCCATTTCATCTCCATTCTAATTTCTCTTCACCCTTCATCTACCTGGTTTGTTTTAGGGTTGCAAGTATCAGTGAGAGGTCTCAATATGTGCATGGCAAGGGGAAAAGGATGCTCTGAGAAAACCTTCATCCTCCTGACCACCAGCACCAGGGAAGTTCAAATCTGTAAATGATAGGAACCCTGCCTGTCATGCCCTGGTCCGGCTGCCCTCTGTCTCCTCTCATCTCATCACTCCCTTCCTCCTGCCCCCCCCCATCAGACATATAGGCATAAAACATCTACATAAATCAAGGTGCTAAGTTCCCCTCCACTTCTAGCCCTATCTTATCCTATGCTATCCACTCTTCTGAAACAATGCTTTGTGATAGCTGAAAGGAGGATGAAACCCTGAAATTTTATGATGTACTTAAGAGAGAAAATGATGTAACAATGTAGCAATTTGAGGATGAAGAATGATTGCTTGGAGGAGGCCCTGGATATCAAATGCTCTGAAGAGGAGTAAGAGGCATAATATCCATTCAAATTTCAACATTTTAACTAAAATATGATAATAACAGTCTATGAAACTACTTTTAATGGTGATGTTTTTCAGGCCAGTATCATTTGATTTTGTAATAGCTGCCTTTATTTTAAAACTAGATACTTTTTACTGCTTCATTTAGTGAATATCGAAATTACATTATATATTAATATTAATTGCATTCCTTTTATAATGTGTGAATATAAGTCCCCCTCCCAAAAAAAACCTTGCAGATTGTTTAGGAACAGATTAATTTTGATCCTGCTATTAATTATAATATAAGGTGTGAAAACAACTTGCTGAATTATTAATGATTTTGATTGTATTTCTGAATATGTTTTTATGAAAATTTAAAGAAAAAGATGTGTCGGTAAAGTAGGTAACAATTTCACTGTATTATTTAAATAACGTTTGAAAGCATTTGGTATTTTTTAAATAATTGGTTGAAAACAACTTTCTGAATTACTGATTCCATTGTATCAATTATTTGGGTAAACTCATAATTAATGAATAAAACCTTGCATTATTTCTGTATAAATTATTTCAAAACACAATTTGTCCCTTTGGTTAGTGTAAAATGAAGCAAGACTATAGATTTTCAAAATTCAATCGGCAACTGTGCCTTTAAATAAAGAATGAAGTTTTTCCCAATTATCCTATTTTTCTATATTCAGAATTCTTAATAAATTGACATACTTAAATTATAAATGATTATAAAACTTTACTCAATATTAGCTTTTGGCTGCTTCTGTAAAATTTGTATTTGTGGACTTATTGCACTTTGAAAAGTTACTCCACATTTATTTTTACTAAGAAGCATCAATTGGGCATTAACTACATTGATGTGCCATAGATTTTCTTTTTACAGTTTGCCTTTTGCAAATGCAGTGCTTTGCATAAATATTTTATTTCAGTATTTTATTTCTTTAAAAAAGGAGAATCTTTATTTCTTGTTATAGCTCAGCATAAATTAATAGTGGAATGGCTATACAAAAATGTATAGGTCACTTTTATTAGTGAAATTGTGTATTGCACTATACTTTTCTTTCTTTCTTGAAGTTTAACGTCCTTTACCTGTGTAGTTCAAATTGGACAGTGAATGAATAAAATGGTTGAATTGAATGCTCAAATTGGCTCAGGGTCCCTAGACCTTAGTTACCTGACATTTCATCTTCTCAGGGTAAAGGAAAAACCAGGTAATTCACCCTGACTAAAATTTGAATTCAGGACCTCTTGAATGTGAGGCAGATACACTACCCTCAAACCATGGAGATGGGCTACTACAGTTTTATGTTTCAGAATAACTTAAGCAATTTATGAAAAGTAGGTATTTATGTAAGTATGTAAGTTACAAATTTGGCATTTTGTATTATGTAATAATATCATTTAGAATCATGTAAATTTCCCGACACAATTGTGTACAGCTGTAAAACATATGGGTTGACTTAGACCTCATATTAGTTGATGCCATGTTTGCATCTTGAAAAGTTGTTAGTTCCCTTGTACTACCTGCCTGTTCTGGCATTAATTGTTTTTTTTTTTAATTCTTTACCCTCCCTATTACACCACTATTTTGCTGTTAGGGGACTGCCTCAAATCCAGCATTAATTGTTGCATTCTGAAAATATGTTGCTGGAGGTGTGTGGAAACAAGAGACAGAGTTTTATACTCTATTAGTGCTAGTATGAAGTCTAGACATTTCCAAGTGAAAAGGCAAAATACAAGGTGGGCAAAAAGTTGTTATTCATCATTTATTTAACATCAAAATCTCAATGTGTATATAACTTTGCATACTTATACACAATGTGTGTTAATTCATTCTTGGTTTTATATTTTTACACATGGAGCACTGCCTCAGTTTGGTATAGGAGTGAGAAATCGCTTATACCTTGAAAAAATTGGCTGCCGTGGCGCAACAGAGTGGCAATCCAAATCATGCAATCTACAGCTTGATATTTTTTTGATGTGGCATATTCTGAAAAACGATCTTTTTCTCAGAAACAGCAGGATCTGCATCAGTTACAAATAATGATCAAACAGTCATTTTTGAAAACTGATAAAAGTTGTTTTAACATCTGTAAATCAGTGGCTAGATGCTGTCAATTGTGTCTCAAGAAACTAGACAATATCTCTAAAGGTATGTGTAATCAAATGTAAATTATATGCAAGGAATTGTTGGGGAAAGAAACTTTACATTCACTCTGTGTATGATATAAACAATTCCAATTGTATGTGATAGTGATACTGAAGTTTAAACTGAAATAAACTTTGAAAATGGTTCATAAACTGATGAAGTAGAAGAGGAAATTATGGCTATGCTGAATTACTTTGGCCTTCATTGAAAACGTTAATAAAAGCTAAAAGAAAGGGAATAAATTACCTTAGAAGTAAGTTTAGAAGTGCAAGTTGTCTCTTCTATATCCGGTGCCTACCTGCTTGCCCATTTTAGGTGTTTTACCTTAATAGCAAAATTACAATGTGAAGACGACAAACACAGCCATTTTGGTAATATCTCACATGCGCAATGGGAACTGCCAACCTAAATGAGAACTGAAATCCACGGAAAAAGTGATGTGTTATTTCTTCTTCTTCAATTTGTATTTCCGCTGACAAAAATGCAACACATTGTTATTAAAGACTTTCCACCAGAAGTTTAATTTTTTTTATTGTTATAGTGAAAGTGTTATATTAAAATGTTATTTGCATTAAAAGTTTAATAAAGAAGTTGCTTTACAGTAACATTGGTAGACAATTAGTGGTAGATAGTTAAACTAAGCTTATATAAAGAAAAAAACCAAACCTAACCTCCCATGAATCAGAAATGTAATAAATTAATAAACCTAAAATAAAAAGTAATTAGGAATACAGGCTGAGATCATTGGTAGTATCTTACTGGCTTTGGCAGTATTTATTATTCATGTGTTGCCGGCATTGTGTTGGAGCTAGAGGATCACATAGGGTGACATCTGTAGGGCATATAATACATCACTTTCATTGCTTCCGAAGACAAAAGTAAAGCAGAAAGTCAGAAATTCTTGATGTTCCGCAGTTTTAAAATGCACAAATATTTTCAGGAGATAACAGAGTAAATCAACAAACTACTGAATATTTCATTGCTGAGAATGGTTATAGCATGACTGGTTGACCCACCATAGACAACCTTGTTGTACCATACACAATTCAAGTATTGTATCTCATTAAAAGCAAGTGGATTTCATGTTATCTTATAATTGTAAACTGGGGTATGCTTGGATATCTGCATAGTGATTTAATGAGGTTAAAAAGCATAGTAGTAAAATATTAATTATTCATACCAAGTTATATAATTTGTTAACATATATCTTAATAGGCTTTCCCAAGTTGTCTGGAAGTGCATCCTCAAGTGTTTCAGTTTCATCAGGATCTTTGCTTTGTGGCACTCCATTACCATTTGTGTCACCTTTCTTCTTCTTTGGCTTTGGTCCCTGAAATGTACAGATATAATAACTGACCTTGAACATGAAAAGGCTACATTTCTTAATTTTGTATAGCACTAACAGAAAAATACCATTCCTTAACTTTAAATCCAAGAAGCTATTACAGTATTTATTATACACAGTGGTACAATAATTTATCTCCAGTTACCAGGAGCAACACACATAGAGAAATAAATTTCATTTACATACTCTCTGCAAATAATATAAAAAAGGAAGACAATAACCAATAGGTTAGTAGAGCAAACAGTTTGTAACAGTAATCTTAATTATAACATGAATAATACATATATTAATATACATGGTCATGAGTTGCAGAAACTATATAATGTTCAATGTTAAAATTTAAATACCTACTAAAATGTTTAGCTTTCAACACTATATAATTAAATAATTTAATCATGTGCATTTATATTTCACTTCTTAAAATACACTTGTTAGATTTTGAACAACTTCACTATAAGAGGATTTTGGAGGATAAGAAATTGATATAGTCTCCAGGAAGACTCATTTTCATAGACTTTTGTTAAAGAAATATTTTAATTAGAAACCATTGTTTATCAGCAAAATCACATTCGGCAATGTATACATTATAGCTGACACATACAATAAAAAGAAAATAATCCACACACACATAACAGTCATAGTGATACTTAGTCACGCAAAACAAATGCAGTTTTAGTTAATGCATACTACTTCAGAAAACCTTTTTTATAATGAGTTTATAAACTCATAATTATTTTAAACTGCGATTTAAGCTTAAGATAAGCAATCCATGGAATAAAACAGAAAAGGAAAATCTATGCAACCATTATTTTTTACCCTGCAATACTATTTGCAGAAGATAGAAGTGATAGGATTAATTGTGGGAGCACGTGGAACCATAGCTTGGCATTTTGTCAACACCTGGAAGAGCTTCCAACTTTCCATGAAGATCAGTGATATTGTAATAATCACATTTAGAGGATCCATAAAAATCCTATTGCACCAGATTTATAACATTTATACTTGAGTTACACAAGCTAACAACCTATGTCACTTAAAGCGATCTTATAAATAAAATTATGAGCAACTAATTAATTATAAGTATTGATTTAAATAAACACATCAAAATGCTATGAAAATATGCTTACCTTTCTAAAATGTCAACCTGTTATCCAGGAGGTTGATTTTTGATAAATACATACTGTAGCTTTTACACTACACACTTAACCTTGTATACACAATCTATGTTGAGAATCAAAGAAGCCATTGGTTAAACTTTAAATGTTTTGTAAAAATGTACTTCAGTGGTAATAACAGACATATAATCAGCTGTAAGTTATAATGCTATTGTGTTTTTATTAAAGGAAAAAGAGAAGAGGAAGAGGAGGCAGAGGAGGAGGAGCAGAAGAAGATCGTATCATACATGTGGGTATATAATCCATTGTTCAACTATGCAACAGACTCTACTAGAAATAGATATGAATAATTGCAATGGAAGCTGATGTTTTGGAACAGTTTATATTGTAATAATTTAAATGATTTTAATTCAAGCTTTGAATGTAACTGATTTGTATCTTTTGTCTTAATTTGCTTTAATTAATAATTACTATCTACACACCAATTTTTTTGTATCTTTAAATCCTAATGCATATAATAAATACTAATTAAAAAATCTGATGTGTTACATTCACAAGACTGTCTCTACCCTCTATTGTTTATTAGTGGGTATACAAACTGTTCTTCTAAGGCTTATTTTTCTGTCTACTACATTTTAATCCAAATAAACCTTTGCAAAAACAGCTACATTAGCAATTTAATTTTTGATACAAAGGGAACATCGCTGTCAAATGCTTAAGAACTGGATGCTATATGATAGCCTTACACTTCCTTACTATTTCCATGCAATCACAAGAAACAACTGAATGTTAACAGGACTTTAAGAGAAAGACCAAGAAATGAACAACTTGAATCTTTAATAATGGAAATTCAGAAACAGCTTATGCCACAAAAAATTCCTTGAAATAAATTGTGTGTTTTAAAGAGATCTACATTTCTTTTGTGTAGTACATTTTTGTCTATCGCTTAATGTTTATCAGTTAAACAAAATTATAAGAAATTCCTTATGAATGAAGAGCACTCTACAGGCTTTTCCCTGAAAACTCAAGATATACACTTTATTTGTGTTGTAAATATCTTTAATATGTGGTGTTTTAACCAAAATCATTAGCCATTTTTTGGAAAATAAAAAATTTCGAAAAATGTTCCATGTAAAGGGTAGTTTGGAGTGGGAAATTTTCTTGAGAATCTCTGTGTCACATCTTTGGAAGGAACTGAACCAAATACAATGTTTGGTATGCATCCTACTTTTCGTTTTTGAGTTATGATGTTCACACACACACACGGACCTTTTTCTAAAAGTGCTTTTTTTGGATTCAGGGGTCCCCAATCCACAGCAGGGGGCATCTGGAGTGTCCTAACAGCCTGTAAGTACCTTGAGCGGATAACGGATGTGTCGGCAGGTGGTTAATAGCCGGCACCTGACCAGCGCAGTCATTTGATTACTGACACACTGAGTCAAGCCTGTCTCTCAGATCAGTCTCCAAATAACAAATAGGAGAACGCGAACCAACTCCCCAACCATAAGGTGTTATACGATCCATGCCGATGGAGTGCATGGCAAGTGGCATGTGGGAAGAAATGTCACTAATGGAGCTTCTGATGACCTCTCAGAGTATATAGTCTTATTGAGGCATGCGGGGCTCTGTTGTGCAGGCCTGAGTTTTCCCTAGCTAATCGTGGGAACTGTGGTAAATATATGTTCCATTAAACCGGAGGGCTTCTTATTAGGGGACCTTAAAACTTAATACCAAAGTTAAGGTGACTGGGCCCTAGAAAGAGGACTTTGCGACGAAACTAAGACAAAGAATAAAGGAACTGCAAATCCTGTAGATTTGGAGAAGCAGACCCTGTATCTAAAACAGGACGCCCCATTTAGGGACACCGGATTGATCATAACTACAAGCATGGAGACTGGGTCCCCTGTAGGGAACCCGACCCCACGAAGCACACAAAAGGAGGTGGGAACTGCTACTACCAAAGATGTGGAGATGCAGGCCCTACCTCTTAGACACCCCAAGAGAGGGCCCGGGGATCTTAGGAGAGCCAACTCCTTGGGAAATGTTTTAAGTGGGGTAGGTTAAACCAAGATGATTTTGTTCATACAAGCTAACCTGCAACACAGTATTACTGCCTCGCTAGTTTTTCGAGCTATGTAGTGAGGTATGAAATTCATGTCGCCATGATACAAAGAACCCTGGCTTCAAAACAGGGCCGTATCATGGGACTAAATATAAAAGGTTTCACTTTCTTCAGTGCTTCGTCTGAAATAAAACCTAGAGCATGTGTCATTACGAGTCTCAGTAACACCTGGGCCCTGCTGGGATTGCTTACTAAAGACCTGGCAGTAGTCCTAGCGAGATGAGGGGGGCGTAATGCCACGTCTGCTCGGCCTATATCCCCTATGCCTCCGAGAAACCACTTTTTTCGAGTGGAGGAGAAAATGATTTAATCACTGATCCCAGCCCCGATGGGAGTCGGGACTGAGAGTGTGGGACTCACCGAGTCGTCGGCATACCCACTAAAAACTCCTCCACCGGATTGAAAGGAAAAGGTTTGCTGCGGTACCGCCTAAAGCATCCGCGCAGTCCAAGGTGATGGTTGAAACTGGGCCGCAGTGCGGTCGCCAGTGGAGTAAGGAGTTATTGCCGGGAGACAGACTTGACCGAGGCCCAGTCTGCCCCCGCGGCGAATTCAAGGTGAGGATGAGAGAGGATTCCTGGTGGTAATGGTAAGGTTAGTGATGGTGACGTTGATGCCTTCTGTTCGGCTACGTGATGTTGTCGACTTTATCCTCCTCGGCGTAGAGGCGGTCGTAGACTTTCTCCAGCCGGGCCGGAAACTCGCCGATGGCTTGATGGTTGACATCAGCCAGTGTCTGGAGAATTGGAATTCCTTTGAGTTGCTCTGTGATGTCTGCTATGGTCTCTTCCAGAGCGGCTAAGCGGGCACCGATGTTCAGGAACTCAGCATGAAGATCCTGAATGGCTTCCCGCGTCGCCGCTTCGGTTGAGTGTGTTGGTGTAGATTCTATGGCGTCTATTGATGTAGTCGATGGTGGCTGTGGTTGAAGTGGCGTCGTCTGTGCTGGTGTAGATTCTGCGGTGACTGGTGATGTATCCGAAGGTGGCTGTGTTTGTTGTGGTGTCATCTGCGGTGGTGTGGAGGAGACAGGCGGTTTCGGCGTTGCCTTCCAGCGAGGATACAGGGGGCAGAGCGCCTGACCGGTGAAATGAGTCATTCCTCCACATGTTGTGCAGTAGCGGCGTCGGTTTGAGCAGGTCGTGCTGCTGGCACGAAGCAGTGGTGCTGGAGGCGCCACAGTAGTGGCACCTTGGTTGTGCTCTGGAGTTCAAAGACCTTGTGATGTATTGCAAGGATAGAAACCTTAACCTGCTGATTGGTTGCGACTCCAACCCCACCATAGCATTTGGGAAGTACGGACATTAATGGTAGAGGGGAGAAGCTGCTCGAGTACCTGAGCTCTACAGATTTCGAGATTGCGAATCAAGGGGATGTTCCGACCTTTGTTAATTATCAAAGGAAGGAGGTCCTAAGCATTTCACTAGTGTCCTTTGGTATACTAGAGGAGATTAAGGACTGGAGGGTTTGTTTGGTACCTTCCATGTCCGACCACAGACATATTTACTTTGGTCTTGAGGGAAAAAGAAAGGACCGCCTGTACAGGAACCCGAGGAGGACCAATTGGGACTCCTTTAGAAGGAATCTGGAGAGGAAACTGAATAATGGAACCCAGACCAAGCTAAGAAATGCGGAGGGCATGGAGGGGTACGTGGGGTTTTTCACAAACACTGTTGTCCTCATACGAAAGAAACTGCACCCCCTCATACACGAAATTCAGACTAAAGACAAACTCAGGCGGAATTCTTTTTAAGGTCCAACAGGAAAAATACACGAAGAATATACAATGCGTAGGTATAAGGCCAATAAGTTCCAGGTAACTTGGAACTCCTACAAGAAGTCCTAAAGAACGTATAAAAATAAATTTATAAAAAGAAGGCCTCCGAGGAATCTTGGAAGCTCTTCTGTGATAATGTACAGAAGCAGTCGATCGCTGCTTGCCTGCAGAAACTGCTGGTCTCAGGAGCTAGGGCCAGGATCGCCTCAGTATAGGACTCCTCCGGTGCTATAATACAGTCGGAGGGGTTGACTTTGAGGCTGTTGCTTGAGACCCACTTCTCGAAGGTTCGCATTACAAATCAATAACTAAACTCGGTTAGGGCACGCCGGCCTTCGCAGGAAGGCTGGGCAGTGGCCACCGAGATTGTTACTTTTAAAAAACTACTTTATACTTTTGGGACATTCAAGAGCGCAGGTGTGAATGGGGGTATTCCCGGCTCTCCTTCAAGAGGGCTGGGAAATCGTTTCATCCCACTTATTGAGAATATTCAGGGCCTGTCCTGCTGAGGCACGTTTTTTGCCTCTGGAGACAGGCCAAAGTGGTGTTTATATCTAAACCGGGTAGGCAATTCTACTACTGGCCTAGGGTTTCGTCCTATCAGTCTAACATCCTTTCTATTAAAGGCTTCGGAAACTCTGGTAGATAGACTGGAATGGGTACTGATGGACAGACCTATACACCCTCATCAGTATGCCTAATCGCCGGGTAAATCCATGGATACGGCGCTCCATTCAGCTTGTGACGAGGCTGGAGAAGACGCTGGACTGTGGCGAACTCGCGATGGCAGTTTTCCTAGATATTGAATGTGCATTTAACAATATTACTTTAGGAATCATTTGGAAATGCCTGGAGAGCAGGGGAGTCAGCCCCGTTGTAACGCACTGGATCATGACCTCCTTGGAAGGCCGGCAGGCTGTGGCGACACTACGGAGTGTGTCCGTGAGGGCAACAGCTCCCCGAGGCTGCCTGCAAGTGGGTTATTTTGTCACCTACCCTGTGGTGTCTGGTGGTAGATGTACTGCTGGATAGACTAAACAGGAGAGGAATTCATGCTCAAGGCTAAACAGATGATGTATGCTTGTAGCAAGTGGAAAACCTGTTTCGGAGCTCATGCATGCTCCCTACAGGTTCTAGAGGAATGATGTAGAGAAAGGACTCGTCCGTTAACCCAGAAAAGACTGAACTAATGATCTTCACAGGCAGGAGGAGGCTGTCAGGTTTGGTAAATCCCCACCTGTTTGGGAAGGAGTTGAAGCTTTCTGGAGCATTCAAGTATCTAAGAGGTATTCTGGATGCTGGGTTGAGTTGGAAGAAGCATGTACATTACAAAGTTAAGAAGGCCTACAATGCTTTGTGGGCCTGACGAAGATCCATAAGACTGAGGAGGAACCTGAGACCCAAGGTGGTCAAATGGCTATACACCTCGGTTATTGGTCCGTCAATAACTTATGCGGCGCTGGTTTGGTGGCCTGCCTCTCAGATGAGGGAAGTGGCTGCTGGGCTGGATTCGCTGCAAAGATTGGCATGTGTGATAACAGGGGCGGTGCGCACGAAGCATCAGTCTGCCTTAGGGATTTTGTTGACCTTCCTCATCTGAGCTTGTTTGTGGAGGAGATAGCTAGGACGAGTGCGCACCGCCTCTGGAGTGTAGGGGGTGGTGTTTCAAACCACCGCAAAAAGAGCACTCATTGATCCTTTCTGGATTACAGGAGGTCCTATAACCAGATGATCGGGGATTCCATGGGGACTAGGTTTAACCTAAGTCCATCCTACTCTGTAGTATTTCTAGGGAGGAGCGGGACCCAGCGATCGGGTCTCTCCCGAAGGCAGGGGGCACGACGAGGTTCACGGACTGTTCCCGCCTCGGGAGCAGGAAGGGGTCTGGGACCTATAGCCCTAGAACTAGGCTTGGCATTCCCCTTGGGCGATTTGCCATGGTTTTCCAGGCTGAGATCTTTGCGATCTTAGCCTTTGCTATGCATATTCGCACACTGCCATGCGGACAAGCGGATGTGTACATCTGCTCAGATAGTATGGTAGCTTTTAAAGCCCTTAGAGCGGCTAAAACCACATCCGGACTGGTATGGCAATGTCAGAAGATGTTAGACTATGTACCAGCTGCCTGGTTACACTTCTTTGAGTACGCTGGTATTAGAAATAATGAGATGGCAGACACTCTTGCGGGAAAAGGGATCGCAGCTCAATTTTATTGGGCTCGAGCCCTTTTTTGGAGTATGTGCTAGTAATGTAAGTATGAGATAACCCAGCTTATGTGAGAGCTCATCTCGAGATCTAGAATAAGCAAACCACCGCCAGGCAGGGCCATGATTTTGTATCCAGGCCTGACCGGAGAGTGAGCGAGTTTCTCCTGAATTTGACTAGAGTTAAGCTCAGAGGGGTAGTGGGCTATCTTACGAGCCACAACTCACTGAGCAGACATCTATGTATAATCGGTCTTGCACAAGACCCTTTATGTAGGAAATGTGTGAGGGACTTTGAGACTTCACAGTTTATACTGTGCAAATGCAAAGGCTTTGCTGTGCATAGGTATGTATCCTTAGAGTCTCTCTTTTTGGAACCTGAGGAGATAAGAAGGGCAGATGTTTTATACAGACCATGGAACTAGAGCAATGCCAAAATATAAGACACAATGGGTTCTTGAGCCTGTGTGCATAGTTTTCTTAAGACTCCACTCAGTTATCATCATCATCATCTGGGGTCCCCAAAACATTTATTTCCAGTGAAATCTGGGTATAAAATGTTTGGGTGGAATGCAATATCTTCTCTACTTACTATATATGTGGTAGAGAAAGTAAAAAAGAAAAAAAAACTGATGTGTTACATTCACATAACCTTCTTTACTCTCTATCGCGTATTAGTGGGTATACAAATTATTCTTCCGAAAGTTTATTTTACTATCTACTTCATTTTAATCAAGATAAACCTTTCTGGAAATAGCTACATTACACATTTCATTATAGATATAAAGGGAATAGCGATAGTTAAATGTTTAAGAAATGAACACTGTGTACTGGCCTTAAAATTCCCATGCACTTCACGTGCAATTTCAAAAAACAGCTGAATATTGAAAAGACTTGAAAAGAATGACAAAATATCGAACAACTGGAACCATTAATAACCAATATCTCAAAAATGACTAATGCCACAGAAAAACAGGCATTTGAAATAAATTGTGTGTTTTAATGAGATCTACATTTCTTGTATAGCAAGGGTGGCGAAAACGACTTCCTTCCGCGAGTAACCAAATATGCGACACGCACTGCATCACTCAGCAGCATGTGAAAAACAAAGGGACGATCGTAGAGAGAGAACGGCACCTGCGAGTCAAAATAACTCGCGAGTCACGTTTTCGCCACCTCTGTTGTATAGTATGTTTTCGTCTATTGCTTAACATTTACCATTTAGGTACACAAGATTATACAAATTCCTTCCAAATAAACAGAACTTTAAAGACTATTCCTAGACAATTCAAGATAAAAGTTTTATTTGTCTTGCAAATATCATTAATATATGGTAGTTTAATCAAAATCATTAGAGCCACTTTTAGAAAATAAAAAATTTTGAAAAATGTTCCATGTAAAGGGTAGTTTGGGGTAGGGGAATTTTCATGAAAATTTCTGTGTTGCATCTTTGGAAGGTATTGAACTTAAATACCAAAATTTGTGTTAATCCAACTTTTTGTTTTTAAGTTATACTATTCACACACACACATACACACACACACAGACCTTTTTCTCAAAATGCTTATTTTTGGACACAGTTGGGTGGCATGCAATACCTTCTTTGCCTCCCACATACGTGGTAGGGGAAGTAAAAATATGTAAGTTATTCTATACCCAATTTTGAAATAGTAAAGGTACCCAAATTTACATCTTCTTGATTTAACAGCTGAGAAAAATTATCTTACAAGTTTGCAAACTTCTGCAAAACAGCTGACATCATAGAGCAAAGCTTGGCCAACTAAATACTAATTTAAAAAGTAAAGATGATGGAGGGTAAAAAATGTGAGATGAATTCAGATTAATCATCATGCACCTAACTTAAATAAAATATGTGTCATGAAATTGGCTAATAGGAAGTAAGTGTAATTTGGCAGGAATACACGTAGGCTCATGTACCTCCTGGATTTTCATTATATCTCCATTATTTTCTATACAGTCTTGCCGGCTGCCAGTCGAAGAGTTGAGGAAAGAATTCCTATCCTATCTAGTTGTACAATAATCTCTGGGATATTGTGGCTGAAAGCAAAATAATAAGCTGATTTTCCCATAACCTTGATTTATTGAAGAGAATTATGTCTATTCAGGTGGCTAGCAAGTTTCCTTTATGAAGTGTTTTTTAAATCTTATAGCTTAAACCTTCCTGCTATCATTTTATGTTATTCTGTCGGCTTAGCTAATTTGTCACACAATCTTTCCATCCACATATGCAGCAGCTTCCACCTGGTTGCACAATTTAATTACATAACTGATTCTAATATCGATTGCTACGGTAGTAGGATGCAAACTAATGCCAAGAGAGCATCTCAGAGAGTTGTGTAAACTCGGGGCCTCCCTCCCTTTTATCTGTTTTTCTATGATGTCATGATTCACACCTTTATTTGTTACAACAGTTTCCATTGGTTCTTCAGTAGCTTTACATAGCATGCTATGACAGTAAAATGTGCCACATTTCTGAAGTTATGCGTCCCGCTGACTTATTCGGCAAAATCCAATGTTTCTGTCCTTCTCTTAAGTACATGTTTCCTTCTCTACTTTACCAACTCCCTCGAGTTCTGGAAAATGGACCACTATTTCTGTCTCTTTCTATTCTCTGCCCTCTCTTTCTATTTTATGAGGTTTTGCCTGAACCCTGTGTGCATTAGCAACGTGTGTTGGTGGATTTTCACCTCTCGTTTGCTAGCTCACCTGTTCTAATTACAGCTATGTTACAAATTGGTTTTACACTTTTAAATTATTCCCAATGTTTTAACATTGATTCTTAATCCTATTTCCAATATTTTATATGCTGTTATTTCCTATGCTTATTTATATTGTGTACGTCCACTCACATAATGGATTACAAGCTATAAGCTACTCTGGGTAGAAGCACATTAAAGAAAAAATTAAGTACAAGTTAAAGCAAACAGGAGGACTTATTGCCATATATTTTAGCCAAATAAACAGTGAACCAACAATTTCATAAATAAATCACAAGTTAGAAAATAAGAGGATACAGGTAAGTTCACTCAAAAATGATAATACTGCAAAACGTAAGAAAAAGGCAAAAGAAATAGCACAAGAAAATGCTGAAACAAGCTGAAGTCTACACAAAAGTTGAAGAAATAAGCAAAATAATCATATAAAACTGAATAAAAAGTAAATATGTCTAGATGAATACAGAGTGTGACCTACAGTGACATTATGAAGGTAAGATGAATGTGGCTTTTGAACCGGAGATCCCAATACAAGTGAAGGAAAGTATATTGAGTAAAAGTGCAAGAAGATGACCTTTTTTTGTTCATTAATCTACTAATGAATGACTATATGCTGTAGAGAAACTATAGGCTGTTTATAAACCATTATAGAATTTTAGGGCTAATTTAATGCTTAAGGTTCATGCTTATCAAAAATATTCCCAATTAAAAAGACTTTTTTGTAATCATGAATGAAACCTTTCTCAATCCCTCCCCATCTCACTTACAAGAAATAGATTTTCTACTCCAAATGTACACATGGTAGTTTTCTTGATGTAGCCCGGAGCATTTTGTGTCAACATTACAGCTATAATTGGTGGTGGTAGGTACATTGATGGCTGAGTTATTTTTAAATAAGCCTGATAGCACAAGTCTACTGAAAACTCAACTGAAACTTTGCCAGGTAGTTTAAGAGTTTAATTTTAAAGGAAAATTTCCAAGGTAAGCAAATTTGTTATTTAATGGAATGCATGCAATGTCAACATTTTAACATTGTATCTTACATATTTTGTTTTATTTCTCTACAAGCTAGTGCATTATAATGTTGTGTATTTACTATTTAGAAGTTGCCTTTTAAAGCCATATGAAATGTCCTTATGTCTCAATATTTTCAAACATTTATTTATTAAAATGTGTATTGTTAGATTTACATCAAAAGGGACATTCCCAAAGTCTGAAGTTTCTGGAATAACTACATTTTCTAATTATAAAACCTACATGTGGCTCTAAAATTTGAACTCCAGTTAAAATGTATGCATGGAAACTAAGAGATTTTTTAAAATTTGTTTAGGCTGTGTTTATTCCCATTTTACTGTTCTGGTGCCGGTTATCTATTACCTGCCGACGCGTCTGGTACCTGCTCAAGGTCCAGCTTTAGGGACTTACGGGGTGTTATATGCTGCAGATTGGGGACCCCTGAATCCAAAAACGAAAGCACTTTTAGAAAAAGGTAGGTCATATTGAAAGATGAATGAAATGGATGATATGCTAAAATGAACCCAGGGTCCATAGGGTTTAGAATTACGCAACATTCACCTTTTCAGGATAAGGGATTTTTATTTTGTTTTAAATAGAAATCTTGACAAAATGTCTTTCTCAAATTTGTTTTTAGCTTCCTTAACCCTGTTTTTATGCACATTTGTCATACAAGGACCGACAAGTCGATTTTCTGTCCTTGTTGACCGTATCCAAGTTTTTACCCTGCGTAAGGTGCTAAAAGATTTTTCTATAGTGCACGATGTGCAGGGCTGTGCAAGCGAGATAAGTAGCGCCCATTTTATGGTTGGGTTGAACAATTGCGTTTTTTTTTTAACTAGTGCAGCTATTATGCGGTCCAAATCTCTTGACGTTTGAGGCGTGTCTACTAAAACGGCACTAGCGAATAGAAGCAGTGCAGTGTGCCTCATACGGACAATATACACCCTGGTAAAATTCTAATTGGAATATCATGTGCGCGCATGCGTATTTCATATTTCAGAAAAGCAACAAGTAGTTAAGATAAAAGGCGACGTTTTCCTGAACAAGAACAAAACAGAATCATATTTTTACACCCAATGGTTCGCCATTAATTTATAGCTATCTTTCGTGATGCTTAAACCGAGACTTTTAGTCATAGTAATACTTGTAATAGTAATAAATCCATTGCTATCGTAATTATTTTATATATTGTTATGTCATAGGCATAATTATCACTTAATAATTTGCAATTCTCAATGTCCTAAATAAATTTAGTACCTAGTTATTCCACGAGGTTTTCTAATATAGTTATAAATTCGTCATGAAAATCCTTTCGAAGCGCTCTGATCAGCTCTGCAAAATAGAGTCATGTATGGTTTTGTTTCACAGAATCATACCATTAGCAAACTAATGATTAAGTGCATTTTAATGCTTATTGCGGAGTATGCTTACTTCTGCAGGATGCAGTCTCCTAATATCAAGCACGTATCCATTACGTGATAAGAGCGTGTTGTGCTTTTTACAACATTCAACACCTCGTTACTTGGAATGCCATAATAATAATAATAATAATAATAATAATAATAATAATAATAATAATAATAATAATAATAATAATAATAATAATAATAATAATAATAATAATAATAATAATAATAATAATAATAATAATAATAATAATAATAATCCATATAAAGCATAAGTCAACAGAACTTTAAGCAAACAGTCAGGAACTGCTATCACATTCTCGAGGAAGCATCAACAACGGAATTCATTGCACCATTGACGCGATAGCTCAAGGTTAAAACATTGTTAGAACACTGATAAAGCAAAGACATTGCTGGTGTACTTTTTACAGTACGCTTGTAACTCAGTTGTGAATTCAACTACGGTGTACTCAGTTCTACAGTGATAGACTTTGTCCTAGCGTTTATAAAGTTAACTCTTTCATAAAAATGTCGCTTAGTAAGTCCGGTAGTACCAGTGGATGTAGCAGTAAAGTTAGGGCTGTTGTCTTCAGTGTGTATAGTAGTTTATTTAAAAAGTATGCCAATGAAGAAAACCGCAAAAATCTTAACTTCACGAAATGTCAAGACCTTACGGCTGAGGCGTGCTCATTAAGTAGGTACATCAACTGTTTCACGTGTGTGTAGGGAAGAGAAATTATTACATCACCAAGAAAGCATATATGCTTATTGCTTATCTAAGAGAGTGACAAACCTGGACGATCGATTTTGTACGGCGCAGTGTTTTTTAATTTTATGATAAACATGATATCGAGGACGATGAAGGTATGTCGTTAGCTGTGCCAGTTGAATAACAAAGGACACATAGAAAGGTGTGTTTTGTATTTCTCTATTTGTGTATTACATTTCCATTATAGTGTCTATTCTTGTTTTCTTGTAGTGTTTAAGTGAACATTGTGATAGCATTTATAACAAACGCGTAACGTGCTGACGAAGCGAAGTGAAGTTTGGCAACCACGCGGCCACTCCGTATTGGTTGTCACGAAACATCAAGAGATTTGGACCACACAGTAGTTCTATCGCCTTCATTTCGGCATTTATTACAATTTTTCACCTTTCCATTGGTTGCGCCGAAGTTCAGCTTCATTGAGGAAATTACCTATTCAAATTGTAGTAACTACAAAAGCTTACTAATACGTTGAGGTTGACTGTGTCGCGTAAGCACAGAGAATGCGGGAAAATTCTCCTCAGAAAAACACTGTACCAGAGAAATTATAATAGACAGAATACTTAGTGATCTTTCATTTAAGTCGTTTACAACTAAGTTCAGTTTGTGATTAGCACAGTGGAAGTATAACGCTCTCGTATGCTTCTCTCGAAAAATGTTCTGGACACCACCTCCTTTCTTGCCATAATATAACACCCATCGTACACTGTCCGACGCACTTTTCTGGATCAAGCCCTACCTTTTCTGCAAAGTTGTTACTTGCAGACTACAGATGCAACCATGTCAGTCAACTCTACAAAACCACAAAATTCCTCACGAATCACAATCTTGTCTTCGTCAAAAAATCTAACCCCAACGGAGAGTTGCTCTTTCCCTGATGTCACTGCTCTCGTCTGCGGGATACTGTTAAACACATGCTTTCTTTACGTCAGTAGTGATGTCGTCTAATGACGTGGCCGCATAGGGCATTATTTCGTTTTGAATCTGTGGTTGCAGGCAAGTGGCTTTCTTTTTGGTGCCTATTTCTATGTGCTCTTTTACAACGTGATCACAGCGTCATTTTTGAGTTTGTTCAAGTCTTAAAAAATAAATAAATAAATAAAAAATAAAAACATAATTTTCTTTGCCCCTCAAAGGTAAGCCATGTTACCACAAAACACCACAGTCGAAATTATTGATGCAATAATTTTCTTGTTGGTGGACAGAAATCACCTGTACATCAATGGGTATATTTTCAACAAAACATTTTACTACTGTGGCCGCCGATTTATTCCATTGAAATGACGTGTGATATGTCGCGAATTCGTGCATGTCTTTATAGCGAGAAAAGGACACCGCCATGAAAGAACCTAAAACACCATACCCTTATTTGGTGGGAACAGCATAAAGTAAATGCACAATTTAATTTTTTTGGAATACGCCAGCCAAGAAACATAATCCGCAAAACAGCTGTATTTGAATTTTGTTTTTAATTGCACATCATCTTAGCATAGTCATAACTTGGAGTTGGTGACCAACAGTATTTTAAAACTTCCATTTTTTTAGATAAGCTGGACATACCTACTAAACGAACGTCCAAGTTAGTGACCCACATCGTTACCAAAATACGTTTGATCCTATGCACCAGAACCATATGGTAGCAAAGATCCTTTTGATGCAATTAAAACAGCAAGTTGTACAAGTGGCAGCATTCTGCTTCGACTTCTCTTCTCCGCCGTTATTACTTTCGCTTTTGTTTTTATCTGGTTGCTTCCTCTTCTGTCTCCCTAAAAGAACTTAAATAACTACTACACTCCCGCCCAGAAAAAAAAGAAAAACCAAAGGATCTAAGAGTTTAAGCTCCTGGAAGGACGCTCTACTAGAAACTTCAAGCTTAAAAATATAACAACCTAACGACATAATCTTTGTAATGATTCAACTTATACAGTCGAAAAAAAAACAAAAATTGGACTATTGTGAATTTTGAATCATTCACTATTTATTAGCTGTCGAACTTTTAATGCTTGTTATTATTGAATGATGACATTTTAAATAAACCTTTAATATCTGTTTTATTATAATGCACCTAACAGAAGTAGCTAGATGCAACTCAACCATTTTAAAACCATCTAATTAAATAAAACTGTTGCAAAAGCAGCTAATTACAATTGTAGGTATACTTTTTATCATTTCCTTATTTAGTATTGTATAATTTTTCTTAAAATTTCAGTAATGAAGACAACATCAAAATCGCTCTTACGAGAAAAAGCTGATGTGTTACACTCACATGACTTTCTCTACTCTTGTACAAACTATTTTTGCAAACGCTTATTCTCCATATGCTTCATGTTAATCAAGATATCGAGATGTTAATCTTATTACTACTTTTCTTATAGACGGAAGGAGAATTGGTAGGCCTTAAGCGATAGTCAAATATTTTAAGAGCTGGTTGCTATGTCAGTATTCCATTCTCTTTGCATTACCAGAACAAAAAAAAAATAAATAAAATAAAAAAATAAAAATCTGTGTTACACTCACATGACTTTCTCTACTCTTGTACAAACTATTTTTACAAACGCTTATTCTCCATATGCTTCATGTTAATCGAGATGTTAATCTTATTGCTAATTTTCTTGTAGATGCAAGGGGAATTGGTAGGCTTTTAACGAGAGTGAAATATTTTAAGAGCTGGTTGCTCTGTGCAGTATTCCATTCTCTTTGCATTACCAGGACAACAAAAAAAGAATAACGAATTCCCATTTGAGAAAAAGTATAAGTATTGGAAAATTTAAGGGAATAACAAGCAATATCTCGAAAATGGTTCACTAAAAAAAACTGTATATGACATAAATTGTGTATTTTTACGCGATCTACATTTTTTGTGTAGTAAAATTTTGTCTATCTCTTATGGTTTACCAGTTATGCAAAAGTCGTTCACAATGAAGAATACTTTTGGAGATTTTCCCAGAAAATTCGAGATATATATTTTATTTGTCATGAAAGTATCTTAAATATATGATATTTTAATCAAAATCGTTAGAGCCATTTTTGAGAAAATTAAACTTTTCGGAAAATGTTCCATGTAAAGGGTAATCTGGGATGGTGGTATTTTCTTGAAAACCTTCGTGTCGCATCTCAGGAAGATACTGAACCTAAATACCAAGTTTGGTGTTTATCCGACTGTTCGTTTCTGAGTTATGCTGTTCACAGACACAGACACACACACACACACACACACACACACACACACACAGACACACACACTGATATGTTTCCAAAAGGCCTCAAAACATGTATTGCCGGTGAAATCTCGGTATCGAATTTTTGAGTGGAATGCAATACTTCCCCTACTTACTATACGTAGTAGAGAAAGTAAAAAAGAGTCTTCGTATTTCTTAAACATTTTAGGTTGCTTCAGGGACGGCTTTTCAAGTGCAGCAGGTGTAGCCCGAATGCACTTGTATTTCCCATTGAATATTCTGTATTTTGATAATATTAATTGTATTATTGTTTCTTTTCTTACTTAGTTTTTTCCGAAGCATTAATAAATAAATAAACAATTATTAGCATGCGATACGGTCGCTCTGTGAGACCTATGTGAGCTTAATGTGGTGTATTCACTTTTTGCGCTTCCCTGCGAAGACGTGGTAGGTAGGGATGGAAATCGAGGCGGGTAGCTATATTGCAATACAAAAGCGAGGCACCCGGTAAGTCGCGAGTTGGGTCGCGAGATGTTCTGCGTCTCGTTTGAGCGAATAATGAAATGGTTTTAGCTGCTGTCCCGACACTTCGCACTCTCAGGTCACATTGCTTGGCCAATAGTGAACTGGGTTTACTTATCGCCAGGACTTCACACGTCTCAATTCCCCTTCCTAGTGGTAAGTGCATCCAATGAAGCACTTCGCTCTACCGTCCGGCAGCACTTGTGATGTATTTCACTGTTGGCCATGGCAACGGAGTTGGTTTACTATATGCTGCAATCAGAAAGAAATTATGTTCCAAACTTGTGCAGCCCAAGGTCCAGGGATGCTTGCTGACTGTACTTCTAGCAGACGTGCTACTAAAAGCATAGGTTGGTGCCAGCCTCAGTCCACTACCAATGGCGCCAGTCATTTTGCCAAAAAAGCGCTCGAATTTGCACAGTCTACAGTTGAATTTAATTAGTTTTCCCCCGCGAGGTTATTGGTTTCACTCTCTCTGTTCAAGATTGCCCGTCAGTTTACAGTTCAAACCTTCTCCGCGTTTCATGATTTTGTACCTGTTGTAGGGGCAACTTTTGGGACAGTGCCGCTGTGCCGTGGCACCGGTTGTGCCAAAAGGAAAGAAAGAGAAGTGTATAGGAATAGCGCATAAAGCATTGTTTTCAGGTATACATTCTCTCATTTGAACTGGTGGTTAAAGCAGCGCGCGCTATGCTGGTAGCTTTCTGAGCTTCGGGCCAATTTCAGATTGGCATCGTCTACGCTCATGCACAGTGTACAAATGTATAAGGCTAGGGTGTACGTTTCTACACGATCCTTATGAGAGGGGTAGAGCCAAGATTGCTCAGGCTCAGGGCTTACGTTCCACCCACTAGAGTGCATAAAGCACACAACCTAAAGCTTGTCTTAACCTTAAAAGACAGTATGGAGATAAACGAGATGTCTCAGTCTAACGTACACACGCTGCCATTAGCTTCGTCCTTTTCGACTTTCGCGCTGTCGCCAAGTTGCTAATAAGTAATAACATGGTGTAAATGTTCAGTTGTTATACATTTCAATTTTGAACACATTGTCCTATGCAGAATATCTTTTTTCTATCAAATTATGTCTTTTTAGAGCCTTTATGGATTTTTGTGGACACAAATTGCTAAGGTAAACGAGTTGTTTTAGTAAAAGTTCGGTATTTGTGTTTCTATGTTTATCACGTAGTAACTAATGAACTAAAGGGTAGAACGCAACAATTTTTTTCTTAGATAGAGTAAACTAGTGTGCTGATACCTGCTCAGTTTGAATTCTCTACCTTTAATAAAATGAGCTTTATAATTTTTTAAGTTAAATATTTTCGGAAAATTCTATACAGTAGAAAAATAAGCCAGCGAGAAACTTTCTTGTTATTGGGTTTACAAATGGGAGCAAGCGAGAGAAAATACTCAGGAGGGTTGGAAGCAGTTTTTAAAAGAAACCGGAATCCTGTAACTTCTTGCATTCATTGTGTATGACAAGAGTCATCCGTCTATTCAGCTAACAGACCAGAGGTGACGTAGAACTCAGTAAAGCTTAAGGAAGTGGGTACGTTTATAGTGTGAAGTATTATGCAGGTTATTTAACGTTTTACGTAAATATTTATGGTTATGGAGGGAGAAGCTGGGAAGAGATGAAATGTTGGTAAACTAAGAAGAGTAATCATGAATGTATTAGATTATTATTCAAGTAAAATGAGTGTTAGTAAGACAGTAAAAGAAACAGCTAAAGCCACCTGGGTGTTCAGAAGCAGTAGTGTATAGGATAAAAAAGGAACGAAAGGAATGAAGGGACCTCCAAGGACCCTAAAAAGAATGCAAAAAGAATGGAGGAAACAAAAACACGCTAGGTTGAAGAAGCTTTGTTGCTTCACGTATGGAAAGCCAAAACACTTGATCTAGTAACTGCCCCACGTATGGTACAATTTTGAAGAAGTATCTTTGAAGTAGAAGTTGTATTGTATTGCTGCAGTTGGGGAACCAAACTTGATGTAGTTGCAACCACGTATGGTACAAAGTTCCGGTTACCTTGGCCTCAATGTTCACTTTCCGGTGGTCTTCGCCCCAAGTTTACTTTTCGGTGGCCTTCGTCCCAAATGTTTAAGAATCAACTTTGTATTTTTATGTTTTCTTTAAATATTATTTATATTTATGTTTGCCTCGGCTGCGTCAGTATTAATTTTGTAGAAGCATATTTCTCTTAACAGGGTATGATACTGCTAAAGAATGTAGACTTACACAAATTAAAATTTTGTTTCACCCTATTTATTAATCCTTCACACAATTGAATAACACTTCACTGATATAGAGAGCTGTGAGATTCTTTTATTAATTACTTGCACTTTTTAACACATAAACTTTATAATATCCTCGCAGTAATGAATTTTTTGTCTCACACTGAATACGTATTAAACTTCTCGAGGACGCGTCTCGCCTCCAGTTAGGAACACTGTCTACAAGCAACTGATTTCTACCGCCTGAATTTTTTAAATTTCTGTATTTCAAGTCTCTGATTAGCTAATCCTGCTCCAATAAAATACCTTCATTTAACTTAAGCTTTTTCTGGTTTTTGATTGGCTATTTATAAACTGTCTAAAAATTACATTATTGTTGCTCCAAGAATTATAGTAGCATTATTAAACTTTCAAATTCATTATTACCTCAAGGTTACCTCATTGTTACCCCATTGTGATACGGTAATTTGTATCACAAATTATTTAAATGTAAATAATGATTGTAATATGAATATGTATTTTTATGTGACATTGATTTCCGATGTTTATTAATTGTAATTATTATTGGTAAATAATAATATACGGCTTTACTGAAACTGTCAATAATATCGCAATAATGCAGCGAGGGGGTGAGCTGTTTATCATTACTGGGAACAAGGAAGTTACGTAATGTTCGGGCGTTTTCGGTAGAACCTTCTAGAATATTTCCTAAAGCATATGTATTCGTGGTTTTCATTGGATATTAAAATAGACGCTAATGTTGGCGCGTTTTATTAGCCAATAGCAGTTCATTTATAATCTTTAGGCATGTCGAGGAGTGGGAGTATATAAAGTCGAGTCCGTGGTAGATCGCCCCCAGTTCAACAAAATTCTCAATACCTTACACGTCGGTCGCCTTAGTTCATCAAAATTTCGTGTACACTACACGTCGTCAGTCAGTCCTTCATTTCGTCAAGTTACGCGCAGCAGAATTACGAGAATCTAAAGTATTATACAGTTAAATATACATAAAGTTGAAGTACGTGAGTTAAAAGTGATAAGTAAGAAGTTATTACAAACAGTTTCAGTTTGGCGAGTATCTAAATCAATATGTAAAAGTGTTCGTGAACGTGTTCGGCAATAAAAATTATAAAACAAAATTTCTTCATGAGTATAATTTCTGGATAAAATATTCCTTTCCGCTTCACAACCTGCAAAGAAATGCATGTTCGACCCAAACAGCTAGCTGGAGGACATTTAAAGTGAATTATTTCAAAACTGATGCAAATTGCTACGCCAGATGGAGCTACAAACCAAACCAATGAATGACGTCACAAGATGGCAACGCGTGAAGTAAATACACATACATAAACATCACAAGCATCAACATTATTTGTAATACCGTTACAAATTGGCACCCAGAACGTGGGGCACGATAACCAGGAAAGGAACACGATGACCAGGAAAGAGGCATAGTGACCAGGAAAGGAACACGATGACCAGGAAAGGATCAACATAACCAGGAAGGGGCGAATGCAGCAGTGAAATGATCTACAAGACGCAGATTCCAGAAACAACAGGGAGGACAGACTACATGGATAATTGGACATCGTAATTCCGAGATTACAAGGCAACAGGGAAATTCAAATACAGGATGACAAAACTACGCAGATTCATCGAAGCGACATACAAACCTAGGAGAATGGGGCAGAAAAGCTGGACATCAAAGTAACATCAACAGACAGCATCACAAAGGTTAGAGTATCTTAATTTTTTTTTAGAAAAAAAAAGGGTAAACAAATTTAAATGTTACTGAGGAGTGGTAGGATAAAAAAAACAATGGCTACCAATAATACAGAAGAAATAATTTTGGAGGAAGATAATGTAACAGTTAGCTGTAATTCAATACAGGATACAGAAAATAGCTTAAACAATGTAGTATTTGAGGGAGGAAATGTTAGTGCAGAAAGTGAGAATAGAACAGCAGGAAATGTAAATTTTGATGCTAGTATGATGATGGAAATTATGGAAATGCTGAGAAATATGAGGGAAGATATTCGTAGGAGCTTTGAACAAAACAGAAAAGAGATTAGTAAGTATAATGAGAACTTAGATAAACTAATTCATAGTTATGAGAAATTAGAGCAAACAGTAGATCAAAGCAGTGAAGAAATTGAAAAGAAAGTTATGAAGCTAGATAGTAGTATGCCAGAAATGAGAGATGAAAATGAGGAAGTAATAGCAAGTGAGACAGGAGAAATTTCAAAGAAAATGCTAGACATGAGCATGGAAATAGGTAACAAAGAAAGTGAGGTTAATACTAAAAGTGAGGTTAATGTAGAATGCACAGAGTTAGGAAATCAAATGAGTAGTATTTCAAGTGAGATAAGAGAGATAAAAGAGGTTAGGAATGTAGATGTAAATCAGGCGCAAGTTAATTTCAGAGGGGAAATATCAGAAATACAGAATGAGACAGTAATACAAAGAAATAAATTGTACCAAGATGTTCAAAATGGAAACTCCAGTCCAGTACAGTTTAGTACAGAGTTGTTAAAGTACTCTCAAATTAAAGAGATAGTAGAAGAATTGAAAATGAAAGTTGTTAAAAGATGTATTGTTCAGGAAACTTTAGATGGTTTTCAAATGTTATCATGTGATGAAATTTCAAATGAATACAAGAGGTTATTCATGAACAAAAATTTGAAGGTTAGGATACGGCTACGAGTAATGTCTAGCCACACACAATTTGATCCAGGAGGGTAAATAGCAATAAGATGTAAAGTAAATGCTGGATAGTTAAAGACGACTTGCAGAGAAATGTATTGGAACGTAAGAGGGTTAATTATTTATATGTCATTTGAAAAGAGAAATAAATTACAACCAAAAAAAAAGAAGAGAGAAATGTTTAAAGAAAAAATTAAATTTTTGGTAACTGTAACAACATTTGAAAATTTAAGAATGTAAAAATTGAAACTTAATATGATATTAAAAGTAAAAGTACGTAAATAAAGTACAAAATAACAAAAATGGGTAAAAATAAAAAAAACCCAAATATTTATGTAGTAAACAGAAAATGTGAAACAGTGTCTAGATTTAAGAGATTTAAATATATGTAGAGGGTGAATATTTTTGGTAAAAATGTTACATAATTACAAAAAAATCTTAAATGTATAAATTTTTGTCAACAACTTAAAAAAAAGGTAAACAACTCTGTAACAGTAATTAAATAATTGAGGGTAAAGTATTTGCTATAAAAAATTTGTGATGTCAGATTAATATCTAAATTAATTAAACCAGAGCCAGTAAGTAGTGGCGAGATAAAAAAAAATAAAATAAAATAAATATGTCGTGTGTTAAATGCGTGTGAAGTGTTAAGTGAAAGTGATAGCGTGTGTTCCAAGATTTAGGAGACTAAAAACACAATTATAAAATTTCCAAACAAGTTATAAATATTTATAATTATGTTTCTAGTGGGGCATATGATACGGTAATTTGTATCACAAATTATTTAAATGTAAATAATGATTGTAATATGAATATGTATTTTTATGTGACATTGATTTCCGATGTTTATTAATTGTAATTATTATTGGTAAATAATAATATACGGCTTTACTGAAACTGTCAATAATATCGCAATAATGCAGCGAGGGGGTGAGCTGTTTATCATTACTGGGAACAAGGAAGTTACGTAATGTTCGGGCGTTTTCGGTAGAACCTTCTAGAATATTTCCTAAAGCATATGTATTCGTGGTTTTCATTGGATATTAAAATAGACGCTAATGTTGGCGCGTTTTATTAGCCAATAGCAGTTCATTTATAATCTTTAGGCATGTCGAGGAGTGGGAGTATATAAAGTCGAGTCCGTGGTAGATCGCCCCCAGTTCAACAAAATTCTCAATACCTTACACGTCGGTCGCCTTAGTTCATCAAAATTTCGTGTACACTACACGTCGTCAGTCAGTCCTTCATTTCGTCAAGTTACGCGCAGCAGAATTACGAGAATCTAAAGTATTATACAGTTAAATATACATAAAGTTGAAGTACGTGAGTTAAAAGTGATAAGTAAGAAGTTATTACAAACAGTTTCAGTTTGGCGAGTATCTAAATCAATATGTAAAAGTGTTCGTGAACGTGTTCGGCAATAAAAATTATAAAACAAAATTTCTTCATGAGTATAATTTCTGGATAAAATATTCCTTTCCGCTTCACAACCTGCAAAGAAATGCATGTTCGACCCAAACAGCTAGCTGGAGGACATTTAAAGTGAATTATTTCAAAACTGATGCAAATTGCTACGCCAGATGGAGCTACAAACCAAACCAATGAATGACGTCACAAGATGGCAACGCGTGAAGTAAATACACATACATAAACATCACAAGCATCAACATTATTTGTAATACCGTTACAATTGTTAGCAACTTTTGACCTACATTCTCACAGCTCCTACATTATTAAATTACGTAATACATTCACATAACATTATTAAACATGTACATAATAATATAAACATTAATACAATGACAGTTAGTAGGGTATACAGAGGGATTCTGGCGCAGTTTTGCGTTTATATGGGAAGGGATAGGGAAAACGAGGGCGGATGCGGAGGAAAATGCGTTTATATTGGGAAGATAGGGACTACGAGGATCGATGCTAGGCTAGATAGAGGTTGAAGGAGTGGGGATGCGCTTTATATAAGAGATACTGGGAATACGAGAAGTGTTAGACTAGACAGAGTTTGAGAAGTGGAATAGCTGTTTATATGGGAAAGATAGGGAAAACGTGAACAGATAATAGGCTAGACAGATGCTGAAGCAGGGGAAATACGGATACATATACAGGAGAGATAGAGGATACGTTTAGAGGTACTAGACTATTCAGGGCTTGAAGGGTAGAGTAGAGCTTTTTATATGAAGAGACGAGGAAAACGAAGGTATATAGGAAAAATGCGTTTATATGGAGAAGATAGGGGAAACGAGGAGAATTCCGAGGTAGAGCAGGGACACCAGGAGGAAGGGATATGCTTTATACGACAGAGATAGGGCATACGAAGAGAGGTGCTAGTGTAGACAGAGGTTAAGGAGTAGGGTATACGCTTATATGAGGAATGTATGGAAAACGG
Organism: Deroplatys truncata; assembly: GCA_030765065.1. NCBI lineage: Eukaryota > Metazoa > Arthropoda > Insecta > Mantodea > Mantidae > Deroplatys > Deroplatys truncata. The sequence continues at coordinate 52,728,822 of CM060982.1, forward strand.
AGACAGACGGTATTATAGACAGAAGCTGTGCCACTTTTGCGTTTATGAGGGAAAGGATAGGGAAAACGAGGGTAGATGCGACGGTTCAAGGAGGAAAATGCGTTTATAGGGGAGAGATAGGGAATACCAGGGCTGATGCTAGACTAGTCAGATGCTAAAGGAGGGGAGGGGATACGCTTTATACGAGAGAGATAGGGAATACAAGGAAATATGCTATACTAAACAGGACTTGAAGGGTAGAATATGGCGTTTTATATGGGAGAGATAGCGAACCGAGGAGAGGTATTAGGCTAAGAGGTTTGAATGATAGAGTAGGCGTTTATATGCCAGAAATAGGGAATACTAGGGTCGATGCTAGGCTAGACAGGGCTGCAGTAGGGGAATGCGCCTTATATGAGAGAGGTAGGGGAATATGAGGAGAAGTGTTAGGCTAGACAGGGTTTGAGGTGTGGAGTATGACTTTTATGGGAAAGATAGGGAAAACGTGAACAGATAATAGGCTAGACAGATGCTGAAGGACGGGAATATAGGCTTATACGGGAGAGATAGGGAATACGAGGAGAAGGGCTAGACTAGACAGATGCTGACGGAGGAGGGGATACGCTTTATACGGAAGAGATAGGGAATACGAGGAGAGGTACTAGACCATACAGGACTTTGAAGGGTAGAATATAGCGTTTTTATATGGGAGAGCTAGCAAACCGAGGAGAGGTATTAGACAGGAAGGTTTGAATGACAGAGTATGCGTTTATATGGAGAGACGAGGAAAACGAAGGTAGGTGCTAGGTTGAGAGAGTCTTCAAGGAGGAAAATGCATTTATATGAGAGCGGTAGGGAATACCAGGAGAGGTGCTAGGCTAGAGAGGGGTTGAGGAGTAGAGTATACGTTTATATGGGAGAAATGTGGAAAACGGGAGTGGTACAAGGATAGACAGGGGTTGAAGAAGGCGGAGGAATGTAGATTTATATGGTAATATAAAGAGTAATTAGATTATAAAACATTTCTCATCCAACGTTACAACACTTTTATATACTTTTTTATAAACCTTACAAACTTTTTATATGTTAAACAGTAGTGTGCGAGACGGAGAGGGACAAAATGTATATCGGTTTACAGTGAAGTATACGTCCTAACCTATTCCCACCTTGTATGTTCTGGATCTACTCATTAGCTATTCATTCCTATCATCATCTAACGTAACCACGTAACGAGACGTAACACAACGTAACATAACAGCATGACAAGACGTCATATTAAGTAACATAAGCACGTAACCACGCAACATCACGTGACATCCCGTAACTAGAAACGTCACACGACGTAACAACACGTAGCAACTATGTAACCACGTAACAAAACGTAAGAACAACACGTAACCAGCCCATTGCTAAGGTAATCCAAGCTAATCCATCCTTCATAACTTAGACAATAAGTACGAGAAATTAGCCTAGATTAACCTGACCAATCCCAAACGTTCATCTCATCATCTATTCCACTCAGTCATCGTCTAACCTAATCTGGCTAACCAGAGATAACCTCAACTTTCTTTTAGTGAAATTGCAATGTTTTATTCGGGCTTTATTATTCGAGAGGTTTAATTGAGAAGTTTACGCCAAAATACCTTTATTTTAGTTCGTTGTAGGTGTCTCTCCCCTTTTTATCTAGGCTTGAGACTAGCACTAGGATTGCTCCTAATGGCAGGGTTACCACTTTCCCTTCCATCTTCTTCTTTCTTCTTCATCAGTCATCAGATAGTTGCATACACAGCACACGGATAACCTTCATTTTTTTTAAGATTGTAGACTCACGAGAAAATCTTCATCTCCGACTTACATTCTTTTAAGCGCTGGTTGTAATGGCGTAATGTCCATACGCATATGTCGTTATTCCATCCTCAGCAATAACTCTTTTATCGTCAAACGGAGTCAATGTGATTTTATTCACTTGCACTGTGGCAAGAGCATGCTCCCGAGACAGGATCAGATTCATGGGTGTTCTGATCATTTCTCCGGTTTTAAAACAGTCAGCATAACTCTCAAATGTAATGTACTGATTGATAGCACTAGGTTTAATGCCATTAATCTTTTTTATCATTGAGCCAATGATATCTAGTGCATACATCTTAGGTCGTAGTCCGACAAAGCGCTGGATGATTTTACCATTAGCCTCATCTTTAAATTTTCCCAACACCTTCTTGTTTAGAGCTGAATAGCATATATGGTTGACAGAGTAATCAGCTGTATCTAGGTGCTCGAGAAAACGTAGCTTGTCCTGGTACACATCTTCAGTCATCACACGATGAATGAACGAATCATTATCCATATACATGAGCTTCAGGTTTTCAGATCCATAATATGGCAACAACACATCATAATGATAATGGTACATTAATGTCTTGGAGATATCCAACACACTCATTCCAATGTATATAGGCTTGTTGAATACGATCTGACGAGAGGCCATATGTACAGAGGCTAGATTAGCAGCATATATTGTTCGATCGATAAACGTAGGCTTTGCAATTAACTTTTCCAGAGTCTTCTCATTTGTCACCAGTCGTATATCCATGCGGTTACGAAGGTTTTCCATTGTTTTTCCAAACATGGCGTTGTTAAACAGTTTGTAGAGATCCTTCTCAAAATCATTTGCAGCCTTTTGTCGTAGTCTGTTGTAAAATTCCACATACGGTTTTAACCACTGTGACTGACGGAATTGTAGCACACGATGAATTTTTGTTAACCGTACCCCATGATTAAATGCTTGCTTCAAAGCCATGTAATGTACTATATACTTCTGTATTAGCTATATTCGTTGAGAAGGATGCACAACGGGTGAGCAAATACGAACAACTCCAAGATAAATACAACTTCAGCTGTGTTTCCTACCCTACGCCACTTTCTCAAATAGCTAAATTTGAGAAGCTTAACAGGATGTCTATCAACGTCTTCGGTCTGGATGAGAAGCATAAAGTGTATCCGATAAAGGTTGCTGAGATTGAACTAGCTGACCATCGTGACCTCCTGCTATTGAGTGACAGTAGTGGGAGACATCACTACGTTTATATACAGAATTTTGAAAAACTTATTCGATGTCGGAAAACCAAATGTAAGGAACGTGTTTATACCTGTAAGCGTTGTTTTACACATTTTGACGATCGATATGGACAAAGTGGACTGGAAAAACTACAAGAACATGCCACCATCTGTAATCAGTATGGTTTTGCAAGGGTAGTTATGCCTACAAAGGAGAAATAAATTGTACAGTTTAAAAATTTTGAAAGGATGTTGAAACTACCTTACGCCATCTACGCAGACTTTGAAAGCATTCTCGCTCCATGTCATACATGCATACCCAATCCTGAAACTTCATATACATCACCTTATCAGCAGCATGTTCCCAAGTTTCTGCGTTTACGTTAAACCCTCAACCAACGTTGAACATCTGGAAACTGGTCTTCCTAAGCATCCCTATGTATATCGTGGTATTGATGCTGCTCAGAAGTTTATGGAATACCTGTCATTCCTTGCAAAGGAGATTAATAATATATACAAATCCGTCATGCCTCTGAAACTTACAGATCAATAGCAGATGGATTTCAACGCCTCTACAGTATGCTACTTGTGCGGAAAAACCTTTACTGAAGAGAACTATAAAGTACGCGACCATGATCACATCAGTGGTGAATATCGGGGAAGTCTGCATAATGAATGTAATTTAGCCTGCAAAACACCTAAATATATTCCAGTCTTCATGCATAACCTCAGTGGGTATGACACTCATTTAATTGTTAAGGAGCTGGGATGTACAAGTTAGCGGGTGGAAGTAATTCCTAGCTCTGAAGAAAGCTACATATCATTCTCCAAGTATGTAGGAGATATAAAGTTTCGGTTTGTAGATAGTTTTTGGTTCCTGAGTACCAGCTTGGATAAGCTAGAGAAGAATCTAACATCGTACCCTGAAACATTGAAACACTTCGGAGAAGACAAGATGAATTTGATGATACGTAAGGGTGTATTTCCCTATGATTACCTCACTTCATGGGACGTCTTGAACGAAACCTGCCTGCCTCCTAAGAATTACTTCTACAATAAATTGAATGAAGAAGAAATTAGTGATGCTGACTACGATCATGCTAGAAATGTATGGGAGCTGTTTAATGCAAGACCCCTGGGTGAGTACAGCGACCTCTACTTAATATCTGATGTACTTCTTCTAGCTGATGTCTTTGAGACATTTAGAGATCAAACTCTCAAAACGCATAAAGTCGATCCAGCACATTATTTTACCTCTCCAGGACTTACATGGGATGCCATGTTGCTGTATACAGGAATTCAGCTGGAACTGTTACAGGATTATGACCAATTGCTCATTGTGGAATCCGGTATAAGAGAAGGTTTATGTCAAGTCTCCCACCGTTATGCAGAGGCTAATAACGCTTACATGGACAAGTATGATCCGTCGAGACCAATCCAATTCATTACATATGAGGACGCTAATAACCAATTTGGTGGGCCATGTGTCACGCCCTCCCTTATGGTGGATTTGAGTGGATATCACCTGAACAATTCACTTACAAAGACTACAAGAAGATGATCCTCATGGATATATATTAGAAGTCGATATCGAGTATCCTGCAGCACTTCACGATCTGCATAATGATTTACCATTCCTGCCTGAGTGTATGAAGCCTAAGGACTTGAGTACAAAGAAACTGATACCTCATCTTGGACCTCGAAAGAAGTATATAGTACATTACATGGCTTTGAAGCAAGCACTTAATCATGGGGTACGGTTAACAAAAATTCATCGTGTGCTACAATTCCGTCAGTCACAGTATTTGGAATTTAACAACAGACTACGACAAAAGGCTGCAAATGATTTTGAGAAGGACCTCTACAAACTGTTTAACAACGCCATGTTTGGAAAAACAATGGAAAACCTTCGTAACCGCATGGATATACGACTGGTGACAAATGAGAAGACTCTGGAAAAGTTAATTGCAAAGCCTACGTTTATCGATCGAACAATATATGCTGCTAATCTAGCCTCTGTACATATGGCCTCTCGTCAGATCGTATTCAACAAGCCTATATACATTGGAATGAGTGTGTTGGATATCTCCAAGACATTAATGTACCACTATCATTATGATGTGTTGTTGCCATATTATGGATCTGAAAACCTGAAGCTCATGTATATGGATAATGATTCGTTCATTCATCGTGTGATGACTGAAGATGTGTACCAGGACAAGCTACGTTTTCTCGAGCACCTAGATACAGCTGATTACCCTGTCAACCATATATGCTATTCAGCTCTAAACAAGAAGGTGTTGGGAAAATTTAAAGATGAGGCTAATGGTAAAATCATCCAGGGCTTTGTCGGACTACGACCTAAGATGTATGCACTAGATATCCATGGCTCAATGATAAAAAAGATTAAAGGCATTAAACGTAGTGCTATCAATCAGTACATTACATTTGAGAGTTATGCTGACTGTTTTAAAACCGGAGAAATGATCAGAACACCCATGAATCTGATCCTGTCTCGGGAGCATGCTCTTGCCACAGTGCAAGTGAATAAAATCACATTGACTCCGTTTGACGATAAAAGAGTTATTGCTGAGGATGGAATAACGACATATGCGTATGGACATTACGCCATTACAACCAGCGCTTAAAAGAATGTAAGTCGGAGATGAAGATTTTCTCGTGAGTCTACAATCTTAAAAAAAAATGAAGGTTATCCGTGTGCTGTGTATGCAACTATCTGATGACTGATGAAGAAGAAAGAAGAAGATGGAAGGGAAAGTGGTAACCCTGCCATTAGGAGCAATCCTAGTGCTAGTCTCAAGCCTAGATAAAAAGGGGAGAGACACCTACAATGAACTAAAATAAAGGTATTTTGGCGTAAACTTCTCAATTAAACCTCTCGAAAAATAAAGCCCGAATAAAACATTGCAATTTCACTAAAAGAAAGTTGAGGTTATCTCTGGTTAGCCAGATTAGGTTAGACGATGACTGAGTGGAATAGATGATGAGATGAACGTTTGGGATTGGTCAGGTTAATCTAGGCTAGGTTCTTGTACTTATTGTCTAAGTTATGAAGGATGGATTAGCTTAGATTACCTTAGCAATGGGCTGGTTACGTGTTGTTCTTACGTTTTGTTACGTGGTTACAATAGTTGCTACGTGTTGTTACGTCGTGTGACGTTTCTGGTTACGGGATGTCACGTGATGTTGCGTGGTTACGTGCTTATGTTACTTAATATGACGTCTTGTCATGCTGTTATGTTACGTTGTGTTACGTGGTTACGTTAGATGATGATAGGAATGAATAGATAATGAGTAGATCCAGAACATACAAGGTGGGAATAGGTTAGGACGTATACTTCACTGTAAACCGATATACAGTTTGTCCCTCTCCGTCTCGCACACTACTGTTTAACATATAAAAAGTTTGTAAGGTTTATAAAAAAGTATATAAAAGTGTTGTAACGTTGGATGAGAAATGTTTTATAATCTAATTACTCTCTATATTACCGTATAAATCTACATTCCTCCGCCTTCTTCAACCCCTGTCTATCCTTGTTCCACTCCCGTTTTCCACATTTCTCCCATATAAACGTATACTCTACTCCTCAACCCCTCTCTAGCCTAGCACCTATCCTCGTATTCCCTACCGCTCTCATATAAATGCATTTTCCTCCTTGAAGACTCTCTCAACCTAGCACCTACCTTCGTTTTCCTCGTCTCTCCATATAAACGCATACTCTGTCATTCAAACCTTCCTGTCTAATACCTCTCCTCGGTTTGCTAGCTCTCCCATATAAAAACGCTATATTCTACCCTTCAAAGTCCTGTATGGTCTAGTACCTCTCCTCGTATTCCCTATCTCTTCCGTATAAAGCGTATCCCCTCCTCCGTCAGCATCTGTCTAGTCTAGCCCTTCTCCTCGTATTCCCTATCTCTCCCGTATAAGCCTATATTCCCGTCCTTCAGCATCTGTCTAGCCTATTATCTGTTCACGTTTTCCCTATCTTTCCCATAAAAGTCATACTCCACACCTCAAACCCTGTCTAGCCTAACACTTCTCCTCATATTCCCCTACCTCTCTCATATAAGGCGCATTCCATTACTTCAGCCCTGTCTAGCCTAGCATCGACCTTAGTATTCCCTATTTCTGGCATATAAACGCCTACTCTATCATTCAAACCTCTTAGCCTAATACCTCTCCTCAGTTCGCTATCTCTCCCATATAAAACGCACATATTCTACCCTTCAAGTCCTGTTTAGTATAGCATATTTCCTTGTATTCCCTATCTCTCTCGTATAAAGCGTATCCCCTCCCCTCCTTTAGCATCTGACTAGTCTAGCATCAGCCCTGGTATTCCCTATCTCTCCCCTATAAACGCATTTTCCTCCTTGAACCGTCGCATCTACCCTCGTTTTCCCTATCCTTTCCCTCATTAACGCAAAAGTGGCACAGCTTCTGTCTATAATACCGTCTGTCTCCGTTTTCCATACATTCCTCATATAAGCGTATACCCTACTCCTTAACCTCTGTCTACACTAGCACCTCTCTTCGTATGCCCTATCTCTGTCGTATAAAGCATATCCCTTCCTCCTGGAGTCCCTGCTCTACCTCGGAATTCTCCTCGTTTCCCATATCTTCTCCATATAAACGCATTTTTCCTCCTTGAAGGTTCTCTCAACCTAGCATATACCTTCGTTTTCCTCGTCTCTTCATATAAAAAGCTCTACTCTACCCTTCAAGCCCTGAATAGTCTAGTACCTCTCCACGTATCCTCTATCTCTCCTGTATATGTATCCGTATTCCCCCTGCTTCAGCATCTGTCTAGCCTATTATCTGTTCACGTTTTCCCTATCTTTCCCATATAAACAGCTATTCCACTTCTCAAACTCTGTCTAGTCTAACACTTCTCCTCGTATTCCCCGTATCTCTCATATAAAGCGCATCCCCACTCCTTCAACCTCTAGCCTAGCATCGATCCTCGTAGTCCCTATCTTCCCCATATAAACGCATTTTCCTCCGCATCCGCCCTCGTTTTCCCTATCCTTTCCCATATAAACACAAAACTGCGCCAGAATCCCTCTGTATATCCTTCTACTGTTACATACAATTTATATGTTATTTATACACATATTGCTTTAAGGCGGGCTGTTATATTTTATATTATATAATTAGACTGAAATCATTTAAGTGTTAAAAATACTGTCTCGAGGTTAACGCAATATAATGGAATAGCACAATGTGGAGTGTGGCGCATCGTTCATTCTTTGCTGTTTGAAAACATTCCACCCCCGTTGAATGTAATTTTGTCAAGGGTAAATAGTGATGATGCCCTACCAAATTATAGCTGTTATCATTTTATATCCCCATATTTTTTGATAATATATGCTTTTATGCCTGTAAAATATCATTTCGAAATACTAAAAATGCAAAGACGTGATTAAAGTGCAGGTAAAAGTTAAATGTCTTACAATTGTCTTAAATAGCAGTGCAGATGTTTCAGTATTTGGTGATGTACCATTCACAATTTGACATTAAATTGGCAAACCGAACGTACCTGGGCGCCTAAATGCAACAGTGTACATGTGCAACAATGCGCCCTATTTAACCTGTAACAGCGTATGTCAACTGGGATAGGAACTTCCGGTATAGCAGCGATGTTCTCGCATCGGGCTCCCGAAAGGTACATTTTGAGCGCTGCATATGCCCATTGCTTAAAATGCAGGCGCTAGATGACACTGTGAAGCCCGTACATATAACATTCAATACTACCAACTAAATTATTTTAAACTCTTGTGTTGAATATTAAATTGTTTTAAAAATAACACATATTTAATCACAGATGTAATATATTATAACAGTTTGCCATGCATAAAGTCGTTTTCATAATATTAGTGGATCGGTTTGTACAGTGTTTTAGCTCAATGTACGTGTGAACAAAGCCTAAGGTTGGCTAAGTGTATCCGATTTGAGACGAAATTTTAAAGCTGCGCATCGTATTTTAAAGGATGCGAGAGTGAATCTGAGGAAAATTCTTCAATTTAGTAGAACTGGCAAGATTGCCCCCACCATTGAGTTGACAATCTGGTTAATCTGTGACCTGTACTGTCTTTTATTCGTCAAGCGCGATATAACGCCAATGGTGAAATACATATTCCGGGGTCAGCCTTCCTTTAATGCAGTGTTACTATCTTGCTGCAAGTTAATGCTAATCAGTTTGGAAGCGTAAATTAATGTTTAATTAAATATAATCCTTATAAATAAAAATATATGTTTTTAATATGATTATGTCGTTTGGTTTTGAAACTAAGAAGCATTACTTCAATATCTGCATACTTCATAGCACCAGGGTTATTGGTTATGATTTAATATGTGGTAGCTTATGTACCACAGAACAAAAAACTAACGTATTCACCACGATTTGAGCACCTGTTTCCAAAACAATTATTGCCAAATATTTCTTTCTATATTCCGTAATAACGGTTCAGTCCAAAGACGTCGTAGTTCACCGCGAAGTCAAGTAACTAAAACAGTGTCGAGTGTTTTCCTTAAGTGAATATTCAATTCTGTGTAATAGTTACAAACATGAATAAACCAAGTGAAATATTAAAAACTAAAACACGACTCTCGGTGAAAAAATTAAGATGAAAACATTGGATAGGCCACTCCCGAATCTGAATCTGCAGCAGCAAACAATAATCGATGTAATATCAGTCTGGAAATTTATCAAAAGAACACATGGACCTGTGGTTGTAAGAAAAACAACAGTACTATTTTTACTTTCTCTACTACGTATAGTAAGTAGGGAAAGTATTGCATTCCATTCAAAAATTCGAAACCGAGATTTCACGGAAATACATGTTTTGAGGTGCACTGAATGCCCCTGTGTGTGTCTGTGAACAGCATAACTCAGAAACGAACAGTCGGATAAACACCAAATTTGGTATTTAGGTTCAGTATCTTCCAGAGATGCGACATGAAGGTTTTCAAGAAAATCCCCCACCCCAGATTACCCTTTACATGGAACATTTTTCGAAAATTTTAATTTTCTCAAAAATGGCTCAAACTATTTTGAATAAAATACCATAATTTTAAGACATTTTTATGGCAAATTAATTGTATATCTCGAACTTCCTGGGAATGTCTCCAAAAGTATTCTTCATTGTGAACGACTTTTGCATAACTGGTAAACCATAAGAGATAGACAAAATTTTACTACACAAAAAATGTAGATCGCGTTAAAATAGACAATTTACGTAATATACATTTTTTGTTGTTGAGTGAACCATTTTCGAGATATTGCTTGTTATTCCCTTAAATTTTCCAATACTTATACTTTTTCTCAAATGGGAATTCGTTATTCATTTCTTTTATGCCCTGGACATGCAAAGAAAATGGAATGCTGCACATAGCAACCAGCTCTTAAAATATTTGACTGTCGCTTAAAGTCCGTATTCCCCTTGCATCTACAAGAAAATTAGCGATAAGATTAACATGAAGCATATGGAGAATAAGCGTTTGTAAAAATAGTTTGTACAAGAGTAGAGAAAGTCATGTGAGTGTAACACATCAGAATTTTTTTGTCCTGGTAATGCAAAGTGAATGGAATACTGACATAGCAACCAGCTCTTAAAATATTTGACTATTGCTTAAAGCCTACCAATTCCCCTTGCATCTACAAGAAAATTAGCAATAAGATTAACATATCGATTAACATGAAGCATATGGAGAATAAGCGTTTGTAAAAATAGTTTGTACAAGAGTAGAGAAAGTCATGTGAGTGTAACACATAAGAGTTTTTTAGTTTTCCTTACATGTTATTGGGGGGGATGTCCGTTGTATAAGACCCATATAACTGATATTGGACATATATAGTCTAAAATGAAAGCACATTCAATTCTTGTCAATTGCCTTATACGTTCGATGCTACTGCACGAAGTTGGTAAACATATTATTTGAGGGATTTGTTTTCATTTTTTTTTTGTGGAACCGCCAGTAGAATACCTCAGTGGCCGCCAAGGCCTTTGTGTGACGATAAATGCAGTGTTTTATGGTGTTCATGTGTGGTTATGTATATTAGAGTATGAGACAGGTACCTGAAATGGAGCTCTCTTTGCACTTCGTATATATATTTGAGGGGAAATGCTTCCTCTAAGTAGAAAAATTAGGACAAACATTTTAGCTAGCAATTAATCCCAAACGGATTTGTCTATTATTAGAAAACCAGATCTGTTCCAGGAAAAATTCACCAGAAATTTTCAGAGATTTTGGTACACAACTCTTTCTCTGATTATGCAGTGGCCATTATTTGAAGAAAAAAATGTTTTCGTTGGCCATGCCACATTGTTACTGCAAAACAAGGCGCATGGCATTTTACCGGATTTTAATGCGTGTCCCAGGTTCGATTTCGCTGAGGGCTGCACCAACTTATTTTCTCACGAGCCGCCAATGGGTTGCTTTAATTAAATTGTTTTGCAACTAATCGACGCAAATGAAAATAATATACAATAGATACACACCCTTCGTGCTAAAAAGTTTCTAATATCCATTTTAGATTGCTATTGTTACGTAAGAAATCCAGTACTGCATGTGTACGCAACGACCAAACGACGTTTCAAATAAACTTCGCTTGCTAGTGCAAATGCGTCAACTCACACTGATTGCAGCGCTTAAATAGGGAACAGAAGGTACTGGAACTTTGCCTTCTAAATCCAACCTAGAACAATATATAATCTTCGAGTCTTACCACAGATCACGCAGACCTTGAAGCGCTAGTTCCCCAACCATTCATCAGAGAGCTCCTGTCACCGACCAACAAGATAGCTTCTTCTCGCCACGATTCAAACATACTTTCTTGCCGTGTAATATTAATGTAATTATTTGTCTATAATTCTTTTGTTTGACTAAATGAGCCGGGGTAGGCAAGCGCTCCACCTTGGCACACCGTGGCTACGCCTATGGATGGAGGCAGAGAGTGTTGGGACCTTTGAAATTCACAATAATATGATTGATTTCTCATTGTCTGACAGTTAGTACTCACGTATTCAATATTCTTTATTTCACATTGTGATAAAGCGAGGTAAGAGTACGCAGTCGGGTAAGAGTACTATGTTACGTTTTTACATATTCACAACACTGAGTGAAATTATTCTACCAGTATTGTTTCAAGTGTAGGTAGCGTGTAGGGCTGCAGCAGAGGATTCGTTCTTTGTTCATTTCCAATCAGCATAACAGGTAAGCGAAGCTTTCTGGCAATTATATTATAAAATATAAAGCCAATAATTTAAGGATTTTCGGGTGTTTTCCGCATATAACTTAGAAATATAATATTAAACAGGAACATTTATACCATGAAACTACGGCATTAAATTAAATATGTTCAGCACAAGCTGACATCCATTGTCACTTATCGTAAATGACCATTGGACGTGTAAGAGTACGCACGAAATCTTGCACTGCGTACCAGTGCCAGTAGTGTATTTTATTGCTTATTATGCTTTCATATATGAATATTATATTATTTTCTTCTACTGTGGTTATTTTAGTGCTTTGAAAGCACATTTTACTTAATATCAGATTATCAATAACAAATTATTATATACTTATAGCACTCATTTTAAACTTTGACAATGAACATTATTATTACAGATTTAAAAAATATGCATATGGAACGTGTGAAAGGAAATCAGAAAGGAGACTATTTTCACAGAAGAGAATAACCATTGTGCTAAATTTCTGATAGAAGAAGCGAAATCCAAAAGAGAAGTGGCTTCTTACCTGGTTGTTAATGAATGCGCTTTAAGAAGACATTAAAGGCTGTAAGTATACATTTTAAAAAAGCAAAGTTCACCTGTCCGTATAAAAAATAATTATTCACTGCGCCAGTGTGGCCAGCATGCTGCTTTCCCCCAAGGGCCTACCAAGGTAGGAACGGGAATAGCGCTCCCGGGATCCCGAGCCATACTCTTGATTGGGTTCCTCTAAGAGGTGAGAGGGCTTATATAAAACGCCCAATCAACTTTGGTCCACAAGTGTGTTTGACCAACTAGCAGCTACCTCCCTGAACACAGTCTGACGGATACCGTTGCTCGAGACGGAGGAGGGAAGTTGCAAGGGATGACTGGGTAATGCGTAACTCCTATTCCCCGAGTATCATGTAGGACTGTGTTCGTAACCGCTGATAAAGGTCAGTCCTAGAGAGGGGCCTTGAGCTGTTACACTCCTGAAGGCGATTGGGTCCCTCTATTTATAAATTGGTAGGTGAGACCCTAAGATGAGCAAAGTCCAGGCCAGGACTCTCACCTAAGGCGGGGTAGCGCCCAGGATGCGAACATGCAATCGGAGACATTTGTAATGGTAAGGACTTAGTCGCCATGGACAATAAAAAATAAAATAATTGAAAGCTAATGGTAAAGAAGTAGCCGAGTGTAGTAGTCCTCGCTACTTAGCCATTAACAGAACAGAGGAAGGAATAAAATTTACATCGGTGAACCCCTTCATAGTTCAAAAGTATCTCGATAAAATTGCTGGCCGTGTGAAGATATGCGTTAGAAGTCGCAATAACACGCTCCTGAAGCAAATTCAGCGTCCCAGGCAGCGACTGTCTTGAAAACAAAGTTGTTAGCAAGCTATCCAATTCGAGCCGAGATGCACAAGACCCTGAACTCTTCACGCGGTGTTGTAAGCACTGGGTAGATCTCTCTCAAAGGATTAAGGCGGGGTATGAAGTCATTGAAGTTAGGCCATATATACCGAATCCGCTGAGATGATATAAGTGTCAGGCTTTGGACGCACTAACACATTTTGTAACGGCGCATCTACGAGCGTTAACTGTGGAGACATATCTCACGATGGAGCATGTACATCAGCTCCAACGTGCATTTACTGCAGCGGCGAACACCCATTAAGTTCCCGAGATTGGCCCCCTTTTGCAGAGGAAAGAGCTATTCAGATGATCCGGGTTAAGCAGAAGGCATCCTTCTCGGAAGCACGGAAACTTCTGCGTATCCGCCAATCCTCTGTCCCGAAGTCCGGTACCTTCAGCTCAGTTGAAGCTAAACCAGTACCCAGTCGGGAAATCACAACTCAGACCAGTGATATTAACTGGGCCACCACTTCTGAAAAAATTCTCGTAACAAGCACGCAGCCAAAGCACTCAAACTCAACACACACGACAGCATCAACATCTGCTAAGTTCGTTACTGGAAAGATCACATCAGTCAAATCACCAGAAAAACCGTCGATCTCAAATAATAAGACTGGAAGTACCGTAAATTAAAAAATTAAATTGAGTGTTATTTACGGAGCTCTTTAACTGCTATGGTCCTTAGCGTTCCATTCTATATTGGACATGAAAGACCGGGTATTTTTTCTCAAAGCCTCTTTATTAGGCTGGAGATTCTTTGGCCTGCCGGAATTCACGATACGGGACCACCGGCTTTACTTCCCTTCCGACGGAAGCCATGTTAGGTATTTTTACGCTCAAAAAAATCCATCGCTCTCCGCCGGGTTTGAACGCGCCACCTCGGGAACTAGAGGTTAACATGGTAACCACTACACCACGCAGGACGACGGAAATCTCGTAATATATAAGCACCACCGATAAAATTCAGGATCATCTATGACAGAACCGACTTGCTGAAGGAAAGTGACAGAACATCTAAAGGGAAACAAAGTCCACAAGCATCTCCTCGGAAATCTTCTTCTTTCGGGGAGGACTCAGATTGGCGATCAAAATCTCTGATCTAAACTTCCAATCTGTTCGAAGTTCTCGAACCGAGGTTTTCTAATGGAAATGGGTTCTCCCTGTGGAAGAGATGAACAGGAGGATTCTGCCCACACTTGCCAGACCGACAGCGAAAAAGAGATAGGATAAATTCTCCATTTAAGGTGTTAACACGACACCAAAGAAAAAGGGTAAATGGTTTCGACCACCTCTATCCTCAACGTAATAGTGTCTTACGATTGAGAACTTGTCCCATTATAATTAATACGGATATCCTACAATGTAACATTCGTGGAATTAGCACGCACCAACCAGAGCTTGAACCTTTGCTCAACAAGTATGAGCCTTTGTTTGTATGTTTGCAAGAGACTAAACTCTGTCCGCAAGAGAGCCTTCAAATTAGACGGTATACCCCAGCACCGTATGATCTTACACCGGAAGAGGGTATTCCTGCGCACGGGGCACTATTATTCTTATCAGAAATGATATGTTCGTGAAATCTGTGCCCCTACAGTCTCACGTCCAGTCACTCTCTCTAAGGATTAAACTGCCACCCATCCGATTTGCCATTTGTAATATCTATCCGCCTCTAACTGACGACCTCTCCGGTGATTTACAAGACTGGTTTCTCAGTTACCAACACCTTTTCTGTTGGTGGGAGACGTCAATGCCTGTCACCCTCTTTGGGGCTCATCTCGGGCTTGTGCGAAAGGCAAGTTAATCGCTGATTTCTTGGACATTTATAACCTAGCACTTCTGAACACCGGAGAGCCTACATTTGTTTCAGACCCCTTCAACACTTTTTCACATCTTGATATTGCAGTTTGTTCACTACAGTTAGCAGTTTCCTTACAATGGAATGTCGTCTCTGATTTTCACACTGGTGACCATTTTCTATGTCTTATTAGTCTCTTACCACAAGATATATTATGTTCCAAGCGCTTGCCTAGATAGCGCACAGATCAAGCCAACTGAAAGCTTTACTCCCAGTTGGCTGGTTGTAATTATAATGAGCACGACTCTGTGAATGTTTTAGTCGAACATCTCACAGAGACGATTTTTTTCTGCTGCTGAGCAATCTAATCCTCGGTCACTGCTCACCTCCGTCGATTTCCGGTCCCTCGGGGACGGATGAATGCCGACATGTCATTCGTGTTCGCAAGCGTCATCTTAGGGCCTTCCACCGTCGCCCTACGCTGAATAACCTGATCGATTACAAGAAAATGCGTGCCAAGTCTAGACAATTTATTAATTTAATGCAAATGAACTTTTGCAGAAATAACTACATTACACATCTCGTTATAGATACAAAGAGAATAGTGATAGTAAAATGTTTATTATCTGGACGCTATATGCTGGCCTTAAAATTCCATACTGTTTTTATGCAATTGCGAGAAACAACTGAATGTTGAAAGGACTTTAAAACACTTATTTTAAATAAATTGTGTGTTTTAAAGAGATCTACATTTTTTGTCTAGTACAATTTTTTTTGTCGCTTAACGTTTACCAGTTATACAAGATTACACATTCTTCCAAATGAAGTGGACTTCACAGGCTATTCCCAGAAAATTCAAGATATAAATTTATTTATCATGTAAACATCTTCAATACATGGTATTTTAATCAAAGTCGTTAGAGCCATTTTTCAGAAAAATAATAAATTTCGAAAAATCTTCCAAGTAAAGGGTAGTCTAGGGTAGGGAGATTTTCTTGAAAATCTTAGTGGGGCATCTTTGGAAGGTATTGAACCTAAATACCTAATTTGGTATTTATCCCACTTTTGGTTTTTGAGTTATGCTGCTCAGACACTCACACACATGCGGCCTTGTTTCTAAAAATGCTTTTTATGGATTCAGGGGTCTCAAAACATATTTCTGGTGAAATCGCAATAGCGAATTTTTGGGCGGAATACAATACTCCCCTTACTTATTACACGTAGCAGAGAAACTAATAAATATACGACAGCAATAAAAGAAATTGTGGCGGCGCCGTGGCCGAGTGGTTAGACCGCTCGCCTCCCACCGAGGCGACCCGGGTTCAATCCCAGGGATTGCATATGGGATTTGTGGTGGACGAAGCGGCGTCTGGGCGGGTTTTCTCCGGGTTCTCCGGTTTCCCCCGCCATTCATTCCACCAACCTTTCATCCATTTCACCAACATTTCGTTTCACCTACTTCCTTCATCCCATACCAGGCATCGGGCTGATCACCCATCCTGGATGCTCTGTCTGATCCATGAGTGTCTACTCCTCTGACCCCAGGCACCCGCTTGTAAGTCCTGGGGGGTGTAAGTCCTACCTAAGAGGAGGGTAAACAGATAATGAATGAATGAATAAAAGAAATTATTGATTTTATAGATGATAAAATATTTGTTCATTTTTGTTTTTGAGTTATGTATTCACACACACACACACAATGACACACATACGTACGCACACACGGGTCTTTTTCTAAAAATGCTTTTTTTATTCGAGGGGTCTCAAAACATGTATTTCCCGTGAATGCTTGGATGGAATGCAATAGCTTCTCTGCCTACCATGTACGTGGTAGTGAAAGTAATAAGTTTGCTTAGGAATAGTTTGTAGAAGATATACATAAAAATCTGATGTGATACTTTCACATGACTTTCTCTACCCTCTATCGCTTATTAGTGGGTACACAAATTATTCTTACTAAACCTTATTTTTGTACCTACTACATTTTAATCCAAATGAACCTTTGCAGAAATAGCTCATTACACATTTCGTTGTAGATACGAAGCACAGCCAGCTTTAAGGAAGCCGGGGTCAATAAACTTGTCAACAGTGTGAAGTCGGCGGCTTGACTGGCTTCGTTTCCTACTCCCTAATGAGATGCGATGCATGTGGGATGCTTGATTGGAAATTGAATAAAAAAGGTTTTAATGGATAGCGTGCATAAATAACACAGTCAGTGGTGATAATCACTTACAGTATAAAGCTTTCATGGTAAGTATAGCACATACCTATAGGTAATTATTTATAAAGGCGAAAAGTTGCCCATGTGCTGTTAATTCTTTTAGGTTGATTCCAATGATGAGTGGTTAGACCATTTCGATTGTACCATTTCGGTTTTATTTCCGCTGGGATAAAAAATACATGCTATTTTATTTATTTATTTATTTTTAGATGCCTGATAAATACTGTGTGCCAGGTTGTAACAGTAATTACAATTCCGAGAAAAGCAGCTACGCAACTGTGTTCAAGTTTCCTGCTGATCCTGAAACACACAGTAGGTACATGAGTTAAATGGATTCCGAGAAGGGACTGGAATCCAACGAAGAGATCCGTAGTATGCATAAAGCATTTTGAAACCGAAGATGTAATTATCTACGATGTTTATCATGATTCAGAAGGTAACGCGAAACAATTCCCACGTACTCGCCTAAAACTACGATCTGGAGCAATACCGCGGAATTTTCCTAACCTCCCCACTTATTTTAAGCAGTTCAATAAATGAAGTAACACGAAAGTTAGGAAAAAGAAGAAGAAGAAACATTAAAGAAGAAGAATGAAGCTTGGTTGACCGAGGATGTTATTACAGGTTTCACCGATTTACATAATAACTTTCTTCAGAAGCTTTCAGAGGTGAATAAGTGGAATTATCTGGTGTTGTAGTGATGTGGTATGCTTTTATCAGTTATCTGTGGAGGGTATCCCTAAAATTGCAGCAAATGTTAAAACTGAATTCTGATATGGTAATTTAAGTGAGTACAGGATCAGTTATTGTGAGTGCCAGTAATTTGAAATGGATTTTGCCCGAAAATCTCAGTTACAAGTCGTCCTCCGTGGTGTAGTGGTTACCATGTCGTACATTTACGGCACGTAAAAGAACCTCAAGCCTAATAATGATGCCTCTGAGCTAAATTACCGACCTCTCACGTCCAATACAGAATGGGACGCTAAGGACCGCAGCAGTTAAACAGCGTCCATAAATAATACTCCATTTATTTATGTTCCAAATTACAAGGTGGTCACAGTTAGAAAATATTCTAATAAGGTATGTAATAAATGACAGTAAAATGATGTACAGGTTAGTAATGCTGAAATTTTGAAAAAATTTAGAGAAAACGTGAGATTTCTGGAAAATTCAGGATTAGGTAAAACAGAAAATAACTTTCAGTTAGATTTCCTAAGTGAACAGCTACTCTTGTGTGTCATGAAAAAAGAAAAAGAAATACTCTGTAAATATGATGCTCTGCGCCTTTGTGATTTTTGAACAGTCCCATGCAGTAGGTATATGATGCTATAAAAACAAATAGGCTTCTGTGTTTACCTCATCCAAAACAATTACAGAAGCTTATTTCTTCTTTTGGTGTCACACCAAGTAGTGATTAAAATAATCTGCATTTTCTAAAAACTGTGGCTTGCAGGCTGTCTGAAAGAGAAAAGGTAAGTAAATCTTCAATTGGACGAGGTTTATATAAACCCAAGTTTTCAGTACAAAGGTGGAGTAGTTACTGGTTTGGCAGAAAACTGGTTATGTAACTCATTTAGCATGTAATTCACTTAGCACTGCATATGACTAGATGGTAAATTCCCTTGCCAATATACTGTTAAACAATTACAGAAATCATGTAAATTATACAATGAATCGCATGCATAACTCAATCAAAAGAAGGAAGTTGCTTGTATTTCAGAGGAAATGAAATGTCGTATGCAGTTATAACACAACATATTTTAAAAGGCATTTATCTTATTTGTTATAATCTCATATTTTCCAAATGATGATGTTGAGGCTTTACCTTTAAGTTAGGTTATGTCAGCCTTCTCCACGGATAAGTTCAAAACAAGCTTCTTGAGAGAAGAATATGTTGTTATTTCCTATCCTATAATTTTAAAATGTTTTTGCCTTTGTGGTAACTCATGTGTGACTAGTTGCTACGCTGCTAAACAATTACAGAAATAATTTAAATTATGCATTGTAACCAGCCTTAACTCAGTCAAATTAAGGAATTTGCCTGTATTTAAGAGAAAGTGAGGTGATCCTCTTTAATCCAGCTGTATAAACATGTAAATAAAACAATGTCTAAAAATTATTATTCTTTATTTTAATAACCTTTAATCCTTTTCCTTCAATCCTCGGATCTGACAAAAGAATGCAGTGGTTCTGAAAATGAGAAATTGTACGTATTATTTGCTGTACCCAATATCCCAATCTTAAGCAAATGGGATATAACTTAAGCAAATTTCTAGGGAAACCGAATTTACTCAATTATCCTTGCAGATATGTTAATATTAATTATTGCATTACCGTATTACGAGGTTATTGCATTAAAGCAAGGATGACGAAAATGCCTTTCTCTCTGGAGTCATTAAATATGCAACACGCACTACACCACTCAGCAGCACATGGAAAACAAATGAATAGACAGGTAGAAAAGGAGTTGCGCCTGTGAGTCACACTGCCTCGAGAGTCGCGTTTTCCCCACCACTGCAGTAAAGGATTAATGGGTGGTAGTAGACGATTAAGCGTAAGGTAGAACGAAAGTCAATGATGATTACCATTTAGTTGGGATGTGCTGTTGCGAACTATTAAATATGTCACCAAACATTTCAGTTCCTATACGTAACATATACAAAAGGCAAGAAATTAATAAATGTTCAATGCCTTGTCCCAGCCGGCTAGTTACAGTTCGGGCTGCGTTGCCAAACCGCCGACTCCGGCTTCCTTAAAGCTGGCTGTGTACAAAAGGAGCAGTGACAGTCACATATAGCGTTAAAATTCCACATGTTTCCATGCAACCGTGAGAAACAACTGAATATTGAAAGGACTTAGAACGACCAAGAAATGAATAATAATTCCAACCTTTAATAATGGATATCTCAGAAACGGCTTATGCCACAAAAAATTGTTTTAAATAAATTTAGTGTTTTAAAGAGATCTACATTTTTTATACGTTTTCGTCTATCACTTAACGTTTACCAGTTATACAAGATTATACAAAATTCCCTCCGAATGAAGAGGACTTCATAGCTAATTTCCCGAAATTTCAAGTTAAACATTTTATTTGTCATGTAGATATATTTAATATATAATATTTTAATCAAAATCGTCAGTGCTATTTTTTTAAAAAGTAAAATATTTCGAAAAATTTTCCATGTAAAGGGTAGTTTGAGGTGGGGGATTTTGTTTGAAAATCTTCGTGTCGCATCTTTGGAAGTTATTGAAGCTAAATACCAAGACTGGTATTCATCCGACCTTTCGTTTTTGGGTTATGCTGTTCACAGACATATTAACAGACAGTCGACAGGCACACACACGGACATGTTTCCAAAACTGCTTTATTTGAATTCAGGACGCCTCAAAACCAGTATTTCCGGTGAAATCTCGGTATCGAAATTTTATGTGGAATACACATTCACATGACTTTCTCTACCCCTACTTTATTAGTGGCGATAGAAATTATTCTTACTAAAGCTTATTACTTTCTCTACTACGTATAGTAAGTAGGGGAAGTATTGTATTCCACCCAAAAATTCGATGCCGAGATTTCACCGGAAATACACGTTTTGAGCCCCCTGAATCCAAAAAAAGCATTTTTGGAAACATGTCAGTCTGTGTGTCTGTCTGTCTGGCTGTGTGTCTGTCTGTGAACAGCATAACTCAGAAACGAACAATCGGATAAACACCAAACTTGGTTCAGTATCTTCCAGAGATGCGACACGAAGGTTTTCAAGAAAATCCCCCCACCCCAGATTACCCTTTACATGGAACATTTTTCGAAAATTTTAATTTTTTCAAAAATGGCTCTAACGATTTCGATTAAAATATCATATGTTTAAGATATTTTCATGACAAATAAAATGTATATCTTGAATTTTCTGGGAATGTCTCCAAAAGTATTCTTCTTTGAGAACGACTTTTGTATAACTGGTAAACCATAAGAGACAGACAAAATTTTGCTACACAAAAAAATGTAGATCGCGTTAAAATACACAATTTATGTTATCTATATATATATATATATATATATATTTTTTTTTTTTGTTGAGTGAACCATTTTCGAGATATTGCTTGTTATTCCCTTAAATTTTTCAATACTTATTTTCTCAAATGGGAATTCGTTATTTATTTTTTTGTCTTGGATATGCAAAGAGTATTAATCTGTGGCAAAGGGAATGGTGCTGCACCTAGCAACCAGCTATTAAGAGAGATGTATGTGCTTAAAGGCTACTGTATTTCTATATTGTCCTTGTAAATATATATTCCCCTTACATCTACAAGAAAATTAGCAATAAGATAGAGTCTGCATATGTTTATCTCGATTAAGATGAAGTAGATGGAGAATAAGCGTTTGTAAAAATAGTTTGTACAAGAGTAGAGAAATTCATGTGAGTGTAACACATCAGTTTTTTTTCTATCTAGTACATTTTAAACCAAATAAACAAATGCAAAAATAACTACATTACTCATTTCGTTACCAAGCAGCGGTAGCAATATGCCGGCCTTATATTCCATATTGTTTCTATGCTATCGCGAGAAACAACTGAAAATCGACGAGACTTTAAAAGAATGGCAAGTATTGAATACTTCCAGCCTCTAATAACAGGATATCTCAGAAGCGACTTATGCCACAGAAAAACTTATAATAAATAAATTGTGTGTTTTAAAGATATCTACATTTTTATGGTATGTTTTCATCTATCGCTTCACGTTTACAGTTATACAAGTCTATATAAAATTCCTCCCGAATGAAGACTTCACAGCCTATTCTCAGAAAATACAAGCTATAAATTTTATTTATTATGTATATATCTTTAACATATGATATTAAAATAAAAATCGTTAGAGCTATTTTTTTTTAAAAAATCAAAATTTTTTAAAAATGTTTCATGCTAAGGGTAGTTTGGGGTGGGGAGAGTTTCTTAAAAATCTTCGTGTCGCATCTATGGAGGGTATTGAACCTAAATACCAAGTATGGTATTTATCCGACTTTTCGTTTTTGAGTTATGCTGTTCTCTCTCTCTCTCTCTCTCTCTCTCTCTCTGTCACTCTTTCTCACGCACACATACAGGGACCTTTTTCTAAAAATGCTTTTTAGGATTCGGGGGCCCCAAAACATGTATTTCCAGTGAAATCTCGATATTAATTTTTGGGTGGAATACAATACTTCCCCCACTTACTATATGTAGCAGAGAAAGTAAAACGAAAAGATTAATTGCACCCCCTTGAGAGATCAGTTGAAAATGGGAATAATTCTTAGCATGCTCAAATTACCCTGTGCATACTGTGTCGCGGTACGGCCTTTAAGAAAAACTGGATATGCGGTAAAGGTACGAATCAAGGGAGGGGAGCACCTAAACCGGGGCAGAGCACCGCAGCAGGCCAGTCGGTCCCTTGTATTCTACCAGTGACCCCCGGGAAGGAGGAATGAGGGGAGAGACTTGAAGGACGACCAGATCTAGATGACAATGGTGTAAACACAGAAGGGTTCCCTAACGTTTCCAGATGTAACGCATCCTCCGCCACCCGGGCTCGCCCACAAGCCACCAACCTCCTATAGGCCTCTGGGGCGGAGCCCACTCGGAGAGACCTAACCGAGCAGACTTCGCAGCAACGTCAAAGAAGAAACTTGTACAATGCGCAAGCCACTATCCAGCTGCAACCCGCCAAACCCCGTCGCCTGGTCCTATGACCCTGGAAGTGATGGCAGGGAAGATGATGGATACAGGAAAGGAGAGGGGGGAGAGTCGTGATAAAAGATGAAGCACCCCAGCATTCGCCTGACGACCCGGGGAAACCACGAAAATCCATGGGCCAGAACCAGAATGAGCGGTCGACGGGGATCGAAACCGGGATTTCCCGAATGCGGGCCACAGATGCCGCCTGAACTATCGCGCTCGGTACTCAGGTTCTCACAAGAAGTTGACAGTGTTTATTAATCTAGGATTTAGAGGTTAAGTTAAAGCAAGCCTATAAGGTACCAGGCGGGGATTGGAAAACATCTCAGCGCCAAGGTAGAGCGTAAACTATAACAAATAGTCGGTAGGTAGGTACCGCAGGCGTAAAAAACCACGTCAACCGAAGACCTCCACAAATATTGACGTTACAGATTACGTAATAGCATTACGTTACCATTAATATTTTAGAATGTCATATGGAGAAACAGTAAATCATTGATAACGATAAGGCGTAATAATGAACAAACAACATGTGAGAACTTGATGCTGAATAGGTGTATTATGCTCAGGACCATAATGACAGAGGCAGATGTCCTTAAGGGTCTGCGTCTTGTACGCGAACGTATGCAAATAGCCTGCCAGAAAAGACCTACAGTAAGTACAGAAATTGGGTTTTAGTATTTTGAGGTTAGGTTTATGTAGCTATGTAGAAGTGTTGACTCTAAAGCCTCTTGCATTCAATTTTGTAGTAACTGCTATTAGATGTAGAAGTCTGTACAGACTCTGCTAGCCGTGTATGCCACTATACTTAAAACACATTGTTGAAATCGCAAACCCTTAATCTAAATTCCTCCCTTTCGTTTCATTTCTTTTTATTGTACTGGTAAAATGTTTGTGGTGCGGTGTATTAGAGTCCATCCTCAATTTCAGCTCATGCTGAAATATATTTCTCTACGATAATTGTTAGAAACATATCAAATTGTGTAAAGGAACAATGACATGGCATGTAAAAGGCACAAGCATAATATTTGCTATTCTTGCATACTGTTCTATTGTATCGAGGTGCTATTTGACTGTGCTGAGATGACATATGTAGTTGTTAGTGCAGTATAGTATTATGCGTCTTAAGTATATAGAGCTAAAGTACCTAAACAATGGAAGAATTAACAAATTTAAGTGACAGTGGCAATTGTTTACTTCCATGTCACCTTATTGATATTTGTCCAAGGAAAATACAATAAGCAGTAAAGGAGCTGGGGAAATGAAAATTTGCGTTAAATTTTTGAAAAAAATATTAAAATTCGTTTGCAAATATGTACTGTGTTCAAATGAAACAATAAATGAAGTTATAAGATGCAAAACAACACAAGTCCATTGTCTAAAGCATTGAGATGATTGGTTTAAATCTCTGAGTTAACTACTACGGTCTGTAAACATGCATATATTAGGGCCATTTCATTGTCATGGGTGTCATATCCACATTCAGCAGCAATACAAATGACTAATCTCAAAACTAAATCCACAATAACTTAATAAATTACATTCTGGTATTATTTCAGTTATTATAGAATTCCAGCCATGGTTTGGATCCCAGGGGCATAGGTAGGCTGGTGCAACTGGTGCACCGCACCAAGGCCTTCAAAGTCAGGAACTGCAAATGAGGGTCCCTGCCAACCCCCAATTTTTGAAAAAGATTTTGTAGATATCTCGTAAAGAATTCTGCAACAGATTAAAGGTTAACTGAATATTTAACTGAGGCTATTCCTTATTATTGTTGCAATTGCATATGAGAGAATTATTTCGAAAAATAGAATCATATACTGTGGGACAGTGAAAGGAGGATTTGCAGGATGTCCTTTGCATCATCAGAATTTACACACCTGGCAGTCTGCTGAGCAGCTTGTTCAGCACAATATACATGCACCGCTGCCTGCTCTCGCTTCCACGCTTCTAGCTTCATATTATCCCATAATTGATACTATATGCTCAAAACTTTACAACTAATTGAAGGGCATGAAGTCAGTAGATGCATAGGTACATCTACTTGCATAGCTTGCCAACCTACTATTCATGAACAGTTCTTTGACTTCTGCCTATCCTGATGTATGCACTGCTTGCTATATGTACTTAGCTGTTTCTGATACATTGGCCAAAACTGAAAGATCATTTTCTAATTTAAAACTGATCAAAACTGCCTTGGAAGTTGTATGACTCAAGAACATCTAAGTTATTTGGCTCTACAGTCAATAGAAAATGAAAGAGCGTGATGGATTAGCTTTGATGAAGTTAATGGTTTTTATACTATATGCAGTCAAGAAAGAAAAGGTTAAAATCTCAAGTTTAATCGTGTTTTTACTGTTGAATAAATGATTTATTTTTCTGATATCAAGAGAATTTGGACTTTAAGCTTTGTTAAATTTGAATGTTTGTATTTATTACTTTAAATTGTTCTTTTAAAGATATTGCTTTCCATTTAGTATAATAATGGCTATGAGTGACATAGATGAATAACATTTAGCTATTTTAATAGTATAAAAACTTCAAATAATTTAGCCATGCAAGACCAAGTGATTTATATTTTGAAAAGCATGTTTTTATTTTAGTTGGTAAGATCAAGTCAAAAATAATACTTGTTCTAATCCTGTTGCTCTTATTGTAATTATAAGTGAGTGCCATTGGTCCTCAGACTTGTAAAATCAGGTATTACATACGCATACTTGTTTATGTACCTGTGGTTAAATCCAATTTTATATGATGTCTATATATATGAGATTTAAAAGTCTGCAATTCATGTTTGTTAATTGCGCTTAGGGGCCCCATATGGACCTTTTACACCGAGGCCTCTGATAACCTAGCTATGTCATTGGTTTGAATTTAAATAACATTTTATAAGGGCAAGAGACTTTTGGAACATGACATAGCACATACTGTCAAATAAATCAATATCTTTGTGAGTGTTATTCAACATTCAAACAAATATACAACAGTACTAATCTGTTTAGTTCACTGATTATCACTATTTACCATATATTTGAAAAACAAAAGAATTAAGTAAAATGAGTTTTTCTCCTGTCATGTGTGTGACAAGGATTGCAACAGTGTATCAGAGTGCAATTATAAATTTTTCCTGTGGTTTGTTTATAGGTTTGAATTTAACTAAAATTGTTACACAGAAAATATTTTTCTGAAACTAGAATTGATACGCTAAAACTATTACACAGTAAGTGAACATTCAATATTAAACATTTGTGTCTAATATCATAACTTAAGCAGACTAGTGAGAAAAAATGGTACTAGAATCACAATACTTACACACTATAAAAAAAATTGATGTAAGGAAATTCACACAACCCTCAATTTTCTGATTGCTTTAAAGTAGGACAGTAGTACAGCAGGTGTTGGATCGTAACAGACATAGGAATCGCTTTCTTCAACAGCTTAAGTTTAAATTTAAATTTAGTTTTATTTGTGGATGCTCTTTAACTGCTGTGCTCCTTAGCGTCCTATTCTATATTGGGCGTGAAAAACTGATAATTTTGCTGAGAGGCCTCTTTATCAGGCTTGAGGTTCTTTTACGTGCCGTAAATCTATGACATGGGACCACCAGCTTTACTTCCCTTCCGAAGGAAGCCATGCTAAGGATTTTTACACCCGAAAAAATCCATCGCCCTCCGCCGGGTTTGAACCCGCGACCTCAGGAACTAGAGGTTAGCATGGTAACCACTACACCACGAGGACAACATTCAACAGCTTAGGGAGTTATACTATTTGATTTACCAATAACATTTATATATGTACATCACTTTCATTTCATCATCTTCTTGCATTGGGCTGCGCATACATAGTGTAGTAGGATTTTTGTTATGCTTGCTAGTAATGTGCACCAGAAACTAAGATTCTGGCTTGATGGAGTCCATTATTATAGTTTCAGCCGCAATCAACTTGCTTAGAAGTATTTCACTTCCCACTCTCAAGCAGCATAAACAGGCCACATGCAAGAACTGCAGTAGTAAAATGGATAAGAGAAGAACATCAAAAAAGATTAATCAAACCTCTTGGTCAAACACTATGTAAATGTATAGTTAAAGGATCTAATGGAATCTTTACTAGATCTCTACCTAAACAGAAAAGTAAGAATCAGATAGGCTGTAGGATTACTTACTGGGCATGGATTCTTCAAAAAGCACATACAGACTATAGGTATTCTTCAAGGAGTTATCTGCAGCTGATAACTGGTAGGCAGGAAGAAACTGCCCAGCACATACTGCTAAATTGTGAGGCACCACTGGGGGAGAAGAAGTTTAATCTCTTTGGAACTTCAATTTTGGAGAGGTCTAAAGATCCTAATCAAGGAAAAGGAGTACCAACACCAAGGAATTCAAATTAATAGAAAAAAAGGAATTGCACAAAAGACCACTAAAGATCGAGGTGCAAGGGTCTCCAAATCCTCAAAACATTCCTCATATCTAATCTAATGAAATCCACTCTCAGAAGTAAAATAAATGCATCAAAATTGGTACTTGTAGATTTGTGTTGTGCTGCTCAATACAGTGTTTTAGGAGGTAGAGCAATATCATTATTATGTATCAGCCCTGGGAATCAAGAAATTAGGCATCAGATAATTGTTCTTTAAACTGAAACTTATATCTGCACTTTTACCTTTGTATAGGAAAAGTACTAGAAATAACAAGGATAACAATAATATTTTTGCAGGAATTTCAGAAGATAGAACCTCAACTAGTAGCTGTAAGCAAAACAAAACCTATAGAACTCATCATTGCTGCATATAAAAATGGTCAGCGAGATTTTGGAGAAAACTATGTCCAGGAAATTGTGGAAAAGGGCAATGATCCAAAGGTAAGTGTAACTAAATAATATAGACCACTTCTGTGGTGCTAAAGTTGTTGCAAATGCAAACACAAGAAGGAATTGCTTAGCCTTCTCTACCCTTTTCCCATACAACATAATATAATCATAGATATTCATGATAACATGCTTGTACACTCCATTGAATAATGAAATAATCAATTCTATGTAGAGAATTAAAAGGATTGAGAAAAATGAAAATGAGGTGGCACTGTGATAATACATGCGACCCACATTTGGGAGGTCCCAGGTTCAAGCCACTAGTACCGGCCAAAGGTATTTTTTTGTGATTTTTCTCAGTCGCTAGGCAAATGTTAGGTTGGATAATTTAATATGCAAATTTTCCTATTATCCCTTTCATTACTTTCTTCAGCACTATCTCAGGCATTGGGCTGATCACTCATACTGACATATTAGCTATTGACCCAAGGCATTGGCTTGGGAGTGTAAGTTCCTCCAAAGAGGAGGTTAATCCATTAAAGAAGAAGAAGAGGAAAATGAAGGTAGCACTAATCAATTTAAAGGTACAGTAATGATTTTTCTAAACATATTATAGACACTTTGGAACATTATATTTTGTTTTTGGAGCTTGGTTGGTAGAGGATTCTACCCAAAAATTCAATATCGAGATTTTGCTGAAAAAACATTTTGAGGTCCCCCCCTCCCCCAAATAAGGTAAATTTTAGAAAATGGCTTGTGTGCACAACTATCTGTCTATGAACAGAATAACTCAAATATTGTAAGTCATTGATAAGTGCCAAATTTTATATTTGAGTCATTGTTTAAACATACCAGGCTACCATCCATCCCAAACTACCTTTTATAGGTATGTAAAATCTTCAGTTTCTGAATTTTACAAACATTTCCCTTAACTATTTTTATTAAAACGTAATTTAATTGAAACACTAATGTGACAAATTCAATGTATATCTTGAATTTTATATGAATACCTTGAAGTCTTCGTGTTTATTGAATTTTGTATAACTTTTTAATAACTGGTAAATCATAAGAGACAGACAAAATCTATACGACAAAGTTAAGCTCATTAAAGTACAGAATTTTTGTCAAATACATGTTTTGTAGCAATAGCCATTTACAAAATATTCCATGTTGCATGTTCATACCTTCCCAAGCGTGCGTCATCTTATGGAGATGCTTGAAAGTTTGAAAGTCTTCTTTTTTTTTTTCTATTACATGAGTGCTTTACCATGAATGCTGTTTCTTCATGTTGTATGTAGGAGGAGAGGGGGACTTAGCACTTCAATCTATGAAAATCTTTTATGCCAAGGCCCTGATTGAGCACCCCTGGGGAGGAGTGAAGTGAGAGGAGACAGAGGGTGGCTGGACTAGGAGGCATAAAAGGGCAGAGGGCAGGGTCCCTACCTTTTTGCAGATTGAAACTCCCCAGATGGCAGGTAGTACAACCCACTCCCCCTCCCTCCTGCAGGCTTTCACATCCCATTGGGGGGCCCGGGACTCTGACACCGCCCCCATTATGGGAGGACAAAGTGTTACATAGAGCATCCTTTTCCCCTGCCATGCAATTTTGAGACTCCTGCCAACACCTGCAACCCTGAAACAGCCAAGCAGATGAAAGGTGAAGTGAAATGAAAATGGAGGTGAAATGGAGGGATGGGAAATTTTGGGGATGAATGAATCTTCCTAGCATTTGCCCAGCAACTCTGGAAAACCCTAAAAAAAACATGGGTCAGGAAGGTTGGCTGGGAAGTGAACCCATGACCTCATAAATATGGTCTACAGATGTTGCCACCTGAGCCATCCCATTCGGTATGTTATATGTAACTAATTACTTAATTTTAAATCATTTCTAGGCAAAATATATCATGAATAATGTTGCATGGATACAAGAATCACTTTTTATATTGTAATGTACTGAAACAAATATATGTGAATTCTCCATGGGTAGAGAAAGTCCTATGAGAGCTCCACATCAGAATTTTTTTCTTTTCTTTCTTTTATTTCATTTAAAGAATTTCAAAGCTTTGTTAGATATGACTGCCTATAATTTCTTACATTGTTATATATTGTGTAATATCTGTGCAGCTGACATTTTCTCATTTAATTGTATTGCATGCAGTTAATAGGAGAATGCCCAGATATTCAATGGCACTTTATAGGACATCTGCAACGCAACAAGATAAATAAGATCATTGGAGTTCCTGGACTGTACGTGGTTGAAACAGTGGATACGGAAAAATTGGCATCGGCACTTGATTCTGCATGGAGCAAACAGAATAAGCATCACAAGTTGAAGGTCATGGTGCAAGTAAACACAAGTGCAGAAGAAGGTTTGTTACCATTAAATCATAAGTTTTTTAATAAATAAAAACCTACCAGTATTTTCTGTGTCAGTGCATGGTGAATGTGCTTCTAAATTAGATAGACAAATTTTGGGATCAGAAGATAACTTTCTTTGAAACATCTTTTGTTAAGGCATGCTGCAACATTTTGTTTCACTGCAAGAGGTTTATTTGATTAAATTATTGATCCTACAGAAGGGATTGAAGTAATTAAGTATGCAAAAATTAAATACACAAGTCATTAATGTTACAGTTATGTTGTTTATTCGCCCATACTGAAAGAAAATAAAAAGCACTCCAGTGTTCAATGAGCATAATGGATCCATTATTTTATTGTCTCCTCACTATAACAAGAGTGTTGAAACACCTGTCCATTGGCTTCCAGATAAGCAGTGCATCTGCACATAGCAACTGGTGAACCAGTTAGCAGCTTTAACACATGTTAACTTTAACCAGATGTTACAGAATAGGTGTGATTGAGTTCTTGTGACAAAAAAAGATATGGCCCCACAAGGAAGTCATTTATAATCTCTTCCCACACATTGACACCAAATCTCATTTGATGTGATTACACAAATGTGGCATGGGAGTTTTTGAAAGCCAAGCATGGGAATTACAGGAATTAAACAATCCTTCATGTGTGAGGCATGCATAATCCATAAGTAACACACAGTTTGCAAAGCGTGTTAGGAATGCAGTTTGGTTCAGATATCAATTAAAAACTGTTGTTGCAATGGATGATCATCTCACTTAGTATTGATTTTTTCAAGATGCTATGTCTGCAACAGCTGTTCCTGAAGAATTCTCCAGACTGTGGAATGACTAATGTTCAATTGATGAGTGATAGCTTGAGAACTCACCGAAGGATTATTCTTTGCACACCGCAGCACTGCTTTTTTGGCCTCAGGAGCTTGCACAGAATGCCCCATCCTTGACCCCTCTGCTTTTCTGTGTAATGTGGCCAGTTTGCATACTGTACGATGAATGCTGGCAACTTCACTGAAGTGAGGAACCTCTTGGTTTGGAAATGGTTTGTGGTAAAACCTCTGAACCGCATAACCTGAACCAATCATTGAAATTGGAAGAGCTTTAGGGAATTTACACTCCTATCTATTTGGAAACATTCTTCCCATTTAGAAGTTTCCAAAAATACAACAAAGAAAATCTGGATAAAATAATCTAAACTAGCTGAAAGGAGATCATAAATCGGTGTTATAATCCAAAATCTATCAAAACCAATTATAGCTCATCAATTAAAATGTGACTGCTGGTTAAAACTATTTTAAATATTTAGAACCAGTTGCAACTATTAGATAGAACTTAAGTTTAACTGCAAATTTTCTGAAATTTTTAGTTAAAATTGATTGTTTTGCATTTTAATCAGTAATTGTTGGCACAAAGCTGTTTATGTTTGATGTTACTCATGCAGTTTTATAACCAGTATCAGCACAAATGTTTTCTCAATAGTATTTCCACCACAAAGCTATGTTTTCTTAGAGGTGCTGTCTGGAATAGCAATTCCAACTGTCCTGCTGCTGTGGAAGTCTTCAGATATTTCACATGACGCCTTTTTCAAGGAAAAATGCTGTTGTATCATCATAATTCTATATGCAATTTTGTTAGTTTTTAACCCAATAAGTGACTGAAAACAATTATCCTCACCCTATTAACATTAATTTTCTCTTCAGTTATGTAGAGAAGCATTTAACTTTTGACATATGATTGTACAGCAGAAGAGAATAATTTGCTATTATTGCTGCATAAAATGAAATAAAAGTGCTTAAGCTTGTGTTTTTGTTCACTGCCCACACAAATCTTTCTTTTAATGCAGCTTTTATGCTCTGAACATGCATGATCCCCATGCTTACTTGAGCACTCAATCATAGCTTCATTGTCTTCTATAGTGATATGTTATATCTATAAAGGAGGTTATAAATGAAGGGGGTTTGAATTGGGACATCATCATGTAGTTATGTTTGAGGATTGTGATTATTAACCAATATCTGTGTAAATCTGTATGCTTTAGACATAATAATAACCAATAAAAATCTGATGTGTTACACTCACATGGCATTCTCTACTCTTGTACAAACTGTGTTTACAAACGCTTATTCTCCATCTACTTTATGTTAATCGAGATAAACATTTGCAGACTCTATCTTATTGCTAATTTTCTTGTAGATGTAAGGGGAATATATATTTACAAGGGCAATATAGAAATACAGTAGCCTTTAAGCATAGACATTACTCTTAATAGCTGGTTGCTAGGTGCAGTACCATTCTCTTTACCACAGATTAATACTCTTTGCATATCCAAGACAAAAAAATAAATAATGAATTCCCATTTGAGAAAATAAGTATTGAAAAATTTAACAAGCAATAACTCGAAAATGGTTCACTTAACAAAAAAAATGTATATAACATAAATTGTGTATTTTAATGCGATCTACATTTTTGTGTAGTAAAATTTTGTCTATCTCTTATGGTTTACCAGTTATGCAAAAGTCGTTTACAATGAAGAATACTTTTGGAGACATTCCCAGAAAATTCAAGATATACATTTTATTTGTCATGAAAATATCTTAAACATATGATATTTTAATCAAAATTGTTAAGAGCCATTTTTGAGAAAATTAAAATTTTCGAAAAATGTTCCATGTAAAGGGTAATCTGTGATGGGGGATTTCTTGAAAACCTTCGTGTGGATCTCTGGAAGATACTGAACCTAAATACCAAGTTTGGTGTTTATCCGACGATTCGTTTCTGAGTTATGCCGTTCACAGACAGACACACAGACATGTTTTTTCCAAAAATGCTTTTTTTTTTATTCAGGGGGTCTCAAAACATATATTTCCGGTGAAATCTCGGTATTGAATTTTTGAGTGGAATACAATACTTCCCCTACTTACTATAGGTAGTAGAGAAAGTAAAAATTTCATTAAAGATGCGGGTCAGTTGCCCTTTTGTTTCCCCACTGCATCTGGCCATTCACATCTTCAATAGCATTAAAAAAAGAGTTTTCTCTTATTACTATCCAAAGAATAGAAATCTTTTAAACATTAAACATTAAAATTGGAAGTAATGCATAATGAAGTGAAATGATTACTTCTTTTAAGCTCCATTGAGTCTGTTTCACACTTAACTGACTTCACCCTTTGTTGAACATAGCTGATGATACGAGGGGCATTCAAAAAGTTTTGCAAGTGTCATCTTAATGTCCAAACTAAGGATGGAATTAAAAAACTTATCCTCACAATCCTTCAAAGTAGTCTCCATCTCTGTCCACAAACAGAGTTGTAGACGGTGCAACCACTTGTTAAAAGCATAATGATACTCAGACTGAGGTAATGCCAACAGAGATGAATTTATAGCCTGAGCAAGGTCCTGCACTCGTTTAAAAGGTTTTCCAGCAATGCAAGATTTCTTTTGAGGAAACGGCCAGAAGTTGCACAGTGCAAGGTCAGGACTGTAGGGTAGATGGTCAAGCAACTGGACTTAAGCAGCTTCCAGTTTCCTCAAATTTGCCACTGTTCTGTGAGGAGACACATTGCCATGCAAAAGCAACAGCCTTAAAATTCCTGTCTTTGGACCTCAGCTCTTCAAATAAATGATTCAAAACATAAGAGCCATAGTATTCCCTATTCATTATCATTCCTTCTGGCATGTAGCCAACCACTACTGGTCTTTCATAGTTGAACACAGTGAACATTCGCTTCCGAGAACAAAAGTCTTGTCAAAGAATGACTGGTCTTGGATCATTCTCATTTACTCAGACACATTTCTGAGTTTTATTTGGTATGGTATAATAGTAAAACCAACTTTCATCACCAGTGTATATATCTATCAAACATTTAGGGCCATTAGGTGGAAAAAAAAAATAAATTGAGTTATATTTATGGACGCTCTTTAACTGCTGTGGTCCTTAGTGTCCCATTCTATATTGGGCGTGAAAGACCGGTAATTTTGCTCAGAGGCCTCTTTATCAGGCCGTAATTCTACGGGACCACCAGCTTTACTTCCCTTCCAAAGGAAGCATCTAAGGATTTTTACGCCCAAAAAAATCCATCGCACTGGGTTGAACCTGCGATCTCGGGAACTAGAAGCTAGCATGGTAACCACTACACCACGGAGGATGACCATTAGGTGGAAACATTCTCAGCAGTTTTCTTGCACATTCCTTTCTTTTCTTCTTCTCTTCATTGATTAGAGAATGTGGAAATAATTTTCTACAGATTTTTTGCAGCTTTAAATATTCATGGAGTATACAGTCAATGCTGCCAACAATGATGCCGACTTCCATACTTAGCATTTCAACCGTAATATGTCGATTTTCCTCCCCTAAGTTCCTCACTCTTTGAATTGTTCGTTTGTTCACAGCTCCCTGAGGTCAGCCAGAACAAGGGTTACCTTTCAAAGTCTTTTGCCCTCTTCAAATGATCAAATTCTTCTTGCAGTGGTATCAAGTGAACACACTTGATCACCATAAACAGCTAACAAGTCCTCATGGATTATTATTTTTTTTGTTTTAATTATTTATTTGTGCTCTTTCACCTAGCTTGCAGCATGTGAAAATGTAGACTCTATGTTCTCTTTAGAAATATCCATGAGTTTTCACCAGCTATCGACACAGGACTAAACTCAACAGACTGTATGACTATGAATATTAAAGTTTAAACTTGCACTTATGCACTTCACTTTTGATAGCTTAAGGTCAGTTGTTACCAACCGTATTAGTTACATTTTTGTAACCATTATCATCCAACAATGGATAGGCTGAATAAAACTTTTTAAAAGCCCTTTATACAGATAACATGGCTGTGAAATATGTCCTATCAAGTAATAGATTTAGTGTAGCAAGTTAAGTGCGAAGTTGACTTCTTTTCAGTACTATTTCCAGTTTTAATGTTTTTGCAAATTTAAGTGAATTTGGCTATTAATAAATTAGGAAGACACCTTGGAATGGAGTCAAAAATAGCTGAGGATAAAAACATGTCTGTGAAATCTCTCTTGTCACAAATAATGGGTTTAGTGAAGCAAGTTAAGTGTGAAATTGACTCTTAATACTTAAAAAGGTCTTTTAAATATGTTGGGTGCAACTGAAGTGTGGTTGTGCCCATGTCAGTCTGATAAAAAGATTGTTGTGTTAAAGCTGGGTTGCAACAACCAAGAATAGTAACCAGAATGAGAACGACTAAAGGCTGGTTCACAACCAACGAGAATGGTAACCAGAATGAGAACGAGAAAGTTGAAATACATGTATTCAAATGGGAATGTTCACAATCGACGGGAAGCCTTCCCGGGCCCCGGGGAAAGAAGAGTTGCCCAACTTTTAACTTTCTTGTTCTTGTTCCTGGGTATGGCATATTAGATCCCTATTGTGCATATTAGACTCTTCACTCTAGAGGTTATTCTAGGTGACCGTGACATGAAACAGCCACTAGTGCTCTCTATAGTCGCAAACTGGAAACATGAAACTGGAAGGAATTAGTAGTAAATGGCTTCCTAACCTCATCCCGACACCCGCAAATCTAATCAGCGTTGATGCCTCTGGTGAAGGGATCATTTGTGGTTTGTTTATATGCAACTAAAAACTGGCTATTACCTAAAAAACAATGGCAAAAGCTATAAAGAACAGCTAAAACCGGTGGAAATGAAAAAAGGAACAATAAACAATTTTAATGTATGCCATTAAATAAAGGAATGAAAGTTTGGCATAAGTAGAGGGATCTGAAATGTAATGAATATGCATTTAGATGTTTACTCTATCAAATTTTGACGTTGGCTTGGCTAAGTTGGAAGTAGGTGAAAAAACGTCATTGGTCAGTTAAAAACAAATGAAATTCCAATGCGTAAAATCGACTTTCACTTTGTGATCGATATGCATTCCCGTTCTCGTTACCGGGCTGTTGTGAACCAATATGCATTGCTTCCCGTTCTCATTTCCATTCTGGTTACTGTTCTCGGGCGGTTGTGAACCAGCCTTAAGTTAAAATACATGTATTTTAATGGGAGCATTCATAATCGATGGGAAGCTTTCCCTGGCCCTAGGAATGGGAAAGATGACTTGGCCAAGTTTTAACTTTCTAGTTCTCAGACATAGCGTATTAGATCCATATTGTGCATATTAGACTCTTCACTGTAGAGGATATTCTAGGTGGCTATGACATGAAATGGCCACTATTGCTCTCTATATTTGCAAGCTGGAGACATGAAACTGGAAGAAATTAGTAGCGTATGTGCCTCTTGACTTAAAATCCTGACATCTGCAGATGAATTGAGTGTTGGTTCTTCTAGTGAAAGGTCATCTGTAGTTTATTTATTCGCAATTCAGAACTGGCTATTGCCTCAAAAACAATGACAAAAGCTACAAAGAACAGCAAAAACTGCTAGAAATTAACAAAGACAATAAACATCTTTAATGTATGCCATTAAATTAAAGTAATGAAAGCTTGGTACAACTAGAGGAATCGAAAATGTAATGGATATGCATTTAGATAATGTTTATGCTATTGAATTTTGACATTGGCTAACCTGTATTATGCTGACTGAATTGGAAGCGGTGAAAAAATATCATTGGTCAGTTAAAAACAAATGAAATCCCAAGGCGCATAATCGACTTTTCACTTTGTTTTTGATATGATCATCAATATGCATTCCTGTTCTTGTTATGGGGCTGTAGTGAACTGTCTTTAAGCAAAAATGATGCAATTAGGATAACAGGGCCTATTGAAGTGTAGGAAAATACCTGTAGGTTAGTGGGTTGCATCTGTAGATGACGCTTCTAAGAAAAATTAGCCTAATGGTGGTTTGTGGGAAAAAGAGTTATCACTCTGTACATTTAATTGGTAAGAAAAGGGAGCATTTACATTTAATTTTTTTGTCTGCTGGCCAGCACAGCTGAAATTAACTGTTTTGCACATTTTGTTCCTTTCAGAAAAGAGTGGTTGTGAACCAAATGAAGCACCACAGTTAGTAAAACATGTATTGGAGAGCTGCGACAACCTTCAACTTGTGGGACTTATGACCATTGGAAAATATGACCATGATCTCTCCCTAGGCCCTAATCCTGATTTTATTGTGAGTATTTTGAAATCAAAGAATCCTTTAATTTTATTGACATAGCATTTGGATAAAGTAGCATTAGTTTTAATTATTTTTACTTTCTATATTGCTTAAGGACATTAGGCAGAGGAAGGATTTATGCACTTGATATCAAAGTTTTGGAAATATAGTATAACCTAATCATACATTTTCAAATGAAAACAGTTAAAATAGTGTATGAGGGTGGTCTGAAAAGTTTCCAACCTCAACATGAAGATGCCAGCACTCATAAATAAACGCTACTGAATTTCGTTGTTCATCTGTTGACAATTATTCGCGAAAGTTTCAGCCATTTTGGTCGCTCAGTTGTTATGTAACAGTCGTTTGAGTGAGGTGATGTGAGTGTTTTTATGAAAATGGACAAAATTGAGTATTGAGCTTCATTAAATATATGTTTTTGAAAGGCAATATGCCTACACAAATCAAAGATGAGTTGGACTCTGTGTATGGGGACTCTGCACCATCATTTACCACAGTAAAATTTTGGGCAGCTAAATTTAAACGTGGCTGTAAGAGCTTGGGAGATGATGAACGTTCGGGACGTCCAAAAATTGCAACTACCGATGAAAACATTGTCAAAGTTCACCAAATGGTGCTAGATGACCGCCGAATTAAAGTGAGAGAGATAGCAGAGGCTATGAACATGTCAAAAGAACGTGTTTGTCACATATTAAATCAACATTTAGACATGAGAAAGCTGTCTGCGCGTTGGGTGCCGCGTTTGCTCACATTTGACCAAACACATGTTCGAATGAACATTTCCAATGCTCTGTTGGTGCAGTTTAGGCACAATAAATCCGAGTTTTGGCGCCGATTAATTACTGTAGATGAAACTTGGATACACCATTATACGCCCGAAACAAAAATACAATCCAAACAGTGGACTGCAAAGGGGGAACCGGCTCCAAAAAAAGTAAAAACTGTTTTTTTGGCTGGGAAAGTGATGGCGACTTTTTTTGGGATAGTCATGGAGTTATTTTAATTGATTATCTTCAAAAAGGAAAAGCCATTACAGGAGCATATTACGCATCATTACTTGACAAGCTGAAGGCAGAACTTGCGGAAAAACAGTCACATTTGCGGAAAAAGAAAATCCTGTTTCACCAAGACAATGCACCGTCTCACACCTCAGCGGTTGCAATGGCGAAAATCCACGAATTACGGTTTGAACTGCTTGACCATCTGCCTTACTCACCAGATCTAGCCCCAAGCGACTTCTTTTTGTTCCCTCATCTGAAAATTGTGCTCGGAGGACAGAGATTTTCGTCAAATGAAGAGGCAATCACCTTCGTGAACAATTATTTTGCAGAGAAAAATGCCGAGTACTATTTGGACAGTTTACAGAGATGGGAGCATCGCTGGGAGAAGTGTGTAGAGTTACAAAGAGACTTTGTTGAAAAATAAAAAAAAAATTCTGAAAAAATGCCTTGTATCTTTATTAGGTCGGAAACTTTTCAAGACCACCCTTGTATATGTAAATGGGAAAATGTAAAAGTAACTTTCTTATAAAATGTTTCATTATATTATTACTCAAATTAATTATGTATTAGTTAATATAAAAAGGCAATAAATGAAACAAAACCGTAAATAAGAAACACTGCACAATATTTAGCGTACTTATATGCATGCCATTACTGTTATTCATATTTCAAACTTAAAGAAAAGAAAGGATTCAGACTAGTGTTTTATACTGGTTAAAAAATATTTTCAGTTTTTCTTTTCTTTGTTAATTTTTTCACAGTCATACACTAATCAATTGTATGCAATAACCACATAAATCCTGCATGATTTAGATTTTGCAATTATAGAATTTCTAGAGCTTGAATTACCTCATGCACATTGGGAATATTTTTATTATTTAGGCCTACTTCTTTATCACTATCATCATCATATTTAGATACAATCTGTGGAAAAATGACCTTGCCTGACCATAATGTTGTCACGTGTGCAGCCATGATGCATTCTGTAAATATTGATGCATCGCCCAACATGCATACTGTTTTGTGCTGGTACAACAGGATACAGTATACAGAAACTAAGCATAATATATCTTAACATAGCATAAAACAATGTGTAAATGAGTAAGTAAATTAATATATTTTGTACATGGAGATCAGAAAAATATGACTATTAAATGACATATAATATCAACCGACCAAATATTATTAGACAAAGTTCGGCTAAAAAATTTAGCATATATCTACGAAAGACATAAAGATAAATAACATTTAAGCGAGATTCAACTGTAAATGTATTGGTATCCCCTGAACTCAAAAAAAGACATTTTTACGTTGATATTGTAATGAAAAGAAGCTAGAAACAGTGATGTGTTGAAGTCACAAGAAGCAAAATTTATAATTGGCCACCACGTGGAAAAGATACAAGTCATGGCAGAAAACAAGGTAAGATTAGAAACCCTAAATTTCAATACAGATTTCCGTGGAATAAAAAGTGACATCAAAAGATACCAAAAAATTGAAGAAAAGAGAAAAAACACATTTGCGGACATCCGTTTTTTAAACCTACGCATACAAAGCAAAGTCACACCAAAGTTTGTAAGGAGAATTGTAAAATATGACAAAAACAGCAAACACCAAACATCAGCCGATAAAAAAGTAATAATAATTGAGAGAAACAACCACTACGCAAAATTACAAAAATTGGAACTGGAATTATATGCTCTTCACCTTAAATTAACGGACACACTCGGCTACCCACTTTGGCAAAACATGCAATCAAAATTCCTCACTATTCTTAGCTACAGGATGAAAACAAAAACGCTGAAATTAAAGAAAAAACTAGACATACTACGCCGGAAGCAACATTCATATAAACCTAACCTAAAAAATGAAAAAATGACGTCATACCCAGACGTAATTAATCTTTCAAATGTAACTTTCACCAAAGCAGAATTATCGGTATTAAACCTTGGCCTAAAAACATGTGTTGGCTACACAAAAACAACCGATGAAATAGTCGCAGACATTGAGATTGCTACTTACAACCTAAATGAAAATAGTAAAACCACTATAAAAAAAGAATGTGAAATGGTTCTCCAAGAAATACAAGCAGATAAACATAACAATTTCCCAACCAAACATGTGATCAAAACATTAAAATCAAAACCAGTAGTATACACAAAAGCTGACAAGGGAAATAAACTAGTTGTACTGCAAAAAGATGATTATATTGCCAGAGTAGAAAATATGCTGCAACAAGAAAATTACATACAAATTCAAGAAGACCCATTAAAATTACATTTAAAAGCCTTCAATCAAACCATCCAGGAAAGCAAAACTATAACAGACACTGATAAATCTAGATTAAGACCAGACCACCCCACTTTACCAAGAATGTATGCTCTACCTAAAATACACAAACCGGGTAATAAGATGAGACCAATCGTCAGCAATATTGATTCTCCTACCTACAAACTGGCAAAATGGTTAGTACAGAGATTCTCTTCACTACCAAAATTCAATAGCAAAAACATAATGAATTCAGAAGATTTAATACAGAAGATAAAATCCCTGGAACTCGAACCAGAAGACAGATTAGTTTCCTTTGATGTCACTGCACTATTTCCAAGTGTCCCTACAGATCAACTCCTGCGTCAATTAAAGAAATGGCTACAGCAGACTAACCTACTTGAAGAAGAAATAGAAGACCTCATACAACTTACCAATTTATGCATTGCACAAAATTGTTTTAGTTTCAATAAGAAGTTCTATCAACAACCAACTGGTCTAACCATGGGCAACCCACTTTCACCCTTCTTGGCAGATTTATTTATGAGCTACTTAGAAACACACATAACAACTTCCTTTCCATACATGTTTAAAGTTTGGCACAGATATGTTGACGACATCTTCGCTGTTGTCCCTAATAGGTTCATACAAGACTCCTTAGCCTTACTAAACCTACAGAACCAATCAATAAAATTCACCATAGAAATAGAAAAAGAAGGCCTGCTACCATTTTTAGACCTAAAAATCATCAGAGAACAAAAGAACCTAACCTTTGGCATATACAGGAAGCCAACACACTACTAATTACATAAAAAATAAGAGTTTCAATCCAACCACACACAAACATGCAGTACTAAACAGCCTAACACATAGACTGGTATATACCCCCTTAAATAAAAAAGAATACCAGTTAGAATACCAGCATATAGTAGACACAGCAATACATAATGGGTACAACAAAGCAACTATTGACAAAAAAATTGCAAAATTCAAACGACAGATGCACATCAGAAACACAACAAATCTCAGCCAGCAAGATAAAGAGCTAAAGTTCAAGAAATTCACATACCACCCAGGAACATTTCACAAATTTAAGAAGATTTTCATGAAACATAATATCAGCCTAGCTCCACAGAACAAATTTAACATAGAGAAATTACTTTGTAACAAGTTAAAAGACCCCATTCCACAAGACAAAAAAGCTGGAATCTATAAAATCAATTGTTCAGATTGCAATAAAGTATACATAGGTAAGACAAAAAGAAACCTAGAAACTAGGCTGAAGGAGCACATGAGATGTATTAAATACAAACAAATGGACAAATCTGCAGTTTCACACCATTTTTGGATCACTAATCACAACATCAAACCCAATATTACATTAGTCAAACCAGCCAAATTTGCAGCCGAATTAGATGCATGGGAGAAGATCACCATTCTAAAACACAACACACATCTAATGAATTTTGATTTGCCGCCACCAAATCCTCTCTGGAAGTACATTTCTCCACCACAAGATGCCACCACAGGATCCAGTCCAAAAAACGGAAACACCAACAACACGGGCCAGTCGAATTAACTTCTGAGGATGGGAACAACGGTTTCCCGAAACATGTTAAGTGAGTAAACTTAAGTGATGTTAGTGTAACAATTCCGACTCACCTTTAAATAAAGACATTTTTACTCTTAATGTTAATCCATACATATTGTTGATATTTCCTTTTTAGTAATGGAATCAGATTTCCTATCATATATCTATTAGGTAGAGAAGTATTGCATTGCATCCAAAAATTTGATAGGCCCCCCCTGAATAAAAAATGACAATTTCAGAAAATAGTTATGTGTGTGTGCAAGGACCCTTTGGTTTTATAATGAAATTTGTAATGAAATGTTTATCTCAATTAACTGAAGTAGATAGAAGAATAAGCTTTTGCAAGAATAGCTATATAAAAATAAATGATTAAACATAGAGAAAGTCATATAAATATATATTTCTTTTTAGATTTGCTTATAGTAGAGCATTAAGAGTTTTTGTATGGCCTAAAAGTTTTAAAAATATTTAATGGAATGACCATAAATACAATTAAAAATAACTCAATAATGCTATAAAATTTCTAAATTATACGGTATCCTTATGACAGAGTGCAGCATAGTTTATTCTCAATGTTGCCTAATTAGACCGTTTGGTCAAGCATTGCACCATGGAAAAATCCTTCAGTTAGTAATTTCCAGAGAGGGATATTAATTACTTAAATTATGACATCACAGACTTCTATGAAAAATTCTAATATGCTACTTTTGACTTTTGGAGTTGGACAGTTGGCAGAATAAAGATGCCTGGCTATTTCCACTTTTATTCCATACACACCTTAGGTAGCTGTAAATACACAAGCTTTTAATTCAAATCACCACCACCACCATTTCCTCCTTTTTCTTCTTCTTAATTATAAATATATAAAAATGAAATCTTATAAGTCATAAATCTTTTACAGTGTTTGAAAAACGTCAGGGATAAAGTGTCTAAGGAGCTTTGCATAGAAGAACTGCCACTATCAATGGGAATGTCTAATGACTATGAACATGCAGTAAGTATTTGCATTTACTCACATTGCTTTTGTTGTCAAAGTTAAAATTTCCCTTATTTTATTTTATATTGATTTCATTCACAGATTGAAGTTGGAAGTACATATGTAAGAGTTGGCACCTCTATTTTTGGACAGCGAGAGAAGAAACCAGATAATCCGGTGAAAGAAGTAACTGAAGGTTTACAAAACGTTGCTGTTTAATCCTAATTCATGTAAGTACAGTGATTTATATTTGAATTAATTTATTAATTCATGCTTCACAGCACAGTGAAGAAATGAATTTAAAGTAGTGCAATTTTAATGGATTGCACCAGATTGTTAACCTTAAAATTGAAATAAATGTGTGAAAACTTTGCTTTAATCTAGTATATTTATAAAACGTAGACTAAAGCTAAGGCATTTTATACATAATTATTAATGATTCTATTATATATCTGTGATCCTAGAATTCAGTGTAATAAATCAGGGTGTCTACTGATAGTGGAATTCCGGGAAATACTGGAAATATACTTTTTTGTTTGTTTACATGCTGGATATGCTGAAGTTATACTGGAATTTGTAGTTCCAAGAAAAATTGGATGAAATATGCATATAACATTGCTTTATTTGAGATTAATTTTCAGGCAGTTGGTTCTTAAAAGATCTTGTTAATCTAGTAAGCATTTTTTGAATAAGTTATTATTTTGCATGATATTTGTTTTTCAAGAACATGATTTACTAAATAAGTGGAGGTTGGAGTTTCTACACATTTCTCTTTCGTTTCATACTGCCCTTGCTTTGAACTTCCTTAATCTCCATACTGTTTGGTCCTGACTTATTTGTATCCTCTTGTAATTATGAGCTAGTGGACAAAACATATCTAGTTTCAGCTATGCAATATTGTCAGATATTTTCATACAAGTAAATTATTTCTGGAATGTAAGAGGGCTTGTGGTATATTGTTAACTGTCATATGTTCTCGTACTGATAGCTTGACCACCATTCAACTCTGTCTGACACATAACTCCATTCTAATTACCTTTTTGGAGAAATGGTTGAAACTAGTGATTTAGTAAATTTTTTCCATTACAAGTCCAAAAAGAACATCTGAACAAC
Organism: Deroplatys truncata; assembly: GCA_030765065.1. Lineage (NCBI taxonomy): Eukaryota > Metazoa > Arthropoda > Insecta > Mantodea > Mantidae > Deroplatys > Deroplatys truncata. The sequence continues at coordinate 52,773,438 of CM060982.1, forward strand.
AGTGTACCTACCTTCTGTTCCTGCAATTACTGCCATATTTAACTGGGATTCTTCTGAACCACCTGCTTCCATCACTGAAAAAGTATCTTGCAATGATGAGGTAGGAGTGACCTAATACTTCTGCTTCAGTAAACTGAAGAAACTTTGTGTGACTTACAGAAGGTAACAGGAAATAAATTGCTCCCTGCTACAGACGATAGTTACATTTGTTAAACCATGTCAAAGGAATAGTAAGAGGAATCGGAATAAAAACACGGTAACCATGGTGCAGGATAATAGGTATTGTTTATTCTTTTCAGAGCTTCTCTGTTTTCATTTACTGTCTTGTTAAAAAATGACCTCTCTTGTCATTACCTTTCCTAGGTGATCTCTCATCTCCTTGTATTACATTATAAAATATCAATGCTAGGAGCAATGCAATTCACTAATTTAAAAATAAAAAAATCTGATGTGTTACACTCACATGACTTTCTCTACTCTTGTACAAACTCTTATTCTACATCTATTTCATATTAATCGAGATAAACATTTGCAGAAACGATCTTTTGACATGCAAAGAATTACATTTTACACATAGCGACCAGTTCTAAAAATATTTAACTATCGCTTAAGGCCTACCATGTTCCCCTTGTTTTGTATTTGCAAGGGCAATATAGAAAATACAGTAACCTTTAAGCATAGACATATCTCTTAATAGCTGGTTGCTAGGTGCGACACCATTCTCTTTGCCACAGATTAATACTTTTTGCATATCCAAGACAAAAAAATGAATAACAAATTCCCATTTGAGAAAATAAGTATTGAAAAATTTCAGGAAATAACAAGCAATATCTCGAAAATGGTTCACTCAACAAAAACAATGTATATTACATAAATTCTGTATTTTAACGCGATCTACATTTTTTGTGTAGTAAAATTTTGTCTATCTCTTATGGTTTACTAGTTATGCAAAAGTCATTCACCATGAAGAATACTTTTGGAGACATTCCTAGAAAATTCAAGATATATATTTTATTTGTCATGAAAATATCTTAAACATATTATATTTTAATCAAAATTGTTAGTAATTTTTGAGAAAACTTAAATTTTCGAAAAATGTTCCATGTAATGGGTAATCTGGGGTGGGGGGATTTTCTTGAAAACCTTCGTGTCGCATCTCTGGAAGATATGAAGGTGTTTATCCGACTGTTCGTTTATCAGTTATGCTGCACACGCACACACACACACTCACACTCACACTCACACTCACACTCTCTCTCTTCCAAAAATGCTTTTTTTTGGATTCAGGGGGTCTCAAAACATATTTCTGGTGAAATATCCGTACCAAATTTTTGTGTGGAATACAATACTTCCCCTACTTACTATACGTAGTAGAGAAAGTAAAAATAATATGTGTATAACACATTTTGAAAGGGGTTTAAATGCATATATCGAAAACCACCCACCGATATATGCAGTGGTATATGTAATCGCATTTTTTTAACATTTCCAGAATTGTTTGAGATCAGAAATCAGTGCATCAAGTAGTTCCAGGATCAGTCCAACATATGATGCTAGAATCTAAAAATTGTTACTTCTGCTCTCCTGTAAAAATATTATTTGCTTGACAGGATCACATATACATTAAGCCATTGTATGTGTATTTTACATCTCCACCCAAACCATAGTAGCAATTGCATGTAAATTTGTACACTTATTACTTTACTACTGTAGCAAAAATACTGTGGGGGTTACACATCCCTTAGAGGAGGAGATAAGGAGTCAAAACTGTAAAAGTGAAAAAGCAGTAAAGATTGGGCCACTTTCCTCCCAAACTTCTCAATCAACTTTAACAAAATTTGGTTCAATTATTGTTGGATACCCAGGGGAAAGTACTGTGGAAGGTACACATCCCTAAGGGTAGGTTTGAAGGGACCTTAAAACTGAAGAAGGAAGTAAAGATTGATGTCAAATCCATGGGTTTTAGTGATACTGATTACAAATGTCAGAGCTCGGATTTAAGCCCCTACACAAGAGGAGTGAATAATATGCTAGAACATTCTGGAATTTTGAATTAACTCATTAGCAATGTATTAATTAGTATATGGAGAGAAAATTATGACCAGTGTAACATCAGATATTTATAATCAATAACAGAAAAATGTTTCTCTTGGTGGTTACAGAGTACATGCCATCTCCAAAACTTTTTGAAGTAGTGCTTTGGTAGTGCAGGAGTAAGCAATCTGTTTATCTACCATTTTATATCTATTTGCTGAACATATATTGGGAATTTTTATTCTCTTAATACAACATGTGTGGGTCCTGTTATGTTATTAAATAATTACAGAACCAAAGAAAAGATATGAAAGTTAAGCATTTCATCTATTGTACTTGTGTAAAAATGACCCACCTATTTGGATACTCTTTCATTCGTAAAAATGTTGGTTGATTGGTTGGTATTTAATGTTGTACAGTTGGCAATGAAGCCATTCGCTCCCTTGCACTCCAGTATTTTGATGATAACCCGTAAAAACGTTTTATAGGCCATTCAGCGTTTCCAGAATTTGGTATATTGTTGTGTTGGGCGCGGGAGGGGGGGACGTTCAGGTTGCAAATAAAAATGTGCTGATATTCCATTTTTATGAATATCAGTGAATTTTTTCTACATTAATATAAACATTACGATTCTAAGAGATAAAGGGTGGAAGTCAGCATACAACAATTTCATAAAGAGTACGGAGTGTAAAGTAAATTAATAAAATAGTAAATTAATATTTAAAAAGGCACCTGTTGAATGTCCAGTTTGGCATCGGATATTAAATGCAGCTTCAGATTATGGCTGTGGAAACAAAACCAGTAAAGATGTTAAGCTAGTCATAAGCATTTGAATACTGCTGCATTTTTACTGCAATATGACTTGATGCAATACTGAAATTTTGTCAAAACCTCTACTGGAAATCCTGGAAATATACTGGAATTTTAAATCTTCAAGGCAGTAGACACCTGTAAATATGTTTACATGCAAAAGACGGGGGTTTGTTGCACACTGGAATCTTAGAGTAGGAATCTCTGGTTAATGAACATAGAGGGGAGAGGGACCAAGAATGGAACCTTGATTTTGCAGTTTTGGAATTAATGCTTTCTCATTTCTTAATCTCCCATTTTTTGTCCCAATGTGCATAGTGTGTTCCTAAGATTGAATTGACACTTGCATAACATAAGAAAAAAAAGAGGAAAAAACTGCTGGGTCATACACATGACTTTCTTTACGCACAATCATTTATTTTTATATAGCTTCCACAAACTATTCACACTAATTTTATTTTTGTATCTGTTTCATGTTGATTGAGATAAACATTTTCAGATACAGTTTTACTACACATATGAGGCATGATAAAAAAAATAATGGGATTTTTTTAATTTCGCGAGCTTTATGCATCCGATGTTCAAAACTTTTGTTTTGTCTTGTTGGTACACATGTTCCTGATTTATGTTTGCATTTTCAGCTGTTTTGAATATTTAGTTTATTGTTGACAGTTGAAAAGGTTATAGTGTTTTCGAATGCTTGGCAAATTTTTTACTTTCGAAAATGATGGATCAAAGAATTTGCATTAAATTTTGCTTGAAAAACGGAATAAAGTGCAGCATCGCATTCAAAATGTTGACTGTGGCTTTTGGCGAATCTACTATGAGTAAGACAATAGTTTACGAATGGTGTTAAATGTTTCAAAGAGGGTTGAAAACGACTGCCCTGGATGTCCTAGCATATCAATTACTGATGACAATGTGGAAGAAGCGTAAAGAAAAATGGTTCTGGAAAATCACTGAATCACCATCAGAGAGGTTGCTGATGATGTCGCCACATCATATGGCTCATGCCAAGCAGTTTTTTTTCGGATGTTTTGGGTATGAAATGTTTAGCAGCAAAGTTTGTTCCGAAATTGTTGAATTTCGACCAAAAACGATGTCACATAGACATCGCTCAGGAATTGCTGAATGAAGTCAAAAACGATCCAGAGCTTCTAAAGAAGGTTATAACAAGTGACGAAACATGGGTATATGGGTATGAAGTTGTAAACTAAGGCCGAATCGTCCCAATGGAAACTGCCTGAAGAGCCAAGACCGAAAAAAAATTTGAGAAGTTCGAACACATGTGAAGGTTCTTCTCACTGTTTTCTTTGATTACAATGGGTTAGTGCATCAGGAATTCCTGCCTTATGGTTGTATGGTCAATAAAGAATACTACCTGGAAGTCATGCGCCATTTGCGTGAAGCAATCCAAAGAAAATGACCAGAATTGTGGCAAAACCACTCGTGGAGATTGCATTGCAATAATGCGCCCGCTCACACCTCAACGCCTGTTCATGACTTTTTGGCAAAAAACAAAACCATTATGCTGCCTCAGCTACCATATTTGCTGGACATGGCCCCCTGCAACTTCTTTCTATTCCCAAGGCTGAAGGAGCTGAACACCATAATGAAAAGTGAGTTCCATAAGTGCTTCCAAGATTGGAAAAAGCACTGGCACAAGTGTATTATATCTGAGGGGGATTACTTTTAAGCGGACAAAGTTGATGTTGTTGATTAAATAACAAATTTTTTAGGGGAAAAAAAATTCCTGTTACCTTTTGATCATATCTCATATATAGGTGCAAGAAGGATAGAGGAAACTGAATTGATTGTCAGATGTTTAAAAGCGGCTTGCTGTGTTTTTAAAATTGCACACTGTTTCGATGACACACAAGAAACAGCTGAATAGTGACAGGACTTTAAAAAAGGAAGACAAAGTATTGAGCACTTGAAACTAATATTAATGCCTATCTCGGAAGTGGCTGATGCTATAAAATAGTTATTTGAAATGAACTGTGTGATTTAAGGAGACTTAAATTTTTTGTGTGGTTTTTGTCTATCTGTTAACATTTACCGGTATACAAATTTCATTCTGAATGAAGTAGACTTCACAGGCTATTCCCGCGAAAATTCAAGATATACATTTAAATATCTTAAGCATATAGTATCTATCAAAATTGTTAGATCCATTTTTTAGAAAATAAAAAGTATCGAAAATGGTTCCTTGTATAGGATAGTTTGGAATGAGTGGATTTTCTTGAAAATTTTTGTGTCACATTTTTGAAATGTATTGAACGTAAATACCAGGTTAGGTATTTATCTAACTTAATTTTTGAATTCACACACATGCGCACACATAGACTCTTTTTCTAAAAATGCTGTTTTTGTATTTGGGGTGCCTCAAAATGTGTATTTCTGGTAAAATCTTGATTTTAAATTTTTGGGTGAAATGCAGTACCTTCTTTACCTACTACATACATGGTAGGTGAGACGGTCTATATGACCAATAAGCTACCAACCATATATAAATTGAATGTTGAAGGATGAATGAATTAATAGAGGCAAAGTAGCGGTGTAATCAAATGACAAATGAGTAAGCAAGAGATGTAAAAGCATTTTAAGGTTAAACCAAGTCTGGCAGAGTATTGTGTTGAAGAACAAAGTTAAATAGGGGGTGTCATATAACTGCGATACACATATTACAAGAAATGGTCATTTAGAGAAGCCTAAATAATTAATTGTCTGGAATAATGAGGCTACCTTGTCAGCAACTGTAGGAGGCTGCTATGCTAACATGTTTTTTGAACATGAAAAATAGATTCATGCTGTTTACACAGATGTGTGTGTTGTTATTAAAATATATTGAGAAACTAAGGGAACCACAAATCTCTCTTAAAATTATTCTGCAAGGGGTCGAACTTGTAATGCGTAACATGTAACTGCATGCTTGTAATAAATGAATAATTTAAACATTGCTCTCTTTGACAGACAACAAACAAACAAACACAGTGCTTTCGGGACTTTTCTGAAATGGGATGGACATGTAGCATGTACTGCTAATTACATTTTCATAGCAAAATGAATAAGTTGAGCATTGTGGCCAGCAATTGTTGAGACATCATGCTTTGCTATGAACATACGATGAGGTTAGTAATTTTATGGTGGCCAGTTTTGAGGCATTGCTAAAAGAAGGATTATAATAAAGAGTATTGAATCACAGACATTGTACCGTTTATCATCCACCATAAGTAATCCAAGATCAGGAAGTACCCACACCTTGTAGAAATCAAAGCACAGTCTCTTACAGTGCTCCAACAATGACATCCCACATATTTTCACCTCCTTCCACTTTGCACTACCAGTGCAGTCTCTTAGGGAAGGAAAAAAGTAACCAGTGTAAAGTAATCATTTGCTGAAAAGTCTTATTTTTAGAGTTTCTCAAACATTAACATTTGCATTCACCTGATTACAGTAAGCATTGTCTTAGTTTAAGAAGGGAAGAAATCCAAAGCAATAGTTCTAAATTTAATTTTTATTTGTAATGTTTTAATACTCTGTTTCATATAGAGAATTGTCATTCCGTGCGGTGAATGGTTACTGTTCTAGCCTCTAATTCTCTAAGTTTTATTTTCAAATGCGGAGTAAAAGCCAGCTGAAAAAGGTATCCCACATAAAGCAAAATTTGATACTATAAAAATTAAAAAGAATCGTAAAGAAAATAGAAGTCGTGAATGTTGCATTTAATACATTTTTTTTCCAGGTTTAAAAATCTTTACCATGGCTTCCTTCACAAGGGAAATAAAACCCTTGGTCATATGTGATATTCACTTTCACATTAAAGAACCTCAACTTATCAAAAATGGTTTTGGGAGTATATGTGTGAACAAAAATAATATGACAAAGGGATTTTGGAAAAGTGTTAGAAGTAGATTGGAAGTGAAAGATAGACAGGATATCCAGGCATTAATGAGTGAAAAGAGCTCTCTGAGAGTTTTGAAAGAACTAAAGATAGACTACCAGAGAGAAATGTACATAGATGTTTGCAGTTATTTTGGGGAGAGAAGGGGTAGAGATAGCTTGGTTCAGACTAGGAAAGGGCCATATATGGAAGTTTATTTTGAAGTGGGGCAAAACCTGCATAAAATTAAAAATGTGGAACATTTCCAAATGAAACACAGCCATAATACACTGATATACAAGGGCCGTATGAAAAGTTCTTGGCCTTGAACAGAAAGGGCAGCGCTAATGCAGTGATGTTTTTCCATTAAGTTGACACATGTTATAAGCGTTTCTGAAACATTTCAAGCCTTTCTTTATTGTTGCTTGTTGCACATAGCTATCTGAAGCAAGATATTTGTTTATATGGATGAAATTGAGTATCGTGCTATTAACAACACACCTGAGCAGTGTTTGGAGACTGAATGGGAAAAAAAACTTAATTTATTCACAGATTCATTACAATAGATGAAACTTGGATTCATCATCATACACCAGAATCCAAACAGCAGTCAAAACAGTGGATAGAAGCTGGTTATTCAGTGCCAAAGAAGGCAAAGTCAGTTCCATTAGCAGGAAAGGTCATGGCATCTCCGTTTTGGGATGCTAAGGGTATTTTGCTGATTGATTATCTTGAAAAGGGTAAAACAATAACCAAAGAGTATTACTATAATTTTCTAACCAGGCTAGATGCCAACATTCTGGTTTGGAGAGTAAAAAATCTGATGTCTTACATTTGCATGACTTTCTCTACCCTCTATCGTTTATTAATGGATATACAAATTATTCTTATGATAGTTTGTTTTCCTATCTGCTTCATTTTAATCGACCTTTCTGGAAATAACTGTATTAACGTTTCATTACAGATACAAAGGTAATAGCAACAGTCAAATGTTTTAGAACTGGATGCTATATGCTGGCCTTAAAATTCCATACTCTTTCCATAACATTGTGATAAAGAACTGAAAATCTACAGGACTTCAAAAGAATGGCTAAGTATTGAACAGTTTGAACCATTAATAACAGGTATCTTGGAAATGATTGATGCCACCAGAAAGTTATTTGAAATAAATTGTGTGTTTTAAGAGATCTGCATTTTTTGTGTAGTACATTTTTATCTATCACTTAACATTTACCAGTTATGCAAAAGTATACAAAATTCCTTTTGAATAAAGAGGACTTCACAGGCTATTCCCAAAAAATTCAAGATATAAATTTTATTTTGACATGCAAATATCTTTAATATGTGGTATTTTAATCAAAATCATTAGAGCATTTTTTTTTAAAATAAAACAAATTAGAAAAATGTTCTATGTAAAGGGCCCACCAGGATTTTCTTGAAAATCTTCATGTCGTAACTTTGGACTTAAATACCATATTTGGTATTTATCAGTTATGCTGTTCACAGAGATACATGGAGTTTTTTTCCACTATACGTAGTAGAGAAAGTAAAAGGTCATCTTTCACTAGTACAATGTACCTGCCCACAAAATTGTTCTGACAATTTCAAAACTGAGGGACTTGCACTACAAATTGTTGGGTACATCCATCCTGTTTCCTGGATCTGGCTCCCTCCAACTTCCATCTCTTCCCAAAGCTCAAGGATTTCCTCACAGGACATGTTTCTTTGAACCAGGAGGTAATTGCAACTGTAGATGCTTATTTTGCAGAGCTCCATAAAACCTCTACAGGTATTGGATGACATTGCTAGAGCATCGCTAGAATTAGTGAAGATTATATTGAAAAAATGGAAATACCCGTAAAACAGTAATTTCGCTTTTTCATTGTTAGGCCAAGAACTTTTCAGATGGCCCTGGTATATACACAGTTGTCAAGATATATTATTTCAAACAAGTACACTTTTTGGGTTCTGAGGCAGAAATCTTCACTTCCTGTGTGGTGTGTGCATATATAGGCTGAAGTTAGAATAACACTGAATAATTTTAAAGACCAATCCAGGGTTTTTATTTGAGTATTTTCGTTTAGAGAATCTATACCCGTAAATGTCTTGTTATTGAGCAAGAAGGCATTAATGTTTTTGAAACACTGCATCAGGTTACATGAAATTCTGTTGAACAGGTTGCTACATATCTTTTACTAAAGGTATTGGGAAAGTTTTGAAATAAGAATAGCCTGTATCTTTAATTTTAAACAATGCAAAACTCCCTTAAATTGATTTAGCAACTTTGAATGTTTATTTATATGGCACACCATGAGCATGAAATAGGTCAAAAATATTTTTAACTGATCTACAGCTGTGAGTACAGGTTATAGTCAATAACATACACAATATTACTATTGTTGGTCAAACTTTCTCCACCATTGTATAATGGCAGAGAAGTTAAAACAATGTTAAGGATGCAAGCTTATGTTTTAAAAGGCTTCAAATGTAGTTAAACTAAGAACAAAACAAGAATTGAACAAGTGCATAAATGTTTACAAAAGATGTTAAAAATGCTGACTTTTGACTACAGAGCATAGTTGATAGCGTCATTGTAATGATTGTCAAGTTCTTTCAAAAATATCTGGGATATCACGAATAGCATCAAACGCTACAAAGATCCTGGCCATCAGCTTCTCTTCACTATTAACGAGCGTGCTGTACATAAGAGTCTGAACATGTCCCCGAAGGAAAAAAATCCAAAGGGGTTAGATCTGTGAACGTGCTAGCCATGATTTTGGTCTTCCTCTACTAATCCAGCAATCAGGATACATTACAGTTAGCAAATCCATTACGTCACCAGAATAATGTGCAGGTGCCCCATCGCCTTGGATCCAGATTAACTCATGTATTCCTAAAGGAACATCTTCCAGAAATTCTGTCAAAGTATGTTATAAAAAGTGCAGGTAAATGTGGTCCGTCAAATGTGGAGGTAGTAAATAGTGTCCTATGAACGTGTTATTCACAATGCTAGCCCGAATGTTCACTGCACACCAAATTTGTAACTCTAATACTCTAGGGTTTTCCCGTGCAGAAATGCGAATGTTATTGTGTTAAACATGCCCTCTCATGTGAAAACCTTCTTGTCCATCCACAATATGATTGTAGGAAATCTTGTTCGATCAATGCATTTATGAAGAAACCACAGGACAAACTGTGGTCAGGGTGGAAAGTCAACTGACCCCTGATACGATCCAACATGGCATGGCAATTACATATTTAAATTAAGATAACCAGTATAAAGTAATATATATTGTAATATAAATGATGGAATATAATGAAATGCATGATTGTAACCACCGATGGCACTAGTGAAGATCTAGTTCTAGTTCTAGTTTGAAAAGGGGTGGGTTTTATGCCCAAGCACTGCGCCTTAGAGATCTATTGCGCATTCCCCCTTTCATCAGTTAAGTAGTCTGTTGCTCGTTATGAACTTAACCAGACTGCTAACTGAGGCTTTCGATAGTTCATCTATCTTTGGAAAGTGATTGCCAAAAACACTTGCTCTTTGATTCGCAAGAGCAGGGCAATCACATAGCAGATGAGTAACAGTCTCATCTCCTTCTAGGCATCTTCTACAGATAGGGTTGTTAAACAATCCCATTCTGTATAGATTAAACTTTAGGGCACAGTGTCCTGTAATGAATCCTGTTGCCCATGCAAGCCTTCTTTTACTAAGAACGCGCAAGTACTTTCCCCGGCTGTTATCCAGGTCTGTAATAAACAACTTGGAATGTCTGCAACTCTCAATGGAGTTCCAGTAGTTCTTGTGTTCTGCTTGAGCCCAGCACTTAATAGCCTGTTTCACTGGTCTGTAGGACACCCCCAGTACAGGCTCCGGACGAAAAAATGGGATTTTGCTGCCAGTCTTGGCTGCTTCATCTGCTTTCTCATTGCCTGGTATACCTGTGTGTCGTGGCACCCACTTAAGTTGAACCTTATTGTGTTCAGCCAGTGTCATCAAGGATTCCCGGCATTCTGAGACCATCTTTGATTTTATTGATAGTGATTCAAGTGCTTTAAGAGCAGCTTGACTGTCTGAGAGGATAAGAACACTTCTATTCTTATATCTCCTTTTAATGCTTTCCATGACACTGGCTAGGATTGCATAAACCTCATCCTTGAAAACTGTAGCTAAGGTACCCAGACTATAAGAAATCTTGGTGCCATTACCGTAAAGCCCAGCCCCCGTTCCTTATTTGGTTCTAGAACCATCAGTATACCAGATTGGGCCTTCGTATTGCATCTTTGAATGACACTGAACCTAAATACCAAGTTTGGTGTTTATCCAACTTTTTGTTTTTGAGTTGTACTGTTCACAGACACACACGCGGACCTTTTTGTGAAAGTGCTTTTTTAGGATTTAGAGGGCCTTAACATGCATTTCTGGTGAAATCTTGGTATCAAATTTTTTGGTGGAATGCACTACTTCCTCTACTTCCCAACATCTTCCCCTACTATGCATAGTAGAGAAGGTAAAAATGCAAAGAAAACAAAGCATAAAAGATATTCCAATGACGTATGGGAACAGGGATTTGTATAACAGAATTTCATGTAACCTGATCCAGCATTTGAAAAAAAACGTTTATGTCCTCTAGCTCGATAACAAGATGTTTATGGATATACATTCCCTGTAAGAAAATACTCAAATATAACCCCTGAATCGTGTCTTAAAATTATTCAGTGTTATTCTGACTCTGTATACTGATTTCTACAAAACAGATTTTGCAAATATATATATATATATATAGGATGTTTCAGAAATACTTTTACAAACTTCGGGTATGGGTTCCTTACACCACAAGAAGGAAAAAAGATCATATGAACATATGTCCCATAATCCTTTGTTTTCTCGTTACGAGGTGTTCAACACAGTGGTACGCTTATAACACACAAAACTCATAATAAATGCTTGAAATGTCCTCTTGCTTCTATGCATGCCTGTACTCGTCGAATCATGGAATGTCGCACCCTGTCAAAACCTCCGGGATGGTGTCGAATGGTTTTGCAGGCTTCCATGACACGTCGATGAAGCGTTTCTGCATCCGGGATGGCTGCTCTATAAACTAATGATTTAAGATGCCCCCAGAGGTAAAAATCCACAGGATTGAGGTTGGGAGAAAGTGCAGGCCAATGGAACTGGTCCTCCTCTGCCTATCCATCGGTCATGGTAGATACCAGTCAGTGCATCATACGTTCCAGCATACGAACAACTCTTGGTCTTCCTCGATCAATATCCGTGGTGCAATGGTTCCTGTCTCAGCAAGGCGATGATAATCAGCGACAAAGGTTGGATGATTCTGATGTCTTCAGTCTGGAAACTCCATCTGATAGAGCCGTGCAGCCTCGCATCCATTACCATTTGTGCGACCATACATAAAAATCGTGTCTGCCTGTTCATGAAATGAATATCCAGCCATGGTGGAATGAAACACATGCAGTTAACTCACTATGTACACAATTGAAACGTTGAAGACAGACTAATTACAAATGACAAACGTAAACAAGTCTCTATGGCAACACTTCACCATCTACTGTATGTAGTACAATGGGTCAACGCCTTCTATGAATGCATAGAGAAATGAAGTTTTGAGATCGGACCCCAAAGGCCGTCGAACTCACACTTTCATTGCGACAGGAATAACATGAAAACCAAGGATTATGGGACATATGTTCATATGAACTTTTTTCCTTCTTTTGGTGTGTGGAACCCATACCCAAAGTTTGTAAAAGTATTTCTTAAACACCCGGTATATATTTTTTTTCTTTCAATTTAAAATCATAGATACAATTTGAAAGTGTGAACATGTCCATAATACAGTATCAGATCCACTTGGAACACTAGCAAACTTATCTATATCATCATCATCATCATCATCATCATCTGACACATTAATTTAATATCATGGTAAACTGAGAAGCAAGGCAAGTCTGATTAAATCAGCATCAGTTTGTTTATGCTATACCTTAATTTGAGTTGACTTCATTGTTCAAAAAGCTTTGAGTTATTAGTGAGGGAAAGTCTATTTAATCCTGATTCAGATGTGCTTTTCAAGTATATCTTTAATTGTCTTGATGCGGAAAAAAGTGAAGATTCCCTTTCTGTAGAAATACTTCCCTCTGGTACTGATTTTGGCTAAAATTCTTTTCAATAGCGTTTTCTTATCAAATTATTTTCACTGCTGTTGAAGGAAGACGTTTTTGAGGGGAGAACCCCCTTGTCCCTCTCCCCTCCTGGACTAGGAGTTTGGATGATAAAAAGTTTTAGGAAGGAGTTGAGCAGGGAATCTGTTCCATGTGTGAGCTAGTAGAAGATAAAGATCATACTTATTTGAATGCCAAGAAATACAGAATTAAATTGAGTTAAATTGAGTTTTTTTATTTATGGACGCTCTTAACTACTATGGTCCTTAGCGTCCCATTCTATATTGGGCATGAAAGACCAGTAATTTTGCTCAGAGGCCTCTATATCAGGCTTGAGGTTCTTTTACGTGCCGTAAATCTACAACACGGGACCACCGGCTTTGCTTCCCTTCTGAAGGAAGCCATACTAAGAATTTTTACGCCCGAAAAAATCCATTGCCCTCCGCCAGGTTTGAACCCGTGACCTCGGGAACTAGAGGTTAGCATGGTAACCACTACACCATGGAGGATGACAAGAAATAGAGAATGGAGAAAAGAATTTATTATGTGAAAATGGAATAGGATTACAAATATGGTTGCAGCAAAGAAAACGTTTGTTAACAAGTTGTAAATAAAACTGTTAGAAAGTTTTTGTGTAAAGTTAAAAAGAAATGATTTTGATTAGTTCTTTTATGACGCATATGCCAGGTTAAAGTCCAAGTTGCTATTCCTTGCTGCATCGTAGATTCTAAATTATCTTTGAGTTTACTTGAGTGATGAGTATTCTTATTCCTCTTGGGCATGGTACAGGGAAGGTAATATGAAATGAATCTACTTTAATTTAGAAGATTTGTCTGTTATTTTAAAAATTTAAGTTTCCATAAAAATGAAAATGGAGTTACTTTAATTGAACATTTGAAAACATACTGGCTTATTATACATGCTGTTTTTATGTAACATGTCTGTCCGGAATATTGAGAAGTGATACTGATGATGGTACCTATGTTACTGAGAGTTACTAATGGTAAAGATGGCTCCTCCACTGAAAAATATGCTTATATAGGTGCCCTCATCTCCATGTCAATTTGTCAATAGTGAGAAAATTATTTATTAGCTCCACGTATAGACGCCAATTTGAAGTAGTATTTGTTGTAGGAGTTTGCACCACGCTTTGGGCGTCAATTTGAAGTAGGTCATATTGTTCTTTACGTTGTGTGGCTACATATGAAAAGTCAGTTTGTAGATGCTGTATTATATTTCAACTGTTGGGAAGCCGAACTTCAAATTCATTGCAATCGCACATATAGTACCTGGTTTCCGGTAGCCTTCGCCCCAAGTTTAAAAAAATATTAACTTTGTAATTAAACTGTTTCTTTAAGTGTTAAATATTTATGTTTGCCACAGCTGTGTCAGCATTATTGTTAGAGATATGGAAGTCTTGGCAGGGTTGTGATACGACTAAGAATGTAGGCTTACACAGATTATAATTTTTACTTCACTCCTTTTATTAATACTTGATACGATTTAAATAACACTTCACTGATATAGAGAGCTGTGAGGTTCTTTTTATTAATACTTGCACTTTTTAACACGTATACTATTTTCGTCTCACACGAATACGTAATTAATTTCTCGAGGACACATCTCGCATCCGGTTACAATCACTGTCTGCAGACAACTGAATAGATTTCAACCGTCTAAACCTGTAAATTTCTGTATTTCAAATCTCTGATTGGCTAATCCTACTCCAAAAGAATACCTGCATTTTACTAAAGCTTTTTCTGGTTGTTGATTGGCTATTTTTATAAACTGTCACTAAAATTACATTATTGTTGCTCCAAGAATCACAAGTAGTATTGTTAAACTCTCAAACTCATTATTGCCTCAAGATTACCTCATTGTTAGCAACTTTTAACTTATTATTCTCACAGCTCCTACATTATTAAATTACGAATATATTCACATAACATTATTACACATGGATACAATAATATAAGCATATGCAATTACTGTTACATACATTTTACAAATTATTACATACACATATTGATTCAAGGCGGGCTGTTATTGAATTTATATATTATATAATTTGACTGAAATCATTTAAATGTTAAAAATACTGCCTCCATAACCATTCTTGTTTGTTATTTTTCTATGGATATAAACAGGTGATATAATATTTTCATTAGTGACACATTTTAATAAGATTGGCCATGTAGCTTTTCTAAATTTTGACATTTTTCTTTCCTCAATATACCAGACATTTATACAGATTGAAACATATATAAATATAATTATGAACAAATAAAGAAATACTATAATTTAATGAGCACAATCCAATAACACATTTGTTGACATATTACATATCAGGTAAGTTCTCCATTTTGTTATTCATTAATCATTATAACTGCTTCGAATGTAGTAAGATATTTTTTTAATATTCAATATATAATTCATGTAATGAGGCAGTGGTCACTATGAAATAAGTACCATCATCTTGGCTTTAAATAAATAAATGTAAGAATGTCATATGCTGAAACAAATGTTCTTGAGAAAAATTCATTGTTCAGTTCTCTACATGTGCGTCTCCCTCTTTGAGTTTTGCGGTAATCACTCATCACTAGGGCTACAGTGGCAGAAAGCAAGTGCTGATTTTAGAAAAGGCATGCCACAAAGGTGATGTGACAGGATTGATTATGACTTAGAGAACTCATTTGTGTGTTGACAAGATATCTGAATATCTTTATATTTTCAATGTTGAAGAATCTTAAACTTGGTTGTTTCTTCTTTGCAGGTACCTTTGTAGGATTGCTGCCTTTTGCATCCACTGCCCTCAACCATTACATAGCTTGTAGTGCCACATAAAGCTTTGGGAAAAGTGATAATGTTTAGAAATGTATTACGGTTCAAAAGCTGGTTAGTGAAAGTCAGCACAAAATTGCAGAAGTTTAAAACTAACAGATTGTAAGAAAGAAATACTGTAAATGGAAGGGAAATAAAACTGTGAATGCCAAGTGTAGAATCTATTTAACTTTAAACATGGGATGTATAAGCAAGCAACTTCTCCAATGTAGGCTGGAATTCCTGATATTTCATACTTACTTATGCTTTCCTAATTTGACAGATACAGTGCATTTGCTTCTAGCTGTGGCCGGCTGGCCGGGCAGGCGATTGAATGTAAGCACGGAGTATTAGATAGCGATGTGTATCAACCCTCAGGCTTGACGTACTCATTTATTGTTTATTTATTGTTATCACTTGAAGTACTAACCTTGTCACAGATGTTGAAAGTGGTGTCCATCTGCATTGATGCATTCTTGACTCTTTTGTTGAAGTTTTCATTCACTCTCTGAAGTTCTTCAGCAATTTTCAAAATTCAAAAATTCTGTTCATAGTTGGAGAGCGAGTGAATGATATATAAATTTCAACAAGCTTTCCCTCAGTTAGGACTTTTCTCTTTGGCTTAGGACATAAAGTGTTTAGGAATCCCATTGATCTTAATTTATTAACAAGATGTCTGACAGACTCTATTTGGAACTGGAACGGTAGGGAATTTGTCTTGAAATTGCCTACACACTGCTCTGCATGACTCAGTTTTTATATGTGTCATATATGAAAACTCTTTGCTCAAGCGTGTATTTCTCAATTGCCATATTAATGAATTTTAAAATAAACCTATAACACATCTTATATGCTGCACTATGTTTTATACACTATAGAGACAAACGAAAACTGACTGTGTCTTCTACACTGCACATACAAGTGTAAACTGACTGTTTTATGGAAACCACCATGGTGAGGCAGCATGTATGTAGGCTATATTACTGCTCTCAATGCTTGCATGCGATCGCTCAGATACAGGGGGAAGTGAATGTATTGTATATATCTAGTAGAGACATAAATACTGTTATAGCTTTAACATGGAAAGTATAATTTAAAAAATGTTTTAGCTCTAATCTTTAATGAAGAATGAAGTACATAGTTTCCAGAATTACTTACAACACTTAGGTTTCAATATGTCCTCCTCGAGCCCTGATACAGGCCCTCAATCTTCCTGGCCATGCATCAATGCTGGAATGAATAGGAATTGCCTTTGCTTCTTTCACTCCAGCATGCTTCAAACTATTACATTGGGATGTATCTTGCTACACACTCTTCTTCAAAGTTCATCCCATAGACTGTAATTCAGGGGACTTAAATCAGGACTCACAGCAGGCCATTCTTCATATGAAATTAAGTCGGGAACATTGTCATGCAACCAGTTCTGAGTGACCTTCGCCCAATTCAGGGACTGAGTCCTGTTGAAATGTCCAGTTCAATCCATGAAGTAACTTTGTATTAAGATGCTGAACAATTGGGTCAAGTAATGTTTCTTTGTACACTTTTGCTGGCGTTTTGATACCCTTTTCACAAAAAGGTATGGTTGTTACACCATTGTAACTTACTTCCCACCATACCATAACATATGGTGGATGAATGGGCTCTCTGGATTCGGGGAGCAACTTCTTGAGCCATAGTTGCATTCTTGGCAAGCCCTATCAGTTTGTCGGTTAAAGCACTCTTCCACATCGAGTAGCTTCTCATTGGTGAAAAGAATTGTCTTGTGTTGACTATTAGCGCTACGCTTTAACAGTGCCTTTGACTTCTGCATCCTTTTTTTCTTAAATTCAGGAGTGAGAAAGCGTCCGGTCCATCTATGATATGCCTTCACTCCCAGGTTGTCCCTGAGGACTTGTGTCATGCTGTATCTAGAAATCTTCAATTCATGGGCAAGGCCTTTTGCTTTTGTGCAGGATTTTGACACAGTGTGGCCCCACTGCTCTAATAAAGTCCGCTGTTCCAACTGTCCTTGAACAGCCACATACTGGCCTGTCAGTAGTGGTTTGGGTTTCATGGTATCAACTGATGGCATGATAGACAAACATTTTACTTATCCCAAGCTTTTTCGAGGTGTTGAAAATTTATCCTGGATCCATTTGTGTAGAGCAATAACTGCTATTCGTTTTCTCTTTCGCTCCATTCCATAATTGCAACACACACTAGCACTAGCATTTGAAAGACTGATGCAGGAAGCACTGGCCTTCATTCACGTGCTTGCCTTCTCACTTGTCTGTGCAAATGCTAGACACAGAGGACTTGCAAAGTTGGGTAACAGTATTTATGCTTGTACTAAATACATCAAATTTAATACTTAAAAGCACACTAACAAAACCCCAGAGAGAACAATGCTGAGCTAATTATGAAAGTATAGGGTTCGAAGGTTGTATTCAGGATCTGCCTCCCCCTCCAAAAAAAACAAAAACAAAAAAGAAAAAAACTGATTTGTTCCTCTTTTCAACATAATTTTGCAGATGCCTCACATTAAATAGGAAAGCAATTCTTCTGCTTAAACTAAAGTATAGTATACTAAAACGTCTCGTTTTGGTACTTATTATTAGCTGTCTTAAAACAAATGATTGTTGAAAATGCAAATAAAAATTATTCTGTGATCATTATAGCACTACTGGTCAAAATAGTAAAACAGGTAATTATAATGTTAATCATCTGCAGAATATTAACTAATTATGAAATTCTAAAGAGCATTTGGTGTGATTCAATACTTCAATAAATATACACTCTTGTTAAATATAAAAGTCTTCGTTTTGTAAGCTAGAATGGCATATTTAAGCTGTTACTTTCATTTTTATAGGTATCTGCAATATATAGAACAGAAACAGCTATCTTCAGGAGAAAAAAAGAATATCGTAGTGTTACATTAGATAACTTTCTCTACCCATTATCATTTATTTTTATATAGCTTCTACAGAGTATTCTTATGAAAGCTTACTTTTCTATCTACTTCATGTTAATTGAGAAAAACTGTTGCAGAAATAGTTTCATTATACAGTTCATTATAGTTGCAAGAGAGATACAACAAACTGAATGTATAATAAAATGTTTAAAGGCTAATCACTATAAGTTGGCCTTGAAATTCCATGCTCTTTCCAGAACATTATGAGGAACAACTGAATAGTGATAGCACTTTAAAAAAAAAAGACACAAAGTATTAAAAAATTCAAACCAGTAGATAACAATGAATATCTTGAAAATGTCTGATGGTTTCAAAAGGTATATGAAATAAATTGTGTTTTTTAATGAGATCTATGTTTTCTGTGCAGTAAGATTTTGTCTATCTCTTATGGTTTATCCATTATACAGAGTTACATACTTGCCAACTTTTATGGTTTGCCAGTAAAATATATGGGAGCAAAGGCCTTTCTGCAACTTTATGGTAAAGTAGGTGTTTTTATTGCTTTGTAAGGAGATTCCAAATATTGCAGATTTTCATCATGGGCATGACAAAGCATTAAATTCTATTGCATTATATTGTAACTTAAGATTACAGACTGGATGTACCACACTAATTGGTATGCAGTGCTATGATAAGCTAGGGCCTATTTGTGTGTCTATCCTTCATCACAGTCATGCTCCCATTTCAGTGGGCTGCAGCAAAGTACATAGTGTGAGGAGTTAAAATTTTATTGCACCACTAGTGATCTCAGGCACCTAGCAGTAAATGGTTGATGTGAATTGTGAAGTTAACTCCCTCAAGTAAATTGTTTATCTTATTCATGTTCTGCAGGAACATGGTTCACATTTTTTGTAACACTTTGTGTTTACAGTTCATGTTATGAAGTGTAAAATGTGCACTAGAAATATAATGGCTAGGAAGTGATGTTCTTTGCTTTAATATGTGCTTATTGTGGTACCAGCATGAATTTCAGCTTCTGTGAGTGAAAGAAGCTGTACTACTAGGTCTTCAAGATTTCTTATAAAATAGAATTCCCATTTTTTTACGTGCAATTTTTGTACATTTACTACATTTACATTTTGTACATTGTATACACATTCTAAATTTCATGTTATTGGCAAAATTGTTATGCTTTGCTGGACGAGAGAAAATTTTGCAGGTTTCTATTTCAGGTAGTTGGCAAGTATGAAATTATACAAAATTCCTTCTCAATGAAGAGGTTTTCATGGGCTATTTGCAGAAAATTCAAGACATACATTTTATTTTTTAAGTAAATATCTGGACTATACTATTTTAATCAAAATTTTAAGGCCATTTTTGAGAAAATAAAAAACATGGGAAATATTTCCATTTGAAGTGTAGTTTGGGGTGAAGAAGCTTTATTGAAAATCTTTGTGTTGCCTCTTAGAAGATACTCATATATCAACTTTGATATTCATCTGACCATTTTGTTTCTAAGTTATGCTGTTCTCCCTCTCTTTCTCTCTCTCTCTCTCTCTCTCTCTCTCTCTCTCTCTCTCTCTCTCTCATACACACACATACACACCTAGCTTTTTCTAATAATGTTTGTTTTGGATTCTGGGAGCCTCAAAGTGTTATTATTGATGAAATCTTGGTATCAGAATTTTGGGTGAAATGCAGTATTTCCTCTACCTAATAGGTACAAGATAGAGAAAATAAAAAGTGTCATCAGCAATTGCACAAATACAAAACCTAAATAATTGGATATGTACAAATACAAAACCTAAATAATTGGATATGTATTATATTCATGGTTTTCAGTGTTTTATAACCTGTTAACTCCTTATTTATTTTTGTCTCAAACTGGTTTTTGAAACTAGATATTATGTGGTGGATATCTAATCTCAGGTGTGTAGTTAACTTGGCTTAAAGCATTAAACATCATAGGCCAGGGCTTTATTGTTGGAAGTTAGCTAGGTTTGAATCCTTGCTGTAATGAAAGCAGGTTTGTGTTAAAGGATGGGGAGGATCCAGGTGAAATAAATTGTGATTTACATACATTGATGTTGATAGGGCTTAAGTAGCACTGTAGTAGAATTCATATGTATTTTGCATTAAAAAAGTATCAACAAATTCTTTTATTTTAATATTTTATTAAGTGTAACCTAGATTAATATTCTCAATTTATACAAAATGCTGAAGTATTTAGCAGTAGAGATAGAGAATTATCAAAAGATAACAGTTTCTCAGTCATATTAATAACTTTAATAATAGACACTGTGCATTAATGGATTAACTCTTGTTACATATATGTGCTTCCTGTTTTGTTGGCAACTTACAGAGAGAAGAGAGAGCAAGAGTGAAAGGAAGTGAGAAGAAGGAGAAGATAAAGAGAAGAAGGGAGATCGAGATGAGAGAGAAGTTGTGAGGGACAACTGTATTCAGTTGTGTGTTGAAGTGGGAGTTTTTTAAATGGTTTATAGGCTTTACCCACTTTAGTGCCCTTGAACTATTTGAATACAAAGAAAAAGTAGCACAGATCTATAGTGGAGCTGCCATAAATGGCAGGACATTGAAATGGTGTGTGAAGAAAGGTAAAGGAAGTGATTCCCCAGGATGTATTTGTTCGTTATGCCCACAGGCTGAATAGGGTGTTATTCCTGGCAATAATCAGATCCGTGTATTTTGCCAAGTCGCGGGTTCAAATCTGGCAGAGGGTGATGGATTATTTTTGGATGTAAAAATCTTTAGCATGGCTTCCTTCGGAAAAGAAGTAAAGTTGATGGTCCCGTATCATAGATTTACAGTATGTAAAAGAACCTCAAGCCTGAGCAAAATTTCCTGTCTTTCATACTCAATTTAGAATGAAATGCTAAGAATGATAGCAGTTAAAGAGCATCCATAAATAAAACTCAATTTCAATGTGCGTATTTCATCTTAGTTGCCCACCTAAAAGTTATAAGCATTTCAAAAATCGAGAAATTGACTAAAAAGTACATAAAATATTGAATAGTGGATCAAAATTCTCATAATAGAATCATTACTTTAAGTTACAAAGGCTTTAAAAAAAACTAATCACCTACATTGGAAAGATAAAATTTCAACAATAGCATATAAATCATGTAAAAACATTTTTTTCAGTTTTTCAGTCAATTTCATTCCAGTGGCCAAATTCACCTCCTTTGACCAGAGAAGAAGGATAAAAGGGTACAGGGACCAAGAGAGGAATGCAGCAGAATTATCTAGAAAAACTAAATACATTAATTATTCAGATTCTGTGGATTTCAAATTAGTCTGATTTATAGCGTGAATTGAAGTTTTTGAAATCGTCTCGCATGAAATCTGCAGCCTATGCAAATTCATTTCCAGAAGAGCTGTTTCAGGCATTAAGATATTGTATTTTGATATTATAAGATTGAAATCTGAATGTTTACATCACAGCATATTCAGACTAAGATGGCACACAAATTCAGTATTTCCTCTATGAAATGAATTACAAAATGATCTTCAGTGCTCTATAAAAAATTCTAATATTACCTACATCATCCTCATCAGTAATGATATTCCAAACCAAATTTGAAGTGCTGCCTTGGAATTTTTCCACGGTTTTTCTGCACCAATGCATTGTTTTTGATCAGGGGTCAGTTTATGTGGAATCTATCGAAACAAAATTTTCTCACATCTATTGGTTGATGTAAAACATTTGGATTTGACTCATACCAATGCCCAAATAAACTCATAAGATGTCCGTCGATCGTCAAGCATTGCTCGACCAGCGGCAATACTTTCATCAGTATAGCAGTTCTTGTGTGTCCTTCATGAAATTCATCACTAAGAAAAAACTGATCTCTTTTGAATTCGTTGTACCAATTATAAATTATTGCCTTAGATGGGACTTCTTCACCAAATTCATTTCTAGGCCGATCTTCACATTTTTTAGAACGTTAATGAGATTTAAAATCATAAAAAATCATAGCCTGAAAATGTTTTCTATGAAATTCATTTTTGGGTGAGCATAAAATCTTTATATGATGAATTAAGAAACTATTAGTGCAAATCAAACAAACTACATGGCAATCAACTTGCAAAATGTTAGGAAGTAGCTGTCAAATATAAACAAGTTTCATTTATTTTTAGAAACATGGCATTGTAAAAATTTTCAGTATTGTCCCCTTGTAATTAAATATATTTTTGGCAACTGTTTATTCTGATCAATAGAAAGTATATAGAAATAAAGCTTTTGTGTAGATTATAGAATAGCTATGGAAGTAAACGATACTGGGTTTAGGTCATGTTTAATAAAACTAGTGTTGAAAGTTATTTTTTTTCTTTTCATTGGGTTTGAAATCATCATGGTGACTCAACTAAAATCCACCAGCAATTGTTTTCATTAGTTGTGCAGGAACAGGGGTTGAAGAGTTTAGTACAGGTTGTTGAGGTTGAGGTTGTTCTTAGGTCATAAACTATTTCCGGTATGCAAACCTAAAAGGGCTAATCCACAACTTAGAATGGGAAGTGCAAAGTTAAAATATACTCATTGCAATGCTAGTGTTCATAAACAGAGCTCGGAAATGGCATATAGGATTCATAGTGTAGTAGAAGTTATTCAAGGAGGCTGTGAACTGTAACTAATGCTAGAGTTCTCTCTAGTTGCTAAATTGGATAAATAAAACCACAGAAACAGGAAACAGCTGAGAAAAATAAACTTCAATATACGCCATTCATCATAAATGATGCTTTTGCAAAAATCAGAAATATTAGCTGTGTGGCTTGTTAGAAAATCTTTACTGTATAGAATTTTTAAGTTGTTTAACCTGCATTATATTGGCTGAATGCAAGCAAGGAAAAATCTGATGTGTTACACTCACATGACTTTCTCTACTCTTGTACAAAGTATTTTTACAAACGCTTATTCTCCATCTAGTTCATGTTAATCGAGATAAACATTTGCAAACTCTATCTTATTGCTAATTTTCTTGTAGATGTAGGGGAAAATATATTTACAAGGGTAATATAGAAAAACAGTAGCCTTTACATACATATCTCTTAATAGCTGGTTGCTAGGTGCAGCACCATTCCCTTTGCCACAGATTATAACTCTTTGCATATGCTGCACTATGTTTTATACACTATAGAGACAAACGAAAACTGACTGTGTCTTCTACACTGCACATACAAGCGTAAACTGACTGTTTTATGGAAACCACCATGGTGAGGCAGCATGTATGTAGGCTATATTACTGCTCTCAATGCTTGCATGCGATCGCTCAGATACAGGGGGAAGTGAATGTATTGTATATATCTAGTAGAGACATAAATACTGTTATAGCTTTAACATGGAAAGTATAATTTAAAAAATTTTTTAGCTCTAATCTTTAATGAAGAATGAAGTACATAGTTTCCAGAAGTACTTACAACACTTAGGTTTCAAAATGTCCTCCTCGAGCCCTGATACAGGCCCTCAATCTTCCTGGCCATGCATCAATGCTGGAATGAATAGGAATTGCCTTTGCTTCTTTCACTCCAGCATGCTTCAAACTATTACATTGGGATGTATCTTGCTACATCCCATAGACTGTAATTCAGGGGACTTAAATCAGGACTCACAGCAGGCGATTCTTCATATGAAATTAAGTCAGTAACATGGTCATGCAACCAGTTCTGAGTGACCTTCGCCCAATTCAGGGACTGAGTCCTGTTGAAATGTCCAGTTCAATCCATGAAGTAACTTTGTATTAAGATGCTGAACAATTGGGTCAAGTAATGTTTCTTTGTACACTTTTGCTGGCGTTTTGATACCCTTTTCACAAAAAGGTATGGTTGTTACACCATTGTAACTTACTTCCCACCATACCATAACATATGGTGGATGAATGGGCTCTCTGGATTCGGGGAGCAACTTCTTGAGCCATAGTTGCATTCTTGGCAAGCCCTATCAGTTTGTCGGATAAAGCACTCTTCCACATCGGGTAGCTTCTCATTGGTGAAAAGAATTGTCTTGTGTTGACTATTAGCGCTACACTTTAACAGTGCCTTTGACTTCTGCATCTTTTTTTTCTTAAATTCAGGAGTGAGAAAGCGTCCGGTCCATCTATGATATGCATTCACTCCCAGGTTGTCCCTGAGGACTTGTGTCATACTGTATCTAGAAACCTTCAATTCATGGGCAAGGACTTTTTGCTTTTGTGTAGGATTTTGACACAGTGTGGCCCCACTGCTCTAATAAAGTCTGCTGTTCTAACTGTCCTTGAACAGCCACTTCCTGGCCTGTCAGTAGTGGTTTGGGTTTCATTGTATCAACTGATGGCATGATAGACAAACATTTTACTTATCCCAAGCTTTTTCGAGGTGTTGAAAATTTATCCTGGATCCATTTGTGTAGAGCAATAACTGCTATTCGTTTTCTCTTTCGCTCCATTCCATAATTGCAACACACACTAGCACTAGCATTTGAAAGACTGATGCAGGAAGCACTGGCCTTCATTCACGTGCTTGCCTTCTCACTTGTCTGTGCAAATGCTAGACACAGAGGACTTGCAAAGTTGGGTAACAGTATTTATGCTTGTACTAAATACATCAAATTTAATACTTAAAGGCACACTAACAAAACCCCAGAGAGAACAATGCTGAGCTAATTATGAAAGTATAGGGTTCGAAGGTTGTATTCAGGATCTGCCTCCCCCTCCAAAAAAAACAAAAACAAAAAAGAAAAAAACTGATTTGTTCCTCTTTTCAACATAATTTTGCAGATGCCTCACATTAAATAGGAAAGCAATTCTTCTGCTTAAACTAAAGTATAGTATACTAAAACGTCTCGTTTTGGTACTTATTATTAGCTGTCTTAAAACAAATGATTGTTGAAAATGCAAATAAAAATTATTCTGTGATCATTATAGCACTACTGGTCAAAATAGTAAAATAGGTAATTATAATGTTAATCATCTGCAGAATATTAACTAATTATGAAATTCTAAAGAGCATTTGGTGTGATTCAATACTTCAATAAATATACACTCTTGTTAAATATAAAAGTCTTCGTTTTGTAAGCTAGAATGGCATATTTAAGCTGTTACTTTCATTTTTATAGGTATCTGCAATATATAGAACAGAAACAGCTATCTTCAGGAGAAAAAAAGAATATCGTAGTGTTACATTAGATAACTTTCTCTACCCATTATCATTTATTTTTATATAGCTTCTACAGAGTATTCTTATGAAAGCTTACTTTTCTATCTACTTCATGTTAATTGAGAAAAACTGTTGCAGAAATAGTTTCATTATACAGTTCATTATAGTTGCAAGAGAGATACAACAAACTGAATGTATAATAAAATGTTTAAAGGCTAATCACTATAAGTTGGCCTTGAAATTCCATGCTCTTTCCAGAACATTATGAGGAACAACTGAATAGTGATGGCACTTTAAAAAAAAAGACACAAAGTATTAAAAAATTAAAACCAGTAGATAACAATGAATATCTTGAAAATGTCTGATGGTTTAAAAAGGTATATGAAATAAATTGTGTTTTTTAATGAGATCTATGTTTTCTGTGCAGTAAGATTTTGTCTATCTCTTATGGTTTATCCATTATACAGAGTTACATACTTGCCAACTTTTATGGTTTGCCAGTAAAATATATGGGAGCAAAGGTCTTTCTGAACTTTATGGCAAAGTAGGCGTTTTTATTGCTTTTGGAAGGAGATTCCAAATATTGCAGATTTTCACCATGGACATGACAAAGCATTAAATTCTATTGCATTATATTGTAACTTAAGATTACAGACTGGATGTACCACACTAATTGGTAATGCAGTGCTATGATAAGCTAGGGCTTATTTGTGTGTCTATCCTTCATCACAGTCATGCTTCCCTTTCAGTGGGCTGCAGCAAAGTACATAGTGTGTGGAGTTAAAATTTTATTGCACCACTAGTGATCTCAGGCACCCAGCAGTAAATGGTTGATGTGAATTGTGAAGTTAACTCCCTCAAGTAAATTGTTTATCTTATTCATGTTCTAGGGCTGCAGGATATGGTTCACATTTTTTGTAACACTTTGTGTTTACAGTTCATGTTATGAAGTGTAAAATGTGCATTAGAAATATAATAGCTAGGAAGTGGTGTACTTTGCTTTAATATGTGCTTATTGTGGTACCAGCATGAATTTCAGCTTCTGTGAGTGAAAGAAGCTGTATTACTAGGTCCTCAAGGTTTTTTATAAAATAGAATTCCCATTTTTTACGTGTAATTTTTGTACATTTACTACACATTGTATACACATTCTAAATTTCATGTTATCAGCAAAATTGTTATGCTTTGCTGGATGAGAGAAAATTTTCCAGGTTTCTATTTCAGGTAGTTGGCAAGTATGAAATTATATAAAATTCCTTCTCAATGAAGAGGTTTTCATGGGCTGTTTGCAGAAAATTCAAGACATACATTTTATTTTTTAAGTAAATATCTGGATTATATACTATTTTAATCAAAATTGTTAAGGCCATGTTTGAGAAAATAAAAAATATGGGAAATATTTCCGTTTGGAGCGTAGTTTCGGGTGAAGAAACTTTCTTGAAAATCTTTGTGTTGCCTCTTAGAAGATTCTCATATATCATCTTTAATATTCATCTGACATTTTGTTTCTAAGTTATGCTGTTCTCTCTCCCTCTCTCTCATACATACCTACCTTTTTCTAAAAATG
This sequence comes from Deroplatys truncata, assembly GCA_030765065.1. Classification (NCBI taxonomy): domain Eukaryota; kingdom Metazoa; phylum Arthropoda; class Insecta; order Mantodea; family Mantidae; genus Deroplatys; species Deroplatys truncata. The sequence goes on from CM060982.1 coordinate 52,800,774, forward strand.
TTTGTTTTGGATTCTGGAAGCCTCAAAGCGTTATTATTGATGAAATCTTGGTATCAGAATTTTGGGTGAAATGCAGTATTTCCTCTACCTAATAGGTACAAGATAGAGAAAATAAAAAGTGTCATCAGCAATTGCACAAATACAAAACCTAAATAATTGGATATGTACAAATACAAAACCTAAATAATTGGATATGTATTATATTCATGGTTTTCAGTGTTTTATAATCTGTTAACTCCTAATTTATTTTTGTCTCAAACTGGTTTTTGAAACTAGATATTATGTGGTGGATATCTAATCTCAGGTGTGTAGTTAACTTGGCTTAAAGCATTAAACATCATATGCCAGGGCTTTATTGTTGGAAGTTAGCTAGGTTTGAATCCTTGCTGTAATGAAAGCAGGTTTGTGTTAAAGGATGGGGAGGATCCAGGTGAAATAAATTGTGATTTACATACATTGATGTTGATAGGGCTTAAGTAGCACTGTAGTAGAATTCACATGTATTTTGCATTAAAAAGTATCAACAAATTCTTTTATTTTAATATTTTATTAAGTGTAACCTAGATTAATATCCTCAATTTATATAAAATGCTGAAGTATTTAGCAGTAGAGATAGAGATTATCGAAAGATAACAGTTTCTCAGTCATATTAATAACTTTAATAATAGAACACTGTGCATTAATGGATTAACTCTTGTTACATATATGTGCTTCCTGTTTTGTTGGCAACTTACAGAGAGAAGAGAGAGCGAGAGTGAAAGGAAGGAGAAGATAAAGAGAAGAAGAGAGAGCGAGATGAGAGAGAGGTTGTGAGGGACAACTGTATTCAGTTGTGTGTTGAAGGGGGAGTTTTTTAAATGGTTTATAGGTCTTACCCACTTTAGTGCCCTTGAACTATTTGAATACAAAGAAAAAGTAGTGCAGATCTATAGTGGGATTGCCATAAATGGCAGGAAATTGAAATGGTGTGTGAGGAAAGGTAAAGGAAGTGACTCCCCAGGACGTATTTATTCGTTATGCCCACAGGCTAAATTGTGTGTTATCCTTGGCAGTAATCAGTTCCGTGTATTTTGCCAAGCTACCTTCTAGGTCGCAGGTTCAAACCTGGCAGAGGGCGATGGATTATTTTCAGATGTAAAAATCTTTAGCATGGCTTCCTTCGAAAAAGAAGTAAAGTTGGTGGTCCCGTATCATAGATTTACAGTATGTAAAAGAACCTCAAGCTTGATAAAGTGGCCTCTGAGCAAACTTTCGTGTCTTTCATACTCAATTTAGAATGAAATGCTAAGAATGATAGCAGTTAAAGAGCATCCATAAATAAAACTAATTTCGATGTGTGTATTTCATAGTTGCCCACCTAAAAGTTATAAACATTTCAAAAATCGAGAAATTAGTGACTAAAAAGTTCTTAAAATATTGAATAGCGGATCAAAATTCTCATAAAAGAATAATTACTTTAAGTTACAAAGGCTTTAAAAAAACTAATCGCCCACATTGGAAAGATAAAATTTCAACAATAGCGTATAATCAGGTAAAAGCATTTTTTTTCAGTTTTTCAGTCAATTTCATTCCAGTGGCCAAATTCACCCCATTTGACCAGAGAAGAAGGAAAAAGGGTACAGGGACCAACAGAGGAATGCAGTAGAATTAGCTAGAAAAACTAAATACATTAATATTCTGATTCTGTGGATTTCAAATTAATCTGATTTAAGAGCTGTTTCAGGCATTAAGACATTGTATTTTGATATAAGATTGAAATCTGAATGTTTACATCACAGCATATTCAGAGTAAGATGGCACACAAAATGCAGTATTTCCTCTATGAAATGAATTACAAAATGATCTTCAGTGCTCTATAAACGAATTCTAATAATACCTACCACATCATCCTCATCAGTAATGATATTCCAAACCAAACTTGAAGTGCTGCCTTGGAATTTTTCCTTGGTTTTTCTGCACCAATGGATTGTTTTTGATCAGAGGTCAGTTTATGTGGAATCTGTCGAAACAAAGTTTTCTCACATTAACGGTTGATGTAAAATGTTTGGATTTTACTCATACTAATGCCCAAATAAATTCATAAGATGTCCGTCGATCAACCAACGGAATACTTTCATCAGTAGTAGCAGTTCTTGGGTGTCCTTCATGAAATTCATCACTAAGAAAAAACTGATCTCTCTTGAATTCGCTGTACCAATTATAAATTATTGCCTTAAATGGGATTTCTTCACCAAATGCATTTCTAGGCCTATCTTCACATTGTTTAGAACATTAATGACGATTTAAAACCATAAAAAATCAGCCCGAAAATGTGGAACCATACATATAAGAATTATACAGTAATAATTTAAGTCACTAACATGTTAAAATATTCAACACCTAACATTTGTACAGTTCTGATTGTGAGACACGGGCGAGCTAGCAAGAATTCCAAGAAATCATAAAGACCGTACCTGTCACCTGTACCACGCTACATCATGGCACCCAAGTGCACGGATCTGAACCCGCACATTTTCATACATGTCAGGGTAATGCGGCCTGAGGGCCAATAGGAAACATTGTTACATTTTCAAATGCGGAGAGGAGCGTCACTAGGCTCCCGTATATAAGGGCATACAAAGCCTCAGAACCCGCTCTTATTCTGAATGTATCTCATCGAGAAGTCACGTCTACACGAGGTGCTACAGATGCACGTGGGTGCACAAGGGTAGGGTGCGTGTGAATATAGCTAGGCTCCTGACTAACTTAAAGTGGTGGGATTATTATAATAATGGGAATAGCTAGCCACCCATAACTATTCAAAATGTGAAATAAACTTCATTGATTAAGGAAAACTCGCAGTGTATTTTTAACTTGCCTCACCCACTAGAACCTGAGATTCAATAATTAAACATAGCTAGGAATGGAATACTCAACAACCGATGAGCAGCAATAGCCGAGGAAGAAGAACACTGCAACAGGCAACAACGACCCAAGGATCATCGATTTCCAGCTACAAAAGTCGCCCAACGACCGTTTCCCGTTGATTGTATCTTCATATTTGGGATGATCTGTCTTCAGTCAGGAAGTTGGCTTCGATGTGAAGAATGGACAAGCAGTTCAGTATCTTCTCAGGCAAATAAAGTATCTACAGGTATGACTTCTTCTCAGGAAAAGTAGAGTATAAGTATGACTTTATCCTTTTAAGAGCCAAAAATGATTGTTCTGAACAATTTGTAAGTGGCGTCTAAAAAAATATTCTAAGGGTAATGCCAACAGGTCCACATTTAGAGGGGGTGTTAAGGTTCAAACCCCTCCCCCAAAACTCCTGACAGTTTTGTTTATTTAAATTCATATCAAACCAATATGGGAGATTTTCCTTGGATAAGTCGAAGTAGTCTCGGTGTTTTGTCTGTAAGGTGGAATACCTTCATTCTGGTGAGTTTTTCCTATCTATATACTGTCTCCAAACAATTTTCTTGCCCTCATAATGTCTATATATTACGGAGTAGGTACATGGTAACTGTGTATTCACTATTAAGTTTAGATCTAGTTATGGAAATCCTCCCAAATTTTGTTCTGAGTATGGGCATGAATGTCAACGTATGGAAACATTGGGAAGTAACCGCTCTTTTCCTAGAAATTTACTCATGTCGATTGGTACATCACTAATCCCATAATACTTCTAAAGTGCTGCGGTGTGTACGCATTCGCTTGGGAAGATTGGTCCCAAACTTGTTTCATATGATCCTTGGAGTTTTGCTGTGCGCTCAGAAATAACGTCTGGTGAACAATCTTTAAGTTTACTGAAAGCTATGGAGCCTTAACACTATTTTATACTTTTTCTTTCTCCTAGTTAATTCCGTGCGTAACCTGTTAAGTATTGGAACAGAAAAGCATCGATTCAAAATTTTTCCCTACCAGTCAAAAGAACTTCAATCTGTTTCGTCATCAGCATGAATCCATATCAGTATCTCCATTGATTTTTGTTTGCAATAGTTGACCATACCACGAACTAAGGTGATGAAACCTATAAGTAATTTGTATAAACCATGAATTATTTCAGTATCTGTGTTTGCAACTTAACATTTACATTCTTAAATCTCTGAAGTATATCACTCCGAGCTATTATGAACACGCTTCTAGTTTTCTGAACTGATTCAGTAAGCCTGAAACCTCATTTTGCACCAGTGGTTTCTTTTCTTATTGGTAACATTAGGAGAGCCTTGATAATGCTCTCTCAATTTTCATTCTACGCTTATACACGCGTCCACTCTTGCTGACCAACGCGTTTTGATAAACTTTTTTTTTTGATTTGCTTCTGGTTCCATGAAAGAAGAAAGTAGCGTCCAGCGCAGTGTAGAACCACAGAACAAATTATAAATGTTTTGCACTAGAGTGAAGAATGAGCATGCTTCCTGACAACCCAGGTGTTTTGTTGGTCTGGGTGCTTAGTTGGTTGGGCGCTGGCCTTCTGATCCCAAGATTGCGGGTTCAAACCCGGCCCAGACTGACGGTTTTTAAGTGTGCTTAAAAGTGATAGTCCCATGGCAGTAGATTTAATAACATGTAAAAGAACTGCGGGACGAAATTCCAGCACACCGGCGGTGCTGATATGACCCTGGCAATTGACAGCTCGTTAACAAACAAATATTTATTTATTTTCCTGTCGAGCTTGCAGAACAAGGTACATAATGTGCTTTCTAATTTTGTTCTGTAAACCTCTGAAGGCTCCGGTTTACACTGTCGTGTTTGACCTTTGCAGTTGGTAATGTCAATGGAGTAGACATAATTTTAGTACATCTTCAGCTATGTTTTCAGACTTGTGTTCTGGGTTTGGCAAAAACATGTTGAAACGTTCAGCACACTACCACCCATTTTCTTTAACATACCGTAGGTAATATAAAAAATCTGATGTGTTACACTCACATGACTTTCTCTACTCTTGTACAATCTAATATTACAAACGCCTATTCTCCATATGGTTCATGTTAATCGAGATGCAAGGGGAATATGGTAGGTTTTAAGCGATAGTCAAATATTTTAACGCTGGTTGCTATGTGGCGCATTCCATTCTCTTTGCATGTCAGGACATAAAAAAAATGAATAACGTATTTGAGAAAAAGTATAAGTATTGGAAAATTTAAGGAAATAACAAGCAATATCTCGAAAACGGTTCACTCAACAAAAGAAATGTATATGACATAAGTTGTGTATTTTGACGCGATCTACATTTTATGTGGTTTACCAGTTATGCAAATGTGGTTCACAATGAAGAATACTTTTGGAGACATTCCCAGAAAATTCGAGATATACATTTCATTTCTCATGACATTATCTTTAACATATGATATTTTCATCAAAATCGTTAGAGCCATTTTTGAGAAAATTAAAATTTTCGAAAAATTTTCCATGTAAAGGGTAGTCTGGAGTGGGGGGATTTTCTTGAAAACCTTCGTGTCGCATCTCTGGAAGATACTGAACCTAAATACCAAGTTTGGTGCTTATCCGACTGTTCGTTTTTGAGTTATGCTGTTCACAGACACACACACAGACACACACACACACACAGACACACACACGGACATGTTTCCAAAAATGCTTTTTTTGGATTCAGGAGATCTCAAAACATGTATTTCCGGTGAAATCTCCGTATCGAATTTTTGGGTGGAATGCAATACTTCCCCTACTTACTATACGTAGTAGAGAAAGTAAAAATGAATAACGAATTTGAGAAAAAGTATAAGTATTGGAAAATTTAAGGAAATAACAAGCAATATCTCGAAAACGGTTCACTCAACAAAAGAAATGTATATGACATAAGTTGTGTATTTTAACGCGATCTACATTTTTTGTGTAGTAAAATTTTGTCTATCTCTTATGGTTTACCAGTTATGCAAAAATCGTTCATAATGAAGAATACTTTTGGAGACATTCCCAGAAATTTCGAGATATACATTTCATTTCTCATGACATTATCTTAAACATATGATATTTTCATCAAAATCGTTAGAGCCATTTTTGAGAAAATTAAAATTTTCGAATAATGTTCCATGTAAAGGGTAGTCTGGGGTGGGGGGGATTTTCTTGAAAATCTTCGTGTCGCATCTCTGGAAGATATTGAACGTAAATACCAAGTTTGGTGTTTATCCGACTGTTAGTTTTTGAGTTATGCTGTTCACAGACACACACAGACACACACACACACACACACACACACACACACACACACACACAGACACACACACGGACATGTTTCCAAAAATGCTTTTTTTGGATTCAGGAGGTCTCAAAACATGTATTTCCGGTGAAATCTCGGTATCGAATTTTTGGGTGGAATGCAATACTTCCCCTACTTACTATACGTAGTAGAGAAAGTAAAAATGAATAACGAATTTGAGAAAAAGTATAAGTATTGGAAAATTTAAGGGAATAACAAGCAATATCTCGCAAACGGTTCACTCAACAAAAGAAATGTATATGACATAAATTGTGTATTTTAACGCGATCTACATTTTTCGTGTAGTAAAATTTTGTCTATCTCTTATGGTTTACCAGTTATGAAAAAGTCGTTCATAATGAAGAATACTTTTGGAGACATTCCCAGAAAATTCGAGATATACATTTTATTTCTCATGACAATATCTTAAACATATGATATTTTAATCAAAATCGTTAGAGCCGTTTTTGAGAAAATTAAAATTTTCTAAAAATGTTCCATGTAAAGGGTAGTCTGGGTTGGGGGATTTTCTTGAAAACCTTCGTGTCGCATCTACGGAAGATACTGAACCCAAATACCAAGTTTGGTGTTTATCCGACTCTTCGTTTTTGAGTTATGCTGTTCACAGACACACAGACAAACACACAGACACACGGACACACAGACAGACACACACACGGACATGTTTCCAAAAATGCTTTTTTTGGATTCAGTGAGTCTCAAAACATGTATTTCCGGTGAAATCTCGGTACCGAAATTTTGGGTGGAATACAATACTTCCCCTACTTGCTATACGTAGTAGAGAAAGTAAAAATCTGATGTGTTACACTCACATGACTTTCTCTACTCTGGTACAATCTATTTTTACAAACGCCTATTCTCCATATGCTTCATGTTAATCGAGATATCGAGATGTCAATCTTATTACTAATTTTCTTGTAGATGCAAGGGGAATATAGTAGGTTATAAACGATAGTCAAATATTTTAACGCTGGTTGCTATATGGCGCATTCCATTCTCTTTGCATGTCCAGGACATAAAAAAAATGAATAACGAATTTGAGAAAAAGTATAAGTATTGGAAAATTTAAGGGAATAACAAGCCATATCTCGAAAACGGTTCACTCAACAAAAGAAATGTATATGACATAAGTTGTGTATTTTAACGCGATCTACATTTTTTGTGTAGTAAAATTCTGTCTATCTCTTATGGTTTACCAGTTATGTAAAAGTCGTTCACAATGAAGAATACTTTTGGAGACATTCCCAGAAAATTCGAGTAATACATTTCATTTCTCATGACATTATCTTAAACATATGATATTTTCATCAAAATCGTTAGAGCCATTTTTGAGAAAATTAAAATTTTGGAAAAATGTTCCATGTAAAGGGTAGTCTGGGGTAGGGGGATTTGCTTGAAAACCTTCATGTCGCATCTCTGGAAGATACTGAACGTAAATACCAAGCTTGGTGTTTATCCGACTGTTAGTTTTTGAGTTATGCTGTTCACAGACACACACACAGACACACACACACACAGACACACACACAGACACACACACACACAGACACACACACGGACATGTTTCCAAAAATGCTTTTTTTGGATTCAGGAGGTCTCAAAACATTTTTTCCGGTGAAATCTCGGTATCGAATTTTTGGGTGGAATGCAATACTTCCCCTACTTACTATACGTAGTAGAGAAAGTAAAAATGAATAACGAATTTGAGAAAAAGTATAAGTATTGGAAAATTTAAGGAAATAACAAGCAATATCTCGAAAACGGTACACTCAACAAAAGAAATGTATATGACATAAGTTGTGTATTTTAACGTGATCTACATTTTTTGTGTAGTAAAATTCTGTCTATCTCTTACGGTTTACCAGTTATGCAAAAGTCGTTCACAATGAAGCATACTTTTGGAGACATTCCCAGAAAATTCGAGATATACATTTCATTTGTCATAAAAATATCTTAAACATATGATATTTTAATAAAAATCGTTAGAGCCATTTTTGAGAAAATTAAAATTTTCGAAAAATGTTCCATGTAAAGGGTAGTCTGGGGTGGGGGGATTTTCTTGAAAACCTTCCTGTCGCATCTCTGGAAGATACTGAACCTAAATACCAAGTTTGGTGTTTATCCGACTGTTCGTTTTTGAGTTATGCTGTTCACAGACACACACACACACACACAGACACACACACGAACATGTTTCCAAAAATGCTTTTTTTGGATTCAGGAGGTCTCAAAACATGTATTTCCGGTGAAATCTCGGTATCGAAGTTTTGGGTGGAATGCAATACTTCCCCTACTTACCATACGTAGTAGAGAAAGTAAAAATGAATAACGAATTTGAGAAATAGTATAAGTATTGGAAAATTTAAGGGAATAACAAGCAATATCTCGAAAATGGTTCACTCAACAAAAAAAAATGTATATGACATAAGTTGTGTATTTTAATGCGATCTACATTTTTTGTGTAGTAAAATTTTGTGTATCTCTTATGGTTTACCAGTTATGCAAAAGTCGTTCACAATGAAGAATACTTTTGGAGACATTCCCAGAAAATTCGAGATATACATTTCATTTGTCATGAGAATATCTTAAACATATGATACTTTAATAAAAATCGTTAGAGCCATTTTTGAGAAAATTAAAATTTTCGAAAAATGTTCCATGTAAAGGGTAGTCTGGGGTGGGGGGATTTTCTTGAAAACCTTCGTGTCGCATCTCTGGAAGATACTGAACCTAAATACCAAGTTTGGTGTTTAGACTGTTCGTTTCTGAGTTATGCTGTTCACACACACACACACACACACACACACACACGGACATGTTTCCAAAAATGCTTATTTTGGATTCAGAGGGTTTCAAAACATGTATTTCCGGTGAAATCTCGGTATCGAATTTTTGGGTGGAATACAATACTTCCCCTACTTACTATACGTAGTAGAGAAAGTAAAAATAAATGATCAATATGTGAAATGTCCGCATTGGAATCTACTATTGTAGAGAAATGTTTGGCCTATGTGATACTACTGATGACAATTCCTTCACTCGCCCAGAAAACAGTTCTGTTATTTCATCACAATAGTCCACTACCACTGACCAGCAAAGTTGAATTGTTTCTAAAATAAAATGTCACTCCATTTCGTCTGCTTATGTCTAAACCAAGGGTGACGAAAACGACTTCCTTCCGCCAGTCACCAAATACACACACACTGTATCACTCAGCAGCATGTGAAAAACAAAGGGATGGTTGCAGAGAAGGAACGAGTCAAAATGACTCGCGAGTCACGTTTTCATTACCTCTGGTCTAAACTACGCATGATTCCACCATGACCTAAACGTTTACGCAATAATAGGCGATACGTAACGGAGTCAAGTATTACTGCAATGAATTATTACGACTTACGTAATGGAACATGAGGTATTATATGAGTAGTCCTAATTTGAGCACTTTACATAACCCTATGGTATTAGCTTTGGTTTTATTTTTACTTTCTCTACTACGTATAGTAAGTAGGGGAAGTATTGCATTCCACCCAAAAATTCGATACCGAGATTTTACCGGAAATACATGTTTTGAGACCCACTGAATCCAAAAAAAGCATTTTTGGAAACATGTCCGTGTGTGTGTCTGTGTGTGTGTGTGTGTGTCTGTGTGTGTGTGTGTGTGTCTGTGAACAGCATAACTCAAAAACTAACAGTCGGATAAACACCAAACTTGGTATTTAAGTTCAGTATCTTCCAGAGATGCGACACGAAGGTTTTCAAGAAAATCCTCCCACCCCAGACTACCCTTTACATGGAACATTTTTCGAAAATTTTAATTTTCTCAAAAATGGCTCTAACGATTTTGATGAAAATATCATATGTTTAAGATAATGTCATGAGAAATGAAATGTATATCTCGAATTTTCTGGGAATGTCTCCAAAAGTATTCTTCATTGTGAACGACTTTTGCATAACTGGTAAACCGTAAGAGATAGACAGAATTTTACTACACAAAAAATGTAGATCGCGTTAAAATACACAATTTATGTCATATACATTTCTTTTGTTGAGTGAACCGTTTTCGAGATATTGCTTGTTATTTCCTTAAATTTTTCAATACTTATACTTTTTCTCAAATTCGTTATTCATTTTTTTATGTCCTGGACATGCAAAGAGAATGAAATGCGCCACATAGCAACCAGCGTTAAAATATTTGACTATCGCTTATAACCTACCATATTCCGCTTGCATCTACAAGAAAATTACCAATAAGATTGACATCTCGATATCTCGATTAACATGAAGCATATGGAGAATAGGCGTTTGTAAAAATAGATTGTACAAGAGTAGAGAAAGTCATGTGAGTGTAACACATCAGATTTTTAAAATAGAGTTGAAAGTTGTTACACTGCATCACTAAAATGTTCTTACTTGAACGCGTTTCGGGAGACGGTTTGCTCCCATCGTCAGCATGTTTTCAACTGATTTTGCCGATGGTCTGGTGAGTGTGTGTGGCTAGCGGTGTTCTCTGGTGCTGGGCTGATGAACCTCCAAAGGCTGCTGGGTGGCGGCAGTTCGAAATTCAAACCATGAAATCACTCCAAACATAAAACTTAAAACCGATCAACAACAGCAATGAATTGCACATCTGGAGAAAAATGCATATCGTCAAACACAGGAATCACCTAGTGACTTTCAAACTGCCACGCACATTCCCCAGACAATAACCGGCAAAATCAGTTGAAAACATGCTGACGATGGGAGCAAACCGTCTCCCGAAACGCGTTCAAGTAAGAACAGTTTAGTGATGTAGTGTAACCTTCAACTCTCTTTATTTTAAATTATGACACATCACTGTTACTAGCTTCTAAATCTTCAAAATTAATTAATACTTTGGTTTCATATTTTATTTTTTATCCTGTACTTACTTTACTTATGATTTGTACTTTTTGTGCACATTTTCCACACACATCTTTTTGACACTTATCACAATCATTGGTCTTGTTTTCTTTACATACACTGATCTGGCATTTCCTCCGTCTTTTGTTTGGTGGTGAACCTGTTGTCTCTTCTGATTTTTTCCCTTTCCTTGCTTAGTTCAGTTACAAGCTGAAGGATGAACGTCTTTCTTTTCACCTTTGTATCCCTTACTTGATTGTAAACGAGCCACGTATTGATAGCAGCAATGTCCAATACATTATAGAAAACATGCATTGCTCTATCACATCTATCCCATATTTAGTAACGTTGTAGAAAGCCACAGTTTCTCCTTTCTTTCTTTGCTCACCGCTACTTCAGCATATAGCGCGCTAAGAAGAATCTCGTTCTTATTTTTCTTTGCTTGATAAACTGTCAGGGTGCAGTCTGTGTTGCCAGTGTGTCGCAAGATGGCGTTGGAGTATAATTTAGCAGTGGTTTTCTTTAACTATCGGGCATCTCACGGCGAATTTTACTTAATGTCTCTACCAATGAGTTTTCGTTGCTTAGAGCTTTTTGGCAAGTTGAAGAAAGGTGAAGAAATTGTGTTGTCACACTTCTTCCTTGCTTTATAATTGTTCGCCCAGAGTTTGTGTCTCAGGTTGGCTCACCCTTACCCAGGTATGGGAAGGCACTGCTGATATATTTTAATGCTACGTCAGCAGCAGTCCAGAATTTCAGTCCGTATTTGTCAGGCTTATTAAGCATAAATTGCGTAAACCTGGAAGCAACTTCACTTGGGCAGTAATAGCGAAGACAGTTTCCCATAAACTTGTTCCAAATTTCCGAGACAAGGGCGAAGTCGGCAGACGTTCGCCCAGTGTTGATTTCTCGTCAAACCGGAGAAATCTCAGTAACTCTTGATACCTATCTCGAGACATTGTGTCCTTGAAGATAGCGGGCCCCCAAGAGCGCGACCAAAGATCATCCACAGACGTACCTTTTGTACATAGTTAATAATCTCCCCTCAGTTCCATCTCTGGCTACTGTGCCAATACTTGACTGTCCTGTACTTGAGTCTCACTCTGGTGAGACGCTTGAAACAAGAGCTCGGAGACATCAGTATTTCAAACTTCCATAGCCAACGAACTGTCACTATCGCTACAATCATCCTCATTAGTTTCTGACACAACTTCCTCATCTGCATTGGCCAAACTAATTTCAGATTCAACATCAGAATCCTCTAGAAAAATACGCAGCATCTCATCGTCGGAGAAGCCACGCTTAGGAAACATAATTCAAAGTGACCGTCCTCTACAAACAGCACTGCCTAAATAAGCTGACTGTGCAATAACAGTGAAATATTAACACAATGCACGAGTAAGGACCAAACAAGTTCCTAGAGTTCTATGAAACTTCTCCTAAACTTAAAATGTACAGGGGTCAAAATGACCCCTCTCGCTGTTCTAGGTAGCGAACTTAATAAATGTATTAAATATTAAAAAATGTGGTTATTGACATGGATCAGCTTTAAGACCAACGTAAATTAGTAAAAGTAGTGAAATTTGAAGAAAAAATCCAAACACCTGAAACACCGAATTACATTTGAATAGGGATCGTTTTGACCCCTTCCGCCATTCTAGTGTTAACATGAAACCTGAAGAATCGATTTAAAGAGCGGAAGCTGACTGTTGGATTCAGCCCCAAAATGTCGTTTGGCGATTGTTGCCCACAATAAAATTGTTGTCAACTTTTAAGCACAAAATATTCATGAAATCAAATCCAATGTGACACATTCACATGACCTTCTCTGCCCTCTAACATGAATAAGTGAGTATACAAACTATTATTTTAAAGCTTATTACTTTGTCCACCACGTACATAGTAGGTACAGAAGGTATTGCATTCCACCCAAAAATTCGATACCGGAATTTCATCGGATATATATGTTTTGAGGCCCCCTAAATCCAAAAAAGCATTTTTACAAAAAGTCTGTTTGTGTGTGTGTGTGTGTGTGTGTGAGAGAGAGAGATATAACAGCATGACTCAAAAACGAAAAGTCGGATAAATACCAAAGATGCGACACGAAGATTTTCAGGAAAATCCCCTACCCACAACTAACCTTTACATGGAGCATTTTTTGAAAATTTTTATTTTCCAAAAAACGGCTCTAACGATTTTGATTAAAATACTATATATTAAAGATATTTACATGTCAAATACAATGTATATTTTGAAATTTCTGGTAATAGCCTTTTAAGTCCTCTTCATTTGGAAGGAATTTTACTAGTATAACTGGTAAATGATAAGCGATAGACGAAAACGTACTACATAAAAAAGAAGTAGATCTTTTTAAAACACACAATCTATTTAAAATAATTTTTTATGGCAAAAGCCATTTCTGAGATATACGGTTATATAAGGTTTGAATTGTTCATTTCTTGATCATTGTTTAAATTCCTTTCAGCATTCAGTTGTTTCTCGCGATTGGATGAAAACAGTATGGAATTTTAAGGCCAGAATATAGCGTCCAGTTCTTAAACATTTGACTATCGCTGTTCTCTTTGTATCTATAACAAAATGTGTAATGTAGCTATTTCTGCAATTAAAATGTAGTGGATATAATAATAAGCTTTAGTAAGAATAGTTAGTGTAATAAACGATAGACTAGGGTAGAGAAAGTTATGTGAATGTGTCGCATCAGAATTTTGTTTTCTATCTACTTAATTTTAATCCAAGCAAGCCACTGCAGAATAGCTACATTACACATTTCGTCATAAGTACAAAGAGAACAGCGATAGTCAAATGTTTAAGATCTGGACGCTGTATGGTAGCCATAAAATCCATACATGCAGTCGCCAGAAGCAACTGAATGTTGACAAGACCAACTAATGAACAATTCCAACTTTTAATAACGGTTATCTCAGAAATGGCTTATGGCACAAACAAAAAAAAAAAAAAAAAAAAACTTATTTGAAATAAATTCCGTTTTAAAGAGATCTACATTTTTTGTGTAGTACGTTTTCGTCTATCGCTTAACGTTTACCAGTTATACAAGATTATACAAAAATGTCTTCCGGCTATTCCCAGAAAATTGAAGATATACATTTTATTTGTCTTGTAAATATCTTTAATATGTGGTATTTTAATCAAATTCTTAAGCAATGGTTTTAGAAAATAAAATTTTTTAAAAAGGTTGGGATGGAGGATTTTCTTGAAAAACTTCGTGTCGCATCTTTGGAAGGTACTGAACCTAAATACCAAGCTTGGCACTTATCCGACTTTTCGTTTTTGAGTTATGCTATTCACAGATACACACACACACGGATGTTTTTCTAAAAATGTTTTTTTTTGGGATTCGGGGGACATCAAAACATATATTGCCGGTGAAATCTCGGTATCGAATTTTTGAGTAGATTGCAACACCTCTACTTAATATGCAAATGGTAGAGAAAATAAAAAAATGGCACAAAATATGCCGCACCCTAAAGCTTCCGCCCATAGACCCGTGCCTAGTAGGCTATAAATAAATTCACCTCTGTTTACTATAGATAAGTAGTAGAGATAGTGTACTTTATTCCACTCTTTGCGGAAAAACGCGGAGAAAAGTAAAGGCAAGTAGTAGAATGGCAGTTTGATTTGTCATAACATCGTCTCGCAGTATATTGCGTTCCACGAAACGTTAAACATACCAAGTTAAAGTATATTCAGTTCACATAAACTACGAGCTTTAAGCCTGGGAAGCTTTGATGTTCATCGCTATACCAAATTTCGTGGATATATGTCACAGACACGTAGCTACGTACATTTTCACTATTACATGACCTTTGATATTACATTGGATTACTGTGCCGGGCAGTAAGGGAATTAAGCACCTAATCCTGTCATCAGGGACATATAATTTGTCACAACTAGCTCTTGTGGCAAAATGCAATATTAACGATCGTAAGGTTTGTGCAAGCTTGTTTATTTATTGTGCAAACAAATGGCGCGCATCTACTAAATAAGACACACAACTGATTCTCAGGGATTAGTCTTGTGGAAAGTTGCATAATAGTGTTACATCTGCATGGGTGAACTCTGCGTTTTTCCAAAAAAGAGAAATTCACAAACGAGAAGGAGCGAATATTGCTTGCCTTGCGTTTTAAGGATATTTATAAAGCGGGGAGAAATTACAAATATTCGGTTACGTACATTTTGTTATTGTTGAGGGATTCAGATAATCTTAAAGACACCCTTAATGCCTTAAGAACCAGCGGTGCAAATAGATTTAAGAAATCAGTAAAGTTCATGTGCCGGGTATTATGTCTTTGATCCTACTGATAAAATCTTCATTCAGAATGTCAAATTCGGTCTTCATGGAGAACAAAAAAACTACTTTAACTTTCTCTACACCTACCAATTGATGGTAAAGGAAATTTAGATTTCACTCAGAAATTCGATATCGAGATTTCAGCAGAAATACACGTTTTGGGGTCCACTGAAGCGTAAAAAAGAATTTTTAGAAAAGGTTCGCGCATGCCCGCGAGTGTATGTGAAATTATAACTCAAAAGGGAAAAATTAGAAAAAAAAATGGTAGATTTCATATTTGAGTAAGACACTTTTTAAGCATGTCAGGGAGGATTATCAATAAAATTTTCATTTCCCAATCTGCCGTTTACATAGAAGCATTTTCGTTTTCAGTTTTCTCAGAAATGGCTTTAACGATTTGGATTAAAATACCATATGTTTAAGAGATTTGCACGACTGATAATACCTTGGATTGCCACTTCCTATTCTGAATGAATTTTGTATAATTATGTATTATTGGTAAGCCATAAGGGATAGAAAAAGCTTACTGCACGTAAAATGTAAAGCTAATCAAAATTATACAATTTATGCCAGGTAACTTTTTCTGTAACATACTGTTTTCGAAATATTTGTTGTTAAGTATTTTAAGTTTTCCCAGATTCAATTGTTATGCGGCATCTATAAAACATCTTACTCGATTCTTTGCCCCCCTCGAATGGGCACCTTAATAACAAAAACTCGCTTATCATATAAGGTCAGTTGTATTTTGTTTAGCATATCGTGCATGCAACCAAGAGAAACACATTTGTTTTTGTTTTATTTAGATTAATGTTATAATACTTAAAGTATTATGTAAACCTATAACGAATATATAAAGCTGTGTGAGTGTGACGCATCAGTTATTTTCTAAATATGAAGTAAATGGCATACGAACGATAAATTGCGCATTCAATCTAAAGCTCCCATGTTGCCATTAAAGAGTTCTAGCAGTTAGCTCGTTGATGCGTATCGGCCTAGTTGGCGCAACTGGTAAAATGCTAGCTTTCTTTTCACAAGACTATAGGCTCGATCCCAACCCAGGAAATGTTATGTGAGGTAAAAATGCATATCACGGAGGGGCTCCAGAATCGGGGCAGAGCACCGCAACTAGGTCGTAAGAACCTGTGATCCCTGGGAGAGAGGGATCAGGGAGAGACGCTAAGGACGACCAGATCCGGATGCCGCGAGCGCAAGTATGGACGGTACGTTTTCAGTTTGAACACATCCGACGCCGCCTGACCCTACCCGCAAGCAATCAACCCACGGCAGTCCCATATAAGTTGGAGCCCACTCGGTGGAGATATCTAACTGAGAGTCCCACAGCGACGCCAGGGAAGAAACTTCTACAGAGCGCAAGCCACCGCCTAGCCGCAAGCGTCGAACATCGTCGCCTGGTCCTACAACCATGAAAT
The DNA here is from genome assembly GCA_030765065.1 of Deroplatys truncata. NCBI lineage: Eukaryota > Metazoa > Arthropoda > Insecta > Mantodea > Mantidae > Deroplatys > Deroplatys truncata. The sequence continues at coordinate 52,817,632 of CM060982.1, forward strand.
AGATAGGAAAGATGATGGGTGCAGGAAATGAGGGGCAGAAAAGTCGTAGTAAAAGATGAAGTCCCGCATTTGCCTGCCGACCCGAAAAGCCCATGGGCCAGAGTGGGCGATCGCTGAGATCGAACCCGGAACCTCTCAAATGCGGCCAAAGACGTTACCCCCCTTAGCCATCCCGTTCGATCCTAATGTGAGAAGTGTATTTACTGGCATATTGGCAAAATTTCGCCACCTAGCGATATGATATCCGGACACCTGGCTGAAAATGACGTACAAGTTCGTGGCACCCTCCATCGGTAATGCTGGAAGTCAATATGGTGTTGGCCCAGCCTTAGCCTTGATGACAGCGTTCACTCTCGTAGGCATACTTTCAATCAGGTGCTGGAAAGTTTCTTGGGGAATAGCAGCCCATTCTTCAAGGAGTGCGGCACTGAGGAGAGGTATCGATGTAGGTCGGTGAGGCCTGGCACGAAGTCGGCGTTCTAAAACATTCCAAAGGTGTTCTATAGGATTCAAGTCAGGACTCTGTGCAGGCCAGTCCGTTACAGGGATGTTATTGTCGTGTAATCACTCCGCCACAGCCCGTGCAGTATGAACAGGTGCTCGATCGTGTTGAAAGATGCAATCGCCATCCCCGAATTGCTCTTCAACGTTGGGAAGCAAGAAGGTGCTTAAAATATCAATGTAGGTCTGCGCTATGATCGTACCACGCAAAACAACAAGGGGTGCAAGCCCCTCCAGAAAAAACACGACCACACCATAACACCAACACCTCCGAATTTCACTGTTGACACTACACATGTTGGCAGATGACGTTCACCGGGCATTCGCCATACCCACACCCTGCCATTGGATTGCCACATTGTGTATGGTGATTCGTTACTCCACACAACGTTTTGCCACTGTTCAATCGTGTAATGTTGACGCTCCTTACACCAAGCGAGGCGTCGTTTGGCATTTTCCTGCGTGATGCGTAGCTTATGAGCAGTCGCTCGACCATGGAATCCAAGGTTTCTCACCTCACGCCTGTCATAGTACTTGGAGTGCATCCTGATGCAGTTTGGAATTCCTGTGTGATGGTCTGGATAAAGTCTGCCTATTATTCTTTACGACTCTCTTCAAATGTTGGCGGTCTCTGTCAGTCAACAGATGAGGTCGGCCTGTACGATTTTGTGTTGTACATGTCCCTTCACGTTTCCACTTCACTATCACATCAGAAACAGTGGAGCTAGGGATGTTTAGAAGTGTGAAAATCTCGCGTACAGACTTCTGACACAAGTGACACCCAATCACCTGACCACATTCGAAGTCCGTGAGTTCCACGGAGCGTCCCAGTCTGCTGTTTCACGATGTCTAATGACTACTGAAGTCGCGGATAATGAGTACCAGGCAGTAGGTGGCAGCACAATGCACCTAAGTTGAAAAACGTATGTTTGTGGGGGTGTCCGGATACTTTTGATCACATAGTGTATCTCAACCTCAACTTCACGTTTCAGTTTCTTGGTATGTAATTGGCCTATTGTGATGCAATAAACACCATTCGTTATTTTTCATGTTATCAACTGAACACAAATTAATACTAATTTTTCGTTATAAAACACAAGTTTGTGTCTAATCACACACTTTAATGACTATATCCCGTATCTTTTACCTGAGAAGGTCGTTTTTCAATTCCTATTTTTATTTCTTTCTCTACTACATATAGTAACCGAGCGGCATGGCTCAGGCGGTTATGTCTGTGGTCCGCATTCGGGAGGTCCCGGGATCGATCCCCGGCGACCGCCCACTCTGTCCCATAGGCTTTACGTGGTTTATCCGGGTCGCCAAGCGAATGCTTCCTCTCATTTCCTGTACCCATCATCTTCCTTGTCATCTGTTTCAGGGTTGTAGGACCAGGCGACGGTGTTCGGTAGGTTGCTCCTGGGTGGTGACTTGCGCTCTGTAAAGGTTTCTTCCCTGGCGTCGGTCAGTTAGATCTATCCTCAGCGTGGAGCTCCGCTCCCGGGGACCCTGGAGGTTGATGGCTTGCGGGCAGGGACCGTGCGACGTCGGATGCGTTCCATCTGGAAACGTTAGGGACCCCACCCATGATTGCCACAGTCGGCATCCGGACCTGGTCGCCCTTCGGGTCTCTCCCCTCATCCCTCCCTCCCAGGAGACACGTTCGAAGCACAATGGGCCGACTGGCCTGCGTGCGGGGCTCTGGCGCGGTTCCGGAACCCTCCGTGATATGTACCTTCACCTTTACTACGTATAGTAAGTAGGGGAGTATTGCATTCCACCCAAACATTCGATACACGTTTTCGATACATTCGAAATTCGGAAATACATGTTGTGAGCCCCCCAAAAACGAAAAGTCGGATAAATACCAAACTTGGTATTTGAGTTTAATATCTCCCAAAGATGCGACGAGGATTTTCAACAAAATCCTGCATCCCAAACTATGCTTTAAGGGAATGTTTTTCAAAATTTTGATTTTCTAAAAATGGCTCTAACAATTTTGATTAAAATGCCATATATGAAACATACAGGGTGAACCATTTAAGTTGAGGCTGTACAAATCTCCAAAACTAAGCGTTGTAGAAAGAAATGTGTTTAATAAAAGTTGCTTGATATTATGGGGGAAAGTAAATGCCATTAGTCGTGTTTTATTTGGAGGATGTTATGATGGTAATTTTAGGGTCAATTTAATTTTTTTTAAATGGGACCTACATTTTGTAAGTTGTTTTTTCATTAGAAAATAGTTTATAAAAAGGGATAAGGAAACAAAATAAAAAATGTTGGTTCCCACTTACGAAACGTAACTTGACCCTCAAATGACCATCCATGAATGGTCCAACAATTCATTGTGAGTTGTTCATACAGCCATTCAGGATTTTCGTTGTTATTTACATTGGTGCAAGAACAATTGCAAAGTGTTTTATACAAATATTGTTTAGTTTTTTTATGAGGATTGAGAAAACATAAAACAAGGTAGGTTCCTATTAAAAAACTTAAATCTACCCTAAAATGACCATCATAATGTCCTCCAAATAAAACACGACTAATGGCGTTTACTTTCCCCCACAATATCAAGCAACTTTTATAAAAGACATTTCTTTCTACAACACTTAGTTTCGGAGATATTGTGCAATCTGAACTTAAATGGTCCACCCTGGACAAATAAAATGTATATCTTGAATATTCAGGGAATAGCGTATGAAGTCCTCTTCATTTTAAAGTAATTTTGTATAATCTTGTATAACTGGTAAACGTTAAGCGATAGACGAAAATGTAGTACACAAAAATGTAGATCACTTTAAAACACACAATTAATTTCATATATGTTATTTTGTAGCATATGCCGTTTCTGAGATATCCGTTATTAAAGGTTCGAATTATTAGTTTCATGGTCATTCTCTTAAAGTCCTTTCAAAATTCAGTTGTTTCTCGCGATTCCGTTGAAACATATGGAATTTTAAGGCCAGCATATAGCGTCCAGTTCTTAAATTTTTGACTATCACTGCTCCCTTTATAACTATAACGAAATGTGTTATTTAGCCATTTCTGCAAAAGTTTATTCGGATTAAAATGTGGTGAATAGAGAAATAAGCTTGAGTAAGAATAATTTGAATATCCACCAATACACGATAGAGGCAGAGAAAGTCATGTGAATGTATCACTTCAGAAATTTTTTTCAAACTAATTTGCCGTGCAAGTTTTAAGTGACTAACTCTGCATAGCTTTGAATTAATTCTGTACAGGTTGCACAACATTACGAGAAACAAAATAATGCTGACTTGGCACTTCAAAATAAAACCGTATGATGAGGGTGGTTTAACTAGAACTAAATTTTGAATGTGGTACTATGCGTTTGGATGTTATACAAAATATGCAAAACTCATTCTGAATGAAGATGACTTCACAGGCTATTCGCCAACAGTTCAGTACATGCATTTTGCTATTCACGCAAATATCTTAAACACACGGTAATTTATTCAAAACCTTTAGAGCCAGTTTTGAGAAGATAAAAAAATATATAATGTTTTGTACGTAGAGGGTAGGTAGTTTTTGATGGGGGCTTTCTTGAACATCTTCGCGTTGCATTCTTGGAAGATGCTGAATTTAGATAGCAAGTTTGGTATTTATGAAACTTTTAATTTTTGAGTTATACAGTTCTGTTTCTATCACATAACCTTTCTCTAAAATTTTTTGGGATTTAAGGAATATCTAAACATGTATTTTTAATGAAATCTCGATGTCGAATTAGTGGGGAACAATACTTCCTTTACCTACCATAGATACTTGGTAGAGTTAGCGAGGGGCTATGTGTAGTCGACTTTACAAAATAATTTGTTCAGAAAATATTTGGTACTTCTTACTATAAAGGCTGGTTTACAGCAGCCGAGAACGGTAACCACAACGAGCACGACAAAGTTGAAATACATGTATTTTAATGGGAGCGTTCACAATCGATGGGAAGCTTACCCGGGCCGCGGAAACGGGAAAGATTTGGCCAACTTTCTCATTCTGTTCCCGGGGACAGCAAATTAGATACATATTGTGCGTATTAGACTCTTCATTGTAGACATTATTCTAGGCGGCCGTGACATGCAGCCGCTAGAGCTCTCTCTAGTCGCAAGCTGGAAACATGAAACTAGAGGAAATCCTCCATATGTGCATCCTAACCTCAGATCCTGACATCTGCATATCCATTCAGCGTTGGCTCTGCTAGTGTAAGGGGCATCTGTAATTTGTTTATATACAATTCAAAACTGACTTTTATTCGATAAACAGCAGCAAAAGCGGTAGAAATTAACAAAGAACAACAAAAAACTTTAATATACGTATTAAGTAAAGAAATGAAAGCTTGGTACGACTAGAGAAATCGAAAATCTAATGAATCTCCATTTAGATAATGTTTACTCTATCGAATTTTGACGTTGGCTAACCGCATCCTTTTGACTGAATTGGAAGTAGGTGAAAATATATCACTGATCAGTTAAAAACAAATGAAATCCCAATTAGCAAAATAGATTTTTCATTTTGAGATCGATATGCATTCCCGATCTCCTTACCGGGCTATTGTGAACTAAAATCTTTTGCGCTGCATTGCTTCCCGTTTTGGTTACCGTTCTCGGGCTATTATAAACCAACCTTAAATGCTACTTGCTGTTTATAGTTTGTATGTAGTATTTCAGAAGGGGTTTTATGCTCACAGTAAAATAAAATAAAATAAAATAGACTTAATTTTTGACTGGTTACAGAAAGATTTTAGTGTACGATGAAATACATGCGTTAATTTAAATTTCTGTGCACATATTCCCGAAACACTTCCTTTTAAAGCTTCTTTAGCACTTATTAAAGCAGCGTGCCATTTATAAGAATCTACCATCTTTGTTTTCTGGGAATAACGGTCTTTTTCTGTAGATTTTTGTAAAACATTCCACGCTAAAACATGTGAGTTCCAACGCTAAGCTCTGCCGTTTATCAACACGTTTTCTTCCAGTTGGGTTTGAAAAAGATAAGCACTATTTGTTCCTCACCATTTCAAGAGCTTCTCCAATTTATTTCATGCATACGTGTATACATGCCGGCTTCCGCCATCACACGTGCACAAAGCGCCATCGCTAATGAGACCTCATTACACCTACTTCCTGTTGCTCGCATGCGCAAAAATTTCCACGGATTGTTGTACATAACTGTATTTTTTTCTCTCTGAAAGTAAGAGGTGTTTTAAATGGCTCATATATTCGCTTGAAATTTCAGACGGTGTTAGAATAAATGGTTTTCTTTTTACAACGCTAACGCTGTAATGAGTTTGTTAAAAACAATGCAGATGCATGGAAAATAGCATATTCTTTTTATTCTGGTGATTTAATCGTGCTGAAGCGGATTTTGTCCATTTCTGTAAGCGGAAGAGAATGTTCTAGTGCAGAAATCTTTCTTATTGGGCTTATCCAATGTTAATGAAAAATGTTCTGCATCTAGCATTCAACAGTTTTGTACCTGTTAGATTTGAGAGACATCAAATAATAAAACTGATTAGTTTTTATTATATAAAATTAATACTTGAATATACTGATTAACTAGTATCCATACTAATATTTAATGTTATAATTATTTCACCTTTGAAAAGCACTGTACTTCCTGACGTAACTTAGGGCATTTAAACTGGTACCACTTTGGCACTATGCAAGAATAGCTAATTTTAAAGATTTTCAGGACCAATGGGTAAATGAGGCTTAAAATCGTTTAAACTTAGTTACTGTAGTAGGGAATTGCATATCTGTTGAAATCACCAAATTCCCTTTGATTTCGCTAAACTTTGGTTTAGAACCTAGCAAAATGATATACTACCTTAGGACTTTCAGTAACTACCCTTGTTTTCAATCCCTAACATACAAATCAACGCTCTTTGGCCTATCTAGACAAAAGTTTGTGCAGTTATAGTATAGAATTCAATAAAAGTATAGGCTACCTTACAACTCTAAAAAAATTACTTCCATTATATTTCTAACAGCTTATGTAGAAATCTGCATTGTTTACCTATTTGATTAATATATTTTGCAATCATAACTGTTGGCATTACATGGAGAAATATAATTAGGAACGATGTAATAAGAGTAAGAACACAATAGACGCAGAAAAGACCAGTAGTTATCAAACATGGAGATGGGCGGAACACATTATGAGACAAGACCCCAACCGATGGACCCACAGGTTAACGACATGAGAACCGAGCACGGGATAAAGAAATGTAGGCTCGTGGTGATACGAGCCCAAGAAGACATTCGGCAGCAGATGGACTACAGCAGCAAAATACAGAGGTAGATGACGACTTAGTCAAGACAGCAACCCAGAACATCAATACAAATGCGTCAGCCTTTTCAGAAGAATACCAGAATGGTAGTCTACTAGCAAGAGACAACAAGGAGAAAAGAAAAACGAAGGACTACAGAAATAGTACATGAACAAAAAGTGAAGGACTAAATGACCAGTGTACAGTATTGAAGTCAGCCAAACTACCAAGAGACAACAGGAAAAAAGAAAGTGAAGGACTACAGAAACAGTACATGAACAGAAATCTGATGTGTTACACTCACATGACTTTCTCTACCCTTGTGCAAACTATTTTCACAAACGCTTACTCTCCATCTACTTCATGTTAATCGCGATGTTAATCTTATTGTTAATTTTCCTGTAGGTGCAAGGGGAATTGGTAGGCTTTAAGCGATAGTCAAATATTTTAAGAGCTGTTGCTATGTGGAGCATTTCATTCTCTTTGCATGTCCAGGAAATTAAAAAAAAAAGAATAACGAATTCCTATTTGAGAAAAAGTATAAGGATTAGACAATTCAAACAAATGACAAGGAATATCTCGGAAATGGTTCACTCGAAAAAAAAATGTATATGACAAATTGTGTTTTAACTACATCTACATTTTTGTGCAGAAAAATTTTGCCCATCTCTTACGGTTTACCAGTTATGGAAAAACCATTCAGAAAGAAGAGGAGTTTTGGGGACATTCCCAGAAAATTCAAGATATGCATTTTATTTTCATGTAAATATCTTAAATATATGATATTTTAATAAAAATCGTTAGAGCTATTTTTTGAGAAAATCAAAATTTTCGAAAAATATCTAATGTAAAGGGTAGTCTGGGGTAGGAGGATTTTCTTGAAAATCTTCGCGTCGCATCTTTGAGAGATACTGAACCTAAATACCAAGTTTGGTATTTATCCAACTTTTGGTTTTTGAGTTATGCTGCTCACAGACACACATATCCACACAGACACACACTCAGATCTTTTTCTAAAAATGCTTCTTTTTGGATTCAGGGGCCTCAAAACATGTATTTCCGGTGAAATCTCGGTATCGAATTTTTGGGTGGAATACAATACTTACTCTACTTACTATACGTAGTAGAGAAAGTAAAAAGCGAAGGACTAAAGGATCAGTGTGTAGTGTTGAAGTCAGCCAAACTAGCAAGACACGACAGGAGAAAGGAAAAGAGAACAAACAGTGCATGAACAAACAGTTAAGGACTAAAGGATCAGTGTATAGTGTTGAAGTCAGCCAAACTAACAAGACACAACAGGAGAAAGGAAAAGAGAAGGACTAAAAATCCAGTGTATGAACAAACAGTGAAGGACTAAAGGATCAGTGTATAGTGTTGAAGTCAGCCAAAGTAACAAGACACAACAGGAGAAAAGAAAGTGATGGGCTACAGAAACAGTGCATAAACAAAAAGTGAAAGGCTAATGGATCAGTGTTGAAGCAGCCAAAATAGCAGTAGACAACAGGAGAAAAGAAAAGTGAAGGACTAAAGAACCATGTATGAACCAACAGCAAAGGACTAGAAGATCAGTGTATAATGTTTAAACGCATATATAGGACATAAGTAATAGACTAGTTTAAAAAAAAAAAGGAGGATTCTTCCTGGAATGGCTAACCGGGATCGTCAAACCAAGCCATCTCTCCATGGAGAGAGACCCATGTCCCTCGTGGACGTTATGGACTAATACAGAGTGAGCCAAAAGACTCCGAACCGCCTGCGCGGTGTTTTTTCCTGTCCGCGTCCTCGGCCGTCTGCCGCAATCTTAGAAAGGCGCGGATGATACCGTACAACATTTTTAAAACTACTTTTAAAGGCTTTACTTACCAACTTTAAACAGGAGATGCTGAAACTGGCCACCGTCGTTGTCCATAGATTTTTGGCACCTTTTAGGAAACTAGGAAGCAGCCAAAATGGTTCTAGCAGTTGCTGCCACAGTAGAATTTCCATGGTAACTGTGCGTCGGCTCTTTGGGAATCAAGTAATTAGATTTACACTGGTCTTATAGCTCAGTCGATAGAGCACCTGCCTTCGGTGCAAGGGGCCCCGGGTTCGATTTCCGACTGGTCTCGAGAAATGTTTCTTTAAGCAAGACGATTTCTCGGCATGCCCAGAGTCTGGTGTGTGAATGTGAATGCGCCAGTGTGGATGTTATCGGTAACCAATTCGACCATAATAACATTTGGATTGCCGCAGGGCAAACCCTGAGCACACGTGCCGAATCAGATACTTGTATGACAATCTAACTTACACTCAGGAAAACTTTATGACGCAAATATATGTGCCCCAAAATTAGCAAGACCTTAAAAAACAGTCATTCGAAAAATGGAGACAATCACATAAGGCCTTCAAAATCCACATATTTCTATGTCTATGACTACTTACTTTCTCTGGGGTATCTGCAGACAGGGTTTATTCAAATAGTCCACAAACCCGTGTACAATTCACATTATAGAGGTTGTTTGCCGATATGTATTGATAGACTGTCGTGTTAATTAATCCCATTTGTTTGTTAATATACATAAATTTGCTTAGTGTCTATAAAATTGTAACCGTCGGCGCCAGTTGAGAAAACTAAAAGTTTAACACTAATTGAAATTTTGAAAGATTTTATTTTAAGCAAGTATAATATTATATAATATTACACTGTAATGAACTATTGCTCTAAACCTACATTGCAGAGTTTTTTAATAGTCTATTGGGCCACCTTTGGCTTTAAAATACAGATTCAAAACACCCTGAACCGCAGGTAACAAACAAGCGGGAAGGAATCTCTCAGTAGCTTTTGTCTTGCACTAAGGTGATCATATTTTTTTCGATTTTTTCGGGAACACGCAGAAAATAGTCTTATCTTAAACTAAAATGAAAAATAAAAAATAATATTAATAATGATAACAGTACTACCTCGAAGTCTCATCCTCCTAAGCTCCAAGTGTCAGTTTTGTCATATTTATGTTAATGAGCATTAAAGAAAATACTTTATGTAGTGCACTGATATACTATAATTTTGAGAAGAATATAAACTCTGAAATATGAATTGGAATAACATAATTTTTTACTGCACCTTATTTACACTGAAGAGCTTGTCGCAGTGGCGTGATACTTTTCTGAAGAGTGTATTTTCTTCAGCATCCCACGGTTTGAAGCAAGTTTTTCACTAAACGCTGTGCTCACATTAATCCGAGATTTCTCTTCCGACCAGACGTAATTCATATTCGAAAATGCATTACATAAAAGGTTCAATAAATGTCTTCAGATAGTCATGGGGTATATTATTTTCTTTCAAGTGCATGAACACTTCACTCCATTTTATGCCAGATCACTTGTCTCTGAACCATTCACATTCTTTTTTCGATACATAACCCCGCAAATAACTAAATTCATCAAATAGTTCATCACGATTGACGGTTACTGTTTCCCGACACCGATAATATCTGTTCAACAGCATTATCAAAATTTTCCCTTAAGGGCACATTATCCAAGAGAAGGCAGCCTAAATGCGACAAATACTCATTGTGCTTATTCCAAGAATGCAAATAAGATAAAGAAGTGTCATAAAATTCTTCAGATATTTTGAAATAACCTTTCATTTCACAATTTTCTACTAGATCAGTTAGCAAATTCTTTACCATGTGCGGAATAAATCGTTCATCACGTCGCGATTGTAATTTTATTAAGAGATTTTGCACGCTAGTGCGGATTCTGTTGCGCATTTGTCATCACCTTCAATCACTTTAATTGTTTCATGGAAGAGTGCAGCGTGAGAATGAGCAAAGCTAAGCCATAGCTCAGCCTCACTGTTTTCGAAGAACTGTTTCAGTATTTTAGGGCACTGTGATTATGACACGAAGAAAGATTTCAGTGATGGATACAGTTTCAATATTCTTTACAAGACTGGAAGTAATGACAACCACCTTACATTAGCATAACCAAATATTTGCTTGAACTCTTGTCCAACGAAATCGTAGAAATCTTTCAAACGTTCGTTATGCACCGTATAGATGTGAAAATATCCAAATATTTTCGTAACAAGCACTTCGATATCTATAGGCATAGAATCAAACGCTGTTTTTACGCAATTATGTATTATATGGGCATTGCAGCCAAGACCCATTATATATTTTCTATTTAACTCAGACTTAATTTTAGTTATTACATTTTCTTTACCCTTTCTCAGCACCTCCGAAGTTAGAGTTCGTATTGTCTGCTGATAGTCCTACCACCTTTTTGCCTAAGTCAAAATTATCAATTGCTTTCAATACTTGTGCAGATAATATATCGGTAGTGTCTCGTGGGATTTCAATGAAAGTAATAAGTTTTTTCTTAATTAGGATTTGTAAGTCATAAGCTCGATAACAACACACTAAAATAGGAAGTAGCTTTACAAATTTATGATTAGATGTATCGTAAGACACAGTTACGCAGTTGACATATTTAAGATAATTTTTTAGTTCATCGATAGTCAATGGGGCAAAAACGCTTTGTTCTTGAATAGCTAAATTGTTTCGTTGCACATTCTTTCTGTAGTGCTGTCGTACAATCCTTACTACGAAAGCTATGGTTGTGAAGTACAGGGTGATATGTGTACGTTCCTTCGTAAAGAGCGAAGTTGTATTCACTTTTAGACGGTTCTAGTTTACGAAAGTAATTCGATACACTTCCCGACTGAGATTTACTTAGTAGCGCTGTCTTGTGTTTTTTTTTTTTTTTTTGCATTCAGATGATGATCAGTTATTGATGTCCTCCCACCACTACCTATTGAAAAGTTTGAACTACACACGGTGCATTTCACTAGTGTTCCATTTTCTGAATTAATTTGTATAATATATGAAATTCCGCTTTTAATGAATCATTGAAATGATACGTTTTCCTGAAAACATTCTGCAACGTTCTAATTTATCTCTCAGGCTTCACATACAAACTAAACTGGCAGACACCGAGACAGCTGTCTACAATAGTGCTAATCAGCATTTACAAATAAGTTGTGTTCATTGGCCATTGTTGAGGACCGGCCGGGCGTTAACTGCTACCGCCGCGCTAGGTCTTATACAATAATTTATAATGCCAATCTCAGGAAAATGAACTTTACGAATATCAGCATGTGTAGAAATTCAATTCGTATTATTATTATTATTATTATTATTATTATTATTAATATTATAATCCGGTATGTTAAATTATGTATTCCTGAAATTGGGGACAAAATCGGGGACAGATATAGCCCAGGATATTGGTCTTATTTCGGGTACTGTTCCCTAAAATTGGGGACGAATGGTCATCTTACCTTACATGAACTCTCTAGTTGAGATAAAGATGGAATCAGCACTCATCACTAAATAAAACTTTGCCCTATATTATTCTTACCTCTGCACTAAATGTTTCGATTTGGATGCGAAATTGCGGTCTGGAGAGGCTTCTTTAGTGCCAAGTAGGAATCAAGACCTTGCTCCCGAAGTCTACGAGAGCAAGTCATTGGTGAAATGTTTTCCCAGTTCTTTCCTGATATTCCCTCCGAATTTTGGGAACAGAAGCCTTCCGATCTCGCTTGGATATAACTATAATGGTTGTATCTTCCGAGGTGATGTAACCCTTGGCCTACAACTTCACCCCTGGTCTGAAACACTGCCGCTTTTCTTGTATTTGTCTACTGTCTGTGCCACACGTTTTACTTATATCCCTATTTGCATTGTAATATCTCTATATGACTTGCCACACTTGTGTATACCAACTAATTGCCATTTTATATTCTCCTTTACACTTTTCTATCACTTTTCACGCCAGAACAAAATGGAAGCGACAGCACAGCTAAACGTTGTGGAAATGCAAAAGGCCATGCCAACTACATTCTGTGGTGCACTTTGCAATACGAATGATACACTATAAACAGACACCACTCCAACTTCGGCGGCACATTCATCATACGGTTTAATCCAAGGTCAAATAGCGCTAGTTTAAGACTTTTTTTCCAAATTTGTTGAAAAAAAAATATTGTGTACATTCAGAATAGGATACTACAAGCAGACTGGGATAGTAATATTACCTTATAAATACTCCTTACAACTGAACGTTTCTCCTCAGAAAAAATAATTTTTGTACCCCATTTGTTTTCATCGAAAAAAACCCCAAAAACGAGAATTTGTTCAAGTATTCTAAAAGCGAAAACATTAAACAAATTATGAAAAAAAATCTGATGTGTTACACTCACATGACTTTCTCTACTCTTGTACAAACTATTTTTACAAACGCTTATTCTCCGTATGCTTCATGTTAATCGAGATGTTAATCTTATTGCTAATTTTCTTGTAGATGGAAGGGGAATTGTTAGGCTTTAAGCGATAGTCAAATCTTTTAAGAGCTGGTTGCTATGTGGAGTATTCCATTCTCTATGCATTACCAGGACAAAACAAAAAAAATCTGATGTGTTACACTCACATACTTTCTCTACTCTTGTACAAACTATTTTTACAAACGCTTATTCTCCATCTACTTCATGTTAATCGAGATAAACATTTGCAGACTCTATCTTATTGCTAATTTTCTTGTAGATGTAGGGGGAATATATATTTGCAAGGGCAATATAGAAGTCTTTAAGCACATACATATCTCTTAATAGCTGGTTGCTAGATGCAGCACCATTCCCTTTGCCACAGATTAATACTCTTTGCATATCCAAGACAAAAAAATCTGATGTGTTACACTCACATGACTTTCTCTACTCTTGTACAATCTAATTTTACAAACGCCTATTCTCCATATGCTTCATGTTAATCGAGATATCGAGATGTCAATCTTATTGGTAATTTTCTTGTAGATGCAAGGAAAATATGGTAGCTTTTAAGCGATAGTCAAATATTTTAACGCTGGTTGCTATGTGACGCATTCCATTCTCTTTGCATGTCCAGGACATAAAAAAAATGAATAACGCATTTGAGAAAAAGTATAAGTATTGGAAAATTTAAGGAAATAACAAGCAATATCTCGAAAACGGTTCACTCAACAAAAGAAATGTATATGACGTAAGTTGTGTATTTTAACGCGATCTACACTTTATGTGTAGTAAAATTTTGTCTATCTCTTATGGTTTACCAGTTATGCAAAAGACGTTCACAATGAAGAATACTTTTGGAGACATTCCCAGAAAATTCGAGATATACATTTCATTTGTCATGACATTACCCTAAACATATGATATTTTCATCAAAATCGTTAGAGCCATTTTTGAGAAAATTAAAATTTTCGAAAAATCTTCCATGTAAAGGGTAGTCTGGGGGGGATTTTCTTGAAAACCTTCGTGTCGCATCTCTGGAAGATACTGAACCTAAATACCAAGTTTGGTGCTTATCCGATTGTTCGTTTCTGAGTTATTCTGTTCACAGACACACACACACACACACACGGACATGTTTCCAAAAATGCTTTTTTTTTGGATTCAGGAGGTCTCAAAACGTGTATTTCCGGTGAAATCTCGGTATCGAATTTTTGGGTGGAATGCAATACTTCCCCTACTTACTATACGTAGTAGAGAAAGTAAAAATGAATAACGAATTCCCATTTGAGAAAATAAGTATTGAAAAATTTAAGGGAAGAACAAGCAATATATCGAAAATGATTCCCTCAACAACAAAAATTATTTGACATAAACTGTGTATTTTAACGCGGTCTACTTTTTCGTGTAGTAAAATTTTGTCTATCTCTTATGGTTTACCAGTTATGCAAAAGTCGTTCACAATGAAGAATACTTTTGGAGACATTCCCAGAAAATTCAAGATATACATTTTATTTGTCATCAAAATATCTTAAACATATGATATTTTAATCAAAATCGTTATAGCCATTTTGGAGAAAATTATAATTTTCGAAAAATCTTCCATGTAAAGGGTAATCTGGAGTATAGGGATTTTCTTGAAGACCTTCGTGTCGCATCTCTGGAAGATACTGAACGTAAACACCAAGTTTGGTGTTTATCCGACTGTTCGTTTCTGAGTTATGCTGTTCACAGACAGACACACACAAACAGACAGACACACAGACAGACACACACACGGACATGTTTCCAAAAATGCCTTTTTTTGGATTCAGGGGGTCTCAAAACATGTATTTCCGGTGAAATCTCGGTATCGAATTTTTGGGTGGAATACCATACTTCCCCTACTTACTGTACGTAGTAGAGAAAGTAAAAAGCATTTTTGGAAACATGTCCGTGTGTGTGTCTGTGTGTCTGTGTGTGTCTGTGAACAGCATAACTCAGAAACGAATAGTCGGATAAACACCAAACTTGGTATTTAGGTTCAGTATCTTCCAGAGATGCGACACGAAGGTTTTCAAGAAAATCCCCCCACCCCGGATTACCCTTTACATGGAACATTTTTCGAAAATTTTAATTTTCCCAAAAATGGCTCTAACGATTTTGATTAAAATATCATATATTTAAGATATTTTCATGACAAATAAAATGTTTATCTTGAATTTCCTGGGAATGTCTCCAAAAGTGTTCTTCATTGTGAACGAGTTTTGCATAGCTGGTAAACCATAAGAGATAGACAAAAGTTTACTACACAAAAATGCACATCGCGTTAAAATACACAGTTTATGTCATATACATTTTTTTGGTTGGGTGAACCATTTTCGAGATATTGTTTGTTATTCCCTTAAATTTTTCAATACTTATTTTCTCAAATGGGAATTCGTTATTCATTTTTTGTCTTGGATATGCAAAGAGTATTAATCTGAGGCAAAGAGAATGGTGCTGCACCTAGCAACCAGCTATTAAGAGATATGTATATGGTTAAAGCCTACTTATTTCTATACTGCCCTTGCAAATACAAAACAAGAGGAACAGTACGCCTTAAGCGATAGTCAAATATTTTTAGATCTGGTCCCTATGTGTAAAATGTAATTCTCTTTGCATGCCAAAAGATCGTTTCTGTAAATGCTTATCTCGATTACTATGAAATAGATGGAGAATAAGAGCTCGTAAAAATAATTTGTACAAGAGTAGAGAAAGTCATGTGAGTGTAACACATCAGATTTTTTTGAATTCAGGAGGCCTAAAATATGTATTTCCGGTGAAATATCGGTATCGAATTTTTGAGTGGAATGCAATACTTCCTCTACTTACTATACGTAGTAGAGAAAGTAAAAATAATGACTTAATTATTTTTTTTAAATGTAGCTATTATTAAGCTATAGAGTTTTGCAAAATATAAGACTGCTGATAAAATAGTTTAAGGGCAGTATTAATTTTGTGGATATGTGCAGGTGTCCTTAAACCATTGGTAGAAGCTGTACTTGTGAAATAAAAAAAAATCTGATGTGATACAGCCACATGACTTTCTCTACCCTCTGTCGTTTATTAGTGGGTATACAAACTATTCTTACTAACGCTTATTTTTATACATACTTCATTTTAATCCTGCACAATTGTTTTGCACAATCACCCCCTCCCACTAAGTCCAGATTATCACGACCAGAAAGGGTGACCCTGCTCTAGAAATTCTTTAGTAACCAGAATCATGGAACATCACAAAAGTTTGGGTCATCATATCAGCTACATGAAGTACCTGACGTCACTACTGGTTTAGCCCAGAAAGGAGGGCAGAAGTTCACCAAGTTGTCGCTGCATGGGAAAGGCAGTGTGATTGCGAATTATTCTCCCTTCGCAGCTGGACGTGAGGAGATCGACCGACAGAAGTAAGAAGACCGAGCATAACTGACCGGGTCGGCGACAGACAACACTTTCAGGAGGGGACACGCGAGCAGCGTTCATGACGTACATCTAATTGCTTAAACGTATTCAAAATTGCACCATAACTATCTTTTGTAAGTAGAAAAGTACAAAATTTAACTTAACAGGCTTACGTACGTGTAGTTTCGAAAAGACATAATTAGATACGTAGACAAGCGAATTGTAAGAAATCGATACATAAAATCTTTAAACGAGAGAGCGAGTTGAAAAGTTGTAATGGCACAGTTCAGGCTTTGTGCTAGTATGTATTATTTGGAAAAATCTGATTTGTTGGAATCTTATCGTTGATTTGTTTTAGAATGTTAAGACATAAGACTCTTGATGCTAAACAAATTCACAGTGGAAATTTAGTAATATTAAAGTGTTATATTAACGAAAGATACATTTAAAGGATTTTTGTTAAAGTTATAATGCAGAAAGGAATTAAACTGAATTTTATATGCATATAGTTAAACTAAGTTTACACTTTGTACTGCACAGTCATTGGAAAAAAATATTCTGCCATTACTTCATACCACGACCTTGTTGTATTAGATCTGTAAGTTAAACAATTTAACGAAGATCCACCCTCGTAATTGTGATTCAGTTATTATGTTAATTTATATAGAAATGCCACATTACAATCTAAATAAACAATTGCAGAAATAGCTAGCTAAATTACACATTTCGTTATAGATACAAAGGGGACAGCAATAGTCAAATGTTTAAGAACTGGACGCTATATGCTGGTTTTAAAATTCCATACTGTTTCCATGCAAACGCGAGAAACACCTGAATGTCGACATGACTTTAAAAGAATGACCAAGTAATGAACAATTCGAAGCATTAATAACGGATATCTCAGAAATGGCTTATGCCACAAAAATATATTTTAAATAAATTGTATATTTTAAAGAGATCTATATTATTGTATAGTTTTCGTCTATGGTTTATCAGTTATACAAGATTATACAAAATTCCTTCTGTATAAAGAGGACTTCATAGGCTATTCCCAGAAAATCAATGTATACATTTTATTTGTCGTGTAAATATATTTTATATACGATATTTTAATCAAAATCGTTAGAGCCAATTTTTTTAGAAAATAACAAATTTGAAAAAATGTTTCATGTAAAGGATAGTTTGGGGTGCGGGATTTTCTTGAACATCGTGTCACATCTCTGAAGGGCATGAACCTAAATACCAAGTTTGGTATTTATCCGACTTTTCGTTTCTGAGTTATACTGTTCACACACGGATCTTTTTCTAATCTTTTTGGGGTTCATAGTGCCTCTAAACATATATTTCCGGTGAAATCTCGACACAAAATGTTTGGATAAAATACAATACTTCCCCTACTTAACTATACGTAGCAGAGAAAGTAATAAACAACAATGAGTTATTTTTGGTTATTACAAATATTTTGTGGGTTTCATTTACAAAAATGGGGAGCGTTACTTCACAATTTAATGTGCCCAGGACTCTTGGCATTCAAAATCCATACCTGATATCTCTTTAAACACAGAGACGACACAGAAAATGTAAAAATAAATGTCATTCATTCCTCGGTATTAAGTTATTGAAACAGAAAACGATTGACCCCAGCATAGGGTGAGAATGTAACAATTACCGTGCCCGTTCCTCAGGGAATCTGCTTCCCGTTTAGCGAGAACGGGCATTACAATGGCTTAGGTATAACTAGACACCGAGCCTGATCTCGCTCACATTGAATTCCTGGCAAACAATGGCCGTGTAATCACAGCGTCATATCCAATTAGGAACTGTCAATAAGCAGAGATGGGACACACAATGCGGTCACAGCGGCCGTTTGTGTACTCATCCGCCCTCGGACTTGATCCCCTTACCGTCGCTGTCCACACGGTTCCAACTTTAACTTTTATCGCCGTCATGCAGATTGATTCTCTGTGCCTTATTAATACTCAACATGTAATAGCTTCCTAAATAGAATTCGTATTATACATCCATTGTGAATTTACAGTTTAGAAAATACCACAGTCTCAACGCCTTCCTTTACTTTTTTACTTTCTCTACTACGTATAGTAAGTAGGGTAAGTATTGTACTCCACCCAAAAATTCGATACCGAGATTTCGCCGGAAATACATGTTTTGAAACCCCCTGAATCCAAAAAAAAGCATTTTTGGAAACATGTCCGTGTGTGTGTCTGTCTGTCTGTCTGTCTGTGAACAGCATAGCTCAGAAACGAACAGTCGGATAAACACCAAACTTGGTATTTAGGTTCAGTATCTTCCAGAGATACGACACAAAGGTTTTCAAGAAAATCCCCCACTCCAAATTACCCTTTAGATGGAAAATGTTTCGAAAATTTTAATTTTCTCAAAAACGGCTGTAACGATTCTGATTAAAAGATCATATGTTTAAGATATTTTCATGACAAATGAAATGTATATTTCGAATTTTCTGGGAATGCCTCCAAAAGTATTCTTCATTGTGAACGACTTTTGCATAACTGGTAAACCATAATAGATAGACAAAATTTTACTACACAAAAAATGTAGATTTCATTAAAATACACAATTTATGTCATATACATCTTTTTGTTGAGTGAACCATTTTCGAGATATTGCTTATTATTCCCTTAAATTTTCCAATACCTATACTTTTTCTTAAATTCGTTATTCTTTTTTTTGTCCTGGTAATGCAAAGAGAATGCAATACTCCACACAGCAACCACCTCTTAGAATATTTGACTATCGCTTAAAGGCTACCAATTCCGCTTACCATCTACAAGATAATTAGCAATAAGATTAACATCTCGATTTTTCGATTAACATGAAGCATATGGAGAATAAGCGTTTGTAAAAATATTTTGTACAAGAGTAGAGGAAGTCATGTGAGTGTAACACATCAGATTTTTTATGTCCTGGACATGCAAAGAGAATGGAATACTCTACATAGCAACCAGCTCTTAAAATATTTGACTATCGCTTAAAACCTACCATATTCCTCTTGCATCTACAAGAAAATTAGCAATAAGATTAACATCTCGATTAACATGAAGCATATGGAGAATAAGCGTTTGTAAAAATAGTTTGTACATGAGTAGAAAAAGTCATGTGAGTGTAACAAATCAGATATATTCTCTCACAGATAAAATATTCTGCAGTTCGCTGTATTGCAATTTCAGGTGCTAGAGGCTTTTAAATGTTTTATAAACATTCATTAGAAGAAATATAAATGTGTGAAATTAAACTGCTAGTCTTTTGCTCTCCTATTTGTCTGTTAGGGTCTCCCTATTTGCTAATTGGGAATAGTGTGAACATTTTCAAACAAACTTGTATTTTTAGTGTAATAATTTTAATTGAACATCTGTTTAAAATGAATAAAATAGCTTAGTTACACGTTTCGTTGTATTTTGCCGATACGACATTCAATTAAATCGACATTCGTACTCGTATCAATAGCTGCTTTTCTGATACAGAGTTTTTATTTCAATGTATCATGTTAGCTTACACATTTATTTACTCTGTTAAAGGAGTAGCACATTTTTAATTCCGTTATAACTCGCGCCCTCACGGACGCGTTTTATAAGGGCCCGGCGGAAGCTACTTCGTACGAATTGAAATGCTCTCTGCAATAAGACATGGCTGGGAATATGCCTTTAGAGGGACGTAGCTTGAGGCAGTATTTTTAACTCTTAAATGATTTCAGTCTATTTATATAATATAAATTCAATAACAGCCCGCCTTAAAGCAGTATGTGTATGTAATAATTTGTAAAATGTATATAAAAGTCATTGTATTAATATTTATATTATTGTATACTTGTTCAATGATGTTATATGAATGTATTGCGTAATTTAATAATGTAGCAGCTGTGAGAATAATAGGTTAAAAGTTGTTAACAATGAGGTAACAATGAGGTAACCTTGAGGCAATAATGAGTAAGATAGTTTAATAATGCTACTAGTCATTCTTGGAGCAACAATAATGTAATTTTTTGTGACAGTTTATAAAATAGACAATCAACAACCAGAAAAAAACTTAAGTTCAAATTAAAGTATTCTATTGGAGTAGGAATAGCCAATCAGAGACTTGAAATACAGAAATTTACAAATTTAGGCGGTAAAAATCAATTCACTTGCTTGTAGAAAGTGCTCATAACTGGACGCGTTGGTTGTAGACTGTTCCTAACCGGACGCGAGATGCGTCCTCGAGAAATTTAATATGTATTCAGTATGAGACGAAAATAGTTTACGTGTTTAAAATGTGCAAGTATTTAATAAAAGAATCTTACAGCTCTCTATATCAGTGGTGTTGTTTAAATCGTGTCAAGAATTAATAAAAAGGAGTGAATTAAAAATTATAATCTGTGTAAGCCTACATTCTTTAGCCGCACCACTCCCTGCTAAGACATTCATGTCTCTAAAAAATACAGATACCGACGCAGCCGAGGCAAACATAAATATATAATATTTAAAGAGTCAGTCAAAATTACAAAGTTATTTTTTTAAACTTGGGGTAAAAGCCACCTGAAAGTACATTTGGGGCGAAGGCTACCGGGAACTTTTTACCATACGTGCGGTTGCAACTACTTCAAGTTCGGCTCCCCAACATTTGAACTACAATACAACTCCTACTCCAAATCGGCTTTCCATACGAAGCAGCAACAAACCTATTTCAAGCTGGACCTACCAGGTGCTCAATCTCGCCTGTGGATTTGGATGAGACGGGTCCAAGTTAAATAAGCTATGCCTGGACAATGAGGGGCAGGTAGAAGTACCAGTGTGAGGCCTGTTTTATAAATTTTCTAAACCTATTAATTTACCCAATTTTAAAAAAGAAATTGGATTTAACTTTAAAGGCGTTTTTCCTTAATATCCTCCAAACGTATGCCGCGAAACTATGAAAACTAAAATCAACATTTTTCAGCTTTCTAATAAAAGTAGGTGCAGGTTTTAGTGCAGAGAAGCTTGAAAAGGCAACCGTTTTCGCCCTTATTTCGACATTGAGATATTTATTTATTAAAATACAATGGAGGGAAATAAAAAACACACTATATGAAATTTATAACCATACTTACAACATGTTTGGTTAAACTTTTAGAGAGAGGCATAAGATGCTTTTCCCACAAAAGCTGCACACCTTCGTATGTGTGGCATTTGCACTTTAAAAAGAAAAGGTTATAGAACGAGTTTTGGTTATTAATCGTTCGCAAATCGCTTCAATATTGTTTCATTTTGTTGTGGAATGTTTGGTGTGCATGTTATAAAAGGATACGAGCGGTTTGCTAAGATACTGAATTCTGACTCACATCCCCCCCTTAATTCCACAAAAGTAACAAGGTGAACTTAGAATTAATGGAAAGGCACTTAAGATAATCACAGAGTAAGCTACTGACAATCATAAATACGACTTGATTTGACGATTATCACGCTTCAGCAGTACTATTTACCTTCATTCCATCTTTTGCCTGCCTCCGTATAATACTAGTAAAATTTCTACTAGCCATTAAATGTGGAATTTTCTTCTATAATACTGCTTTCGCTGCTTAAAAAACACCAATGTGTAAACACAATTACTGGAATAAACGGTTCGCGATATTTTGCTCGCATGTTGCAAGTTTTATTCTTGTGCCATTGACTGCGTGATATTCGTTTGTCCGAGAAATCTCGATTATTTTATCTGTTCATTTGTAACTTCACTACTTGCTCTTGCAATAATCCACAGAATTAAATACACGTTGCACGGTGAATTGTTTAAAAATTGACACATTTCAGCATAACTTTCCGGAATTACTGTTGTCGTTCTGTTATAAACAAATAACTGTTATCGTCAGGCCTGTAGTGTTTTCTAAACCGTAAACTATTCTAGTTGCATCAGCATTTCTAAGGAACGATATGCTTTGTGTAACAGTCATATTGTCTCTGTCCTTTACCGTTACAAAGTAATTATGCAAAATATTTGTTTAAAATCAAGTAGTAGATGAAGTATTGCATTCGGCCTAACATTTTGGTATGGAGATTTCACTGAAAATGCACGTTGTGAGGTCCTTGAATCCCGTCACCGCCAAAAGGGTATTATTAGGAAAAGGATCGCCTAACCCTGTCAACTGTAATATAAATTCGATAAGTATCACATCTGATATTTAAGAATGTGGGGAGTAAGAAATACTCCCTTCATGAAAAAATTCTGTTTATTTTCTCAAGAATAACTATTAACGATTCCGATTAAAACATCGTAGTTTGAAAGTAAAATGTATGTCTTGAGCTTTCTGTAAGTTCTTATTAAATCTTACGTCAAGGGAATCTACGGACAAACACTATTGCAAGAGTATATATCAATGAAATATACAATTTATGTCCATTTTTATACAATAATTTTCAAAATACTTACTGTTATGCTATTTGTTTTTCCAAGAAAGCTCGTCATAAACAAAAATCGATTAGTAATAAAAATAGGTAATTGTTTGCGCATGCGTATTACCCAATCTGCAACCATTTCTAGACAGACATTTATTGAGATTTACCTAAACTGGGCATAACAATTGATCTCTGGGACAATACGTCATCTGAAATAATGATTTTCATCTTTAAATTGCATCTATAAGCTTCGAAAAGTTTAGCTCTTTAGCGTGGTGGTCAGTTCACCTGGTTAGTAGTAGTGGTTACCACCCACGGCCTTGTCTAAGGGGGTCGGAATTGCCTTCGGCCAGCAGCCATTATCAGCATTATTATCACGAATATGCGTAACATGTGCAACATTTACCTTAAAATCATAATAAAAAACGGGAAACTGCTGTGTCACTATGTTGTCAATTTAATCGGATAGAATTAAAATCCTTTTGTAGCTAAAGGCTTAAAATTTTGCAGTTTAGAGGAAATTAAGCCAACATTGTGTATGAATGCGCTTATAGCATGCAGTCATGGCACGCTAGGACTAGTGAACTAGGAGCGGTGGGAGACTTAGCTGTCGAACCAGAAGCAGGGCAGGGCAGAGGGCAGGGCCCTACGTTTTCCAAAATTTTGCTGTAATCACTGTAATATTTTAAAAAGTTGTCTTAATATTGTATCTTTTTGTGTTTATAGTAATCCATCGTCGTTCGGTAGAGTTTTAAAAACACGCATATCTTTTTCAAAAAGGGTGCTGAAAATTTCCCCCCTTTGTAAGGTAGTCGTTGTGGAGCTTAAAATTTCTGCTTCGCACGCTGTAACTCTACTTTGAAATGTGGCTAATTCTGTTTTTATGGGGTTTTGCAGTACGTGCAGTGTTCTATGATTTTATTTACAGGTTATTTTCTTGTCTGACATTGTTACTCCTTTGAACTAATGGGCTATTTTATGAACTGTAGATCTGTCAGGTAGATGTATCTCATGAAAAATATATGTAAAATTCTGCTCTGTTCTGATTCGTTAAAAAAAAAAAAAAACTTATGGAACTCAAAATGGGTTGTATTGCACTAAATAGTTGAAACATGGCAAAAGGCTAATTGCAACGCATAGCACATTAAATTCTCACGTTTCCAAATCTAAACACGCATTAACTAGCAGTATGACCGTGCGAAGTGTGTAATTGACTTGCGAGCATAAAGTTTGTTGCATGGAGTGGGATGAGACTGCTTTCAGCTGTTTATAAAACACAAGTATATTTTTCCTATACTAGGCGGCGCCGTGGCCGAGTGGTTAGACCGCTCGCCTCCCACCGAGGCGGACCGGGTTCAATCCCAGGGACCTGCATGTGGGATTTGTGGTGGACGAAGCGGCGTCTGGGCGGGCTTTCTCCGGGTTCTCCGGTTTCCCCCGCCACTCATTCCACCAACTGCTCCATTATCACCTTTCCTTTCATCCATTTCACCAACATTTCGCTTCATCCCATACCAGGCATCGGGCTGATCACCCATCCTGGATGTTCTGTCTGATCCATGAGTGTCTGCTCCTCGACGGGCCTCTGACCCCAGGCACCCGCCTGTAAGTCCTGGGGGGTGTAAGTCCTACATAAGAGGAGGGTAAAAAGATAATGAATGAATATTTTTCCTATACTAAACCTTTTTCCATATTTTATGCTGTCCCAGTTGTATGAAAATTACTAAGTCTTTTACAAAAAAAATAGTAATATGTATTATTTATTATCCCATATTAATTATATTTGTAAAAATATATTTCACACAACCTTCTCTATCCATTCTTCTACGAACGTTTCGTGCAAATCTTGTTCTGCTGATACTTATCTCTTATTCAATTACCAACAATTACTTTATTCAAATAGTAATTATTCTTTCCGCAGTTATCAGAATAATATAAATAGATGAATTAGCTAAAATTACTCCTGTTAAAACTCCTACAGTAAATAGAAAAATGAATGCTAAATTTAATTAATAAATTTTAGAAAACATAATTTAATTACTAAATTTAAATAATCAAAATACATTAATTAATATTCCAATCTCTATTAAACACTCACAAACCCACAATAAATCGTGCTATTCTATGTACTCGAGATGAACGTTTGAAGAAATATTTTCATTATGTAGATATAAAAAGATGCAGGCGGTTGAGTAGTCAAATGTTTAAAAATCGGTCGCTGTGTGCTAGCTTTAAATTCCACTCTCTGCAAGACCACGAGAAACAAAAGACTATAGCACTTCAAAAAAGCATAAACTATTTGAAAATTTAATCAGTAACAACGAATATCATGGAAATAGTTAATATCACATTTATTAGACATAATTGTGTGTTTTAATGATGGAATTAATTGTTTTTCCACACAAGCCTTGTGTTGGGCAGGATTAGAAAGGTAGAATCAGACGACTGACTGTCGTGCCAGCATGTTGCCGTGGTAGCTCAGTGGTTAGAGCAACCCAACGGAGACCGGGAGATCCTTGGTTCAAATCCCAGCTATGACATTGTATTTTTCAATCGTCTGATTCTACCTTTCTAACCCTGCCCAACACACGGCTTGTGTGGAAGAATAATTAATTCCATTGATTGACCTAATAGTAGTTGAACGTATGAAGCCCCGGACTTAAAGTACTTACAACATTGTAAGTCGCTATTAGGGTATGTCATCTCAATACAATTTGAGATATCCTTGTGCTTTACCGGAAAAAATGCGAATCAGTTGGAGAATTTAGTGTCGCGCTAGCATGTGCCATGGTAGCTCAGTGGTTAGAGCAACCGGACGGAGACCGGGAGATCCGTGGTTCAAATCCCGGCTATGGCGTTGAATTTTTCAGTCGTCTGATTCTACCTTTCTGTTTTAATGATATCTACATTTTTGCGTAGTGAGTTATTGTACATCCCTAACGGTTTACCGGTTATACAAAAGTATACACGTTTAATTAAGAATGAAGAGTTTTGGGTATTCGTAGAGAATTCAAGGTATACATGTTGCCACGTACATACACTGACCAAATATTTTTCTAAGAGTATTTTTTGATTCGGAGGTCCTCAAAACGTGTATTTCCGATGAAAGTTTGATATTGAATGTTTGACTGGAATACAATACTTCTTTCACTTAATATAGGAAAGGGGGCAAATAAAGTAGTAAAGGAAGGTTAAAATCATTTTTGAGAACTCAAAATAATTTCAAGTAAAGCTATACTTTGCTGTTCTACTACAACTCTGACTGCTTTATTTTTTCAGTTTACAGTAGAAGCATATCCTCATTTGAAGATAAAGAGGACTGACATTTCATTATTTAGAACAGCGCAGTACTTGACTTGTTTGCGGGAAAGATCCTGAAGGCTACACTTTTTCACACGTTGGAGAATTCCGGAGCGCGCACATTTATTTAATTCGGTGCCAAGACCGGTGTTAGTACCTACCCTCTCTTTCTGCGACATCATTACTTCTTAGTTTCATTAACCCAAAATAAACCTTCCCACTTGCTCAATGAAAATTCTGCAGCGAAGCGAGCGATGGAAGGGTCCCATTCCCTTGAGGCCAAGTCATAACAGGGTGTGTATGTCAAGACAGGGAATTAACGGCAAAGAAAGACACCCTCACTCTGTAATGTGGAAATTTGCGTGCTCTGTGAGACGTCACCGTAACTCGGCAGTGGCGCCCAGCCAGTGCCACCGTTAATCCGTTATTCTTTTGTTTAGGAGAACAAGTTTTCTTGTCGCTTTTAAGTACCAAACAGCTGTAGGCACGTTCCACATGTAACTTTGAGAGAACGTAAACAGGGAAGAAGGTGTTAAAGTGAAACTCCTGTGCTATCTATATATGAAGGATTCACGGAAAAGCGCAACTGAACTAACGAGCAGTCACATAATGAAAATTCTCCATTTTGTTTGTTTTCTTGAACATCAGATATTTAACAAACCTCGAACTTTTAAAACCTCCCGATATTTTATTGTACTTTACTCACTCTAAATTTTTTTACATTGATGCCTTTTAGTGCTTGTAAGAAGGATGAGTGTAGACTGGTACAGATACTGAAAACATACACAGGAGTGCAGCTTTAAGGTCAAAAGTCACTCTGTAAGCTTCAAAGGAATTTATTTCCTATCTTTTTCAGTGCTTATTTTCACATAGAAAATATGTGCACACCTTTATCATTTTCTTGAAATTCTCACCATAAACTCTTAAGATGATAATAAAAAGAGGTTATCTTAGGACATTTTCAGAAAGATAAAATCAAAGAAGTACGCACATTTAGAATTTTTTTATTAATTAAAAACGTAAAAAGCAAGGTGTTAATATTTTTTATTAAATAAGTTCATATTTTATTTTAAATAATGTGATAATCTTGTAAGAAAGGCATGTTGGGAACGCAAATTTGAGATTTGCGTCCAAATTAAGGGACTATCAACGGAATTATCTCAACATTCGGAAATTTGTTATAGAACATATTGTGACGCAGCAGCTATGGCTCAAAGTTATAGGAAGGTTGGTGCCGGGCAGTTGGATATAAACAAAGATAAGTAGCGCTCCCACCAACGTAAACACCGGAAGTGCTATCATCAGATAATCAGAATCTTCTTGACCTTTCGCCTTCTCGAAAGTTCTGGAACTGTGTTAAAAATTCCAACGGCTATATAAGCGAGTGCTCTCGCTAGTGAGTTAGTGAACGAGTTAGCGAATGCGTTTCTGGTGCGACGAAAAGTGCTGGACTTGGCTGCGTTGGTTAAAGCTAATCAGAGAAGCTTGAATCTGGGGAAACATTTTCACTGAAGATGCTAAAACAACTGAGCCTGCGTGACAGACTAGAGAAACATGAACCTGAGGAAAATTCCAGTAATGGGCTATGCTAGGCTGAACAAGTAACCAGAGACACAACATGAATATATGGAAATTTCTTGGATTTGCTAAGCCGTGTAACAAGTAATCAAAGAGGCGTATGAATCTGGGTGGTTAACTGACAATAACTGTAGGTAACCAGAAAGACGTATGTATCTCTGGAAATTTCCTTGTATAGCTCAAGCTAAACTGAGATAAGGTGATTATCAAATTTGATTTTCATTAAACCGAATAACAGGCTGACGTATTTCGAACCTAAATTTCCAAATTTGTGGGCAGATAGGTTAACCATAAAGCTATGTATAATATATATTGATAAAAATGAACGTAAATTAAAAAAAAAATAAATTGAGTTTTATTTATGAATGCTCTTTAATTACTGTGGTTCTTAGCGTACCATTCTATATTGGGCGTGAAAGACTAGAAATTTTGCTCAGATGCCTCTTTATTAGGCTTGAGGTTCTTTTTTACGTGCCGTAAATCTATATACAACACGGGACCACCGACTTTACTTCCCTTCCGAAGGAAGCCATGCTACAGATTTTTACGCCCGAAAAAATTCATCGCCCTCTGCCGAGCTTGAACCTGCGACCTCGGGAACTAGAGGCTAGCATGGTACCCCTAGACCACGGAGGACGAAAAAAGAAAGAACGTAATTGTTGAAATTAAGGAACATTACCATTGGGGTATTTAAAAAGAAAAAGGACATTTTTAAGTTGGATGAAAGTTTTCCTTTAAAATTCATTTAATGCATATAAGCTGAGTTGATTGATGTACATTTTAATGCCTTACAGTATTAGGCATTAGTATTGCTTTTATTTTTGCATGTCTATCGAGGTTGAAATATTCGCCTGGGGAAATACGAATTAAAGAATAAGGAAATGAAAGTATAAAGAATAAACGCTAAACAAAATAAGGTACGAAAAAAATAAAGCTAAATAGCAGAAGGCTAATAAAAGAGGAATAAACAATAAAGCCCTAAGTTTTATTATTTATTCCCCTTTTATTATTACTATTATATATATGAGGCAGTATTTTATATCACAACACTGTGAATGCCGGGGTGATTGTAGTGTAAATTAACATCTTTGTATGACAATGATTTTAGATGTTTGTTAGCCATAAGCATTGTTAGGAAATAAGTTTACACGGTCTCACTGAAACTGACAATAGAGTGGGTAACAATGAAGCGAGGGGGTGAGTTGTTTATCACTAAGAAGAGACAAACAAATGACGTCAGGGTAGCGTGCCTTTATTTAGAAATGGAGGGAATATCTTTCCTTGAGCATATATATTAGTAATTGTGATTGGTTTACAAAACAGACGCTAATGTTGGTGCGATTTGGTAACCAATTGCAGCTCTATTATAATGTTTAGGCATTTCAGGGTGAGGGAGTATAAATTCTTGAGCCAAAAGCAAGTATCGCGCAGTTCTACAGAATCATTCATGAGGTACACATCACGCAGTTCTCAGCAATCTCTCGTGAGGTACACATCACGCAGTTATATGGAATCATTCGCGAGGTACACGTCGCGCAGTGTAGAAGCATCTATCGTGAAGTGCACATAATGCAGTTTGGAAGAATCTCTCGCGTCGTAAAGTTAGTTACAAAATGTGAAGTACGCGACAACTATTGCGACAGTAATTACATTCGGAAATATAACAGTTTCAGTCAGGCGTGTATAAAGATTAAAGATGTGAACTATTAATTAAGTGTGACGGCAATAAAAGTGTGAAAATAAATTCTTTTATCAGTGTTATGTTTTAGTGACAACTCCTTTCCGTTTACACACCCTGCTCAGAGATATTTGCTCGACTGAGTAATAATAGCTAGCCGGAGGACAAAGAACCCAAAATTCAAAATAGTAAAGCAATAACAGGCGCCCAGTAAAAAAAGATAACACGAACAGATCACAACGACAATATACCCATTGAATTGCAGCGGCAATGATCCAAAGTTATCGGGAAGCCGGCGCTGGGCGGTGGAGTAAACAACGATAATTACAGTTCGCCAGCGTAAGCACCGGGAGCGTTATCATCAGATACCTAGAAGCTTCTGTAAGTTTTTCTCCCCATCCCTCTTAACGTTTTCCAGCCTCGCTCTACTTTGAATAACCTGATGAAATACAAGAAAATGCGTGCCAAGTCTGTAGAAGTTATTAAGGATAGCAAAAAGAAATCATGGAGCCAGTTTGTAGCTTTATTTAATCGACATACACCTTCCTCTGTGGTATGGGATAACCTAAGCGCGTGGCCGGTAAATCGATCCACATGCCAATCACCGGTCTTAAAACACCTGCAGGAGCTCTTGTTGATGCATTGTATGTGGATAATACATCTGGCCGTGCTTTCACTCGAGTGTCTAGCTCGATAACTATTCGCCCGTTCCTTCCTGTTAAGAATCAGGTGGAGTCTCAAAGTTTCTGGTTTTGTTCTGGAAACCTCCACCTTTTCACCATAGCGGAGCTAGAATACGCTCTCTCATCTTCGCGACTATCAGCACCGGACAGATGGTATCCACGTCAAATGTTGCAACAGCTCTCTCCTGAATGTAAGGCTTTCCTGCTCGATGTCTATAATCGTAGTTGGGTTGACGCCACTTATCCAGAAATGTGGTGGGAGGCTACTGTAATACCCATTTTGAAAGCTGGAAAGGGTCGTCATCTTCCATCCAGCTGCCTTCCTGTTTCCCTCACCGGTTGCGTTTGCAAGCTGTTGGAACACATGATCAACGAACGGTTGGTCTGGTGGATGGACTGACCAACATCTGAGGTTTTCGAGACGCCGTTCAACAATGGACCACCTTGTGTCATTATTTATGCAGATCATGAACGGATCCATAAAGAATTGTCACACCGTTGCGATATTTTTTGACCTAGAGAAGGCTTATGATAGGTGTTGGTGAACAGGGATACTACGCTCCCTACACACCTGGAGCATACGTGAACGCTTGCCGCTGTTGATTCAGGAGTATATGAATGACCGCGTTTTCCAAGTAAGGGACGTCTAGGTTTTTTCGAACCTTTTTATTCAAGAGAACGGAGTGCCTCAGGGATCAGTACTGTGCGTTACACTTTTTGCTATAGTAATTAATTTTATCTCGAACTCTGTTCCTCCAGGGATATCGTGTGTTTATTCGTAGAAACTTTGCCATCTATTGTATTTCTCAGCACACGCCGTTTTTAGAGCACCGTATGTAGCAATTTTTAGACAATCCTAAAGAATGGAGTTCTAAAGATGACTTTCGTTTATCAACTGAGAAGCCAATCTGTACTATCTTCTGGCACCGTAGGAGACGATTACCACCTTCGCTCCTATTCGATCCAGATTTACTTCCGTTCGCAGATTTGACGAGATCCCTGGTGTTGACGTTTGATAGGAAGCTTAGTTGGTCATCGCATATAGCACAGCTGAAAGCGCGATATGACCGTTCTCTGAATATCTTTCGGCTATTAAATGGAAAATCTTGAGGAGCCGATCGGAAAGTTTTTGCTACGACTATCGCGAACTGATCCGATCCAAGTTAGACTATGTGTGTATAGCTTATTTTTCAGTACGACCATTTCTATTGAGAAGATTAGACAGTCCACAATCAGGGCATCCGTGTGACCACTGGTGCTTTTCCAACTAGTCCAGTTATGAGCCTTTACTCCGAATCGGCAGAACATCCTTTCCGATATCAGCGTGATGTCCTGTTAGAAAATTATGGTTGTGGGCTAAAGTGTGTGCCTATATTCCAACGTTCGCTTCCTTTTTCAACACCACGCTAGACGAACATTATAGGAACAACTCCATTAATTCAAGGTCTGCAGGTGTTCGTTTCCGGGAGCTTCTTAGAAAGCATTACATTGAAATGTCAAACATGTTTCTTAAGGGGGAGAGGGTGTACCCCCTCTTGGTTACGTGCGACATCTCCACAGATCTTGGGATGACGGCAATGATGAATTCTTGTCAGGCTACAATGACCGATTTTTTATCTACACCGATGGATCTAAGTGCTTCAACGGTATTCGAAGTACTTGTGCTTTTGGAATCGAATCCCACACATTCGGTTTTCATGATAGCACTTCCATTTATAGTGCATGTCATATACCGAGCCATTTTGAATGTGTGCCGTCGAAAATTAGGAGACTGTCTCATTTTGAGTGAATCCCTTACTGCTCTTCAGAGCCTTCGTGAGCTGTACAACATCCCATTGTTGAGCAAATCCAAGATGCCCTCCACATTTTATACGCTTCTGACATTAATGTGGAGTGTGGTTGGCTATCTGGTCACGTTGGCTTGCCGGGGAAAGCACTTGCGGATTTGGCAGCTAAAGGGCAACCACAGAACCACGTGTTAGAATATCTCGTGTAACGTCGGAAGACTTTAGGCTTGTTGTGCGGAGAGCGGGTTATCGTGCTGGCGCGAGGAATGGTGAGCTCTCAGAGGGAATAAACTTAAAGTAGTGAAGGACTTTCCCATAAACTGGGTAACTTCCTCCCGTGTATCTCATCGCGAGGAGGTGATTTTGGATGCGCATTAACCACTGCAGTTTTACACACGGTTACCTTTTTATGGGGGATCTTGCTCCTCTCTGTCCGCTGTTTAGCGAAAATCTGTCGGCCCGTCATGTGTTGCTAAAGTGTGATCCTCTAGGACATCTTCGGGACTCTCTGCAACTGCGGGCAGTCTTGAAGAGGTCTTAGCGGACCATAATCAAACGGCTGATAGGGATTTTAAGTTTGTGTCCAAGGTTAATTTTTAAATGCGGATTTAGTCATATTGATATTATCAGGTGTTACATACTTCTCGGTTTAGTTTTATATATTTATATTTATTTCTGACTTCTGTTATAATTTTTATATTGATCTATACCTCTTTTGGTATGATTTGTATATGCATCTTTATCTATGGCCTTTGCCATCATAATTTGTACTGATCTTTATCTTTGTCCTTTGTCATAAACTGTTTTAGAAGGGTGCTATTGGCCTAGTATTTGAGCGTCCTTAATCATCATAACTATCAGCAATGTAAGTTCTAGGTTGTACTTTCAAAGACGACATTCCTTATGCCTATCTGCCGCGTTCGGGTATTTCTAAAATTATCGTGCCACAACTTTTGGTTCCGGTAATGTTGGAGCATTTTTATACCTCACCGTATGGCGCACACTTAGGTGTGTATAAAGCTAAAACGAAAGTTCCAGTTAGGTGCCGTACAACTGCGCAACTGTGGTCCAAATGCACTTTCAAATCAAAATAGATATAATGCAGCCAATGACGTATAATGCTTGTTAATTGCATTTTGATGAGTTATTATGTGAAGCTGTTAGTTCTATGACTCTACCATTTACTGTGTTGGCTGTCATGTATTTGTAATAAAGTCTCTTAATTACATTCCTGTATTGATTTAGTATGGGATTTTCTACATGGACCAAAGTTGTCATCATATACAACAACGGTAGAACGTTTAATAACAAATATATTTCAAAATGCTTACCTTACACTCTTTATGACTAAGAAACGTTAAAGACAACAACCTGCACTGCCTAGAAACACAAACAGAAGGCTGTTGAAAAATATCCTTCTTCAATAAATAAAAAATTCAGAAAAGTGGACCATAGTTGAGTAGGTGTACGGTATATAAAGTTATAAAAAATTCTATTCACAGAAAATTGAAGGTATATGCTTTATTCTTCAACTCATATCTCAAACATATATTTTCATCAAAATCCTTAGAACAGTTTATGAGAAAATAAATGCCGAAAATTTTTCACCGAAAGGATATTTTGAGATGGGGTATCAGGTCGCATGCTTGAACAATTGCGGGCTTAAATACCAAATTCAACTTTTCGTGGTTTTAAGTTATGCTACTGTCTCTCTTTATACACAAACAAGCCTTTTGGGTTTTGAGGACCTCAAAACGGTATTTCTGGTCAAATTTTCAGTTGGATTTTTTAACTGGAATAAAATGCTATTAAATACTTAAAACTTTCTCGATGTCGGTTGTAAAGGATCGTTTTACGGGATATCAACCGAGAATAACCGTGGCCTTCTTCAGGATACTCTGAAGATAAACGAGACAGAGAGAAAGGGAGAGAGGGAGAGAGAACGAGAGAGAGAGAGAGATATCGAAGCCTTCTTTTACTTGGAGCCATGAAAATCAGCTGCGTACGCAAATGAAATACGATGAAAACAGAAAAGGAAAAGAATGGACTAATGGGAGAAGAAACGATTTGGCAGGGGATAAGAAGAATAATAGCAGAAGGTGGTGGGGGGATAAAGTAATAGGAAGTTAAAATTATAGAATATTAGAAAACGAGAGCGTGGAAACAATCAAAGCTAATGGCAGAATGAAGGTTACTCAATACATAATGACAACTGTTAATTATTGCACAAACGCCATTTACAGGAGTTCTCAAAATGTTATACATACACGATCACAGATACTCTGGCAGCTTAAATACTAACTAGAGGCAATAGGGAATGAAGAAAAACAGAAGGTGTATGAATCCATAGTTGTACATTTCTTCATTCCATTTCTACTCTCAACTATCGAAGTGATATCCGAGTATCTCCGAAGTAATGCCCCGGGTAGCAGACGGACAAAAGTGATGCAAAGGTCACAACTTAGGTGCAAAACCTGAGGTGCGTAAAGGAGGATCTTCACCGTCATAACCGACCTACCAGTTGCCGGTAAAACCAAGAGGGCCCATGTTTCAGTCACTTTCTAGTTGAAAGTTGCGTTTCGGTAGGAAAACATCTGATGTGTTACACTCACATGACTTTCTCTACTGTTGTAAGAACTAATTTTACAAACGCTTATTCTCCATATGCTTTATGTTAATCTAGATATCGAGATGTTAATCTTATTGCTAATTTCCTTGTAGGTGCAAGGGCTTTAAGCGATAGTCAAATATTTTAAGAGCTGGTTGCTATGTGGAGTATTCCATTCTCTTTGTATGTCCAGGACATAAAAAATGAATAACGAATTCCCATTTGAGAAAAAGTATTGGAGAATTTAAGGAAATAACAAGCAATATCTCGAAAATGGTTCACTCAACAAAAAAAAATGTATATGACATAAATTGTGTATTTTAACGCGATCTACATTTTTTGTGAAGTAAAATTTGTTTATCTCTTATGGTTTACCAGTCATGTAAAAGTCGTTCACAATGAAGAATACTTTTGGAGACATTCCCAGAAAATTCGAGATATACATTTCATTTGCTGTGAAAATATCTTAAACATATAATATTTTAATCAAAATCGTTAGAGCCATTTGTGAGAAAATTAACATTTTCGAAAAAAGTTCCATTTAAAGAGTAATCTGGGGTGGGGGATTTTCTTGAAAACCTTCGTGTCGCATCTCTGGAAGATACTGAACCTAAATACGAAGTTTGGTGTTTATGCGACTGTTCGTTTTTGAGTTATGCTGTTCACAGACACACACACGGACATGTTTCCAAAAATGCTTTTTTTGGATTCAGGGCATCTTAAAACATATATTTCCGGTGAAATCTCGGTATCGAATTTTTGGGTGGAATACAATACTTCCCCTACTTACTATACGTAGTAGAGAAAGTAAAAATGAAACTGTGGCCATGACTTATTAAATGGCCTTAATGTAAGAAGAAAAGAAGACGAAACGAGAAAAGCAGCGATTGAAGGACACGCAGAGTGGAAGAAAAGAAAAAAAGCAGGCGATACAAAGGATGACAACAGAAGAAGAGACTTGTATTTTTACAAATTCATTCTCATTTTAACTTTTTCGCTGCGCTGACTTGGTAAAAGTCGTAGACAAAGCGTCTCCCGTTCCTAATGACTATTGAGAGAGAATCCCGAAAGAGGACTTCATACATCAGCAGACATCCTCTAGAGAGAGTTCCAAGGAAGAAATAAACCGTGAAATGCAAATACCCCCCACTTAACCCAAATTACGACGATTCTTACCAGAGAGACTGTGTATTGCCGTTTCCATATTTATGAGGGTCTTCTGTCACAGCTTGCATACACGATGAATGGCTTAAGGACGGACCAACTCCGTCATTATTTGAAACCACAGCTTCCTCTATGCTATAACCATATTATCTCAGACTAAGATGCAATTCCAGAAATATCGCTCTTTCTTGGCATACGAATTTGTTAAAGGATGCTGTATTTGGTACAGTTGACAGCACTGGAAACAAAGGAAAAAATCTGTGTTACACTCACATGACTTTCTCTACTCTTGTACAAACTATTTTTACAAATGCTTCATGCTAATCCAGATATCGAGATGTCAATCTAATGGCTAATTTTCTTGTAGATGCAAGGGGAATATGGTAGATTTTATGCGATAGTCAAATATTTTAACGTTGGTTGCTATGTGGCGCATTCCATTCTATTTACATGTGCAGGACATAAAAAAGTGAATAACGAATTTGAGAAAAAGTATAGGTATTGAAAAATTTAAGGGAATAACAAGCAATATCTTGAAAACGGTTAACTCAACAAAAGAAATGTATATTACATAAATTGTGTATTTTAACGCAATCTACATTTTTTGTGTAGTAAAATTTTGTCTATCTCTTATGGTTTACCAGTTATGACAGTCGTTGACAATGAAGAATATTTTTGGAGACATTCCCAGAAAATTCAAGATATACGTTTTATTTGTCATGAAAATATCTTAAACATATGATATTTTAATCAAAATCGTTAGAGCCATTTTCCAGAAAATTAAAATTTTCGAAAAATGTTCCATGTAAAGGGTAATCTGGGGTGGGGGATTTTCTTGAAAACCTTCGTGTCGCATCTCTGAAAGATACTGAACCTAAATACCAAGTTTGGTGTTTATCCGATTGTTCGATTCCGAGTTATGATGTTCACAGACAGACACACAGACACACAGACACACACACACGGACATGTTTCCAAAAGTTCTTTTTTTGGATTCAGGGGGTCTCAAAACATATATTTCCGGTCAAATCTCGGTATCGAATTTTTGGGTGGAATACAATACTTCCCCTACTTACTATACGTAGTAGAGAAAGTAAAAATATCTGTTATGTCACACACACGTGGCTTTATCTGTTACAGCTTCTCATGATCCCTTGCACAAGATCATATAGTATTCGTACAAAAAGTAAACTTTATGTTTCTTACAATACATCTTTGACTAGAAATAATATTAAATTAAACAATATTAGCTTACTTATATGCACGCTATTAAAGCAAAACACGACTGTTTGCATATCGCAAATCAGCCTCTTGTTACTTTGGACGCACTCGGAAAAATCTGATGTGTTACACTCACATGACTTTCTCTACTCTTGTACAATCTATTTTTACAAACGCCTATTCTCCATATGCTTCATATTAATCGAGGTATCGAGATGTCAATCTTATTTGTAATTTTCTTGTAGATGCAAGGGGAATATGGTAGCTTTTAAGCGATAGTCAAATATTTTATCGCTGGTTGTTATGTGGCGCATTCCATTCTCTTTGCATGTCCAGGACATAAAAAATGAATAACGAATTTGAGAAAAAGTATAAGTATTGGAAAATTTAAGGAAATAACAAGCAATATCTCGAAAACGGTTCACTCAACAAAAAAAAATGTATATGATATAAGTTGTGTATTTTAACGCGATCGACATTTTTTGTGTAGTAAAATTTTGTCTATCTCTTATGGTTTACCAGTTATGAAAAAGTCGTTCATAATGAAGAATACTTTTGGAGACATTCCCAGAAAATTCGAGATATACATTTTATTTATCATGACAATATCTTAAACATATGATATTTTAATCAAAATCGTTAGAGCCGTTTTTGAGAAAATTAAAATTTTCGAAAAATGTTCCATGTAAAGGGTAGTCTGGGGTGGGGGGATTTTCTTGAAAACCTTCGTGTCGCATCTCTGGAAGATACTGAACCTAAATACCAAGTTTGGTGCTTATCCGACTGTTCGTTTTTGAGTTATGCTGTTCACACACACACAGACACACAGACACACACACACACAGACACACACACACACAGACACACACACGGACATGTTTCCAAAAATGCTTTTTTTGGATTCAGGAGGTCTCAAAACATGTATTTCCGGTGAAATCTCGGTATCGAATTTTTGGGTGGAATGCAATACTTCCCCTACTTACTATACGTAGTAGAGAAAGTAAAAAAATCAGATGTGATACATTCACATGACTTTCTCCACCCTCTGTCGTTTATTCTTACTAAAACTTATTTTTCTATCTACTACATTTAATCCATATAAGCCTTTATAGAAATAGCTGCATTACACATTTCTATATAGATACAAAGGGAACAGAGATAGTCAAATGTTTAAGAACTGTACGTTATATGCAGGCCTTAAAATTCCATACTGTTTCCATGCAATCTCGAGAGAATGGCCAAGTAATGAACAATTCCAAGCATTAGTAACGAATATATCAGATGGCTCATACCACAAAAACAAAACTTATTTAAGCTACAAAAAATTTATTTAAAATAAATTGTGTGTTTTAAAGAGATTCACACTTTTTGTGTAGTACGTTTTCGTTCATCGCTTAACATTTACCAGTTATACAAGATAATACAAATTCGTTCCGAATAAACAGGAATTCACTGGCTATTTCCAAAAAATTAAGATATACATTTTATTTGTAATGCAAATATTTTTAATATATATTATTTTAATCAAAAAGTTGGAGACATTTTTTTAGAAAATCAAGATTTTCGAAAAATGTTTCATGTAAAGGGTAGTTCGGGTGAGGGAATTTTCTTTAAACTCTCCGTGTCGCATCCTTGGAAGATATGGAACTTAAATACCAAGTTTGGTACTTATCTGACTTTTCGTTTTCGAGTTATGCTGTTCACAGACACACAGGCAGACACACAGACCTTTTTCTAAAAATCTGACGTGCTACACTTACATGACTCTTGTACAAACTATTTTTACACACGCTTATTCTCAATCTACTTCATGTTAATCGAGATAAGCATTTGCAGAAACTATGTTATTGCTAATTTTCTTGTAGGTAGAAGGAAAAGGTAGGATTTAAGCGATAGTCTAATCTTTTTAGAGTTGGTTGCTATGTGGAGCATTTCATTTTCTTTGCTTGTCCAGGGCATAAAATGAAAAACGAATAAGTAATTTCCATTTGAGAAAAAGTATAAGTATTGAAAAATTCAAACAAATAACACGGAACATCTCTGAAATGATTCACTCAAGCGAATTATATGACAAATTGAGTTTTTTTTAACGAGATTTACATTTTTTACGTAGTAAAATTTTGTCTATCTCTTACTAATTATGCAAAATTCATTCAGAATGAAGACCACTTTTCTGGACATTCCCAGAAAATTCAAGATATACATTTTATTTGCCATGAAATTGTCTTAAACATATAATATTTTAATCAAAATCGTTAGAGCTATTTTTATGAAAATCAAACTTTTCTTAAAATGTTCATGTAAAGGGTAGTCTGGGGTGGGCGGATTTTCTTGAAAACCTTCGTGTCGCATCTCTGGAAGATAATTAACTCAGGTACCCAGTTTGGTATTTATCCAAATTTTCGTTTTTGAACTATGCTATTCACATACACACAGACCTTTTTCTAAAAATGCTTCTTTTTTGGACTCAGAGAGTTTCAAAACATGTGTTTCTGGTGAATTTTTGGGTGGAATGTAATACTTCCCCTACTTACTATACGTAGAAAGAAAGTAAAAAACGAACAACGAATTCGCATTTGAAAAAAAGTATAAGCATTGAAAAACTCAAACAAATAACAAGGGATATCTCGAAAATGGTTTACTTAAAAAAATATACATGATATAAATTGTGTGTTTTAACGAATTCTACATTTTTTGTGTTAAAACATTTTGTCTATCTCTTACGGTTTACCAGCTATGCAGAAGCCATACAGAAAGGACTTTTGGGGACATTCCCGGAAATTCAAGATATACATTTTATTTGTCATGAAAGTATCTTAAATGTACGTTATTTTAATCAAATCGTTAGAGCTATTTTTGAGAAAATAAGAATTTTAGAAAAATGTGCTATGTAAAGGGTAGTCTGGGGTGGAGGGATTTTCTTGAAAATCTTCGTGTCGCATCTTTGAAAGATAGTAAACCCAATTATCAAGCTTGGTATTTATCCGACTTTCCATTTTTAGTTATGGTGTTCACACAAACACGACACACACACGGACCTTTTTCTAAAAGTGCTTTTTTGGATTCAGGGGGCCTCAAATACATATATTTCTGGTGAAATCTCGGTATCGAATTTTTCGGTGGAACGCAATACCTTCTCTACGTGCTATGTACGCGGCAGAGAAAGTAAAAAGAAGAATGGCGCAATATGCTTTATACATGCCGCATGATAGTTCAACCTGGGAAAACTTAAATATGTAACAAAGAACATCTGTAAAACGGCTAATGCTACAGATAAATGTTATTTCTCGTGTTTCAAACACCTCCATAATTTTTATGTTGTAAATTTCTGTCTATCTATTAAGGTTTACTAGTTATACAAAATTGTACAGAATTCGTTCAGGTTGAAGAGAATTTCAAGGGCTATTCGTAGAAAGTTCAAAATATACAGATTAATAATCAAGCAAAAGTCTTAACCACATGGCATTTTAACCAAAATCGTCTCTCTCACTCTCTCATAGTACATGGCACATAGTAGGTAGATACCGAGATTTCAACAGAAATACATGGTTTGAGGGCCCCTGAATCCAAAAACAAATTTTTACTTTCTCTACTACATATAGCAAGGAGGGAAACTGCATTCCATCCAAAATTCGATACCGAAATTTTACAGGAAATACATGCTTTGAAACCCCCTGAATCCAAATAAGGTATATTTGGAAACATGTCCATGTGTGTGTCTGTCTGTGAACAGCATAACTTAAAAACGAGATTAAATACCGAACTTGGTATTTCTGTTTAATATCTTTTAAAGATGCGACAGAAGGATTTTCCAGAAAGTCTCCCTACCCTAGACTACCCTTTACATGGAAGAGTTTTTGAAGATTTTGATTAAAACATGTGTTTAAGTTATTTTCATAGCAAATGGAATGTATATCCTGAATTTTTATGGGAATTCCTCCAAAATCCTCTTCATTCTGAATGAGTTTTGCATAACTGGTAAGAAATAGACAAAATTTTACTACACAAAAGATGTAGATCTCGTTAAAAGACACAATTTATTCCACATACATTTGTTTTGTGGAGTGATCGATTTCCGAAATATTCCTTGTTATTTATTTGAATGTTCCAATACTTATACCTTTTCTCAAATGGGAATTCGTTATTCGTTTTTTACTTTCTCTACTACGTATAGTAAGAAAGGGAAGTATTTACATTACACCCAAAAATTCGATACCGGGATTTCACCGGAAATACTGCCCTGAATCCAAATGAAGCATTATTGAAAACGTGTCCGTGTGTGCGTGTGTGTGTGTGTATGTGTGTGGCTGTGTGACTGTGAGCAGCATAACTCAAAACCGAAACGTCGGATATATATCAAACTTGGTATTTGGGTTAGTATCTTTCAATATGCAATTTATTGTCTATAAAACATAGTTTCATATTTCGGAACTGACTGCATTTGTGGTCTACAGCCTCCAATCCAGAGGACCGGGTACGATTTGCAACTGGAGGATGCCAATTCTTCTTTAACCAGGATTATTTCCCATCCTCCCTAGAGTCTGGAGGTATGAGTGAGAGGGTAAATGTGTTTGTGACTTTCATGGAAATATGACATGATGATAAGCTGTAAACTGATAAGCTGACGGCTAAGCGCTTCTTGTCGACCAAGTATATCTTGAATTTTTTGGAAATAGCCTGTGAGGTCCACTTCATTTGGAAGGAGTTTTGTATAATCTTCTATAACTGGTAAACGTTAACGACAGACGAAAACATACTACGCAAAAGGTGTGGATCTCTTTAAAACATACAATTTATTTCAAATAACTTGTGGCATCAGCTATTTCCAGGATGTCCGTTGTTACTCGTAATGCTTTGAAATGTTCAGTGCTTTGTCATTCTTTTCAAATCCTTTCTATATTCAGTTGTTTATCGCGATTGCACACAAAGAGCATGAATTAAACATTTGACTATCGCTATTCCCTTTGTACCTATAACGAAATGTATAATGCACCTATTTCCAGAAAGCTTTATCCAGATTAAAATAAAGTATATAGGAAAATAAACTTTGTAAGAATAATTTATATACCCACTAATAAGAGATAGAGGATAGGGAAAGTCATATGAATGTAGCACATCAGATTATTTCATTTATAGAGATTATGCATTTGGTTTGAAGGGTCATCTAAGGCCATTTGTATGTAAGATTTGGAACGTGTCATAAGTTATCGTTATGTAAAATAATTATATAAATAATTATATATATAGATTATTTATAATCCAATGGTTGGTTATATGAAACAAAAAATTGTAGACTTCTAAAAATTTCCTAACTACTAGCAGCTTCTAACTTCTATTAATTGCTTAATTCGTATAGTTCTCTTTAAATTGTATGGTCATATCGTTTGACTTGAGAAACAACTAATGGTATTATATCTGTTTGAACTTATAGTTTTTAACCATTAGTTTTATTCAGTTTCACCACTGAAAGTCATTCACTCCCACATTCATATTTCAGGCTCTCGATGGTAGGGAATGATTCTATTTCCCAGCCAGGAATTAAACTGGGTCATGTTATTTGAGAAACCAAAATGCTCACCACTCGACTACTGAGGCAGTCTGTATGCATATATTGAGGAAGCCAGCCGCCGATGTCGTGACCTTAACACAACGCTTGCCGACAGAATAGTGGGAGGAGTTTCCAACTGATGTAAACAATTCCAGGAAGGTCTTCTACCCGTAAGGTGATCGTTCTGGATCCTTCTGTTCTTCTCAGGTTTTCCAGAACATCCAGCATGACTTTCCGAGAACTTTGCAGCCGTACATAAGCGAGCGCTCCTGCGACAGTAAGTCGCAACTCGAGCACGAGTCGAGTGCGAAGTCAGTGGCGTTACGTATTGTAGCCAGTGCGAGTTGAGTTTTGAGTGGTGGGATTGTTGAGAAGTTCAAATGAGTCAGTCAGCGAACGATTCTCCGAGCAATATGGTGACTACTGTTGTGACGTGCAGCGAGTGATACTGCGGAGTGGCGAGTTGTGGAGGTCTTGTGCTCGGCTCCCGAGTGAATTGAATCGTCAGGCGTGATGAGGCTGTGTCACGAAAGAAGAAGTGAAGAGACGGGCAATTGAGCTAGTTCACCTTGGAAAAAATTACATTAGTCAAGTGAACCCCCAGTGATGGTGAACTACAGAAAACGAAACAGTGATAGTGACTACTGAGGAAAGTGACAGTTGAAAAACTGGACAACGTCACAATATCACTTGGATATATAAGTTTGTCTCTTGTAGAAACAAATTTATTCATACAATTTTAACGCTAATATTAACAAATACGTAATGACAAGTAAAGCCCTAGCCTCCTTCAAGTTAAGCCTTAGTAGTTTTGCAGAGTTTCGAGATGTCATAGCATAACATAACATAATATGTCATTTCAATCTATGCACCCTAGTTTAACCAACTCTGGAAGAGTAAATCTAACTCCAGGACGTGAATTATACACATTAGTTGCACACTTTGATATACATTAGCATAAACACACTTCATATTAAAACATTGTCACCACTGTATAGGATTTATCAGAAATGGCAATTGTTACACAATTTGTATTAATAACTAGCTTAAAAATAAGATATAGCCAGATAGATAAGTACATTTTTTTACTTTCTCTATTACGTATAATAAGTAGGGGAAGTATTGTATTCCACCCAAAAATTCGATACCGAGATTTCACCGGAAATATATGTTTTGAGACCCCCTGAATCCAAAAAAAGCATTTTTGGAAACATGTCCGTGTGTGTATGTATGTGTGTGTCTGTGAACAGCATAACTCAGAAACGAACAGTCGGATAAACACCAAACTTGGTATTTAGGTTAGGTGTCTTCCAGAGATGCGACACGAAGGGTTTTCAAGAAAATCCCCCACCCCAGGTTACCCTTTACATGGAACATTTTTCGAAAATGTTAATTTTCTCAAAAATGGCTCTAACGATTTTGATTAAAATATCATATGTTTAAGATATATTCAGGACAAATGAAATGTATATCTCGAATTTTCTGGGAATGTCTCCAAAAGTATTCTTCATTGTGAACGACTTTTGCATAACTGGTAAACCATAAGAGATAGACAAAATTTTACTACCCAAAAAATGTAGATCGCGTTAAAATACACAATTTATGTCATATGTTTATGTTGAGTGAACCATTTTCGAGATATTGCTTGTTATTCCCTTAAATTTTCCAATACTTTTTCTCAAATGGAAATTTGTTATTCATTTTTTTATGTTCTGGAAATGTAAAGAGAATGGAATGCGCCACATAGCAGCCAGCTCTTAAAATATTTGACTATCGCTTAAAGCCTACAATATTCCCATTGCATCTACAAGAAAATTAGCAATAAGAATAACATC
Source organism: Deroplatys truncata (assembly GCA_030765065.1). Lineage (NCBI taxonomy): Eukaryota > Metazoa > Arthropoda > Insecta > Mantodea > Mantidae > Deroplatys > Deroplatys truncata. Next base: position 52,861,913 of record CM060982.1, read on the forward strand.
TCATTAATATGGAGAATAAGCGTTTGTAAAATAGTTTTTACAAGAGTAGAGAAAGTCATGTGAGTGTAACACATCAGATTTGTTATATTTAGAATATGTAAAAATGGCAACTTAAAGTATTTACATTTGGAATATTTAGAATACTTATTGCATCCTTGGATAAAAATTATTACAATTTTTTTATTGAGTGACATCATTTGTGTAGATGTGAGTGACACTGTATTAGTTTCCCTACTACGTGCTTACAGTAGGTAGAGGAAATATTATATTCTACCCAAACATTGATACCGAGATTATTATGTTTTGAGAACCTTGAACCAAAAAAGAAAATTTTTATAAAAAGGCTCGTGTGCGTGTATCTATAAACCGCATAACTCAAAAATGAAAAGTGTATTAAGTATCCATCTTGGTATTTAACTTCAGCATCTTTCAAGGATACAACATGATTTTCAACAAAATTCCCCCACTTGAAGCAACCTTTTACATGGAAAAAGTTTTCGAAAATGTTGATTTTATAAAAAATGTATCTAACGAGTTTTATTAAAAAAACAATATATTTAAGATGTTTTTTCTGACAAATGAAATGTATATCTTGAATTTTCTGGGAATAGCGTCTGAAGTCTTCATTCTGAATGACTTCTGCATAACTGTAAAACGTAAGAGATGGACAAAATGTTTCTACATAAAAATGTAGATCTCATTAAAGCACACACTTATGTGAAATAAAAAGGTTTGTGGCGTTAACCATTTCCAAGGTATTCTTTGTTACAGGTTTGAATTTCCAAATACTTATACTTTTCTTAAGGGAAAATCGCTATTAGTTTTTTCCTTCCTTTCTTGGCCATGGAAAGAGAACCAAACTTTAAAGCCAACATTAGCGATCTGCTCTTAAAATATTGGACTATAAAGCCTAGTGTAGCCTACCGTATTCCCTTAACCCGTTTGTACCTGCAAGGAAATATGCAATAAGATAATTTCTGAAACATTTATCTAGATTAATATGAAGTGGATGGAAGAATATGCTTTTGTAATAATAGTTTGTTGAAGAATGTTGAAGAAGGTTGAAGCAGAAACAATCGACCGATAATTATATGTAAAATACGTATACATACAGTATAAGGAAATTCAACAATTTCACGAAAGGCTAAAAGCTGTAGAAGGGTGAAAGTTCTAAAAACAGGTGATTGCAAGTAGAAGTAAGTCTCAGGCGATAACGGAAAACGGAGCAATAAGGTTTTAAGCTTTTAGAATTTCGGCAAATACACGTGCTCGCAAACAATAAGGAAGATCGTTAGAATTTAGATCGGCGCCGGAATGTAGGTACGTGTCTAATCGAGCAGTAAAACTATTAAAGCATAAAAACCGACGCTAGAAATGAATGGCAGGCCCTAAAATTTTCTAATAGGGAATGTAGAATTTTACACTAGCTGTCTAATGAAATCCATCAATGATAACTTAGAAAAGTAGGCAGGAAATAACCGAGAGGATAAAACACGTGGTTAGGGGTCAAATCCAGTTCGCCTCGAAAACGAGCGTAGAAAAAGACAAAACTCCTAGTCAGAAGGAGAAAGATTCGCGGAAGAAAAAGCTTTGCTCCAATATCTACCTCGCGACGCTAAGACGCAAAATTGTTGCATCTCCGCCATGTCGCTCGCAAAATTTCAACAGTGTTCAAACTATGTTTTAAGTAGTTTTACTGCGAATACATGATATGGTTTTAGTAATCTCAATAGTTTGACGTAGTAACCGCGACTTGTGTCTTGTGTGTGGGAGAAGTTGATGATGTATATTTAAGAGCTCTCAACTACAAGATCATTAGTCCCCTTATAAAACAGATCATTACAAAGGCCAGAGATAAACACAAAAATATGGCAAAATTCAAGAGATAAATGTTAGTATATAGAACTAATTATGGCAAAATCCAGAGATAAAGATGAATTTACAAAACTAGTCCGAGAGGTACGAAAATTGATATCAATATAACTAAATCCTCATTTGAAAGTTTACCTATGACAAAAACCTAAAAAGCCTTTCAATCTCTTGGTGCGAGATAAGCCGGCCCTGGTAGCCGTGATTGCTGGAGCATATAGCTTCGGCGCTCCGCCCAGTTGAGGGTCGCGGGATCGAGTCCCGCCATGGGCATGGGTGTTTCTGTCTGTTTGTTTTTGTGTGTGTGTAATTGCGGTAATAAACGATAAAGTAAACAGTAAAACACAGTAATCATAAACTCGGTAAACAAGGAAACCCAAAAAAGGAGAGGAATATAAAAAAGAGAAGGGGGAAGCATGTTGAGTGTAATATAATATGTTACTTGGTGTGGGGAAATAAACGAAAACAGACGAGACCGCATATTTTTCACGACTCTTCCTCATTCACGCAATTACTGAATAAGAATATTTCTCCTGTCACTTATCCTTTCACCACCTGGAGGAGAACCAACTTACTCGGGGCCAAGAACCGAACAACCGGATCAACATGCAAAATCCACACCCACGCACCGCAATTTGAGGCAGTATTTTTAACACTTCATTGATCTCAGTCAAATTATATAATATATAAATTCAATAACAACCCGCCTTGAAGCAATATGTATGTAATAATTTGTAAAATATATGTAACAGTTATTCATATGCTTATATTATTGTAAACATGTTCAATAATGTTATGTGAATGCATTACGTAATTTAATAATGTAGGAGTTGTGAGAATAATAACTTAAACGTTGCTAACAATGAGGTAACAATGAGGTAACCTTGAGGCAATAATGAGTTTGAGAGTTTAAATGCTACTAGTCATTATTAGAGCAGCAATAATATCAGTTTAAAAATAGTCAATCAACAGCCAGAAAAAGCTTTAGTTAAATGCAGGCATTCTATTGGAGTAGGATTAGCCAATCAGAGACTTGAAATACAGAGATTTTAAGCTTAGACGGTTGAAATCTGTTCAGTTGCCTGCAGACCGTGATAGTAACCGGATGCAACATGCTCCTCAAGTGAAATATAATACGTATTCGTGTGAGACGAAAAATAAGTATACGCGTTAAAAAGTGCAAATATTAAATAAAAGAATCTCACAGCTCTCTATATCAGTGAAGTGCTATTTAATTTGTGTCAAGGATTAATAAAAAAGGAGTGAATTAAAACTTAAAACCTGTGTAAGCCTGCATTCTTAGTCGCACCACGCCCTGCCTAAGAGAAACGTGTCTCTAAAATAATACTGACGCAGCCGAGGCAAACATCTAATATTTAAAGAAGCAGTTTAATAACAAAGTTAATGTTTTTTTTTAAACTTGGGGCAAAGGCCACCTGAAAGTACATTTGGAGCGAAGGCTACCGGAAACTGTTTAACATACGTGAGATTGCAACTACTACAAGTTCGGCTCCCCAACAGTTGAACTATAATACAACTCCTTTAATATATCATCTTCAAACTGATTTTCCATACGTAACAAACCAAATTTTTTAAATTGACGCCCAAAACGTGGAGCTAATAAAATGCTCCTACTTCAAATCGGCTTTTCATACGTAGCAGCAAACAACGTACAGAACAACTAATCTTCAAATTGGCTTCCCAAACGTGGGGATAATTACTGTAACAAAACACCTACTCCAAGGTAAAATCCCAAACGAAGCCTCGCCACCAATCCTACATCAAAGTCATGTGAAATAACACAAACATTTTTTAATGGCAATCTGAACTTATTTTTATTAGAATACAGTTATTTTATATATACACTTATTCCATATATTTTATATATGGAAGCGAATTAAATAATACAATACCATTGTATTAATATCCTTTTTGGAATGTGTACAAATAATTACTTGGCCTGTGTAACAGTGGAGACTGCCAATGAAGGACTCTATGGTGGCACCCTCCCCATAAATAAACACCCCGTAAATAAAAAACAAAAACAGGAAAGGAAGGATAACATCAGATATCATTGCGGCTTTAATTTCTGCACTCCTCGATTCAGTTTCATAGATTTTGTTTTATTTGACATATTTTTGCAACCCTTATACAGTTTTCACCACGGAGTGTATTTCGGACTACACAAAGTCCGTCCGGGAAACCTTGCGTTTGTTGATACTGCTAGAGGTGAGACTGAGGAAGGGAACGCTTCGAATCACGGCGAGGGGTGCAGAGAGGTAATAACAGCCCGGCGGAGTCAGAGGCGCTTCGCTATTGTTCTTTCTTCACGCGGTCTTTTCCATGTGAAGTCATTTAGTTTCACTGCCGCCACCATGCGAAAAAAATGTACTCAGTCCTGTCTAAAATTTAATTCTGTTATATGAATTGATTTAAACTTTAATTTAATTCTTAAGTTGTACTGCGATTTAAAGTATAGCATTGTAGATCTAAAAGAGTCACAGCAGAAAATAAATAATTCTTCTTATACTACAATCTATGTTGGTGCCTTTTGTTTGCATGTCACATAATCACAGTGCACGCGCCCTCACACAGGGCTGTGATTCACAGGTTATTACGTACAGGGTTCGGAAGCATGTGTTATATAAGTACCTGCTTGATTCAGTGCAAGTGAAGTTAAATTAATTAGTTAAGAAATCGTAATGAACAGTGTAAATAGCAAAACGACAGACTTAATGCTTTAGCCACATGTTATATTGAGAAGGCTCTGATTTCAACCATTTTGCTGAACAAAGGGAGAAAAGAATGTATTTTATCTACGAGAATAATAATCAGTTAGTTTGGTTATAATCAAGGTTTATTTTATTTTATTTGAATTCAAGTAGATGCGAGATGCATAATAATTTTTTGCAGTTCATTTTATACTCCTGAACATTTTTCCAATGCGTATTGTTGATTGCTTGCATCACATACACGTGTAGATACGACATAAACTTAGGCAACCAGCAATATATACTTCACGCATTCCCTCTTAATTATTTATGTTCTTACCCTGACGTCTGATTAAATATTATTATAGAAGGTAGGAACTTAGAAGAAGTGTGTTCAAAAACACAGAATTTATCGATGTGTAAGTATGTATGATTAGGATCTGTAAATCATTTATTTTCGACAACAAAACACTGAATAGCCATTTGTTATAAAACCGCGTGTTCTCTACTGAAATTTTAACCGATATTCATTAACAAACAGGTGCACCGTATAATATAAATGTAAAAAGCGTTCCTGTTACTAAAGGGAATAATACTATAATTATTAATATTTTAATTTACGCTCGCTCTGATAGATGTGTTCTATTGCACGTTTTATTGCACTAGGAGGTGTGATCAAAAAGTTTCCGGTATGGCTTCACAACAATGCTGACGCTGAGATTTCTTTAATTCTTAACCGATAAAAATTAGAGGTCCCGTGACTTCCTGTGACCATGCAGCGACGAGATAGACGCTCTGAAGTGAACACGTATTTTGCCTGTGCTGCGATTTTTCCGCGTAGCAAAAATGTCAGATTACGACGAACAAAGAACGAACGTCAGATTTTGCTTCAAACTCGGTAAAACTGCAATAAAGGCCTATCAAATGTTAAGAACAGCTTATGGGGAGGACGTTATGGGCAATTGAGTGGTTTTCGAAATTTAAAAGTGGTGTGACATCAGTTAAAGATGCAGATCGTTCGGGACGACCCTGTTCCAGCAAAACTGATGAAAATATCAATCAGGTGAGGGAAATGGTCTTAAATGATAGGCGCATTACAATAAGAGAACTTTCTGACTCATTAGGACTCTCCTTTGGAAGTGTTCAAAGCATTTTGAAAGACAATTTAAACATGTTCCTACATCATGACAATGCGCCCGCGCATAAAACCCTTTCTGTTCGCCAATTTTTGGATAAAAATAGGATGAATACTGTTTCCCATCCCGCCTATTCTCCAGATTTGGCACCAGCGAACTTTTTTTTCCCCCGCGACTTAAAATGCGGCTCCGAGGACACCGTTTTGAGGACATTGATGTCATCCATCGCGAATCGCAGAAGGCTCTGAACATGTTGAAAGAAGAGGACTTCCAAAGGTGCTTCCAGCAGTGGCAGAAGCGCTGGGACAAGTGTATCAACTCCCAAGGAGACTATTTCGAGGGTCACAGGCATATTCGACAAAACAAACTGTTGTGTAGTATTTATGACGTCATTCCGGAAACTTTTTGATCACACCTCGTAGGATTTGGTACGTGCTGAAAAATCCATGCAGTAAACTGAACGAGAAATTATATGCAGAATATTTTGGTTTATATGGTTGTTTTGTTTTCATATATTTGTTGATAAATTGTATAATAAAACCTGTTGTGTAAAGGTGCTTAATACGAAAACATTACCTGCTACCCTCCGCAAAACACGAGCTGCCAGTGCTGTGTAAGTTCTGCCCGTGTCATGTCTCTTTGTTGTGAACATTTATATTTTTTAAAGCAGTTCTGTGTTTTATCACTACAATAAAAGTATAACTAATACATACTCGTAAGCTAAAGTTAAAATTTCAAGCGCTTTGAATATTGGTTTACAAAAATTTATTTTCTCCAAAACTATTAGAGGCAGAGGAGAAAAATATTCATACTTTTTTCGCCATTATTAAGCTCTATTGGGATATTTTGATATTAGTCCGCATAACCATGCCTTTCTTACCAACATATTTGTTCCACCCATTTCCTAAGTTACTCATTGGTTTTTGTTCTACATCTAAAGGTCTGTTCCCCTTCACATGTTTTACCTCAAGTTGGTCATCTAATATAGAACTCGACGCTAGCGTGAGAAAGTTAGCAGTAGTTTGGCCCAGTCTAAGTGAGGGGAATTTAAAATACGCTCAAGTTAAAAAGGACATTGACGGGCAGCAAATGAAGAATAAACTCAATTAAGGAAGTTTCTAGGAGAGATTGTTGGTAGTTGAAGGGGGAGTTGGCGTCAGCATTAGAATTCCCAGTAGTTGTGATCAAATTGCTGGGAAAACTACCTTTTTTACTTCTCTTTTCTTTGTTTCCTTTACAGGGTAAAAGGAAAAACGAACAGCGGAGCGTGTTTCTCTAAACAAAAGGATCACTGCCAACGCTACATTCTTTATAACTCTCTGAAAGATGTGTGTGATATGTATTTTAATATCTTGAAATTGCTTTATTAAGGGAATGCGCCGCTGAAATTTGCTGAAAATCTCAGAAAAAAATGGACTTCAGGATTGTGGGTCTACAAAAATATTCAGAAGCTGTAATATCAAATTTTATTTTCCCTTTTAATATTCAGGATATATATTTAATTAGCAACAGGTAATATATAGAATCAACATTCTTTTCTTTTTAAAATTTGAGTTGTTAAGTCTTTCCTTTTCCACTTCTTGTGAAACCTTTCATGCAGATCCCGAAAGTTCAACAAATTAAAACTGTCATATGCTTTGTTGATAATGGTTTCTGAGTTATTTATATTTAAAACAAAAAGAGCCGCAAAAATGGAAATGTATGATAATTTAAAAAAGAATTAATCTAAAACCAATACAAAAATCTTATATTCTATATTCACATGACTCTCTCTACCCACTGTCCTTTAATTTTATACTGCCTCTATAAACTATTCTTGCAAAAGCTTATTTTCCTAATACGTGTTATTCAATATATATATATATGTTTTGTACAGAAGGAACTTTATCACACCGAACTTCGCAGGTGGCATGAGGACGAATAAGAGCTGCCATTTTGGGCCACTACAGCCGAGCTACTGGCACCAGAGCGACCTGTCTGGCCGGCATATGATTCATACGTCATAGGTCTGTTACGCATGCGCAATTTTCCCGGCTAAATACGTTTAGCTTAAAGGAAACAAAATCGGGAAACTTACTTTCTGGTTGTGTCGCGTATAAGGAACTGATACTAACCCGATATTCATAAAAGCGTCCAACATATTTTGCGGGTATCTCTTACGAAGTATATCAATAGCGAAACTTAACCATATATTTCAAAATATTCCCTTTTCCTACCAACCTACAGGAAAGCAAGAATCCATACGAGGTAATGATTCGATATCACACCCAACATATTTACACATTAATCTACACATATACAGGGTAAATCACCTAAAACTTGCACCCCAAATATTTTGGAAATGGAAAGTGCTATTGATGTGCAGTTTTCACAGCATTGATTGGTAGTCATGGACTCGTATATTTATCCTATAAACAGATATTGATAATACTGAGAAAGTGTATTTTTTGAGCAAACATACAATGTTTTAAATGGAACAATGCCTAGTTACATCAACAGAATAAAGGTGGGGTAAATTAGAATATCAATGGTCTTTGTTGCAGGATTCTAGTGCAAGTGGTTTACGAGAAATCTTATTTTGAAAAGTTTCCAACCCGATAATTGTTTGTCCCATTCAACGTGCTTAGTTGCTAGGTACGGTGTTGTTATGTTTGTTTGCATTGTGTTTTCTGTTCATTGATTGGATAGCGACTTTCTGGTCAGTTAGTTTGTGACAGTTCAAGCAGTAAGCCGTGAGTTGAAAATGGGGTTTACTAATGCAGAAAAAGCCGACATGCTCATGATGTGTGGAGAGTGTAGGAAGAATGCGTCCGTTCCTGCACGGTGTATGCGGAAACGTATCCCAATAGACGTCAACCATCTCGGCAATTATTTATCAACCTCTTCAACCAATTACGTGAAAGTGGTACTGTAACACCTAGAAAACGTAACAGAAACAAACAAGTGACTGGATAAGAGGCAGAAATTAATGTTTTGGCTGCCGTTGCAGTAGATCCGCAAATTAGTTCCTGCACAATCTCACGTGGAAGTGACATAAGTTAGGCAAGTCTACTGCGCATTCTCCATCGTTATAGGTTCTATTCCTATCCATCTTTCCATCAAGAGCTGAATGTAAACGATTTTGAGAATCGTGTTAACTTTTGTACATGGGCATTAAGACATGAGACTCCAGATTCATCATGTATCTTGTTTAGTGATGAGGAAACTAATCATGGCCAGGTAAACCGCAGAAACATGCACTATTGGTCTGTTGGTAATCCCCGTGGCTTCGTCAGGTGGAACGTCAGCGTCCATGGAGTTTAAACGTGTGGTGTGGGATAGTGAACCATCAGCTCATAGGCCCTTTGTTCATAGAAGGAACAATGAACTCGCACAAGTATCGCAGCCTCCTGACAGACCATCTGCCACACATGCTAGAAGACGTTCCTTTGCAGACTAGGAGGAACCTGTGGTACCAACATGATGGCTGTGCAGCCCATAGTGCACGAAGTACTACAGCTTATCTTAACGGATTGTTTCCAAATCGTTGGATTGGACGAAGAGGACCTGTACCTTGGCCGGCCCGTTTACCGGATCTGGCTCCTTTAGACCTTTTCTGTGGGGAAGGCTGAAAGACACTGTCTACAAGGATGTACCAACTACACCAGACGATATGAAACGACGTATTACTGCTGCCTGCTCTGAAATTTCCGCTGAAATGCTAAAACGTGTGCAGCAGTCTTTTCATAGAAGACTGGAAGCGTGTATTGAAGCTATCAGTGGTCATTTTGAACACAACCTTTGAAGGACTATGCTCTATTTACTTGTAAGAATCCACAAAAGTATTGTAATTCCCTTTTGTTTTTCTTTAGTTTGTGCTACCACAGGTTGTACAAGTGTCGGTGCGTACAGGTTTCAAACTAAGATTTCTCGTAAACCACTTGCACTAGTATCTTACAACAAACGCCACTGACATTCTAATTTACCCTTCCTTTATTCTGTTGATGTAACTAGGCATTGGTCCATTTAAAAAATTGTATGTTTGCTTAAAAAATACACTTTCTCAGTATTATTAAAATCTGTTTATAGGCTAAATGTACGAGCCCCTGACTACCAATCAATGCTGTAAAAACTGCACATCAATAGCACTTTCCATTTCCGAAATATTTGTGGTGCAAGGTTTAGGTGATTCATCCTGTATATTAATGGTGATCTCCTACGTAAGATAGGCTTCTTCCAGTTTTTGCATGTTTGTTTGGGGTTTCCTTCTAAACATAAGAATTTATTAATCACTTCGTTAAGCTTAGTATTTGCACACTAGCCTATACAGTGTCTATTAAAGACAAAACCTATATATTTGGATATTATGAAATGTTTTAAATTTAGTAGAAGCGCTACATTATTGCTTTTGTAGCGATGCCGAGATGAAGGGTTCAGGCATTATTTATGTAATAGGAATAAGATCTCGTAAAAATTAATTCGAGGGGAGAGGTGAGAAAATTGGAAAATGATTCATGATAATGAAAACTGCACTATATCCTTATTTTATATCACATTTATGCTCTGTAATAATTTATAGCAGCATCACAACCTCTTTCTGAGTTATGGCCTAGTTTTCGTCTGACTCAACATCCTTGGGAAACTATTACTTAAATGTAATAAATCGACATAAATTTCAGTGTAGCAGAGTAAGCGGCGCGGCTAATACCTCGATGTCATCAAACACCTGGCGAAAATAAACTTCATAAGTACGATACTTGTACATCAGGTAAACCATTTCATTCCTGCCCTATTCATTTTTGACAGTTTTAATAGCAACATTAATACAGTATGTCTTCGCGTATGTTGCAATCAACGCTACTAACGTGTTTTATAGGATATGCAAAATCTTTTTACTTTCTCTACTACGTATAGTAAGTAGGGGAAGTATTGTATTCCACCCAAAAATTCGATACCGAGATTTCACCGGAAATATATGTTTTGAGGCCCCCTCAATCCAAAATAAACATTTTCAGAAACATGTCCGTGTGTGTATCTGTGAACAGCATAACTCAGAAACAAACAGTCCGATAAACACCAAACTTGGTATTTAGGTTCAGCATCTTCCAGAGATGCGACACGAAGGTTTTCAGGAAAATTCCCCCACCCCAAATTACCCTTTACATGGAACATTTTTCGAAAATTTTATTTTTCTCAAAAACGGCTCTAACGATTTTGTTTAAAATATCATAGGTTTAAGATAATTTCATGACAAATGAAATGTATATCTCGAATTTTCTGGAAATATCTCCAAAAGTATTCTTCATTGTGAACGACTTTTGGTTAACTGGTAGACAAAATTTTACTATACAAAAATGTAGATCGCGTTAAAATACACAATTTATGTCATATACATTTTTGTTGTTGAGTGAACCATTTTCGAGATATTACTTGTTATTCCCTTAAATTTTCCAATACTTATACTTTTTCTCAAATTCGTTATTCATTTTTTACTTTCTCTACTACGAATAGTAAGTAGGGGAAGTATTGCATTCCACCCAAAAATTCGATACCGAGATTTCACCGGAAATACACGTTTTGAGACCTCCTGAATCCAAAAAAAGCATTTTTAGAAACATGTCCGTGTGTGTGTCTGTGTGTGTGTCTGTGTGTGTGTCTGTGTGTGTGTGTGTCTGTGAACAGCATAACTCAAAAACGAACAATCGGATAAGCACCAAACTTGGTATTTAGGTTCAGTATCTTCCAGAGATGCGACACGAAGGTTTTCAAGAAAATCCCCCCACCCCAGACTACCCTTTACATGGAAGATTTTTCGAAAATTTTAATTTTCTCAAAAATGGCTCTAACGATTTTAATGAAAATATCATATGTTTAGGGTAATGTCATGAGAAATGAAATGTATATCTCGAATTTCCTGGGAATGTCTCCAAAAGTATTCTTTATTGTGAACGACTTTTGCATAACTGGTAAACCATAAGAGATAGACAACATTTTACTACACAAAAAATGTACATTGCGTTAAAATACACAATTTATGTCATATACATTTTTTTAGTTGAGTGAACCATTTTCGAGATATTGCTTGTTATTTCCTTAAAGTTTCCAATACTTATACTTTTTCTCAAATTCGTTATTCAATTTTTTATGTCCTGGATATGCAAACAGAATAGAAAGCGCCACATAGCAACCAGCGCTTAAAAGATTTGACTATCGCTTATAACCTACCATGTTCCCCTTGCATCTACAAGAAAATTAGCAATAAGATTGACATCTCGATTAACATGAAGCATATGGAGAATAAACGTTTGTAAAAATAGTTTGTACAAGAGTAGAGAAAGTCATGTGAATGTAACACATCAGATTTTTTTATTTCTTGGACGTGCAAAGAGAATGGAATGCGCGACATAGCAACCAGCGCTTAAAAGATTTGACTATCGCTTAAAGCCTACCATATTCCCCTTGCATCTACAAGAAAATTAGCAATAAGATTGACATCTCGATATCTCGATTAACATAAAACATATGGAGAATAAGCGTTTGTAAAAATACTTTGTACAAGAGTAGAGAAAGTCATGTGAATGTAACACATTAGATTATTTTCTAATAACCTAAATAAACTATTGAGAGTGAAACCGCATATAAGCTAACACTCCAAAATGCCTTAACCGCTTTTCAAACCACTACACGTATAGCTATCCTATTTAACAGTACCTCCAAGAAGTATATTAACGGCAAATCATTCTTTTTTAACCATACCGAAACACACTTAAATGATTCCAAACTCACTCCGAATTAAATTTACGGCAAAAATAATAATAGCAACAGCAAGTGTGTTTTATTACGTAATGCATCCACCAATTATCGAGCTTGCAGAAGCTATCTTTATTAATCACGAAAGCCCAGCACACTAATTTAATAAGCATTTTATATTTTATTATACACATAAATCAGACGGAAAATTTAAGAAAATGAACAGAAGGTTTATTTTGAAGATCTAATGCTACTCGTTTCCACATACGTGGAGCGAAATTTCGCATGAAAATGTTGCCAACCATATCAACTTGTTGACAAACTCAAGGTTAACTAATTTACAGTTACCTAGTGTTTGTAATATGGGTCACTCCATTTAACCAATAGTTAGCGATAATCACATATTGGCAAATCTCAGATTTTAACCGGAGTTCGTAATACAAGCCCTCAATCTAACAGGTGCTTGTAAAAATGGGCTTACCACCTTTTTCAGATTATACTTAAAATAAGTATTTTGTTTCATCTGTGTCTATTTGTGAGCTATGGTAAAATGTCTCACAAAGAATTACGTAGCTCTTACCAACGTTTTGATCATGTGAATTAGTATAATAATAAAATTTTGCGTTATGTTACGGCCCTTTATTTGATACTTAGTATTAGAAAATGTATTATTAAGTTATCTCTTTTTTCCGTCTCAATTTTCCAGCATATCTGTTAACCAGGTTCATTCCTGGCCAGAGTGTGTTGAGTAGCCCTTAATATGAGATTTTCTTAAAATTCATAACATTTTTAAAATAACATAAACTTTTATATTTGGCTTGTATTGTCAAGCTTTGTGACAATTAATCATATGCTGAATATCTGAACTCGTAGGCCATTACCAAATTTCATATTTGAGGTCTACATTTAGATATTCGTATCACAGAAGGAGTAATACTTTAAATAAAATAAAACATTCCAGAAACACGTATTTATCATTATTAATTATTATTTAAAAATTTCAGAGGAATGTGTAGTAGGATGGCGAGACATGAGATGAAATAGAATGGAATGGGATAGAGATGGTTGGGAAGAGTAATTCTATTTTTAATACGTTTGTTTCGGAAGATGATGAAATGCAGGGCGGCGCCGTGGTTAGACCGCTCGCCTCTCACGCAGGCGGCCCGGGTTCAAACCCAGGGACCCGCATGTGGGATTTGTGATGGACAAAGCGGCGTCTGGGCGGGTTTTCTCCGGGTTCTCCGGTTTCCCCCGCCATTCATTCCACCAACTGCTCCATCGTCACCTTTCCTATCATACATTTCGCCGTCATTTCGTTTCATCTGCTTCCTTCACCCATCCTGGACATTCTGTCTGCTCCTCGACGGGCCTCTGACCCCAGCCACCCGTTTGTAAGTCCTTGGGGGGGTAAGTCCTACATAAGATGAGGGTAAACAGCGAATGAAGATGAGATGTAGATTTGAGGATATAGATAGACAAATTGTGTCTGTTGCTGCAAGAGAGAAAAGAAAGTTCTTTGTTGTTTTATGAAAAATAAACAGGAATTGTATGAGGGAAGATTATATCGATATATGTAATAAGAGTGGGAAGGTTTAGCACGGTTTACGTTAGTATTTGAAGATTAAAAGAAACCAGAAGAAACCCTTTCTATGTCCATTGTGTAGATTCACATATGTCCAGGAACAAGAGAATGGAGAAAGTGGCTGATAAAAGATAGGTTTGATTAAGACCTGAAATAGCAATAAAGAAACTTGTTGGGGATAAATTTCAAATACGGAATTTAGGAGAACGTATCAAGTTAAAAAATGCTGCTGTGTTGCATTCACACGATTTTTTTCTACTCACTAATTTTACAAACTATTCTTTCAAAATCCTATTATTTTATCTACTTCTTGTTAATTCGGGTAAACGTTCAATTCACATTTTCACATGTAGAATACAGTAGATAAAGCGATAGTCAGATTTTAAAGAGTGTGCCACTATGTGACAGCTTTAAAATTCCATGCTCCTTGCATGACCTGAGGAAAAAGTAAACGAATAGCTATTGAGAAAGGTATAAGTATTTGAAAATTCACACAAATAATAAGGTATATCTCGAAAATGGCTAATCCCCAAAAACGTTTATTTGACACAAATTGTGGCAGTATTTTATATCACAACAATGTAAATTCCAGAGTGATTGTAGTGTAAATAAGCATTATTGTATGACATTGATTTGAGATGTTTGTTAATTATAAGCATTGTTAGGAAATAAGTTTACACGACCTCACTGAAACTGACAATAAGAGCGGGCAACAATGAGCTAGGGGGTGAGTTGTTTATCAATTATAAGAGACAAACAAATGACGTCAGATTAGCGCGCATTTCTGTAGAAATGGAGGGAATTTCTTCCTTAGAGCATATGTGTTCGTAATTTTGATTGGATATAAATATAGACGCTAATGTTGGCGCGTTTTATTAACCTATAGCAGCTCGGTTATAATCTTTAGGCATATCGGGGTGTGGGAGTATAAAAAGCTAAAGCCAGAGGCAAGTAGAATCTCTCGCGTCGTAAAGTTAGTTAAAAGATGTGAAATACGCAAATTAATATGTGCGGCAAATAAGTGGTTATAGTTACATTCTAAAATATAACAGTTTCAGTCGGGCGTGTATCAAGAGTAATTATGTGAAATGAATAACGTGTGACGGCAATAAAAGTGTAAAAACAAAATTCTTTGATCAGTGTTATCTTTTAGTAACAAGTCCTTTCGTTTACACACCCTGTTTAAGAGATTTACTCGACCGAGTAATAAAATAGCTAGCCGGAGCACAATCAACCCAAAATGCAAAATAATAAAACAATAACAGGCGCTTAGCAATAAGATAACACGAAGTTACCGCGACAAATTGGCTCCCATACGTTGGGCAGATAAACATGAAGCATCTTCCAACTACAAAAAAAATATTCTACTTCAAAATTGTGTGCTTTAACGTAATTTATATTATTGTGTAGTAAGATTTTGTATACCTCTTATGGTTTACCGGTTATACAAAAAGTAGTTCAGAATGAAGAGGCCTTCACAGGCTATTCCCCGGAAATTCAAGATATAGTTCATTTGTAATGCAAATATTTTAAGCAAATGATATTTTAATAAAAATCAAGAGCTTTTTTAGAAAAAAAAATACGCTGGACTCTGTATGGGGCGGGGTCCCCAGTATGCCTGTCCTACTACCGGACGTCTATATCTGGAAACTGTAGGGACCCTGTCATTGCTGTGCCGTCATTCTGGATTTGGCCGCCCGGTGTTTCGCATCACCTCATTCCTCCCTCCGGAAGGCACCTCCTCGTGGGGTGTTGGTACAATATCCTCATTCCTGGATTGGTGCCGAATCCCCGCCACTTCACAATTTTCCTTGGAAAGGTTATTTTGGAGTGGGAAGAATTTCTTGAAAATCTTCGCGTCGTATCCTTGAAGATACCAAACTTAAATATTAGTTTGGTATTTAACAGACCTTTCATTTTCAAGTTATACCGTTCACAGACAGACACATATGCTCGCGCGTACGCACGCACACATAGCCAGGCACACACAATCAATATTTGTTTTACTTGAGGAAGTCTTAAAACGTGTATTTCCGGTGAAATATTATATATAATTATTGGGTGGAATACAACACTTTCTGCGCTAACTACATGTAACCGAGCGGTAGAGTCTGTAGTCCGCATTCGGGAGATCCAGGTTCGATCCTTGGCGACCGCCCACTACGACCCATGATTTTTTTAGGAGTTTTTCAGGGTCGTCAGGTGAATGCCGGAGTGGTTTCCTTCATCCTCCGAATTTTCTGTTCGTCTATTTCGTTCCATTAATAATTTCATTCATCCTTCACCCCATTTGGTGTATTTCAGGGTTAGAAGTGTCGGCGATGATGTTTCGGTGCAGCGTGGCAGGGAAAAGGATGCTCTTTGTGAATTTTCCGCGCCCCGCCGCCTTCGGCTGATTGCAAGGGTATAAGAACCGCCCCATGGAAGGTACGTCGGACTCTATATGGGGCGGGGTCCCGGTATGCCTCTTCTACTACCAGAGCGGCTATATCTGGAAACTACAGGGACTTTGTCATTGTTGTGCCGTCACTCCTTGTTTCGGCCGCCGGGTGTTTTCCTTCACTTCATTCCTCCCTCCCGGCACTTCCTTGTGGGGTGTTGGTACAATATCCTCATTCCTGGATCGGTGCCGAATCCTCTCCGCTTCACAATCCAACCCAATCCAACTACAAGCAGGTAGTAGAGAAAGTAATAAATGGACACGGCAGGTTAACATGAATGACTTATGGTAGAAGTTGTTTAACTTGGCTAATAGTAACAGGAACATTATATTGTTGGACTATTTCCAACAGATATTAATCATTGTTGTTGTATTAGATGTTTATGGTTTGGACATAGTGAGTTGGTTAGTGTTAGAGTCAGAGGTGGATCGGAGCCATAAAGATTGAAATATTGCAATTTTCTTGTTACTTAAATAAACGTATTAGTATTATTATCATCATCATTTTCTTTCGATAGATCTGGCATTTAACTCTCCAGCATTCCTTAACATGTCACGCCTGTCCTTTTTCAAGTGACCTATTCAATTTTGCCCAGCTAGTCTGAGATAATATCTTTAATTTAAGTGTTCTTCTCTAGAGAGAATTTCCCATCTTAAAACGTGTTCCCGGCCTCTAAAAGCCAATATTACTGCAATCCGGTCTCCGCACAATGCGAACGTTTTATTTTCAAGAAATTCCTTTTGGGTCTCAAGCTTCAATGATTTAGTTTAAAAGCTCTACATTGTCCTTTCTCGTTTCCTCGCGCTTTGGCCAAAGCCTGCGGTGATTAAGTGGTGTCCTTTGTAAGAGTTAGTAATTGCGGCTTGTAAGCCTGTGATATAGAGACAATTATATTTCGTGAGGGACGAGGGGAGCCATAAAGAAGGTTTTGCAGTCCTAGCTGTCAGATCTCGTTCTCCAAAGTCCTTTCGGACACTTGTTAGGCGATTAGCGCAACGAAGGGACACACTGCCGTAACGAGCTCAAGCTATCTTATGCGAAAACCATCTCTGATTGGCTCATGAAACTTCCGAGAGACTGTGTAGGCACTTAGGTATCCCTGCTGTGCTGCACGACAGCTGGCCTCTTTCGTACGCGTCACTCGCGTTACTGTCACTTTTTGCTAGGTTCGCTTTCGTGAAACACGTATTAATGCGCTCTGTCCGCCTACGTGTGTTTGTGTGTTTATGCGCGCGCATGTGCATGAAACAATTCACAAACCTCTGCACGAACAGGGATGAACTGCTGCACTTAAAACTGCCGTAAATATTTTCTACTAATACTGATATTATTGGGCAGTTTTTACTTGTTGGACTGCATTAAACGAATAAAAAAGTTCTGATCTGTTACACTCAAATGAGTTTCTCTACTTTTGTACAAACTATTTTTACAAACTCTTATTCTCCATCTATTTCATATTAATCGAGATAAACATTTGCAGAAACGATCTTATTACTAATTTTCTTGTAGGTGTAAGGGGAATATGGTAGGCTTTAAGCGATAGTCAAACTTTTAAGAGCCGGTTGCTATGTAGAGCATTCCATTCTCTTTGCATGCCCAGGACATACAAAAAGAAAAGAAAGAAAAACAAAACGAATAACGAATTTCCATTGGAGAAAAACTATTAAGTATTGGAAAATTCAAACAAATAACAAGGAATATGTCGAAAATGGTTCACTGCACACAAAAAAGTATATGACATAAATTGTGTGTTTTGTGGTAAAATTTTGTCTATGTCTTACGGTTTACCAGTTATGCAAAATTCATTCAGAATGAAGCCGACTTTCGGGGACATTCCCAGAAAATTCTAGATATGCCTTTTATATGCCATGAAAGTGTCTTAAAATATGATAGTTTGATCAAAATCGTTAGTGTCATTTCTGTAAGGAAAAACCTTCGAAAAATGTTCCATGTAAAGGGTAGTCTGGAATGAGGGAATTTTCTTGAAAATCTTCGTGTCACATCTTTTAAACATACTGAACCTATGTATCAAATTTGGTATTTATCCCACTTTTCGTTTTTGAGTTACGCCGTTCACTTACACACAAACGGGCCTTTTTTTAAAAATGCTTTTTTTACATTATGGGACTTCAAAACATGTATTTCCGGTGAAATCTCAATATAGAATTTTTAGGTGAAATGCAGTATTCCTACTTACTATACGTATTAGAGAAAGTAATAAGCTTAAGTAATAATACTTTGTATACCCAGTAATAAACGATAGAGGGTAGGGAAAGTAATGTGAATGTATCACATCAAAATTTTGATCTTCTAGTTTACTGCCTTGCTGGAAACACGTGATGCCTCACTTGTACCTCAATTTTAGCCTTATCCGAGTGCACTTCCGCTGTTTATAATCACACCTTGCTTTATCCACACCCATCAGTACTTCCGTTCGTATATAATCATATCTTGCTCTGTGTTTTGGTTTTCGGTATCCTTCCTTGTATTACAATTATCATTTTGACAGCTATTACGTTCTCATTTCTCTTACGAACACAGAATATTTTTTTATGTTCTTGACATGCAAAGAGAATTACATTTTACACATACCGACCAGTTCTAAAAATATTTGACTATCGCTTAAGGCCTACTACGTTCCCCTTATTTTGTATTTGCAAGGGCAATATAGCCTTTAAGCATAGACATATCTCCTAATAGCTGGTTGCTATGTGCAGCACCGTTCTCTTTGCCCCAGATTAATACACTTTGCATATCCAAGACAAAAAAAAGTGAATAACGAATTCCCATTTGAGAAAAAGTATAAGTATTGGAAAATTTAAGGGAATAACAAGCAATGTCTCGAATTGGTTCACTAAAAAAAATGTATATGACATAAATTGTGTATTTTAACGCGATCTACATTTTTTGTCTAATAAAATTTTGTTTATCTCTTATAGTTTACCAATTATGCAAAAGTCGTTCACAATGAAGAATACTTTTGGAGAAATTCCCAGAAAATTCTAGACATACATTTTATTTGCCATAAAGATGCCTTAAACGTATGATACTTTAATCAAAATCGTTAGGGCCGTTTTTGAGAAAATTAAAAATTTTCGAAAAATGTTCCATGTAAAGGGTAATGTGGGGTGGGGGAATTTTCTTGAAAACCTTCGTGTCGCATCTCTAGAAGATACTGAACCTAAATACCAAGTTTGGTGTTTATCCGACTGTTAGTTTTTGAGTTATGCTATTCACAGACACACACTCACACACAGAGACACACAGACACCTCCACGGACTTGTTTCAAAAATACTTCTTTTTGGATTCAGGAGGTCTCAAAACATGTATTTCCGGTGAAATCTCGGTATTGAATTTTTTAGTGGAATACAATACTTCCTGTACTTACTATACGTAGTAGAGAAAGTAAAAAACGAATAGCGCATTCCCATTTGAGAAAAAGTATAAGTATTGGAAAATTCAAATAACAAGGAATTTCTCGGAAATGGTTCACTCCACAAAAAATGCATATGCCATAAATTGTGTGTTTTAACGAGATCTACCTTTTTACTTTCTCTACTACGTATAGTAAGTAGGGGAAGTATTGTATTCCACCCAAAAATTCGCTACCGAGATTTCACCGGAAATACATGTTTTGAGACCCCCTGAATCCAAAAAAAGCATTTTTGGAAACATGTCCATCTGTGTGTGTGTGTGTCTGTAAACAGCAAAACTCAGAAACTAACAGTCGGATAAACACCAAACTTGGTATTTAGGTTCAGTATCTTCCAGAGATGCGACACGAAGGTTTTCAAGAAAATCCTCCCACCACAGATTACCCTTTAAATGGAACATTTTTCGAAAATTTTAATTTTCTCAAAAATGGCTCTAACGATTTTGATTAAAATATCACATGTTTAAGGTATTTTCATGACAAATGAAATGTATATCTTGAATTTTCTGGGAATGTTTCCAAAAGTATTCTTCATTGTGAACGACTTTCGCATAACTGGTAAACCATAAGAGATAGACAAAATTTTACTCCACAAAAAATGTAGATCGCGTTAAAATACACAATTTATGTCATTTAAATTTTTTGGTTGAGTGAACCATTTTCGAGATATTGCTTTTTATTCCCTTAAATTTTTCAATACTTTCACAAATGAGAATTCGTTATTCATTTTTTTTGTCTTGGATATGCAAAGAGTAATAATCTGTGGCAAAGAGAATGGTGCTGCACCTAGCAATCAGCTATTGAGATATATGTCGATGCTTAAAGGTTACTGTATTTCTATATTGCCCTTGCAATTGCAAAACAAGGGGAACATAGTAGCCCTTAAGCGATAGTCAAATATTTTTAGAACTGGTCGCCATGTGTAAATGTAATTCTGTTTGCATGTCAAAAGATCGTTTCTACAAATGTTTATCTCGATTAATATGAAATAGATGGAGAATAAGAGTTTGTAAAAATAGTTTATACAAGAGTAGAGAAAGTCATGTGAGTGTAACACATCATATTTTTTTTGTGTAGTTAATCTCTTACAGTTTACCAATTATGCAAAATTCATTCAGATGAAGACCACTTTTGGGGACATTCAGAAAATTCAAGATATACATTTCATTTTCTATGAAAGTATCAAAACTTACGATATTTTAATCAAAATTGTTAGAGCCATTTTTGGACAAAATCCCAATTTTCGAAAACTTTTCCATGTAAAGGGTAGTCTGGGGTGGGGGGATTTTCTTGAAATTCTTCGTGTTGCGTCTTTGAAAGATACTGAATCCAAGCTCACAGTTTGGTATTTTCCGACTTTTCGTTTTATTTTCTTTACGTATGGTAAGTAGGGGAAGTATTGTATTCCACCCAAAAATTCGATATCGAGGTTTCACCGGAAATACATGTTTTGAAACCCCCTGAATCCAAAAAAAGCATTTTTGGAGATATGTCCGTGTGTTTGAACAGCATAACTTAGAAACGAACAGTCCGATAAACACCAAACTTGGTATTTATGAAGGTTCAGTATCTTTCAGAGATGCGACATGAAGGTTTTCAAGAAAATCCCCCCACCGCAGATTACCCTTTACATGGAACATTTTTCGAAAATTTTAATTTTCTCAAAAATGGCTCTAACGATTTTGATTAAAACAGCATTTATTTAAGATATTTTCATGACAAATGAAATGTACATCTCGAATTGTCTGGGAATGTCTCCAAAAGTATCCTTCATTGTGAACGACTTTTGCATAACTGGTAAACCATGAGTAGACAAAATTTTACTCCACAAAAAATGTAGATCGCGTTAAAATAGACAATTTATGTCATACACATTTTTTGGAGTGAACCATTTTCGAGATATTGCTTGTTATTCCCTTAAATTTTCAATACTTATACTTTCTCTCAAATTCGTTATTCATTTTTATGTCCTGGACATGCAAACAGAATGGAATGCGCCATATAGCAACCAGCGCTTAAAATATTTGACTCTCGCTTAAAACCTACCATATTCCCCTTGCATCTACAAGAAAATTAGCAATAAGATTAACATCTCGATTAACATGAAGCATATGGAGAAGAAGCGTTTGTAAAAATAGTTTGTACGAGAGTAGAGAAAGTCATGTGAGTGTAAACATCAGATATTTTTAGTTATGCTGTTCAAAGATACACAGACACACACACGGACCTTTTTCTAAAATTTTTTTTTTTATTCAGGGAGCCTCATAACATGTATTTCCGTTGAAATCTCGATATCTAATTTTTGGGTGAAATGCAACACTTCTCCTAGTTACTATACGTAATAGAAAGAATTGATAGTATCATTTTTTTGAAAAAAAAAACCATTGGTTAAACAATAAGTTGTACTTATTTAAGGGTACCCGGTACTAAAAGCGCTAATTTATACATTTCAACCACTTTAGCTGAACTTTTTCAGAATGCGATTATCATATACATCATAGCGTTTATTCTCATAGTACGCCTAACGTTTGAAGAAAATATATTCAGAAAATGAAAATCAAGTGTCATGTAAAATGGTCTTCGAGAAAAAAATTTGGAAACTTTAAACTTTAAATGTTGAGTATTTTGGAAATATCACTTAAATGAAGCCGGAGGCTTCACCAATAGGTAACATATATTATGGAGGAGTTCCTGATACCATTCCTCCAACTGCCTCTGCCGGGCGTCGAACCAGCGGTTCTACGGTGACCTGAAATCACGTACGTAATCATTTTCTTAGAAGGAACAAGGAAATAAGAATTACATCATGTTATAACAGTGTACTTGCGTGGCGGGCTGAGGAATTCCAGGAAATACCTAAAGTTGCTTATGAGAAGAATGAAAAGAGAGACAGACAATTCGTACCACACACATTATTTTATTTATGATCACCTTACATTCTTGTATAGGATAGGAGAGTTCCACCTGGCTAGCTCGCCCGAAGCCGTCGCGAGGTTCACCGCTGATCCACATCCTTCCGTGGTTTGTTATCAATGCAACTTACCCAAGCTAAACTATCGCGGCCCTCCTATCTGCGCATGCGTAAACAGCAAAGTAGAACTTCTCCGAACCTAAGAGCGTTCCCTCCAAACATGTTACCGGACATTTCCCAGCCTCACAACAATGACTATAAACAGTATCAGTACTAATAATTGTTATAAATGTTACAACACTATTCCAGGAATATGGTTCTTTAATCAAATATTAAATTTTGTGTAGAATTAAAATCTTTCCTAGATAAAAATAGCCATGTGTTTAACATTTCTGACTTTCTAAAAATCAATCATGTATTACATAATTAAAAACCCTAATTACAAAACTGTACTGGATGTTATGAAGTGGCTCTTTGGATCTCTTCATCCACATTTAAAGAATACACATAGAATGTGAAAGAAATTGAAGAAACATTGTACGATGTGAGGCATTTTAAAAATACAAAAACGTCAGAAATCAAGATTGCAAAATAATAAAATGTCACGAGCTATTTGCATCAACCTATGGTCGTCCACTTGGCCAATTAGATGGCCAGAAAGGCAAAACCGCAATTAATGCTGGGTACAGAATGGGTTACACAATTTTTCTATTACATTATTTAAAAGTGCTTTTATCGAAATTTTGTCAAAAACTCAGTATTGAATCCTTATCCTTTAGAATAACTATCATAAACATAGCAAGAATAAAATTAAGTACTAACATTAACGGCACTAACCGCACGTTTATAGTCCAAATAGTGAGTAAATCCCTATTGGACGGCTAGAAAAACAAAACCGGAATTGATGCTGGTTACAGAATGGGTTACACAATTTTTCTATTACATTATTTAAAAGTGCTTTTATCGAAATTTTGTCAAAAACTCAGTATCGAATCCTTATCCTTTGGAATAACTATCTTAAACATAGCAAGAATAAAATTAAGTACTAACATTAACGGCACTAACCGCACGTTTATAGTCCAAATAGTGAGTAACTCCCTATTGGATGGCTAGAAAAGCAAAACCGCAATTGATGCTAGTTACAGAATGGGTTACACAATTTTTCTATTACATTATTTAAAAGTGCTTTTATCGAAATTTTGTCAAAAACTCAGTATCGAATCCTTATCCTTTGGAATAACTATCATAAACATAGCAAGAATAAAATTAAGTACTAACATTAACGGCGCTAACCACAGTTTATAGTCCAAATAGTGAGTAAATCACTATTGGACTTCCTTACATTAAAGATTAATGAATAGTGTTTTAGGGTCGTGGGTTCGATTCCCGGCTGAGTTCGATGTATTTTCGTTTGATAAAGTTTCTTCGTATGTCCACGGTTGGGTATGAATGTGTTCCATTCCATGTGTTCCAGTGATTTAATAACTAGTTAGCCTATATCGGGAGTGTCGCTGGGCAGATGGCTGAATACATGTTCCGCAGTTAATCTGCATTTTTTTTATTTATGGACGCTCTTTAGATGCTGTGGTCCTTAGCGTCCCATTCTATATTGGGTGTGAAAGATCGGTAATTTTGCTCAAAGGTCTCTGTATTAAGAGGATAAGGGTTCTTTTACGTGTCGTAAATCAACGACATGGGGACACCGGCTTTACTTCCCTTCCGAGGAAAGCCATGCTAAGGATTTTTACACCCGAAAAAAACCCATCGCCATCAGCTAGGTTTGAACCCGCGACCTCGGGAACTAGAGGCTAATAGCTATTCTACATGACACATTTATCATTATAATGCGCACAATTACATGACACTAACATATAACTTCATTTGGTGTAATTTATGCTATACTAATGACCATTTTTCCATTTAAAAATACAACTTAGCACTAAAGATTAATTTTTTACGGAAAAATAGTTATAGGCCGGATATCTTAGCCCTTAAGCGCGTTCCGCATTATAAACGGTTCATCGATATTTGTAGAAGTTAAATTAAATTAAATTGAGTTTTATTTATGGACGCTCTTTAACTACTGTGGTTCTTAGCATCCCATTCCATATTGGGCGTGAAATACCGGTAATTTTGCTCAGAGGCCTCTTTATCAGGCTTGAGGTTCTTTTACGTGCCGTAAATCTACGACACGGGACCACCGGCTTTACTTTCCTTCCGAAGGAAGCCATGCTAAGGATTTTTACGCCCGAAAAAATCCATCGCCCTCCGCCGGGTTTGAACCCGCGACCTTGGGAACTAGCACGGTACCACTAGTCCACGGAGGACGACTGAAGTGTAGAAGTACAGGAGATATTTAATGCTATAATTTCAAGTGTTCTCCCCTATAGTAATAGTTTGAAGGAAGGACAACCTCTATTTCGGATCTGAAATTTGGTTAAGGCTAATTTTTTGGGGAATCACTCACACATTTCAAATTCGCTGAAAGCTACTCAAGAAACGTCTGATGTGATACGGTCAAATAAATTTCTCTACCCATTACAAATTCTCAGCGTATCAATTAAAAGGGATTCCTTTTTTAAGTTACGTTACATTTGATATATTTTTGCCTAAAAATGATATCAAATTAAGAAATCGTCTCGTTGGTATGCACAATAAGAAAATAAGCACAGCTACTCACATATTGTAATTAAGTATTTTTATAAAGCTATGCGGGAAGAAAAGATAGAGTAAAATTGTTTACAGACGCCGCATGATAGTTCGCATGGGGACAGCAAAAAATGAATATATTTCCGAAAGCGCTAATGCTACAGAAAAAAAGGTATTTGCCTTAAGTTGTATATTTCAAAAAGGTTTACAGTTTCTGTAATGAGTTTTTCTTTTTATCTTATGGTTAACCAATTCAACATTCATTCAAAATGAAGAGAACTTAACATAGTATTATTAGCCATGCAAATATATTGGACATTATCTTAATCAATGTCATTAGAGTCATTTTTAAGACAAAAATTACTTTTTGTCATATGAATGGTCGTTTGGAATTAGTGAATTTTCTTTAAAACCTTCCTGCGGCGTCTTGGAAGGCGTTTAAATTAAACACAACGTTTAGCAAGTATCCGACTTTTCGTTTTTGAGTTATGCTGTTACTTTCTCTCTCTCTGTCTCTCTAACATACGCACGCACACACACATGCACGCACAATTTTTCTAAACATGCTTTCTTTGACGAAAGGGTTCAGGGGTTCTCAGAACGCTGAAATTTCTACAGAATGAATCAGAACTCCGACGTCAAACTTTCAGAGCTTGTTCAGGGATACCTTCTGACTAGTTTGGTATAAGGGATCTCCGGCGACTCGTTACAGAGAAATAATGTAATTATGATTTATTCCGTTTGTTACCGCAATCAACTTTGTTTCTATGAAAATACCTTCACAACAATGAAGAAGTCTGTATAGTATGCAATAAACAAAACGTACAACACACAACACCGAAAAATGCAAATCTAGACGAAACAAGTTCACTTTTATGACAGTGTCTTCAGTTATCAGTGTATAGTGCAGTATGTAACAAATGCAGAACTGTTCCCTTACAGCTATTATTGAAAATGCTGACCACCATGATCACGGCCGAGTGTACAGCGGCGTACCCTCGACTGTCTTACACACGCAAGCATTCCAGGAGTTTGGCGTACTACCTCTGCGGCTGCGATAATCCTAGCAACCAGGTCTATGCGAGTATCGACCGGAGTCTCGTAAACTGGGCTCTTCACATGCTCCCAGAAGAAGTCCATTGGTGTCATGCGGTGAGCGAGCTGGCTATGGAACAGGACCACCGTGACCAATCCATAGTCATCAAAACTGCACATCAATGTGGTTCCTGACATCGAGTGCAAAGTATGCCGGCGCCCCGTCATGTTGAAACCACATAAGCTGACGAATTCTCTGCCGCACATCTTCTAGGAATGTGGGAGGAGATGTTGAAGGAAGTTTTGTACAGGACTCTGTTCAGTGTACTAGGATGTACGTAGGTTCAATCACAAAATCGTTGACAATACCAGCCCATACATTAACAGCAAACTGGTGTTGATAGCATCGACACACCGATGCTTGTGGATTTTAGTAATCCCATACATGGCTATTCTTACTGTTGAACATGTCCTTTCTTGTAAACTTGGCCTCGTCTGTAAACAACACCAAAGCAGGAAAATTGTGGTTTTCTGTACATTACTGTAGGAACCAATTTGCAAACTCCACTCGAAATGGGAAGTCCGCTGGCTGCAATGACTGCAACTTCTGTGGATGATACGGGTGCAATTGT
Source organism: Deroplatys truncata (assembly GCA_030765065.1). Lineage (NCBI taxonomy): Eukaryota > Metazoa > Arthropoda > Insecta > Mantodea > Mantidae > Deroplatys > Deroplatys truncata. The sequence continues at coordinate 52,889,042 of CM060982.1, forward strand.
TCATGTGCGATTGTCAAAACAGTTGATTGGTTTGTTTTCAGAGTTCGTGCAACGCGCCGAATACTAGAGGTAGGATTGTCACCAATCGCTTGCAACAGATTCTGTCCCAGATCGGGTGTTCTGGCATACTTCGCACGGCCAATATCTTCTATTCTAACACGGAAGGTTCCAGTTTCTCGTAGGCCCTATGTACAGATGAAAAAGTACTGTGATATGGTTGCCGACTGCAAGAACAGCTCAGCATAACGTCGTTGTGTTGCTCTTCCTTGCATTCAGTGAACCCATACACGAAGTGCATATCGACCAACTCAACTGTAAAGCTATCCATATTTCTGTGTATCACTGTTAACGCACAACAGCTAACACTGTCGCAAAAACAAAACCCTAGACAGAACCGAGCAGTACTGAATGCAAACTTTAGGCAACGAATTAAAGAGAGCATTACTGTTGTCAACAGCAGGTACCGTGAGCGAATGGAAGCAATTTGTTTACGAGAGACACACAGCACATACCGTCTGTTGTGCAGCACTTTCAGTGCAATGCAGATTCAAAGCTAATTGGGGAAGAAACCAAACGAAATGCAATTACTCTGTAACTAGCCACCGGAGATCGTGGGTCTCTTGCACCAAAATACTCAGAAGGTATCCCTGAACAACCTCTGAAAATTTGTGAGTGGAGTTCATTGTGTATATGGAATTTTTGGATGCAATACAATACTTCCTCTAAGTACTATAAGTAGGTGGTAGAGAAAATAAAAATACATTATACAGAATGGCACTTACCTGACTCAGGCCAACTGGCCGACACTGCAAAGACTACATACGCGAATACTCAAAGAATCAATTCCAATAACAAATCGATGGAACAGGAAGGCACTCAACAAAGGCTATCTAACAGTAACTTCCTCAAGAAGATGGTACATGAAAGCGACTAGGCTGCTGAAATGATCTGTCCGGCACCGTGAATTTAAATGTATATAATTGCAATATCTGATGTGTTCTATTCAGATCACTTTCTCAACCATTATCGTTTGTTTTTAAGCTTGCTCTAAAACAATTTTTATAGAGACTTATTCTTCTATATAAGAGCGGTCCCTCAGCCATCTGGCAGGTAGTCGCGGTGCATGTTCCGCGCGCGATCCCTCAGCTATCTGGCTGGTAGTCGCGATGCGTGTTCCGCGCGATATATTCAGTGTATCTGTTTATTATGCTCATTATTGATACTGATATCATACTATTACTGATTTTATGATGATTATTACGATATATTGATTACCTATTGAACAAACTAATTACTTTTTATTTTATCAGTAGTAACCTTTTTCACAGTCGGTGTTGAAAGTGGTGTCCTTCGGCAGATAAACATTCTTGGCACCTTCTGATGAAATTACCATTCACACGCATAAGTTCTTGTTGCGTAATTTCCCTAATTTCTGTTCTTATATTTTTTTAAGTTCGTCTAGGTGCGATGATTATTCCTATAGACTCTATTCCCCACAGATAAAAGTCACACACAGTAATTTCAACAGTTTCGTAGAGATATGTACTGAGGTTTTTCAAACACTGACTTGTGCTACATTGTAAACATTTATTCGAAGACCTTTCAAATGCTTCGCCAATTTCATGAAGTTTTTCTTCCGTTAGAACCCTTCGTTTCTTTTTACAACTTACAACATTAAATGATCCCGTTCTCTTCACTTTATTCACTAGATATCTAACTGCTTCTATACTCGGAACTGGAACATCAGGAAATTTATTGTGAAATTGCCTACATACCTGTCTACATGAGTCGGTTTTCACATACGTGTCATACATAAAAAGTCTTTGTTAAAGCGAAAATTTGAGTACCATTTCTGGGTTGTAATAATCCGAAAATTCAATCGCAAACAAATACACACGCGTCTCGCGTCTATACACAAGAAGCAATAACAGCTGACTAAAGCCCGCTGCCACATGTTCAATAAGTGGAAGAGCCCATGGCCTCGAGTTCATTCAGATGTGTCACACAAGACTGCCGTGCAATTCCCGGCCAGAGCGCTGAGGGACCGCTCTGTACTTCATGTTAATTGAGAGAAGCGTTAGCAGGAATAGCATCGTTACACTTCGTTGTAGTTACAAGGGGAAACAGGAGGCTGAAACGATAGTCAGATCTTTAACAAGCGGTTTGCTATGTGATGGTTTTGAAGTTCAAAACCCTTTTATCATGTCGAGAAACAAAAGTACGGGGACTAACCACTACATAAAATAGTACTGAACATTTCAAACCAAGATGACGAATATCTCGAAAGTGTTTAATGCCACATCAAATTTATTTGACATGAATGTGTGTTTTAACTGATCTACACTCATCGTGTAGTAAACATTTGTCTATCTCTTGTGATTTATCAGTTTTTCAAACTTACGCAGCATTCATTCAGGATAAGGAGGGCTTTATTGCCCTTCGAAGAAAATTCAAATATACGTTCAATTAGTCATACAAATATCATAAACATATTGTATTTTAGTAAGAATCGTCAGAGGTTTTTGAGAAGAAAAAAATAAAAGGTTACCATGTAAATTGGGGTGGTGAGGAATTTTCTTAGCAATCTACGTTTTCTTTGGAAAACGCTAAACTTAAATAGAAATCTTGGTATTTATCCGACCTTTCGCTTTTGAGTTAACTTATTCTCTTTATCTATTTCTCCCCCTCTCTCTCGCGCACACACATACACACACAGAGAGAGAGAGAGAGAGAGAGAGAGAGAGAGAAAGAGAACATTAGATTCAGGGATCTCAAAACGCTGGTCTGGATATCATTTTTGGGTGGAATATAATACTTACTCTTTACTACTAGAGAAAGTGAAATGGATGGTACAGAATGGTGAATACCTAAGTTAAGGCCGTCCGTAGTGTATCTCAAAGAACAGCCAAAATTTCCACGATCTCAAATTCTGCTTTCTTAACTCAAAATTGCAACACATACAGACGGAACAGGAAGGCGATTATTCAACTAAGGTCATCTGCCACGAATTTCGTAAGAAGATTATACAAGCAGGCGACTACGCAACTAAAGTGGTCTGTCTAGGACACATTCACTCATAGATTTAAATATTTAATTAAAAAATCTGAAGTAATGCATTCACACAACTTTCTCTACAGTGGCAAATTCACATAATTATATTAATTATATATTACACTATTTATATAAAGAGTAATTCTTCTACCTCACTACATTACTCACGTATATTTTTACCTATGAATTGTTTCAAATTAAGCAAGAAAGTTTCAACATACGGAGACAGCATTCAAATGTTTATTCACGTATTAAGCTCTTCCGATGAAAAGAATAGGAAGGAGGGGAAAAAACAAGGATCGAAAACTTTCAAGATTTCGCATGAGGTGACACGTAGAAAAGGCCAGCATGGAATATTTCGAAAACGGCTAACGCTATGGAAAATTTTGAATCAAGGTGCATGTTTTCATGAGGTCTACATTTTTCTTGTCGTGCGTTTTTTTTCTTCTATCTACTAACAGTTTCTTGTTATACAAAATTATATAAAATTCAATTAAAGGGGCGTTAACAGAACATTCAGATATGCGTTTTAACATCTCATGCCAATATATTACATACCTGTATGACATTTTTATCGAAATCGTTGGAGCCATTTTTGAGAATATTCTTGGAGGACACTGAACTTTTCATTTTTAAGTTATGCTGTTCACAGATAAGCGTGCGCGCGTGGAACTTTCTCTAACAATGGGAATCCGAAAATGTGCATTTCCGGTAAAATGGCGATATATAATTTTTGGATGGACTAAATAGTTTCTCTTGTTGTAGGTTGGTGACAGAGTTAGTAAAAAAAGAGAAATTTCCGCGAGCGCTTATAGTCACTCACTCTATAAGCCTTTCTTTCTTTCTTTCTTTCTTTCTTTCTTTCTTTCTTTCTTTCTTTCTTTCTTTCTTTCTTTCTTTCTTTCTTTTCTTTCTTTCTTCCTTTCTTTCTTTCTTTTCTTTCTTTCTTTCTTACTTTCTTCCTTTGTTTGCTTGTTTGTTTGTTTCTTTCTTCCTTTGGGGCACTTACCTTAACTTCAATTTGCTATCTAACCTCAATGTTGAACTTTTGAGTGGAATACAACACCTCCACTCCGAACTATAGATTAGTCGCAGAAAAAGTAATAATAGACTATTCAAAGCCATCTGTACATCGATTCTGTTTTTGTTTCCCAACTGAAAGTCCTTTCGACCAGTATGCTACAAATGTTTCGTTTTATAACAGCATTGTTACTCACGCCAGACAGAGTTTCCTGTAAAGCGAAATGTATTGGAAAATGCATCTGACATCTCAACCTGCTGTAGCGTGATATTCAGAACTCTCTTGTGTGCCCAAAGTGGCGGTCAGAGGTAACGCTATTTTCTGTGTTCTGAAATCTGCATTGTCTTGCATATTCATGAATGTTACTCCAGTGCACTCCGCATAATGAGCTGGTATTGTCATTGAGGTTTTAGCTCACTTTACTCACCGCCACAGCAAGGGGGAAATCTGTCCCTAAGTAAAATATCATGTTTCTCAATTAAGGTAACGGCAGCAACAGAAATATAACCGCGTTAGAAAGGCTAATTCACAACGACGCGCGACGGTCCTCCGAAATATAAATCCGTTCTCTTTAGCAAGGATTCGGGTATTCCCTACATCCCAGTTCTGCAAGAATAATATCGTTAGCGTGTTGTCCAGGTTTTCAGCGAACAGAATTCCATGTCTACGGTGTAACGTGTTTATAGTTTTACATTCAGCAATGGTGTAGTAGTGGTATTTAAAACGTTTTGCGTAAACGTTTATTACTTTCTCTATAATTTGCCTATTGTAAGTAGAATAAGTAGATATTGTATTCCACCCAAGAATTTTACGATATTTCACCAACAATGCACTTGAAAATAAAAAAATGGGAAAAAGGTTCGTGTATCTTTGAGCGGCATAACTCAAAAGAAAACTCGGAAAAACAACCTTAGTATTTAAGTTCAGCACCTATAAGAACTATCCTTTAAAAGGACATTCTTTAGTTATTTTTACTCCCTCAAAAATTGATAATAATTTGGCTTAAAACACATGTTATATTATTTTAGTAAGAGAAATAGGACATGTATCTTGAATTTTCTGCAAATATTCAGTAAAGTCCTCTTCATTCTGAGTAAAGTTTGTTTAATGTTGTATAACTGGTAAATCGTAAGAGATAGGCGGTAGATAGACCTTACTAAACACAAACGTAGATCATCTTAAAACACACACAACATATACCAAATAAACTTTTTATGGCATCAAGCATTTCTGAGATATTCTTTGCTCCTGGTTTGAATTTTCAATCCTCTACACTTTAAGTCGTCACTCGTTAGGGGAGGGGTTTCCACCCCTTCAGCTGCGAGCGCTGGGTACCCCTAGCACCGTGGTACTTCTGACGTCACTAAAAGTACGCTGGGCCGAACATTCGAGCCCCTTCCGATAGGGAGTGTTCAGATTGGGTTGGACTCGGCGGGGCAGCAGTTCCCGATACACATGGGTGATTGGGTACGTCTAGCTGGTTTTCCGCCCAGGCGGGGTTGTGAGACGCCTCGATGTTCTTCGGCACCAACCATGAGCGAGAGTTGGTAGACGGCATGCTAGATTGCTGTCGGCCCTACCGAGGTTTTCAATAGTCATACTTTTTAAGGGTACGCGCATAAGTGGCGTATCCACTTCCAATCCCGCGAAAGCGGGGGGGGGCTTTTTAGGAAACAAGATATTGGCCTCATGGGAAACCCCCACGGTCGGTGAGCCGCTCGGATGGGGCTGACCCTGGGTTGTAGGAGGGGGTTTGGCCTTAGGCTCTTGCCCAAGTAGACCTTCGAAGCAAATGTTTCTTATACTCATACTAATAGCGGAATTTCAAAGCTAGCCCATAGTGACTCTCTTATCACGTACCTAGCAGATAGAAGATGTATTGTATTCCACACAAAATTTCGATATTGAGATTTCACCAAAATACATGATTTAAGGCTCCTGGGATAAAAAATCATTTAGTTTCCACCGTTGTCATATCTGCAATAGGTAGGTAAAACATTCATTTCGTAGATTGCACGCTGGTACTTGGCAAAGCTTTTTAAAGAAAGTTTAAATTCCGAGAAAGTTTCGTAAAGTTTTGTTGCTCCGCAGGGCTGTTTCGGTGACCCTTTTAATACAGTGAGTAGGGAGTTGTATGAGGAAATGATATATTTGAACACATTTTCTTTTGATCTAGTTGCAGTCATTTTCAGCTTCCCATCACGTACTCTGTAATATACAATTTTGTCTCGAGGATTTAACCTAACAATCAAAGAAAGAAAAAAAATAGAGCCCGGCATAGAAAGCCAAAACCTCTAATAAAACAAAATCCCGAAGCCTGAAGAGGAAAGTACCCCAAAGAGCCCTAGGGCAAAATTAGCTCCTAAACCCCTACTGCTTAGCCCATAAAGCAAGGTAACATCAGAGAGCGGCAAACCAACTCTGTTAATTTTACATCAGAATTCTGCATTACTTCCAACATATAAATCTAACATGCCTTTGATACTACTCCAGGCATACTACCGGGGTATTCTACGTCCGCCAACTTTCATCCCAATTCCAAAACCCAACCTTCTCAAACAAATCTTAATTCTTCATAAGGTATCATAACCCCGTGAAAATTTTTATCGACGGTTAAGCTTCTAATTAAGGATAAGGCTGGCAGAAGCATGTAATGGTCTATGCTTTACCTAATTTCTTTACTGTATTCTGTTGTAAAATCCTTGTTATTAAAGAAACTCATACCTAAACCAGTCGCCAAATAAAACCCTTTTTCATCATATTCTCTAATTTCGTAAAGCATTACTAGCCACTTTATCTATGCAATAATTCATGACATATCTTTCTTACGCTCTAGAATTAGCTAGACTGGAGAAAAGTATCCTTTATTTGGGCTTCCTCTCATATAGACATAGGAGGTAATGAGACAGCTGATTAAAGCGTTAAAGAAGCAACCAGACATCCTGTTTATGGTCCATCTATTGCCTCCCCCCGGAAGACGTCACTAAAACGTGCTTGCAGAAATTATTGAAGACGGAGAAGCTTTCACTTAATAGCTCACTTTGGCTGTACCAACGCTTCCAACTTCTTCGAACATCCAAAGGACGAAATCAAGCAATAATCTCTGTCTAATTGACCATCCAAACTAAGGTACTCTTTTGTTCACCAAAGACCAACCTCCGACCGGTGCCATCAATAATATGACATTAACAATGCGCATGTCCTTGTGTGCTGCTCACTGTACACCAAGTGTAGACAAGTTGGCATCACTGATTCCTCCACTGTCGTGATCAAATCAGACAGGATAAAAGAAACTCTACAGTTTCTTAAGAATATAAGTCTATATGATCTGCAACGGTCTTGCAAGACCGATTTAGAAGTAGTCGATGCATAGAAGTCACAATTACTTAAAAAAAGTTAAACTAAGAAACAAAATTTGCCGTGCATTAGAAGTAATGCATTATTTAGTTCTACAACTTAAAGGATTTAAAGAAGTTTTAAATAAGAACAAGAATCTGCACAGCCCCAAAGGTACTGAATATATTAACTCAGAAATATATTACAATTAAAGTACGTTACATTCAACTCTGTCCTTCTCACACATATTTTCCATTACGAAACAAAATTTAACACGCCAAATATATAATGTAAACTGGCTTCCATGAAATATTATACGCCGCTGCACACTGTATACGAATTTTGAAATTTACTTGCGCTCGAAAATACATGTTATAACAAATTTAGAATAGGCCAAAAAGTGTGGAGACGGCTGGTCCCAGACGCGAAGCTCACTCCAATTCCTTCGATGTTGGTCGAGAACGAAGTGATACATTGTCTTTTTTGCTCTTCAGGCATCGCTCGGGGTACGCACTGGGCAGGTCAGGTCATGACGTAGAACCAACATTAGCGCCACATGTACTGGTGGAGAGGTCGCAACCGGGCGAGCGCTGTAGAACTTTGTGCAGCCGGCTCCTAGTGTAAGGCAGGTTGTCGGCATAAGAAGCAGGGGCCAGCATTGTATCTTATGACTGCGGATACAAGAAAAGCTGCGACCATTTCTGCGAAATACTCCCTCGAAGAAAGAAAGAGCCAGAATCGGCTCAGATCAACTGGAAAAAATGTAAACATCATACATGTTAAGCCACGTGGTCGGTGCAAATGCGCCTCGGAGTTAATACTTTTGCTGCGTTGTTTGCATTGCCACACAATCTAAGGACGGAGAAGGTATCTTACTAATATTGAACGAGCTCAACAAGTCGCCTTCTGTTTTCCGACACATCTTGCGTCATCATGTTAAACGTTAATACTAGAGCTCTCCAGGACATGCGTTTTACCCGTTCGTTTCGTATGGTACAGATGGACCACCAGAAGAAGGTGAGCCGCAGGAAAGTGCTACATAAACATTTTTTACCGTCCCCATCATGTTTATGCACGTTAGTATATATAAAGTACATAGTGTTGTCAGATAACTCGCCCTGGCTAGAACTCCAGCTGTCGTGCAAACGTAGCAAAATATTTATGAGTTGTACATATACCGTAACGGGTGTTAGCTGCGAGAGCAAATTAATGCGGAATACCTATCACAGAAGTTTTGAGTATTAGATTTGGCAGCATGGGTGATTTGCATACGCACATACACACGTGCACACATTTTGTAGTAAACAAATCGACTACGTGAGCAGATAAACAGTTCAAGCCCCCTCTCACCTTTTTCTGACGATCCAGCAATACATGATGGGATTTGCTTGTTTCTTCCAGCCCAACTTGTTCAAAAAGTAGCAACGAATATACCTAACTATGGTCGAGCTTCTGGTTCACATTCCCGGTCGCGGGAAATGGGTACCATTGGGAATTTACCCGTTCGTATTCGCTCGTTCGAGAATTCAATCATAGCGGTGTCAGGCGTATTGTTTCAGTGTGTTAAGGTAAAGGAACTACAATAGATTATGCATGTTACTGCATTTTCGACTCTGTTTCTACCAACTGTTATGGTCAGGATTTCTTTAGCTATAATGTGATACACAAACTACTTTTTCATGTTTTGTTTTATCATTACACCTAAGCAAAAAAATCTGATGTGTTACACTCATATGACTTTCTCTACTCGTGTACAAACTATTTTTACAAGCGCTTATTCTCCATATGCTTCATGTTAATCGAGATATCGAGATGTTAGTCTTATTGCTAATTTTCTTGTAGATGCAAGGGAATTGGTAGGCTTTAAGCGATAGTCAAATATTTTAAGAGCTGGTTGCTATGTGGAGTATTCCATTATCTTTGCATTACCAGGACAAAAAAAATGAATAACGAATTTGAGAAAAAGTATAAGTATTGGAAAATTTAAGGGAATAACAAGCAATATCTCGAATATTTCTGGATAGTGACGTAGGCAGTTGTCATGGAAACTCATATTATGTCACTATATGATAGACACTTGACAGTCTACTACGTTTTAAAGCATTTACAATCAAATAGCGGTTATATATATATTTTTTTAATTTTGAAAGTTTATAGTCGCTGTAACATATTAGTGATATCGCGACTTTACAACTGTTTATAAAATAAATATTTAACAATAAAACAATGAGGTTATTTATATACTGGTAGTTTTAAACCATTACAATGAACTAGTATATAAAATATTGACACTATAACTAATCAAATTGATGAAAATTATATACTTTTATATAAATTTATGCTCTTAAAAATGCAACTATCTTGGGGTACATCGAATAGTTAGTGCTGTTTATAAATAATTGGATATCTAGTAGTGTTGTCTCCATTGATCGTATTGTGGACATTTCAAGATTATGTGTTTCGTCGTTAGCAGTATGTTACACCGGTGGAAGATGGGTGGTTAGTCCTTTGAAAGAAGATAACTTGTGACCTTGGTATGGCCCATTCTCAGTCAGGATATTAAAACCTGATCTTGTCTGGAAAGAGATTTACTGGGTGGATGTGTCAAAAAACTATATAATTATAAAATTCAGAGCTTATTAATTATATTTTAAGTTATTTATAAATGTACCTATTATTATGTATTCTTATTAATCTTATTCTGCGTTCTTGCATGAGGTTATTTTTCCTTCTGCATATTTTATTTCCTTAAATAAGCGTTTTGATTATACTTATGACTTTTCCTGGGTATCTTTGCTTCGTTAGGGGTATTAAAAGTTTTGTTTCAGGGTTAAACAAGTATTGTTTCGTTATCGTTGTGTTTTGGACCGTAGAAAGACACCTTTCCTTCTCCATCACTCCTGAAAGTTTAACATCACCACGACAGCCCTATGCGTCACAACACACGGAATAAAGAAATGTGGCTACTACAGCAGCTACTAGTGCTTTTCTATCATAACAGACCACTCTATTGTGATCTAATTCTTGGTAATCAGGTGTTACCGCTGAGAGCGTATGTTGCACATTTTGACTGGCGCAGGAAATAAGGTTGGTGGGGGCAGTAACATATTGTGAGATGTAACAATTGTATTGCAATGATTATTGCGTAACACAAGCTTGAGTGATGGTTACGAGCAATTAGCTCCAGCGCACACGTGTCTGAGCGACACTTTGTTGGCAGATTTGTAGTCAGTGGTTTTCACGCCATCCATTCTTGCTCACGCAAATGTTTGTGCAATGAAAATGCTCAGTGTTGGCACAGCGATGCGACCATATGTGGCCTTACAGATGCATTTATTTAGGCTAATTTATTTGCTCATTATTTTGTTTTTAATTTCCCGCCGCTGCTAAAGCGAAAGCAAACATTTTAGTGTAGCTAAATTACCGGCTGCTGACGTCATGTTGAGACTCACTTAAACTGGAAATATCTGTGCTTGTTTATAATGCTGTGGTTAATAATTGTAACAGCTTGCTGATGTGAAATTATATATAATACACCCAATAAATGCCAACATTACAGAACATGCTCTAAAATGTAATAGTTTATATACCGCAAGAATCAGCCGGCCCTACGTAATTTTGAAATTATGTAATTTGCTAATTTCCACATGTGCCTTAGGCCTACATTCGTCACCTACTCGCAGCTCATTTATGTTTCTGTAATTAATGCAATATACTCGATACATGTGAATGTCCACAAAATATATGCACTTTAAATATATTTAGAATTATATTTTATATACCAGATCCTAGGAGTAAGGTTTGATATGGGCGGAATACAATGCAATTTCTGGAAGCGCATTCTAGGGTTGGGAGGGGTACTTCAAACTACGGAGTTCTTCGTGAGGTAGGATGCTGGGAAGATGCTGTATTTGCTAAACTAAGTGTAGTTAGGTACTGGCTGCGAATAATTAAAGGTGATCAAACAACTCTGAGAGCAATATGTTATCGTCATCAAATGAACAACATAGAGCATCCAAAATGGTGGGCGGCGGGGTTGCAAGGCGAATTATCAAAAATTGGCTTAAATGGTATCTGGCTAAGGTGTAATGAAAATACACAAAGTGCCGTGAGAAAAGTCAAAAGACGACTATGCGATATAAACAGGCAGAAAATAGAATCTGAATGTAGACAAAGATCAACATTGGAGTTACAAAATGAAATAAAAACTAGGTGGGGTAAGGAAACATATATTTTGGAATTGAGTATAAAATAGAGGACGGGAATAGCATGGCTTAGGTTGGGAGGGTGTAAAGCTCGCAAGATTGTTGATGATGATGGCAGAAGGATTTGCCCATTATACGGGGAACAAGAAGACCGGACGCATATTTTGGCAGCATGCGTGCAGACGGAGAGTATTAGGGAAAAATTATTACCGGAAGTATTTTTGGCTTCCAACAGACGGAGAACAGCATGCTGGGAATTGATTCTAAACAGTCAAAACTGGCCAAGCTTGGGCACATACTTAATGGAAGTACGTGTACTAAGAGATAAGGTGTTTATGTAATTTTTCTTTAAGTATATGTGGTGCTTGAGTACTTGTGCGCGACTGTGTGTGTGTGTGTGTGTGTTTGAGTGTGTGATTCAGAGTGTTTTTTCAATTTTATATGTATGTATATAGTGTGGTGATTATAAAAAAAATAGTTGTTTTTCTGGTTGATACTGCAAGTCACGTATACAGTCCAGGTATTTTTCTAGAGAGCATGTACGGTCTTATGACCCATGTGACTGTGTTATGCAATTAATGTAATACTAAATACTTAATAAATACCACTACTACTACTACTAAAAAAAATATACCAGATGAATCGGCTCAAACAAGGCATTCTTAAGGGGAGATTAACGATTCTGGCAAACATCATTCAAATCACTAAACTCAGTAACACTAAACAATAATTATGAAAATGTTGAGGGATCTGTCCATAGGACTTCTGCACTTTCTGCACGAGGATCATACAAATTGGTGTTATAATTTTACTGTAGTAGTGAAACACATAACTGCATTATGTTGTTCAGAAATAAATATGACAATGTCTTAATTTATTTTTTCTCAAACACTATCACTCGAATCCTAACGAAACCTTGCATATGTGCTTACGGTAAGATGCAATTTCAACTGAGTATAATTTTTAACTTTATTGTACCTACATATCTCATTTAAGACGATGAAAAGCTTTTAGAATCTACTGATGGTTTTATTATGCATTTCTGTTTTTAAACACATATTTTTAAAGTTGATTCGAATTAAACCCTTTTCTGTTCAGGACTATATTAAAATATACTGGGTGCGGAAAAATAATGTGGAGAAAATTATAGGGTTGAGGTAATTCCAAAACAAGCATTTTGAGGATTGTGAACCCTGTTTGTAGTTTTCAGATGTAAACAAAACGCATGCTTGTACAGTACTACTGTCCATTCCAAACCAGAGTTCCCTCTGATGTAAACAGAAGCACATGCTTCGGCTTGTCAGGAACCCAAGAATATACTCTTACGCCAACGTAAATAGTTCCTTAATACATGTATTGTATTATGAAATATTAGAGCAGGAAAGGTATAGAACTGTACATTTTATTGCGGTTATGATAAGAACTCATCGTTAAAGGTAATGGATATATACTAGCTGTTAGGAGATTACAAAATATGATTTTCGCCTGCTATTGCGCTAACGCCGAGAGCATCTTGCTTGTTAATACCAACCGTATGCACGACTGCCACTCTCTTACATACACAAGAAATGCAGCAATGAATTCCCAGAGGTGCTATCTGAGTACCGAATAAACACTTTGCGTAACACAGGATATATGATAAGCGAACAGTCATTCATAATACACTAACACACATATGCTCAGCTCAGGTCAAATCTTGTGATTTAGTCAGTTCAACTGACTCAGTTAGTATTTGAGCTCACATGGCAGAGGAAGGTGCGTGTATGCGAATAAACTGTTCAAACACAGAAGCGGGAAACAGTTAAAAAATGGCTAAAAACAAACAATACTTCATATATTCAACTCACTATTACAAAAATACCCGACACTTGCATTATTGCATATTACGAAACTAATATAGGATTTTGCAGGCGTTTCAGTGAGAAGTGTAACGAAAGCGAGGAGGGAATATAAACAGACATAATAGAACATAGAAGAGGATAAAATGTGGGAACTTGTTTTAAGTGCGACAGTGCTGTGGAATTGTGGATAAGCTTGTTATTATTTTGGAGAGTAGTTCTGATTCTGATATGGCAGCTGAGTCATCTTCGGAGGATACGGATTTGGGTGTTGCACTTTTGCCCGAGGATTGTGATTAACGTAAGTAAAATGTTCATTGCCGCATACTTATAAAATCGATTGTTACCTCAGGTTGCATTTTGAACTATGATTCTCACGCAGGGCGCCTTTTTATAGATTAAATAGTGTTTAACAAGCACGTGGGATGGGAACAAGCAGCCATTATGGGCGGGGATTGTGAACTACTTTCGCGCGGATAATACAAAGAGTTTGTTTTCAGCGAAAGGCACTCTGGTTTGGAATGGACAGTAGACACTGCGACTAGGTGTGTCTGATTTTCTATGCCATATTTGTGTTGTAAAGCAAACTGGATGCTATGATGATAATCTTTGTTCAGTACAAAGAGCACAGTACAGTGTCCGTGTAATACTTGGTTTCTCATTGTGTACGGGTAATCATTATTTGAGAGAGTATGCTCACGGTTGCTGTGTAAGTTACATTTCATTTTGACTGGCATATGAAAACATTTCACAAAGTCTGATTTCAATTATGTTAATGCAGCACTCCTCTTATCCTTCATCTGCGACCCCGTGTTCCTCAAAGGCTTAATTTGGTGCTGCCTTTCCACTCTACAATGCTTAGGTATTGTCTTCTTACTTTAAAATTTTCTACACATTGTTTTTCCGCACCTGTACCTATAGCTTCCAATATGTGTGGGAGAAAATTCCACACCTTTTGACTATTTTATGAGAAAAAGGTACATCAAAGTAATGTTATTTTTTGGTTCTGAAAAACAAAAGGATTAGTATAATGTACTCTACAACTGCAGCGAAACTTTGAAGAAACCGGAATTATACTCAGGCAGGTTAAAGTAAAAGGCCCTGAAAGTCTCACAACTAGTTTGATGGGTTCTGAGTTAGCCTTGTTTGATTGATGCCTGTCAAATTTCGGTCATTTCAGTTTTAACCTCCCTTTAAGTCGTCGTTTCTAATGCTCACTATATGATCTATGACCTTCTGGGGATACCTCATTCCACCAAGCGCTGACTGGACCCATTTCTGAGGCGGAGGCACCTAGTGGGAGTAATCCGTTGCCTCCGATGGTAGGGTAATGATGAGGACGGAGGTGGAATGAGAGGACCTAGAGCTTTTACCGTCGTCTCCGAGCCCCTTTGGGCCTAGGGGATACTTCACATGAGAAAGTCAGAGGTGAACGAGTGGATAGGGTCGACTTAAAATCGCCACCCCAAAGCCGGAAATCAACTGCGGACCCTGAGTACTAGAGCTGGGAATGAAACCAGTGCGCTACCCCGGCACCCACTTTTCTTTAAGTTACGTAGCCTACTTACCAGCGGAAAAGTCTTGAGTTGGCTACTAACAGCTTATTTAAATATTTGGATAAACACAAAAGGTACGTCAAGGTTGCATGCTGGTGCCAATAGTATGGGTGGCGCCACGATGGCGTGCTGGAAGATACATTGTGTTGTTTGGTTTATTGTTGACGAGCGAGATGGCTCCGCGGTAACGTGTGAGGCTCGCATTCGGGAGGTCGCGGTTTTAATTTGGGTTTTTCATGGTTTCCTCTGGTCGGTGGGCGAATTCTAGAATGGTTACTGTTCTGTCACGATTTTTGTGTCCAGCATTTCCCGTACCCATATTTTCCTTCATCACCTCTGTTTCAGGGTTGAAGGACCAGGCGACGGTGATCAGCGTGTTGCGGTTGGGAGGTGGTTGTAGCATGCTTTGTGAAGGTTCCTCCCTGGCGTCAGTCGAAATGCTCACGGACCCACCCTCTATGAGCAGCTTCCCTTAAGGGACCCCCCGGCGGGGTCGGAGTTGTGGGTAGGCTTAAACGGCATTGGATGCGCTCAATCTGGAATCTTAGGGATCCCGTCCACGCCTGTGCACATCGTTTCCCAGACCTGGTCGCCCTTCGGGTCTTCCCTTCATCCGTCCCTCCTAAGAGTCACGTTCGAAGCACAAAGGGCCAAATTGGCCTACGTGCGGTGCTCCGCCCCGCTTTAGGTGGCCCGCCGTGATATACCCCTTTACCTTTGGTTGGTTGCTCCTGCTAAAGTTGATTTGATTCATAAAGGCCGATGGCTTTTAATGTTCAGTGACAACAGTAGTTTCCGCTAGAATTCTCCCGAACCATCAGATTTAATTTTGCTGCTGTGGTTGTGTGATTCGTCTATCTTCTTCCTACGTTTTTACTTTCTCTACTACGTATAGTACGTAGGGGAAGTATTGTATTCCACCCAAAAATTCGATACCGAGATTCCACCGGAAATACATGTTTTGAGACCCATGAATAAAAAAAAGTATTTTTGGAAACATGTCCGTATGTGTGCCTGTCTGTGAACAGAATAACTCAGAAATGAACAGTCGGATAAACACCAAACTTGGTATTTAGGTTCAGTATCTTCTAGAGATGCGACAGGAGGGTTTTCAAGAAAATCTCCCACCCCAGATTATCCTTTAAATTGAACATTTTTCGAAAATTTTAATTTTATGAAAAATGGCTCTAACGATCTTGATTAAAATATCATATGTTTAAGATGTTTTTATGACAAATAAAATGCATATCTTGAATTTTCTGGGAATGTCTCCAAAAGTATTCTTCATTGTGAACGACTTTTACATAACTGGTAAGCCATAAGAGATAGATCGCATTAAAATACACAATTTATGTCATATACATTTTTTTGGTTGAGTGAACCATTTTCAAGATATTGCTTGTTATTCCCTTTAATTTTCCAATACTTATACTTTATCTCAAATGGAATTTCGTTATTCATTTTTTTGTCCTGGTAATGCAAAGAGAATGGAATTCTCCACATAGCAACCAGCTCTTAAAATATTTGACTATAGCTTAAAACCTACCAATTCCCCTTGCATCTACAAGAAAATTAGCAATAAGATTAATATCTCGATATCTCGATTAACATGAAGTATATGGAGAATAAGCGTTTGTAAAAATAGTTTGTACAAGAGTAGAGAAAGTCATGTGAGTGTAACACATCAGATTTTTATAATTACTTTTACAAGGCTAAAAATAACTTACTTGAAAAGTACAACGTTAGATAAAGTGTTAAACAAAGTAAAATGATGATACCTTTAATGGAGTTTTTTAACCATTTAAAACCGGAGGTAAACAGACAAGTATATGGCAGCATTTGTAGAACATTTAGTCTTAGAATTTTTGTGTTTGAAATCTTCTTATGCTAGCGAAAGAAGATTTACTGATTTGGCGAGAAAAGTAAGAAGTAGGTCGGCGAGAAGCTATTTGCATACGGAGATGAGGCAGTCTGCATATTACATTTGGATAGCGCATAATAATTTCAAACTGCAGTCGTAGATCTAGGTCACACTTTCTGATATCAAACGTACTTACTGACTTAGTGCAACACTTACTCTGGAACATTTTTCTGAATATTTGCTTTAAATTAACAAGCAGTCTAAAGCGCAGTTCACAACAACTCGAGAATGGAAACTAGAACGGGAATTCATCTCGACGACCATATGGATAACAAAGTTGAAAGTTAGTCATTGGGAAGTTATGATAATGGTTATCAGGAAGCGGGGGAGTATTTCGGCACTTAATTGCACTGAATACTTATTGCGCTTCTGGAAATCTACAAATCTAAGGAGGAAGTGATGGAGCGAAGGACATAAAAAGCGACCAGATCCGTGGCGGTAGACTCAAAGCGGGGGGGGGGAGGGATCTATGAAGACTCTGCACACTACGATGGCCGGGTGGACTTCTGTCCTCAACGGCCTGAAGAGTGGGCAGGAACAACTGTGCATCTACTTGAGGGCAATTGAACACGCTGTCCTCGTTCCGAACACAGGGCTCAGCCACCATCGTCCAATCTAGGGATACCCCACGAGGGGCGCCCTACAATACCCAAATTCAATGCAATAAAGACGAATAAAGTTCCTTACCCAATCCCGTCACTCTGCGGGGGGCCCTCGCACGGTCATGGCTGTTTCCCGGACATTTACACGTCCTCTGCCAGCGTTTCATAAGCTGGCAGATACCTTCCGCTTACTAACGGGGGTGCTCAGCGGAACCCCAACACCTTTCCTGACTTCTCCCATCTACCTCCTCTCCATAAATTCTCTCCTACACCCGTCCACTACCAAAAAAAAGGTTAAATTCCTCACCAGCCTTCAAAGAAATCAGCTAATGGAGATTGCATAGAGCATTTGAAACATATTTTGTCTCAGATTGTGTCCGTGATTATTTCCATTCAAACTGGAAACAGTATGGAAAGTGGAACCTTACTATTTAGTAGCTCGTTTCATACTGATACCGTAATTATTGCCAGGAAGAGATATATAATTAAATAAAGAAATGATAGTAAGATAGAGAAATAATTGCAATAAATACTTTTTGTATATTAAATAAAGGTATAATGTAATAAGCCTCAGTGAAAATATTTATCTGGAGAAAAAGGTCATTGGTGAGTCATGTTAAGGAAAGTCATTAGTAACAGTCGAGTAGCGAAATCATTAGCATAGAGAAATCCTGGAATGCAGTTAAGGTTGAGTTCAGTACTTTTGAAGAGTCACGTAGACAGGAATTCTGCAAATTAGAAAGGGAATGAAATTCTGAGATTCGAACAAGGCACCCCATAGAAACAGTTTCAGATTCGCATATGTGCTGTTTTAAGATTGGACCACATACGTAGGAACGTTGGTAGGGGT
Organism: Deroplatys truncata; assembly: GCA_030765065.1. Lineage (NCBI taxonomy): Eukaryota > Metazoa > Arthropoda > Insecta > Mantodea > Mantidae > Deroplatys > Deroplatys truncata. Next base: position 52,907,422 of record CM060982.1, read on the forward strand.
AGTGATAGGTAGGCGGAGCTTAAGTTAGGAAAAGAGCATGCATCCTTAATCTTACTTACATATTTAACTTTGTGATTTACTCGTGTGACTACTTTTTTGATTACTCTGGTTTCATTTTAAGCTGTGTAGCGCCCAGCGATGCGCTTGAGTTAGAAAGATTCAGCGGCTATTGTGAGGGAGCTTTCTGAGTATCAATTCGCGATCACTGACAGACAGTTTGCGTAATAATAATAATAATAATAATAATAATAATAATAATAATAATAATAATAATAATAATAATAATCATAATAATAATAATAATAATAATAATAGGAGAACAAATGCCAGTGATACACATTACGTGCTCTCATGTTTGCATGATAATTGTTACGTCGCGTTATGTTTGCATTTACTCAACTATGCGTGTAGTGCGTAATAATAATAATAATAATAATAATAATAATAGTAATAATAAAACTAATAGGAGAACAAACGCCAGTGATACACATTACGTGCTCTCATGTTTACATGATATTTGTTACGTCGCTTTATGTTTGCATTTACTCAACTATGCGTGTAGTGCGTAATAATAATAATAATAATAATAATAATAATAATAATAATAATAATAATAATAATAATAATAATAATAATAATAGTAATAATACTAATAGGAGAACAAACGCCAGTGATACACATTACGTGCTCTCATGTTTACATGATATTTGTTACGTCGCTTTATGTTTGTATTTACTCAACTATGCGTGTAGTGCGTAATAATAATAATAATAATAATAATAATAATAATAATAATAATAATAATAATAATAATAATGGAAGAAATGCCAGTGTACACATTACGTGCTCTCATGTTTGCATGATATTTGTTACGTCGCTTTATGTTTGGATTTACTCAACTATGCGTGTAGTGCGTAATAATAATAATAATAATAATAATAATAATAATAATAATAATAATAATAATAATAATAATAGGAGAACAAATGCCAGTGATACACATTACGTGCTCTCATGTTTACATGATATTTGTTACGTCGCTTTATGTTTGTATTTACTCAACTATGCGTGTAGTGCGTAATAATAATAATAATAATAATAATAATAATAATAATAATAATAATAATAATAATAATAATAATAATAATAATAATAATAATAATAATAATAATAATAATAATAATGCGTGCTCTCATGTTTGCATGGATTTCGTTACGGTCCATTAATATTTTGGTTTAACTCTGCAATGTTGAACAACAAATACGCAGTTTACAAAGTAGCTCTGAACGGATACTGATAGGTCAAATAATTATTTATTAATCTTAAAGATGAATTTATTCCCTCGAAAATAAAATCTCTCTAACTGAAGTGAAAAACATTCTAAGACCTCTTCTTGTCTTTATCATTGGTTGTGCACTATTGCAAACCTGGTAACTGCCTCTCAATGATCGCGATCCGCTAATCGTCTTCGCTGATAAGCAAGAGGAGTAGAACAAAAGGTCGCTCACTTTATTGTGTCAGCTCCCCACTGACCTGCTTGGATTAGCCCCGTTGTATTCTGTAACTCTTTTAACTCACGAAGGACTATCTGCACAAGTGAAATATGGCGCTGTTGGGCCACCTGGTAGAGCATTCTTTATTGCCATGTCTCATATGAGTATTTTACGATTTTACTTTCTCTACTACTCAAAAATTTAATACTAAAATTTCACCCAAAATGCATGCCTCGAACTGTTTTAAACTCAAAATATCATGCGAACAGTGCTACTCAAAAATGAAAAGTTAGGTAATTTACATATTACGTATTTAAGTTGGGCGTCTTATAACGATAACATAATATTTTCACGAAATTCTTCCCATCCGAAACAAATCTGTACATGAAACAGTATCTACCAGCTTATATTTTCTCGGAAGCAGCTAAACTGTTTTGATTAATATTGTATGTGTGAGATACGGACGTCACGAATAAAATTTATAACCTGATATATGTGGTAGGTGCTGATGAAGCACTCTTTATTCCTAATTAATTTCGTATAAATGGGAAATTGTAAAAGATATGAACTTACTACAGAAAAAATGCAGGTCTCGATAAAACATAAAATTGTATGTAAAAATATTTAATTGTATTAACATTTATCTGAAATATTCACTGTTATTCCTTTAAACTTTCTGAAGTGTTAAATGACATATCGTTTTTCATGATTCATGCAAAGTGTAATGTTTGCTGAATAGTGTATTAACAGCTGGCATTTGCTTTGTTCTAGTGCTTAACAACAATCCATATTACGGTGTTATTTTCAGACGACAGAAGCACATTTATAAATGGCAAGAGCTTAAATGATTCTGGAGTTACATTAATCAAGTTTTAATTTTCCTTTGTGTTTGGTTCAATGCAAACCAGATGTCTTATGAAGTTAATTTTCCAGAGATCTCCAAATACCCAAGAACAAAGCTTATAATCATCGGAACTGACTGAGTGCAACATACAGGTTACGTTTCCCCTAGACAGCAAGTGCATAGGAGAGAACCGTTTTATATACTGTAGTGCTATCAACTTGTGTTATTATCGGTCCCGAAGATTATAAGACAACTAATTACATACAGGAAATGTTAATGATATACAACACATACATGATGCTGAACTACAAATAGATAAACACCTGAGTTGGAACGTTCATACTGATTTTATAATGTGTGATCCTAGCCCTACATGTTAAGCAACTCTTGCACTATTAACCCTGAAATCACTGAGTACTTTAAAGTTAGTTTTTTATGCTTAGTTTAACTCAGTTATTTGAAGTAGATGTTATCTTTACGTTATTTGCACCACGTATTTGGGCGTCAATTTGAAGTAGGTTGTATTGAAGGAGTTGTATTATATTTCAACTGTTGGGGACCGAACTTGTAGTAGTTGCAACCGCACGTATAGTATCCGCTTTCCAGTAGCCTTCGCCCCAAATGTACTTTCCGTTGGCCTTTGCCCCCCCAAAAATGTTTAAAAATATTAACTATGTAATTTGACTGTTTCTTTAAATATTATATTATGTTTGCCTCGGCTGCGTCAGGATTATTGTTAGAGACATGTTTCTCTTTGTAGGGTTGTGGTGTGACTGAAGAATGTAGACTTACACAGATTATAATTTTACTTCACTCCTTTTATTAATGCTTGACACGATTTAAATAACACTTCACTGATATATATATATATATATATATATATATAGAGAGAGAGAGAGAGAGAGAGAGAAAGAGAGAGAGAGGGAGAGAGAGAGAGCTGTGAGATTTTATTAACACGTAAAACTATTTCGTATTAAATTTCTCGAGGACGTATCTCGCGTCCGGTTAAGAACACTGTCTGCTAGCAACTCGTCCAGTTATGAGCACTGTCTACAAGTAGCTGACTTGATTTCTACCGCCTAAATTTGTAAATTTCTGTATTTCAAGTCTCTGATTGGCTAATTATAATCGAATAGAATACTTTTATTTAACTTAAGCTTCTTTCTGGTTGTTGATTGGCTATTTTTAAACTGTCACAAAAATTTACATTATTGTTACTCCAATAATGACTAGTAGCATTATTAAACATTCTTACTCATTATTGCCTCAAGGTTACCTGATTGTTACCTCATTGTTAGCAGCTTTTAACCTATTATTCTCACAGCTCCTACATTATTAAATTACGTAATACATTCACATAACATTATTGAACATGTATACAATAATAAACCTTTACAATGACTGTAATATACACTTTTTATATATTGTTACATACACATATTCCTTTAAGGCGGACTGTTATTGCATTTATATATTATATAATTAGACTGAAATCATTTAAGTGTTAAAAATACTGCCTCAAATGTAATACGATCGCATTTGGGAGAGGCGAAACTCAGTTGATAGCAAGTATGTATTGCAGAAAAATGTGTATTAATCCAAAATATTCACAAGAAATATACTACACCAAAAAGAAATATACACGCAGGTCAGTTTTAGCATTATCCTGTTATCAAATAGCAGCTAGTTAAGCATATAGTTTAATATACCGGTGAACAAAACATATGGAATGTTGGCCATATCTTTTAAATGAATCAATAAAGCAAAGTACTGACGTTTTGTATTGTATGGGAGGTAGAGGCCCTCCAGACGACGAACGGGGCAGCGCCCCAGTGGACCCCAAGTGGATGAGGGGATAAACTTCAAAATTTTAAATGGAACCATTGTATAAATTTGAGCTATTCTGATTGTCCTTAATAAATTAAGAAACTTTTGGTTAAAACATTTTTTGTTCTAAAATGAAAACTTGAGAATTTATAGGTTATTGAAATTTTGTTTAACAATAATGACAAGGGGTCTGGTGAGTGCTGCCTGTAAATGCTAACAGACGTGCTTGGGATGGGTACGGTTTGTTACCCGCGACGTCCCTGCCTAGAGTCCAGTAACAGTTCAGCCGTATTTCTTTTCGTACTGTCTTTAATGCTCAGAAATTCATAGACTTGATAATTATAAATCAATAATAATGAAACAATTATGATAATTTAACCATATTTACCATTATATTTACATAATCTTGGGCTTTCTCAAACTAATTCGCGTTTCATGGCTGAGGCTGTATAAAATATTAGTTGACACAGAGTGTGTACTTCATTGTGTTGCTTTATTAGGTTTTTGTCTTACTCGTATTGTTTCTCAGATATGCAAAACTGATAAAATTCGATCAGTATTCACAGAAACTTTGAAATATACATTTAAGTTTTCACATGAACATCACAAATATACGTGATATTTTAATTTAAATCCTAGGAGCCATTTTTTACTTTCTCTACTACGTATAGTAAGTAGGGGAAGTATTGTATTCCACCCAAAAATTTGATACCGAGATTTCACCGGAAATACATGTTTTGAGACTCACTGAATCCAAAAAAAGCATTTTTGGAAACATGTCCGTGTGTGTGTCTGTGTGTGTGTGTGTGTGTGTGTGTGTGTCTGTGTGTGTGTGTGTGTGTGTGTGTGTGTCTGTGTGTCTGTGAACAGCATAACTCAGAAACGAACAGTCGGATAAACACCAAACTTGGTATTTAGGTTCAGTATCTTCCAAGGATGCGACACGAAGGTTTTCAAGAAAATCCCCCCACCCCAGAGTACCCTTTACATGGAAAATTTTTCGAAAATTTTAATTTTCTCAAAAATGGCTCTAACGATTTTGATTAAAATATCATATGTTTAAGATATTTTTATGACAAATGAAATGTATATCTCGAATTTTCTGGGAATGTCTCGAAAACTGTTCTTCATTGTGAACGGCTTTTGCATAACTGGTAAACCATAAGAGATAGACAAAATTTTACTACACAAAAAATGTAGATCGCGTTAAAATACACAATTTATGTCATATACATTTTTTTATTGAGATATTTTTTCGAGATATTGCTTGTTATTCCCTTACATTTTTCAATAATTTTCTCAAATGGGAATTCGTTATTCATTTTTTTGTCTTGGATATGCAAAGAGTATTAATCTGTGGGAAAGGGAATGGTGCTGCACCTAGCAACCAGCTATTAAGAGATATGTATGTGCTTAAAGGCTACTGTATTTCCAAATTGCCCTTGTAAATATACATTCCCCTTACATCTACAAGAAGATTAGCAATAAGATAGAGTCTGCAAATGTTTATTTCGATTAACATGAAGTAGATGGCGAATAAGCGTTTGTAAAAATAGTTTTTACAAGAGTAGAGAAAGTCATGTGAGTGTAACACATCAGATTTTTTTAAGAAATAAAAACAGGAAACACTTTACCTGCAAAGAGTAGTTTGGGACTTGGGAACTTTCTAGAAAATAATTGCATAAACAGTGTCTGGCTCTTAGTTTTTGAGTTCAATCTCTCCTTTTCTCTCCCCTCTCTCTAATATACATATGGACGTTTTTATAAAAATGCCTCATTAAATAGATCTCAAAACGTGTATTTGCAATAAAATCTCAATATCGAATTTTGAGTGAACTACAATTCTTCCTCTACGTATTATATAGCTGGTAGAGAAAGTATAAATAAGGTTTTGTACGAATAATCTGTAGATTTGTTATGAAAATTAATGATATGGGGTAGAAAAAGTAGTGACACACGACACATTATACTTAGGCATACATTATGATGAAATCTTGCTACTGATTTTTGGTTTCAATGCAACATTTCTCTTCACCAGGTGAGAGGTAAAGAGGTTGAAGAAGAATCGTAAAAGGAAATCCTCCTCTTGGTAAGAGATGGAGAAGCGATGGTAAACAATGAGAAACAAATCAGGCTTTGCTACGTGCTTGTTTCGAGGAAGATGTGGTAGGTTGGCAGGAGTGCTAGGGAAACCTGTTATTAATAGACAACGATTACTCAGGCTTAGATGTCTTTGTTAAGAGGAAGGCTCGCGTGCGCTGATGCCATGCATCAAGGCTTCCTGGAGCATAACCCGCGGATTTGTTTCATCGCTTCTTGACGCCGCCACAAGGTTTATTCTTACGTGAGTGCGAAACGGGTGGGGCCCGCTACTCTCTTGTTATATTTTAAGATTGCGAAACCTCGCTGCGATATCTTATTCGTCGTATAAAACACCCGCCAACACTAATGGTAATCCTGTGTTAGCTTCACGTCTTTTAGAATCTGGTAGTGCACAGCACATTTCATGGGTTTAACTTTCAGGTGGAGATTAAAATGGGGAACAAGTTACTATGTCCTAACACGATGTTGATATCCCACCACTTTCTCTGCCCATTTCTTTTCACTTTCTCTGCTACCTACCCATAGTAGCTAAGAGGAAGTATTATATTCCATTTAAACTTTGGTATCGAGATTTCAACGGAAATACATGTTTGGAGGCTCCCTGCATAAAAATTCTGCTGTGTTACATTCACATGGCTTTCTCTAAACTCTATCGTTTATTAATAGCAATATAAACAAATCTTAGAAAGCTAATTTTTCTATGTTCTTTGTTTTAAGTCGGATTAACCTTTGCAAAAAACCTACATTACATACATATTTCGTTATGCTTACAAAAGGAATAGCAATAGTCAAATGTTTAAGAACTAGGCGCTATGTGCTGGCCTTGTGATGAGAAATATTTCCATGCAAGTGAGAAACAGCTGAATATTGACAGGGTTTTAAAAAAACAAAGTACTGAAAAATTGGAGGCATTAATAACGGACATGTCGGAAATGGCTTTGCCATATTAAAGTTATTTGAAATAAATTGTATGTTTTAAAGAGAACTTTTGTGCAATACGTTTTCGTCTATCGCTTAAGGTTTACCAGTTAATTAGATACACAAAATTCCTTCTAAATGAAGAGAACTTCACAGGCTATTCCAGAAAAATTCAAGATATAAATTATATTTTTTATGTAAATATCTTTATTATGTTATTCGTGTCGCATATTTTGGAAGATACTGAAATTAAATACCAAGTTTGGTATTTATCAACTTTTGGTTTTTGAATTATGCTGTTCACACACACATACACACATGGCCCTTTTTCTACAAATGCTTTTCTTTGGATTCAGGGACCTAAAAACACATTTACCGGTGAAATATAGACATCAAATGGCAGAGAAAGTGAAAAGCATTTTTAGAAAAAGGTCTATGTGTATGTCCATGAACAGAATAACTCCAAAACGAAATGTCGAACAAATTTCAAACTTGATATTAATTAAGTGCAGGATCTTCCAGGTGCAACGCGAAGATATTAAAGAAAATTCTCCCACCCCAAACTACCCTTTACATGAAATATATTTTGAAAATTTGATTTCTCAAAAACGTTTAAAATGTAGGTTTGTGATATTTACATTACAAATAAAATGTATATCTTGAATATGCTGGAAATATTTTGTGAATTTTTCTTCATTCAAAAGGAGTTTTGTATACTTTTGTTTAATGGGTAAACTTAAGAGATAGATAAAAACGTACTGCACAAACACTCTACAGCTCTTTAAAATACACAATTTATTTTAAGTAACATTTTTTGGCATAATTTCCGAGATATCGGTTATTATGTTTTGAATTTTCAATTCTTAAATCATCTTTTTAAAATTGTGTCGCTATTAAGTTATTTCTTACGATGCCATGGAAAGAGTATGGAATTTAAAGGCCAGCATATAGGAACGCGCTTTTACACTTCTGAATATCCATTCGGTTTATACCCACAACGAAATATGTAACGTAACTGTTTTTGCAAAACATTGTTTCGATTAACATGAGATAGAGATCAAAATAAGCTTTCGTAGGAAAATTTCAATCCCATAGCCGGGATTTGAACTATGATCTCCCGGTTTCCGGACGGTATCATTCCTCTTTCTCATTTAGCATTCCTCATTGGCTTAGATGTTTCATCGTGGCCATCTACTATATTGCTTGTAATAAAGTATAATTATTGTTTTTTTACATGATTTTCCGTGTAAAGTAATGGAGGACAAAGCCATTTTGGTATTTTTACTTTCTCTACTACGTATAGTAAGTAGGGGAAGTATTGCATTCCACCCAAAAATTCGATACCGAGATTTCAGCGGAAATACACGTTTTGAGACCTCCTGAATCCAAAAAAAGCATTTTTGGAAACATTTCCGTGTGTGTCTGTGTGTGTGTGTGTGTGTGTGTCTGTGAACAGCATAACTCAAAAACGAACAATCGGATAAGCACCAAACTTGGTATTTAGGTTTAGTATCTTCCAGAGATGCGACACGAAGGTTTTCAAGAAAATCCCCCCACCCCAGACTACCCTTTACATGGAAGATTTTTCGAAAATTTTAATTTTCTCAAAAATGGCTCTAACGATTTTGATGAAAATATCATACGTTTAGGGTAATGTCATGAGAAATGAAATGTATATCTCGAATTTTCTGGGAATGTCTCCAAAAGTATTCTTCATTGTGAACGACTTTTGCATAACTGGTAAACCATAAGAGATAGACAAAATTTTACTACACAAAAAATGTAGATCGCGTTAAAATACACAACTTATGTCATATACATTTCTTTTGTTGAGTGAACCGTTTTAGAGATATTGCTTGTTATTTCCTTAAATTTTCCAATACTTATACTTTTTCTCAAATTCGTTATTCATTTTTTTATGTCCTGGACATGCAAAGAGAATGGAATGCGCCACATAGCAACCAGCGATAAAATATTTGACTATCGCTTAAAAGCTACCATATTTTCCTTGCATCTACAAGAAAATTACCAATAAGATTGACATCTCGATATCTCGATTAACATGAAGCATATGGAGAATAGGCGTTTGTAAAATTAGGTTGTACAAGAGTAGAGAAAGTTATGTGAGTGTAACACATCAAATTTTTTTATGTCCTGGACATGCAAAGAGAATGGAATGCGCCACATAGCAACCAGCGATAAAATATTTGACTATCGCTTAAATGCTACCATATTCCCCTTGCATCTACAAGAAAATTACAAATAAGATTGACATCTCGATATCTCGATTAATATGAAGCATATGGAGAATAGGCGTTTGTAAAAATAGTTTGTACAAGAGTAGAGAAAGTCATGTGAGTGTAACACATCAGATTTTGTTTATATTATAGCTCCAACATGTTCGTATTCTAATATGCAGGATTTGTAATGTCTTTAGTATTTTATTCGTTTATGAATTGAAATTATGAAGTGGCAGTAGTAGTGGTATTTATTAAGTACTTAGTCTTACATTAATTGCATAGCACAGTCGCATGGATCATAAGACTGTACATGCTCTCTAGAAAAATACCTGGTCAGAATCGACCAGAAACAACTATGTTTATAATCACCAGATTATATACATACATATAAAATTGAAAAACACTCTGAATCACACACGAAAACACACACACACAAGTGCTTAAGCACCACATATATTTAAAGAAAATTTACATAAACACCTTATCTCTTAGTACACGTACTTCCATTAAGTATGTGCCCAAGCTTGGCCAGTTTTGACGGTTTAGAATCAAGTCCCAGCATGCTGTCCTCCGTCTGTTGGAAGCCAAAAACACTTCCGGTAATAATTTTTTCCTAATACTCTCCGTCTGCACGTATGCTGCCAAAATATGCTTCCAGTCTTCTTGTTCCCCGCATAATGGGCCAATCCTCCTGTCATCATCATCAGCAATCTTGCAAGCTTTCCACCCTCCCAACCGAAGCCATGCTATTCTCGTCCTCTGTTTTATACCTAATTCCAAAATATATGTTTCCTTACCCCACCTAGTTTTTACTTCCTTTTGTAGCTCCAATGTTGATCTTTGTCTACATTCAGACTCTATTTTCTGCCTGTTTATATCACACAGTTGTCTTTTGACTTTTTTCACGGCACTGCCTTAATAACCCATGTCCGTCGGGAGGAGCTTTTCAAAATCTGTTGAGTTAATTTTGGTCTCTCTCTCTCTCTCTCTCTCTCTCTCTCTCTCTCTCACACACACACACACACACACACACAGACACACGCACATGTGTTTCAGCACGCGAAAGTTAAACAATAAGTAGGGGTTGCTATATCGAATATATTGAATAGGGAGCTTTTGGTCTGCGAAACCACGTAAAAGATATGAGCTCAGCATATGGAGGAGAGTCTGAAGTCAAGGCAACCCATGCACGGTATTATTTTCGTTTACCTCTCATCCACAAGATGGCTCCTGTTCATACTATTCTAATAGTATGTATACTCATACCACCTACACCGAATAATACAGAACGAGTGCTTGTTGTGGAGTCAGTAGTGTGTTAACGCGGGTATGTGCACATCTATGTACATGAATTACAATCCGTGGTATTGAAAGACGGAGTTAGTACCCGCATATACGAGTAACGTGTGGGATTACGTGACGTTTGGATTCTGAGGGAGAGTCCGTCCCTCCTCTGCGGTGCTCCCTGGAGCACGTTATTTCCCCTCGTGAAGTTGATGATGCACTTTATTGTTATGTTGTGGAATTAAATGAATAATAAAGATAATTAAAAGCCGAAAAAAATGTGAGTTAACGCGGGTTTGACAACAGGTACGTATGTGTGTTTGTACCCGTGGAATGATTAGACGGTTTTAGAAACCGTCTATATGAGTAACGTGAGGGGATTACGTGATGTTGAGAGTCTAAGGTGAAGTGTGTATGAATCTCGTCCCTCTCTCTCTCTCCCTCCCTCCCTCTGTGGGTTTTTTTTGAAACAGGTATGTATGTATGTATGTATGTATGTATGTATGTATGTATGTATGTATGTATGTATGTATGTATGTATGTATGTATGTGTGTGTTAGAAGCCGTGTAATGAAAAATCGGAGTTAGTACCCGTGTGTGGGATTACGTGACGTTTGGGAGTCTGAGTGGTAGAATTCTGAAGTCCGTCCCCCTCCCTGTATTGTTATGTTGTGAAATTAAATGAAGAATAAAATAATTAAAAGCCGAAAAAAAATATCTGTGTGTGTGCGCGCGTGCGCGCTCACGTGTAGTAAAATTTTGTCTATCTCTTATTATTTTTTTACCAGTTATGCAAAAGTCGTTCACAATGAAGAATCGTTAGAGCCATTTTTGAGAAAAATGTTCCATGTAAAGGGTATTCTGGGATGGTGGGGATTTTTTCTTGAAAAAACCTTCGTGAAGATACTGAACCAAAATACTAAGTTTGGTGTTTATCCGACTGTTCACATACAGACACACGGACATGTTTCCAAAAATGGGGGGTCTCAAAACATGTATTTCCTGTGAAATCTCGGTATCGAATTTTTGGGCGAAATGCAATACTTACTATACGTAGTAGATAAAGTAAAGAATTGCAAGAAGAGAGGCAATGAAGTGAGAAAAAAAGATGTATGGCTTAAATAATATTCGAGTTATGTGTATGGTTACCGCGTTTGCTAAAAAAACTAATGTATGGCTCCCGCGTTCAGAGGCAGAGGACATGTGAATTCGAGTTATGTGTACGGTTAACTCGTCATATCCAAGGTTTTGTTTTCAATGTATGAATCAAAGAAGAAGAGATCCCGTTCAGTAAGAAGGCAATGAGAAAAAGAACTAAGGGGGCTAATAATATTCCGAGTAAGGTGTACCGTTACGTACGTACGTTTTCGAGTCCCCCGCAGGTAAAAACTTGGAATCTTTCATCAAGAAGGCAAAATAAGAAATCCATGCGAGTGATTCCCGTTCACGCTGGATCAGTAACAGAAGGGTCAAGACAGCAATGAACTATACATTACTAAAATTAAATGCTTTAAAAAAACCTCGGCATATCGAGCTCACATGCTGAGACATGCAAATGCAATGTCTTTTCTCTCGTCTCTGTAACCCGAAGGCATAGAGAGAAACCAGGACTTCAGAATTTTTAAATAATTATAGGTTATGGAAAAACTGAAAGTAGCGTAAGAAATTGCCTGTAGCAAAAAGGAAGCAGCAACACGGATCCTACCAATGCTATAATTATCGTAAGTACAGGGGCCAGGTGGACAAGGTAATTTTTTGTCACGAACGAATGTCAGCCAATGGTCAGATAACTGCGTGCGCATACGTGGAAGGAGAAGGGAAAATAGGCGTAATAGTATCGTGAACTTATAAAGACGTAGGATACCGTTCTTAAGAACTTAGTACTTATTCGGTTGGACATGTGACTGCAGTATAGAACAAGTGTTTGTGGGGAGGGGGGGGCTAACAACGTCGGGGACATATAAAATGTGTAAGGGAGTACGAAAAAAGACCATTTGCAACAGAAGTGCGCAGCCAGGAAAGAACATGGATGGTAAGTGAAAAAAATTATTATTTCTTACAATTTCGATCTGTGTGTCTTTTTACATATACTTCAGTGACCCAAACGATCGATTCAATGTGTCTTTTATTTCCGTGTTTTTTCGTGACCTAAATAATATAAACCTGTTGAAACGCGTCTGTATGTTTCAGATCAAATCATAAGCCAGCTCAATGAAATTGGAAAAGGCGCTCCAATAGTACCAACAAAGAAACTTGGAGATCTGGAAATAAACGTGCCGTTCAAAATAAACAAGCTGAAGACGCTTAGCACGAGATATGGGGAACGCGTCGTAGTAATATTAGATCAGTATCAGATCTTTCTTTCCGAGCGATTTAAGAGTATGACTACAGAACAGAAAACTGCTATAAATGAAGGAGGCTATCACCTTGTGTACATGGGACAAGAGACGCTAGCTAGCGGGTATCGACGTCACAAGATTACTTTTTTACAAAAAAAGGTATATTAAAACAGTTTTTTGCATGTGTTAGCTCAGTTCAGAAAAAAATAATGCATCTCGGAAAAGAGAAAAAAATTCTTAATGGAATAGTTCTAACATTTTGACCTTTTAAGATTAATTTGGATAAAAATCTTGTCTTTGTACGTGTATCTCGAAATTTCAGATTATAGCCAGTCGATAAAATGTTACTATTTTCACTTCTCAGATCGTTGCAATAATGAATTGTATAATTTTCAGACGAGTTCAAACATGCAGGAGAATTCTCAAGCGAAGGAGATGCATCTGCAGACACTGCAGTAATCCACTCCATGACAAGAAAAGGTGAGTTAATGTTCGCATGTATGTGTTAAAACAAAACATTACATTAAAGTAATCGGATAAGATAATAATTTTTTTCAGCTTAAACATTCAACAAAAAAATATAATTTGACAATATTTCTTTTTTCAGCTATAAGTAAAATTCCATTTCCTCTTTTTAATATATAACTTTAATGTCAGTAGCATCAAACATTAATAATGAAGCAGTTTTGTTATATAAGTGTATTTCATGCTAAAAAAGGGATATTTTTCTTTTCAGCTTTAAAGAAAATTAGATTTCAGGTTTTAAACTTTACTTTGAAATAAAATGACAATTTTGTTTTCAGCCTTAATAAAGTGAACTATATATTTTTGTTTCAGCTTTCATGCATGCTTCAAAAAAGTAACAAATTAATATCACGAAAAACGAAAATTCGATTTAAAAAACTTTACTTGAAATAAAATCAACATTATTTCCAGCTTAAAGATACTTTGATTACTGTAAATAAAAAAATGAACTATTTGTTATAGATTTTTCAGCTTTCATGCATGCTTCAAAAAAGTAACAAATTAATATCACGAAAAAAATAAAATTCGATTTCAGTTTTTTTTAAAAAAAAACTTTACCTGAACATTTTTTTCAGCTTAAAAGATATCAAATATGTATTACTGATGACACCTCATTTATTTCAATTTCAGAGGAACACGTGCACGTGATCTCAAATAAGACCGGATCCCCGAACAAGAGGACTACGTCGCCGAAAGATGATAGCGCGTCTCCATCAAAGAAACCAAGAACAGAATCGGTGAGTGAACAGAGGCAGAAGGATCTTGCATGCATGACTATTGAATCGGCATTTAAAAATCGGATATATACGAGTCAAATAGAAAACTCGGTGGGAATGATAGATCCTGAAACATTTCTAGATGAATGTCAACCGCTCGTTAGCAGTGAAATTCGGAGCAATCTCGCTCGTCACATGTCAGGAATAAAGTTATGTGCCACATTAGTATGCAAATATGTCATCCAAACACCCGAAAATGAAAAGATCGAGACATTTAATTTCAATAGTAAAATGTATGCTATCTTACAAGGTACAAACATTAGCGATTGGTATGACAATAAACTTAAACATCCCATATTGTTCAACATTGATACATTCGAATCGAAAAGCAGTTCGAAATCACTATACCAAATATGTTCGTTAATTCTAAATTTCTGTCACTATGATCCGCTAAATGCAGGTTGCAACATAAAAGTGCCAGATTTCATAAAACACAAGAGAGCAGTGACCAATATTAGGAATACTGATAACAAATGTTTCGGATATTGCCTACTGGCATCCAAATTTCCGGTAAAGCGTAACAGCTATAGAGTGAGTTCGTACTCCAAGTACAATATGTTTAAAGAATTTAATTTCGCAGGAATAAAGTTTCCAGTATCTTTAGATGACATACAAAAATTTGAAAAGCAAAATGATAATATATCTATCACTGTATATGGTATAGACGAATATTCAATTATTCCATTATATCAAACCTCGGAACGTAAAGAGCATCATGTGAACCTCTTAAGAATTGCCGATGAAGCTAGATCACACTATTGCTTAATAAATGACCTATCTCGCCTGTTGTCCTCACAATTAACTAAACGCAAGTGTAGGATGTGTATATGTGAGGCATGCATGAAATACTTCTCGAATGAAAGCAACCTAGCTAAACATAAAAGGAGATGCATGAAATCGCAAGTTGTTAGTATGCCTGAAATAGGGGTAAATGACACCATTCGATTCAATTCATACTCGAAGTGCTCTCCGGTGCCATTTGTCATATATGCAGATATCGAATCAATACTTAAAAAAGTGCATTCATGTCAGCCCTCCGCAGATAGCAGTTGGACGAGATCGATACAAAGACACGAAGCAGTATCAATAGCTTTAAACCTTGTATGCAATTATGACGATACCTTATCGAAATTCAAAATCTTTAGAGGTCCTAATGCGATTCAAGATTTTTTCAGCGAATTAACTGTAATTGCAGACGATGTAATCGATATTTACTCGAAAAACAAAGAGTTAAATATGACCGATGCAGATAAAATAAAATTCAGAAATACTGATTTCTGTCATCTGTGTGAAGATAAATTTGAGTCCGAATCTGACAAAATATTAGACCATTGCCAATTGACCGGTAGATTCATAGGAGCGGCCCACAATTCGTGTAATCTGAATAGAAAGTTACCAAATTACATACCGATTTTTTTTCATTGTCTGTCAAACTACGATTCACATTTTCTCGTGAAACATCTCGCTTACGATCGAGAACCCATATCATGTATTTCACAAACATCTGAAAACTATCTATCATTCAGTAAGAGATATACGTCCAATGGAAAAAGTATATATTTCAGATTTCTTGATAGTTATAGATTCCTCGATGATAAATTGAGCAATTTAGCTGATATGCTAAACTCCGAGGACTTTAAAAATACAAACAGAGCATACGAAAATCCTGCACATCGGCAGCTAATGATACGTAAAGGCGTATTTCCATACACATATCTGGATTGCGTAGAGAAATTGAAAGAGACCGCATTACCAGATATATCACAATTTGATGATATAACAACGGAAGATTACTTGCATGCTCAAACAGTATGGCGAGGGTTAAATATCAGAAACTTAGGTGAATACAGCGATCTATATCTTAAGACTGACACATTGTTATTGACTGACATTTTTGAAACTTTCAGAAACTTATGCCTAAATTTATATAAACTAGATCCGTGCCATTTCTACACTGCTCCCGGGTTGGCCTATCAGGCGATGTTAAAGACGACTAAAACAAAATTATCGCTAATCACCGACAAAGAAATGCTAGAGTTTTTCGAGTCAGGAATCAGGGGTGGGCTTTGCACGGTGTCGCAGCGATACTCCAAAGCCAATAACAAGTACATGAATGAATACAACGAATCTCTACCACCTAAATACTTAGCACTTTTCGATTGTACAAACTTATACGGATTTGTTATGGCAAGACATGCAACTCCATGTGGCGAACTCAGATGGTTAAATAGAGATGAAATTAATGCAATAGAATTCTTAAACGTACCGCCAGATTCGGAAACGGGTTATGTGCTTAAAGTCGATCTCGAATATCCTAAAGCCATTCACGACGAACACAACGATCTTCCACTGTGTCCAAAGAGCGAAATACCTCCAAAGGATACATGCAATAAGCTCCTTGCAACACTATCTGATAAGTCAAAGTATGTCTTGCATTACCGTAATCTACAGCAATGTGTAGAATTAGGAATGAAGTTGAAATGCATACATAGAGCAGTGGCTTACAAACAATCCTTCTGGTTAAAATCATACATTGACTTGAACGCTGCAAAACGTGCTGAGGAGAAATCTAAATTCGGTCAGAATCTATGGAAAAAAATGAATAATTGTGTTTATTGAAAATTTATGGAAAATGTACGTAAGTATAACGATTTTCGTCTCGTTACCAGTTGGAAACAAGCGAAAAAGCTGATATCGCGTCAAACGTTTTTGCGTCACATTATATTTGACGAGAACCTTGTGGGTATCGAACTGGCAAAGGAAGAAATTCACATGTGTAAGCCCATATACATAGGACAGGCAATACTTGACATTTCTAAATATGTGATGTACCACTTTTATTATAACATTCTGAAAAAGAACCTAAATGATTTGTCTCTAAATTACATGGATACCGATTCATTTTTGTTTGAAACTAGTACAGATGTTTATGATTTTATCAAAACCAACATTCAGCATTTTGATACAACCAATTACCCACCCGATAACATATATTCGATACCTCTGGTAAACAGGAAAGTAATGGGCTTATTTAAAGACGAATTATCGGGCAAATTAATGACAGAATACGCTGGGCTAAGGTCTAAGCTGTACTCATATCGTTTTGATGGTCAGATCGTTAAGAAGTCAAAAGGCGTTTCAAAGGCTGCAATGCGTTCAATAACTTTTGATGATTACCTATCTTGTCTCAATGACATGAATGTAGCACATTATGCCAGACAAACAACTTTCCAAAGTCGTAAGCATAACGTTCACACAGTAGAAATGAACAAAATTGCACTGAGAGGGCTTGATACCAAACGTTATATGATTGAAAACTCGCATAAAACTATGGCCTGGGGACATTTTTCTATTCCAAGAGATCCTGCTACCTCTGAGCACAGCTGACATTGTAATGTAATTCGAGAGAGAGAGAGACTATGTGTTTTTTACCTTATTTGAAAGTATGCCATTTCATGTAATTCTGTTTAATGAGAGAGAGAGAGAGAGAGAGAGACTATGTGTTTTTTTACATTATTAAAAGTATGCCATTTCATGTAATTCTGCTTAATGAGGGACTTGGTAAACCATACTTTTTTCGAGTTCACATGTCCAGTACTCATTTTCTTTGTAATTGAACTTTTTATATACTTTGAACTTCACAAATCTTGTTTTATAAATGAAAACACATGTTCACCTGAATAAGTACTCATTTTTACATGTTTATACTTTTTTGGGATGAGGGTTATATTTTCTTTAAAGTTTATGGTATATGTTATGTAAACCAATTTTTTGAGTTCACAAGTGTTGTTTATGAATGTCGTCCCCATTTAATGTAATTCTGCTTAATGTGAGAGATTGTTGTGCATTTCTTATACTTAAAGCTTTTTATGATGTAAACCATACTTTTTAGAGAGATTTCATTTTATGCTTTGAAGTTCACAAAATCTTGTTTTATAAATGCAAACACATGTCCACCTGAATAAGTACTCATTTTTACATGTTTATACTTTTTGGGGGTGATGGGGAATAAGTAGGGTTATTTTTAAAAAATAAATAAAACTCAATTACTTTTGGATTCTGTTGCTTTATTTCTTAAGAAATAAAATTATACAACACACATCCTGAATCCTAAAAATATTTTGTCTTAGTTTTTTGCATCTTCTACACTACAGCAGTCCTTTCTATCCATTCACTTTTTGGAAAGCCTAGCCACTTGACGAGTAACCTATTCCCACGTCGTCGTAGTACTTTTTCTACGAGATATGTGTCAGGGTAACTAGTTCTTAATAATTCATGACCATAGAATCCACCTTGTATTACCTTCCCCTCACCATCTTCCAGATGATAGGTGGGTGGGACTGTGCTTCTTACCCTGACAATGCGAAAGATTTCAGTGCTCCAATTAGGTGTGTAACCTTTCTCGAGTAGACCCTTATGCCTAGAGATCCTAACACGGTCCCCAACACTGAACCTCCTGGCGTTCCTCTTTTCGTACCTCATAACATCACGACGATACACCGTGAGGAGGAGATCGTTGTTCCTGACGTCGCGAGGCTTCATCTGAATCGTCGAATGGTAAATATTATTGTAGATGTTAATGATTCTTGGCAAGAGATCCAGCCATTTATATGAACCTTTAGTCAAAAATTCCTTATGCATCATAGTTTTAAGCGTTCTTATTAAACGCTCGACAGCAGCAGCCTTAATGACACTGAATGTACTATAGTGATTAATTCCATACCTGGTCATTAATTGCTTGAAATGCTTATTGTAAAATTCCTTGCCGTTATCGGATTGAATATTCTTAGGTGTTGTATTCAGATCCTCCAGTATATCTCGCATTGCTTTTGTAACATTCACTCCGGTCTTGTCCTTCACAGGTCTTGCATAAGCCATTTTTGAGTAAAAATTAACAGCAATAAGAATGTACTTATAGTTTCTGTTTTGTTTTGCGTATGGTATCATTTCAATAAGGTCTATTTGTAATAAGTCATTAAGACCTTTACTAATTATTTTCCTACGTAGAAACTTCCTTCTGCCGGGGAATGTAATTCACTAACGATGTTTCGTCTAATCATGCTATTATTTTCGAGTTTTTCAATTCTGTGATGATCTCTTGAATTTCCGTTGTATGATTCAAATTGCCAGCCTCTCTCGATGCAATGAGCAATCTGAGTCTGCTAATCAGACTATTAGGATCGGACCAGTATACGTAGTCCAACTTCCTACCCGGAACGTGCTGCTTCCATTCGAGACCGGAACCGGTCGTAGTGTCGATAAGCCTGCGTATGATATTCTTATATTTATACCCCTTGTTCGATCTCAGACGACCGCTCCTGCTGTAGCCCTGTCTGTGAACTAGAGTTTGTTTCAAAATCTGAGAATAAATATCCAGATCGTCTTCCGTATACGATGAGGTCTGAGGTACTCGCTTGAATAATAGTTCGTACAGCCCGGGGCTAGCCTCATAAGTCTCATCTCCTATCTGAACACTGTTATCTGCAAATGTAATTAATTTATTTCCTATCTTATAATCCCCGTCTTCATACCGTACTCCAAAGGTAACGTCCAGATCGCTGCCGCTAGCTGTTCGAACCTTCTTCAGATAATTCACAAGGGTATCGGCTTCTTCTTCTTCTTCGGAGTGAGAGAGAGGGGTTTTGCTTTTTTCTTGATTCTTTAGTATATCCTTCAGAGGAACGGTGACGGGCTGAAGAACCTCGGACATCACGCGTTGGGTTTCGAACCTGAGACCCCTCAGGGAACGTAACTTTTCCCTTATCGCTTTACTGTGTCGAGCGATGGACTGCTTGAGTCTGATACCTTCTACATCCATCGTAAAATGAATGCAGATTTAAGCTGCTGGCATCAATATATAGGAGATTTTTAAGTCGATACTTAGAATATGTCCATCTTTAGCACGATTAACTGGAGCTGTGAAGGTCAACTTATCGCCCAACATGACGAGTGCAGGATAACTTTCAACGCGTTTATCATTTATTGCAAATATTGCATCCGTTCTCGTATTGGGATGCGATGATGAAATCATATTGCAGCCAAACACCTCTCCGCTAACCGGGGACCTGTAGTATTCGAGTCCCGAAGTTAGCATGTATCTCTGTGAGTTACCTCTGTACGGTTTCGTTTGCAATGTAATGATGAGCTGTCCACTCATTTTCCCTAAAATAGTATTTAATAGATTCACTCGCGAATTAAGATTAGCAATACTATTCATAATTGAGGCTACCACGGTATCAAAATTTTTTTTCTACTGCAGCAACAATTTCTTGAGGCATAGAAGCTAGAGTTCGGTTTAAAACTGTCTGTGTTTCAGCATTTTTCTTTACAACTAAATGTCTAACATATTTTTTATTTGCGGCATCGTTATCGTCCACGGGATCGGCTATCTCTCTTATCCGTTTCTTTCGAAAGGAAACGTTACCGTTCGAATCGGGAAGCGGTGTGTGTGCATTTATGTAATCCAAAATATATTTTTTATTCGGAACATCATGATCGTCAACTGGAGGCAATAGTACCTTCATTCTTATCGTATCCAGAATGACATTATTTTCTGCATCGCGTTTGAAAGCATATTTACTCAGGTATTCCATTAGGCTCTGATGTTGACCTTCGAGCGATGTTTGCACGTGCTGCCTAAGCATAGCTTCAAATTCGCCCATGCGCTGATATGAAGTCTTTTCGGTGAACGTCTGCATTCGATGCTCGACGATAGTCGTAAGCGTATCCACATAGTGTTTAGTCGTTGCATCATATTCTTCTTCAGGATCCTGAATGTTGCATAATCGCTTTTTCTTGAATTGATAGTTTCCCGTGTCATCTCGATTTATAATATAACGGTTAAGCACACCCCTGGATGGGATGATCCTGCGCGATCCGAATCTGTCGATACTCATAGCTGTAATGAGCGATACTCTCTATTTATTCACTCTGATAAATACATCGAAACCGTTTCTGTATCGTCCTTCATTCAGTGGAAATTCAGGTACCATGACAACAAAAGGTCTCGAGTTCGATCTGTCATTACTCTCCCATACTTGCTTACACAACTCTCTGAATTCCGTAAAAGACATGTCAGTATTTACGTAATCGTCGTATATGTGCTTTAAGTTGAGATTATCTTGTCGGAATAGTACGATCATATTTGCATTGTCTCTAATTAGATGTTTGGGTACCTTTGCATAAGATTGTGCTAGATATACAGCATCGACGTTACGGTGTCTGCCCATGCTGTAATACGAAGCTATTTTACCCTGTTTCTCGTTGATGACGTCATCGAATACGAATATGGAATTTTCTCTGGCTTCTGAGGTTTCCAGTACTTTTTCACCGTCCTCGAACGTGTACACTCCTATATCGGGTATGGTTTTCAGCACTTTGAGCAGGTACTGATATTTCGGTTGATGCAGCGATTTCGAGTAAATGTAAAGATTCTCGAACCTTAGCCCGTTCTCGTGGATTAGCAGGTTGAGTAAGATATTCGTCTTCCCCGCATTCGAGCTACCCAGAATGAGCGCTCTGACGTTGCTCGGGAAGAGAGAGCCGTGCCTTCCCTCGCGAATGTCATTGTCGAAGTCTAAAACTTGTATGGGTAACGAGCACTTTTGCTTCACTACTTCCATCGTGCGACTAAGATTATAAGTTATATCTTTCGCTTTTTATTTTCATAGTGTATCATGAGCTCTGGACGCGCTCGGAAGGGTTCCGGAGTACTTAATTCTTTGATTAATTCTCTACCGTTTGAGGCTCATTTGCCCGGCTACAGGTACTGCGGTCCCGGAACTAAGCTACATAAGCGATTGCAGCGAGGGGATCCTCCTATAAACGCATTGGACGCTGCGTGTCGAGAACACGATATCGCCTACGCCACACATCAGGATACTGTTCCGTGGCATTTGGCTGATAAGGTTCTTGTGGAAAAAGCCTGGAATCGGGTGCAGTCTGCCGACGCTACTTTTGGTGAGAAGCTTGCCGCTAGACTTGTGACCGCAATCATGAAGGGAAAGCTGGCCATGGGTGCCGGATTGCGCAAACGTCGGAAGAGAATACTACCGCCACCCGCTAGAGGTGGGATCTTACCTTTGCTACCGCTTTTGGCAGCATTGGGTGCTGCAGGTAGCTTGGCAGGTGGAGCCGCACAGATCGCTACCTCGGTGAATAAGAAACGTGCTGCGGAGAAGCAACTGAACGAGCTGGTTCGTCACAATCAGCACATGGAAGCATTAGCCACGGGCAAGGGCAGAGGTCTTAAGAAGGGAGGTGGACGACGCAGGAAGGGGAGGGGCTTGTATCTACGTCCAAAAAACTCGGGACGAGGTCTGTACTTATCCCGGAAAAAGCCTTAAGCGGTGCGGAGATTGAAACTTATGCTGAACGTCTACGCATTCCTAATTTTAGAGGCGTATACATGCTAGATAAACTGCCTCTAAGACCTAGACGTGCAGAGAGGATCGTCGTCAATTTGGACAACTCGCAGAATCCCGGTACCCATTGGGTTGCTATACGCAAGGATGGAAATTTAGCATTTTATTTTGACAGTTTCGGCAATCTGAAACCTCCAAGAGAGATAGAATCCTATCTCGACGGTGTTAAGATCATGTATAACAGACACAGGTATCAGAATTTCGATTCTGTCATTTGTGGTCATCTGTGCTTGCAGTTTCTGTTATAAAACACTTTCGACAGGATGTTCGAATGGTCAAAATGAGTTACACTATCACTGTGAGCGGATCTGATTCTAGTTTCTCTACCCATTTGAATCCGCCACTCCATCTGGATCCAGATGGGGTTTACGAGATTGCTCTACTGAATTTCGAGACATTTTACTCGATACCAAATGTTGATCCTAGCAATAACCTTTTCCATTACGTGCGGGATGGAAAACTTGAAACTGTCGAAATTCCACCTGGAACTTATGAAATAGAAGATATAAACACCTTCCTCAAGGATAGACTCAAAGCCGGCGATGACTTTTTTCTCCGTCCCAATAATAACACTATGAAGGCTGAGGTTCGGTGCCCCTACTTTATCGATTTCGCTCGAGAGAGATCGGTGGGCTCTCTTCTCGGTTTCACCGGCAAGCGCACGGTGGAACCGGGTGTACTGACCGAGTCTGACGAACTGGTGAACATCTTTAAGGTCAGCATCATACGCGTCGAGTGCAGCCTTGCCACTGGATCCTTCATCAACGGTAAAAGCGGGCATTCTCTCTACGAGTTTTTCCCGTCGGTTCCTCCGGGCTACCACATCTCGCAGGAACCGCCCAGTCCTATATATCTACCCATCATCGACACGAATCTCATTGATCATCTCAGCATTCGCGTGGTAGACCAGAACGGGGATACGCTCGACTTCAGAAACGAAACTATAACAGTGAGACTGCACATAAGACGGAATGGGAATAAATTTTAAAAGGCATTACTATAATAAAAAGCTTCTCTCGAGATTGATACCTACTCAGTCTTCGACACGCAAACTGCTAACACCATCCAACCGAGAGTTCCTCGAGCGTCTGGGATTCAAGGTTCTGTAATGGATGTTTTAGATGTGACCGGGGTTCCGACGTTTGACGATAAGATTAGTAAAGAGGAGGAACATGTCTTCCTACCTTACAATACGTCTGCTCTAGATGTGAATGATGAAATTAGAATACCATGCCAAGCCGAGGATTTGTACACGCTTCCTAGCAGAAGTTACCTCTACATAGAGGGATCTGTGACAAAACCTACTGGCGAAGCTTCATCTGCAACACTGACCAACAATGCCATGGCGTTTCTGTTCGATGAAGTTCGCTTAGATATGAATGGTACTACCATAGATAGAACGAGAAATCCTGGAATTTCTACGACTATGCGCAACTATGCGGCTCTCAACACTTTGGACTCCAATCGCCTGCAGAACGCCGGCTGGACGTATCCCGGAGAACCTGTAGACATCGTGAACGCATCGAACGGTGTATTCAACGCTATCGTTCCTCTTTCGATGCTTCTGGGTTTCGCAGACGATCACAAGGAGCTGATACTTAATAGCAAGTTTGAACTGGTTCTCATTAGATCTAAAAATTCTAATAATTGTGTGATGGGCAACGATGTGACTATCATTAAACTAAACCGTATCGAATGGAGGATGCCCGTACTTAGACTCTCCGATGCCGAGAGGGTGGAGAAACTTAAACTCGTCCAGTCAGATCGCCCACTGCACGTTGCTTTTCGAACCCTGGACCTTCACACTCAACCTGCAGTACCGCAGACTAAAGCGTTCACGTGGAACGTTGCAACGACATCGAAGCTTGAGAAACCGCGTTTTGTCATAGTGGGTGCACAGACCGACAGACTGAACTACCTTGCTAAAGATAGCTCTATCTTTGATCACTGCAATATCACCAATCTGAAGCTTTATCTCAACAGTGAATGTTATCCGTATCATGACATGAATTTGGATTTTGCAAATTCAAAGTTTGCATCTCTGTATGATCAGTATTCTAAATTTCAATACTCTTATTATGGCAAAGAAAATTACCCTCTTTTGAAGAGAGGCGATTTTCTGAAATATGCACCACTATTCGTCATAGACTGTTCTCATCAACCGGAGGAGACCGTGACTGGAGCCGTTAACATCAGATTGGAAGTTCAAGCATCGGCGAATTTTCCTGCACAAACATCTTTGTTTTGTTTGATTATTCATGACAAATTGTTCACTTATAAACCCCTAACTCATGTTGTTCAATCTATCATATAAGAAATGAAAAATGTATTTTTTATATCAATAAAGAATGAAATTTTTATATTTTTTTATTGATTTTAGCATACATCTCCTTTAACTTTTTTCTGACACTCCTACCTCTAACATCGTATGAACACATTGATTTATGAACGTCATGCAATTGAAATAAATGTAATTCAATGTATGGAATTAGTCTCTTCAGTCCTGCTATTGCAACAATGTCCAGGTTTATGACATTTTCGTTTAGACACGTATTCACAAATGCTATTTCATTAACTTTATTCATATGCACTGTTACGTTATATGCATAGATTATATTCTCACTGTACGATAAACGAGGAAGCTTACCGTCTTTCACATACGTTTCAATCACAGCTATATTTCGAACTATTATCTGCCAGTCCTCTTTTGTTATGTATACAAAAGTTTCGTCAACTGCTTTGATGAAGAGGGATGCGAGTTCGTAATGCAGTCCTATATTCACACGATGCTTGGAGCTGATGGAGATGTCGTCGTGCATAAACACGCTATTTGGATTCATCTTCCTCTGACTTTTCTGGGATGGGGTCAAAGATGAGCACTATAACGTTCTCTCGAGAGGCTTCCAACATCTTCTTCTTGTTTACGACTTTTGCCTTGTTCCTCTTCTTGTCAGGCTTTTTTTCGGACCTGTAGACATATACACAACGTCTCTGTTTTAACACACACGAGTCATTAATAAAAAAAACTCTTTCTTTTTATTCACAATGATTCTGCTTACCTTTCTTCTTCTTTCTCCTCCACGGGTTCGGATGTCGACACCGACCGATCCACGTCGCGATGCGGTGGCACATCTTCTCCTTCGGGCGTTCTGTAAAAATAAAGGCACAGGTTTTTTGCTAGCTATCTTTTTTCTCCCCCTACTAAATCTATTCTATCACATGTTCTTTACTTACTTACCCTTTTGCTTTGAGATACACGTCGCAGCACTCTCCACAACGGAAGAATGACGACATTTGTTGATGCTGTGATGGTTCCTTACAGATGATGGTATGCGTATCGCCATCACATATTTCCTCATGCTTATCGAGACAGTGCTGCTTCATTTGCTCGTACTCCTCGAGGTTCACCCAGCAACAATTGTCACTATCGCTCGCGATTCTGATATTTTCACTACTCATCGTGCTGGCTCACAGTCGACTGTGAACGCCGATCCATTCTCGTTTCACATTTAATGGATAGGGGCGGTGGTGGGGATTGAACATGCTCGTTCTTGCACTGACCTGGTTTATACCGTTACGCACGTGGGCACTTTCTCACATACACAGTCTTCTGTAACATACTCATGCAGCCTAACATTCATACACCTAACTCGAATATTATATTAGCCTCGCATGGTTTTCTTATTTTATAGTCCATTGCCTTCTTGATGAAAGATTCCAAGTTTTTAGCTGTGGGAAACACCAAACTTAGTATTTTGGTTCAGTATCTTCACGACGTGAGCGCGCACGCGCGCACACACACAGATATTTTTTTTCGGCTTTTAATTATTTTATTCTTCATTTAACTCTGCAACATAAAATAACAGTGTATCATCAACTTCACGAGGGGAAATAACGTGCTACAGATATTTTTTTTCGGCTTTTAATTATTTTATTATTCATTTAATTTCACAACATAACAATACAGGGAGGGGGACGGACTTCAGAATTCTACCACTCAGACTCCCAAACGTCACGTAATCCCACACACGGGTACTAACTCCGATTATTCATTACACGGCTTCTAACACACACACATACATACATACATACATACATACATACATACATACATACATACATACATACATACATACATACATACATACATACATACATACCTGTTTCAAAAAAAACCCACAGAGGGAGGGAGGGAGAGAGAGAGAGGGACGAGATTCATACACACTTCACCTTAGACTCTCAACATCACGTAATCCCCTCACGTTACTCATATAGACGGTTTCTAAAACCGTCTAATCATTCCACGGGTACAAACACACATACGTACCTGTTGTCAAACCCGCGTTAACTCACATTTTTTCGGCTTTTAATTATCTTTATTATTCATTTAATTCCACAACATAACAATAAAGTGCATCATCAACTTCACGAGGGGAAATAACGTGCTCCAGGGAGCACCGCAGAGGAGGGACGGACTCTCCCTCAGAATCCAAACGTCACGTAATCCCACACGTTACTCGTATATGCGGGTACTAACTCCGTCTTTCAATACCACGGATTGTAATTCATGTACATAGATGTGCACATACCCGCGTTAACACACTACTGGAGTCCGCTGTAATGCGTTCCAGCGTCTCATCTTCAAAAAAAAAATTCTGGTGCGCGAATGGTCTTCATTTTGCAAGGCCCTTTGTTCTTGGTTACAACACACCAATCTCCCGCAATCGCCGAGCTACATAAATGAGCGCTCATCGCGGAAAATACCTGTTGAGAGATCGTTTTCTTCACAACCTTTCAGCAGCGAAGGCACTGATCGTTATGTACTTTGCCTTTTGTAAGGTAAATGTCAACGTCGCACGAGTTATTTAACTACTCTTTTACTCTATTCAATTACACGTTTTTTCTCCCCATCTATAATATTCTAATGTGTTTTTCAAAGAGATCCCTGTGTGTAAATTACTGTGGTGCAGCTTTATTTGTCGAGTTGTGATCTGTATACATTACAGAGCACAGTTACTGGTGTTCTCAATATACAGGCAGACACCATAGACGATGACTGAGGGCAGGTGTCTCTGGAAAGAAGTGTGAACACTGCAGAGATTTACGGCTATCAGTAACTGTTTTAGTGTAGCATGAATAATTATAGAAACGCACGCACAGTTGGGTGGAAAGAGTGGAGAAAGACGCACATCAAGAAAGGAGGAGACCAATTCCCTGAGGAGAGGAG
Organism: Deroplatys truncata; assembly: GCA_030765065.1. Taxonomy (NCBI): domain Eukaryota; kingdom Metazoa; phylum Arthropoda; class Insecta; order Mantodea; family Mantidae; genus Deroplatys; species Deroplatys truncata. The sequence continues at coordinate 52,935,421 of CM060982.1, forward strand.
GCGACATTGCTGAAATGGGGTTTAGATTCTGCCAAACTCTCTACTCTCCTAACTTGGCTCTTTCTGATTATCAGCTTTTCGGGCCTTTGTCAGCATTTCACTGTGCCGAGTTTGATAACCTGAAAGTTGCTGTCCACTGGTGAGTATGACACATTCTGCTAAGGTGGTTTCAGGGGATCTGGAGATGCTATCAAACACGTAGTGTAAATGTATACATCTCTAGGAGAATCGTATTGAGAAGAGAGACTTTTATGTCAGGTTGTAAAATTTGTAATTATGTCGGAAAATAAGGTGTAAATCAATATAGCACGCCTTTCGTACGTTACTGTGTTAGATTCTTCGAATTCACGAATGTCACTCACTCACAGCCTGTTTTGTCATGGAAAATATAGAATATGAAGAGCCATAATGCGTAAAATAGATTAGCTGTTAGGTTGTCTTCCATATATTTAAGCTCCTATCTCCTTAAGCTGGTTTCATAAGCTTTTAAAATGTTGAACACAGTCATTCTGTTTAAGTTTAGCATGCTTTTACTAAAACATCCTGTAGAATTCTTTGAATGTGATTAGTGAAATAGTATAATAAATCCCATGAGTTTTGATTTTATCTAGATAAATTTCTCATGTATTTGCCATTGATAAAATATATTAGATACATGCAAAGCGCCTTGAGATATTACAAATAGCACAACGTGTTATACACAAGAAGCCGAGAAAGTTGTCAACGGTTTATTATACAGATTTACTTGAGGTGTCCCACTTGAAACGTCCCACAGTGATACACCACGCCGTAAAATTGGCGAAAATCTGGAGCTCGCTATTTCGCAAACGGACTCAACCACTTAGCTAACAATTAGGTATTTAAGGGATGATAAATAGGCCATGATTTAAAATGGTTGCGAATTAGATGGTAGAAAAGTAGAAAAGTATTCAAATAGCATTTCACACAAGGTAAGTTTTATTTAAGAAACAAATTTAAGAATACTCTCAAGAACTCCCCTAATTTATTTCATAACTACATTTTAACAAAACAAGAACACAAGGTGTTTCATTTAATTATTTTCAAACTTTCTTTTCTTTGACTTCCTTTCAGATCCTTGAAGATGACTGTCCCTCCTCAACATCCACAGTAGTCGGCCATCATAGTTTCATTCCATCTCCCCTGGTACCTCCTCTCCATTTCCTTAATATCTTGGTGAAAACGTTCACCCTGCTCTTCACTATAATGTTCCAGATTTTCTGGAAAGTAGTCGATATGTGAATGCAGAAAATGCACCTTTACACTCATGTTACAACCCATCTTCTTGAAATTTTCCAACATTGTTTCGACAATGGCCTTGTAATTAGGATCTTTGTTATTACCTAAGAAGTTTTCAGTACCTAACCGGAAGGTAGTCCATGCTTCTATTTCTCTCTCATTCATTGTCTTCTCAAAATCTTCATCCTTCATCAATTTCTTTATTTGAAGACGAACAAAAATTCCAGCCTTTAATTCGTCTTGTGTAATGTAGGGAAATTTCTTGGAAAGGTACTTGAAGCAGGGTCCATCCTGTGGTAGAGCCCTTACAAATTGCTTCATCAAGCCCAATTTTATGTGTAGTGGCGGAAGCAATATCTTTATATCTCTATATTTTTGAAGTGAAATTGTAAAAAACTGTACGTGATAGAAGAAAACTAAAAGCAGTTCTGAAATCAGCATTAAAACTGAGTCAGAATCACTTATTAGTTTTCAGTCATCCGATATCATGTAGACTATTGTTATTATTACTCTTTTGACCAGGAAGGGAATGACACTTTTTAGTAAGTTACTTGTACTTTAGATTAATATCTGCGAAGATATTAAATGACAGCTTATTATGTTCTGGATTTGAAATGATATAACTCATTCGTATATGGTAGGGCCTAAGTGAGCATACTTATACACATTAAGGATTTAAAATATTACTTGATAAATTGAATTACTGCTGTGAATTTGTAACCGCCGTTCTCAGCATTTGATTTTCTCACTACTTCATCAAATCCTAGAAATGACAAGGGTGGTCATACCCATTCTGTAAGTGCGAAGAAAGCAGACCACCCTCTTCTTCTTGCCTTATCCGCCTACATTTTGCTTAGCATGAATCGGCTGGCATACAGACGCGTCGACATCATTCTATTATCTCCAGATGGGATCTGCCCATTGCTGGTTTAGGCCGTTCTCTTCAGAGTATGCACTAGTAGAAGAAATAAAATTATTAAAATAAGCTCACTGCTTTCAAGAACACTTGCAGAAACAACTTTTCAACTTGGATTTTTGTCTCGATGCAGAATCGATTCTTTGCACAATCTTCAGAGATGTTGCCAGGGCTTATAAAATTTTATGTGTACTGAAATAGGAGCTGAATTTTATTCTGACTATATTTTTCACAAAGGACTTCCTTCCTTCCTCCCACCCTTCCCTTGATTCCTTTTTTGGAACGTCTTTCCTCACTACTGTTATCAAAATAAGACAAAGGTATAAACAAGTAACATATGAAAGCATAATGGTAATGCTATATTATTAGTAGTTACATTACAAACTAGTATATGTATGTGGGGGAGAGAGAGATAACTAAAAATAAAAATTCGTATAATTACAACATTTCAATTAAGTTCGTAAAAATTACTTTTAATTGTAAACTTGTAATTTTTTAATTGCAGCTGGCTTAACCATTGAGTAAAATATTATAAGTTTCTGGTACCGATATGACAAATAAAAGACAAATTTTGAATAATCTACAAAAAGACCTTAATATCTTCTTCATTCTGACTTGAGTTATATACCGAGTGAGTCTTCTCAGTCTGCGGATTGAGAAGTTATACAGTCCCGGCGTTGTTAACACTATGCCGTAAACACCGTCCACGGCATAGCGTCGTATTAATTTCGGCCGAAATGACCGTCTTGCATCGCTGTACCTGCAGTGACTTGCACTCGTAGCGCAACAATGTGCGCGTTGGCTTTCAGTGCTCAAGGTTCCAGGTTCAAATATTGCCACTTAAAGGTTATTTTTATGCTTATTAAATTTAACGAGAACTAATAGTTTGGCATGGAAGTGTCGTTTCACTTAATTAGTTTAATTACGTGAATTTCATTAAAACACAAATTGTTATATGTTAAAATATGCTTTAATGAACATCATAAATAAAGCAAGAAGTGTATAAAACCACATACATTCGCATGCGTGATTTGAACTTCCGACCTTCACCATGACTTTTCAGTGTATTAACCGTTGCTCTACTGAATCACGTTAACAAGGAGCACCACCGTAGCCCTAATCAGTGGCTGGTAAATGTGGTGTCAGCACCTGCATTTCACATCGTCTATAAAATGAAGGGTTGCCTAGTTACCGGTCCGCAGGATCGGAATACTCACGCGGTATATAATGGGAAAAAATCTGATGTGTTACACTCACATGACTTTCTCTACTCTTGTATAAACTATTCTTACAAACGCTTATTCTCCATGTGTTTCATGTTAATCGAGATGTTAATCTTATTGCTAATTTTCTTGTACGTGCAAGGGGAATATGGTAGGAAATGAAATTTATTCTATTTTCTATATTTTCGTATAAGTTTATTTGATGATTAAAACTAATAATAAATGGTAAAATAAAATGAAATGTGAAAAATCGGTTTAGGGTAGCATTTAAGCGATAGTCAAAACTTTAAAGAGCTGGTTGCTATGTGGCGCATTCCATTCTCTTTGTATGTCCAGGACATAAACAATGAATAACGAATTCCCATTTGAGAAAAAATATTGGAAAATTTAAAGGAATAACAAGCAATATCTCTAAAATGGTTCACTCAACAAAAAAAACTGTATATGACATCATTGTGTATTTTAACGCGATCTACATTTTTTGTTTAGTAAAAGTTTGTCTATCTCTTATGGTTTACCAGTTATGCAAAAGTCGTTCACAATGAAGAATACTTTTGGAGACATTCCCAGAAAATTCGAGATATACATTTCATTTCTCATGACATTATCTTAAACATATGATATTTTAATCAAAATCGTTAGAGCCATTTTTGAGAAAATTAAAATTTTCGAAAAATGTTCCATGTAAAGGGTAATCTGGGGTGGGGAGATTTTTGCTGAAAAACTTCGTGTCGCATCACTGGAAGATACTGAACCTAAATACCAAGTTTGGGGTTTATCCGACTGTTCGTTTCTGAGTTATGCTGTTCACAGACACACACGGACATGTTTCCAAAAATGCTTCTTTTGGATTCAGGGGGTCTCAAAACATATATTTCCGGTGAAATCTCGGTATCGAATTTTTGGGTGGAATACAATACTTCCCCTACTTACTATACGTAGTAGAGAAAGTAAAAATAAAACATAGACAATCTTATCTTATTCTTTATAACGGGTAAGAACAGCAGATTTAGCTAAAATGTACAGTTTATGTAAAATACAAATTGTTATCATATACCATTTTCAAAAGTATATGTTGCCATTCATTCAGTACATTCCGTGTTTAAAATAGCAACATTTGAAATGTTAAAATGGCTGTTCGTTTATTCCTCATAGCTCATGCAGAAGTTTATATATCCTGGCAAGCTTTTAACTTTCTCGTTTTTAAAAGCTGCTTGTTTTCTGAGTTTCCAAATATTTCTAAGAAGACGTGTATTGCCTTAAATATAAAAATGAATAATGATGGATAGAGAGGAGAGAAAATCGCATGACAATGAAACCTAAGATATGTTCTCTTTTTCCAGCGCTGAACTTAATTTTGGAGAAGTGAATATAAGGTCCCAACAGAGCATGATTTAAGGGATAGCGTGTGTTTCGCATTCGAGAGATCGTGGGTCCAAATCCCGGGTACAGGCTAATCTAATTGGGATTTTTACTGGTTTCCCTCATTCGCCAAGTAAATATTGGACTGAATATACAGTACCATGATCCAGAGTTCCACTCCAGAATAAAAAAGGAATAGAAACGAAGTAGATGGTACACGAAGAGATTGCGCAAGTAAGGCTACCATCCAGCAACTCTCCGACTGTTTGTATTACACACAGAACAACAATCCAACGATTGCAAAAATTACACCTTCCGAATGAATCAATGCCAGCAAGGTAAATAGTGCAGGAAGTTGATTACGTAATAAATGCATGTGTTTTCCAACACTTAATCGTATATAAACGTTGCGATATAACCTAGATATTAAAGCGATGCTGAGCAAAGAAAAAGGGGAGATAGATAGTGTCGTGTGTACACATTTTATATGCCTACTGTGGCCCTCCGTGGTGTAGTGGCTACCTCGAGGTTCGGGTTCAGAGTCGGTAGAGGGTTATTTATTCCTTCGGAAGGGAAGTAAAAGTGGTGGTTCCGTGTCGAAGATTTACGGCACGTAAAAGAACCTCAAGCCTGATAAACAGGCCTATGAGCAAAATTACCGGTTCTAATATAGACTGGGACGCTAAGGACCATAGAGTTAAAAGCGTCCATAAATAAAACTCAGTTTATTATTTTATATATCTACTAATTACCAAATTATGTTTTCCTCGCCATATTCCACGTGTTGAGATCTGGGTGCATATCACCTTCTGTATGAAATATAGCTGTAATATTGTATCGTATAAACGTAAAACATGTGGCACAAGCGTGCTTACAGAAGCTTGAGCAGGTTGTGATGAATTCCCAGCGTCTTTACACGCACATGAGAAACGCTTTTCCCGTAACTTACTCCACGTCACTAAGCACGTCGTAAGCTGGAGGTATTAAGGGGAGGAAGCACTCAGTATTTACGACGCCCTTGACGAAGCGTAAAACGAAAACGACAGTGCTGGTTTTGTGAAGCTAAGCTGCGTAGCAGATGCAACCATTTGTGCTCAAAAAGACATTGATAGTGGTGGAGTGAACGGTGTCTTAAGAAGTCTACCGGGGAAACTCGGAAAGTAACGTTCTTAATCCCTGCTCCCGCCTTTGCACTACTTCATTGTTATTTAACACTTTATCAGTGAATTAATGGCTATCTATAATAACGCTGTAAGTCAGTTTCTGCAGAATTTCGTGAAAAGGAATAATACATTACTAGGTTAAGATGTGAAACGAGTTTTAGTTTGAGGGTGTTGTTTTGGTAGCTCCACTGTTGGAGAACCAAACTTGGAGTTGTTTATTACTACTGTTTTCACCATGTATTGCGGGAGATATGTTTCTTGGCGTGTTCGCCCCACGTACGATACAAACTTTCCGGTGGATTTCGCCCCACGTTCACTTTTCCGGTGGCCTTTGCCCCCACGTATAAAAAATTAACTTTTATTTTAATGTTTATTTAAATATTATATATGCATGCCTCGGCTGCGTCAGTAGTGATTTGTAGAAACACGTATCTCTTAGCAGGGGTAGTGCGGCTAAAGAATGAAGTCTTACACAAATTATAATGGTATTTAACTTCGTTTTATTAATGTTTCACACGATTAAATAATACTTCACTGATATATCCTACTGTAGAGCTGTGAGATTATTGTTTAATTGCACTTTTTAACACGTAAACTTTATATTATTCACACCGTAATGAATTTTTGATGTCTCACACTGAATACGTACCGAGCGAACTGCTCGGGAACGCTGCCTTCTAGCATCTGGCGTTTACCGCTTAAATTTGTAAATTTCTCTATTCAAGTCTGTGATTGGCTAATCCTACTCCAATAGAATACTTTTGTTTAACTTAAGCTTTTTCTAGTAGTTGATTGGCTATTTATAAACTGTTTTAAATATTACATTATTGTTCCAAGATTTATTAGTAGCCTTTATTAAACTTTCTAACGTATTGTTGCCTCAAGGTTACCTCATTGTTACCTCATTGTTAGCAACTTTCCGCTTCTATTCGCACAGCTCCTACATTGTTAAATTACGTAATACATTCACATAACATTATTATACTTGTACAAAATAATATAAACATAATAAAATGACTGTTATATACACTTTATATATTATTATACACATATTTTGCTTTAAGAGCGGGCTATTATTAATTTTAAATTGTATAATTAGACTTATTATTATTTAAGTGTTAAAAATAGTGCCTCAAGTTTAGAGGAAGAGCTTCTAAAAACAAGTGAAAGGAATCTCTTCATTTGAAAAATTCTGTAAAGCAGTTCACAACGCTAATTTATGAAGTTTTGTTTGTCGCAAAGCCGAAATTTATTTCATTTTAAACTGGAAACAGAATGGAGAATAGAACTCTACGCTTTTATAGCTATTTCCCAAAGAATAGTCTCCGTCAGGAACGACGTCGGTAGATGACAGTTGTCTGCCCAGGCAGTTGCAAGGAGGGGGAAAGGCAGGGTCGCAATCATGTGGTGGTTTGGTGCGAACTGGACGCCAATTTGTTTTTACTCTTAAACATTAATTAACTTAATTACGTATATCTTATTCTTCGTTGCTGCATTCTGCTTCAGTCAGAATCCCGAAGGTGTATGCTCGCTTAATGGGGTCGATTTATAGCTCGAATTTATCATATGAAGGCATTAAAAGATATCACTGTTAAACGGCCAGAAAGTTCATAGAAGCACACTCTGCTGATTTGCTAGAAACCACGTGACTTTGACATCGCAGAGTTTTTGCTACTGTGCAACCGCCTTCGAACAACAATAGAAATCTAATATTGAAATATTTCCAATTATAGCAGTGTAATACTTCACAGTAACATATCTAATGTTTGTTTCAGATTATGTCATTCTGAGCATTTTGCATTTTTAAACTCCGCACAAAGAAAATATTTACGCAAGAAGTTTTTATTGGCTTAATACAGTTTCCAAACGGATTTCCCAAAATGACTTTCTCTACCTCTATCGCTTATTAGTGAGTGTACAAAATATTCCTACTAAAGCTTATTACTTTCTCTGCTATTGTAGTCAGGAGGGAAATTGCTGCATTCCACCCATAAATTCGATACTGAGATTTCACCGGAAATATATGTTTTAAGGCCTCCTGAATGTACATAAAGCATTTTTGAAAACATGTCCATGTGTGAGACTCTGTGTCTGTTTGTGTGTCTGTGTGGCGTAACTCAAAAACGTCGGATATATACTAAACATGGTATTTAGGTTCAATATCTTCCAAAAATGCGACAATAAGATTTTCAGCAAAATCCCCCACCTCAAACTTCTTTACATGGAACAGTTTTGGAAATTTTTGATTTTCTAAAAAAAATGGCTCTAACGATTTTGTTTAAAATACAAAAATATGAAAGATATTTACATGAAAAATAAAACGTATATCTAGAATTTTCGGGGAATAGTCATTCGGAGGGAGTTTTATATAATCTTATATAACTGGTAACGTTAAGCACAGACGAAAACATACAATTTATTTTAAATAAGTTTGCTTTGTGTGGCATAAGCCTGTTCTGAGAATTCCGTTATTAAAGGTTCGAATTGCTTATTTCTTGGTCATTTGAAGGCCTTTCAGCATTCAGCTGCATGTCGCTATTGCATGGAAACAGTATGAAATTTTAAGACCATCATATATTGTCCAGTTCTTAAACGTCTGAATATCGCTATTCCCTTTGTATCTATAACGGAATGTATAATGTAGCTGTTTTTGCAAAGGTTTATTTGGATTAAAGTGTAGTAGTTAGAGATATAAGCGTTAGTAAGAATAATTTGTATACCCACTAATAAACGATAGAGGGTAGGGAAAGTCATGTGAATGTATCACATCAGAATTTTTTCTGTCTACTTCATTTTAATCCAAATAAACATTTGCAGAAATAGCTACATTGCACATTTCGTTATAGGTATAAAGGGAACAGCGAAGAATTGAATTGAGCCTTATTTATGGGCGTTCTTTAACTGCTGTGGTACTTAGCGTCCCATTCTATATTAGGCGTGAAAGACCCGTAATTTTGCTCAGAGGCCTCTTTTCAGGCTTGAGAGTCCTTTACCTGCCGTAAATCTACGGCATGCGTCCACCGGCTTTACCTCCCTTCAGGAGGTATAGAACCTCCGCCGGGTTTGAACCCATGACCTCGGGAACTAGAGGCTAGTATGGTAAAAACTACGACAGTCAAGAGTTTAACTGGATTCTATATGCTGGCCTTAAAATTCCATACTGTTTCCATGCAATTCCGAGAAGTAACTAAATATTTCCAGAACTTAAAGAGAATGACCAAGAAATGAAGAATTCAAACTTTAATAATCGATATCCCAGAAATGGCTTATGCCACAAAGAACTTATTTGAAATAAATGACGTGTTTTAAAGTTATACATTTTTACTTTCTCTTCTACGTATAGTAAGTAGTGGAAGTATTGTATTCCACCCAAAAATTCGATACCGAGATTTCACCAGAAATACATGTTTTGAGACCCCCTGAATCCAAAAAAGCATTTTTGGAAACATCTCCGTGTGTGTGTGTGTCTGTGTATGTGTCTGTGAACAGCATAACTCAGAAACGAACAGTCGGATAAACACCAAACTTGGTATTTAGGTTCAGCATCTTCCAGCGATGCGACAAGCAGGTTTTCAAGAAAATTCCCCCACCCCAGGATACCCTTTACATGGAAGATTTTTCGAAAATTTTAATTTTCTCGAAAACGGCTATAACAATTTTGATTAAAGTATCATATGTTCAAGTTACTTTTATGACGAATAAAATGTATATCTTGAATTTTCTGGGAATGTCTCCAAAAGTGTTCTTCATTGTGAACGACTTTTGCATAACTGGTAAACCATAAACGATAGACAAAATGTTACTACACAAAAATGTAGATCGCGTTAAAATACACAATTTATGTCACACATATTTTTTTGTTGAGTGAACCGTTTTCCAGATATTGCTTATTCCCTTAAATTTTTCAATACTTGTTTTCTAAAATGGGAATGCGTTATTCACTTTTTTGTCTTGGATATGCAAAGAGTTATAATCTGTGGCAAAGGGAATGGTGCTGCACCTAGCAACCAGCTATTAAGAGATATGCATGTGCTTAAAGGCTACAGTTTTTCTATATTGCCCTTGTAAACATATCTTCCCCTGACATCTACAAGAAAATTAGCAATAAGATAGAGTCTGCAAATGTTTATCTCGATTAACATGAAGTAGATGGAGAATAAGCGTTTGTAAAAATAGTTTGTAGAAGAGTAGAGAAAGTCATGTGAGTGTAACATATCAGATTTTTTTGTCTTGGATATGCAAAGAGTATTAATCTGTGGCAAAGGGAATGGTGCTGCACCTAGCAACCAGCTATTAAGAGATATGTATATGCTTAAAGGCTGCTGTATTTCTATATTGCCCTTGTAAACATATATTCCCCTTACATCTACAAGAAAATTAGCAATAAGATAGAGTGTGGAAATGTTTATCTCGATTAACATGAAGTCGATGGAGAATAAGCGTTTATAAAAATAGTTTGTACAAGAGTAGAGAAAGTCATGTGAGTGTAACACATCAGATTTTTACTCTTTGCATATCCAAGACAAAAATGAATAACGAAATCCCATTTGAGAAAATAAGTATTGAAAAATTTAAGGGAATAACTAGCAATATCTCGAAAATGGTTCACTCAACAAAAAAAAAAATGTATGTGACATAAATTGTGTTTTCTAACGCGATATACATTTTTTGTGTAGTAAAATTTTGTCTATCTCTTATGGTTTACCAGTTATGCAGAAGTCGTTCACAATGAAGAATACGTTTGGAGACATTCCCAGAAAATTCAATATATACATTTTATTTGTCATAAAAATATCTTAAACATATGATATTTTAATCAAAATCGTTAGAGCCATCTTTGAGAAAATTAAAATTTTCGAAAAATGTTCCATGTAAAGGGTAATTTGGGGTTGGGGGATTTTCTTGAAAACCTTCGTGTCGCATCTCTGGAACATACTGAACCTAAATATCAAGTTTGGTGTTTATCCGACTGTTCGTTTGTGAGTTATGCTGTTCACAGACAGACACACACACAGACAGACAGACACACAGACACACACGAACAAGTTTCCAAAAATGCTTTTTTTGGATTCAGGGGGTCTCAAAACATGTATTTCCGGTGAAACCTCGGTATCGAATTTTTGGGTGGAATACAATACTTCCCCTACTTACTACACGTAGTAGAGAAAGTAAAAAGTCACACAGACAAAACAGAAGAAGAAAGCTGTTCACAAGCACACGCTATTGTTCACAAAATAAACTAATACCTGTCCCTAAGCCACTAACCCTTTCCCTCCAACTCTTTATCCTCTTCCTTGCACTCCGATCTGAGCTGCACAACCTTTTGGAAAAATGTACCAATTGCTTGCCCCTTCCCCCTCCCAACCAGCTAGGTCCAGCAACCCTCTCCTTGAGTTACAAAAGAACCTGGCAGATACTTTCTCCTCAGCTGTTCTGTCTTAGTACAATGCGCCAGAATATGAATCCAAGTTTCTTCCTCTCTACACTAGGGACAGCTTCTTATGCCTTCTTCGTTGAATTTGATCGCTCGCCATGATCGCAGTCTGAGTCAAGCAAATCCTTGCCTACTAGCTCTATTTCTTGAAAAACATATTGTTCTATACCCAATTCTGTTTTTAGTTTCAACTATAAGCTTAATGATACTTTCTAATTACATTGTAACAGCGCCCACTGTCGATTTATATCTTTCAGTTGCTTCTGTACTTTTCTCCACACATTCGCTCTCTTTCCAGGTCCTTCAAACCAAACAGTACCCATCCCTATTCTCTCCAGTCCCCTCTGATTTTTGCTGCCCACGTCTTGTCCCCTTCTATTCTAAGATGTTCCTTATACCATATTCTTCTCATAAATGACTGATCCCTTTCTCATAATCCTATTCCAATATTTGATCGTCCGTACCCTACATTCAATTGTTTTGCTGTATGCACCATATTCCCTAAAAATGCTGCAGTTTGCCGTACCTCTTCCCACACCCAATATACTATACCTTCTAGAAAAACTGTTCTTACTTGGTTTAGTCTTTCCGTGGGTGCCCACCGCCAGAACTCCGCCCCATACGTCATTGTGGATCTAAACATTGCCCCATATATTGTTTCTAGCAATTTTACCGTTCCGAGGGCGCAGTGTGTTCGCAGCTCTCATTCCTGCCTTGAGTTTCGTATACTCAATTAGTTTAGTCCATCTTCAGTTCATTGTAATACTCAAACCATGTCGCGGTATCGTTCGTGTTATCTTATTTGCTGAGCGCCTGTTATTGTTTTACTATTTTGAATTTTGGGTTCCTTTGTCCTCCGGCTAGCTATTATTACTCAGTCGAACAAATCTCTTGAACAGGGTGTGTAAACGGAAAGGAGTTGTTACTAAAAGATAACACTGATAAAAGAATTTGTTTTTACACTTTTAGTGCCGTCACACTTTATTAATTTCATATATATTACTCTTGATACACGCCCGACTGAAACTGTTATATTTTCGATTGTAACTATAATCACTTATTTGCCGCACATTATTAATTCGCTTATTTCACATTTTATAACTAGCTTTACGACGCGAGAGATTCTGTAGAATTGCGTAACGTGTACTTCGTGAATGCTTCTGTTGAACTGTGCGACGTGTAACTCGTGAATGATTCTGTTAAACTGCGCGTTACCTGTCTCTGGTTTCAGAATTTATACTCCCTCACCCCGATATGCCTAAATATTATAACAGAGCTACTATTGGTTAATAAAGCGCGCCAACATTAGCGTCTATTTTTATATCCAATCAAAATTACGAACACATATGCTCTAGGGAAGATATTCCCTCCATTTCTAAAGAAAGGCACGCTAATCTGACGTCATTTGTTTGTCTCTTCTAATTGATAAACAACTCGCCCCCTCGTTTCATTGTTATCCGCTCCTATTGTCAGTTTCAGTGAGGCCGTGTAAACTTATTTCCTAACAATGCTTATAATTAACAAACATCTCAAATCATTGTCATACAATAATGCTAATTTACACTACAATCACTCTGGAATTTACAGTGTTGTGATATAAAATACTGCCTTAACCAAAGTCTTTACGTTGTCCAGTTTCTCTCCTGCGTAAGTCCTGGCTGCATACCGCGTTGTTTTTAGATGTAATTGTTTTCGTTTTATTTACATTAACGGTCAATAGCCATTCGTCACAATAAACCTGAAGTCTGTCTAGTCCCTTTTGCAATGCTTCCACAGTAGTAGAGAACAGTGTCATATCGTCTGCAATAATATTTGTAGAAAATTTAGTGATTGTACCCCATGAAATTGTGTACTTTTTATAAATGATTGTAATCATTGCCATTAACATACCGTATACTTGAAATACTAGCATAACAAACAAAATTAATGTTTTGAATACAATGAAATCTTTTCCATCCTCAATGAATTTTCCATAATTGGTGAACCATTATGGATGCGGAAAGGCTTATTTAAGAGAGCTCATTAAAATACATAACTATTTCAAATCCTGTTTGAATGAGCTGTTTTCAAAATATTTGCTGTTATTCATTTAAAATTTGCTATATTTTCAGTACACTTGACATGAACAGTGGCTGTTGTTTTGTTTCCTAAATGCTCATGCAAAGAAACTGTAATATCATGACCAGTTATTTATCGATCTACTTTACTGCTGATTTTTGGGTAAATCTATCTTGAAACTGCTACAAAATGTGTGTTATTATATTTTATCTGAGTGAAATAATTTTTAACGGACGTTTATTATGAATAACAGAAAGATTAAAATAAGCTTTTTTACCCATAAGTATCATGTATGTGACTAGGAATGTTCGATATAATATGTAAAATATTATCATATAATATAGATACCAGAAAATATCGAATTACCCACAATTGTATATTAATTAGACGGTCAAATTGAGAGAACACATATTAAAAACTCTGTACATTAAAACACGGAATTAGAAACATTAAGAGCAATGAAACAATGCCTTGAATATTTCGATTCTACCTGATACTATATTTAAAAATCCGGTCTTGTGATTTTAAATGTGGATTATATGCACCTTTATAAATGGTGTTGTACTGAAACACGTGTTGATCGCACTTTAGTTTCCTTGGGGTTACGAATTGCAAATAATTTCGCATTGTTTTCGACGGTATTTCCATTATTTACCGTACTTGAAGTGTCGGTTGTTTTAGGACCTTGGGTCGGGTTGCCTTTCATCTCGGTTGAAGAGTTCGTTTCTGACCGTGCAAAGGTACACATCTCTGTTTGGTGAGTTTTACAAATGGCTTAGTAAATCGTAAATTTTATATTTCGTAGAGAGGCTTCCTGACCGGAGTATTCACATGACTATTTTTCGCTATAATAGGTAGTTATTTCGCGCAGCTACAGACGGGATTCATATTTGCTCACTTTTTATATTGTCATTCTTGCGTTCTGGTCACCTGAGTTGTTTTATGCAGTTTGCGAGCTTCTTTTGCTATTTTAGGCAATGTTTAATTGCCTTTAATATTTGTTATTTTACTAGCTTTGTTTAAATTGTTAAATTGTTTGGAGTTTACTTAAATTTTTATTTTGTCTAGCTTTTTATCAATATTGTTAGTTTCTTCAGAGTTTATGTAAATTGTTAATGTTTAATGTATCCAAAGTTTACTTAATGATTTATTTACAGCATCATCGGGGTTCTTTACAGTCTGTTGTTTGTTTAATGACGAAGCAAACGTGGTCATACACTTAAATGGGGCAAATTTGTGTGCATTTATGTTAACACATTTTACATCATCTCCCCTTCTGTAATAATATACTGGTATGCGAATGGTTATGAGATTTACATTTTTGTGTGTTGTTGCTGCATATGACGGCGTATATTGTTTTGTGGCAAGCCTTTGTTAAATAAACTCAGTATAGAAGATTTTGCCTGTTTTCAATAATTGCCTGCCGAACTCTTCCTAGTTTTTGGCACCTCCATTTGGATAATGTGAGAACGAGACACGTTTAAGAGTAACAACGGATGATAAGTTTCTAATTTCCTTTTAGATGGTCCAAAAACACGAACAGGTACATGGTTTCTATTTAAGCCATTGAAATCAATTACATTTTTGAATTGTTTGTGGATTGTACCTCAATTTATTTTCTGACCAATATTAAAGATGGGCTGAAAAGCCACAAAGTGAACAAGGTTTACAAGTAATTTATATGAAAATATCTCACACAAACAACGAAAGTAATGACATGAGATAAATATAACATTAAAATTATGGTAAATAACATAACAGGTGGCTTTAACCACCTAGGTTTCAATTTGTCTTACTGAAAAGAAAGGTGGGAAAACGGATATAAAATGAGTAAATTTTACAGTAGGTGTGACGTTGTAGTAAATATATTGAGAAATAAAAACCAAAAACACATTAAAATTATACATTAACGGGAATATCCATACCAACATGTATATGTGAAAAACTGACGCTGATAGATCAGACAAGAAAACACAGACAGCCGAAATAAATTTCCTCCATTTTGTAGCAAGTTAAGCACTAATAGACAAACAACATAGGAGCATAACTACACATATACAACCTAAGAGAAAGAATCAAAGAATTACAAACAAATTGGTACCAACTTATTCAGAGAATTGCAAAAGATAGTATACCTCATAACTTGTTGCACTGCCAGCCATAGGAAAAAACAAGAGTAGATAGGCTAATAACAAGATGGATGGATACTATTTTTGAGTGGAAACATAGCAATGACCTAATTCCATGAGGCGGAAGAAGAAACAAAGAAAGAAAGACGGTACATTAGTCCAATTTCAACTTTATGCGTGAATGAAATTCTGAGCATTTGCAGTACACTAAAATCTCAGGTGACTTAAAATACCACTCGCTTTAAACAGCTCACCGTGTGTGTGTGTGTGTGTGTGTGTGTGTGTGTGTGTGTGAGTGAGAGAGAGAGAGTGTGTATGTGAATACTTAGCAGTATATTGTTCATAAAATATGACTTCAAGTTAAAGAGGAAAAGAGTTAGCATTGCAATAAATATGTTGATATCAGATGTAATATTGCATGTTATTGCTGCCAGTCAAGATAGCGCATTATTTAAGCGCGAGTGAATGTCCATTTAAGCCATGCGTATACAACCTTTTGCTACTCAAGGGTTGCATTTAAGTTATAGAAAGATTCGAAGAACGAACATAGAAAAAGACCTATGTTTCAACCCCTACATATCCTGTAATTGAATATATTTTTGTTGAATACAAACTAATTGAGCACAATGTAATGGCGTTAGCTTACCTTATGTATTAACGGTTACATAAAAGGATAAAAAAATCTAATAGGCTTGCTCTTAGAAAGTGAGAATAAAATAAGCTCATAAAAGATGAAAATTAATAGTAAATATGGGATTAGGGCGGCACGGTGGCCGATTGGTTAGACCGCTCACCTCTCACCAAGGCGACCCGGGTTCAATCCCAGGGACCCGCATGTGGGATTTGTGGTTCTGCGGGTTCTCCGGTTTCCCTCATCATTCATTCCACCAACTGCTCCATCATCACCTTTCCTTTCATCCATTTCACCATTATTTCGTTTCATCTACTTCCTTCCTCACATACCAGGCATCGAGCTGATCACCCATCCTGGATATTCTGTCTGATCCATGAGTGTCTGCTCCTCGATGGGCTTCTGACCCCAGGCACCCGCCTGTAAGTCCTGAGGTGTGTAAGTTAGTAAGAGGAGGTTAAACAGAGAATGAATGAAAATACGGGATTATCTGGGCTATACGGAATACCTCGGAAAATTAGTAGATAATGTGCTAATAGGTGGTAAATGAAAAAAAACGCTTTAAACTCTATAGTATTTGTATATTGCAACATAAATTCTTAAAATGTACAAGTGGATAATTTACACAGTTTAAATAAAAGATAAACAGCTTACAATATTAATTGAGAAAATTACTTTTTGAAAAAGTCTTTAATAGCTTTTTAGGCTAACCTTTTACCTCTCTTGAATGTTGTGG
This sequence comes from Deroplatys truncata, assembly GCA_030765065.1. Taxonomy (NCBI): domain Eukaryota; kingdom Metazoa; phylum Arthropoda; class Insecta; order Mantodea; family Mantidae; genus Deroplatys; species Deroplatys truncata. The sequence goes on from CM060982.1 coordinate 52,952,330, forward strand.
TATGACGCCAAAGTTCAAGGAACAGTAGATCAAGCATCATAGACTCTTCTTGCTGTTCAATGTAGGCTATAACAGCTTCATTCACTTTCAGATGTGGTTTTTCGGGTTGTGCTTCTCTTCAGGAATGTCTACCATATTAACAATAACGTCAGCTCCATTTGTTGATCTTGGTTACACCACTTGAAGACGTCTTCATTTTACATTGGCGCTTCCACTGATATCTCATGAGCTTATTAGCTAGCCAGCTAGGGTACCATTCAACTTCGCTTACATATGTCGTTTAGCACCGCACTGATACGAAAAATATGTATGCTTATTTTCCAACAAATCACTCGGTTTATCGCAAGTCTATTTTATTATCAAAAAGAACATAGATGGAATTAATTGCTCTTCCACACAAGCCGTGTGTTGGACAAGGTTGGAAAGGTAGAATTAGACGACTGAAAAATTCAATGCCATAGCCGGGATTTGAACCACGAATCTCCCGGTCTCCTTCCGGTTGCTCTAACCACTGAGCTACCATGGCAACATGGTCCTAAGAATTTAATGTCCCATCGGCATGTTGCCATGGTAGCTCAGTGGTTAGAGCAACTGGACGGAGACCGGGAGATCCGTGGTTCAAATCCCGGCTATGGCATTGAATTTTTCAGTCGTCTAATTCTACCTTTCCAAGAACATAGATGTTTACACAAATATCCTTTAGCGAAAACTTGTTGTTTTTGGCATCTAATAATGTGCCATGGGGTTGAACATCCATGATTTAGGCTTTAGAAAGGAATCACTTGGCCAATTATTTTTTATGGTGCGAGACATGCAAGTTTAGTAAAAATCAGAAAGACTGACTACCTTAAACATTTTAGGAAGCTATGGTCCAAAACAAGAATGTAAAGTACTGAGAATATGATTTAATAAAGAGACATCAGCTGTATAAGGTAATTAAATCATCTGCCTTCATTAGGTTAAAGAGACTGCAGTGAACAGGACGTGCAGATGGAGAAACAGCTAGTACAAGGCATTGTAACTGCCATTATTGGTAAAATAGGTAGAGGAGGACCAAGAGATAGATGTAAATATGTATAACAGAGAGGATGCAAGGAAAGTGCAACGAATAATTGGAAAACTAAAGCAAAGAGTAGACTAATGGAGCTAAAGATTTCAAGAGACCAGGCTTCAGTTTGGGCCGTAGTGTCATTCTAAAGAACAAGGATCATTTGTCGGATTTTTCTATTACTAAATACTGGCCAGTTTTCTTACATAGGTCATTTAGTCCGTGTTTATTCCTCGAGGCCGCAGTTTTACTTTGTTTTTAATGCAGTGCAGCACAGGCATTACTTTTGTCAGGGAGTGTACAAGATCCTAATGCATGATTTCTCGATATTAACGTGTTGGTAAGCTCTGATTTATGAGATATGAGTAACAGCTCCAACTCACACCAGCACCTCCTTGAAGTGTGAAGTGGGGAAGGTTTGCATGTTTAGATGGTGTTCCTCATTTCCTCCATCTGCCCGCCACCGCTGTATTAGTTTCACACATCGGGGGAAGCACTGCTCCAACCAAGTGTTTTCCTACCACGAGAATCTCCTTCTAACAGAAAAACAGAAATTAGCTCTAAGGTAAGAAACACACTAAAAAACTACCAAGAAAACAAGAAAGAAAAAAGAAATACAGCAAGGCTGCGCTTAAAGTTGCCAAAAGGTTAATAAGATACGTAACTTTTGGAAATAGTATAAGTATAACTAATTTTGCGATTCATTAATCGAATAACACCTCTAAATTTTATGTTTTTTGCTGAAGATTTATTAATCCTCTCGGATGAGTGTAATTTACAAAAGGCAGTATTCAGCATCTGAAAACAGCTGTAGATTACAACTACAAGTATCTACGAAGAAAGAAAATAAATCCTCGGATTCATATATTCTCAACCGAAACGGACAAAATTTCAATTAATGATATTAATTTAGAGTATTCAAATTACACATGGACAGTCAAGTGATTAACAGATAAAACAGTATTAACGTATGGGGCTGAAAATTGGGTTCTTACCAAGAAACAACGTAGAAGAATAGAGGTGGCGGAAATGAGTCTCTATTCGCTGGCAATGGATTGAAATACCAGAAAAGCAATACCGAAATTTCCAAGGAATTAAAAGTACAAAGTCTTCTCGATATCATTGACTACTCTAGGCAACAGTGGTACCATGGGATTGGACAAAAATCGTATTTCGTTCATATATTCGTCTATCAACCAGTTGGCAGAAGAGATTTTGCTAAGCCTATAAAAAGATGGGGAAAACAATTATGATTTCCTGGAAATGGTACAGGCTTAATGGCCTAAACCATTAAGTATTTGATGGTGCTATACATGACGTGTAGAAATGGAACTTTAGACGCAATTTATACGTGCATGTATGAGAATAATAATTCCATTTGTCTAAAAAATAAGCAAAAATAAATAAACTAAGAAGTGAATGCCTAAGAATACTTTTTCCCCATTTTAATTTAGTTTAATAAATATTCTACTAATAAAAAATGTCAAATCTGATTATTCTATCTACTCCCTGTTAGTCAACATAAATATTTACAAGAAATGGTTTCCATTAATAAATATCATCGAAATAGGTGTGCTGTAAGCCGGGACGATAGAGTTTACATCATTAAAAATGAAGATATGGGTTCTGAACTGAAGCAAAGTACAAAGGGAACCAAAAGTATACTTTAATAGTATACTTAATCTATGCTGTTTTCTGAATTCCATATTGGGTTGTGATATCAGTAGGTGGTATTATATTGTCTCTAAATAGTAAGTAATTGGACAGCTGCTAAAGAAAACACGTGGTCAAGACAAGGACACAAAACAGCAGAGACACGTTTGGTTTTGGAGCAACGCATGGCCATTACGAACTCCCTGACATAGCAGCTCTGGACTTTTACCTTTGAAGAGCCCTAAAATACTTGGTATACCATGAGAAACCAGGTATGCTATCAGAAACTTAGGAAGAAATTGGGATCAGTTTAACGTCCTTTAACCGGGTAAATCATATCGAACAAAAACGGGTGCACGATAACCATACAATAAGAGCTTAGAAGTAGCTGACGCCTTCTCAGGATAAAGAGAAATTCCGAAAACTATAGGTAAGCATAATACTGTTTCGGACTTGAGACCTCTTGAATGTGATGCAGACATACTGCCCCGACACCATAGAAGTGGGTTGAAAGAGGTGAGGAAGGGAGAGATTGGGAGAGGGAGAGAAAGAGGGAACAGTCTCTGCATTGATCCAAGCTGACAGAATACTGGTTTCGTCAGTTATGAAATAATTTATGCCTTGGGTTTTAGGGAAATAACTGCAGATGTTTACCAATCATGAATTGCTTCCTTGCACTTTATACTGCCTAAAACCTATTAAAGGCTGACCATATCTGTTTTAATACTTTATTTTATCTACAACTACCTAAAATAGATAAATAGAATACCCAAAATGTTCCAAAAGGGTGTTTACACCTATTTGAATGTTTTTGGCCTGGAACTGCCTGAAAGAAGTAATTTTAAATATTATTTATTATTTTCTCTACTACGTATAGTAAGCAGGGGAAATATTGCATTCCACCCAAAAATTCGATACCGAGATTTCACCGGAAATACATGTTTTGAGGCCCCCTGAATCCAAAGAAAGTATTTTTGGAAACATCTCCGTGTGTGTGTCTGTGTATGTGAACAGCATAACTCAGAAACGAACAGTTGAATAAACACCAAACTTGGTATTTAGGTTCAGTATCTTCCAGAAATGCCGCACGAAGGTTTTCAAGAAAATATCCCCATCCCAAATTACCCTTTACATGGAAAATTTTTCGAAAAGTTTAATTTTCTCAAAAATGGCTCTAACGATTTTGAATAAAATACCATAAGCTTAAGACATTTTTATGGCAAATGAATTGTATATCTCGAATTTTCTGGGAATGTCTCCATCAGTATTCTTCATTGTGAACGACTTTTGATTAGCTGGTAAACCATAAGAGATAGACAAAACTTTACTGCACAAAAAATGTAGATCGCGTTAAAATACACAATTTATGTATATACGTTTTTTTCGTCGAGTGAACCATTTTCAAGATATTGCTTGCTATTTCCTTAAATTTTCCAATACTTATGCTTTTTCTCAAATGGGAATTCGTTATTCATTTTTTTTTGTCCTGGTAATCCAAAGAGAATGGAATACAGCACATAGCGACCAGCTCTTAAAATATTTGACTGTTGCTTAAAGCCTACCAATTCCCCTTGCATCTACAAGAAAATTATCAATAAGATTAACATCTCGATATCTCGATTAACATGAAGTAGATGGAGAATAAGCGTTTGTAAAAATAGTTTGTACAAGAGTAGAGAAAGTCATTTGAGCGTAACACGTCAGATTTTTTTAAAGCTGTTTCGCACACAATAGGGCTATGAAGCGCGTCAATAGAATGTGGATTCGAATCAACAATGAAACACGATCCACTACGTGTTCATGGTGGACATCTAAATGCTACAACTTCAATGAGCCATACATAATTTAAATTTCATATTTAAATTTCTGCATGGTTCGGTGCTCATGCTGCGTAATTTGCTCAATTACATTGCATAGTACAATGAAGAGAAACAACACCGAAATATGTTTTCGTAGCTTCGTTAATTCGTACTTGGTGGGTGATTATAAATGATTTATTTCAGGATGGGAAAATCTGTTTTGTCGCTTCGTTATACTGACAGTGACCAATTTTAACGCTATTAGAATATCCTAGGGTTGTGTGAATCAAGGAGGAAGTGATTGAAGAAAATAAAAAAAGTGTGTGTGATTTCTGTTTTAAAATAAATTTTATATTTAACTTTCCAAAAGTATCTTAATTTTTTCCCTCAACAGTGAAAGGTCTTTGATTGGCTAATTCAATGCCCAGGAAGGTAAATATTTCAGAAGTTGGCTCGAAAAGCAAAACAAACTTAAGTTCGCACTTATAACATTGGTATCTTTTAAACTTGTTTTAGCAGGTTAACTGTAGGGGCATTTTAGGAAAATCTTGGTAATATATTGTGTTGCTTATTACAAACATGTTATGCTTATAAGGGTGACACTTGCTTGTACAAATTTGATGTGTTATGATCATAACACATCATAAATTTATATGTGCTGTGTAAATTGTTCATAAAAATTTCTTTCTACTTCTAGTTAATTATATAAATTGGTTTCAGTTTACACATTTTGCAGCTATATAGAAGTACACAGGACACTGATAGGCAGCCAAATGTTTAAAACAAAGTATGTATACAGGAGTTGATATTTTGAATTACGAGGGCAGCCCCAGAAGTACCCGACCTGACATATAGATAGCGATTGTTGTTTCAAACAAATGACTATGGTAGAAGGTACCCCTTATAAAGCTTAAGTTTGAAGTTTGACGATGCTATGTTGTTTAGTAATTGTTTGGCAGCCATTAATAGTGAACTCTCTCAGCGAATTTGTAAATATGGATAAAACTGGCCGTTGTTATGTGATACTTTTATTTGAAAGGTCTTAGTCCAACTAATATTAAATCTAAGCTAGATTCTACTCTGGGGGAGTCTGCTCCTTTGTTTAGAACAGTAAAATATTCGGTGGCAGAGTTTAAGCTAGGCCGTACGAGCTGCAAAGACGAACATCGCAGTGGTCAACCAAATGAGGTGACCACGCCAAAAATTGTGAAGAAAATCCACAAAATGATATTGGATGACCGTCGACGAAATGCGCGAGCTAGAAGACATCATAGGCATTTCAAAAAGTGCTCTACATAGCACACTAACTGAAAATTTAGGACATGAGAAAGCTGTGCGCAAGATGGGTGCCACGTTTACTCACAATGGAATAAAAGCAACTTCATGAGGATGTTTCAGTCGAGTGTTTGGTGATGTTTCGTGCAATAAAGCCCGAGGTTTTGGTCGATTCATAACCATGGATGAAACATGGGTCCATCACTACACACCTGAGACGAAGGAACAGTCAAAATAGTGGATTAAAAGGGGAGAATCGGCTCCAAAGAAGGCGAAGACAGTTCCATCTGCAGGCAAGGATATGTCAGTTTTTCGGGATGCGCGTGGGATAATTTTAATTGATTAATTTAAAAAAGGAAAACCAATTAATGGCGAGTACTATGCAAACTTATTGCAGCGTTTGAATGATGAAATCAAGCAAAAACGGCCGCATTTAGCAAAGAAGAAAGTTCTGTTTCATCAAGACAATGCACCAGTTCACACATCCATTATCACCATGGCCAAAATTAATGAGTTAAAGTTCGAATTGCTTCCTCATGCACCCTATTCGCCATACTTAGCCCCCTCTGATTATTTTCTGTTTCCAAAGTTGAAGAAATGGCTTGATACTAAAACGATGAAGAGGTGGAGTCTGCAGTTGATGGCTATTTTGCAGAACTCAATGGTATTGAAGCTATTGAACATCGCTGGGAAAGTTGTATCGAGCTGAAAGGAGACTAATTAAAGAAATAAATATGTTTTTTCCCAAAATTTTTGTGTTTTCTTTGTCAGGTCGGGTATTCTGGGACAGCCCTCGTACATAGTCTGATGAAAAAAATAATGAACACAGTGCCCAGCTTGAAATACTGCAAAATTCGAACAACATGGGTGGACAGCTAAAGCCACAAAAAGTGATTTAACGTGAACTATATATTTTAATAAGCTCTAGAGTTTGACTTTCTTTACCAGTACTTACACTAAGTAGAGAAATTATTGTATTCCACACAAAAGTTCGGTCGAGATTTCACCGAAATACGTGTTTTGAGGCCCCCTGAAATCTAAAAGACATTTTTAGAAAAATGTCCATGTGTGTGCGTGTGTATGTCTGTGAACGGCATAACTCAAAAACGAAAAGCTCATAATTACAAATTTGTTATTCAAGTTCAGTAGAACTGTTTGTAGAGACTGTGAAAGACCATTAAATTCAACCTAGATTACATATAATAATTAATAGTGTGAGTTCAAATGAGGTACGAAGTATACGAGAACTAATATACACAGTGTAAGTTATCCACTTATAGTGAAATGGCTCGCTACGTCAGTCTTTCTAATAGGGCTCTTGGACTTGCAGGAGACCTTTGCTCTTTATGGGACTCTACAGGCTCCATCCATTCATTCATTTTCCAAAGATGCGTGACGAAGACTTTCAACAAAATCCCCGATCTCAAACTACCCTTTACATGGAACATTTTTCTAAATTTTTTACTTTCTCAAGAATGGTTTTAACTATTTTAATTAAAATAGGTTAATTCCGGGGGAAACGGCGATACGGGAGAAATGACCAATGGCTCTTATTGTCGCAACTGCAGCGTGATGTTTTTAAATTAAGCTGGCGGCAACCTTCAGTCCTTGTTATCGATTGTTGATCAAGTGCACTGCTTATGGTTGCATTTCCACCAGTTTATTTTTGTTGATACTTTCCAGGTCAATTATTTTTCCGCTGTTGAAGTAAGTGAAAACCCAACATCCTTCCAAGACAACAGTTGGAAACCTTATGCACACGGTGGGTGCATATGGTTAATTTACTGACTTGCTTACATTATCTCAGGTTGGCAATGGTGCACTGAAGACGTGTGATTGAGATCCCGAATATTCATTGATAACTTCTGTCACGTATGTACCTACTAACAACATGAATAACATTACCACTTAGGCAGAAATGTATATCGAATATTCCGACATTTTAATTATTAAGGAGCAGCAAGGGAGTGCAACATAATCCTAATTTAACAATCTCACCCAGCTGATTCACCAAGTAACAAAACACTGTCGGTATACATCATAATCGCAAACCAAACAAAATCGCAGTACAGCACCGTAACCTCCACCGGGATATCCTAAATTCACAGAATCAGCTGTTCTACCATCGCAACGTTTACTTGTCTGCTGTAAAATGGATTCATGTTACGTATGTAATACAGAATTCTCGGTAAGGGGTGAAAAAACAGATAAGCTACAATGCATCGATTGCAACTGAACAGCACACTTTAACTGTTCAAACGTTCGGAAATATGATTTAGAATTCGTTAAACAAGGTCCTGCAGAACAAGTGGCTTCGGGGATAATTACTGAGAGTTCAAATTATGGAATAATGTAAATGCTAAAACGGATAGAAAAAGACATTACTGCAATAAAAGCTTCTCAAAAAAACAGTAAAAGTTCATCTGGAAAAATCAATTGATTCCTGCCATGAAAAACTGGAATTCAGCTTTAAAAAACCAAGAAATGTATTCGAACACAATCTGATGTGCTACACTCACATGACTTTCTCTACTCCTGTACAAACTATTTTTACAAACGCTTATTCTCCATATGCTTCATGTTAATCGAGATGTTAATCTTATTGCTAATTTTCTGGTAGATGCAAGGGGAATTGTTAGGTTTTAAGCGATAGTCAAATATTTTAAGAGCTGGTTGCTATGTGGAGTATTCCATTCTCTTTGCATTACCAGGACAAAAAACTGAATAACGAATTTCCATTTGAGAAAAAGTATAAGTATTGGAAAATTTAAGGGAATAACAAGCAATATCTCGAAAACGGTTCACTCAACAAAACAAAATGTATATGGCATAAATTGAGTATTTTAACGCGATCAACATTTTGTCTATCTCTTATGGTTTACCAGTTATGCAAAAGTCGTTCACAATGAAGAATACTTTTGGAGAAATTCCCAGAAAATCCAAAATATACATTTTATTTGTCATGAAAGTATCTTTAACATATGATATTTTAATCAAAATCGTTAGAGCCATTTTTGAGAAAATTAAAAAGTTCGAAAAATATTCCATGTAAAGGGTAATCTGGGGTGGGGGAGCTTCTTGAAAACCTTCGTGTCGCATCTCTGAAAGATACTGAACCTAAATACCAAGTTTGGTGTTTATCCGACGTTCGTTTCTGAGTTATGCTGTTCACAGACACACACACACACACACACACACACACACACACACACACACACACACACACATGTTTCCAAAAATGCTCTTTTTGGATTCAGGGGATCTCAAAACATATATATTTCCGGTGAAATCTCGGTATCGAATGTTTGGGTGGAATACAATACTTCACCTACTTACTGTACGTAGTAGAGAAAGTAGCAATTAGAAGAAACCTAGAAGCGTTGGAGAATGTCAGAAGTGAACATTTAGTTTTATAGTTTTACAAAAAGTAAACAAGGAGCTAAAGGAAAGTCTCGAAGACCTTGAACAGCATTCAAGTATCAATATGCTGGAAGTTCATGGAGTACCTACTTTCTCAGCTCAAGAGAACGCTACCGAAGTGATAAAAAGCATCGGCAAAGCCGTAGACATCAAGATAAAAGATCATGATATTGGTGCTTGTCATTGGTGCTTGAATCTAAACCCTTCGTCCCAGCTACCCAGTTCAATCGTAGTAATATTCTATAGGAGGTCAACCAAAGAGGAAATACTGGGAAGACGACGCGTCAAAAGGAATCTATCCACCTTGGACCTAGGGTTTACATTCAGCAATCCTATCTACATCAAAGAGAATTTTTGCTCAGCTAGAAGACGTCTATTTGCTAAGTGCAGGCAATTTCGCAGATCCCCCAGCATAAAATACCTGTGGACCAGAAATGGAAAAATATTCCTGGGGAAAGAATATTCTTCACCAATCATCAGTATAACCAGTGAAAAATTTAGTGAACCTAATTAAAGTGTGACTTTGAGGGTCATATTTAATAAGCAAAACAAAGTTATTAGATATTTACTATCAAAATGTTAGAGTACTAAGAACAAACATGCACGAATTTTACGCTAGCATAATTATGATATTATTATAATTGAGTCGTGATTACTAGATCGTATCATTAATACTAAATTATTTGATCATAGATATACTGTGTTTAGAAAGGATAGAAATTCACAAAATCCTGGCGGCGGAGTATTAATAGCGGTTAAATCAACACTTAATCTGGATAAAGTCCCCTCTCTTAATACCAGCAACGAATCACTTTGGGTAAAATTTTATTACCATAATATTAAATTTTTTATAATCAGATAGGACAAAATCTTTAAATTTTTAACTCACATGTAATTATTACCGGTGACTTTGAGGCAGTATTTTATCTCACAACACTATGAATGCCAAAGTGATTGTGGTAGAAATTAATATTATTGTATGACAATGATTTTAGATGTTTGTTAGCTATAAGCATTGTTAGGAAATAAGTTTACACGACCTCACTGAAACTGACAATAGAAATGGGTAACAATGAACCGAAGGGGTGAGTTGTTTATCACTAAGAAGAGGCAAACAAATGACGTCAGGGTAGCGTGCTTTTCTTTATAAATGGAGGGAATATCTTCCCTAGAGTATATATGTTAGTAGTAGTGATTGGCTGACAAAACAGACGCTAATGTTGGCGCGATTTGGCAACCAATAGCAGCTCTATTATAATGTTTAAGCATTTCGGGGAGAAGGAGTATATATTCTCGAGCCATAAGCATGTTTCATGCAGTCTTGAAGTCTTTCGCGAGGTACACGTCATACAGTTTGGAAGAATCTCGTCGCAGTGTTAGTTACAAAATGTGAAGTACGTGGCAACTAATACGACAGTAATTGCATTTGGAAATATAACAGTTTCAGTCAGGCGTGTATAAAGATTAAATATGTGAATTATTAATTAAGTGTGACGGCAATAAAAGTGTAAAAACAAATTCTTTTATCAGTGTTATCTTTTAGTAACAACTCCTTTCCGTTTACACGCCCTGCTTAGGGATACTTGCTTAACTGAGTAATAATAGTTAGCCGGAGGACAAAGAAACCAAATTTTAAAATAATAAAACAATAAAAAGGCGCCCAGCAAATAAGATAACACGAGAGATAACCGCACCAACTTTAATTTACCTGAAGTATCTGATGCTACTAAATGATCTCAGTAAAGGTAGTAATAAATCAAAACTACTTAATAACATGTTATCCTTTATCAGGATTAGGTCTATGAAGAACGTAAAAATATATGTGGAAGGACCCTGGACTTAATTCTAACTAATATTGCAACACTTAAAGTAAAAGAAGATGACAACTCTTTGGTACCCATAGACTTATAATATCCTGCTCTAAATTTAACGTTTAAAATTGAGAAACTAAAAAGTGGCATAGAGACAAAAAGCAGCTACAATTTTTACAAAGCAGATTTTAACAACATGTATAAGCTTATAAAAGATTGTAAATGGAATGATATAGCATTATCTCATGATGTTAATTACTCAGTGGCAATTTTCTATGATAAAATTTACTCAATACTGGACAGATGTGTACCCAAAAGGAAACAGTATAAACATAAATATCCTGTTTGGTCCACCAAAGGAATAATAAAGCACATAAATTTAAAAGAAACGTACAGTAAAAGTAAATCTGTATCAGATTATTATGTGGTGTTATAAAAACATTTGTAAAATGTTAAAAAGTCAAATTAAAATAGCCTTTAGAAATTATATTGAGCAAATTGAAAATAAATTGTGGCTTAATATTAATGATTTCTGGCAGTTTATAAAAAACAAACTGAAACATCTTCAAACACATACGGAGATGAAATATAAAGACAAAATATTAAAAACACCTAATGAAATTATTAACGTTATACTGACTATCTTAAATCTGTTTATTCAAGTAGTACTTCAAAATACACTTATTCAACCTACAATACCATCAATATTTTGGACTCTTTTAATATCAGCCAAATAAGTGAAAATGAAGTAAAATTAATAAAAAAGAACTTAAAAATAAAAGAACTGCTGGGCCCGATGGAATACCGACTTGCACTTTTAAAGGATGTGGTGAACTATTACTATGCCCTCTAACATTAATTCATAACCAAATCCTAAATCAAGGAATATTTCCCAGTGTGTCGAAACAAATTAAAGTCATTCCTATTCCTAAATCAGGAAATACTAAGATGATAAGCAACTACCTATAGGCTATTGCTGTTCTGTCTAAACCAGCAAAAATTATTGAAAGCATTATTTATACACACATAATTTATCATATAAAGTTAATGGTTTCACCGTTTCAGAATGGATTTATGTCCAAAAATCTCTTCTTACGAATCTTTTTAATTTTACTGAGTTTTTATCATTAGAACTAGACCGTTTTAAGTAAGTAGATGTAATATATACAGATATCAAAAGGCATTCGATAAAGTTGATCATGACTTGCTAAATTATTGGGGTTTCTCTTCCATTAATGAAAATATTTCGATCATACTTAAAAGACAGATGATAGGTAGTGTATTATAAAAATTGCGTGTCATACTATTTAATAATGTTAATTCAGGAATCCTCCAAGGTCAACTTAGGACCTTTGTTATTTTTGTGATTTATAAATGTTTAGCCTAGTGTCGTTAAACATTCTAAAATATTTATGTTTGCTGATGTGTTAAATTATATAAATGTGTTAGACATTGCTTCGAACTTCAACATGATCTAGATTCTTTATTGCACGGAGCAAAGCGAACAAACTTCCATTTAATATTAGCAAGTGTGTAAAAAATTTCCTTCACCAGAAGCAAAACATCCCTTTAAATATTTTTATAAATCAATAGGACACCACTGGAAGTAGTTGAAAATAAAGATTTAGGAGTATATTTTACAACAAATCTCAGATTTAACAGACACATTGAATTATCCGTAACAAAATCACTAAAATGTCTAGGCTTCATTATTAATATTGTCGTGTACCTCAATATTTAATTATTATTTAACTACAGAGGAGGGCAACTCGCTTGTGAGAGGGATCGTTAATCAAACAAAGGAAACTTTAATTTAAGAGGCAACGACGAGGGCGCAGCTAAAGTTATCTCAAAAATATTCTTACACTAACATAATTCCTGGCTGAAGGGAGAGGCAAGGATTCTATTCTACCATAATAAAAGTTGGAAGAAAGGATGACAAATAGATTTATTATAACAAATGCTTACCTTACCCCAATGTGTCTGCCGGGCGAGGACGCCATATCGTAGGGCAGCTATCCGTTCACCTGACGCGAAGACTAGTCACAGAATGCTCACGCTAAGCTTGGCGTCACTAACGCCATATCCCCACCAATGAGACTGTTTCCCCTCAATCGCCCCTCCTCAGATAAACTGCCAACCTTCGACTTGGGTAACCAGAGGACCTATTACTATTACTATAATCTGTGCACATGCCACATCTCCCCCTGGCCACCGAAGTCGACGTCCTCGTCGACAGAAAGAAAGAAATACAATAAACATGAAAAAAAACAAGACAAAGACATACCAAAAATGACATACAAATGTGTGAAGTAAAATATAACAATAGACATGTGTGTGGTAAGCACCCAGCCGACGAAACAATGGTGCTGGGTGATGTGGAGAGACGAGCGACGTAAGTGCTGTCGACTTAGTATTGTTAATGCACTTAGCTTTAGCATCCCGCACACGCACACACCACGCTGCCTTAGTTCACAGGCACACTACACTGCGCAAAAGGGTGATGGTCTGCCGTAACTGTTTGTGGGTGGGTTTAGACAGTGCCCACAACGACGATTTGTCCTGGTGTAGAATTAGCACCGCAGGTCTCTGGTGGTGACAACAGGGTGGGCAGTCGCTGGCTTGGACTGCCCCCCGACATGGTGGCTCCTAATGCCACGGCAGTGTAGTGGCTGCCCGACAGCTTCCCTGTGGTGTTTCTTGACTTCTGGTGTGCCCTGGGGATGCTGATGCACTTTCTCGCTCTCTGCCACAGCAAAATACTAAAACAAAACCACCACACAATAAACAGGATGCTCCCACAAACAATCACACATAAAAGAAGGGTATGTCATTTACAATTAAAGATTTTAAAGTTTGAAAAATGTACACTAAAAGAATTCTTATGACATGGGGTAAAGAAAGAGAAAAAAAAATTAGTACAAATTGGCATAAGAAGGAAATTTTACAGAGTTGCCATCCAAAGTGTAACTTACAATGCTTTACAATCCAAATAACAGTAAAACAGAATCAAAATACATGAACATGACAGAAATGAAACATAACCTTGTTTTGGGATCCCAATATTACATCTCAATAACCAGCTGGTATCACAAACAAAAGAAAGTAAGTGCACTTACAAGACAATCACACATGACGATGAAATGAACTCATTCACACTGACCATGGCCCCAAATTACACACAACACTGACTTAACTATCCACTCAAACTAGTGTATGCATCACTACAAGCTACATCCACAATACATTTCTAAACTACGCCACGTGACATGCTTTCAACTACTAGTGTCCTACTCTTGTCACCAATACAACTTCTTGTCCACATCATTATCGTTCTCATCTCATTATGAGCATCAACTCAATCATAATCATTATCAACATCATCAGCAGTAATAGTGCAATCTCGATCATTACTTCAAGCATCATCATCTTTCAATTTTCTCTCCAAAACAAAACATCTGCACTTACGTGTCTCATTTAACATGCTGTAAATTCAAAACATTTGACATAGGCATAACCTTCAAGAAATCACATTAACAATTCAGGAATTACACAAATAACATGACATTATAATGTTGCATCTACATCCTCAAAATGAAAATTTAAGCTGGAAAACAGGTGGTATTAACATTTGCTATCTAAGATGGTAATAAACTTGTTGCATAAACAGAGAAAAAAAATTATTTTCATTATATTCACTTCCATCTATATAATCTCTCGTGTGAATTCATCACACACGCTATACTGGGCACGTTACAGCAACACCAATAAGCAAAATCTCTGAAATGATACAACAACTGTCGGGGTTACACTGTGGCACTTCCACCGAAGCTGACATCTCGTCTCATCTCATCTCTCCTCATCTCACATCAACACCGTCGGGGTTACTCTTTGGCACTTCCACCGAGGCAAATCTCACCTATTATTTCTCACATAACCTCACACTACGCCATCGGGGTTACTCTTTGGCACTCCCACCGAGGCAAATCTCACCTATATCACATAACCTCAAATACACACATACATACAAACACTATTCATGCAACAATATTCTGCAAATAAAGATCACAGCATCATTATGGAACCCAAAATCAAATCGAGTCAAAATCAAATCATATCATATCAAATCAAATCGAATGCAACAAAACAACATCACATCATTACTCAAAACAATATTGTCACATAACATTCCTGAAAATGAAAGCTCAATTAAGCACATAGTACACCTGAAACACATTCCTGCAGCATAATACAACAAACAAAACAAATGATTTGCAGTTCCCAAAACATAATGCAAAATTTAAATTACACCCAAAATAATAATACACTCGTAATTTAGCAGAGACATTCATAGCACAGTATTCCTGAAAAACAAAGCTTAATTAAGCATCAGTCAGTGAAACAATAAATTTAGCATACCTGTGTGAGTCGTAAAACTGTTTCATTCATCCAAACTTTAGCACTCACAATGATTACATACTTACAGGTGCTTTTTTCTTTTCTCTTACTTGTTTACCACAAAATTCCCGTGCAAATTGTCCAAAATCTGGTAACACACGTACAGCTGGTTCATCAACATCCACATCGTACTGGTCCATATCAGAAGCACATCAAACCTAATTAGGTGCAGATACTGGCGAGGTTGGTAGCTCCTGAAACTTTTACTTACATGAGTAACTGCGAAAGATTTTCCCTTAAAAATATGCATTGCGGAATTAAACCAAACTTGGCAACGGTAAAGCAAAATTATCATCATTATTCAAACATTTCAAAATTCTAAAGTAACTCATACGCTGACATCCTACTGGGATTCTTCACGTGAGAGGGGTCAATGACCGGGCGGCAGACAGCTGATTGCTTTGCAACAGGCGTACTAACACTGGACATATTCTACTTCGCTGAGCTCGCCAACTGGAGCAATTACTATATCAACTTTCTGTGCAGTACGTCGTTTAGGCATGATTGCAGCACAAAAGATAACGCAACCAATAAACAAACCGTAGGACCAAGCAAACAGATTACACCAAGCTAAACACTTATAGCATCACATGAATGTAAGTAGCAAGATCAGAACATAACCAAATAAAACAGTTGCAGAAAGAACACAATTAAGCGCCCGCGGCGAAATACCAGAAAATTATACTAACACACGGCTACACAAGCCACTTGGACACAATACCAAGATTTTTAATCAGAATGAACACATGGAAGAAAACAAAATGATAGCTTCAGTGAGAAACCTCGAACTGGAAGTTAAAAAAACCACGTCACACTTACTGTGACCACCGCTAATATTCTCAAAAAGGAGCAGAATACAGACTTGTAATTTAAACTAGCACACAAAACTTCTCTTTTTTTTTCTTAAATCAAATGTATATAATCTGATATGCACACGCAAAGAAACGCGCCAAAACACGTGCTGAGGAAGACTGGTTTCACAAGCTAAAAATTATTGCTGAAATGCACGACCACGCGGGAATTACACAACACACGTGGGTACATAAAAGTTACACGAAAAATGACCCAGAAAAGTGCAGTAAAAAGCTAGAAATCACAATCACTGGAATATAAAGTTATACATTTCCAAACCACTGCTAATAAGCACAAAAAACAAGATTTGCAAACAGATAGCCAACACGTGACGAGCACATTTTGAAACTACAACTATATCGCTCGTTTCTTCTCAACTTTCACAAAAACATTTTTTTTGAAAATAACCAGCACGAAGAACGGAACACAGTGATATAATTTAAAGGAAATGAAGCCAAAACAAGGGGAAAATGGAGTCAGAAGTTTTAGCGTCACCCGGCAGACAATGGGAAAAAATGCAAAAATGAACTCAAAATTGAAATTTCGACACCAGACTTTCAGAAATGATGGAAACAAAATTTAGAAGAAGAGAATCACAAATTAAAGTATAAAAATCCTTACCCTTTAGCCAGAAAGAACTTTACATTTTTCACTACCACGTGGAGCAGAAACCGTTAAATTTGGAGGGAAAAAAATTTTTGCACTTAAAATCTCAAAACAAATCAAACCAATTCCTCGGCGCCTCCGCCAATTTGTCGTGTACCTCAATATTTAATTATTATTTAACTACAGATGAGGGCAACTCGCTTGTGAGAGGGATCGTTAATCAAACAAAGGAAACTTTAATTTAAGAGGCAACGACGAGGGCGCAGCTAAAGTTATCTCAAAAATATTCTTACACTAACATAATTCCTGGCTGAAGGGAGAGGCAAGGATTCTATTCTACCATAATAAAAGTTGGAAGAAAGGATGACAAATAGATTTATTATAACAAATGCTTACCTTACCCCAATGTGTCTGCCGGGCGAGGACGCCATATCGTAGGGCAGCTATCCGTTCACCTGACGCGAAGACTAGTCACAGAATGCTCACGCTAAGCTTGGCGTCACTAACGCCATATCCCCACCAATGAGACTGTTTCCCCTCAATCGCCCCTCCTCAGATAAACTGCCAACCTTCGACTTGGGTAACCAGAGGACGTATTACTATTACTATAATCTGTGCACATGCCACAATATCATTAATTCGACTTTAGAACTCCTTTGTTAGACAAAATCCCCAATACGCATCTGCTATTTGGAATCCTAAGACCACAAAGTAAGTGAGCTTAATAGAAAAAGTAAATCGAAACTTTTAAAATATGTATTGTTTAAAAGAATTGGATGTTATCCTACGTACACAAATTACGAAATCCTCTTAGATGTATTTAAATTTAAAGCTTTAAATTTCAGAAGAGACATTGCAGGGTTATTATTTCTGTATAAAGTATTACCTTGATATTATGACATTATTATTATCGCAAATATATTATTTTATGTACCAAATAACATAAACAGATTTAAGAAACTTTTTTCACCCCAAGAGCAAACGCAGAAAGCCATAAAAATTCAGCATTAAACAAAGTTGTGTATTTATATAACAAACTTCATTATTTCGATGTAGGTATTTTAAACATGTCTGAAACTCAGTTAAAAATGCAATAGTCAATAATTATTTTTCGTAGATGAATGAAAATATTTAAATTAGAAATAATTGTATAATTACCCTGTCAGCATCTCTTTTCTTTTGTTCTGTAGTTGTTTTAATTCCTCATTATTACTTCTCTACTACGTATAGTAAGTAGCGGAAGTATTGTATTCCACCCAAAAATTCGATACCGAGATTTCACCGGAAATACATGTTTTGAGACAGCCTGAATCCAAATAAAGCATTTTTGGAAACATGTCCGTGTGTGTCTGTGTGTGTGTGTGTGTGTGTGTGTGTGTGTGTGTGTCTGTCTGTCTGTGTGTGAACAGCTCAGAAACGACAAGTCGGATAAACACCAAACTTGGTATTTAGGTTCAGTATCTTCCAGAGATGCAACACGAAGGTTTTCAAGAAAATCCCCCCACCCCAGGATACCCTTTACATGGAACATTTTTCGAAAATTTTAATTTTATCAAAAACGGCTCTAACGATTTTGATTAAACTATCATATGTTTTAGATATTTTCATGACAAATAAAATGTATATCTTGAATTTTCTGGGAATGTCTCCAAAAGTGTTCTTCATAGTGAACGACTTTTGCATAACTGGTAAACCATAAGAGATAGACAAAATTTTATTACACAAAAATGTAGATCACGTTAACAAACACAATTTAGGTCATATACATTTTTTTTTGTTGAGTGAACCATTTTCGAGATATTGCTAGTTATTCCCTAAATTTTTCAATATGTATTTTCTCAAATGGGAATTCGTTATTCATTTTTTTGTCTTGGATATGCAAAGAGTATTAATCTGTGGCAAAGGGAATGGTGCTGCACCTAGCAACCAGCTATTAAGAGATATGTATGTGCTTAAAGGCTACTGTATTTCTATATTGCCCTTGTAAATATACATTCCCCTTACATCTACAAGAAAATTAGCAATAAGATAGACCCTGCAATTGTTTATCTCGATTAACATGAAGTAGATGGAGAATAAGCGTTCGTAAAAATAGTTTGTACAAGAGTAGAGAAAGTCATGTGAGTGTAACACATCAGATTTTTTTGTCTTGGATATGCAAAGAGTATTAATCTGTGGTAAAGGGAATGGTGCTGCACCTAGCAACCAGCTGTTAAGAGATATGTATGTGCTTAAAGACTACTGTATTTCTATATTGCTCTTGTAAATGCATATTCCCCTTACACCTACAAGAAAATTAGCAATAAGATAGAGTCTGCAAATGTTTATCTCGATTAACATGAAATAGATGGAGAATAAGTGTTTGTAAAAATAGTTTGTACAAGAGTAGAAAAAGTCATGCGAGTGTAACACATCAGATTTTTTATATTTGCACGTCTTTCTTGTGCTTTTCAGATGCCGACAAAACACAAAAGAGCGCAGACAGTGCTCGCGGTATTTAGAAAGATGAAGAGTTGAAGAAGGCTACTGAAGCTGTTGCTAATGGAACCTTAGTGTGTCATGCATCTATTACATTCAATATCCCATGAAAGACTCTGGAACGAAGGGGAAAACTGGCTTTGTCTCAAAAGGACCCATGGGAACAAGTGGTTGTTTGGGCAGCGAAAATGGAGAGAAGTTGGTGCACATATAAAGAAAATGCAGAAGCATGGTTTTCCCCTAACAAGAGATGATATTCTTACTCTAGCATATAATTTCGCGTTAGCTTCATGAAATATGCACTTAATTCATTGACGTTGTTTGCCTTGTGGAAAAGCCATAACAAAGAACAATTAAAATGATATTTAATATATAGTTTTTACTAAACATTTTGGCAGAGATTATTACTACTGATAAACAAAAGTGTAAAAAATGTATTGCAAATCACTAAACATGATGTTTGAGTACAAAAAATGTTTAGGCATCTATCCCTATCCCTATCTCACCTGCAAACATAGGGAGAGATGACCAATACATAGGTTTTTAAAATTCAGGACTTAAATTTGTGTGAATATGAGCACTTAGTACTACAAAGATTAATCTTCAAAGAATGCATTTAACTATTTGAACCAATTTTTTGTCAAAATTCTTCGTATAATCCAAAATTTTGAAAACTATGGCCATTTCACCGGGACTTACCCTACTATGTTAAGATATTTGCATGACATACCATATGTATATCTTGAATCTTCTGGAAATAGCCTGTGAAGTCCTCATCTTTCTGAATTATTTTGTACAACTGGGAAACCGTAAGAGATAGACAAATGGCCATGTGCACCATTGTTATCAAATCCTTGTTGATCGAGGGTCACTGATCAAACTTTGACCGCGGTTAAGTTGTAATGGCGGTGCATCATTGTTAATTCTCGTTTAACGAACCGCCATCAGCTGGCCGTACGCTGGGTTGCTGAACGCTCATGCTTCTACGAGAATTACTCAAAGGAAAGCAAAGTTCTATATCCAAGGAGGTTGCAGTGAAACTACAATCTCATTGTGTATATCGCTTCGTTTAAGTTTTGATTTTGAAATTTTGTATGATTAAACATTCTTTTGACAGTAAATGAAAATGGAAAACGAAAAGTGGTCTCCAAAATTTTTCTCAGCATGAGATAGAGATTCTGTTGGAACTGTCTTATAGTCCAATAAAATCTAAAACAAAATGACTGACTCATGTTCTTTAAAGAACAAGCAAAAAACATTGATACATATAGTCAAGCACTTAAACATGACACCAGGCGAGTTTTAATAAACAAACAAGTAGTTGCTGTTTGTCAAAATAGCGTGAGCACTTATGTGTAAGCTTTCGGGAAATTAAAAGAGTTATTTGAGTATTTTGATAATGTTGCAGAATTTCTTAACTCATAATGGCGTGACGTAAATTATAGGTTCAACGCAATAATTGGGTTTCTATTATACAGTTTATATTGCCTGACTAACATTATTAAAATGATGATATTAACAAATACGGAACAATAATAAATGCAGATATATTTCGCATGACACCCTGAAATTCATCGATTTGATCCATCACAGATCTTAACTCTGTCTTCCACGAAAGCAATACAGATAGTGATAAAAAAGAAGCAACTATATCTGGCACATTGTTGATAATACGCAACGCTGTTGTTCGGTGGATGCTATAAACATCTCCAATCACAATATTAAAAGCTCTTGTAACCAATGATTCATGTGTGAAACAGGGTGATTGCAGCTCGTAGGGCTCTCTAACCTCTCATTCATTTCATGTATTAGCTACCACAGTGCATTCTTTGATAGGGAGCATTTCCTGTCCCCATATTCTTTAGAGGGTCTCCTCTTTCTACAAAGGTCCAGGTTTGACATTGGTCCCGATTTAAGTATTCTAGATACTTTAATTCATCCACAATACCATCAAGAAAATCGAAACCGGCAGCCATTTTGTGCAACTTAACAGCAATCAACCGAATTGATTGGCTCGGCACCCGCGGTCAAACTTAACCATGATCAACTACCTCGTTTAAATTTCGCCATTGTTAATACACAGAAAAATCCCATTGATCAAACTTTCACCGAGAATGGTGCATGCACATGGCTAAAAATCTTACTGCACAAAACATGTAAATTTCGTTAAAGTACACAACTTCTGTGAAATAAAAGTTTGTCTTGGGATTAACCATTTCCGATGTATTCTTTGTTATTGGTTTGAATTTTCAAATGTTTAAAGTTTTCTCAACTGGTAAGTCGCTAACCCTTTTTACTTTCTCTACTACGTATAGTCAGTAGGGGAAGTATTGTATTCCACCCAAATATTCGATACCGAGATTTCACCGGAAATATATGTTTTGAGACCCCCTGAATCCAAAAAACCATTTTTGGAAACATGTCCGTGTGTGTGTGCCTGTGAACAGCATAACTCAGAAACGAACAGTCGGATAAACACCAAACTGTGCATTTAGGTTCAGTATCTTCCAGAGATGCAACACGAAGGTTTTCAAGAAAATTCCCCACCCCAGATTACCCTTTACATGGAAGATTTTTCGAAAATTTTAATTTTCTAAAAAATGGCTCTAACGATTTTGATTAAAATATCATATGTTTAAGATATTTTTATGACAAATAAAACGTATATTTTGAATTTTCTGAGGATGTAAGTATTCTTCATTGTGAACGACTTTTGCATAACTGATAAACCATAAGAGATAGACAAAATTTTACTGCACCAAAAATGTAGATCGCGTTAAAATACACAATTTATGTCATATACATTTTCTTTGTTGAGTGAACAATTTTCGAGATATTGCTTGTTATTCCCTTAAATTTTTCAATACTTATATTCTCAAATGGGAATTAGTTATTATTTTTTTGTCTTGGATATGCAAAGAGTATTAATCTGTGGCAAAGAGAATGGTGCTGCACCTAGTAACCAGCTATTAAGAGATATGTCTATGCTTAAAGGCTACTGTATTTCTATAGTAACCTTGCAAATACAAAACAAGGGGAACATAGTAGGCCTTAAGGGATAGTCAAATATTTTTAGAACTTGTCGCTCTGTGTAAAATGTAATTCTCTTTCCATGTCAAAAGATCGTTTCTGCAAATGTTTATCTCGATTAATATGAAATAGATGGAGAATAGGAGTTTGTAAAAATAGTTTGTACAAGAGTAGAGAAAGTCATGTGAGTGTAACACATGAATTTTTTTAAATTTAGTTTTTGTCTACCTCCCATGGCATTATATTTACACAAAATTAAACAGAATGAACGATATTCATTATGTACATTTTATTTCTCAAATGAATATGTCAAATATCCTATTTTAACTGAAATTGTTAGGATGATTTATTGGAAAATAAATAAAAAAACAAGGAAATATTTTCATTAAAATTGGAGGAAAGTACTTGATAAATGTTTGTATTGCAACCTTGAAATACAGAACTTTTACTAAAACTGCTTTTCTTGATTTCAGGAATCTCAAAATCTGTATTTCTGTTGAAATCTCGGTATCACACTTTAATGTGGAATTTAAGTGGTACAGAAAATAAAAATAATTTATTGTGTAATTAAAAGTACTGCTAATTTGATGCCTAATTTTAATAAATTTGTTACCTATTTTAAGTACTTAAAAACTTGCTTTTTCGTGCCTAAAGTTACAGGGGTACTAATATGCTTTCTGGTTGTGGTTAAACGTCTCAAAACAAGGGTTTAAGAATTGTGGAAATCAGAACTTTTACATGGACCTCTCCACCTCAGTTTTTTGACAGAAAATCTGTAAAGCACCTCCTCTGCTGAAGGGCACCTTCAGACACGTGCTATTGTTTTATTATGCATGCAGAACAAGGTGCTACTTGAAAGTCTGGAATCTTCACGTTGCAGACATCCGGGGCGTGGGCCCCCGGTTTGTATGTGGTATGCGGGACATTTTAAACATTTCCTGCTATAATTAAGACATTCTCGGGGATAATAACTGCCCCATCAGGAGAGGAAAGGGCGTATTCTGGAGCCTTGTAGATCCTTGATATGAGCAGCAGTGTAAATGCAAACCCTCTCCAAGAGAGAAAGGGCGAGAAATCCAATAAAGGCTACCCTCTTCCCAGCCGTATTTCACCTTCACGAAAATTTACCTGTCCAAAATAATGGGAACACAAATGATAAATCCTGTTATTAGCGGAGAGCTTGGAGCAAACATAAACAAACATAGCAACGTTTCGTTCGTTTTCTTTCCCAAATAACAAGGAAACGTTCTAGCACAGGAAGATAGTTTTGGTTCTACGGATATAATAAATTTGCATGCTCTCATTATACTTAAAGTACAGTAAAATCATGCTTCAACACCACTGTGCAGTAAGTATTGGCATATACAGTCCACCTCGTGAACCTGATACCACGAAATTTAACTTTTTGAAACTCTTTTCTCGATTTATTTTATATTTTTCTTTACTTTTTTATTACCTTTGCTACTTAAGCTTTAAGGTCTTCAGGAGGTATTGCAAAGTATGCGAACTCAATTACGTATGATGTATCACGATCGTATGACATAACATCGTTTCGGAGAGGCTAGTGGTAAGGAAGCACGCTTTTTGTCTTACAGCCAAGTAGGTACAAAGTGCAATACACACATTTCTTGTCTCGATATCCTTCCTTAATATGAACTTCATCTTTCCCCTTCCCACAGCCGAGCTGGGTTGATTTGTCAGTGCCGGGAGCAATAAGACTCTCTGACGTAACAGAGTATTCAGCTGATTGACATTTAAGTATTGCATTCCACCCAAAAATCAAATTCAAGTGGAAATTCAAGTTTAGAGCACTAAGCTGGTTAGGAATGTCAACCTGTTGTTGAGCAGCATAAAGATAAGTACCCAAATGATTTTCTCTGCTCCTCACCATTTTCCATATGTGTCGTACTATTCATATGATTATTTATACAAGCGATTAGCATACCATATTATCCGCGAGTGGAAGTGTTAGTTCTCAATACTGGTCAAGTGAACTGAATTTTACGAGTTGATCAAATCTATCACTTGTATAATACAACATTTTATCCATACTTGTTAATTAATTAATCTATTAAATAAATATATTATATATATTTAAAATTAGACCCTATATTAGGTATATAATAATCTTCTGAGCAGTTACAGTAGGCCTGTTTTGTACTGGTAGCTATGGTCGTTTGCTAACTTGTTATTAAGGATTTTAAACAAAGCTTTATTTTTGTATTAGCAGATAGTTAAGGAGAAATTAAAAGCCCTATCCCGCCAAATTCAAGACTCATTATTTCTATTTAACATATCAGAGGGAAACTTTTACAGAATATATGAGTACCTATTTTATCCTATATATTGTGGGGTATTATTAATTTTGTCATTACCAGACGCACTGTTGTGTTGTATTGTTGCTACCAGACGTAGCATTATTGGGTCTTCTTAGATATATTTCGGCTTAATAGTCGCTTCTTTCGGGGCGGATCACGCCAAAGGGAGAAATCTGTTTTAAACCTCTGGTATGACGGTCGGCCCTGTCTGGCTTTTGCTAGACACGGTTGGTGGGGGAAAGTTAGCATCACTCGAGTGAAAGTGGTCGTTGGGCTCAGTCGCGTGTGTGACCAGTCTACGGTCTGTGGCATCTCCCTTCACCCTGTTTCCTTTGTTAATTATGTAGAGTTGCCAAACGTTTTTGTGAATAAATCCAAGGTAATGTGTGTTATGTAATATTTCAATGTAATATAAAACCCACGCCTTCCCCTAAACTTTACACATCAAGGTACCGGACTTTTGCTACCAGCGAGTTGCACCTCCCCCATGTGCATGTTGCGGTGACCTAAATTAATCATTTTCTGGTAAACTTTTTGGCCTTCACCTCAACATATAACTATATATATAATAAGTTTAATAAGGAATATATGATTTTTTTAACTATACCACTTTTTGATTAAACTTTATCAGGAATTTATTTTTTTGAAAAAATAACCCTAAGCGTTATTAACATCAAATACATTCACAACAGCACTTACGTGTTGTTTACCGAGCAGGATGGCTCAGCGGCAACGTCTGTGGCCCGCATTCAAGAGGTCCCAGGTTCGATCCCCGACGATCGTCCACTCCGACCCATGGGTTTTTCGTGGTTTCCCCGGGATGGGCAGGCGAATGCTGGGGTGGTTGTTTCTCTACCACGATTTTCTGTCATTTCCCTTTCATTCCGTTTCCTTCTCATATCTCAGGTGTGTTTCTAGGTCTCAAGATGTATGGTGGTGTCGGATAAATGGTGCAGATGCATGCTCACTGGAAGCAGTGGGTCGTTTACAGCTCTCTCTCGTCGGCGATACGCGGATCTGCGAGCTTAGAAATATTAGGGACTTCCGAGCGTCTCTGTGTCCTGTCTGTCTACGGCTTATAGCCTCCTGTGTGGTTCCTTCACTTCATACCTTCCTCCTGGGGATGGTAGACACAATATATTTCTGTAAGTCTCAGTGCCGAGGTGTCCCATTTCGTTGAACAACCTGTAACCTGTGTTTATCATCGAAAAATGTAATTTAGGTATCTTCAACAGTTTCTGAGAAAACGGTTCATGTTATGTCCGGAAATATTCTTCACAAAAGAAGTTCAAAGCAAAAATAGAGAAAACAAACTGTGCGTATGTTTGCAAAGAACAAAGCCACATGGCTAACATATTTAATAGTAGTACCAATTTGTAGAGAAAAATTTCTCCTAAAAGTTGGGCTAAAGTTTACCTATCTACTCCAAAGTACGTAGGAGTAGTGCTTTCTTTTCCGTGAAGTGGTGCAAAATTCAAAGTACAACATGATGCGGTCCCATTTTTACTTTCTCTACTACTTCTCTACTTTCTCTCTCTCGACCGCGCGGTATGTGTTACTGTGTGTGTGTGTGTGTGTGTGTGTGTGTGTGTGTGTGTGTGTGTGTGTGTGTGTGTGCAACGGGAATAAACGCCAAACTTGTATTTCAGTTTAGCATCCTCTAAAGATACGAGACGTATCTAAAGATGGTTCTAATGATTTTGATTACAATAATCTATGTTAGGGATATTTTCATGACCAATGAAATGTAGGTACATCTTGAAATTTCTATGAACATCCTGTGAAATCCTCTTTGTTTCGAATGATTTTTGTATAAATTTGTATAACAGATTAACTGCAAGAGACGGAAGAAAATCTAGCGCATGAAAAATGAGATGTCATTGAAATGTATAACTTCTGTTAAATACATTTTTATTCAATATTAGCTATTTTCGAAATATTCGTTATTACATCTCTTAACTTTCCCAGGTTGAGTTGACATGCACCAGCTGTAAAGCATCTTAGGCGATTCCTATTTTCCCTGTATGGGTTCATTAGTAATAACTAATAAAATACTGAATTAGTATATGTGAGCAGCGTGTGTGTGTATTCTTACTGTGCAGCAACCAAATACGTATTGCTTACTTGGAGATCATTTTTATTAAAACATTTATTCTGAGTAATGAAACGTGAATGCAATGTTATATGAATATCACAAAATATAAAGCCTTACGTGAAGTTTTAGTGGGTAAAGAAAGTCATGAGAATGTAAGACATGCAATTTTATATTAAAGGAAGGTCTTTATAAAAATAATGTAATTTATATTCATATGTTCAGCAATGAGTTTTAACCCGAGAAAACGTAGTATACGACGTAAGTATAAAGCAACGAACAAATATTTTATGTAATCTTTTATTTAAGTGGGCTGTTTAAGTGACTCTGTGTTTATTTTGCATTGATTCACAGGTGTATACAGATTGTTCATAAAAATTGAGAAAATCTCAAATATATGCCACTTTAACCCAATTGTAAGAGACATATTTGAGAAAATAAATAAAAACATCAAATCCTTTTTGCATGGAGTGAATGATCTTTCTGAAAAATCTTCGCCTGACTCCTCTAAGCGGAGTCTAACTCAAAGATGTATTGGACATTTATACAACTTTTAATTGTTGAATTATTCATTTCACAGGCGGATAAGAAGGCTATGGCGTAAAGGCGAACAGGCACAAACATACGCAAACACACTTTTCTAAAATTTGTTTTTCTCTGAATTGGGAATATCATAGCTTACGCCGAATGGATGTGAAAATCTTCAGGAGCTCTTCGGCGAATATTTCGTGTATTTTGATGGGCTGAGTGATGGCTACGGAAAAGTTCCTAATGGTGGAGCGTTTTTTGACTCCAGTTGTCGCATTTGCTGACTGTTAGCCGAAGCGCCTCTAAGTTTTGGTTGAGTTTGCAGACTTCATCTTGGATGGCGGCTGAAACTGCCTGGAGTTTGGTGACTGACTATCACTGCGAGCGTGAATGGGACGATGCCTCAACTGCACTGAGAAGCGCCCTCCGAGTGATACGGGGGCATTGAGTGAATTTCGAACAGAATAATTAAAAAAAAAGTGTCAGTTCTTCATAAATCACCCTGTATATCGCGCCAACTGGCGTTTGACAATAATGGCCATATCTCCAGATGCAAGTGGTTGTTACGTTCACATTAGTAAATACGGCAACACGGTGAATCTTACCTGAGGAAGAAAACGGATTTCAGAAATTCGGGAAATATCAATATTGGTGCGAAATGAAAATTCAATGAAGGCAGCTCGCTTAAACTTTAAGCCGTTGGTTTTCAAGTTTATGAAAGTGAGCTGAAAGAATAAACATCACAGAGAGTCATTCATCCGATCCATCTATAAATGTGGCTTCCTTTTTGTCTAATGGTGGCGGAACGTTTTATTTTCTCTACTACGTATAGTAAGTAGGAGAAGTATTGTATTCCACCCAAAAATTCGATACCGAGATTTCACCAGTAATACATGTTTTGAGACCCCCTGAATCCAAAGAAAGCATTTTTGGAAACATGTCCGTGTGTGTGTCTTTGTGTCTGTGAACAGCATAACTCAAAAACAAACAGTCGGATAAACACCAAATTTGGTATTTAGGTTCAGTATCTTCCAGAGATACGACACGAAGGTTTTCAAGAAAATTCCTCCACCCCAGATTACCCTTTACATGGTACATTTTTCGAAAATTTTTGTTTTCTCAAAAACGGCTCTAACGATTTTGATTAAAGTATCATATGTTTAAGACATTTTTATGGAAAATAAGACGTATATCTTGAATTTTCTGGGAATGTCTCCAAAAGGATACTTCATTGTGAACGACGTTTGCATAACTGGTAAACCATAAGAGATAGACAAAATTTTACTACACAAAAAATGTAGATCGCGTTAAAATACACAATTTATGTCATATAAATTTTTTGTTTAGTTAACCATTTTTGAGATATTGCTTGTTATTCCCTTAAATTTTCCAACACGCATACTTTTTCTCAAATGGGAATTGTTATTCATTTTTTGTCTTGGATATGCAAAAGGTATTAATCTGTGGCAAAGAGAATGGTGCTGCACATAGCAACCAGCTATTACGAGATATATGTATGCTTAAAGGCTTCTGTATTTCTATATTGCCCTTCCAATTACAAAACAAGGGGAACATAGTGGGCCTTAAGCGATAGTCAAATATTTTTAGAACTGGTCGCTGTGTGTAAAATGTAATTCTCTTTGCATGTTAAAAGATCGTTTCTGCACATTTTTATCTCGATTAATATGAAATAGATGGAGAATAAGAGTTTGTAAAAATAGTTTGTACAGGAGTAGAGAAGGTCATGTGAGAGTAATACATCAGATTGTTTTTGTTTAAACCAGTCATTTAATGAAACGTCTTGTAATATTTCAAAGTAAATTCCGACAAACAAGCATTAGTCTTTGAAATAAGGTCAGTTACAGGTGAAAAATGAAATACTTCTAGTATTGAAAACCTTAATCAAAGTGGTAGGAAGATGCATCTTTTAAAGTCTGAATAATATATATCATTTTAGGAAGTAAAAATAGGCAACAAACCAAAAGCGTTGAACTGCTACAGTTACAAAGACTGTTGAGCAGTATGGCATATGTAATGATTTTACCGTTCTAATGTACTACTGAATGAGTCTGTGATACACATAGAAGCACAAAGCGTGACCAGGTCGAGTCTAGAATTGGTTTGAAGAAGTCAAGTTCTTCTCCTCCTCCCCTCCCTCCATCTCTTTCTACTTCTTCTTCAAACAACAGCAAAAACAACAATTATAATAACATTCGTAATATTTTTACTTTCATATTTTGATTCTGCCGTAGTTCAAAGAAGTTAAAATCCTTTCTGCATACTTCTTGTGGTTTTTATTTAGATTCCAAAACAGTTTAAAGAAATAAAGATAAGAGAAACGAAAATCTACTCTTTTATCATGAAAATTACTTCCCACTGTATTTTATTCCAGGTTAGTTTGCTTCCATATTTTATTAAAATTTGTTTTCCCATACCTCAATTTTACATATCACGCTTTTGTTGCAATATATGCCTGTATTAACAGCATTATAAAGCAATAAAGCTTGTTTAATGTTATGTTTAATTTTATCCTAATATGTATTCGTTTTATTCCGATAGGCTTCCTGCTCCACATGAAATTGAAATATTCGTAGTTCTGGCAAACCTCAAGACATATAATTCAATGAAGATATGTAACTAATTCCGAATAATTATTTGTATGTTAGCCTATTGAATTTTAAAGCTCGAGCGAGCTTTAGCTGTCTTGATATCATTAGTCTACTATGAACAAAAACTTGCAGTGAGCTGGTAATCGGCACAAGGGAAAATGCTACAAACAGCTATAGAGGTTACAAAATTCGAGATAATACTAAAGTGCACCTCTGACATTTTCCCCCCATTTTGGGATAAGTCATTAGAATATGGTGATATTCGGGATGTTAAGTTCCATTCATAATCGGCTACCCTTTGGAAATACACACCTGTTACAAGCATTGGGAAGGCTAGTCGTATTGTATATGTTGCGTTAGCGCCTGTTTTTATATTCGCAGGTGTTCAAACTTTGCACGCCGAACATTTAGTCATCAACTGATGCGCTGATTATAATTGCTCCTACTTTGCTACCGGGACCTAAAGATCCAAATATCAAGCATATAGAAGCCCGAAAGAAAGATTTAGGTTTCGATAGTATCAACAAACAATACAAGAATTCATCAAATCCTCAACGGTCTTCAAAACCGATAGCCAGCGGCGTAGAGCATAATTTAACTATACAAAATCCGATGTATTACACTCACATGACTTTCTCTACTCTTGTACAAACTATTTTTACAAACGCTTATTCTCCATATGCTTCATGTTAATCGATATATCGATATGTTAATGTTATTGCTAATTTTCTTGTAGATGCAAGGGGAATTGCTAGGCTTTAAGTGATAGTCAAATATTTTAAGAGCTGGTTGCTATGTGGAGTACTCCATTCTCTTTGCATTACCAGGACAAAAAATGAATAACGAGTTTGAGAAAAAGTATAAGTATTGGAAAATTTAAGGGAATAACAGCCAATATCTCGAAAATGGTTCACCCAACAAAAAAAATGTATATGACATAAATTGTGTATTTTAACGCGATCTACATTTTTTCTCCAGTAAAATTTTGTCTATCTCTTATAGTTTACCAGTTATGCAAAAGTCGTTCACAATGAAGAATACTTTTGGAGACATTCCCAGAAAATTCGAGATATACCTACATTTCATTTTTCATGAAAATATCTTAAACATATGATATTTTAATCAAAATCGTTAGAGCCATTTTTGAGAAAATTAAAATTTGCGAAAATGTTTCATGTAAAGGGTAACCTGTGGTGGGGGATTTTCTTGAAAACCTTCGTGTCGCATCTCTCGAAGATACTGAACCTAAATATCAAGTTTGATGTTTATCCGACTGTTCGTTTCTGAGTTATGCTGTTCACAGACACACAGACACACACACGGACATGTTTCCAAAATGCTTTTTTTTGGATTTAAGGGGTCTCAAAACATGTATTTCCGGTGAAATCTCGATATCGAATTTTTGGGTGGAATACAATACTTCCCCTACTTACTATACGTACTAGAGAAAGTAAAAAAGTATCCAAGAATAAATCAGAATTAGTGTAATAAAATATTTCATACCAATTTTAAGGAACCATTTATATGGCACTCATAGTTCGTAAACAACATCTGCATTGTTAATCCTTTATTCTTTTGTAAACTAATCTAATTCTAAACACTATATTTTAAAATAACGTCCATGAAGATAAATAAGTTACTACGTATTGCTTATATATATTCTGTTAAATTAATATTATGGTATACTGTGTCATCATTGCAAGCTTTATCGAAGTCTAAAGTTGTAAATAAAAACTAAACGCTATTATATTAATTATATTACTATTTATATTAGATTAGTTATATTAATTAGGCTAATTATACGAACATTTAATTGTTAATTATTATCTTATGTAATTTGACTATTAGATAATAATAATATTAATAAAGCATTAGTTCTTACCTCTGCAGTTAACTAGAAATTTCAATTGTTTCTGCAATTTTTGGTGTAAGCATAGTCTGTTTATTTTAGGATTTACTTTAGAGGAAGAAGATTTCCGTAAAAGAAAACAAAGAAATTAAACGTTTGCTTTAGCTCAGTACACAGAAATCATATTAAAACGTAACTATAAGTTGTTTTTCATACTATTACAGTATAGTAATTTGAAACGTTCAATAACATACGCATGTTATATGAATTAAGTCCATAGCACGCTTCAGTGCTTAATTTAACACTTAAGGTGCATCCAAGTTATAGGTTATGGGTAATTAGCGATTATGGCGGAGAAGGAAGGTGCAGCCAAAACCTTTGCACCGGAGAAAATAATATTGCAGAGCAGTATACCGGGTGGCTCAACAGCGCCGTATTTCACGTGTGCAGATACCCTTCATGGGATAAAAGAGTTGCAGAATTTAAGGGGATAATTTGATGCAGTATTTTTAACACTTAAATGATTTTAGTCAAATTATATAATATGTAAATTCAATAACAACCCGCCTTGAAGCAATATGTGTATGTAATAATTTGTAAAATATATGTAACAGTCATTGCATATGCTTATATTATTGTATCCATGTGCAATAATGTGAATGCACTACGTAATTTAATAATGTAGGAGTTGTGAGAATAATAACTTAAACGTTGCTAACAATGAGGTAACAATGAGGTAACCTTGAGGCAATAATGAGTTTGAGAGTTTAATAATACTACTTCTGATTATTAGAGCAGCAATAATGTAAATTTTGAGACAGTTTAAAAATAGCCAATCAACAACCAGAAAAAGCTTTAGTTATATGCAGGTATTCTATTGAAGTAGGATTAGCCAATCAGAGACTTGAAATACAGAAATTTACAAGTTTAGATGGTTGAAATCAAGTCAGTTGCCTCCAAACTGCTCATAACCAGACGTGTTGCCTGCAGACTGCGCTTATAACTGGATGCGTTGCTTGTGCGTCCTCGAGAGATTTAATGCGTATTCGTGTGAGACGAAAATAGTTACGTGTTAAAAAGTGTAATTAATTAATTAATAAAAAGAATCTCATAGCTGTGAAGTGTTATTTTAATCGTATCAAGTATTAATAAAAAGAAGTGAAGTAAAATTATAATCTGTGTAAACCTACATTCTTAGTCGTATTACAACCCTGCCTAAGAGAAACGTGTCTCTAACAAATACTGACGCAGCCGAGGCAAACATAAATATTGAATATTTAAAGAAACAGTTTAATTACAAAGTTAATATATTTTTTTTTAAAACTTGGGGCAAATGCCACCTGAAAGTACATTTGGGGCGGAAACTGTTTACTATACGTGCGGTTGCAACTACTACAAGTTCAGCTCCCCAACAGTTGAAATATAATACATCATCTTCAAACTGACTTTCCATACGTGAAGAGGCAAATAACACTACAACAAAACATACTGCAAATAACAATATAACAAAACACACTCTTCAAATTCCAAGATAACGCAGGTCAGTGAGGAACTGGCGCAGTGGCTTGATCGACCTTCCTTCTGCCCCTCTTGCTTATCAGCGAAGTCGATGTGCAGTTCGCGCTCGTTGAGAGGCAGTTCCCAAGCTTGCACTGGAGTGCGCAGTCCTTGATGAGAGACGGTTAAAGAACAAGAACAGTGTACACACAATTTAAAGGATAGCTATGGGCAGATACTGACAGGTAAAATAGACATTTTAATTATTTGTCAGTCTAAAAAATGGGTTTATTCCCTTGAAGGAAAAAATTCTAAGACCTTTTTCGGTCTGTTTACACTACTTTTGTCATCATATTGGACTGTGCTCTCTACAAGCCTGGAAAGTGCATCTCAATGAGTGCGATATGCTCATCGTCATCTTCGCTGATAAGCAAGAGAAGTAAAATGAAAGCCGATCACGCTACTGCGGTAGTTCCTCACTGAACTGCGTTTGCTTGGAATTGGCCCGTTGAGTTCTGCAACTTTTTTAACGCACGAAGGGACATCTGCACACGTGAAATGCGGCGCTGTTGGGTCATTTGGTATATGATATGACAACGTCACACAATACTAGCAGAAGACCGAAATAATATGCTTTTTAAGTAGGTTGTCTGGTGATTTTCTAGCGAATCAAGGAAGAACCTTGATCGCCCTGACATGCGGCATCAGGCTTCTAGTCACCTGAGTTAGGCTGTTAGGCTGCGTCCCCTTGTAAGGGTGGGCTGGAAGATTTTTAAGATTCCCTTACCAATACAAGCAACTGTTTTTCTTATATCGACAAGTTTTCGTGCACTCGAATGCATCTATTTGACTGCACTACTGTTATTGTTGCGCTATGTGTTTCATTTCTCCCAATGGCAACTGAGCTTTCTAGAACTGACATAAATGATGCCTTAGTTTTACAACGAGTTTTAATTTGCAATGCTTTGTTCCTGAAAGACATGTTTATAGAGAAAGCAATGAAAGGTGACTGACGCTTTGCCCATTGTTTTTGTTGTAATTTGTTTGTAATGTTACAACCAAATGGCTGTTGTATTATTTAAAATGAAAATGTTTGTCGTTTATGTGATGTAAAAAAAATAAAGCAGCAAAGGGTAGCCACACCACGTATTGAGGACAGAATACTCGGTAAGCTTTGTAAATTCCAGCCTGTCCACAATGGAGTATTTTTAGTTTTGTGGTGGCCGAACAAATAGCTTGCTTTAGTGGTTACCTACATAAACAAATCCTTGGATTAGCATTTTAGGCCACCTGCATGGCATGTTTGTGGTTTCGTCATACTTTACTGATTCCCTGTATAACACAAAAGTGCTGATAGAAAAATTGTTTAGTAAATAGAAATTGTGGGGCACTCAGAAACGATTTTTTACGGAGAGAGAGAGAGAGAGAGAGAGAGAGAGAGAGAGAGAGAGGAAAATATTCAATAGTTAATGCTTTGCTTTAGAAATTAGCGCCCAACTATAGCTATAAAAGCATACCTAAATGTTACCTTTCTGGTGGAAAATTATATCCTTTGTTCAAAAGGGTCATGATTATCAGTAAACGGAGAGGATTTCGACTCTTTTAAGCGTACATGAAGGAAGGTCTATGTTGTACTTCTGGAAACTTCCAGGGGGAAGGGGTGAAGCGAATGGGCGACATCTTATGAAGCAAGATCGGATGCAGGCGGGATCCCTAACATTTCCAGACATCACATGCAGACGCCGGCAGCACCTCCCACACCTCTGCCCACGGTAAGGTCCCTCTAGAGACCCATCTGCACCGAACGCTAGGCTTATAGTTCTTCATAGCAAATACCACCACACGCCTCACCCGCCGTCCGCTCGCCTGATCCTTCGACCCTGAAACATGATAAGGAAATGAAATAACAGGAAATGGGGGACAGGAAAATTTGCAGCGTTATATAATACATTCTAGTGTTCACCTACCAACCAGAGAAACCGCGAGTAGCTACCCAACGGGAATCGATCCTGGGATCTCCGTAAGGCGACATGAATGTGCACATCTAGTGGTGGTGTTGCTTGTTTTATTGAACCAGTGGGTTGACTCAATGACAACTAGCGACATCACTAGGCATTGTACAAGGCGGGACAATCTTAACATTACTTCTCACTAAATGCACGAAAATAGGGAAGTGTTATTTTATAATTTTAGTGATACGTGCAATACCAAGCGAGTTGGCTCCGCGGTAACGTCTGAAGCTCACATTCGGGAGGTCCCAGGTTCAATTCCCGTTGACCGCCTACTCTGACCTTGGATTTTTTAGTGGGTTTCACTGTTTGGAAGGCGTATGCTGGGTGGTTTCTCATCTATAACGATTTACTTTCTCTTATATAACTTTTATTCCGTTTCCTTCTCATGTTTCAAGTATAGTTCTAGGTTTATTGGTGTTAGGCGGTGCGGACAGATGGCGCGGATGCTACCTGTGGACAGTAGAGGGCTGCCTGGTTAGACGAGTCGTTCATGTTCCTCTCAGGACAGCTCCATTAGCGGGACGGGACTTTAAGCCAGGAACTCTTAGGGACTTCCGCGCGTCTTTGTGGCCTTTCTGCCTTCGGGTTGTAGCCTCCTGGTTACTTCCCTTCCTCCTGGGGGGGTAGTCGTAATAGATCTCGCGTAAGTCGCAGCGTGAACGGTATCCCCCTGCGTGGTATACCCTGTACCTTATACAGTGTAGTTGCATTGTGAATTAGAGGCCTTCGGTCTAATTTTAAACTTCCCTTATTTCCAGTGCTATTTACCACCATCCATATTCTCCCCATCTACTTTCACCTTTCTATTTCTTATCAGGGTTGGTTCTGAAATGTCGACATTTAGCAAAATAGGCATAAGTCTAACTACTGAACATGTCATTTTCCTATGTTACGTTTTCGGCCGCTGTACCTTCAATAAAATGTATAATTAAACCATTTTTGTAACCTTTTATCTCGATTAACATGAAGTAGAAATAAGAATAGGCTTTATTTTAAGCAATAGTTGGTAGTAGAGTGGATAGAGAAAGTAATGTGAATATAACACAATAGTTTTCGTTATTAACCCAATCTTATTTGACATTAGGGAGTTCTCTACGTATTGTCAAGACAAGTATGGTCTGCTGGATCCGTACGACTGTTTAAATACTATATGATTTGAAGCTGTTCATGAATTTACAAACTAACCTTGAAAGTCCGGACTGAGTCGTCTTCCTTGATATAGGAGTACCATGCTAGCCTCTAGTTCCCAAGGTCGTGGGTTCAAACCCGGCAGAGGGCGATGGATTTTTTTTCGGGCGCAAAAATCCTTAGCATGGCTCCCTTCTGAAGGGAAGTAAGGCCAATGGTTCCACGTCATAGATTTACCGCACCTAAAAGAATTTCAAGAATGATAAAGAGGCCTATGAGCAAAATAGAATGAGACGCTGATAACCATAGTAGTTAAAGAGCTCCATAAATAAAACTGAATGTAATTTTTAAAGAGTAGCATAAAAATAGAAATTGCTGAGTCTCTATAATGTTGCAAAAATATAAAATTTTAAAATTATTTCGTTAATTGTGAAAATATTTGTAAAATGTGCGTCGATTTCACAGCAATTGGATGGTTTAAGTTCATAGCGACTTATACCACAAGCTTAATTATTATTATATCGTATTTTCGCGAACCTAATGTGCACTTCTTTTTTTTGTTCAAATGCAGCAGGTATTCAGTGGTGGTGTGCATTAGATTCGTGTGCAAAGTCGTTCAGTAGTTCGCCGGTAACTGCATTCAAATTTATCATCTTACGTCACAATGTACTGTGATTCTTGACTTCGTTACTTTATGGTTGGCCCATTATTGTAATTATTCGAATGCGAATATTGAATTAGCAGGCAGTCAGGAAATGGATGGCAAACAAGGAACATCTTGTGATGCTTCTTTCAAGCGTAAAGTTATTCTTTATGCCGAAAAAGATGG
Organism: Deroplatys truncata; assembly: GCA_030765065.1. NCBI lineage: Eukaryota > Metazoa > Arthropoda > Insecta > Mantodea > Mantidae > Deroplatys > Deroplatys truncata. The sequence goes on from CM060982.1 coordinate 52,989,622, forward strand.
TGACGAAATACAGGAAGAGAGTTCAATGTAGCGGAGAGCAATGTTCGCTTATAGCGGCAACAGATATTGGCATTATTTACAACTAAAACTAGCAGAAATGTTGTAATGCTGGCAGTAACGTTTATGTTGCGTAAGTATTTCATGTTCACTTTAGAAGTTAGTGGTCATTTCTTTAACACGTGTTACGTAACAACAGGTTACTTATAAATACCAATGTTCTGCATAGTACAAAATAAATTTATTTAAGCTTATCTTATTATAGATGTGCATTCCATTCATCAACCAACTCTTTTCTACTTTCTCTACTACGTAGAGTAAGTAGGGGAAATATTGTATTCCACCCAAAAATTCAATACCGAGATTTCACCGGAAATACATGTTTTGAGATCCCCTGAATCCAAAAAAAGCATTTTTGGAAACATGTCCGTGTGTGTGTGTGTGTCTGTGAACAGCATAACTCAGAAACGAACAGTCGGATAAACACCAAACTTGGTATTTAGGTTCAGTATCTTCAAGAGATGCGACACGAAGGTTTTCAAGGAAATACCCCCACCCCAAAACATTCGCGAAAGAGATGCAACTCCGTTAGCCGCAATAATATTCAAAATGAAAACTATATTGCAGAGTGGAAATTTACAATATTGTGTTTTAACTTATGTGTAATTAAGTATACCTATGAACATTCCTGATAAATGCTCTTTTGCTTTCAAAATTTACAGTCTTTAATTTGCAGCTAAGCTGCGATTAGCCACTAGTATAATATAAAGCGAAATAATTTTTGCTTTATCTACTACGAGTAAGTAGGGGAAGTATTGTATTCCATGCAAGAATTCGATGTCGATATTTCACCGGAAATACATGTTATCTCACTCGAGACTACCCTTTACATGGAAAATTTTTCAAAATTTTTTATTTTCTAAAAAATTGCTTTAATGATTTTGATTAAAATACTATATATTAAAGATATTTACATAATAAATAAAATGTGTATCTTGAATTCTCTGGGAATAGCATGTGAAGTCCACTTCATGTGGAAGAACTTATATATAAGCTTATATAACTGCTAAACGTTAAGCGATAGTGTAAACGTACTACACAAAAACTGTAGATCTATTTGAAACACACAATTTATTTCAAATAATTTTTTTAAGTTCCATCTATTTTCAGTTGTTTCTCATGATTGCATGGAAACAGTATGGAATTTTAAGGCCAGCATATAGCGTGCAGTTCTTAGACATTTGACTATCGCTGTTACCTCTCTGATCTATAACAAAATGTGTAATGAAGATATTTCTGCAAAGGTTTATTTAGATTAAAATGAAGTAGATAGAAAAATAACATTTAGTAAGAAGAGATTGTATACCCACCAATAAACGGTATGAAATGAATGCATCACATCAGGTCTTTCATATATTCAGATTAGTAATCCATAGAATACGTATGAATGGTAACTATTATAGAAAATGGTGTGAGTGTAGGACAACCGGAATTTCATGTTATAGACACAGTGAAGACCAAATCTCGAAACACAGAAACGACACAGCTTGTTTCCCAAATTCGCGTGTAAACCAGTGCTGTTGACAACTCGAGGTTTAATCTAACAGGACGACACGAAATACAGAACAGGCCATTCATAGCGCTACACTCAGGAAACTTGACCTACTGTATTTGCATTGAGGAAACATGCTTTAATTACTGTTGCCGCTGCAGACAACTTCCATTTAGGTCCTTCAAGTCTTGAGACGCTATGGAGTCGGGAAATGCTAAGACAACGAGGAAATTCTTAGCTCATCTTGTGAGCTAAACGAGATTAGTGCTTTTATAGCTTTCCTCTGCACAAGTGAACAGGGGTGACCAAAATACCTCGCTTCTCTGCAAACAGAAATTCGGGACCAGGTTGGTGATATTAAAAGTGAACCAGGAGCGTAAGTTAAATTATAGAACTATTTACCATTAGTGTAAAATATCGTTTTAAAGCTAACATTTTGAAGATTTATAGTTAGCGAGAAAATAAAATGATTTTATTTTGCATTTTAGTTTTTCCAGCTGCCTAGTTTAATTCTACATTTGACTACCCTATTTCTTTTGTCTTTTGATATATATATATATATATATGTATATACCGGATGTTTCATAAATACTTTTACAAACTTCGGGTATAGGTTCCTTACACCACAAGAAGGAAAAAAGTTCATATGAACATATGTCCCATAATCCTTGGTTTTCGCGTTATTCCTGTCACAATGAAAGTGTGAGTTCAACGGCCTTTGGGGTCCAACCTCAAAACTTCATTTCTCTATCCATTCCATAGAAGGCGTTGACCCATTGTACTACATACGGTAGATGGCGAAGTGTTGCCATGGAGACTTGTTTACGTTTGTCATTAGTCTGTCTTCAATGTTTCATTTGTCTACATGTAGTGAGTTAACTGCAGGCGTTTCGTTCCACCACGTTCCACGGCTGGATATTCATTTCGTGAACAGGCAGACATGATGTTTATGTATGGTCGCACAAATGGTAATGGACGCGAGGCTGCACGGTTCTATCAGATGGAGTTTCCAGACCGAAGACAACCGAGTCATTCAACCTTTGTCGCTGTTTATCGTCGCCTTGCTGATAAATGTGATAGATGCTGGCTCCGACACATTTTAGTCGCATTGTTTGAGATGCACTGACTGGTATCTACCATGACCGATGGATAGGCAGAGGAGGACCAGTTCCATGGCCTGCACGTTCTCCTGACCTCAATCCTGTGGATTTTTACCTCTGGGAGCATCTTAAATCATTGGTTTATGGAGCAGTCATCCCGGATGCAGAAACGCTTCATCGACGTGTCATGGAAGTCTGCGAAACCATTCGACACCATCCCGGAGTTTTTGACATGATTCGACGAGTACAGGCATGCATAGAAGCAAGAGGAGGACATTTCGAGCATTTATTATGAGTTTTGTGTGTTATAAGTGTACCACTGTGTTGAACACCTCCTAACGAGAAAACAAAGGATTATGGGACATATGTTCATATGAACGTTTTTCCTTCTTGTGGTGTAAGGAACCCATACCCGAAGTTTGTAAAAGTATTTCTGAAACATTCTGTATATGTATGCACAGACACATACCCTTAGTCCCCTACGTCACGGAACCCAAAGCTGAGCGTCTTAACGAGCGCTGCCATAGGCATCAGCAGATTCTGTCGTGGTGTTTGTACTGGCCACAAACAAACCATGCGTGCAGTCCAACCAGCAGGGCTACACTTATATTAGTTTGTGCTTCTTTATTTCTTCCTGCAGAACTTCAGAAGACGGGACACTAAATAAAATTTTGATTGCTTATGAATAATTTTCTGGGTCTATCTTCCATAACTCCAGAAAATAAATTTGTTTATTACAGCGTGAAAATTGACTAATTTAAAATTCATAAACTGAAGTTTAAACGCAATGAAAACTTTGTAGCAGTGGTTTATTTCCTCAATTTAAAGCTCCGGAACACGGTCATAAAACGCCGTAAAGAGCTGAATTCCAAACCATGTGCATACCTTAACGTACTCATTTCTCAAAGGCGCCATATAATGACGTGCAAATAAAAGAAATAAAAACTCTCTTTGCTAATGGTGTAAAGTTCTCCTTAAAGGAAGAACGTTATAGCACTCTACCTTTATGATGTAGCTACGTTTATGATTCATTCCACTAGCTCTAAAGAAGATAGCTTTTGTGTGAGATAGTTTTACCTCAGGCGCTACCTGAGTCACTGTTAAGGTCTTATCCAGAGCAAATTGCCACTTCAAGGCACTCCCACTTCACAGCGCTGTTGTCACACACAAAGTCCTCAATGAAAAGAGCCACATTTACCACCTCGGTAGCTAGCGTATACCTAAACATCGTTTTCTTTCATTATTTTATTTGCTTTCAGCCTTTACAGTTTGTTCAGACCGTTATATACCTGTATATAGTTCAGCATTCATATTTTACAGATGCTTTACAATATTTAACAGCCCTGAGAGTCTTAAGGAAGGATTCGAAACATATTTACGGCGACGCGCTGATGAAGATGTTCCAAATTCTACAATTTTTGTTCAGTTTTGTATTTTCTCTACTGTTTGCCTATATTGTATTCCACCCAAGCATTCGATATCGAGATTTCACCGGAAATATATGTTTTGGGGCCACCTATAACTTTTTTACAATATGACCTCAGTTATACGTTTTCAAATGAAGGCGACTAAAATAACGTATAAATGAGAAAACGTAAAATGAATTTTCTTATGGACTAGGAGCAGAGGGAGATTTAGCACTTCGACCTACGAAGATCTTTTCTATCTAAGACCCTGAAGGGGTGCCTCAGGGAGGGAGGATTGAGGTGAGAAGCGGCCGGACCAGGAGGCGCGACAGGGCAGAGGCAGGGTCCCTACCAATTTCCAGATTGAATCTCCTCGAATGGCAGCTGGTACAATCGGCTCGCCTCCCACCTGAAGACTTGCACATCCCCTAGGGACGCAGGGACTCGGAGATCGCCCCATTCGGGGTCCGAAGCGTTACATAGAGCATCCTTTTCCCCTGCCATGCAGCGCCGAGACTCTCGCCGACACTTTCAACCTTGAAATAGCCAAGCGGATGAAAGGCGAAGTAAAATGAGAATGTAGGTGAAATGAAGAGATAGAAAATTTGGGGGATGTAATGAACCTTCCCAGCATTCACATAGCGACCAGGGAAACCCGAAGAAAATCATGGCTCAGGAAGGTTTGCCGCGGGAATTGAACCCACGACCTCCGGAATGCGGACTACAGACGTTGCCGCTTGAGCATCCCGCTCGGTTTTATTATTATTATTATTACTCTATTTATTTTACGTCTCTTAAACTACAGGGCCATATTACGACGGATCTGTTTGGAGATAACTCTTAGATCGAGGTGCAGCGGACAGTTAGCCTTCTAGGTCTCATCCCTCTAACCACCCGCTTCGTCGTGTCCACAGAGACTCCAGTACACAGCATGGAACTAAAATATTTTATTAGATTACTGCTAAACTAATTAGGTATGTATTATTTAATATAAGAAAGCAATAAATGAAACGAATGCACAAACAATAAACGCAATACTCTATTTAGAATACTTGCATGCACACCATTGCTGCTATTCATATTTAAAAATTAAAAAAGCTACAGAGTACTGGTGCTTTATGCTGGTTTAAATTTGTTTTTGCTTCTTTGATTTTTCCACACAGACATGCATTAATCGATTATATGCAGTAATAACAGAAATGCTGTTAACATTTGTGCTTTGCGATGTTAGAAACCGTTGTGTAATTTCTAGGGGGCACATTTTCATTATTTAGGCCTATCTACTTCATCATCAGACTTAGGCTCGGGAAGAATGACCCTGCCCGACTGTAACGTTAGCACGCGTATAGAAAAATGCGTTTTGAAAATATTAATACCTCGCCTATATGCCTACTATACCAAACGGGATGGCTCAGGCTATGACTATGACTGCCGCTCTGACTATGGGGTTTTTCGTGATTTTGTCCTGGTCGCCTAGGCGAATGCCGGGGTGGTGTATTCTACAACGATTTCTCCTTTATCCCATTCCCTCTCAGTTTCATCTCCCCATTTCAAGTTTCAAGTGTGCCTTCGGGTCCTGCGGTGCGGCGGTGTCTGGCAGATGGCGTAGTTACTTGCGCATTGGAAAGATTATTCCCCGTGAACGCAGTGCGTTGTCCCGCCTGTTAGGGTTGCTTCGTTGCCCTCTCTTGAGATTCTGCGCCTCTAGTGGTGCGCGGGTGTTTAAAACTGAGAATATTAGGGTCTCTGTGGACCTGTCTGCCTGCAGACCTGAGACCTCGTACCTTTACATCAGGGATAGCGAAAATACCTTACTTCCACAAGTAACCACATATGCAAAACGCACTATGCATGGACAGCGAGCCAAGAGCGACGCCTGCAAGTCCTGTTTTCAACACTTCTGCATACAGCTCTTTCTATTGATGTGTAACATACAACTAGCGATTTGTACTTTTCAAACTTCAATTTTATAAGATATTTTCTTATTGGAATTAATTGTTCTTTCACACAAGCCGTGTGTTGGACAGTGTTGGAAAAGTAGAATCAGGTGACTGAAAAATTCAATGCCATAGCCGGGATTTGAACCACGGATCTCCCGGTCTCCGTCCGGTTGCTCTAACCACTGAACTACCATGGCAACATGCCGACACGACATTAAATTCTCCAGCTCATTCGCATTTTTCCCGTTAAACTACAAGGAGCTATCAAATTGTATTGTGATGTAATACCCCAATGGCGACTTACAAACATTGTAAGTACTTAAGTCCCGGGCATTATAGTTGCAACCACTATTAGGTCAATTATTGGAATTAATTGTTCTTTCACACAAGCCGTGTGTTGGACAGTGTTGGAAAGGTAGAATCAGATGACTGAAAAATTCAATGCCATAGCCGGGATTTGAACCACGGATCTCCCGGTCTCCGTCCGGTTGCTCTAACCACTGAGCTACCATGGCAACATGCCGACAGGACATTAAATTCTCCAGCTGATTTCTTATTGTTTTTTAATATTTTGTGCGTGCTTCGCGAGCACGCATTTATGCACACACAAACATCCATGCCCTAGCTTATCGTTCTCCATGGTCTAGGAATGACGTGCTACCCTCTAGTTCCCAACATCTGGGTTCTAAGTTGGAGGAGGGCGATGTTTTTTTTCGGACCAAAAAATCCTTAGCATAGCTTCTTTCGGAAGGGAAGCAAATCCGGTGGTCCCGTGTCGTAGATTTGCGGCACTTAAAAGAACCTCAAGCCATATAAACAGGTCCCTGAGCAAAAGTCCAGTAATTCACACCCAACATAGAATGGGACGCTAAGAACCACAGTAGTTAAAGAGTGTCCATAAAAAATGAATAAATAACACGCCGAGGCAGGAATCGAGCCTAGAGTCTTCCATACCACAAATAAGAGAAGTATGCTTTAGCGGGCGTGACCATCTTAATTTATTTTTTTAAGATGCTGCTCCCTTCACTAACAAACAGTAATAAATAACGAATTATAATCAAATAGTCTTTCCAGTCCATATGTAACTGTTGTAAAATATTTCCCAAAGAGGTACACACAGAAACGTCGTCACCTTTAAGGACTTAATACAAGAAAATGATTACATTTGTGATGTTTGAGCCCAAAGCAGTAAAGAGAGATGAGGCATTCTGTTTAGTATTTCTCGTTGCACATTTCTTGAGCAATTATAACATAGATAAATTAGGACCAGATAGCTACAGAGAAATGTAGGTAAAACGGAGCATGAAATAATTATTGAAAACGGCTCTGCATCAGAAGCATATATTTCTAAACGAAATTAAATCACGCAAAAAATATATAACATAAATATATCCAGTATTATGCATGTGAAATTCTATGTAGATACATATTTTGGCATGCTATTAAATTACCATTTTTCATATTTACTTCTGGCCGTTATTTAAGTTGAACTTGAGGCAGTATTTTTAATACTTGAATAATTTTAATTAAATTATATAATATGTAAATTCAATAACAGCCCGCCTTGAAGCAATATGTATGTAATAATTTGTAAAATTGTATGTAACAGTCTTTGCAAATGCTTATATTATTGTAAACATGTTCAATAATTATGTGTGAATGCATTAGGTAATTTAATAATGCAAGAGCTGTGAGAATAATAAGTTTAAGTTGCTAACAATGAGGTAACAATAAGGCAACCTTGAGGCAATAATGAGTTTGAGAGTTTGAATGCTGACAGTTTAAAAATAGCCAATCAACAGCCAGAAAAAGCTTTAGTAAAATGCAGGTATTCTATTGGACTAGGATTAGCCAGTCAGAGACTTGAAATACAAAAGTTAAAAGTTTATACGGTTGAAATATGTTCAGTTGCCGGCAGACCTTGGTAGTGATCGGATGGAAGATGTGTTCTCTAAAGAAATATTACGTATTCGTGTGTAACGAAAATTAAGTATACGTGATAACAAAGTGCAAGTTTTAAATTAAAGAATCTCACAGATCTTAATTTTAGTGTAGTGCTATTTAATTTGTGCCAAGGATTAATAAAAAGAAGTGAATTTAAGACTTAAAATCCGTGTAAGCCTTCATTCTTGTCACACCACACCCTGATTAAGAGAAACGTGTCTCTAAAGTAAGACTGACGCAGCCGAGGCAAACATAAACATAAATACTATCTATAGAAGCAGTTTAATAACAAAGTTAATAAATATTTTTAAACTTGGAGCGTAACAACAATCATCGGCTTCTCATAGTAGCAGCATATTACGTAACAAACAATCATCTTCAAATTGACGCCCAAAGCGTGGTGCAAAACTCCTTCAACTTCAACAACAATAAACTCCAACAGTTGATGAACATAACTTCTTCAAGTTGGCTTCCAAGCGTGAGGCTAATAAATTACATGAATAAATTATGTAAACAAAAACAGTTCTTCAAGTTAGCTACCCAAGCGTGGGGCAGTAAAACATTCAACTTCTTCTAACTTAAAATAATAGTATTAAATACTGGCATTCTTGTTTTCATATCAAAAGTAAGAAACACTTTTATTGTTAGTAATAATGATGCAGAGTACTGCTATGGCGGTGCCCACAATTAGTGCCAAGGTGACAAATTTGACAGCAGGAATATCAGCCATCTTTGGTGCTGCATATACAGCACGTTCAACATTTTCAAAACTTTCTATGATCCTATTCTACTGACATATATTCTGGTTGTAATAGTTTAAAAGTTATAGCCATAAAAAGTTACTGAATGAAAAGGCACGTTACGTACTGGATTTACTGCGCTGTGCATTTGCCTGCCCGCTGTTGACATCCATGCGGGCTGGTCTGGTTGCGCTGAAATTAGTTGAAGACAATATAGGAGAGAAACAGCAGCAGGTTGACCTTTAGTCAGACAGTTAAACCTGGATTTTATCAGCACTTGACTCTCAAGTGTGTGTCTCTAAACTTTGACACAATATCCCACCATTTCATTGCTTAACTTTTCACGATATTACGTAGTTAAAAAAGCTATTGCACCTAGAACATACTAGGTGCCATTAAACTCTTTGTCTCCAGTTTCTCCGCGCGACGGAACAATGGACAATTACTGCGCGAATTCGTGGACACTCTAATCCGTCTCTGTGTCGTAGTTTTCAAGTGTTTAATGAAGGAAATTAATATCCCTTAATCCCAAATAAGAGGATGTACAATTAAGTTGTTAAGATAAGAAATGCTTTTGCAGTAAGACAATTGTAATTTTATATGTACTGTGTGTTTACTATAATTTTTACGTATATATTTTTACTTTCTCTACTACGTATAGCAAGTAGGGGAAGTATTGTATTCCACCAAAAATTCGATACCGAGATTTCACCGGAAATATACGTTTTGAGACCCCCTGAATCCAAAAAAAGCATTTTTGGAAACATGTCCGTGTGTGTGTCTGTGAACAGCATAACTCAGAAACCAACAGTCGGATAAACACCAAACTTGGTATTTAGGTTCAGTATCTTCCAGCAATGCGACACAAAGGTGTTTAAAAATTCCCCCACCCCAGATTACCCTTTACATGGAATACTTTTTCGAAAATTTTAATTTTCTCAAAAATGCCTCTAATGATTTCGATTAAAATATCATATGTTTAAGATATTTTCATGACAAATAAAATGTATATATTGAATTTTCTGGGAATATCTACAAAAGTATTCTTCATTGTCAACGACTTTTGCATAACTGGTAAACCATAAGAAATAGACAAACGTTTACTACACAAAAAATGTAGATCGCGTTAAAATAATTTGCATAACGTCTTTCACAGTAAACAGTTGTGGAATCAAAATAAAAGAAAGCAGGAATGTAATTCCGATCGAATTTTATTATAACGTGCAGTTAATCTGTTTTAGATATTTTACATTTTTACTTTCTCTGCCACATGCCTGTGGTAGGGAGAACAAGTATTGCAGGTATTCACCCCAAAATTTCTATACCGATGTTTCGTCAGTAATACATATTTTGAGGTCCCCTGTTTATGTGTGTGTTTGTTGAAAAGCATAACCCAAAAACGAAATGCCAGATAAATATCAAACTTAGTATTTAAGTTCACGACACGAACATTCCAAAAAAATCCCGTCACTACAACCCACCTTTATATAGAAACCTTTCCGTTTATTTTATTTTTCATTTTCTCAAACATGTCTCAAAAGATTTTCATTAAACTACCCCACTTTTAAGATGTTTGCATGATGAATATCTTGAAATTTTGCCAATAGCCTTGAAGTTTGTTTAATTCTGCATAAATTTTGAATACCTTTGTACTTCATAAACCTTAAGAGATATTAAAAGCTTACTACATGGAAAATATAGATATGATAAAAATACATAGTGTGTGTCAAATACAATTTTTATGGCATTAAACATTTCCGAGACATTCGTTGTTACCGGTTTGAATTTTCAAATGATTTTTACCTTTTTTAAGTGTGGAATAGACATTCGTTTGTTTCTCTTGGTGTTGTGATGTAACGGCCCTTCATGGGATTTGATTCACAACCAGGAAGTTGCATAATTAGGCTCAAATTGGACCAAACTGTGCAAAGGGAACAACACTCTTCTGATCTTTCTTTCCAAAGAATATTTATTGACCTCGTAATTGGGTCAGGGGGTTCAATCCTTCAATCGTCTCGCTGCCGCATAGAAGCCACGTATCTATTTAAGCTTGAGTCTCGAGCCCCGACCTAATACAGTCTACCTTTAATAGTGCCACGAGTCCTGCTAGATCTATTTCAGGTACGTCCTTGTAATGTGTATCTAAGCTCTTGCATTTCGGAGTCCAGTAGAGGGTCCTCCTCCGTAAACCTCAACTCGTTTAATTAAATGGCGTAGCTAATAGTTTTATAGAATCTAGCAGTTTTTATTTGACGCTCTCTAGCTTCGCAATGGCATCCCTCAATCCTGGTACCCACTGGTCTTTACCTCTGAGACTACCACCCTCTATGCAACCCGCCGGGATTTCTCTCCCGAAAGGTCGTTACAGTATTACGATTTCCGGTTAAAGTTCCGGTTGGATATTAATTGACATTCAGGGAAAATTTTCGTATTACGAACTTCGGTTAACAGCTTTCCGGGAGGTATTCTTGGAGATGAACTAACCGCTACCTCAGTAAAGGTTACGGTAGTAACTTGGAGGTGACCATACAAAAACGGCGTAGCTTCGACCTCGATAGATAGTGCGATTTCAAGGCAAAACATTGGAACAATATTTATATAACAGGAGGAAAGTCAAAGTATTAGACTTTGGAAGAATAAGTTCCTGGATTGGAACGAGGGAGAATTAACCTTATAATACAAACTATCCTATTTTACTACAATATCAGGAAACCGAAAGAAAAAACCCATATAAGTTAATACTCCGAAATCACTCAACATATTTCCACATAAATCTACATGAGTACCTATATTAACAGCGAAATTCTACATAACATAGGCTTCCCTTGTTTTGTTTGTTTGTGGCGGTTTTCTTATAAATGAAAGCATTTATTAATAACCTCACGCTGCCGAAACAGAGCAGAACAATTTAATATTCTAAAATATTTTAATGTGGCGAAAGCTCTACATTATTCCTTTTTAGAGATGGCGATTATGAAGGATTCAAACTTTATTAATATGATGGGGATGAAATCTAGGAAAAATAAATTCGAGGAGAGGGATGAGGTAATTGGAAAAGATTCAGGCCAATGAAAGCTGTACTATAGCTTTATTTTCTATCACACTTATGCTCTGTAATAAATTGTAAGAGCATTGCAACCTCTTCTTGAGTTTATGGGATATTTTTATCTTAACACATTTGGCAAAAGTGTTTCTTAAATGTAATCAGCACAATTATCAGTGTAGCGGAGCACGCTTTACCTCCGTGTTATCAAACGTGGGGTTATTTTGTCGAGTTTTGTTATAAAAAATAGATACGATACTTGTACTATCTGTCTGAGAAATAAGTAGAGATGGGAGGCAGAGGAAGTTCGCGCAGGAGCATAACATACAGGCCATATTACGTCACCATTCCCAGTACGTAGCATGTATAGTACTGAACTCTCGTTCGAGCGTTGGCTCTCCTAACTAAACCTGGCTATGGCACACTACCGACCTCACCTGAAAACTACACTCTTTCACGTAGTACATCAGGTAAACCATTTTATTCTTGTCCCGTCTGAATGTTTTAACAGGTTTGCCGGCCCTCGTAGCCGTGGTCGCTGGAGTGTATAGCTCCGGCGCTCCGCCAAGCTGAAGGTCGCGGGTTCGAGTCCCTCCATGGGCATGGGTGTTTATGTGTGTATGTGTGTTGTGTAATTGCGGTTATAAGCGGTAACGAAAACATTAAAAACACAGTATCATAAACTGGGTAAAACAAGGGAACTTAAAAAAAAAACTAACAGGAACAATAACACAACTGGCGCTTAACATTAGTTAGAATAAAGAGAGATTCCAGCTTTCTGTGCTACCGATGTGTTTCTATGTATGCTAAGTCTATTTTTCCATTAACCTAAATTGTATTAAGAGCAAAATCCCATATAACCTAATATTCCGAAATGCTCTAAACTATTACCAGACTACGTTATACGTACCTATAGCTATTCCTATTTTACAGTACCTCCAAGAAATGTATTAACGCAAATCATTATTTTTAAAACATATCGAAACGCACAACTTATTCAAACTCATTATGCAAACTAAACTAACGGCACAACCCTAAGAAATGAGCCGCTACTTAACCTATACAAACCATAATATTAACAGCAGGTATGCTGTGTTACGTTCCTGAATGCATCCAGCCTATTAAAAAGTTGTCTGAAACGATCTATATTAATCAACCTAAGTCCACCACACTAATTTAACTAAACTTTCGACTTTATTATACTCATAAATCAGATGGCAAGCCAAGAACATTGCAGCAGAAGGTTTAATTTAAAGATCTAATGTCACAAGTTTCCACCCAGATGTCGTGAAATCGTGCACGAAAATGTTGCCAAGTTGTTCACAGGTTAACTAACCTACAGCTGTCTAGCGCTGTAATACGAGTAAGGATAATCCATTTAGCCAAAAGTTAGCAATAACCATAGGTTAGCAAATCTCAGCTATCAAATCTAGCTAGAAGCAAAGACTGAACAGAAGAGGAACAATAAGGGATTTTAAAATTAGTGTCAAAATTACAAGCAGTTGAGAGAGGATTTATCTAGGGAAGTTCTAATCACAAACTGCATTTATTAAAAGTATGCCAAGGATAAAATATAACAAACCATATAAACAAAAGTTATTATCATCAAATCCAGTAACAAAATTCGGTTTTAAATAGAAATACTGCTTAAAATTTCGCGGAGGATTTTTGTCATTTGGAAACAAACAACCATAATTATGGAAAGAGTGCCATTAGTTATGTTTTCAACAGAGGGAAATGAGAACTAAAGTTTAAGAGAAGCTGTTTATTACATTATCAGAAGAAGCAAAAGCGTTTTGCAATAACTGTATCTATAACATACATTTTATTTGAAATCACCCCAATGTGTTACATACACGTAACAGATTTTATTCTAACCTATCATTTGATAGAGGAACTGTTTTGGATAGTAACTAAAATTGTAGTTAAAAGTGGATTTTGATCTTACGGAGGAAAATATATTCGGAATTGTCATCCATTTCGCTGAACTTCCTCATTAATGCATCAGTTTCTACCTCACAAATCATATGTCGGAGACCTCACCAGGTATCATTAAAACTATTGTACAAATGTAAATAAAATAATTTTGTGAACATCACACCCGTTAAATGTTGAAAAATCGTTGCAGTTTTCAAAGCTCATAAAACTAAGTAAACGAAAAGCCTGAAAAATACTCTAGAACACGTAAACGTTGATACGTTTGTTCTTTCTGGATATTAAAAATCAGAATTTTCTCTCAATTAATTTGGCTTTTAGAATATTTTATAATGAAGACGAATACTTTTTGGAGTCACAATACACATGAAATGCTAATTATAATCAACGTTTTCTTTGATATTGTAAATTCCATGCCACCACTATTTGACAGGCTATTCTAGAATTTAAACATTAATAAGAGGCCAATAATTTATGATATATTAATCATTTGTTTCAATGGTGGGGTAGTCTTCCAAAGGTACTTGATAATTGATCTTTGACAAAAATTTCGAAACAAATAAGTTTGAAAATTTTGCTGGTAAAAATCCACAAGGATTGTAGAATCGGGAACCAATTTCGATTTTGCCTTTCTGGTTATTTAAATGCATACACCTTGCTTAAATGGGCATGTGAAGATAGCACCTGAAATTTTAAAACTTCACTTTCTTGTAATCTAGTTTTCTTACGTTTTTGCCACTTTAAAATGATCCTCAAGATGAAATTTTTATTTAATTTCTTTAAGATTTTCGATATAGGATCTTTGAAGGTTGATGAGATCTAAAAGCCTTTAGAGCATTGACTGAGCATTTTAAAATTAAAAGTATTGTACACTGTGACGTAACTGCTGTAGACAGGAATTTGTCCTTTGGCGCTGGTCACTTGGTTGATAGATGCGCTCTCTATCTCGACATAAATTTCAGAAGCGCTATCAGGAACCAAGAAGGAACCTTCCCACCTCCCGCGAATTCCCCCGAAGCTCCTGCGCATATATAACGACGAACGTGCTCGCGAAACTGAGTTAATTATTCCTTGAGGTGTTAATGTGACGTACAGAGCTGCGTGCTGTTCTGCGAGCAATAGAGAAGATAGAAGAGAAGTCCTGTGTTCGACCGTTAGTGAGAGACCGAAAGAGAAAGAGTTCTGTGTTCGACAGCTAGCAAGCGACCGGAAAAGAGAATCGAACCCTGTGTTCGACACTCTAGTAAGTAAACGCGAGAGAGGGAGAGAAGAGGCCACTTCCCATGTGATTATTACGTTACTCTCAAGAAAAGAAGTCACAATACTTTATTATTTTATTCCAGGAACATTTTAAATAAAATGTAAACTTTGTAAAGAACTATATTCTAAGAATAATATGCACAAACTTACAAATTCTCATAATGTATGGCATTTCACAAGAAACCTTTTTTGATTTTTGAAAATTATTTTCTTGCAAATGTAGGTATTAAATAATTAATTTTATTCTATAATTTCGGTGAACAAATCCGTGATAAACTATCAACTAAATTGTTTGGAGTTTGTTGGAATTATCAATGAAGAATCTCAAAGTTTTAACCTATGTATAATCAGACTATACTTGAGGTATATATTTTTGGAGATGATAGTAGCTCGCACGAGGTAAGTCCTAGTTTGCTGCACAAGATGCTGAAGCGCTGCATATAAATTGGAATTAGCGTCCACTTGAACGTCTTAATGACTACAAGAAGACGCAGAAAGAGGGCGCAGGTCAACGTCATCTCACTTTAACGGGCTCAGAGCGCAATTTGTATAGCGCAGGTTAGGGGTGTAAGCAGAGAAGACTGTGTTCATTAACTTCTCTTGTACATATACCGTCTTAATGAGACATGCAACGCGGCCCAGCAAAGTCTTTGATTGGAATATCCGATATCTACTCCTGTTATATTATCATCTCATTTCGTAATTTCATTACTTCATGTTCTTGAAGTTGTTCTAAAACAAGGTCGGCTTTCCCGTACGTATACCAACATAAACTTAACAATAAGTTATGCCAGTAAACGTTTGAACACTTCAGGTGGATGCTAACGCTATATAGTACAATCAATTATTTATTAAATATTACGAAAAGGCATCTGATGTGTTACACTCATATGAGTTTATGTAGCCACTACAGTTTATTACTTTCTCTACTACGTATAGTAAGTAGGAGAAGTATTATATTCCACCCAAGATGCCGAGATTTCGCTGGAAATACATGTTTTTAGACCCCCTGAATCTAAAAAAAAAAGCATTTTTGGAAACAAGTCCATGTGTGTGTCTGTGTGTGTGTGTGTGTGTGTGTGTGTGTGTGCATAACTCAGAAACGAACAGTCGGATAAACACCAAACTTGGTATTTAGGTTCAGTATCTTCCAGAGATGCGACACGAAGGTTTTCAAGAAAATCCCCCCACCACAGAGTACCCTTTACATGGAAGATTTTTCGAAAATTTTAACTTTCTCATAAAAGGCTCTAACGATTTTGATTAAAATATCATACGTTTAAGATATTTTCATGACAAATAAAATGTATATCTTGAATTTCCTGGGAATGTCTCCAAAAGTTTTCTTCATTGTGAACGACTTTTGTATAACTGGTAAACCATAAGGATAGACAAAATTTTACTACACAAAAAATGTAGATCGCGTTGAAACACACAATTTATGTCATATACATTTTTTTATTGAGTGAACCATTTTTGAGATATTGCTTGTTATTCCCTTAAATTTTTCAATACTTATTTTCTCAAATGGGAATTCATTATTCATTTTTTTGTCTTGGATATGCAAAGAGTATTAATCTGTGGCAAAGGGAATGGTGCTGCACCTAGCAACCAGCTATTAAGAGATATGTATGTGCTTAAAGGATACTGTATTTCTATATTGCCCTTGTAAATATATATTCCCCTTACATCTACAAGAAAATTAGCAATAAGATAGAGTGTGGAAATGTTTATCTCGATTAACATGAAGTAGATGGAGAATAAGCGTTTGTAAAAATAGTTTGTACAAGAGTAGAGAAAGTCATGTGAGTGTAACACATTAGACTTTTTTATATCTGTTCCAGAAACTGTTCTTACAGAAGCTTGTTGAGAAATTGAAACCAATAACAAAGAATATATCGTAAATGCCTGAAGCCGCAAAGAAGTTATTTGAAATCTATTTTGTGTTTTAAACAGATCTATATGTTTGTGTACTAAGTTTTTGTCTTCTTCTTATAGTTTACCAGTTATACAAAATTGTGTAAAATTTATTTCGACTTTCATGTTCAAGTTCCATAAAACCTGTAGTTTCATACCTAGTTGACTGACTATGCAACGTGCTTTCAAAATATAATTATATCAGAAAGTAACGAAGATATTTTTGGAAATTTTGGAATGTAGATTAATATATTATAATTTTAAAGCGTATAACGGGCTGCCCTGATAAATAACATTTATTAGAATAACCGTGTATGAGTGTGTGTGTATGTGCGCGCGCATGTGTTACCTTAAAATAAAATATGAACCGATTGAACCGATTTCTATGGACTTAGTATATCAGGCATCAGCGAAGTGAATGCATATTTTTAATTTGTAATGGAACATGGATTGGAGATTCAAGGGTGCGGATCTAAATGACGAAAATAACGTCACCAAGATACACTATGTGATCAAAAGTATCCGGACACCCCACAAACATATGTTTTTTATCTTAGGTGCATTGTGCTGCTACCTACTGCCTGGTACTCGTTATATGCGACCTCAGTAGTCATTAGACATCGTGATATAGCAGAATGGGACGCTCCATGGAACTCACGGACTTCGAACGTGGTCAGGTGATTGGGTGTCACTTGTGTCAGAAGTCTGTACGCAAGATTTCCACACTCCTAAACATCCCTTTGTGATAGTGAAGTGTAAACGTGAAGGGACATGTACAGCACAAAAGCGTACAGGCCAACCTCGTCTGTTGACTGACAGAGACCCCAACATTTGAAGAGGGTAGTAAAGAGTAATAGGCAGACATCTATCCAGACCATCACACAGGAATTCCAAACTACATCACGATCCACTCCAAGTACCAAACAGTTAGGCGTGAGGTGAGAAACCTTGGATTCCATGGTCGAGCGGCTGCTCATAAGTCACAAATCACGCAGGAAAATGCCAAAAGACGCCTCGCTTGGTGTAAGGAACGTCAACATTACACGATTGAACAGTGTTAAAACGTTGTGTGGAGTGACGAATTACGGTACACAGTGTGGCGATCCGATGGCAGCGTGTGAATATGGCGAATGCCCGGTGAACGCTATCTGCCAGCGTGTGTAGTGCCAACAGTGAAATTCGGAGGTGGTGGTGTTATGCTGTGGTCGTGTTTTTCCTGGACGGGGCTTGTACCCCTTGTTGTTTTGCGTGGCACGATCACAGCGCAGACCTGCATTGATATTTTAAACACCTTCTTGCTTCCCACTGTTGAAGAGCAATTCGGGGATGACGATTGCATCTTTCAACAGGATCGAGCACCTGTTCATACTGCACGGGCTGTGGCGGAGTGGTGACATGACATTACCATGCCTATAATGCACTGGCCTGCACAGAGTCCTGACTTGAATCCTATAGAACACCTTTGCGAAGTTTTGGAACGCCGACTTCGTGACAGGCCTCCCCAACGTACATCGATACCTCTCCTCAGTTCCGCACTCGGTGAAGAATGGCCTGCCATTCCCCAAGAAACCTTCCAGCATCGGATTGAAAGTATCCTTGCGAGAGTGAACGCTGTCATCAAGGCTAAGGATGGGCCAACATCATATTGACTTCCAGCATTAGCGATGGAGAGCGCCACTAACTTGTACGTAATTTTCAGCCAGGTGTCCGGATACTTTTGATCACGTAGTGTATCTGAACCTCACCTAAAGGATTTATTTCCAGACGGCACATGAAATTGCTCATATAGGGGGTTCCAGTAAATAAAACAGCAAAGCTTGTAGCGTGGAGTGGGGTAGCTGAGGCAGATACAATTAAACTGACAGTTTGTTCTATGGTGGAAATTGTGGACTATCTGTTGAGTGGATTGTCGCCACGTTTCATTCTGCATTCAGCGAAAGGAAGCGGACTGATGTACGAGAAAATATGGCAACGGTGTGCTCTGACTCTACGTGATATTGTTTTTATTAAAGGTTTATTTAAGGTCGTTTTGACTACATGGTCCTATCACCACGTGTTATAATAGAAATGAATTATGATATACATACATAATATGTAACTATATACGTTAATTTGCAGTTCAAACATGGAATTAGGTAAACGTTTACAGTAAATAAGAGACTTTCGTATCCATTAGAGCTTCTAGAGCACATTGGGGAGATTGTAACTGCCGGCTTATTGTCTGCATCTACTGTACTGTGGACAATCTATAAGGATGTGCTGAATGGTTAGAGCAGAGGTAGTGAAAACGGGACTCGCGAGTCATTTTGCCTCGCAGGCGTCGTTCCCACTCTGCCACATTCCATTTGCTTTTCACATGATGCTGAGTGATGTAGTGCGTGGTGCATATTTGGTGAGTCACGGAAAGAAGGCGTTGTCAGCACCCTTGGGTTAGAGGAATGTTACTGAATGGTACAGTTTGGAGGTTGGTCTTTAGCAGATTACAGTGCGTTAGTTTGGAGTGCCAAATTCTAACCCGGGTGATAACTTGATCTCTTATTTTGAGAGTTTGGGAATGAAGAAGACGTTGTATGCAGCCTTGAGCGAGCTTAATGAAGTTTGCTTTTGATTGACGATTTCCATTTTAGCATGTACATGTGTTTAATGAAGCTGATGTTTTGGTGTGGAGAGGCAATCGATGAATTACTAACGGGATGTTTAGTTGCTTCTTTTGCAGCTTCATCTGCTGTTTTGTTACCTTTTTATCGGTCTTATTTATATTTTAACTTAACAATCGGATATCATGGATCAGTACTTGGTTTGGTTCGGAGTTTGGGTGGCAAGCAGTGAGGTGTAGTGGCTTTATGAATCGGTGAAAATGGTGTAGTGACTTTTAGTGGATGAACTAGTTATACATAGACTGGCTTTCTTAATTGTGAATGCTTCACAAGAGAAACGTTTAAAAAAGTGAGGTAAGCTGCAAAGCATTATCTAATTAGGATATACTATAGCGCATCCTCTTCCTTCTGTGGATGCCGATCCATCAGTGAAAATTTTCGTGGTAGAGTTATATTTTTCCAGTAAAGAACTGAACATTTGCTTGAGGATACAAGAAGGTGTTTGAGATTTCAAGTGAGATAAAAGTTTGGTATCAATTGGTGGACTTTGTATAGGCCAGTAGTGTGTGATGTAATCAATATAGCTGGGATAGATCAAAGGGATTTTAAAATCGATTTATTTCAGGTATTGGAGAAATCAAATGTAAAACGAGCTGCTGTGTCGTTCTGTTGGCATCCGGTAGGTTTGTGTAGTGGAAAGACATATCTATGCGTTTTATGGAATGGATGTGAGGTAATCTTTATAGCATACGTTAGGCTTAATAGTTTTCTGCGAATATTTAAAGGCGGTTCATATGCTTATATTTGGAGGCTTGAGATTGAACTGGTAAGAAATGCCCCGTGCCAGTCTTAGGGCGGTAGTCTTTATGGAGTCAAGGGTTTTTAGAGCTGAATTTTTTGCACAATTGCTCCATAATCCATTAGGTATCTAATGAGAGCCTTGTAGGTTTTAAGAAGGCTGAATAAGTCAGAATCCCAAATTTTTGCGGCAATGCTTTGAGAATGTTGAGTCGTTTTGAACAAGCTTCTTTTAAGGATTTAACATGACGGCTCTATGAATGTTTATGGACGAAAATAACACCCAGAATCTTTGTGGTTGAAACTACTCGAATTTCTCTTCATTAAGACACGGTTCATGGTCGTGCTCAAGAAGTATTTTTCTTGTAATGGTGATGCATTTCGTTTTACTGCTGGAGTATTTAAAATCAATAGTAGACGACCATCATTGGAGATTGTCTAAGGATGACTGAAGTATTTTTTGAGTGGTAGCTATTCTTCTGCCCTGAAAGAAAGTGGTAAGGTCGTTAGCATACAGGCATGACATAATAGTGGGTGAAGAGATAACACAATATTATTTATGGTTACGAGGAAATGAGTCACACTGATAACTGATCCCTGAGGAACACATTTTCTATTTTGATTTATTTGGAGAGTATGCCGTTGGCTTTTACACTGATACTGCAGTTATGAAGAAAGTTTTAAGTAAATTCTATCATTCTTTCTCTGATATTGAAGCCCAAAAGTGTCCTAATAATATTGCGGTTTCTATGGCATGTCATATGCTTTCTCTAGGTCTAAATTTATCATAGAGAGATGCTGTGATTTTGAGAAGGCATTTAGGATTTATATTCTGAGAGTAATCAGGGTGTCGGTGAAGAAGTCCTGTTGATCTAAAATGCGGTTTAATCTTCTGGTAATAATGTTTCCATTAGTTTGCACATAGTGTTTGTGAGAGCAAAAGGTCTGAAGTTTTGTGGAAAGTAATCATCCTTGTTGGAATTTGGTATCTGGACAAATAATGCCAGCTGCCACTGGTTAGGGAATGTTTTATTTGTCCATAGAAAGTTATATGCTTAATTAAGATATGTAAGTCCTTCTAAAGGAAGTTGCTTTAGCAGTATAGTATGTTGTCAGTTCCATAACTTTTGGATGTACACCGATGCAGTTCGTTCGTTAGTTCGTGAATAGATAATTCTTCATTGTAGCTATCTTCACAGTCCACAATTAGTGCACCTAACCCTGGTTCTGGTTTAGGTATTTTGTATTGATAAAACCTGTCGAAGTTAGACTTGCTTTATGCTGGCGAAGGTGTTCGCAAAAACGTATGCGATGTTAGTGGAAGAATTAGCGGTTTTATTTTCTTCAGCATTCCAAAGACTACTTATATGAGGAGATCTGTATACACCACTTGTTTTTTAATTTCTATCCCAAATAATAGAGAAGATAGACTATGGCTTATAAAGAACATAAAAGGATAAACCAGCTCAGCGTTTTTGCTGTCCTTTACGACTCTGCACGCTTTTGATCAAAGCTTTAGAAAATTAGATTAAATCTCTAAGGATGGGCGTGTCTTGTATTTGTAGAACGCTCTCTTCTTGTTCTTAAGAGCAATTTTATAAGATTCGTTCCACGATTGTACACATCTGTTAGTGCTAGATGTAGTGGTTTGGGGTACGCTAGCATCTGCAGCCGTAAAAATTAATGTTGTAATTTCAGCAATAATAATATCGGTTTCATTGGCAGAACGAGTAGTGTGTGGAGGAATTCTTTGGGTTCCTTCTCTAATAGGGTTTTGATACAGTTGTCAATTGGCTTTAAGAAATTTCCACTTGCTATTGAAAGTGTATGGGGTTATGGAATTATTTAAAGCAATGGCTATTGGTGAGTGGTCACTGCACAACAAGCATGAGTAAACGGACCCATTGAGCAGTTCATAAACTTCAGGTGTGCAAATGGTTAAATCGATACTACTTGATGTTCCATGAGCTAAGTCATAGCGGTTTGGGTCTCTTGAATTGAGCATAATTAAGTCAAAGTCTTCTAGTAATTGTTCTATAATTTTTCCTCTTCTGCCAGTATAACGACATCACCATAGATTTAATACAATGGCTATTGCTTCTAGGTCTGTATTAAAGGAATTTCTCTGTGATTAAAGTTATGTTTTACATGTATTGCCACTCCTTCACTAGCATGGAGGGCGGTTATGCAGTTTTATACCATGCCTTAAATTGTTTTAGGTTGGAGACAAAACCGTTGCTAAAGTTTGTTTCTTGGAGGAAAATAATATTAGGTAGGTGGAGGTTTATTAGTAGTTGTAAATATTCGAATTGTGGTCGAAAGCCATTAGTATTCCATTGAATTATTGTTGACATTTAGAAGAATAAAAGTCTAAGAAGCTTTATGTGTACTATTGTATGAGATAGGAAGGATCATCGTTTGAAGAGACAGATGTGGAGATGTCCTGGGCCATGTTTGCAGCTTTGAGTAGCGTTTGAACAATGCACGTGCTTCTGTTTTTTATGTCGTTGGGAAAGTGAGAATGCAGTTTTGAAGCGCGTGAGCTAAGCATTCTAGGTCGCCTGCGTAGTCAGATGTAACTGTGGTTATATCAGCAACCTCTAGGGTGTTCTCGATGAAACTTATAAGTTACAAATAATTCATTGGGAAGGAGCTTGGTTCGGTTTCCATTACCTGTTTTATTGGTTGAAGAATTACATCTAATGTTGAGGCTTATGTGTTCCTTTTAGGTTTCTTGGTAGGTCGATTAAGTTTAGATTTAGAAACTTGTTTATTTACAATGGGTTCAATGAAAGGATGCTTTCCTCATCAACCCTGGCAGTTTCAGTGCTGGTTACTGAAATCGGTATTTTAGATCTGTGGGGTGGGTGTCCATATGAACAGAACTTTTAGAACTCTCTGTCTGTAGGAAAAGCAGAGTCTGTGGTTGTGTTAGAGAGTTTTGAGGAAATTTGATTCGATCCTCTCTGTACACAGGATTTCCGTCTGGAGTACACCGGGAGGTATTTTCCCTTACAGGCAATGGACGTGTTCTATTCGCCCATAAGTTTAGACTTTGATATTGTCTTGTTAAGGATGGGAAATACAGAAGAGTCTAGATTTCCACCAGTGATGCTATGGGAATGATTAGAAGATGTACTTTCAGGTGTTTAATCGGTGCTAGGACAATACTTTGCTAAATGTCGATCGCTTTTACAAAGAAACAAGAGGGAAGGTCATACGGTAGGCATATGAAGTAATTAGTCCTGTGATGTAAAATTTGAAGAGTTTCCGGGAGTTCTCAAAGTCTTCATTGTGGATGTACATTTGTCTTCAAAAGCTTAAGATGTGAAAGAATCCTGGGATTGATAAACCTGCTCTGATTGATGATATCTTTGACATTATCCTTATGTCTATTTTATTTAGTTCGTCTTGTATTGTGCGATTAGGAATAACCGGACATACATTGCACAGAATTATTACTTTCTCTACTACGTATAGTAAGTAGGGGAAGTATTGTATTCCACCCAAAATTTCGATACCGAGATTTCACCGGAAATACATGTTTTGAGACTCACTGAATCCAAAAAAAGCATTTTTGGAAACATGTCCGTGTGTGTGTCTGTCTGTGTGTCTGTCTGTGTGTCTGTGTGTCTGTCTGTGTGTCTGTCTGTGTGTCTGTGTGTCTGTGAACAGCATAACTCAAAAACGAAGAGTCGGATAAACACCAAACTTGGTATTTAGGTTCAGTATCTTCCAGAGATGCGACACGAAGGTTTTCAAGAAAATCCCCCCACCCCAGACTACCCTTTACATGGAACATTTTTCGAAAATTTTAATTTTTTCAAAAACGGCTCTAACGATTTTGATTAAAATATCATATGTTTAAGATATTGTCATGATAATTAAAATGTATATCTCGAATTTTCTGGGAATGTCTCCAAAAGTATTCTTCATTATGAACGACTTTTTCATAACTGGTAAACCATAAGAGATAGACAAAATTTTACTGCACAAAAATGTAGATCGCGTTAAAATACACAATTTATGTCATATACATTTCTTTTGTTGAGTGAACCGTTTGCGAGATATTGCTTGTTATTCCCTTAAATTTTCCAATACTTATACTTTTTCTCAAATTCGTTATTCATTTTTTTATGTCCTGGACATGCAAAGAGAATGGAATGCGCCACATAGCAACCAGCGTTAAAATATTTGACTATCGCTTAAAACCTACCATATTCCCCTTGCATCTACAAGAAACTTATCAATAAGATTGACATCTCGATATCTCCATTAACATGAAACATATGGAGAATAAGCGTTTGTAAAAATAGATTGTACAAGAGTAGAGAAAGTCATGTGAGTGTAACACATCAGAATTTTTTTTGTATTTTGTGAGTAGGGTTTGATTTCCAAGGAAACATTGTTGACAAGAATTTTTTGGAGTGCTTTGTGGTGATTTCCTCGGCATATTTCTCACTGAATAAGAAAACGCAGATTCTTCTGTTCTGTATAAGGGAAACATAGCGTATATTAATAGGGCTAGTGAGTTTACCTAGTGCAAGTATGTAGTTTTTACTTTCTCTACTACGTATAGTAAGTAGGAGAAGTATTGCATTCCACCCAAAAATTCGATACCGAGATTTCACCGGAAATACATGTTTTGAGACCTCCTGAATCCAAAAAAAGCATTTTTGGAAACATGTCCGTGTGTGTGTCTGTGTGTGTGTGTCTGTGTGTCTGTGAACAGCATAACGGAAAAACGAACAAGCGGAGAAACACCAAACGTGGTATTTAGGTTCAGTATCTTCCAGAGATGCGACACGAAGGTTTTCAAGAAAATCCCCCCACCCCAGACTACCCTTTACATGGAACATTTTTCGAAAATTTTAATTTCCTCAAAAATGGCCCTAACGATTTTGATGAAAATATCATATGTTTAAGATAATGTCATGAGAAATGAAATGTATATCTCGAATTTTCTGGGAATGTCTCCAAAAGTATTCTTCATTGTGAACAACTTTTGCATAACTGGTAAACCATAAGAGATAGACAAAATTTTACTACACAAAAAATTTAGATCGCATTGAAATACACAACTTATGTCATATACATTTCTTTTGTTGAGTGAACCGTTTTCGAGATATTGCTTGTTATTTCCTTAAGTTTTCCAATACTTATACTTTTTCTCAAATTCGTTATTCATTTTTTTATGTCCTGGACATGCAAAGAGAATGGAATGCACCCCATAGCAACCAGCGTTAAAATATTTGACTATCGCTTAAAAGCAACCATATTCTCTTGCATCTACAAGAAAATTACCAATAAGTTTGACATCTCGATATCTCGATTAACATGAAGCATATGGAGAATCGGCGTTTGTAAAAATAGATTGTACAAGAGTAGAGAAAGTCATGTGAGTGTGACACATCAGATTTTTTTGTCTTGGATATGCAAAGAGTATTAGTCTGTGGCAAAGGGAATGGTGCTGCACCTAGCAACCAGCTATTTAGAGATATGTATGTGCTTAAAGGATACTGTATTTCTATATTGCCCTTGTAAATATATATTCCCCTTACATCTACAAGAAAATTAGCAATAAGATAGAGTGTGGAAATGTTTATCTCGATTAACATGAAGTAGATGGAGAATAAGCGTTTGTAAAAATGGTTTGTACAAGAGTAGAGAAAGTCATGTGAGTGTTTTTTTATATCTGTTCCAGAAACTGTTCTTACAGAAGCTTGTTGTGAAATTGAAACCAATAACAAAGAATATATCGTAAATGCCTGATGCCGCAAAGAAGTTATTTGAAATCTATTTTGTGTTTTAAACAGATCTATATGTTTGTGTACTAAGTTTTTGTCTTCTTCTTATAGTTTACCAGTTATACAAATTTGTGTAAAATTTATTCCGACTTTCATGATCAAGTTCCATAAAACCTGTAGTTTCATACCTAGTTGACTGACTATGCAACGTGCTTTCAAAACATAATTATATCAGAAAGTATCGAAGATATGTTTGGAAATTTTGGAATGTAGATTAATATATTATAGTTTTAAAGCGTATAACGGGCTGCCCTGATAAATAATATTTATTAGAATAACCGTGTATGAGTGTGTGTGTATGTGCGCGCGCATGTGTTACCTTAGAATAAAATATGAACCGATTGAACCGATTTCTATGGACTTAGTATATCAGGCATCAGCGAAGTGAATGCATATTTTTAATTTGTAATGGAACATGGATTGGAGATTCAATGGTGCGGGACTAAATGACGAAAATGACGTCACCGAGATACACTATGTGATCAAAAGTATCCGGACACCCCACAAACATATGTTTTTTATCTTAGGTGCATTGTGCTGCCACCTACTGCCTGGTACTCGTTATATTCGACCTCAGTAGTCATTAGACATCGTGATATAGCAGAATGGGACGCTCCATGGAACTCACGGACTTCGAACGTGGTCAGGTGATTGGGTGTCACTTGTGTCAGAAGTCTGTACGCAAGATTTCCACACTCCTAAACATCCACATGGAGAGGGTCGTAAAAAGTAATAGGTAGACATCTATACAGACCATCACACAGGAATATACAAACTACATCACGATCCACTCCAAGTACTAGACAGTTAGGCGTGAGATGAGAAACCTTGGATTCCATGGTCGAGCGGCTGCTCATAAGCCACAAATCACGCAGGAAAATGCCAAAGACGCCTCGCTTGGTGTAAGGAGCGTCAACATTACACGATTGAACAGTGCTAAAACATTGTGTGGAGTGACGAATTACGGTACACAGTGTGGCGATCCGATGGCAGGGTGTGAATATGGCGAATGCCCGGTGAACGCCATCTGCCAGCGTGTGTAGTGCCAACAGTGAAATTCGGAGGTGGTGGTGTTATGCTGTGGTCGTGTTTTTCCTGGACGGGGCTTGTACCCCTTGTTGTTTTGCGTGGCACGATCACAGCGCAGACCTGCATTGATATTTTAAACACCTTCTTGCTTCCCACTGTTGAAGAGCATTTCGGGGATGACGATTGCATCTTTCAACAGGATCGAGCACCTGTTCATACTGCACGGGCTGTGGCGGAGTGGTGACATGACATTACCATGCCTATAATGGACTGGCCTGCACAGAGTCCTGACTTGAATCCAATAGAACAAATTTGCGAAGTTTTGGAACTCCGACTTCGTGCCAGGCCTCCCCGACGTACATCGATACCTCTCCTCAGTTCCGCACTCGGTGAAGAATGGCCTGCCATTCCCCAAGAAATCTTCCAGCATCCGATTGAAAGTATCCTTGCGAGAGTGAACGTTGTCATCAAGGCTAAGGATGGGCCAACATCATATTGACTTCCAGCATTAGCGATGGAGGGCGCCACTAACTTGTAAGTAATTTTCAGCCAGGTGTCCGAATACTTTTGATCACGTAGTGTATCTGAACCTCACCTAAAGGATTTATTTCCAGACGGCACATGAAATTGCTCATATAGGGGGTTCCAGTAAATAAAACAGCAAAGCTTGTAGCGTGGAGTGGGGTAGCTGAGGCAGATACAATTAAACTGACAGTTTGTTCTATGGTGGAAATTGTGGACTATCTGTTGAGTGGATTGTCGCCACGTTTCATTCTGCATTCAGCGAAAGGAAGCGGACTGATGTACGAGAAAATATGGCAACGGTGTGCTCTGACTCTACGTGATATTATTTTTATTAAAGGTTTATTTAAGGTCGTTTGGACTACATGGTCCTATCACCACGTGTTATAATAGAAATGAATTATGATATACATACATAATATGTAACTATATACATTAATTTACAGTTCAAACATTGAATTAGGTAAACGTTTACAGTAAATCAGAGACTTTCCTATCCATTAGAGCTTCTTGAGCACATTGGGGAGATTGTAACTGCCGGTTTATTGTCTGCATCCACTGTACTGTGGACAATCTATAAGGATGTGCTGAATGGTTAGAGCAGAGGTGGCGAAAACGGGACTCGCGAGTCATTTTGCCTCGCAGGCGTCGTTCCCACTCTGCCACATTCCCTTTGCTTTTCAAATGCTGCTGAGTGATGTAGTGCGTGTTGCATATTTGGTGACTCACGGAAGGAAGGCGTTGTCAGCACCCTTGGGTTAGAGGAATGTTACTGAATGGTACAGTTTGGAGGTTGGTCTTTAGCAGATTACAGTGCGTTAGTTTGGAGTGCCAAATTCTAACCCGGGTGATAACTTGATCTCTTATTTTGAGAGTTTGGGAATGAAGAAGAGGTTGTGTGCAGCCTTGAGCGAGCTTAATGAAGTTTGCTTTTGATTGATGATTTCCATTTTAGCATGTACATGGGTTTAATGAAGCTGATGTTTTGGTGTGGAGAGGCAATCGATGAATACTGACGGGATGTTTAGTTGCTTCTTTTGCAGCTTCATCTGCTGTTTCGTTACCTTTTTATCGGTCTTGTTTATATTTTAACTTAACAATCGAATATCATGGATCAGTACTTGGTTTGGTTCGGAGTTTGGGTGGCAAGCAGTGAGGTGTAGTGGCTTTATGAATCGGTGAAAATGGTGTAGTGACTTTTAGTGGATGAACTAGTTATACATAGACTGGCTTTCTTAATTGTGAATGCTTCACAAGAGAAAAGTTTAAAAAAGTGAGGTAAGCTGCAAAGCATTATCTAATTAGGATATACTATAGCGCATCCTCTTCCTTCTGTGGATGCCGATCCATCAGTGAAAATTTTCGTGGTAGAGTTATATTTTTCCAGTAAAGAACTGAACATTTGCTTGAGGATACAAGAAGGTGTTTGAGATTTCAAGTGAGATGAAAGTTTGGTATCAATTGGTGGACTTTGTATAGGCCAGTAGTGTGTGATGTAATCAATATAGCTGGGATAGATCAAAGGGATTTTAAAATCGATTTATTTCAGGTATTGGAGAAATCAAATGTAAAACGAGCTGCTGTGTCGTTCTGTTGGCATCCGGTAGGTTTGTGTAGTGGAAAGACATATCTATGCGTTTTATGGAATGGATGTGAGGTAATCTTTATAGCATACGTTAGGCTTAATAGTTTTCTGCGAATATTTAAAGGCGGTTCATATGCTTATATTTGGAGGCTTGAGATTGAACTGGTAAGAAATGCCCCGTGCCAGTCTTAGGGCGGTAGTCTTTATGGAGTCAAGGGTTTTTAGAGCTGAATTTTTTGCACAATTGCTCCATAATCCATTAGGTATCTAATGAGAGCCTTGTAGGTTTTAAGAAGGCTGAATAAGTCAGAATCCCAAATTTTTGCGGCAATACTTTGAGAATGTTGAGTCGTTTTGAACAAGCTTCTTTTAAGGATTTAACATGAGGGCTCTATGAATGTTTATGGACGAAAATAACACCCAGAATCTTTGTGGTTGAAACTACTCGAATTTCTCTTCTTTAAGACACGGTTCATGGTCGTGCTCAAGAAGTATTTTTCTTGTAATGGTGATGCATTTCGTTTTACTGCTGGAGTATTTAAAATCAATAGTAGACGACCATCATTGGAGATTGTCTAAGGATGACTGAAGTATTTTTTGAGTGGTAGCTATTCTTCTGCCCTGAAAGAAAGTGGTAAGGTCGTTAGCATAAAGGCATGACATAATGGTGGGTGAAGAGATAACACAATATTATTTATGGTTACGAGGAAAAGAGTCACACTGATAACTGATCCCTGAGGAACACATTTTCTATTTTGATTTATTTGGAGAGTATGCCGTTGGCTTTAACACTGATACTGCAGTTATGAAGAAAGTTTTAAATAAATTCTATCATTCTTTCTCTGATATTGAAGCCCAAAGTGTCCTAATAATGTGCGGTTTCTATGGCATGTCATATGCTTTTTCTAGGTCTAAATTTATCATAGAGAGATGCTGTGATTTTGAGAAGGCATTTAGGATTTATATTTTGAGAGTAATCAGGGTGTCGGTGAAGAAGTCCTGTTGATCTAAAATGCGGTTTAATCTTCTGGTAATAATGCTTCCATTAGTTTGCACATAGTGTTTGTGAGAGCAAAAGGTCTGAAGTTTTGTGGAAAGTAATCATCCTTGTTGGAATTTGGTATCTGGACAAATATTGCTAGCTGCCACTGGTTAGAGAATGTTTTATTTGTCCATAGAAAGTTATATGCTTAATTAAGATATGTAAGTCCTTCTAAAGGAAGTTGCTTTAGCAGTATAGTATGTTGTCAGTTCCATAACTTTTGGATGTACACCGATGCAGTTCGTTCGTTAGTTCGTGAATAGATAATTCTTCATTGTAGCTATCTTCACAGTCCACAATTAGTGCACCTAACCCTGGTTCTGGTTTAGGTATTTTGTATTGATAAAACTTGTCGAAGTTAGACTTGCTTTATGCTGGCGAAGGTGTTCGCAAAAACGTATGCGATGTTAGTGGAAGAATTAGCGGTTTTATTTTCTTCAGCATTCCAAAGACTACTTATATGAGGAGATCTGTATACACCACTTGTTTTTTAATTTCTATCCCAAATAATAGAGAAGATAGACTATGGCTTATAAAGAACATAAAAGGATAAACCAGCTCAGCGTTTTTGCTGTCCTTTATGACTCTGCACGCTTTTGATCAAAGCTTTAGAAAATTAGATTAAATCTCTAAGGATGGGCGTGTCTTGTATTTGTAGAACGCTCTCTTCTTGTTCTTAAGAGCAATTTTATAAGATTCGTTCCACGATTGTACACATCTGTTAGTGCTAGATGTAGTGGTTTGGGGTACGCTAGCATCTGCAGCCGTAAAAATTAATGTTGTAATTTCAGCAATAATAATATCGGTTTCATTGGCAGAACGAGTAGTGTGTGGAGGAATTCTTTGGGTGCCTTCTCTAATAGGGTTTTGATACAGTTGTCAATTGGCTTTAAGAAATTTCCACTTGCTATTGAAAGTGTATGGGGTTATGGAATTATTTAAAGCAATGGCTATTGGTGAGTGGTCACTGCACAACAAGCATGAGTAAACGGACCCATTGAGCAGTTCATAAACTTCAGGTGTGCAAATGGTTAAATCGATACTACTTGATGTTCCATGAGCTAAGTCATAGCGGTTTGGGTCTCTTGAATTGAGCATAATTAAGTCAAAGTCTTCTAGTAATTGTTCTATAATTTTTCCTCTTCTGCCAGTATAACGACATCACCATAGATTTAATACAATGGCTATTGCTTCTAGGTCTGTATTAAAGGAATTTCTCTGTGATTAAAGTTATGTTTTACATGTATTGCCACTCCTTCACTAGCATGGAGGGCGGTTATGCAGTTTTATACCATGCCTTAAATTGTTTTAGGTTGGAGACAAAACCGTTGCTAAAGTTTGTTTCTTGGAGGAAAATAATATTAGGTAGGTGGAGGTTTATTAGTAGTTGTAAATATTCGAATTGTGGTCGAAAGCCATTAGTATTCCATTGAATTATTGTTGACATTTAGAAGAATAAAAGTCTAAGAAGCTTTATGTGTACTATTGTATGAGATAGGAAGGATCATCGTTTGAAGAGACAGATGTGGAGATGTCCTGGGCCATGTTTGCAGCTTTGAGTAGCGTTTGAACAATGCACGTGCTTCTGTTTTTTATGTCGTTGGGAAAGTGAGAATGCAGTTTTGAAGCGCGTGAGCTAAGCATTCTAGGTCGCCTGCGTAGTCAGATGTAACTGTGGTTATATCAGCAACCTCTAGGGTGTTCTCGATGAAACTTATAAGTTACAAATAATTCATTGGGAAGGAGCTTGGTTCGGTTTCCATTACCTGTTTTATTGGTTGAAGAATTACATCTAATGTTGAGGCTTATGTGTTCCTTTTAGGTTTCTTGGTAGGTCGATTAAGTTTAGATTTAGAAACTTGTTTATTTACAATGGGTTCAATGAAAGGATGCTTTCCTCATCAACCCTGGCAGTTTCAGTGCTGGTTACTGAAATCGGTATTTTAGATCTGTGGGGTGGGTGTCCATATGAACAGAACTTTTAGAACTCTCTGTCTGTAGGAAAAGCAGAGTCTGTGGTTGTGTTAGAGAGTTTTGAGGAAATTTGATTCGATCCTCTCTGTACACAGGATTTCCGTCTGGAGTACACCGGGAGGTATTTTCCCTTACAGGCAATGGACGTGTTCTATTCGCCCATAAGTTTAGACTTTGATATTGTCTTGTTAAGGATGGGAAATACAGAAGAGTCTAGATTTCCACCAGTGATGCTATGGGAATGATTAGAAGATGTACTTTCAGGTGTTTAATCGGTGCTAGGACAATACTTTGCTAAATGTCGATCGCTTTTACAAAGAAACAAGAGGGAAGGTCATACGGTAGGCATATGAAGTAATTAGTCCTGTGATGTAAAATTTGAAGAGTTTCCGGGAGTTCTCAAAGTCTTCATTGTGGATGTACATTTGTCTTCAAAAGCTTAAGATGTGAAAGAATCCTGGGATTGATAAACCTGCTCTGATTGATGATATCTTTGACATTATCCTTATGTCTATTTTATTTAGTTCGTCTTGTATTGTGCGATTAGGAATAACCGGACATACATTGCACAGAATTATTTTTTTGTATTTTGTGAGTAGGGTTTGATTTCCAAGGAAACAATGTTGACAAGAATTTTTTGGAGTGCTTTGTGGTGATTTCCTTGGCATATTTCTCACTGAATAAGAAAACGCAGATTCTGCTGTTCTGTATACGGGAAGCATAGCGTATATTAATTGGGCTAGTGAGTTTACCTAGTGCAAGTATGTAGTTTTTACTTTCTATACTACGTATAGTAAGTAGGAGAAGTATTATATTCCATCCAAAAATTCGATTCCGAGATTTCACCGGAAATACATGTTTTGAAACCCTCTGAATCCAAAAAAAGCATTTTTGGAAACATGTCCGT
Organism: Deroplatys truncata; assembly: GCA_030765065.1. NCBI lineage: Eukaryota > Metazoa > Arthropoda > Insecta > Mantodea > Mantidae > Deroplatys > Deroplatys truncata. Next base: position 53,022,717 of record CM060982.1, read on the forward strand.
GTTTGTATGTGTGTCTGTCTGTCTGTGAACAGCATAACTCAGAAACGAACAGTCGGATAAACACCAAAGTTGGTATTTAGGTTCAGTATCTTCCAAAGATGCGACACGAAGGTTTTCAAGAAAATCCCTCCCACCCCAGATTACCCTTTACATGGAATATTTTTCGAAAATTTTAATTTTCTCAAAAATGGCTCTAACGATTTTGATTAAAATATCATATGTATGAGATATTTTCATGACAAATATAATGTATATCTTGAATTTTCGGGAATGTCTCCAAAAGTATTCTTCATTGTGAACGACTTTTGGTAAACTGGTAAACCATGAGAGATAGACACATTTTACTATACAAAAGAGTAGGTCGCGTTAAAATACACAATTTATGTCATATACATTTTTGTTGTTGAGTGAGATATTGCTTTTTATTCCCTTAAATTTTTCAATACTTATTTTCTCAAATGGGAATTCGTTATTCATTTTTTTGTCTTGAATATGCAAAGAGTATTAATCTGTGGCAAAGGGAATGATGCTGCACCTAGCAACCAGCTATTAAGAGATATGTATGTGCTTAAAGGCTACTGTATTTCTATATTGCCTTTGTAAATATATATTCCCCTTACATCTACAAGAAAATTAGCAATAAGATAGAGTGTGCAAATGTTTATCTCGATTAACATGAAGTAGATGGAGAATAAGCGTTTGTAAAAATAGTTTGTACAAGAGTAGAGAAAGTCATGTGAGTGTAACACATCTGATTTTTTATGCTAATCCCCTCATGGGATTCAATAACAATTGCCTGTTCTTTTGTATGGTTTGTTATTGTTACATTTGAGTAGCTTGGTTTTGTTGGAGGCACAAATTCATTAATGGGAGATTTCCTTATTTCGTTTTGGCTGCTGCGTGTTTGGCTATTGGGAGTAATGTATTCACATTTTGTGGTATCATTTTTCCGTTATTGTCAGAGTGATTAGTATTAATAACCTTTTTGCGATTAGTATTGGCTACATTTTGATTTGAGAGTCAATATTAGCTGTGTTTTCTTTCGTTCGGTTGGTAACATGTCGTTGATACGTAAATGTTAATTGCAAAGTATGTAGCTATTAACTAAAGGAAGAACTTTTTGGAGGAACGTAATCTAAAGTGATCAGAGCTTCTCTCTCACTGTCATAATTCCACTTCCTATTATAACTGTGAGATCTAAATAAGAAGGTTTATTGTCCTTTTTAATCAGAATTTTCCATTCACTTCACCAGACTATAACTATGAAACGTTGAAAACTGATGCTTTTTCATGAAGATGATGTTGAGTTTCTCAGAATCTGGAGTTTTGTTCCATGTTGTAGTCTGTTGTTCCCTGTGTTGAAACTCGTAACTTTCGAAGTGATTAAATGGTAGCGAACTTCTGAGAGAATTTACGTTAAAATTTTGTTGTTGCAATCCAGTGGTAAAATGAAAGACATCAAGTCCTCATTTTAACCAAATGTCTCGTTCCGCAGTGTATCAACATAAGATGGAAGATGTGAGCGATGTCTACAGATTTTTATCAGAGAATGAAGTGGATTTTAGTAAGCGTCGGTTGGTAAGAACTTCTTTCTTTTGAAAGTGTATAGTTTCTCCCGTGAGTTTTAAGCCAGTGCTTTATTTTGCCATTAAACTGTACAAAATTAATAGGCAAACTCAACATAAAATTCATTATAGACTTATTAGATCGTCAGAAAGAAATAAGTAACGGACAACAATAGAAATATTAAAATATTCATTAAGATTGTAAAATTAATTGTTTATTGGCCCTCTTCTTTTGTTTTTAAATGGTTTGTCATTTAAATTAATTGGTCGGTTCTTAATAATTTAATTGGTTGACTTTGCAAATTGTCAACTTTCTTAAAGTAAACATTATATTTGTTTTAAAATAATTAATTTTTAAGCCACTGACTGAACCATATATATTAATTTCATTATTTCATTAATATAGTTACTATGATTATTATAAAAGAGGATTCATTTATCAGCATATTGTATTGCGGTTACAGACAATATGATTACAGGCCCTTTACAATTATTAAGCATTAAAAATCTGAGGGGCGCCGGGGTATCTCAGAGGTTTTGTTTCTGGCTCTGGTTCTCAGGGTCCGGTGTTCGATTCCCGGCTCTGGGATGGCGATTTTCCCTAGCCACGCCTTCATCTCTGACTTACTTATGTGAGGTATCCCCAAGGTCCAATGTGGTTTGGAGTCCACGGTGAAAGCTGTAGGTCCTCTCATTCCACCGCCATCCTCATCACCATAGCATCGGAGGTAACGGATTCCACCCTGTGGGTGATTCACCTCAGAAATGGGTCCTGTCATCGCTTGGTGGAGTGATGTAACCCCTGAAGGTCACAGCTCATACATAGGATGCATTAGAGAAGACGACGACATTAAAAATATGTTTTTGGTCGACCACATGCTAATGTGGTACGTTAATTACATGTGACGTAATGGCATCCATTATACTTCGACTCATAATCTTACTAGGCGCTGCGCGCAGCTCTCCCATATATTTTAACACTCTCAAAGAGGTAGCCCACTGGGATCCATTCCCCAGATAAACAATAAAATATGTGTATTTAAAATAAAACAAATTCTCTTCATTGGAATTTTAATATTCAAATAAACTGTGTTCATTTACTTTTTTCAATATTGTTCAACATACGTTACCTGCAAAATATCATTAATACGGCCCGGACTCAATAGTACTGCCATCTGTTGCATTACTCGTAATGCTTAAGGTGGTGCCATTCGGTCAGCATTTAATTACACAGAACTAATAAGGTAAGATCGTTTTGTGAAATCTCAAGTGTAGTTAACTGAAAAGTCATGCGCAATTTGACTGTAATGGTAATTAAGACGCTAGTATGAAAATTATGAAACTCGCGTCTTAAGTACTTCCATTATAAGCCTGCTGCATAATATACTATTATTCTGTATATGATTAATAAAATTGGTTACTTACTGAATCTACTGATCAAAATAATCAATACGAATGCTTATACAGGCACATTTTTCTTTAGAAGGTAATATTGAAGTATTTCAGCACTGAATTTTATATAGTTTTCGTGTAAATAATACGTACTTACTAGTATTTGTGTCATAAGTTTATACCACACACACACACTCATTTGTTTATCTTTCAAAATGTGCATAAAAAAGGCACTTAACACGTTTTAGAACGTATTACAGCATTTAAGTTTAATGTTTTAAATACAAAGAAAATACATTTTAAAACATTTTTATGAAGAAACTAAACAAAATAGGAAACAAAGATGTAAATCTTCAGATTTGTTTCTCTCAGAGTGCCACTTTTACTACTTCTCTACTACGTACTTACAATAAGTAGAGGAAGTATTGTGTCCCATCCCAAAGTTTTCAACGGAAATATATTTTTAGGTCCCCTGAACCCAAGAAAAGACATTTTTAGAAAAATATCAGTGTGTGTGCGTGTGTATGTGTGAACAACATAACTCAGAAATGAAAAGTCGGATAAATATCAAACTTGGTATTTAAGATCATTAATCTCTAAAGGTAGGCGGCACCGTGCCGAGTGGTGCTCGCCTCTCACCAAGACGGCCCAGGAAACAGCATGTGGGAGTTGTGATGGACATAGCGGCGTATGAGCTGGTTTTCCCCGGATTATCCGGTTTCCGTCACCATTTATTCCACCAATTGCTCCATCACCTTTTCTTTCATTCATCTCATGGACATTTCATATCATCTTCCTCGCCCTCATACCAGCTTCGAGCTGATCACCCATTCTGGCAGTTCTCTCTGATACATGGTCTTGCTCACCGACAGGCATCTGACCCCAGGCATCTCCTCTTTACGTGGAAAAAAGTGATATTTTTAATGTTCTCAAAAAAGTCTAACGATTTTGATTACAATACCAAATATTTAACATATTTACATAACAAATAAAATGTATATATTTGAATTTTTTGGGAAAGCCTGGGAAGGTCTCTTCATTCGGAAACAGTTTTGCATAATTTTATATAACGGGTAGATCGTAAGAGATAGACAAAAGTTGCTGCAGAAAAATGTAGATTTCTTTAAAACACACAATTTATTTTAAATAGCTTCTGTTGTGGCATCACCCATTCCCAAGATATTCGTTATTATTAGTTTGAATTTTCAGAACATTTGACATTATTTAAAGTGCCGTTGCTCTGAGATGTTTCTCAGGATATCATAGAAAGAGTATAAGATTTTACGACCGCCATAATATAGCGACACATTTTAAAACAGTTGGCTATCGCGTCTCCCGTATCCTCTTTGTGCCTACAACTAAATGTATAATTAAATCATTTCTGCAAACGTTTATATCGGTTAACCTAAAGCACAGAGAGAAAATAAAACTTTGCAGAATAAATATAAAAATAAATGAATGGATAGAGCAAGCCATGTGAATTTAACGTACGAGCTTCTTATTATGTAGTCGTACCTTCTTATATGGAGGTCCCCTATTATTATTCATTCATTCATTATCTGTTTACTCTCCTCTTATGTAGAACTGACACCCCCAGGGCTTACATGCGGGTGCCTGGGGTCAGAGGCCCGTCGAGGTGCAGACACTCATGGATCAGACAGAGCATCCAGGATGGGTGATCAGCCCGATGCCTGGTATGGGATGAAGGAAGTAGATGAAACGAAATGTTGGTGAAATGGATGAAAGGAAAGGTGATGATGGAGCAGTTGGTGGAATGAATGGCGGGGGAAACCGGAGAACCCGGAGAAAACCCGCCCAGACGCCGCTTCGTCCACCACAAATCCCACGTGCAGGTCCCTGGGATTGAACCCGGGCCGCCTCGGTGGAGGGCGAGCGGTCTAACCACTCTGCCACGGCGCCACCCCCAATTATTATTCAGCTTAGCAAAATACGAAACTGGTAGTTATTATGTTTATAGTGCATTTGTATCAGTTAATATTGAAAAGCCATACTCAACAATATAAAAAAGATCTGATGTGTTACATATCTGAAGGATACTGAACCTAAATACCAAATTTGGTGTGTATTCGACTGTTCGTTTCTGAGTTATACTGTTCACAGACACACAAGACACACACACGGACATGTTTCCAAAAATGTTTTTTTTTGGATTCAGGGGGCCTCAAAACATACATTTCCGTTGAAGTCTTGGTATCGAATTTTTGAGTGGAATACAATACTTCCCCTACTTACCATACATAGTAGAGAAAGTAAAAAGCTTAAGGTTTGAGCCTAATTTGTCATTCTTGTTAGTAATTTGAAAGATTTCCATTTAAATCACTAGTCTAACACCGCTGCCAAGAGAGAAAACAACATTACAGTTAAGTCTTTTTGGACTTCATACGTTTATATACTATTCTTCAAGATACGAGAGAAGCTTTAGTGATGATTTGATATCAAACTCAGTTTCGTCCACAAGAGGACATCATCGTTTTAAAAGTTTCCCCCTCATCTCAAAATGACCATTCGTGACAGTTACACAGGCCAGTTCTTTTAACGTATAAATGAATAAAAAGTAAGTGGTAGCCTGAAGGAAGTGCAACATCGCCCACAAAATTGCGGAGACTGTACGTGAGGGTTGTGAGATAAGGGTGTCAGGACATTATTAATAAAACTGCTACTGGCGGAGGCGACATTCTACCTCCACCTGCTAGTATGCAAAGGCAGGGCGAAGGGGATGAAAATCGTAAATAAACCGTAATGTCATCTTGCTACCAGGCAACTACCCCTAAGATGTTCTTCAACAGCACTGAGCTGTTAGGTCCTTCTTCTATCTCGTTATAAATACTCATTACAAGCAGCAATTAAGCTGATTTTTTTTTTAAAATTTCCGCAAGGATAAAGCAATACAAATATAAGTACAAGCAGATTAGGTTTTTTCAGTTTGATTCCAAAATGTAGATACTAAATTATTTTTAAGAACAACGTTTATACCTTTGACATGAACGATATTTGTTTGTTTGAAAATTAACGTCGTTTTACCAGGTAGGTCATATCGAACGAAGTGGTTGAAATGATGCTTAAATGAGCTCGGGGTCCCTGGAGCTTACAGTTATCTAGCACTCGTCTTCTCAGGATAACCCCGTAAAAATACCAGGTAACTTACAATAAGGAGAGTCCAACTCGGGACCTCTTGAATGAAAGGCAGACACGCTACTCTCAACAAATTTTGAAAGTCTTTTAATTCGAAAAAAAAAGGAATTGAGGAATCACAGCAAAAGGTTTCCCAACTCTTTCCGCTAGATGCTATGTCTCACCAAAAAAAAACATATGTTACACTCACATGACTTTCTCTACTCTTGTACAAACTATTTATACAAACGCTTATTCTCCATCTACTTCATGTAAATCTGGATAAACATTTGCAGAAACTTATTTGCAATCTTATTGCTAATTTGCTTGTAGGTACAAGGGGAATGTGGTAGACTTTAAACGATAGTCAAATGTTTTAAGAGCTGGTTGCTATGTGGAGCATTTCATTCTCTTCGCATGTCCAGGACATAAAAAAGTGAATAACGAATTTCCATTTGAAAAAAGTATATGTATTGGAACATTCAAACAACTAACAAGGAGTATCTCGGAAATGGTTCACTCCACAAAAATGAATGACATAAGTTGTGTATTTTAACATTTTTTTGTTAAAAATTTTTATCTATCTCTACGGTTTACCAGTTATGCAAAAGCCGTTCACAATGAAGAGAACTTTTGGGGAAATTTGCAGAAAATGCAGGATATACATTTAATTTGTCATGAAAATATCTTAAATATATGATGTTTTAATCAAATTGTTACAGAGCCAATTTTGAGAAAATCAAAATTTTCGAAAAATGTTCCATATAAAGGGTAGTCTGGGGTGGGGGAATTTTCTTGAAAATCTTCGTGTCACATCTTTGAAAGCCACTGAACCTAAATGCCAGGTCTGGTATTTATGCAACTTTTCGTTTTTGAGCTATGCTGTTCACAGAGACACATACGGACCTTTTTCTAAAAATGCCTTTTTTACTTTCTCTACTACGTATAGTAAGTAGGGAAAGTATTGCATTCCACCCAAAAATTCGATACCGAGATTTCATCGGAAATTGAGACTCCCTGAATCCAAAAAAAGCATTTTTGGAAACATGTCCGTGTGTGTGTCTGTGTGTGTGTGTGTCTGTGAACAGCATAACTCAAAAATGAACAGTCGGATAAACACCAAACTTGGTATTTAGGTTCAGTATCTTCCAGAGATGCGACACGAAGGTTTTCAAGAAAATCTCCCCACCCCAGACAACCCTTTACATGGAACTTTTTTCTAAAATTTTAATTTTCTCAAAAATGGCTCTAACGATTTTGGTTAAAATATCATATGTTTAAGGTATTTTCATGACAAATGAAATGTGTATCTCGAATTTTCTGGGAATGTTTTCAAAAGTGTTCTTCATTCTGAACGACTTTTGCATAACTGGTAATCCATAAGAGACAGACAAAATTTTACTGCACAAAAAATGTAGATCGCGTTACAATACACAATTTATGTCATATACATTTTTTTGTTGAGTGAACTGTTTTCGAGATATTGCTTGTTATTCCCTTAAATTTTCCAATACTTTACTTTTTCTCAAATTCGTTACTCATTTTTTTATGTCCTGGACTTGATAGGAGAATGGAATGCGCCACATAGCAACCAGCTCTTAAAATATTTGACTATCGCTTAAAACCTTCCATATTTCCCTTGCATCTACAAGAAAATTAGCAATAAGATTGACATCTCGATATCTCGATTAACATGAAGCATATGGAGAATAAGCGTTTGTAATAATAGTTTGTACAAGATTAGAGAAAATCATGGGAGTGTAACACATCAGATTTTTTTATTCAGGGGCGTCAAAAATGTATTTCGGGTAAAATCGGTATAGAATTTTTGAGTGTAATGCAATAATTCCCCTACTTATTATACGTAGTAGAGAAGATAAAACTGTGTTACTTTCACACGACTTTCCCTATCATTTATTTTTATACCTCCTGCATAAATTATTGTTACAAAAGCTTATGTTTATTTCCACTTTATGTTAATCGTGTTAAACATTTCAGAAATGGTTTCATTGGGCACAAGAGGGACATAGATGACTGAAGCAATAGTCAAATGTTTAAAAATCGGGCAATTTTTACTTTTTCCACACGTACATAGTAGGTAGAGAAGGTATTACATTCCACGCAATTCGATAACGAGATTTTACCAGAAATACATTCTTTGAGGCCCCCTATATAAAAAAAATAATTTATAGGAAAAGGTCCATATGTGTGTTGTCTGTGCGTGTGTGTCTATGTGTGTGTTTGTGAACGACATAATTCAAAAACAAACAGGCGGATAAATACCACACTTGGTATTTAGATTCAGTATCTCCAAAGATGCAGCACGAAGATTTTCAAGAAAATCCCCCACCCTCAACTACCCTTCACATGGAACATTTTTCGAAAATTTTGAGTTTTTAAAAAATGGCTGTAACGAATTTGATTAAAACATGGTATGTTAAAGATATTTACATGACAGATAAAATACATATATCTTTAACTGTCTGGGAATAGCCTGTAAAGTCCTCTTCATTCAGAAGGCACTTTGTATAATCTTGTGTAACTTGTAAACGTTAAGCGATAGACGAAGACGTACTACACTAAAAGTGTAGATCTCTTTAAAACACATAGTTTACTTAAAATACGTTTTCTGTGGCATAAGCCACTTTTGAGATATCCTTATTACAGGTTAGAATTGTTCAATACTTGTCATTCTTTTCAAGTCTCATCGATTTTCAGTTCTTTTCGTGATTGCATGGAAACGGTATATAATTTAAGGTCGGCATATAGCGTCCAGTTCTTAAACATTTGACTATCGCTGTTCTCTTTGTATCTGTAACGAAATGTGTAATGTAGCTATACTTTCAATGGTTTATTTGGATCAAAATGTAGTAGTAGATAGAAAAATAAGCTTTAGTAAGAATAGTTTGTATACCTACTAATAAACGATAGAGAATAGAGAAAGTCATACGAATTTATCCCATCAGAATTTTTTGTTCCGTTTATACTCCTAGTCTAACTGGAAAGGTCATATAGGTGGCCTTTTGCCTTTGGAACATATTGCCTATCTGCAATGGAGTTAGCTAGTGTACAGTTTTTATTGGATTTTATACGTTAGATCACACACATTCACACTGTCATACATATTTCAGACTCTGGGAAGGATAGGGAATAATCCGGCTAGAGAAAAACTTCCACCCCCAGCTGGGATCGAACCCGTGACCCCCCGGGCACAGCTAGCAGGTGTTATACCGATTGAGCTACTGAGCCAGCTCTGATTAATGTACGCTGGCTTTGAAATTACATACACATTGCAAGACATCGCGAGAAACTAATCAGTGTGGACCTGATAGGTATATTTATTATTTTATTAAAAAAAATTTGGAACATTCAAAGCAAAACAACGAATGTCTTGAACGTACTGTTAAACATTATTTGTCATAAATTCTGTGTTTCAGAGAGATCTAAATTCTTGGTATAGCAATTTTAGCGTCTATCTCTATGATTTAACGTTTTTACAAAATTAATTCGGAAATGAAGAGGACTTCACAGGCTATTCACAGAAAACTCAAGATAATTAAATCTAGCTTATATTAGCTCATCTAAATATCTTAAACATATGATTGTTAACAAAAAATATCTGATGTGTTACACTCACATGACTTTCTTTACTCTTGTACAAACTATTTTTACAAACGCTTATTCTCCATATGCTTCATGTTAATCGAGATATCGAGATGTTAATCTTATTGCTAATTTTCTTGTAGATGCAAGGGGAATTGTTAGGCTTTAAGTGCTAGTCAAATATTTTAAGAGCTGGTTGCTATGTGGAGTATTCCATTCTCTTTGCATTACCAGGACAAAAAAAATGAATAACGAGTTCCCATTTGAGAAAAAGTGTAAGTATTGGAAAATTTAAGGGAATAACAACCAATATCTCGAAAGTGGTTCACTCAACAAAAAAAAGGTATATGACATAAATTGTGTATTTGAACGCGATCTACATTTTTGGTGTAGTAAAACTTTGTCTATCTCTTATGGTTTATCAGTTAAGCGAAAGTCGTTGATAATGAAGAATACTTTTGGAGGCATTCCCAGAAAATATCTTAAGCATATGATATTTTAACCAACATCGTTAGAACCATTTTTGAGAAAATTAAAATTTTTTAAAAATGTTCCACGTAAAGGGCAATCTTGGGTGGGGGGGATTTTCTTGAAAACCTTTGTGTCGCATCTCTGTAAGATACTGAACCTAAATACCAAGTTTGGTGTTTATTCGACTGTTCGTTTCTGAGTTCTGTTCACAGACACACAGACACACACAAGGACATGTTTCCAAAAATGCTTTTTTTAGATTCAGGGTGCCTTAAAATATGTATTTGCGGTGAAATCTCGGTATCGAAATTTTGGGTGGAATACAATACTTCCCCTACTTACTATACGTAGTAAAGAAAGTTAAAATTGTTGGATACAATTTTGGGAAAATAAAAATTAAAACGAAAAGTGTTTATGTAAAGGATGATTTCGGTTAGGGGTGTTGTCTTCGGAAGGTGCTAAATTTAATCAGCAAATCTGGCATTTATCCGACACACATGTACACACAGAAAACAGTATAAAATCTGTTTTTAAGGATACCGGGAGCCTCAAAACACGTGATTCCGTAGAAATTTCGATATCGAAATGTGAATGGCTTACAACACTTCCTTTACATGCTGTATTTAGCTGCTAGAGACTGCAAAAGTAAAAGATTATAGCATGCAATAACTATGTGTTTGCGAAATTAATTCTGCGTTGGAGAAAATATTGTGTATAATTTAGTTAAAATTCTTACGCAGTGAGCTTCGTCGCTCTTCTTTTAACTATCGACTGAGATGGCTTCTTAACTGTCAAAGACGGTGGGTCACTGTAATTGAGGAGGTAGGGGACAGGTGCCATACGTGCCGCCATATTGAGTCACGTGCCTTACCCCTCCTTTTCTCCATCTTCATTTCTGTTCCTCGTTTATCTGTTCTCCTCTGTCGTAAAGAACAAGAAGACGGCCGGAACCCGTTGCAGTGGCGTTACAGCTCCACAAAGAGGACGTTAGGGAATCACACATTTAAAAGGTTGAGTTTCTTTCGTTTATTTTTATATCTATTGAGTTATTTTTACAAAAACTTTTTTTTTATATCCACTTCATGTTAATTGAGAAAAATGGTTTGCAGAAATATTTCATTACTCATGACGTGTAACAAAAATTAGCAAATTGAAATTAAACTTTAGAAACATATAATCAGATTGTTATTATTAATAAACATGGCAGCTTTATTCTGAGTAAAGAATGGTAGTGTAAGAGGAATTTACTTTAGCAGGCCAAATACCAGCAGCCACATGAAAAGAGTTTAATATCTACTATCCTTTATATTCATTACATTCAAAGTGTAGCGGGAAACAGTGCTGTGCGCTATTTGTAGCGCGAAATCGTTGAACCTTGGGTTGTTGTTGTTGCCTGTTGCAGTGTTCTTCTTCCTCGGCTATAGATGCTCGTCGATTGTTGCTTATTCCATTCCTAACTTTTCCTACCTATATCTAACTCTTAATTCTCAGGTTATAGTGGGTGAGGCAAGTTAAAAAATACACTGCAAGTTTCCCTTAACCAATGAAGTTTATTCACAATTGAAATAATTATGGGCGGCTAGCTTTTCCCATTATTATAATTCCACCACTTTAAATAATTCAGGAGCCTAGCTAGCTGTACACGCACTCACATCCATTTGCACCCACGTGAATTTGTAGCATTTCGTACCGACGACAATTCTTGATGAGATCAGGAGAGAGAGTGGGCTATGATGCCTTGTCTGCCCTTATATACGGGAGCCCAGTGACGCTCACTTCTGCGTTTAAAAATGTAACGACGTTTCCTATTGGTCCTCAGACCTCGTTACCTTAACATGTATGCGAATTTTTCTTCAAATCCGTGCGCTTAAGCGTCACTCTGGTGCGTTGTGAACCTCATTTCAATATCTTCGTCTCTTTCTTTTCTCTATCTGTCTCTTTCTATTTCTCCGTACCGTTACCGGTTTCCTGCATGTTGACTTGGTGAAAGGTCTGCTCTACTTAGGATTATTCTTTTCCTGGAATTTTGCTAGCTTGCCCGTTTCTTACAGTTAGCTTTGTACAAATGTTGGATGTTGAATATTTTAACATGTTTGTGAATTATATTATTACTGTACAATTCTTATATGTATGGTTCCCCTTTCATACGTACAATTCTTATATATATAATATATTCCCTTTCAAAAGCCAAATCATGACACTGAAATTAAAAGTTCTGAAGAAAGCTAAAGGTTACAAAAACTGGAATTACCATTACACATTTCGTTGTAGGTACAAGGCTACATTCACATGACTTTCTGTATCCACTCTTGTACAAACTATTTGTACAAAAATTTATTGTTTCATATAATTCTTGTTAATGGAGATAAACGCTTGCAAAAATCGTTTCATTACACATTTAGTTATAGGTACAAGAGGGATACGGAAGGTGAAGCGATAGTCAGATATTTAAAAAGCGGGTGTCGCTATGTTTTCGCTTTGAAATTATACTCTTTTCATGACGAGAAAAGAAAAGACTAGAGATTTAGCATTTGAAAAAAGGATAAGTATTTGAAAATTCAAACTAATAACAAAGAATATATCGGGAATGTTTATTGCCACAAAAGTTATTTTACATAAATCTTATGCCTTAACGAGATCTACAGTTTTATGTAGTAAGTGCTTGTCTATCTCTTACAGTTTAGCAATTATACAAAATCCATTCCGAATGAAGAGAAATTCAAGCCCATTTGCAGATCTGGATATCGAACTTTATGAGTAATAGAATAGGTATTAATCCCATACCCGTACACTGTACAGATCTTAATTTCGTTATGATAAATAGTTGTAATAAATTGGATTACATTCTTATTGATATGGTATATCTTGCATCATGTCTTTGATTTTGCTTTACAGAACTATAACTCTAAATCACTCTAATTTAGTTGATGACGGGCTTGGATGCCAGTATCTCGTTCCAAATTGTGTTCAGTAACACAACGAGTGCTGATAGTTTTTCGGTAATTTGATTGAGGTTAACGAATGCTTGTTGTCAATGTTAATGGCAACAAGCATAAGTTTGAAAGCTCAGTTAAATTATAAATAAGAAGGGGATTCGGTAAGATAATTGCAATGCGAGAATGTTGCCATTTTTTTGACTTTCAGTATAATCACTCATGTTGCTAAGACTATTAGGGCGAGAACAAGGAGTGGAGGGAGACTTAGCACGTCGATTATGGACATCTTTTGTGCCTAGGCCCCTAACGGGACGCCTCCGAGAGGGAGGGGCGATGTGAAAGGAAACAGAGGGCGGTCGGATCAGGAGACACGACAAGGCAGAGGACAGGGTCTTTACATTTTCCGTATTGAAACTCACTTAATGATAGCTGGTACAGCCGGCTCCCTGCGGGGCTTGCCATCTCTGGGGGGCCCGAGACTCGGAGACTGCCTCCATTCGTAGGACGATGTTGCACAGAGGGCATCCTTTTCCCCGCCATGCAACTTGAGAAAATGGTTGTAGTTCCACGTTTAGGTGCCAATTTGAAGGAGGAGTTGTATTGTAGTTTTACTGTTGGGGAGCCAAACTTGATGAAGTAACTGCCCTACGTATAGTACAAAGTTTTCGGTGGCCTTCGCCACAACGTTCACTTTCTGGTGGCCTTCGCCAACTTTGTATTTTTATGTTTCTTTAAGTATTATAGATATATTTAGTTTTGCCTCGGCTGCGTCAGTATTAATTTGTAGAAACATGTATCTCTTATCAGGGGGCGATGCGACTAAAGAATGTAGGGTTACACAAATTATAACTTTTACTTCACTTCTTTTATTAATCCTTCATACGATTAAATAACACTTCACTTATATAGAGAGCTGTGAGTTTATTTATGAATCACTTGCACTTTTTAACACGTAAACTTTATAATATTCTCGCCGTAATGAATTTTCGTCTCGCACTGAATACGTATTGAACTGCTCAGGAACGTTGCCGTCTAGCGTCCGGTTGGGAACGCTGTCTACTATCGTCTGGCGTTTACCGCTTAAATTTGTAAATTTCTCTATTTCAAGGCTCTGATTGGCTATTTTACTCCAATAGAATGCTTTTATTTAACTTAAGGCTTTTCTAGTTGTTGATTGGCTATTTATAAACTGTTTTAAATATTACATTATTGTTCCAAGAATTACCAGTAGCATTATTAAACTTTCTAATTCGTTATTGCCTCAAAGGTTACCTCATTGTTAGCAACTTTCGGCTTTTATTCTCACAGTTCCTCACTACTAAATTACCTAATACATTCACATAACATTATTATACATGTACATAATAATATAAACATAATACAATGACTGTTACATACATTTTATATATTATATTATACACACGTTACTTTAAGGGGTGGGCTGTTATTTTTTATATTATATAATTAGATTGAAATCATTTAAGTGTTAAAAATACTGCCTCAAACTCCAAAGGCTTCCACTGACACTAAACACTGAAATGACCCTGAAGCAGATGAAAGGTGAAGTGAAATGAGATTGGAGACGAAATGGAGGGACAGGAAATTCGGGAGATATAATTAACCTTCCCAGCATTCGCCTAGCGACCCAGGGAAAACTACGAAAAAACCCATGGGATAGGAAGGTTGGCCGCGGGACCTAACCCACGACCTCCCGAATGCGGGCCACTGACATGACGCCTGAGACATTCCGCTCGGTAAATGGCGTAACTTTTCGTATTATGCGACGTTGGATCTTGTAGCGCATATTTTATATTTTGAATTCGCACATCACCAAACCTCGCAATTTTTACAGTTTTACCAATCGTTTACTAACAGTTTTACATTCTTTGGCTCCTGAATAAAAATGAAAAGACAAACAATAAAAACAAAATGAAGTCCAGCATCTTCCAAGGATGCGTTACGAAAATTTTCAAGAAGTTTCTCCACCTGAAACTACCCTGATCGCCATTTTTGATTTTATAAAAATGGCTTTAACGATTTGTATTAAAATACCACATGTTTACGATATTTGCATTAATAATAAAATCTATATTTTGAATTTTCTGTGAATCCCCGATTTCTCGGAAATCGTTGATGTCACAAAACAGTTATTTGAAATAAATGATGTGGCTTAAAGGGATAGGTAAGTCTCCCTAAGTTTGCAACAAGTAATGTTCTTCAACAGACGTAGTTAGCCCAAAATACTAGGCAGCAGTTACTTGACGATGTGTTTCCGCATATCATGAGTGAAAGGGTCTATCACCACTTCGTTTGCTTTGAGCTATTCGCCATAATGTGCTAAAAGCGATAAAACCTGAGCTTCGTAGGTAATTGCTTCTTCTTACGGGATAACTGATATAATTATATAGTGTAATATATCACTTTAACTAATTTTGTGCGTTTTACACGAGGGCTGTTCAGAAAGTAACTTCCGTTTATGCATAGCACGAGAAGTAGTAGGGGTAGCACCGCCATTTCGACATCAGCGTGCGCAGTACGCTTCTAGTGCAAGGTGGAGAATTGTATACTGACGCGTGTTTGCTAGTTATAACCTAACAACATGAACGCCGAAATAACAAATTCCGCCAAGTGTGAAGTGTAAAAAGGCTAAGAAGAACAATCCAAAACAAGCGTCTTGGTATTCTGACATCTCGCCCTCACACAGCAAACAATACAAATGAACTTTTGGCCAAGTTCAAATGGGATGTTTTTTACCATCCCCCGTAGAGCCCGGACTTGGCCCCTAGGTGATTTCTATCTGTTCCCTACATGAAAAAGTGACTGCAGCTCAGCGCTCAATGACGAAGATCTTCAAAACACCGTGACAGGTTGGCTTAGTTCATAGGCAGCAGAATTTTATGCAGAGGGTATTTCAAAGACCGTGAAAAGGTAATGAGAAGTGCTTGAATCTGTTTGGAGACTATATACAAAAATAGAGAAAAGCTGTAGTTTTCAGATGTATATAATAAAACTTTTGGTGTGTATACCGGTTTCATGTTTATTTCAAAACGAGGTTACTTTCTGGACAGCCCTCGTATTTGTAATTAGTTTTACATTTTTTGTACTAATACTGCCTGGCAGTTTTATTAAATTTTGCACGAATTCTTAAGTTCGCCAAGCAGACTTTTAACTAAGACGAACTAAGTTTTTTTCCCTTAATTGTAATTTTTCGGTTTGTCATTTTGAGGTGTTTAGTTAGTGAGGTGGAACAGAATTGGCATCAAGTTGAGTTTTTTTTATAAACGGGTTTCCATTGTAAAGTTAAAATTATCAGTGTGATTGATTATTTTTAAAGGATAAAGGCAAAATTTCAATGAATATAAATGGCATATTTTAAAGTAATTTTTGTCTAATATTAAAATTCAGTACAATGATGCAATGATGTTATAATATTTATTTCGAATGTGTACACAAATGGCAAAACTATTGTTTTTAAATTTTAGAAGTGAAACAAATAGCAACTTCTCCCATACTGTGGATATTAATGTGGTTATATTAAGTTTCACAATTCCATATAAATGTATGATATTTTTTTAAAAATAAACTTCCCTAACATGGCGAACTTAGACTTAGCTTAGGTTTGTTTAAACCACATTATTTGCTTTAAATAACTTTTTTGTAACATCAGCGATTTCCGAGATAGCAGTTATTATTGGTTTGAATTTTTCAATATTTCGTTCTTTGAAGCGCTATCAACATTCAGTTGTTTCTTGCGATGTCATGGAGAGAATATGGAATTTCAAAGCCAGCGCATACCACCAGGAGGCTGGCTATCGCGTCAGCCCCCCTTATCCCCTTTGTAATAAAACCGTTCCTGCAAACGTTATCTCGATAAACACGAAGTAGATAAGCTTTTGCAAGAACAGTTTGTAGAATCTATCATTTAGAAGTAAAGATAGTGATTGGAGAAAGTCACATGATTATAACACATCGGATTTCCTTTATTTACTTATCCATCGCAAGAGCTTGTTACCATGGATATTGTGGTAGGTTTATTTTATTTTTGTTACGTTATTTTTTTGCACCACGCTTTGGGCGTCAGTAGACCTACACAAATTATAATTTTTACTTCACTCCTTTTTGTTAATTCTTGACACGATTTAAATAACACTTCACTGATATAGAGAGCTGTGAGATTATTTATTAATTACTTGCACTTTTTAACAAGTAAACTATTTTTGCCTCACACTGAATACGTATTAAACTTCTCGAGGACGCGTCTCACGTCCGGTTAGGAACACTGTCTACAAGCAACTGACTTCTGAATTTGTAAATTTTGCTCCATTTCAGTTTCTATTTAGCTATTCCTAATCCAATAGAATACTTTTATTTAACTTAAGTTTTTTTCTGGTTGTTGATTGGCTATTTATAAACTGTCTCAAAAATTACATTATCGCTGCTCCAAGAATTAACAGTAGCTTATTAAGCATTCTAATTCATCATTGCCTCAAGGTTACCTCATTGTTACCTCATCATTAGCAACTTTTAACTATTATTCTCACAGCTCCTACATTATTAAATTACGTAATACATTCACATAACATTATTGAACCTGAACATAATAATATAAACATTAATACAATGACTGCTACATGCATTTTATATATTATATTATACACATTTTGCTTTAAGGAGACTGTTATTATATTTTATATTATATAATTTGACTGAAATCATTTAAGTGTTAAAAATACTGCCCCAATATTTGAATGCTACTTCCGATTTTGTATTCAACACTTCTCGCTTAATTTGAAACCTTTCTAGATAAAAATTTACTCCATTAGTGTAACGAGAATCACTTTGTATGTGAACAGTATAATACGCAACGAATAGGTGTGAATTTATCATTGGCGGAAAATTGTGGTATAAATATAAGATTGCTCTTTATATACCTTCCAGCAATTATTAATGAAAAATATTACATGGTATTTTTCATTGATAATTTCGGGTTTATGGTTACATATGAATTTGTGCTTAATTTTCTTTTGTGTTTGATGTTTGAATATTATGGTATAACACATACTGTGATTTAATGTTTACAAATACTCAGTTTGAAAAAAAATCACGCCTATGTTCGCAGCTATTTTAAAAACGCAAAGCTATTTTAATTTGAAGGCCATACTAAAATAACATCGTTTCCATTAAAAGAAAAACAGTATTGTGACGTATTAGTTAGTAGCTATTATCATGCCAGACACATTGCGCCGCATTGGCGACAGCATTTTTGGGGGTAATTCAGTATTTCCTTCGGCTTTGTGTTTGAAGTTCCGCCTGGCATGGCAACTCGCCATCCCTAGCTAACGAGCCTAGTCAGAGGTGGAGAGAGAGGGGGAATAGTTTAGCGTTACTTTCTTTGTGTGTTTTAGCGTAGATCTGGTTTGAGAGTTTGTGTGAGAGTGTAAATGTAGATCATGTGTGGAGCATCTCCCCTCAATTCTTTATTTCCTTGCGCGCGATGTAGGGACATCATTTGTTTATTAAATAAATCACAGATAATGTGAATAATGTGAAATTTATGTATTTTGTTATAAAATCCCCGCCTTCAGCTGGGTGTGAGCATGAAGGTTCTGATCCTCTCGCAATATCTGTAGCTACGCTTCCCCCGTGTGCATTTTGGGGTGATTAAAATTTAACATTTTGCTGAAAACCTTTTGGACCTCAATGTAACAATATAATTACGCTATATTGATTATGAATCCACTCAGTTGCAGACCGTGCAGCAAGACGCCACTATTATAACCTTTTCCTTTCTCTGTACTTTTGCACATAAGCCATTTCAAGGGCAGGTCTGTGTAAGCGCCTGCAACGTGCATCATTATATATTTAGCTGATCTATGTGCTATTGTGGTAACATTTTACTATATTTGATAATTGTAACTACATTTCTATATTTGCTTCCTCTTTCTTCCCCCTCTTGATCTCTAAGTTATTATTTCGGAAATAAATGACATGGATCGTAGCCTGGAGAAGCAAAATGAGAAATAGGAACTGCTTTTAAGAAGTTTAATTAAATAAAAGCATTAACATATACATAATCAACTGTAGAAAATAACCTTTAAAAATCCTAGTGTTGCAATAATCTAAGCAGTTCTTAACAAAATATAGAATATGAAATGAAGTTAAATGGGTTCACATTAAAACTTTCCTCTAAAATACTGACAATTTTTTACTTCTCTGTAATTACTTTTACCTTCCAAAATTTACTCTATAGCAAGTCATGCGCAATCCAGCGCAAAATAAAAGTTCACATTTTAAAAGTTATCGCCACGTATGTTATGAAGACTATTTTACCAAGTTTGAATGTCTCATTCTCAAATGATCTTCAGTTTATTACTCACGTATAATCACCATACCTCAGTCAGAGTTCTCATGTTCACGAACGATAATTTGGAGTAATATTAGTTATACCGAAATACTTTACAAAACCCGTGACCCATATATGATAAATTTAACTGGTTTCACCGGAAACATGTGTTGCACTCACATGACTTTCTCTACTCTTACAAACGCTTATTCTCCATATGCTTCTTGTTAATCGAGATGTTAATCGTATTGCTAATTTTCTTGTAGATGGAAGAGGAATATGGTATACTTTAAGCGATAGTCAAATATTTAAGAGCTGGTTGCTATGTGGCGCATTCCATTCTCTTTGTATGTCCAGGACATAAAAAAATGAATAACGAATTTCCATTTGAGAAAAAGTGTAAGTATTGGAAAATTTAAGGGAATAACAAGCAATATCTCGAAAATGGATCATTCAACAAAAAGAATGTATATGACATAAATTGTGTATTTGAACGCGATCTACATTTTTGTGTAGTAAAATTTTGTCTATCTCTTATGGTTTACCAGTTATGCAAAAGTCGTTCACAATGAAGAATACTTTTGGAGACATTCCCAGAAAATTCGGGATATACATTTCATTTCTCATGAGAATATCTTTAACATATGATATTTTAATCAAAATCATTTCATCAAAGCCATTTTTGAGAAAATTAAAATTTTCGAAAAATGTTCCATGTAAAGGGTAGTCTGGGGTGGGGAGATTTTCTTGAAAACCTTCGTGTCGCATCTCTGGAAGATACTGAACCTAAATACCAAGTTTGGTGTTTATCCGACTGTTCGTTTCTGAGTTATGCTGTTCACAGCCACACACACGGACACACACACGGACATATTTCCAAAAATGCTTTTTTTTGGATTCAGGGGGTCTCAAAACATGTATTTCCGGTGAAATCTCGGTATTGAATTTTTGGGTGGAATACAATACTTCCCCTACTTACTATACGTAGTAGAGAAAGTAAAAATGAGTGCTTCCTTCGAAACCCAGGAGCAACTTCTCTCTTCGTTCATGGAGAGATGCGTGCGCATCCAATGAATAACCGAAACCAACCTAACAAAGCCGAATCATCACAGTGTAGCAGAGAAAGCAGACTGCCACGCTATGCAATACCCAACAACATATTTATTGTTGACTTTTTCAGTCGTCTGATTCTACCTTTCCAACCTTGTTTAATTTTCGGCTGTTGTGGAAGAACAATTATTTTGATTAATTGAACTAATAGTGGTCGAAACTATGAAGCCCGGGACATAAGGTACTTACAGCATTGTAAGTCGTCATTAGGGTGTCATGTCAATACAATTTGAGATCTCCTTGTGGTTTACCCGGAAAAATGCGAATCAGATGAGGAATTTAATGTCCTGTTAGCATGTTGCCATGGTAGATCAGTGGTAAGAGCAAACGGGCGGAGACCGGGAGATCCGTGGTTCAAATCCCGGCTATAGCATTAAATTTTTGAGTCGTCTAATTCTACCTTTCCAATTTTGTCCAACACACGACATGTATGGAAGAACAATTATTTCCATTACTGAGCTAATAGTGGTTGAAACTATGAAGCCCGGGACTTAAAGACTTACAGCATTGTAAGTCGCCATTGGAGTACGATATCTCAATACAATTTGAGATCCCCTTGTGGTTTCCCGGGAAAAATTCGAATCAGTTGGGGAATTTAATATTGTACCGGCATGTTACCATGGTAGTTCAGTAGTTAGAGCAACCGGAGGGAGACCGGGAGATCCGTGGTTAAAATCCCGGCTATGGCATTACATTTTTCAGTTGTCTGATTCTACCTTTCCAGCTTTGTCTAACACACGACTTGTGTGGAAGAACAATTATTTCCAGCATATTTAATGTTTGAAAAATTATTTGGAATCCACGCAGTACACTGGTCTTTCCCCTCCTCTCTGCTTTCATATATACGACATCCTTTCCTTTGGCGTTAAATTCGTCCCTGTACAGCTGTGTTAAGTGACGCTAGCCCGTATAGAGACATGAAAATTTAATTCCTTGTCCTTCGGTCGCTCTAATATGGATAAAAAAACTAACCCTCACGGTCGAAGTGCATACCAAGGTTGAATGGAAACTTCTAGCTGTTCACATTTTCTTGCACTTGCAGAAAATGCCTAGAAATGAAATAGGTGGGAATTAAAATTAAGTTTTATAACATATGTTCTTTGTTTATGTCACACAGGTAGCTCTAACAGAGGTTAGATCTTTATTTCATAATCATAATTTCAAAGACGAAATCCTAGAACGCTCCAAAGGTACTGAACGCTTTGGAGCCTAAAGAAATAAACATTTGCGCTTCTAAGTGCTTAAAATGTGTTATTCATAACAAAAACAGCAGTAGAAAGCTATTCTGGAAAACATAAAGAAGCAAAGGATCTATATAATAGCGCCAAAATCGCACAGTTTACTTTCTCTACTTCGCACCTATGGTAAGTAAAAAATTATTGTTCTACTCAGAAATTCAATATCGAGATTTCAACGGAAATAGATGGCTTTGAGGTATACTGAAACCAATAAAAGCATTTTTAGAAAAAAACCCGTGCGTGTGTTTCCGCGCGTCTGTGTGCTTGTGTGAGTGTTTGTCAACAATATAACTAAAAATCTGATGTGCTACACTCACATGACTTTCTCTACTCTTGTACAAACTATTTTTACAAACGCTTATTCTCCACATGCTTCATGTTAATCGAGATAAACATTTGCAGACTCTATCTTTTCTTGTAGGTGTAAGGGGAATATATATTTACAAGGGCAATTTGGAAATACAGTAGCCTTTAAGCACATACATATCTCTTAATAGCTGGTTGCTAGGTGCAGCACCATTCCCTTTCCCACAGATTAATACTCTTTGTATATCCAAGACAAAAAAAATGAATAACGAATTCCCATTTGAGAAAATAAGTATTGAAAAATTTAAGGGAATAACAAGCAATATCTCGAAAATGGTTCACTCAACAAAAAAATGTATATGACATAAATTGTGTATTTTAAAGCGATCTACATTTTTTGTGCAGTAAAATTTTGTCTATCTCTTATGGTTTACCAGTTATGCAAAAGTCGTTCACCATGAAGAATACTTTTGGAGACATTCCCAGGAAATTCAAGATATAAATTTCATTTGTCATACAAATATCTTAAACAGATGATATCTTAACCAAAATCGTTAGAGCCATTTTTGAGAAAATTAAAATTTTCGAAAAATGTTCCATGTAAAGGGTAATCTGGGGTTGGGGGGATTTCCTTGAAAACCTTCCTGTCGCATCTCTGGAAGATACTGAACCTAAATACCAAGTTTGGTGTTTATGCGACTGCTCGTTTCTGAGTTATGCTGTTCAGACACACACACACACACATACACACACACACATAGGCAGACACACACAGGGCATGTTTCCAAAGATACGTTTTTTGGATTCAGGGGTCTCAAGGCATGTATTTCCGGTGAAATCTCGGTATCGAATTTTTGGGTGGAGTACAATACTTCCCCAACTTACTATACGTAGTAGAGAAAGTAAAAATATAGTACCCAGCTTGGCGTTTAATTTCTGCATCTTCCAAGGATGTGACGAGAAGATTTTAAAGCATCTGAAAACCTCAAAATAAATCTTTTATGAAATATTTTGTTTGGATGTTCTTAAAACTATTTTTATTAAACTGCCAGTAAATATGTTTTTATTTTTAAAATATATACTTGACAAATAAAATGCATGTCTTGAAATTTTCTATGAATACCCTGTGAAGTCCTCTTCACTCCAAATTAATTTTCTATAGGTAATTGTGTATAATTGGTATATTTTAACAGATAGACAAAAAATACTGCACAAAAAATGTAAATCTCGTTGAAAGACAATTTGTGTCATATATATTTTTATGTCACTAACCATTTCAGATATATTCGTTACTTTTGGTCTGACTTTTTCAATATTATAATACTTTTTTTTGAAGTGATGCCGTCATTAATTTGTTTCCGCAATGTCTTACAAAAAGTGTGGAGTTTCAAAGCCAGCATATAGCGACCGGTATTCAAAGATTTGAATGCCACTTCCGCCTCTGCAACCCCTTGTACCTGCAATAAAATGTATAATGAAACCATTTCTGTAAAAGTATATATCGATTAATAAGCTTTTGTAAGAAAATTTTGTAGGAGCGACATAAAAATAAACGTGACAGTGTGCAAGGGATAGCCATGTGAAGGTAACATCACATTTTTAAATGTTCTAACAAATTTATTAGTTAGCACAGCCGTAACTCTGCCCGAGTTACTGCGTTAAAGCGGAACTTACCTCCCTCCCGCTCTCTTTTTCTCACTATTTCTCAACCTCTTCTGTCTCTCTCTCCCTTCATTGTCGTCCTTCTCTTCCTCTCAATGCTTTCCACTCACTTTCTCACTCTCACTTTCTATCCCTTCCTCCCTCTCTTGCTCTTTCTGTGCAACTTTTATGCCATGTGATGTTTTGAAATCCGTTGTGCAGCTTATATGCCATGCAATTTTTTGATATCTCTTTTTTCTGTGTTAATAAAACATTATTAATAGGTTTAATAGCACAAAGACTTAATATGCTCATGGTTGCAATTCGCTTGGAACTGTACTATTTCTTACGCTACGCGAATAGTAGTAACAAAACTCTGATGTTATGTTCACATGACTTTCTCTACCTTCTATAACTTATTAGTGGGTATACAAATTATTCTTACAAAAGATTATCTTCCGATCTACTTCATTTTAATCCAGATAAACGTTTCCGGAAATAGCTGCATTACACATTTCGTTATAGATTCAAAGAGAACAGCGATAGTAAAACGTTTTAGAACGCGACGCTACACGCTAGTCTTAAAACTCTTTCCATAACGTCGCAAGAAACAACTGAAATCGACAGGACTTGAAAAGAATGGCCAAGAATTGAACAATTCGCACCATTAATAACGGATATATCAGAAATAGCTGATGCCACAAAAACGTTATTTGAAATAAATTGTGTGTCTTAAAGAGATCTCTATTCCTTGTGTACTATGTTTTCGTCTATCGCTTAACGTTTAACGGTTGTACAAGCTTATACAAAATTCCTTCTGAATTAAAAGAACTTTAAAAGATACTCGCAGAAAATTTAATATATACATTTTATTTGTCATATAAATATCTTTAATATATGGTATTTTAACCGAAACAGTTTGAGCCATTTTTTAAAAAATCGAATATTTCGAAAAATCTTTCATGTAAAGAGTAGCTTTGTATAAGGGGATTTTCTTGAAAATCTTCGTATCGCATATTTGGAAGGTACTGAATTTAAATACGAAGTTTGTTGTTTATCCGACTATTCGTTTTCGATTTATGTTGTTCACGGACACACACACAGTTTTTTTCCTAAAAATACTGTTTTTGGATTTAGGGGGCCTCAAAACCTGTATTTTCAGTGAAATCTCTACCTACTATGTACGGGGTAGATGTTAAATGTTCATTCTATCGAAATTTAGTAAGTAACAAAGCTTAACAAAAATAGTGCTCATAAACCTTTGCAACTGTTTTTCAGAAAGGAAATATTTAGAGTGAATTCGATTTAATTATTTTCTATGTATTGTTACTTCCACTTTGAGGAAAACTGAAATGCCATAAGCCCATTTTCTAGTGGAACCTAAGTTAGTTATATACCAAGTATGATGACGGTCAATTTGCCATTGTTGCGTGTGGCCCCCCCACACACAATTTTAACAAATGCGAATTTTGGCTTCAAGGTAGCATATTATATATATTTTGTATAAATTAAACAAAATCGAAAATTACAAGAAAATTTCGGTTACATTTTATTTATTTCTTTGCTACTTGTCTATAGAAAACAAAGAATTATTCCATTCTACCCAAAAAAATGACACCAGATTTCACTGAAAATACACGTTTTGAAGCCTCCTGAATAAGAAAAAAGCATGTTAAGAAAATGGTGCGCGTGCGCTTGCATGTGTGTGTGTGTCTATTAAGAGTATAATTATTAAACAAAGTGTCGGTTAAATGCCAAACTTGGTATTTAAATTCAGCATCTTAAAAGGATATGACATGTAGATTTTAAGGAAAATTCTCCTATCCTAAACTACTCTATGCAAGGAATTTTTAAATTTCTTAATCCTTTTTCCAAGAATGGTTCTAACGATTTTGATTATGATACAATATGTTTAAGATATCTGTATGCAAAACAAAATGAATATGTTAAATTTTCTGCGAATAGCCTGTGAAGTCCTCTTCATTGTGAATGAATGCCGTCCTCCGTGGTGTAGTGGTTACCATGCTAGCTTCTAGTTCCCGAGGTCGCCCGTTCAAACCCGACGGAGGGCGATGAATTTTTTCGGGCGTAAACATCCTTAGCATGGCTTCCTTCGGAAGGGAAGTAAAGCCGGTGGTTCCGTGTCGTAGATTTACGATACGTAAAAGAACCTCAAGCCTGATAAAGAGGCATCTGAGAAAAATTACCGGTCTTTCACGCCCAATATAGAACGCTAAGGACCATATTAGTTAAAGAGCGTCCATAAATAAAACTTAATTTAATTTAATTTGTGAATGAATGTTGTATATCTTGTAAGCCGTAGCAGATATAGACTTACTCCACAAAAAGTAGATCTCGTCCAACACACAACATTTATGTCAAATACATTTTTTGGCATTAACCATTTCCGAGATATTCCTTGTTAATAGTTTGAATTCACAAATACTCGTGTTTTATACTTTTTCAAGTGATAAGACGCATTTCTTTTTTTCTCGTGATCATGCAAAGAGAATGGAATTTTAAAGCTACTCGCTTTTAAAAGATTTGACTATTGCTTATGCTTATTATAATTGCCGTTTATTCCTGTAACTAAATGTGTAATGAAAGATTTTGTGCAAACGTTTATCTCCACTAACATAGGAGAGCTGGAAAAATAAGAATAGTTTGCGCAAAAGTGGGTAGAGAAAGTTATGTGAACGTAACGCATCGGATTTGGTTTTATTTTATATATAGTGCTTATATAATTAACTCCTGCTTTAAATCATTAGCATATCTCAAAACAGATTTATTTTTGTGCTAACTACATGTGATGCACACGAATTGATAACTGGGATAAGTACTTTTTACTTTCTCTACTAAGTATAGTAAATAGGGGAAGTATTGTATTCCACCCAAAAATTCGATACCAAGATTTCACCTGAAATACATGTTTTGGAACCCCCTGAATCCAAAAAAAGTATTTTTGGAAACATGTCCGTTTGTGTATCTGTGTGTGTGTGTGTGTTTGTGTGTGTGTGTGTCTGTGAACAGCATAACTCAGAAACGAACAGTCGGATAAACACCAAACTTGGTATTTAGGTTCAGTATCTTCCAGAGATGCGACACGAAGGTTTTCAAGAAAATTTCCCCCAGATTACCCTTTACATGGAACATTTTTCGAAAATTTTAATTTTCTCAAAAATGGCTCTAACGATTTTGATTAAAATTCATATGTTTAAAATATTTTTATGACAAATTAAATGTATATCTCGAAGTTTCTGGGATAGTCTCCAAAAGTATTCTTCATTGTGAACGACTTTTGCATAACTGGTAAACCATAAGAGATAGACAAAATTTTACTACAGAAAAAAATGTAGATCGCGTTAAAATACACAATTTATGTCATATACATTTGTTTTGTTGAGTGAACCATTTTCGAGATATTGCTTGTTATTCTCTTAAATTTTCCAATACTTATACTTTTTCTGAAATTCGTTATTCATTTTTTTTGGTCCTGGTAATGCAAAGAGAATGGAATACTCCAGATAGCAACCACCTCTTAAAAGTATTTAACTATCGCTTAAAGCCTAGCAATTCCCCTTGCATCTACAAGAAAATTAGTAATAAGATTAACATCTCGATATCTCGATTAACATGAAGCATATGAAGAATAAGCGTTTGTAAAAATAGTTTGTACAAGAGCAGAGAAACTCATGTGAGTTTAACGCATCAGATTTTTTTGACAGAATGGGAAATTCAACAAAGTTACTTTTGATGATATCAAATGTCAACCCACTTGTCTAACGGGCAGGGGAGTTACCGGCAAAGCATATAGGGGAAGCATTGCAACCGATTCTCAATTCATGTACCTTATTTGGGAAACTACATTGATCATTTTGGCGGTGAAAATTATATATGATGAAGCAACTGACGTGATGATTGGCAGGGGAAAACAGAGTACCCGGAGGAAACCTGTTTAAGCCACAAATCCCATTTGTGGTCACTGGTATTGAAACAGCGTCGCCATGGTAATGGGCTATCGGTCTAACAACATTCGATTACAGCATTACCATTTTTGGAATACTAATTTCAAACAAATCTTCAATTTCATACCTATGAAAAATACTTTATTGCTTAGTTAATTTGCCAAGTTAGGATTAATCGTTAATTTTTTCTTATTTTATGTTCAATTTATACGCTGCCATTAACATCTCAGGTCATATTGGCGGTTTTTTACCTTTGAAACAATTGATCATCAGCAATAATGTTCACGTGTTTTACAGTTAGGTGGTATTGTTTTGATCAGTTGCATTTAAATTCACACACGCGTTCACACTTTCATTCATACTTCCAGACTCTGGGGAGAATGGGGAATAATCCTGGCTAAAGAAAAACTTCAACCCTCCAGCAGGGAATCGAACCCGGACCTCTGTATTTGAAGTCTAGCATACTGACCACCAAACTACAGAGATTCAATTGTAATCTATGCTACTGTTTAAGTGATGAGTTTCCTTACGAGTGATATACATTGCTCACTGAGTTAAGGTGTTTTTTAACGTTGTTGTATCAGTATTTTGGTATTAAGCACTCCCACTCGTATATTCATACTTCCAGACACTGGGGGATAGGGAATGATTCTGGTTAAATAAAAATTCCCCAACCGGGAATCGAGTCTGAGACCTCTGGGTTAAGAAGCCTGAACGTTGACCAATTGACCACAGATATATTCACGACCTAACTGAAGTTTCGATACAAGTAAGGAAATTGTTCTTTCTTAATAATTGGGTAATATAATTTCCATGCGGCTTGGAAATTACAAGCTGGCTACTGTGCGTTTTCTTTTAGCTTTATGTCTAAGTAAAAAGCGCTTTTATGCTTAAAATCGCATATTTTATCTTCCGACATGGTGCGTTTTCCAAATTTTTGTGGTAATAAACGCATGGAAAATTATTTTCATTATGTTTTAGTGCATGGCGATCCGGAACGTTAATATATTATTATAATAATTTGTAAAATGCTTCATTAGAGTTTGTTGTAACTAATGCACATTATATTGGTGTGCAAAAATATACATAAGGGAACCGTCTCTAACAGATTGGTTTTAAGAATGGTAACGAGTTTGACCGTGGCACAATGCGGATAGACACAGATAGTGAAGTAGGAGTTGTATTGTTCTTCAACACTTGAAGTAGTTGCAACCGCACTATGGTAAAATGTTTCCGGTAGCCTTCGTCAAAAAAATGTTTAAAAAAATATTAACTTTGTAATTTTGACTGTTTCTTTAAATATTATATATTTATGTTTGGCTCGGCTGCGTCAGTATTGTTTTTTAGAGACATGAATTTCTTAACAGGGCGTGATGCGGCTGAAGAATGTAGGCTTACACAGATTATAATTTTTAATTAACTCCTTTCTTATTAATTGTTTTCACGATTTTAATAACACTTCACTGATATAGCGGGCTGTGAGATTCTTTTGTTAATTACTTGCACTTTTTAACACGTAAACTATTTTCGTCTCACATGAATACGTATTAAATTTCTCGAGGACGCATCTCGCGTCCGATTAGGAATACTGTCTACAACCAACGCGTCCAGGTATGAGCGCTGTCTACAAGCAACTGAACTCTGAATTTGAAAATTTTGCTATATTTCAGTTTCTGATTGGCTAATCCTAGTCCAATAGAATACCTTCATTTAACTCAAGCTTTTTCTGGTTGTTGATTGGTTGTTTTATAAACTGTCACAAAAATTACATTATTGTTGCTCCAAGAATGACTAGTAGCATTGTTAAACGTTCAAACTCATTATTTCCTCAAGGTCACCTCATTGTTAGCAACTTTTAACCTATTATTCTCACAGCTCCTACATTATTAAATTACGCAATACATTCACATAACATTATTGAACATGTATACAATAATATAAACATTTACAATGACTGTAATATACACTTTTTATATATTGTTACATACACATATTGCTTTAAGGCAATATTATATTTTATATTACATAATTTAACTGAAATCATTTAAGTGCCAAAAATATTGCCTCAATAGGCATAATGCAATCTGTCCTTGCACTGGTGAACATCGCACACTTCTCTGCTCGTGAGGCTGCAAGGCGTGCTGGAGTCCTTGCGTCAACACTGCAGAGGTAGGTGAGATTATTCAGGAACTCCGAATGACGCTATCATTTTGGTTCAGGAAGAAATTGTTTGTCTACAGCAATCAGAATGAAGCTATAATTGCAGATTGAAACGGCAACTCTAGGCCGAGCCCGAGAACTGTAATTATAGATAATTTATTAATTAACTTTTATTGATGTTAATTCATACTATGTAAATATCTTTTTCTCATACTGCTTGTATATTTTAAGAAGGGTGATTTAACGTTATGTATATATCTAGGTTACTAATATTAGTAGAGTTATAAATGGTTTAATGTAAATAATTTAAGCGCTATGTTAAAATACTGTCCACGACGAAATGTTTTAGCTACAGGAATAGTGCCTTCGAAGGCAGAAAACCTAGTTTTATGACATCTCTTTGGTGGCAGGGCCATTATTCCTACAGCGAGGGTGTAACGCCTTTGTCCCTTTATTTGATAATTCGCCGAGACCAAGTGAGAGTGACAGATAGCTTAACTATAAACTTGGGAAAAGCCGCGATTTATATTAAACTTGGACCAATGAGATCCCTGGAAGTTTATACGAAATAGTTAGACGCGTCGAGTGGCGCTAAAAATGGACCAATAGGAAAGGAAGCAGCCTCAGTAGCCTGCGACTATAAATGGATCTGTTTGGAGCAAATTCGGGACAGTTTTGTCATGTCAGTTTAGCATTGCAGTTTGTTTGACAGTTTTGTCATGTGTGGTCAGGGAGAGATGCTGCAGGATGTGTGAGATATCGCGCCAAAAGGTAATCAAGACAGTTTTAGAAACACACCTAAGATCCGCTACTCGTAAAGAGATAATAAGCATATTTAAACTTCGTGTCATATCCGCGCCGCATTTTAACAGCGGTGGACAGTATTTTACGGCGACAATACCAGTGTTGTATACTACGAGTGTTAATTAAATAAAGAGAAACGGCAGTGTCATCTTTTCATAAACAAAGCACGTCTATGTCTTCCTATATCACCACCCGAGATCTACGCTTTCCTTTACCGAGGATAAGTCCATGCTCTTATATAGTTTAAAGAAAACTACTGCAGCTAGCCGAGGACAAAATTGAAGAGAACCAGCACACTGTGAACTTTTGGAACCAACGGGAGAAGCATCAAGGTAAGCCTAAAGCAACGGACGAAGGAGGTGACTGCCGCAAGATACAGAAAAAACCCCCTCAAACCAGCTTATGAAATTAAACCAAACAGTTCACTAATCACCTCCAACTGTTCTACGGTATAGAGGTGATGTAGGATACTTCGCGCATTTATTTTAATTTATTTTGATCTCAAAAGATAATAGTTTTCTTTCCTCGATTATTTATTCAGTTACTTGTAGATAATGATTTAATTTGCGAGTGTGTTTCTGTGTGTCCTAATAGCTCAAATGATAAGAATTTAGATATGGTATTCAGTGGCGAAGCGTGACTTTCAAAGTGAGGGAAGCTCCAAGTAATAACTTTCATTAAAATAGGAGAGAACCATGAATGTTGTATCTATATTTTTTCTTAATCTCGGTAAAAAAAGAACTAAAATAGATTTAAATTTTTACAAGTAATGAATAATATATTTTTTCTTAATATCAGTATGAAAAGAAATAAAAATAGATTTAAAATTTTACAAGTAAGTAATGAATAATATATTTTCATAAATACGAGTAAATTAAATATCGTACCTTAATTTTTGTATACCAGATCGATCCTTCTAGTTTTTCTCCCAAAGATATCAATCACATCATCGTAGAAGGATGGGCTTTGACGCAAATTTGAAAGCAAGGACTTTTCAATGCTGAGAAGAGCTAGTGAAGAAAGTCTCCCCTGACCTTGAGTATTTCGACGATAGGATTTAATTCTCTTCATTGCTGAGAATGACCTCTCAGTAGACGAACTAGATGCCGGGATGGTTATTGCTAAAAGGACAAGTTTATGCAGTTCTGGAAACACAGACACTAATTCCGCTTCTGTCAAGTACTGATGTAATTTCACGACAGTGTCTTTATGCATTTCAATATCTCTGAATAACACACACAATTCACTTCTCAAAATTGGTAAATCAAAGAATTTGCCAAAGCTCTGCTTTAAGCTAAAGAACCCTTCTTCTGGAAAGTGTTTTGCAAAGTCCTTAAAGTTTGCCGAGTCTAAAATACTAAGGAATTTGAGTTTTTCCAAGTCAGCAAATCTGGAATCCATATTGATCTTCATTACGTCAATAATTTCCAAGAATAATCTCTTATAAGAAGTTGATACATTTTCCCCTGGTATAGTATCTACTCTAAGTCTTTTATTAGGGCCAGGCATACCACACACATCAGATACTTTTTGCCAGATAGATTCAAAATCATCTCTGAGTTTCATAAGATGCATTGAAAATTTGTCAACTTGTTTACGGCAAAACTCAATATCAAAAGCCTTCTTTTGGAGTACTTGGAACAGTATGTCAGTCTGAGGAAATATACTTGTTTATTTCAGAGTCGAGTGCTGCCATTCGCTTTGTAGATTTAGAAAAGAAAATGCCAAAACCAGAAAGTGAAGTAAAAATATTTTACACTGCTTAATAGAGCTCACAGCTTGTGACAAAACCAAATTCAGTCTATGTGCATAGCAATGCACAAATACAGCTTGTGGGCATTTTTCTCTTACTCTCATCTGAAGACCACTGTGTTCCCCTGACATTACAGCCGCCCCATCATATATCTGTGACACCAATTTCTTTTCACAATTAAATTCTTTTAAGATCTCAAACACATGATGTGCTAAAGAACTTGCTGTTCTATCGACACTGACATTTCTGAAACACAGAAATCTTTCTTCAATACTTCCAGTGTTTCTCACATACCTAAGTACAATAGATAGCTGTGATTTCGTTGTAATATCTGTTGCCTCATCCACAACAATTCCAACAAAAGAAGTCTCAGAAATTTCCTTCTTTATTTTGTTTGTCATCAGTTCCGAAACAGAATAAATAATATCATTCTGTATGTCACTAGACAACCCTGAAAAAAAATCGTCGAATTTGACAAGTGATGAGATAAGTCTATATCAAAATCTCCTAATTCCTTCAACATTTCAATATAATTTCCTCTGTTCAAAGAGCTTTCGGATTCGTCATGACCTCGAAATGCAAGTACCTGTTTTCCCAAAAAGCATACTACCTTTATCATTTGCGAAAGAATTTTCCTATTTCTTTTTACGTCTTCATTGTGCTTCTGTATTGTGAGTCGGAATTGTTCACTTAAACACGATTCAATTCGTGTATTTCCGAACTGCGTAAATTGTTTCAGACAAATAATGTGATTTTGCGATCCTTGATGCCTTTTCTGAGCTTTGTGTAAATTATTCAAGTCGTCAAAACTTGCATAACTCCAAGTGCTTTTTTCTTGCGAAAATAGCAAGCACGGCCAGCAAAACAATTTTCGCAACCTATGACACTCACATAACCATGAAATTGCATCATACATGTTTTCATTAAAGTGGCGCAAAAATGTTTTAACACCTTTGCTTTGTATGCCGATATCATTATTAAGAAGCTTTTCCGGCTTGTCACTTTTAATTATATTTAGTTTTTCCTCATAACTGAAAGAACTAAACCTACTCTTCAGTACTTTTTCTATTGTACAGTCACACGTAGACCCTTCTTGCACTGTAAGACTGCTCACACTACAAGCAGACATATCCCCAACCCACTCCACTCGGACGTTCCAATAATTCGTAGAGCTGGCCAACACCGCGTGAAATGTTAACCTAATATGGAGAAAGTATGAAATTCACGCGCTTTTGCTAATAACTTAAAATTTCACAAGAAATACCTATTTATTACTACCAAATATCAATCTACGTAAAATACACGAATTATTGCTATTAAAATATACTTACAGTTCTATTTAAAAGCACCACATAAAATAAAACAACAAACGTTTCTTCGCACAGTACAGAGATTTCACGTGACGATGTCTTTCAACGCTTCCTAAGTCACGACAAGTCCCGATTGCTTCCGGAAACCTACGAAGTATGTCGCTAGTGAAGGTTACGATGCGTGAGCACGGAAATGCTCAGTATTGAATGAGCTCGCGGATCTGGTCACTCAAGTTTCGGCAGTTGTCCTGATGTCGGCAGCACTGTGGATGTTCACGAATAAATTTCCAAAATGTATCCAGAGCAAATAAAATGTTTGTTCGCGTGAATTTTATTTGTCTTCTTCTTTTTCAATTCTTGGGGAAGCGGCGCTTCCACCGCTTCTATGCACGCTTCGCCAGTGATGGGATTATATTAAGGAAATATGATGTTTTACATATTCGGTGTCAAAATAAGCAGTTAAATATGTAAATTAAACAATTAGAAACCACGAATGAGGTTTGGAGCAACAGTAGCTTCCAAACCACTAACACATTCTTTTCAATTGCTTGAGAGATCGTTGTCTTCATTCGCAAACAAGTAATGTATTGCAATAATTATAAATGCATAACGTGAACGCAGCTTTTACGAACATCCTCATAGCATCTGTGATAGTCTCAGAATCTGGTGACGATTAATTTTTACTTTCTCTACTACGTATAGTAATTAGGAAGTATTGTATGCTATCCAAAAGTTCGATACCGAGATTTCACCGGGAATACACGTTTTGAGGCATCTGAACGCAAAAAGGCGTTTTTAGATAAAGATCCTTTGTGTGGATGTGTCTGTGAATAACATAACTCAAAAACGAAAACAAACTTGGTATTTAAGTTCAGTATCTTCTAAAGATGCGATACGAAGATTTTCAAGAAAACCCGCCCACTACCAACTAGACTTTACATGAACTTTTTCGAATTTTTTTATTTCCTCTAAAATGTATCTAAGGATTTTGATTTAAACGCAATATATTACAGGTATTTGCATAACAAATAAAATGTATATCTTAAATTTTGTGTGAATAGATTGTTAAGTCCTCTACTTTTGGAAGAAATTTTGTAGAATCCTGAATAAGTGTAAACATCAAGCGATTGCCGAAAAAGCACTTCAGAAAAAAATGTAGATCTCTTCAAAACACACTATTTATTTCAAATAACTTTTTTGTGGCATCAGCTATTTCCGAGATATCCTTACTAATGGTTTAAATTGTTCAATTCTTTGTCATTCTTTTAAGATCCTGTCGACATTCAGATTTTTCTCGCGGTTGTATGGAATTTTAAAGCCAACATATAGCGTGCAGTTATTGCTATTCTCTTTGTATGTATAACGAGATCTATAATGTAGCTACTTCTGCAAAGGTTTGTCTCAATTGAAATGAAGTAAAATAAGCTCTCGTAAGAATACTTTTTGTGCCATTAATAAATGATAGGTCATACGAATGTAACACATCTGAATTTTTTATGCAAAGACGTACGTTACATGGAGATGTAATAAGATGTAATGAGATGTCCATTACATAGAGAGTAATTTTTGTACCCATTAATAAATTATATGTCATGCGAATGTAACACATTTGAATTTTTTATACAAAACGTACATTTACATGGAGGAGTAATGAGATATGATGAGACGTACATTACATAGAGAGTAATTTTTGTACCATTAATAAATTATAGGTCATGTGAATGTAATACATCTGAATTTTTTATACAAAGACGTACATATGGAGATATCTGAACACAATAGGTAATGCATTTTAGAAAAGTAACAAGCTATAGCACTGTACACGAAAGCACGCATGATTTACTAGTCCAATAGGCATACTAAACTGTGTTCGCTCTTAGGTTGATCCGCGCCAAAACAAAACCCAGGCGCCAGTGTTCCGTTATAATGTATCCTTCCGCTAATCGCGCCAGAAATAGTGTCATATTTTCACGACCATGTAGCGAGTACACGTGGCACGTAATGCAAAAAGAACAGAGCCCTTATTCCGACAACTTAAAAGGTGACTAGCATATTTTGTTAGGGGTTAGAGGAGATAAGATTGACAGATACAACAAAATAAAAGTTTGCACATATAATAATAGTTAATTCCAAAAGAAAGAACGAAAAGAAACGTAATAGGTATGTGATAATTTGCATTTATTCGCTCTCTGGAAGCGTAATTTATCAACCATTGGCAGCTCATTTTTAAAAAACGAAACTAAGAGTCCTGCTACGCAAATTGCATTCAGCGCAAAATCGTTACATTCTTGCCCCGTGTATTTTACTCGCTTTCTTGTTTTCCCGGGTATAACACTTTTCCTGTTTCAAATTTTTCTTTACGAGCACTGTTTATACATTAAACTCAAAAAACCAGTGAACTCAAAAGTTAATTTCACCACTTC
Organism: Deroplatys truncata; assembly: GCA_030765065.1. NCBI lineage: Eukaryota > Metazoa > Arthropoda > Insecta > Mantodea > Mantidae > Deroplatys > Deroplatys truncata. The sequence goes on from CM060982.1 coordinate 53,058,869, forward strand.
TTTCACCGTAAGTATTGGATATTTCTCACATAATTTATAATAAACATTCAATTTTTTTGCGACACTAGTCGATAGTTTACCCGGCTTATGCTTTATGTAAGTCGACGAAGACGCGAGAGAAAATTCACCGTTCTCTGTGATACTAAACGGAAAATGCGGGTTTCACGCTGTAAACAGTATTCTACGCATACTCTGATCAGGTGACTCATACGAATTGCATGTTGGAGCTTGTAGCACTGTTAACAGTATAAATCAGTGTTTATTAAACTCTTAGGTATTGTTTAGAATATTATACCATTTAAGGATAAATTCATTCTAAAATTTAGATTATTAGCATGGGACTACTTTCCTACGCGCATTGCTACCGTGACGTACCACGGTGCACTGGTCACGTGGATTTGTTTTGGCGCGGATCAACCTAAGGGTAAATACAGTATAGATTCATTACCGACGCATTTGATAAATATCTTATGTATCTCATATGTAGAACTTTATTGCTGTGGCGTGGTTGAAAACACGAGGCGAATTTTAATTTTTTAAAGCTTCTTATCTGTTAATTTAAGGAACTGGGGACAAACCCTTATCTTAGGACATTATCTTATACGAGGCGTCCCCAGCTCAACAGAAGGTAGCCTTTCTCCTTCCTGTTGTGATAAGACGTCCCCTTCCGTCGCACAGTGGCGTACCTTCTATGAAGTCCGTCGAGTGAAATGTAATTGCAATTAAAACCTTATTTTCTGAGATAAAACTACAAAGGGGCAGTGGTTGCCAAGGACTAGGTGAATAGCATGCATGATGAGTAGGGATGGAATTTTGGACGTTGCTTGAGAAGTTCACTTATGTAATGTTTACAGACGAATTTAGCAATACCGCACGGAATCTGCTGCGGAAAGTCCGCACCTAACTTTTTAAAAATTTTGGCTGCTTATATTGTTACACACCGAGGTGAGGCCGAAAGGTTTGCAGTTAAAATATTAAATTTAGTTACCCCGGATAAACATTGGGGGACGTATACTGAGAGGCACATAAAGAGATACCAAGAACTTGCTGCACAAACTAAAGCGGGCGTGGGATATCTATAAATAACACATATACATTCTCATTTAACTCTGGTTTCTTATAATTAATATGGTGCCCTACATTGTACACGAAAGGTTACAGGCAAACACTGGGGGAGATGCCCCACGCATACACACGGCATCACGCACTCCTACATACAAAACCACACACTCAGAAGACCTACTCTAGACTGACGCTACTCACAGTCCACGCTATCAGATAAAGAGGCTTTTCCCTCAACCTGCCTTCACCTCCCTTGACTAGGAATTGGAGGGCAGTATGCCGCGCCGAACAAGAATTCAAAGTTACAAACGAAATAATTAGTTCAACAATATCAATATACACAGCAATAATGTGTCCGACGCGACAATGCGCACACATACGCTACAATATTTTATTGTTAGTGTGTAAACTCTATTTCTCAATGAAGCGAAATTAAGTATCCATAATGTATGGTACATTTTGTATGTAATACGTGTACATCTAATCATGCAACTACTCAATTTATCAACAGCTTGTCAAAGCTGTCACTTAAGGAACGCATAAAAGTCAACTCACCAAACCTATCTAGAATTCTACCAACCTCTTCTAAAGATCACTTAGCTTCCAGCTTGAGTAGTTCAAACACAGAAGGTAGTTAGGGAAAATATCTTTGGTGATAAAGATGATGGGCATGTAATAATTAGACAGAGATTATTGAATAAAATGAATTCAAGACTTTATCACTTTGAAATACAGGAAGTATAGGATATTTTTGTTTTCTATTATGGTTTCCAAGTTACAGAAAATTCAGTACGAATAATGAAACCTAAAAACAGCTTATAGAAATAACAGCGACCACCACGAATTTGAGCTAATTCCCCAGGATCCTATGCTAAGGACAAATAGGAGGTAAAAAGAATGTTGCACTAATTGTAACAGTTATAGTCGTTCAAATTTAAGCATTAAAGAGGCTCGAAATTGCATCATAGGCCAGCGTTACATACTTGCCGGCTTGCTGCTGATAGTACTATGCGGGCTTGTATTGTCTACCTGGATTTTTCTTTATGTTTTTAGTAATATTTAATGTACTACATACGGACTACAGGCGGCGGACACTGGAATGATAATTGGGAAAACAAATTTGGGAAGAAAACGTTCCAGGCCTAAGTTTAGGGTGCCTCCCTGGCATTTGTCAGTAATGAGGACTGAGGAAAACCTGGAAAAAGCCTCAGTTAAGAAGGACATCAAACAGAACTGTTCTGGTGGGATTTGAACTACAGACTTCCGGTTCACGGTTGGTACCTTAACGACCTCGGCTACACGTGTAAGTCAGCTTTCGGCTGTTTTCCCCCTCCCTTTCAATCTCAGATTGTCATTAATTATTTCACCTGCTAGAGAGTGGAGGAACACCGGTAAGTTGACCTTTAGCTAGGTAGTTGCGCCAACCCGCGGGGGTATCAGCAGCTGGTTAATAAATGCGTAACACTAAAACCGCGATGAAATATCAATATTTTCATTAGTTCACTTTCAACGGATATTAATTAACGTTTATTAAATTAGAGCATACTAGTCATGAACGGTTTGTCTACAATTTGTCGCCAGAATAAGATTAGTGTACGTATTGTTAACACAACTTATACATTTGTTATGGAAAATATCTCACGTATAAGATTTTAATTTATGTTTATTTTCTCATTTATGACGTTTTCGTGTGTACAGACTTATGAGGCACCAGCTGAACTCGGTGTCTGAGCAGCGTGACTTAAAAATGAAAAGTCAAATATATAGCAAATTTCATATTAGTATCAGACAGTATTTACGTATACTACGCAAATATAATCAAGAAAATGTCCTCACTTCAGACTATCCTTTGCTGCATGTTTAATACAGCTGGATGACTGTCAATCAATTATTTGTGAATAGCCTGTGAAGTTCTCTTGATTCTTAAATAATTTTCTATAACTGGTAAACCATAAGCCATTAAAACTTAATGCACAACAAGTGTAGAGCTCATTGCAATATACAACTTAGGACAAATAACCTTTTTTGTACCATTAGCCATTTTCGAAATATTCGTTGTTACATTTCTAACCTTCCCGAGTTGAGCTATCATCACAGATCCCTGGTCTTAACTTAAAACGCCCGCACTGTATAAAGCATCATATGCGATACTTGTTTTCTCGCATGGGTTCATTATTACTAAAAGCTCACTGATGATACGCGAAAATTTGTGTTTAGTTTTCCGTATAGTTCACACAAACACAATACTTAAGTTGATATTATTTCTAGTCGAAAATTTATGTTGAGTATATAACGGGGATAGAAGAATCACTTTTAATAGGACTCATTTTAGCAGACACGCTCAATTATGTGTAACAATATCACTAAACGTTTTGATTTTATCGACATCATATCTACGAGAGATGAAGTTAGGAGTAAAATATTGTTATATACCGGGATGAGGCCAAAAGGTTTATCAGCTAGTTATTAAATTTAGTTACCCCAGCATAAACATTGGGGGACGTAGACTCAGTGGCAACGAGAGGACCAGGAACCTTAACGTTACATTTCAAAGCAGGCCTGGGATATTCATAACATTATACACATAATTTCACATTTACTGTGGATTATTATAACTTGGTGCCTCTACATCATTCACAGAAGATTACAATATAAACATTGGAGGGAGATGTTCCACACTCACACGAAAACACGCATTCTGCATACAACAACCACTCGCCCTGAAGAGACACACACGACTGACTCACGCTACTAGAGTGACGCCACTCACCCCTTTCCTCTCTCCACCCCTTGGCCAGAAGGTGGTGAAAGAGATGCCGCGTCAGACGAAATTCAAACCCCAATCGAAATGATTATACCCAACAATGTCATTGCTACAAAGCAATAATGTATCTGATTTGACAATGCACACACTATAGAAAAATGTGTGTAACGTTTAGAGGAAATCGTTTATTTTAACTGAATGTATAAATTGAAATCTAAAGTCTTGGCGGAGTTTTGGTCAAACAATGTAAACCGATGGATTTGCGCTTTCATCTGAATTGTTTCTCCATTAATATGTCGCCTTTAATATCTCGGAATATATCGGCAGCTTTGAACCTTTGGAACACCTTTTGGCCACAGTACATTGATGTTTATTCACTTACAGTTGTGTTAATTCTTGAATTGATATTACTTTTGACATTGCATTAAACTAACGTGCAAATTCACATTCTCATTCATACTTCCAGACTGTAGGGAGGATTGCGAATAACTCTGACTAAAGAAAGCATCCCTCCCCTCAGCCGTAAATCGAAACTGCGATCTCTGGATTTGGAGACTACCATGATAACCACATATTCTGGGAAATGTTTATAAGCAAGGAACTTTTGAGGAAGACTGTGGTAGCTTTATTGATCCAGCTGAATTGTTGTTCAAGGTTGTATTACAATCCAAAGAGTTACAAATCCTATAACTATTTCGTTGAATACTTGAAGTATAACGAGCTCAAAACAGGCACTTTCATTTGCCTTTTTATTAATCAAGAAGTGCATCAAATAAACACGACAGAAGTATAGTTGGGAATATTTGTTTGGCTGATAGAATCAATGATTCAAAGCCCCTCGGTGCTCAAATATCCGACATTATTTAATTAATTATAATGGCATCTCTACTAACTTGCCTAAGTAAAGACGGCTTTCTATTCAGAAAATTTTCCAATTAATATAAGAGCTGGAAAAGGATATTTGCAAAATAATTAACCCTGTGCTGCAGCATTCTGTATGGAGCATACAAAGCTGCACGCTTTTCTCTCCTAATTAATTGTGAGCCCGTAACACAGGGCTAATTAGGGTGCATAAAGAGCTTTGTGAAAGAAAAAGGCTTAGCTCCATATAAGCTATGTTAATGTTTTTATCAACTTCGTTTTTCGGTGTCTCTTGTTCCCAAAGTAAGCAAGTTCTCAACGCAAGATATAACCATTCTTGTTCATGCATAGTACTTACTCTATGAGTACTATTATGATTTTAGTTATTGTGACTATGAAATCACGGTCTATTCCGATCATATTATTTCAGAATTCTGGTTTCTTCCTGTTCCCACACTACATGTGTGCAAAATCAATTATATTGATTGACCTAATATTTTTATTTTGCACCTAAAAATTCTGATGTGTTACACTCACATGACTTTCTCTACCCTTGTACAAACTATTTTTTCAAACGCTTATTCTGCATCTACTTCATGTTAATCGAGATATCGAGATGTTAATCTTATTGCTAATTTTCTTGTAGATGCAAGGGGAATTGGTAGGTTTTAAGCGATAGTCAAATATTTTAAGAGCAACCAGCCAACGTGGCGCATTCCATTCTCTTGATATGTTCAGGAAATAAAGAAATGAATAACGAATTCCCATTTGAGAAAAAGTATTGAAAAATTTAAGGGAATAACAAGCAATATCTCGAAAATGGTTCACTCAACAAAAAATGTGTATGACACAAATTGTGTATTTTAACGCGATTTACATTTTTTGTGTAGTAAAACGTTTTCTATCTCTTATGGTTTACCAGTCATGCAAAAGTCGTTCATAATGAAGAATACTTTTGGAGAACATTCCCAGAAAATTCAAGATATACATTTTATTTGTCATGAAAATATCTTAAGTATATGATATTTTAATCAAACTCGTTAGAGCCATTTTTGAGAAAATTAAAATTGTTCACAAACAGACACACACACAGACACAGAGACACACGCACGGATATGTTTCCAAAAATGCTTTATATGCATTCAGTGCACTTCAAAACATGTACTTCCGGTGAAATCTCTGTATCGATTTTTGGGTGGAATACATACTTCCCCTACTTACTATACGTAGTAGAGAAAGTAAAAATATTGTAAATGGCAGTGTTTATACCATATCAAATTGAATTTGAAAACGCCTTGTGGTTTACCGAGAAAAATGGGTCAGTTGGACAATTTAATGTCGTATCGCCTGGTTACCATGGTAGCTCAGTTGGTTAGAGCAACGTCACGGAAGCCAACGATCCGTGGTTGAAATCCCAGCTAATGCATTGAGTTTTTCAGCGTAATTCAAACTATTGTTGAATACGCCTTGCACCACTGGTGTGTTATCCATGCCCAGAGGGATGAGTTACCGTAAAAAGGGAGTATTGCGTAGGAGCTACGAAATTGCGAACATTCATCGGCACATATGTTAACAATTTATTTTAAATTGATATATTCGTTAACGATTCTTTGGTCAGCTTGCTTTAGCATTTTACAAAATAATATGCTCAAATACACTGTAATATACTCTTTCACTTTTCTACATTGAAAGTTGCGATATTAATTTACAGATTTTATGGAAGAGCAACAAACACAATAAAGTTACATGAAATGCGAAATTATAAATGCTTCTCCTAAAAGAATGCAGAAAACACTAAGAGTTAAAGGTTGAATTTCAAAGCTTACCAAACAAGTTTAAAGATAATTTGGAAAGGCCGAAAAAATCATTCTTGGTGAATTATGCCGAAAATCCGCTGTCACGATGTCTAGTTGTTAGCGGCTCGGTCTCTGGCCGAAAAGTGACTGCTCGTGCCTGCCCAGGAGTTGCTGAAGACGTCCAGTAGCATGATGGCGCTGGAGTCAGTGGCGTGTAGCAAACCAGCCAATGATGACTGTACATGATGCTTTATGTAGTGGAGTGATGTATTACGTCACTCATGGCGATATTTTCTTCAAAGCTTTAGATGTTAACTTTCTCTGTCGAAGAATCACGTCATAATCTCTGGAGCATTGTGGCGTACTTTATGCTGGTAGCATAAGCCATGAGCATGGGAGAGGTGAAAACGACACAGCCTACACATGATATGTATGGGAGAGTAATACATTATCACTAAATTTGATATTTATTCGAGTTTTCGGTTTCGAGACATACTGTTCACACACACACACGTGATCTATTATTTCCTTATACTTTTATAAGGTTGCCTCACCTAACTCAAATATTTTAAAACTTAAAAAAATGTTAAAAATGTAGTTGCGCAGGAATGTAACGTTGTCAGAGGCTCATACAATGGGAAGGTAAGCATAATCCATTACTGTAAATAACTCACTTTCAACACAAAGTTAGGTTTTTTTTGAAATGGAACATACATTTTGTTTCTCTGTGAACTGAAAACTGGAGGTAAAATTAATGATAACAGACTTTTTTTCACTTTCCTAAACGCAATTACTAGTAGCGTATAGCCCACAGAAGCTTCATGCTTGTAAATTATACCCAGCACGGAAAAGGCACTCACAAATAATCAGCAATGTCTTATCTGATGAAAGTATGTCACCAGCAGATGTTCGAAGTGCCAACCGTTTGTTTCAATACATTTTTGAATACGGTGAACAGGAGAGCGTTGAACAGATTGTAGTGTTTCTACAGATGTTGCCGCACATGCCGCAGTAATACGTTGTTGCATATTCTCTCGTGTCGTGGGGGTTCCTAATACACTCTGTATTTCATTGCATCCCAGAGAAAGAAGTCTAATGGCGTCAATTTGGGGGACCAAGCTGGCCATCTCACAGGATCACCCTGTCCTATCCACCTGTTTGAAAACATTACATCCACAACTTTTCTGGAGAAATGCGCAAAGTGTGCGCGATATCATCATGCTGGGATGACAATGATAGACGTGTTTCCAGTACCACATCCTCCATGAGAAGGGGTAGAATTCTTGAAGGAATGATACATAACGTTTTCTGTTTAATGTTCGGTAATATAACTAGGAATCTGCAATACGGTTTCCAATGATACCGCATCAAACATTGACACTCCACTCTCATTGATGAGAAACCGCGCGAAGCCATTTGGGATTTTGCACCGACCAGTAGTGCATCTTCGGCAGATTCACATTACCATGATTTGCGAACGAAGCTTCATACTTAAAGTATCACCTAGAAATGCAGCATTACCTTGCAGTTGCTGAAGTGTAATACGAGAGAATGCAATGCGGGATTCAAAGTCATTCCCGTATGAAATGGGTGAAACTTATGCCTACGCAAAATTCTCCAAGCACTACTGCGGCTTATTCAAGAACCGCGTTCAATCTGTCGTACACTATCCTCGGAATTGTGCGTTACAGCAGCCAAAACAGAAATTTTGTTTCCGTTGTTTCCCAGCTTCCTGTTTTATGAGACTTGTGAAAGTGTTGGCAATGGTACGAGTTGAAGAACACCGTCTATCTGGTAGCGTACATGCCACAGCACTTCTTTAATGTTCGCCGTAAATTAAAATAATGTCTATTTTTTCTTCATTACTAAAGACAAGCATATCGACCATACGAAATCAAACGTAACAAAATACACCAAAATAGGGTTCAATGTATCAATACGGAGAGTAGTAACGTCCGTAACGTACGTGAAATGCGTTACAGTGCGTTCTATGCAGTATTTCCCTGTTGGCACTGTCAGCAGTACAGCAGATGAGATCAGGAGACACTAGTAGACGGCACAGTAGAACGTAGTGTACTGATATTGGCTCAGGGATATTGCAAGCAACCCTTGCTTTGAAATTAAATTAAATTGAGTTTTATTTATGGTCATTCTTTAACTACTATGGTCCTTAGCGTCCATTTCTATATTCAGCGTGAAAGACCGGCCTCTTTATCAGGCTTGAGGTTCTTTTACGTGCCGTAAATCTACGACACCGGACCACCGGCTTTTATTCCCTTCCGAAGCCATGCTAAGGATTTTTACGTCCGAAAAAATCCATCGCCCTCCGCCGGCTTTGAACCCGCGAACTTGGGAACTAGGGGCTAGCATGGTACCACTAGTCCACGGAGGACGACCCCTAGCTCTGAGCATAGTATTACACACGTTGCATAACGTCAGGAACAGTGTCTCCGTTGACATCCTTCAAAAATCTAAATATTTCAGAAGATATGAGGTTTAGAAAAACGAAACTAACTGTTATCACTAATTGAACTTCTAATTTTCAGTTCACTAGAAACAACATACATGTTCTATTAAAAATCGCCATTTTGTTTTTAAAGTGATATTTATTTACTTTTATGGATTATGCCTACCTTCCCATTGTGTGAGCCCCTGACATGAAGAACTGTGAAAAGGGAGATAGACCATTTATTGCGGGTAATGCAATGCGTTCCTTATGTTGGCGGGCCGCGTATACGTGTTCCGCGCACTGTCTATTACACTGGGGGGGGGGGGTATTTCCGTCCTAAAACTTCCGCTTCTTAGTAACTTGTACTAACCTTGTTATAAGTTTTGTTGAAAGTGGTGTCCATTTGCACTGAGACATTCCTGGCATCTTCGGATGAAGTTTGCATGCACACGCATAAGTTCTTCTTGCGTAATTTTTTAAATTTCTATTTGTTAGGCAATAATGATCTGATTACATTAGAATGATATAATGTATCTTTCACATACAACACAAATGTCTTGAATAAACACTCATTTTAGAAATGCACAATGAACAAACTCTAGTTTTCACAACAGAAAAGATGCTAAATGAACCAACAGTCTTTACAGTATAACAAGAAGGCAGCAGCTGACAGTTAACATTCACAGACGATCACCCCAGCCGCGTTGAGTCGTTCACGGTAGTGAGTTACCTGAGACATACCGAGGTCACTGCGATGCAAGCGAATTACACACATAGGGGAAAGGTCCCTAATTTGAACCGCCTCTTAAATTGAACCGCTCCGATATTTTCCAAACTGTTCGACAGATGGCATCATAATCCTAGCAGAAGCGTTGCGTGTACAGCTATGAATGCTTGGAGTTGTTGACTTTGCATTCTGAACTGAGGTTTCAGTTGTATGAAGTGTTCTGTGTTTTTGGCGCTTCAGAAGTAATATTTGACTAATCTAGCTAAGCTTATACGATCAGTTACATAAGTTTGAGATTATCTATATATATTACATGTTATAAAGTGTTTATTTAGCAACAATATTCATGCACATGTTTTTTCAAGTAGCGTCTCTCCTTGTCACATATATGCTAAAGCTTCCAAAATGGCGTGGTTCGTAAATTGAACCACTGTTTGAACCCTATATTGAACTGGTCCAATTTAGGAAACCTATTGAAGTTCTAGGATTGCTCAACTCGAATAGTATATCGTGTAAATAAACGTCGATATAATATGCTAAGTTAAAAAAACCATGTTAAAACAGTAGATGACATGAATATGTGTATGTGAATTGTCTGAAATGATGGACATGATGCAGTGTATGAGTTGTAGGATATGACTTCACCAAAAGTGTGCAAAAGTTAGTGCGAAGAAGAAAGTGTTTTATCGTGAAGACTGTGTATAATTGGACTCTTTTGCATGAGAATAAAATTAGTAAAAACTCTATATTTGCAAATAATACCTATTCCAAAAGCCAAGTGATTGTCACCATATAAAAATTCAAAATGTTCAAGGAAATTGCTATTCTTATCACAATTTTGGACTCTACTTTTGTTGTTGATAGCATATTTGTTTTGAACGTACAATAAAATATATGATTTTTGTATTAATAAAAATACTTTTAAACTTAAAAGTATGTGGTTCATTTAAGACACGGGTGGTTCAATTTAAGGACCACGTTCCTAATTTGAACCGATTTGCACCATCTCACTTTTTAAATTTTATTTAATTGATAATTGTATTAATTTTAAATTGTGTTGAAGATGTTTATAGCGCAAGGGTTTGTCACTTTAACGCTTGTGTTTCTGAAAATTTTGTTTTGATATTATAATTATTATTTACTATTAGGCTTAAGTGGTTTAATATAGGGACGTTTCCCCTATGCGATCTATGGCCCAGACATAAGTGAAACGCACGGTATTTGGTTATTAAATTTGCATGAATTGTAGTGGTTGTCTCCTGAATGAGAGGCAACTACAAAAGGGACAACTTTCTGTAGACAAACCAACTAAATTATATTTTTGTAAGCAATTTCACTCACCAGATAGCCATTGTGGGCACTTTTTCTGTAATTGCATTATACAAAATTTGTTATTCTATTGACCTCTTTCCAAACAAAACTACCCTTTATATCGAAAATATTTCTTTATTTTTTATATTCTCAAAAATGACTCTAGCATAGCTGTTTAAAATACCACATATTTAAAACATCTGAATGACAGTAACATATATAGCTTGAATTTTTCCTGTGAATTTCTCTTCATTCGGAGTGAATTTTTATTTTTTTGTATTGTTAAAAGCTACCGAGGGGAATGGTTCAGGCTGTAAAGTCTGTGGCCCATATTCGGGAGGTACCGGGTTCAAATTCCCGGGGCGGACTAATCTCACCGAAGTTTTTACCAATTTTCCTCGGTCGCTAGACGAATACTGGGTTGGATAATTTGATCCGTGAATTCTCTAATCATCACTTTCATCTATTCTGGATATGTTATAAACCAAAGTTTTCTAGCTCCTCGATAGGCTACTGACCCAAGGTATTGGCTTATAAGTCCCACAAAGATGAGGGTAATCAGATAAAGAAGAAGAAGTATTAATGGTAACAATAAGAGAAGGACAAAAACTTGGCATACAGAATAAATTTAGAACATGCTAAAACACCCAATTTATGTCAAATGTTTGTGAACCATTTTCAAGATATTTGTTGCTTTGGATCCAATTTTCCAATACGTTATATACTTTTGAAATAGCTTCGTCACCATTCTTTTGTTTCTCGCAATGTTATGCAAAGAATATGAATTTTAAAAGCCACCATCTAGTGTCCCGCTTTATAAAGATTTGACTATTTCTTCAGCGCTCTGTATTCCACTAGTACCTACAACGAAATATTAATGAAACCATTTCTGCAAACGTGTATCTCGATTAAATTAAACACCAAAATAAGTTTTTATAAGATGAGTTTGCAGAAGATGCATAAAATAAACAGTGGGTAGAGAAACACATGTGAATGTAACGCATCCGATATTACATTCTCTACTACGTATAGTAAGTAGGGGAAGTATTGTATTCCACCCAAAAATTCGATACCGAGATTTCACCGGAAATACATGTTTTGAGACCCCCTGAATCCAAAAAAAACATTTTTGGAAACATTTCCGTGTGTGTGTCTGTGTGTCTGTGAACAGCATAACTCATAAACGAACAATTGGATAAACCCAAACTTGGTATTTAGGTTCAGTATCTTCCAGAGATGCGACACGGAGGTTTTAAAGAAACTCCCCCCACCCCAGACTACCCTTTACATGGAACATTTTTCGAAAATTTTAATTTTCTCAAAAATGGCTATAACGATTTTGTTTAAAATATCATATCTATAAGATATTTTCATGACAAATGAAATGTATATCTCAAATGTTCTGGGAATGTCTCCAAAAGTGTTCTTCATTGTGAACGACTTTTACGTAACTGGTAAACCATAAGAGATAGACAAAATTTTACTACAGAAAAAATGTAGATCGCATTAAACTACACAATTTATGTTATATACATTTTTTTGTTGAGTGAACCATTTTAGAGATATTACATGTTATTCCCTTAAATTTTCCAATAATTATACTTTTTCTCAAATTCGTTATTCATTTTTTTTGACCTGATAATGCAAAGAGAATGGAATACTCCACATAGCAACCAGCTATTAAAATATTTGACTATCGCTTAAAGCCTACCAATTCCCCTTGCATCTACAAGAAAATTAGCAATAAAATTAACATCTCGATATTTCGATTAACATGAAGCATATGGAGAATAAGCGTTTGTAAAAATAGTTTGTACAAGAGTAGAGAAAGTCATGTGAGTGTAACACATCAGATTTTTTTTCGTTTTGTTTTTATAAATGTAACACAAAATAGAGTTTATTGCTATACAGAGAAGGTGTACTTGGAAACAATGATGCAACTATGCTTCCTTGAACGATGGTTATTGAGCTAAACCTGTTTCACAATAACCCGAGAACGAAAACCAGAACGAGAACGAGAAGCAAAACATCATACGACTTTTTGTTTCATAATAAGCGGGAACGAGAGCGGGAATGCATATCGATGACTATATTGATAGCAAAGTGGAAAGTCTTTTTACACCCTGGGAAGTCATTTGTAACAGACTAATTATATTTTTTCACCTGATTTCGATTTAGCTAACATAATGCGAGTAGCGAACGTCAAAACTCGATAGAGCAAACATTTTCAAATACCATACAGTGTACCTATACATTTTCAAAACGCAGGTCCAAACTATTAAGGATTTGTGTAGCAAAAGTACCTTAGCAAATGCCATTCCTTAATTAAGGGCACATTAATGTTATTTGTTATTCTTTATTGTTTTGTTAATTAATACTGGTTTTTGCTGTTATGTGTAGTTTTTGCGATTGTTTTTGCTTTCTCTATTACGTACTTACTTACAGCAGAGTACGCATTTAGTCCATCCAGAAATTCAATGTCGAAATTTCACTAGGAATACTAGCTTTGAGATGTTCTGAACCCACAAAAAGCCTTTTAAAACGTGTATGTGTGTGTGTGTGTGTGAAACCTGTGAACAGCATAACTCAAAAACGAAAATTCTATTAAATACGAATTTTAGTTCCGGATCTTCCAAGATGCGACACAGAAATTTAAAAATGTCCCTTTACCCCAAATCCTTTATATGGAAAATGTTTTATTATTTTCTTAAAAATGGCTCTATCAATTTTAATTAAGATGCAATATGTTTAAGCTATTTTCATGACAAATAAAATCTATATCTGGAATTATCTGGTAATAGCCTTTAAGTCCTCTTTTCTGAACAACTTTTGTATAAGTAAACCGTAAGAGTTAGACAAGTTCTTGTTAAACAAAAAATGTAGATCTGTTAAAGCACACAACTATGTCAAATGTTTTGGTGACATTAACCATTTCCGAGATATTATTTATTATTGGTATTAATTTTCAAATTATTTATACTTTTCTTAACTACAAATCGCCATAGTAGGTAGAGAAAGTGTTGCATTCCACCCAAAAATTAGATAATGAGATTTCATCGGAAGTAAATATTTTGAGGTCCCCAGAATCCAAAATATCCGAAAAATGTCTGTTTGTGTGTCTGTGTGACTGTGAACAGCATAGCTCAAAAACGAAAAGTCGTATAAACAACAAATTTGGTATTTACGCTCAGTATCTGTTGTCCTCCGTGGTGTAGTGGTTACCATGCTAGCCTCTAGTTCCCGAGGTGGCGGATTCAAACCGGGCGGAGGGCAATGGATTTATTTTGGGCTTAAAAATCCTTAGCATGGCTTCCTTCTGAAGGGAAGTAAAACCGGTGGTTCCGTGTCGTAGATTTACGGTACGTAAAAGAACCTCAAGCCTGATAAAGAGGCCTGTGAGCAAAAAATTACCGGTCTTTCACACCCAATATAGAATGGGACGCTAACGACCACAGTAGTTAAAGAGCATGCATCCTATGAAGTTTTCTTCATTCGAAATAATTTTGTATAATCTTGTATAACTGGTAAACGTTAAGGGATAGGGGAAAACTTTCTAACAAAAAATCTGATGTGATAAATTCACATGACTTTCTTTACTCTCTATAATTTATTACTGGATATACAAGCTAGTTTTACTAAAGCTTATTTTTCTATCTACTGCATTTTAGTCCAAATAAGCCTTTACAAAAATAGTTACATTACACATTTCGTTACAGATTCAAAGGGAACAGCAATGGCCAAATACTATACGAACCGTATACTATACGCTGACCTGAAAATTCCACACTGTTTCCATGCAATCTCGAGAAATACCTGAATATTGATGGAACTTTTAAGAATGACCAAGTGATGAACCATTTGAACCTTTAATAACGGATATCTCAGAAATGGTTTATGACACAAAAATACTTATTTGAAGTAATTTGCGTGTTTTAAGGAGATCTACAATTTTGTGTAGTACGTTTTCGTCTCCCGCTTAATGTTTAGCACATGTACAAGATTATACAAAATTTCTTCCAACCAGGGCCGTAGCGTCAATAGATGTGAGAGATGTATTACATACCCTATAGTTTTCCTCAAACTGGGGCAAAATTGGTGTTCATTATAATTTTGTGGTACACAATCGTTCTAATGCCATTAAAATCGAGGTCTTTTTAAATATTATGATTTGAATTCGCGCCATGCTGCGATAACTTGAATGAGTGTGCATTGAAACAAAGCTCTGGTCACCTGCCGTCAGCTGGAGGAAACTGGTGTTGTGTGCTTGACCCATGGTATGTACCTAGTTGGAGTACATCTCGTGTTAAAAATCATGCTCATACTATTGCGCTTACAAACGTGAATAGAGAGTAAATCGCGAGTTTTTTGTTTCTTGTATGTGTGTTTCTTCAATTGTGAAAATTTGAGCGGGCTTTGGACACTTAGTTACTCACTATCAAAGCAAATGTAGGTTAAGATTTGCGCGGGTTCTGGGAGAAAGGTATGTACACAGGCAGTGTACATCCGAGAGGTCGTGAGGCGGATAACAGCTACAATAGCAAACAATACATTGTTTCAGTGCGGTTGTGGCACGAAAATGGAAATAAACTGTTGTATGATCGGCAAACTCAAGCTAAGAAACTTTCAGTCATTAAATTTCCCTGAAAAGGAAGATGTATTTAAAACAGGTCCTTCAAAGCCCGCATTCAGTATTACAACTAACATTAAAACAATGTGTAAGGCATTTCAACATCAAAGTTTATGAAAGTGAGTCATGGCTGTGGGGTTGTAAAACCTCAAACAAACTGTTTTGTTGGTCATGTCTTTTTTCTTTTTTCAAATGAAAAGTGTATCCGGAATTCCAGTGGTTATGAAGATTTAAATAACATTTATAAGGCAACCAAAACAACACAACCATTCTTGTAATCATGTAATATGTGAAAAACAACTAAAAATTTTCGGGAAAACTCCCAGAATACGATTTTCATTGAATAGTCAGTATAAGCTCTCAGTTGAACAGGTAACAGTGAAGTGAAAAAGAATAGAGGTTTACTTTCTCACTTTGTACAGGCCGTATGCTTTTTAGGAAAACAAGCACTTGCGTTTCGTGGTCATAATTAGAAAGAAGGATCTTTAAACAGAGGTAACTATATTGAGTATTTAAATGGATTACCAGTATATGATACCTCTCATTGGAAATCGACAGTTTTTCGTGTAACTTCACCTGATATTGAGAATGACTTTATTTCAAGTGTGATTGTCGTCATGACGTATGAAATTAAGGAAATTTCTGTTACCTTGTTTGTTTCACTGATATTAGATGAAACTCCTGACATAAGTAATAAACAGCAACTCTCTGCCGTTTTACGATACATAACTGTTGACGGAAATGTTGGAAAGGTTTATTTGCTTTACAGATGTAGGCTCTGACAGAAAAAGAGATTTTCTCTTGAATCATGCTGTCTGTATTATTAACTTTTATTGTTCAAATAAATATAATAACATAATGATAACATCATGATCCAAAATTATGTTATTAAACTACCTTCCAGTGTACCAAGCAGGCGTTAATAAATTTACTAGGTAATAATTTTAAATTGTATAATGAACATCTTGTTTACACTACATATTGTCTAGATGAGACTAAATGTGCTGATATGGAAAATCCTGTTTAGTTTGGGTCACATTTTAACGAATTTTACAATATACGTTAAATTACATACCCGAGTCTGATAATCAGGCCACGCCAATGCTTCCAACTGAAGTGGACTTCACAGGCTATTCCCAGAAAATTAAAGATATACATTTTATTTGACGTGAAAATCTTTAATATATGGTGTTCTAATCAAAATCATTAGAGATATATTTTAGAAAATAAAAAATTTCGAAAAACATTCCATATAAAAGGTAGTTAAGGACGGGTGATTTTCTTGAAAACCTTCGTGTCACATCCTTGGAAGATATTGAGCCTAAATACTAGGTATGCTATTTATCCAACTTTTTGATTTTGAGTTATGCTGTTCAAGACACACACATCACACGTACCTTTATCTAAAAATGCGATTTTTTGATTCAATGGGCCTCAAAGCATGTATTTCCGGTATAATCTCGTTATGGAATTTTTGGGTGGAATACAATACTTCCCCTACTTACTATATGTAGTAGAGAAAGTAAAAATGTAAATCTTCTTAAAACACAATTTGTTTCAAATAAAGTTTTTGTGGTATAAGCTATTTCTGAGATAACCGTTATAAATGGTTCGAATTGCTCATTACTTAGTCATTGTTTTAAAGACCTGTGACCATTCAGTTGTTTCTATTGGTAGCATGGAAAGAGTACGACATTTTAAGGCCAGCATATAGCGTCCAGTTCTTAAACATCTGACTATCGCTGTTCTCTTTGTTTCTATAACGAAATGTGTAATGTAGCTATTTCAGTAACGGTTTATTTCGATTAAAATATAGTAGAAGGAAAAATAAGCTTTAGTAAGGATATTTTGTGTAACTACTAATAAAGATAGAGGATAGAGAGAGCCATGTGAATGTATCACATAAGATTTATTTTTCTTTCTTTTTCATGTTCATGCAAAGAATATAGAGTATAAAAGCTATTACGTAGCGATCGGCTTTAAAAAGATTTGACTATCGCTTTTGTCGGGTGTATTCTTTTTATACCTGCAACGAAATGGGTAATGAAGGTTTATCTTAGTACATAAAAGTCAGTGTAGTATGTGTGTATGTACGCGTGCGCGTGTGTGTATGTTCCTTATAGACTACTACACCCTTGCTCCATTTCGACCAAACTTGGCACAGATAGACTTTGACACAAGGTGAAATTACTGTCTAACTTAGAATTCGAACCCCCCCCCCCGCATTTACTTAATTTCATTTGATGCCCACTAAAACTCGCAAGATCAACTATATCTTTCTCAACGATAATCGTAACAGGTCGAACATTGTCAACATAATTTAATAATTTCACGGCCTCAAAATAACAAAGGAACAGCCTGTTCACATATTATTCGTCTATCTCCTCTCTGACATTGATAATGGAGTAATAACACAACCCAATAAATAATTAGAACAGCTATGCCACATGTGGCTATTGCGCAACGCAATCGCTTGATTAAAAATTAACATTTCGAACTTATTACATTAGAATGTGATAACAGCAACAGCATCAAACCAGATAAAATACCACTTATTCTTATTTTTCTTCATATTATTGTGTATTGATATCAAATAACACATAATTGCATTGACTACAAAAGTATTTATGATGCTCAAATATCTATAGTTCCCGAGGTCGAGGGTTCAAACCCGGCGGAGGGCGATGGATTTTTTTCATGCGTAAACATCCTTAGCATGGCTTCCTTCGGAAAGGAAGTAAAGCTGTGGTGTCGTGTCGTACATTTACGGCACGTAAAAGAACCTCAAACCTGATAGACCTCTGAGCAAAATGTCCGTTCTTTCACGCCCAATATAGAATGAGACGCTAAGAAAAGACGTCCATAAATAAAACTCAATTTAACTAATTTAATTTGTCCTCAAATATTGCTAACATAAGAGTAATAAGTAAGTAGAAGTTCATATCCATCCATTCTGCGATTATACTCCGATGTTCGGATATTCACCTCTGTAATTTATAATGTCTCATTTTTTGCAAGCAACAGGTTCCTTTCTCTATAGGAAGTATGATAAGCAGAGAAACCAAAACTGAGCAACATAAAAATAACAGTGGCCATGGATATCAGCAACAACATCAAATCAGTCGAAGTATCACTTCTTATTCTTCTTTTTCTTTGTATGTTAATTTTGACCATCAATTTATTTCGTCTTTCGTGTGTTTTCTTAAGTAGTTTTGTGTATATTGATTATTGAGAATGAACAAGTTTATATGGAGCTACTTAAACTGCTATTTTTTTTAAGATTTTATCTACAAATAACGGCAAGTCATCCCGAATGTGACAAGTGGAAGCCACTCAGTTGCGTTTACGAGAAACCATTACAAACTCTAGTATTTGTTGTTCAGCAGTGCGTTTTCATAGTGTTGACTAAGTAGTTTTATTTTTACTTTCTCTACTACGTATAATAAGTAGGGGAAGTATTGTATTCCACCAAAAAATTCGATACAGAGATTTCACAGGAAATACATGTTTTGAGGTGCATTGAAGGAATATAAAGCATTTTGGAAACATGCCCATGTGTGTGTGTCTGTCTGTCTGTGAACAGCATAACTCAGAAACGAACAGTCGGATAAACACCAAACTTGGTATTTAGATTCATATCTTCCAGAGATGCGACACGAAGGTTTTCAAGAATCTCCCCCACCCCAGATTATCCTTTACATGGAACATTTTCCTAAAATTTTAATTGTCTCAAAAATGGCTCTAACAATTTTGATTAAAATATTATATGTTTAAGGTATTTTCATGAGAAATGAAATGTATACCTCGAATTTTCTGGGAATGTCTCCAAAAGTATTCTTCATTGTGAACGACTTTTGCATAACTGCTAATCCATAAGAGATAGACAAAATGTTACTACACAAAAAATGTAGATCGCGTTAAAATATACAATTTATGTCATATACATTTTTTTTGTTGGGTGAACTATTTTGGAGATATTGCTTGTTATTCCCTTAAATTTTTCAATACTTATACTTTTTCTCAAATACGTTATTTTTGTCCTGGTAATGCAAAGAGAATGGAATACTCCACTAACAACGAGGTCTTAAAATATTTGACTATCGCTTAAAGGCTACCAATTCCCCTTGCACCTACAAGAAAATTAGCAATAAGATTAACATATCGATTAACATGAAGCATATGGAGAATAAGCGTTTGTAAAACTAGTTTGTACAACAGTAGAGAAAGTCATGTGATTGTAACGCATCAGATTTTTTTGTTATTTATACAGTCCTGAGAGGTTTAATTAACATTTTAAAGTATCTTGTGTTATAATTTTTAAGTGCCTGCAAAGAAACTCAAGGCTATTAGGTAAGTACAACCTACGGCTAATAATATAGGGATAAACTGTCAAAGCACTGGCAATGGTGGGTATTTGAGCTAGTCTGTGTCAACCAGAAGTAGATTGGAGGATAAACGATTATAAGAATGCGTCGTTGAAAAGTGAGCAGAGAGGATCATGCGAATGTAACAGAGTTTTAAGTCAATAACAATTTTTGACTTGCGTATAACACACTTTAGGTGATGCTTTAGCTAGAAGAACCAACGCTCAATGAATATGAGGGAGTCAGATTGTACAGTTACCGGAGTTTCTTCCGGTTTCATTTCCACAACTTGCGACTTGAGAGAACTCTAGCGGCTGTTTCAAGTATCGATCACGAAGACTTGTATAATTTCTAAAAATGAAGAATCTAATTTGCACAATATGGAATTTAAAAGAAAAAGTTAAACTTGGTCAGGACCCGAAAAGCTTCCCGTTAATTGTGAACGCTTACATTGTAATATATGTATTTTAACTTTGTTGTTCTCTTTCTGGTTTCCGTTCCCGTTTATTTTGAGTCTACCTTCGACCTCTATTCCGCATTACTTCCATATTCACCACCACTCTGGCAACTGCCCATCATTAGGGACTCCATGCGAAATGATAATTCGGATGCATATGTTTAAAATTTGCTTGCCGTGTTATCCTTTCTCTGGGAAGGAGCTGAAATGAATCCTTATAGCCTTTTACGTTTAATATGTATGCATGATAGAGGTAACATATTGCAAGCAAAATGAAAGTGGGGAAAAGAAAAGGTGGCAGGTGCATGGACTGGAACTTTTGAAGTAAATCTTATTGCAAGTGAGTCAGGTGCGAAGAAAGAGAACTACTTGTTATGGCAGACGACAGCTACGTGCCCACCAGAAGCTCGGAATTACTCCCTGAAAAGGTGATGTTAGCTACAAGCAGGCACGTCCTGCTGGTGTCTTTTCTTTTCCGAAACGTGGCGAGGTGAAGAAGCGACGCTTCTGAATAAGGAGAAAAGCAAGAGACGAGATACGTGGTGGTTCCAGAGACCAGATCTTACACTTCAGGGAATATTACTAGGTCAGCGTTTCTACACTAGGAAATAGAAATTTGTAACCACTCACTAGGGCATAAAATCAAATTGTAAGCCAGTTTTTACTTCTCTACTACGTATAGTAAGTAGAGGAAGTATTGTATTCCACCCAAAAATTCGATACCGAGATTTCACCGGAAATACATGTTTTGAGACCCCTAAATCCAAAAAAAGCATTTTTGGAAACATGTCCGTGTGTGTGTGTGTGTGAGTTTGTGAGTCTGTGAACAGCATAACTTAGAAACGAACAGTCGGATAAACACCAAACTTGGTATTTAGATTTAGTATCTTCCAGAGATGCGACACGAATGTTTTCAAGCAAATCCCCTCACCCCAGATTGCTCTTTACATGGAACATTTTTTGAAAATTTTAATTTTCTCAAAAATGGCTTTAACGATTTTGTTTAAAATATCATATGTGTAAATATTTTAATGACAAATGAAACATATATCTCGAATTTTCTGGGAGTCTCCAAAAGTATTCTTCATTGTGAACAACTTTTGCATAACTGATAAACCATAAGAGATAGACAAAGTTTTACTACACAAAAATGTGGATCGCGTTAAAATACACAATTTATGTCATATACATTTTGTTGTTGAGTGAACCATTTTCGAGATATTGCTTGTTATTCCCTTAGTTTTCCAATATACTTTTTCTCAAATGGGAATTCGTTATTAATTTTTTTGTCCTGGTATTGCAAAGAGAATGGAATACTCCACATAGCAAACAGCTCTCAAAATATTTGACTATCGGTTAAAGCCTACCAATTCCCCTTACATCTACAAGAAAATTAGCAATAAAATTAACATCTCGATATCTCGATGAACATGAAGCATATGGAGAATAAGCGTTTGTAAAAATAATTTGTAGAAGAGTAGAGAAAGTCATGTGAGTGTAACACATCAGATTTTTATTAAAATGTTTTATACAGCTGAACGTCACTTCTACGTTTTTGGAAGTTATACTCTCAATTTTTTAGGCACCGAACTTTGTCAATTAATATTTAGCTCAGTCACATTCTTTTCGGTTATACGTTTCTCATTAATACGTCCCGCTTTTCTGGTTCCCATGTAGAATATATTAATCTACTTACTCATTTATACGTTGTATTTATGCTACATCAAGATATATTAGGTACGGGTTCTATATAGTCTATTCTTGCAGCCGCAGCACGAAACAGTAGGCATGTTGGGCGAGGCATCAATAATTTCGACACGCATTATTGCTACGCACGTGTTAGTGATACGGTTGGATAAGGTCCTTCTTTTCCAGGTTGAATCTGACGATACCGATGATAACGGTGATGAAGAATAGACCTAAATAATGTGTTACCAAAGTGCACCTGACGATTAAACCTCTAGAAATTACACAACTATTTCTATAATCGCAAAGCTAAAATGATGACAGCATTTCTGTGCTTGATGCATATACTCTATTAGTGTGTAACTGTGTGGAAAAACCAAAGAAGCAAAGGGGAACTGAAGATCTTTAAAAACCAGTACTCTGAATCTTTTTTTAGTTTGAAATATGAATAACAGTACTGGATTGTATATAAGTACCCTAAGGTGGCCGGGGTGATGTATTCTACCACGATTTCTCCTTTCCCGCATTTCCTCTCATTTCATCTCCCGTTTCAGGTGTGATTTCAGGTCCTGTGGTGTTGACGGTGCCAGGCAGATGGCGTGGATGCATGCGCATTCGAAAGATTCTCCCCGTGTACGTCAGATTAAGCTGTCCCGCCAGTTAGGTTCGCTGTGTCGACCTCTTGAGGATTCCTTGCTCACTGGTGCACGGGTGTTCGAACTGAAAGTGTTAGGGACTCTGAGTGTCTCTGTAGGCCTGTCTGCCTGAGGTCCTAGAACCTCCTCCAGCTCCTCCACCTCATCCCTGACTCCCGGGGCGTGTAGCCACAATAGATCAAGATGTTAGAAGTGCCGAAGTGTACCCCTCCATAAACACATCTTATATCCTACTCTAAATAGTGTACTATGTTTATTATGTATTTGTTTCAATTATTGCTTTCTTATATTAAATAATACATAATTAGTTTGAGTAATAATCTGATAATATAGTTTCAGTTACATAAGAAAGTTCATTGTTTTCTAATTTATACATTATTTAGCCCTCTCCCTTTGCAAACGTATAACTGAGGTTAATATAGTACTATATCCGCAAAGTCATGTCTGGGTTTCATAGAAATAAAAAGAATCATCATTTATAACATTGAAAACACCTTCTATACTCATTTTCAAATCAAATATTTCTATAACTATGTGATACTTTAATATAAAAAACAACTCTTCTGTCCACTTTTCGTTAATCCCTATAAATGCCAGAAACAGTGAAATCAAACAATGTGGATGGGGTTACATGCAAGATGTGGAAATAGCAATCTATTATTTACATCACAAGTTGATTTTCCTTAAGAATAAGCTCATGGGGGAAAATAAGAAGAATTATACGTTTTCAGACATACTACAAGGTACAAAGTAAGCTATAAAAATAAAACATTTGGAACTAATATTGAATGAATTGCAAGTGCTGCAAAAAGAATTATTAATTAACAGATCAGCTCTTTTCCTTGTAAATTTTAGCTTATCTATTATGGTTTCATTAAATGAAACTGAAGGTGACCTAATAGCGTATTTATAAAAATTCATGTTTGTAGGTATATAAAAAATAACACAATAACATCTATTGGGGTAATTTATAGAAAATAAAAATAACTTTTTGCATGTAAAGGTTCATATGGTCTATGGTGCGGTTTAACCACAATCTGCACCTTACATTTTTAAAAGTGTCTCACTTGAATACGAAGCTGGTATTTTTCGGAGTTTTCGTTACGGAGTTAGCATTCTCTCTCTCCCCTCCCCCTCTCTCTCGCTTACAGATACACACACATAAATACCATTTCTAAAAACGCTTTTATATCAGTGGACTTCAAAAGCTGTATTTTCAGTAATATCAACATCAGTTTTTAGGCTGAATCAATATTTTTTCTACAATAGGGAAGTGGAGGACCGATTCAAACGTTTTTGAAGGTAGAGAATGTTTCAGATGTGCGATCAGCTTTGAGAAGGAGAGAGGGGGGAAGGGGGTTTATGGACACAAGTAGTTTAGCGATAAGTCATTAAACATTAAAATGCCACTACCATCAAACAGTATGTGCCTGCGCAGTTGCTCGTGCAAGTGGGCCGTTGAGCTGTCGATTTCCAGCAATGAAGAGCAACAAAGGGTCGTTTGCGTTTTGTGAACAGAGAGAGATAAATTCTTCTGTAATCAATAGCAAAATCCTGATGTATAGTGCGAGTGTATGGAGGATGGAAATATTTAAAAACGATTTGTATATCCCGACGAAACTTTAAATATATCTCACTCATTCCGAGATATATTTTCAACCTTAGGGGATGAGGCAGTATTTTTAACACTTAAATGATTTCAGTCAAGTTATATAATATGCAAATTCAATAACAGCCCGCCTTGAAGCAATATGTGTATATAATAAATTGTAAAATGTATGTAACAGTCATTGCGTATGCTTATATTATTGTAAACATGTTCAATAATGTTATGTGAATTTATTACGTAATTTAATAATGTAGGAGCTGTAAGAATAATAAGTTTAAAATTGCTAACAATGAGGTAACAATGAGGTAGCCTTGAGACAATAACGAGTAAGGAAGTTTAAATGTCATTATTAGAGCAGCAATAACGTAAATTTTGAGACAGTTTAAAAATAGCCAATCAACAACCATAAAAAGCTTTAGTTTAATGAAGGTATTCTATTGGACTAGGATTAGCCAATCAGAGTCTTGAAATACAGAAATTTACAAGTTTAGACGGTTGAAATCAATTCAGTTGCCTCCAAACAGTGCTCATAACCAGACGTGTTGCTGCAGACAGTGATAGTAACCGGATGCAAGATGTGTCCTCGAGAGAAATTTAATACGTATTCGTGTGAAGACGAAAAATAGTTTACGTATTAAAAAGTGCAAATAATTCATAAAAGAATCTCACAGCTCTCTATATCAGTGAAGTTATTTAAATCGTGTCAAGCAGGAATAAAAAGGAGTGAAATAAAATTATAATATTTGTAAGCCTACATTCTTGTGACACCAAAACCCTACAAAGAGAAACGTGTCTCTAACA
The DNA here is from genome assembly GCA_030765065.1 of Deroplatys truncata. Lineage (NCBI taxonomy): Eukaryota > Metazoa > Arthropoda > Insecta > Mantodea > Mantidae > Deroplatys > Deroplatys truncata. The sequence continues at coordinate 53,084,039 of CM060982.1, forward strand.
AATACTGACGCAGCCGAGGCAAACATAAATATTAAATATTTAAAGAAACAGTCAAATTACAAAGTTAATATTTTTTTAAATTTTTGGACGAAGGCTACCGGGTACTATGTATTAGTGCGGTTGCAACCAACTTCATGTTCGGCTCTCCAACAGTTGAAATATAATACAGCATCTACAAATTGACTTTCAATACGTAGCAGCAACTACCTACTTCAAATTGACGTCTATACGTGGTGCAAATAACGTAAAGATATAACAACCTTCTTCAAATTGGCTTCCATACGTGGAGCGTAAAGAAACTATTTTCTTCAGGGTAAACTTATAAATTTCTTGATATTCACTAATTGAAAACAATTTGCAATACTCTTCTTGATTCAGAATATATTTGGTTTATTGGGAACCTAAATCACTTGACGTTTTAAAAGTCACTAAATGGCACGAAGATTTCTTTCAAAGTTGGCTTGCCATACTCCTGCAGTTGAAATCCTTAGAGTTTAATGTGTATCCTAACAAAATTCTGCAAGTAAACTGTAATAAACCAGGAGGAAAACACGAGGCTAGTTATTACTCTGTGGCATTCATAAACGTGGAAAATACTTTTTAAGTTAACTTTCTAAACGTAAGCACCATTTTCTATATAAACCTAAAAGATACAAAACTGCACGATTCCATAAGCGTGTGATATAATCTGCTAAATTAGAGTATTTTTCTGAATACAATATTATTTAAAATTTAATTGTTTCTTAAATTTCGGTATAAGAGCTTCAACTGAGATTCGCCAGAGAGAAAAAAAGTAACAGTTGAAATACTTTAAAAGATCAACTGCTTCTATTCAGTGGCAGGAAACAGAATGTCTTAATGTGTAGTAACACCCAAGTCTCTATTTCAAACAGTTTTCAAGAAACCGGAATACAAGTATTGCAGTCCCTTGTAATGATTATTCTAATTATATTTAAAACCCAAAATCCTGCTCTGTATATTTCCAATGTGGATTCCAAAACCCCTTAGTTGAGATTTTCTATAGAAACACATGGCAAAATTTTCACTCACTTTGTATTCTAAATGGTCCAAAAAATCTAAAGCATATAAAGTACTAATTGATAAATGACTGGAAGTTCTAAAAGCATTTAAAAGGTCCGGATATTTGAATACGAACTTACTTATGGTTTTATTCCGATGATTATATCGATGTAAATACTAAGCCTAGAGGAATGATGCGCAAAAAGAAGAGAGAGCGAAATAAGATACAGTTGGATTGTTCTTAATATGTGCGTAATATGTATTGATTGAAGAAGGTTTGTTTGTTGTATTGTTATTTGCCCCAAGATTAAAAACATTAACTTTGTAATTTTGACTGTTTCTTTAAATATTATATATTTATGTTTGCCTCGACTGCGTCAGTATTTATCCTTTTTTTAGAGACATGAATGTCTTAGCAGGGAGTGGTGCGACTGAAAAATGTAGGTTTACACAGATTGTAAGTTTTTGTTCACTCCATTTATTAATACTTGACACAATTTAAATAACACTTCACTGATATAGAGAGCTGTGAGATTCTTTTGTTAATTACTTTCATTTTGTAACACGTAAACTATTTTCGTCTCACACTGAATACGTATTAAATTTCTCGAGGACACATCTCGCGTCCGGTTAGGAGCACTGTCTACAAGCAACTGGCAACTAATTTGTTAATTTTGCACCATTTTAGTTCCTGATTGGCTAATCCTAGTCCAATAGAGTACCTTCATTTAACTTAAAACTTTTTCTGGTTGTTGATTGGCTATATATAAACTATCTCAAAATTTACATTATTGTTGCTCCAATAATGACTAGTAGTATTATTAAACTTTCTTACTCATTATTGCCTGAGATTACCTCATTGTTAGAAACTTTTAACCTACTATTCTCACAGCTCCTACATTATTAAGTTAGTAATATATTTACATAACATTATTAACATGCATACAACAATATAAACATATACAATGACTGTAATATGCACTTTTTATATCTTGTTACATATACATATTGCTTTAAGGCGGCTGTTATTGAATTTATATATTATATAATTAGACTGAAATCATTTATGTGTTAAAAATACTGCCTCATGATTTGAGTGACATTTTATCAAATGTCGTAGACGAGTACAGCAAAGTCGGTATACAAATTCCTGAATAACCTTGATTCTAATTCTAGGGATGTATGTAGCGAAGCCTCTGGATGTCAAAACCTTTGCATAACTCTTATGCAAATTTTGCCATACTTTCTCTTTAGGGTGTAATCAAGTTCGTTATCAGTATATGCCCTATATCAAGAGTAATTAAACATCTATGTGCGTGTGTTTTCGGTTTAATATGAGTCTGTATAAAATTCATGAGATTATTTATAAGAAATGAAATTATGTAAGTTATAAATATAATGTATTGATGTAAGCCGTGTCATGTGGCAATTTACAAAGAAACTAGCTACATTGTTTATGAGTCAATAAATGGTTTTCTTCTTCTATAGAAAAAAATTGTATCCAGTATAAGATCGGGATTTAATTGACCTATATTTATTTTATAATCAACAACTGATCTATACTATGTGCCATGTCCAGATATTTATATTGGTGGCTTGGAGGCTAGGAATTTTTCAGATCTCCCAGCTTATGTTTTAAGTGTTATTGACTCTTCAGAAAAAAATATTATTTACCAGTTTTCTAAGTATTATGTGCTACACACAGACACACACACCCACACATATATATACCAGGTGAGTCAGCTGCACCTATTTATTTTTGAATTTATGCAACGTGCAACATGTGACTTACGCCTTTCTTGAATTCCTTCTAAAGGCTAATTTGCATAACACTTCATGGAGGAGGGATAGATAACACAGTGTGTAAGTGTTTTACGGGACAGATTGCAATCGTTATGTATGTTGATGCAAAAGCATCCCACTCTGACACTGGGAGCTAGAAAAGCAGTTTTCCAATTTTAGAAACTTTTATTCTGTAGTATACATTTATGCACCCCTTTGAAAACGCCCTTCGAAGGAACAACCTATCATATGTATCGGTTGACAAAACCATTTGAAAACAAAATGGCAGATCTACCAGTGTGACCAATTGGATTTAAGCCGTTATTCAATGTTGTACAGCCGTGTCAAAATTGCTAAGTATTAGGTAGATAACTTTGTTTTTGACACAAACTATGGCATATTTCAGTTCATACAGTAACAACAATGACTGATGCAGTTTCTTTATTTGAGTTAAAACTACCAAAACCGAGCTCAAAACACTGTATGAAGCTGCAAAAAGCGTGTAAAGATTCGAGGTGGGGTGTAGTTCTACGATTACTAATTCGTATAGGAACCTAAGATCGCAACGTAGCATTGGCGGATTGGTATTATCATGGTTGCTTTAACACTGTGCCACATTTGTTTGGGTTCAAATCCTTCGTATTCAGTTTAAACTTTTTATTACCTTTTGTTTTCATGCTTTGGGACTATAATTTGATATTATTATACAAATAACATTTTTGATAAGATAAGTGTGTACAGAATAGGATAATCGCCATGTTTTCCACCGCAAAGCCCAAAGATACTGCCACTCATACTTGAAGAATGCAGGCAGATTACACGCGCATGTTACAGCACGCCAGAAGGTCTCTCCGGCAGCGTACATAAATGTGATTGATGAAGGGGGTCGTCATTTTGAACATTTTCTTCGTTGATGAAATCCACGCCCTTTAACAATTTATTATTCTGTTTACCCGTGAACGTAGCACATTTCCAACTCTTTTGTCAATAGAAGAAGTGAAACATCAGGTTTAAACATGTAACAAAATTGTTAGATTTAGTATTATCGATATCCCCCATAAGAATAAAAGCTAACTACGTAACGCGGTTTACCACACAGATACGGTACAATTATTACGGTAAACATGATACAATTATTTGATTGTAATTGTTGCGTCTTTGGGTCACAGGGGAGCAAATAACAAAAGTATATAAATTAGTATACCAAAATACAGAAAATAAACACAAGGATAAAAAAAGAACCAAAACAATATGATTTTTGGATTCGATTCGAACTTACGAAGCTAACCTTTGCTTTGCCACATTCCGGTAGCTCATCCACTTGGCTAACTCATTCTGTCCCACTCTTTGGGAGAACATTCCTCTACCACCTTGCAAGTATTATATCCATAAAGAACCGCTTTGTTTAAGCTTTTGCAGCTCCTTGGTTCTCATTCAGGCCTTTAATCATAATGCTGGTTGCGTATAGTACCAAATAGAAGGGCAGAGCTACAATAACAGTTTGTTTGCTAAAAGGGTCAATGTTTTCACAGTAGACTATAAACTGCGGGTTGCATAGGTACGAATACCTAGGGTCAGCTGACTCGCCTGGTATATATGTATAGAGAGAGAGGAGAGAGAGAATTTTCTCTGTTATGTCAAACAACATGTGCAGAATTCTGTGTCTGGTAGTGTTTACTTAGAAATTAATATTTTATCAGACTAAGTACCATGCATTTGGAAATTAAACTTCTCAGAGAAGTATTACCTGATATTACAGTAATTTGTTTGCACTTGTCTATTAAGTATACACATAAAAATACTTCTTCCCTACGTTCAGTGAATGTCCAGATAAGCTGCCCTCTTTCTATTTCCCTGAACAGATATTCCTAAGTTTAGGAGGCTATAAATGTCAAGCCAGTATCAGCATCAGTGACACAAGAGGAAAGTGGGCTTTTTCGTTCCTTGCATCCGGTTCTTATTATTTCGCCGTCACAACTGTGTATTCAAAGGCGGATTTGCTGAAGTTTCTTGCAATCGACCGAGCTGCTTCTTCCTCCCCAAGTGTCCTTGATATAATTGCACCCTCTATGGTAATTTATATGTAAATTTGAGAAAGGGGAAGCTGCTTGCCTGGACCGTTCTCGAAGAATGATTGCCGAGCTCGTGTCGAGATGGTCCAAGTTGCGTTATTTGCACAAGATGTCGGCTTGCTCAGAAACATTGGAAATCGGTTTGCGAGAACAGCTTAACCATTAAGGCAACAGAACGCTTCGGCGCTTTTCTTCGATACGGCGGGTGTGTGAGCTTTGTCATTTCACCAACAAGAAAGGAGATATTTTCAAGTGTTTCCCCATCAAAGGAAGTGACACGTGGAAAAGAAATATTCTCTTCTGCCCTCTTTCTATCTCTGTGCAACATATATTCCATGCTACGGTTTGAAAACCGACAGTGAAACTTTAATACTATATTTTTATCTCCGCTGTCTTAAATTTATGCATAAATAGACGACACAGAAATAGCTTGAAAAACCCATAGTGTAGGATAGGACTAGATACACAGAGGTCTTATCACCTCACTACGCACATATTTTGTGCCTATGCCCCCTGAAGGGCTGTACCCGGAAGGGAGGGATGAGGTGAGAGGAGACAGAGGGTGGCCGGACCAGGAGGCAGAGGGCAGAGTCCCTAACATTTACAGTTTTGAACTACCCGGGTGCTGGCTGGTGCAGCAGGCTCCCTCCTCCCCTTATACTTTCACATCCCTTGGGGCGTCCGGGACCCAGACACCACTCACAGTCCAGAGGACGAAGGTTTCCTTAGAGCATCCTTTACCCCTACCATCACTCGCCGAGACCTCCCACCGACACTTGCAACCCTGAAAGTGACCAAGCAGATGAAGTGAAATGAGAATGGAGACGAAATAGAGGGACAAGAATTTCGGGGATGTAATAATCCTTCCCAGCATTCGCCTGGCGATCGGGGAAACCCCGAAAATACCCATGGGCAGGAAGGTCGGCCACGGGAATCTAACTCACGACCACCCGAGTGCGGGCCACAGGCGTAACCGCCTGAGCTCGGTTGAAAAATCCATACTGAACGAAAATGTGATTTTTAACTTAAGAGAAGTATATAAAATGTTATATGCTGATGAAGAGATTACAATACTGGATTCAATATGATTTACAAAAATCACTTCACCCTCTAACAAATATATTGACAACATATTGCCTATCCGTCTCTGAAAAGAAAACGAAGGTCACGGGTGTTCAAGGAAGGTGCACTATACTAACGAAGTAGATCCTAGTAAATAAAGATCTAAATAAGCAAACCCATTGAGTTACTCATTATGCACGATGTCTAACCCCTTTAGATATAATAGAGATAAAATATGCCAAATGCAATGGTTATGTGATAACACGAGGCCAAAGCAAAAAGCAAAAGCACAAAACATTTACCGAGGCTCAAAGTTGAATGTACTACTTCGATATTAGATTATGGTGAAAATAGAAGATTTTAACTTCGAAACTAGATTTTTTTGCTATCCACAGTAATTCTTGGTTAATCAGGAACTTTTGGTGTAGTAGGTGTTGCTCCAGGGGTAATATATTATCCACCCACCCTCCCTTTTATGCAGCCGTTCTTATATACATTGCCGTTTGTGAAAATTGTAACATCAAGGAAGAATTTCCCGAATAACTCCAAACTTGGTGGAAGTGGAGAAGAGTGAGCAAGCAATAAGTGATTAGGTTTGTAGAGAGATGGGGTAGTAGGCCTAGCAGAGCCTTCTCATGTCGGTCCGCTAAGGTCAGTGTTGCGCCCAGTGTAGTCAGTGCAGAGCTGTCAAGCAAGGTGGAAATAATAAAATGAGTGCCAGTATGCCCCGTCGACGTCAAAGGGAGCCATATCGGGATGTGAGCGAGTTCGAACGGGCCAGAATGACGTGTCTCCGGGAAGCCGTTTTGTCATACCGTGACATTTCGACTCGTACAGGGCATGCTGCTACGACAGTGATGCGTGTGTGGAAGCAGTGGATAGATGAAGGTCGTTCGCAGCCAAGAGCGGGTACTGAACCGCGGAACATGACCACAGCACGGAATGGTCGTCATCTTGTCTGCATGGCCATATCGGACCGTACAGCTTCATCCACAGTGTTGGCTCGACAGTGGAGCACTGCAACAGGTGTCAACTTGTCTGCATTAACGGTTCGTCGCCGTCTGCTGCATGTTGGACTGGTTGCATGCATGCCATTATATCGGCTTCCATTGTCCAGAAACCACAAGCTCCTCCGACTGCAATAGGCACGTGAACGCCGTCACTGGGGTTCTGAGTGGCAAAATGTAGTCTTTTCGTACGAGTCCCGCGTCAACGTGTCCTACAGTAATGGCCGCATACCTGTCCGGCGGTACCGTGGTGAGCGCAACCTGGAGGGCTGCATTGTTGAGCGGCATAGCGGACAAACACCAGGTGTGAAGGTTTGGGTCACCATTGGTTACAACAATCGATCTCGCCTTCTGCGAATTGAGGACACTTTGAACAGGACCGGTACCTAACGGTGGTTTTAGGTATTCCATCTGCTTCAGGCATATCCATAGGCCACATTTCAACAGGACAATGCCCGGCCACATATTACGAGCAATGTACAAGCCTTCTTCGAAGTGCGATGAGTACCATTGCTTCCCCAGCCTGCACGTTCGCCTGACATGTCGCCCATCGAATATGTCTGGGATATGATTGGTCGGCACCTGGTGCGTCACGGTCCTCCTGAACCAGTGTCACGGATTTGTGGTCCCGAATACAAACTGCGTGGAGGGAAATACCTCAGGAACTTATTCGGAACCTTTGTGATTCAATGCCACGGCGTATAACAGCTCTAATTGCAACGCATGGAGGCCACACCAAATACTGAATATTAGGGCTTAAAGGTCATGTTTATCATTTGTTACTTGTCATGTACCTAATCCGTGGTATTAAATTCATTGCATTCATGCGTTTCCTTCTTGGTGTTGCAATTTTCACAAACGGCAGCGTAGTTGTGTTTGGCGGGTTTTGGCGACTTTTGGAAGGAATTGCTGCCAACGTGAATCATTCCAGTTTTAGACGCACAGATCCTTTGGCTACGTCCTGTCGTCGCTTTGTCATCGGCCGCAACTGCTACACTCGTCTCCTTCTAGAAAACATCCCTTGGCTACGTTTTGAGGCTGAGGACCCTCAATTGCGTTTTCAGCTATGTTGGGATTTCAAATGTTGGCGGTGGAAAGACAACGCAACCAACGTTCCTATGATGTCACAGGTAAGATGCATTGAATGCGGCTTCTGGGAGTCAGTAAAATGTAACAGAAGTGACAAAATGTGCCATATATTCATAAAAATAACAAAATCGCCATGTTATTTGTTGTTCATCATATGCAATGATGATTTAACATCAATAAAACTTGTGCAGTGTATGCGTGTATTACGTGTGTATAATGATACCGGCCATAATCCAATATCAAAGTTTATCCAAAGCTGAACTCTTAAATAATGTTTGATGCCCGTTCTTCTACATATGGCACCACAGGCGGTGCCAATGGTGATACAAAAACGAAATGATAATTGCGAAAGGATACGTTTCAGGTCAAGTTTAGGGTACCTCCACAGTAGTTTTCCAGTTACGATTACTGAGGAAGACCTTGAAAAAACCTCAGTCAGGGAAGAGATTCCTGGCGGGATTTATAATTTCCATTTGCTGAGGCTTATTTGATTTCAAGGCATTTATGCTCACACATAAACTGAAACACCTTCCTTTTCGTTTTAGAGCCAAATAAGAAATAAGTAATTATTATATTTTTAAATGAAAAACAGGCAAAAACAGAAATTCTGCTTCTATTTCTGCCGTAATTCTATGGTACATGGATGATCAAATGCCTACTTACATTTTCACGAGAGGATACTTCCACCGAAGCATTTGTGTTTTATCCCACAAAACCACTTGTCTTGCGTTGTTTTGCAGGCCAATTTAACTACAAAGCTTTCTTCACCTCTGTCCACAGATTTTCAATGGTTTTTGGGGCGTATCCTTTCCCGCGAAAGCGGGGGGGGCCTTTTAGGAAACAAGGTATTGGCTTCATGGGAAATCCCCACTGTTGGAGAGCCGCTCGGATGGCGCTGATCCTGGGTCATAGGAGGGGGCTTGAGCTTAGGTTCTTGCCCACGTAAACCTTCGAAGCAACCTGCCATTGTTCCCATTAGTTGCATATTATACTCACGAGTTCGTCCATGTTACGAAAACCCCACAGATTACTCGTGGAATAGAGTTTGTCCTTTGGTAGAATTTCAATTGTGGTAAACGATTTATATTTGAGATATTAAAGTGACATGTCTTGTTTTCACTATCCCTTTAAATAGCCCGTAGATAAAGGGGTCCTTAAGGTATTGAGTATACCTGCACAGACTTGCTCAGGCTTGCCTCTCAGTAATAATGGAATAGATCACAACCACTGAAGTTCATGGAGAAGAAAACAAATGCGTATTGTATATTATGTTAGTGAGATCTTGGCAATGATTTGATTTAGCGGCGAATACGTTTTTTGTTCTGCCAAAGAAAATCCTACGCAGATCTGGAAAACTCTAAGGATTGTGTTAGGTGTAATACAGGTCGCAAGTGGCTTAAAACATTCAATATTTATGTGCTCTAGGTATTACAATCTCGGCTCATGTTATTATGGTCATATAGCAATAGTTGAGATTACTAACATGGAAGTAGTGTGTTATGGAGAGAGAAATTGCCTAGATCATCCACAACTGGCGATGGCAAAATGGGTTTTGCATCAGGAAAGCGGGCGGTGAAACTACAGATATCATCAAAGTATTGAGGATAAATTGTCTTCATCTACCATCCTCTCTGAAAATCATAGATTGCAAAAGTTTTGTAAATGAAATAAAACTATTAATGCATTAGATAAAAATTATTTTAATTGTTTTTATATATTCTCATACGTTCAGTGGCAGTTTGTTTTGCCGAATCTGAGCGTTCATCTCTGGCACTTCTCATGTAAATAAAAACAATACAAACTATTTTTAAAAACGCTTATTCTCCATATGCTTCATGTTAATCGAGATGTTAATCTGATTGCTAATTTTCTTGTAGGTGCAAGGGGAATATGGTAGTATTTAAGCGATAGTCAAATCTTTTAAGAGCTGGTTGCTATGTGGCGCATTCCTTTCTCATTGTATGTACAGGACATAAAAAATGAATAACGAATTCCCATTTGAGAAAAAGTATTGGAAAATTTAAGGAAATAACAAGCAATATCTCGAAAATGATTCACTCGACCAAAAAAATGTATATGACATAAACTGTATATTTTAATACGATCTACATTTTTTGTGTAGTAAAATGTTGTTTCTCTTTTATGGTTTACCAGTTATGCAAAAGTCGTTCACAATGAAGAATACTTTTGGAGGCATTCCCAGAAAATTTGAGATATACATTTCATTTGTCATGGAAATATCTTAAAAATATGATATTTTAATCAAAATCTTTAGAGCAAATTTTCGAAAAAGTTTCCATGTAAAGGGTAATATGGGGCCGGGGATTTTCTTGAGAACCTTTGTGTCCATCTCTGAAAGATAATGAAGCTAAATACCAAGTTTGGTGTTTATCCGACTGTTCGTTTCTGAGTAATGCTGTTCACAGACACACAGAGACACACACAAACACACACAGACATACACACGGACATGTTTCCAAAAATGCTTTTTTTGGATTCAGGGGGTCTCAAAACATGTATTTCCGGTGAAATTTCGGTATCGAGTTTTTGGGTGGAATACAATACTTCCCCTACTCACTATACGTAGCAGAGAAGGCAAAAAGGAACATTCAACTTTTAGTTTTACAGAGATGAAGTACACTTTATGCGTATATACACCTATATTCAATACTAAAGCACACTTTTTAACTGTAATTTTTTTAAAAAACAAAGAGGGAGGCTGGCTAATTCCCTAGTTCAATATGGGAAATAAACGTGCTGCAAAGTAAATTTCTCATTATACAAATGGAGTCCCCGTATACACGGTCTGACACAAAGCGGATTCTAGTGGGGTATTTTTTAACAATTAGCTTTATTACTACAAAAATAATAGGATTGATATTTGTCTTTTGATTAGAGAAATTAAATAAATGAGTAGTATATTTGTCCAAGCATGACATAACGTTAGTGCATGAATCGGATAAAATAAATTATTTTATTTGTCAGAGCTTTCTAGGATAACCTGCAATTCATATGCCATACAAAACGAATGCTTGCAAAAGTATTTGGGACATATTGCAAAATTTGGGCAATAAGCCTAAAATTAATTTCAATACAGAAGCATTCCACAGGCATAGAAATGGTTACGTTAGGTAATATCAAATAGTATATACCTGAAGCAAATAGCAGATAGGTTTTCGAAAGTACATCATTTTATGTGACAAACGCCATCTAGTGGAAATATATGGCAATGCAGTATTGTGTAAAATATGTTTAAGACTGAAAATATTAAAAATATAATCACATAAAATATGAAATATTCAGAGGATATTAACATGTAAGTCTTGCAAATAACATATTATTATACTTTTAGGAGTCATAGCAATAATGTGTGTTAAAAGACTACTTTATCAGTTCCAAAGCAGTAGTGTGCCAACATCTGAGAGTGCACTGGGAAGTTCAGGGATACGAGGAAAATACTGGGTTTTTCTTGAATTACGCGACTGACAATCCAGCACTCCCAAAGCACTACTATTCGAATCCGTTCGTGCAGTGGCGGCGGACTGGTTCACCGTGTCTCTCTAGATAATTCCATCGATGCAAAGCAATACGGATGTTACGCTTACCTTTTGTTATAAAAAAAATCTGATGTGTTACACTCACATGACTTTCTCTACTCTTATACAAACTATTTTTACAAACGCTTATTCTCCATATGCTTCACGTTAATTGAGATATCGAGATGTCAATCTTATTGCTAATTTTCTTGTAAATACAAGGGGAATATGGTAGGCTATAAGCGATAGTCAAATATTTTAACGCTGGTTGCTATGTGGCGCATTCCATTCTCTTTGCATGTCCAGGACATAAACAAATTCTGATGTGTTACACTCACATGACTTTCTCTACTCTTGTACAAACTATTTTTACAAACGCATATTCTCCATCTTCTTCATGTTAATCGAGATAAATATTTGTTGAATCTATCTTATTGCTAATTTTCTTGTAGATGTAACGGGAATATAAATTTACAAGGGCAATTTGGAAATACAGTAGCCTTTAAGCACATACATATCTCTTAATAGCTGGTTGATAGGTGCAGCACCATTCCCTTTGCCACAGATTAATACTATTTGCATATCCAAGACAAAAAAAATGAGTAACGAATTCCCATTTGAGAAAATAAGTATTGAAAAATTTAAGGGAATAACAAGCAATATCTCGAAAATGGTTCACTCAACAAAAAAAATTTATATGACATAAATTGTGTATTTTAATGCGATCTACATCTTTTGTATAGTAAAATTTTGTCTATCTCTTATGGTTTACCAGCTATGCAAAAGTCGTTCACAATGAAGAATACTTTTGGAGACATTCCCAGAAAATTCAAAATATGCATTTTATTTGCCATGAAAATATATTAAACATATGATATTTTAATCAAAATCGTTAGAGCCGTTTTTGAGAAAATTAAAAATTTTTGGAAAATTCTTCCATGTAAACGGTATCCTGGGGTGGGGGGATTTTCTTGAAAACCATTGTGTCGCATCTCTGGAAAATACTGAACCTAAATACCAAGTTTGGTGTTTATCCGACTGCTCGTTTCTGAGTTATGCTGTTCACAGACAGACACACAGATAGACACAGACAGACACACACACGGACATGTTTCCAAAAATGCTTTTTTTTGGATTCAGGGGGTCTCAGAACATGTATTTCCGGTGAAATCTCGTTATCGAATTTTTGGGTGGAATACAATACTTCCCCTACTTACTATACGTAGGAGAGAAAGTAAAAATGAATAACGAATTTGAGAAAAAGTATAGTATTGGAAAATTTAAGGGAATAATATGAAATATCTCGAAAATGGTTCACTCAACAAAAAAAATGTATATAATATACATTGTGTAGTTTAACGCGAGCTACATTTTTTGTGTCGTAAAATTTTGTCTATGTCTTATTGTTTACCAGTTACGCAAAAGTCGTTCACAATGAAGAGCACTTTTGGAGACATTCCCAGAAAATTCGAGATATACATTTTATTTGCCATGAAAATATCTTAAACATATGATATTTTAATCTAAAACGTTAGAGCCATTTTTGACAAAATTAAAATTTTCGAAAAATATTCCATGTAAAGGGTAATCTGGGGTGAGGTAATTTTCTTGAAAACCTACCTGTCGCATCTCTGGAAGATACTAAACCTAAATACCAAGATTGGTGTTTATCCGACTGTTCGTTTCTGAGTTATGCTGTTCACAGACACACAGACACACACACGGACATGTTTCTAAAAATGCTTTTTTTTGGATTCAGGATGTCTCAAAACATGTATTTCCGGTGAAATCTTGGTATCAAAGTTTTGGTCGGAATACAATACTTCCCCTACTTACTATACGTAGTAGAGAAAGTAATATTAGAAAGTGTGCCCCTCTGAGTGTTTAGAAGCGTGGCACCCATTGAACAAGTTATTCAACACTTGTTGAATTTGTGAATAAAAAACACAGGGAAATGATTACTAGCTACTGTCTTCTATTTCATCGAGCGTATTGGAATTTGTTACAAAAACTTTATCTTACGCATTCTCTTCTTCTTTCTCTGTTTACCCTCCTCGTATTGAGGCAGTATTTTTAACATTTAAATGATTTCAGTCAAATTATATAATATGTAAATTCAATAACAGCCCGCCTTGAAGCAATATGTGTATGTAATAATTTGTAAAATGTATGTAACAGTCACTGCATATGCTTATATTATTGTATCCATGTGTAATAGTGTTATGTGAATATATCACGTAATTTAATAATGCAGAAGCTGTGAGAATAATAAGTTAAACGTTGCTAACAATGAGGTAACCTTGAGGCAATAATGAGTTTGAGAGTTTAAATGTTATTTGTGATTCTTGGAAGCATTAATGTAATTTTAGTGACAGTTTATAAAAAATAGCCAATCAACAACCAGAAAAAGCTTTAGTTAAATGCAAGTATTCTATTGGAGTAAAACTAGCCAATGAGAGACTTGAAATACAGACATTTACAAGTTTAGACGGTTTAAATTTAGTCAGTTGCCTGCGGACAGTGTTAGTAACCAGTTGCTTGTGCGTCCTTGAGAGATTTAATACGTATTCGTGTGAGACGAAAATAGTATACGTGTTAAAAAATGCAAGTATTAAATAAAAGAATATCACAGCTCTCGATATCACTGAAGTGTTATTTAATTTGTGTCAAGGATTAATAAAAAGGAATGAATTAAAACATAAAATCTGTGTAACCCTACATTCTTGTCGCATCACGCCCTGCCAAGATATCCATGTCTCTAAAATAATACTGACGCAGCCGAGGCAAACATAAATATTTAATACTTAAAGAAACAGTTTAATTACAAAATTAATATTTTTTAAACTTGGGGCAAAGGCCACCTGAAAGTACATTTGGGGCGGAAGCTACCGGAAACTGGGTACCATATGTGCGATTGCAACTGCTACAATTTTGGCTTCCCAACGGTTGAAATACGATACTACTCCCTCAATACAAACTACATACGTAGCGCAAACAACGTAAACAACAAAATACTACTTCAGTATGTAAGACTTACACCCCCAAGACTTACAAGGGGGTGCCTGGGATCACAGGCCTGTCGAGAGTGGGCACTTAGGATAAGATAGAATATACAGAATGTGTGATCAGCCCCATACTTGGTGTGAGAGCGAGGAAGTATATGATATGAAATGGATGAAGGAAAAGGTGATGATGGAGGATTTGGAAGAGTGAATGCGGGGGAAAACGAAGAACCCGGACAGAACCCGCTCAGACGCCGTTTTGCAAGTTCCTGGGATTGAACCCGGGCCCCTTTGGCGAGAGGCGAGAGGTGTAACCACTCGGCCACGGCGCCACCCCTTGAGCCTTTTCCACAGATAATAATCACATTAATTTAGATCTGGAAAGTAAGTAGGCCAGTCAATTACTCTGTCGTTTTCCGAGCAGCGATTTTCTTAGACTTCTTTCCACTATATTAGTAGTCTCGTTTAATTTTTCCTCAGTTAGAAATGTTGACTATGTCTCTTTTTGTTTAACACTGAACCAGTCTGTCTGAATTCTTCTAATAACCTATAGATTGTGGATTTTTTAGGAACGGTGTCGCCAGGGAATTGTATAAATCAACCTGACAGTCCCCACTGAGTTGGTTCAAGCAAAACATATCATAAAAAACACACGCTATTCTGCAGTATACACAATGATAACTATACACTGTAAACACGGCCAACAAAAACATAATCTTTTCTCCTATTATACATCATACCAATCGTTAGACTGAACTGCAAATTCAATATATAATATATACCTTTGTAGGCGCAGTGCGGTATACTAACTTACCTGCCAAAACTTGGCGGCGGCCGCCATTAAGAATAAACTCGATAGTAATGAAAGAAAAAAGAGGTTTCCGAATTAAACCTTCAAAATTTAGCGAAACTGTGTTATAACAAAGTAACATTTTTTGGCCTTACGTATTGTCAAAATATCTCATTTGTTACAGATGATTTTCTATGCAAAATATGGTTTATTTTTGTATACATTATAGATTATACATTTACAGACTATTTTTGCGAAAGCTCATTTCTCATCCCTATACTTCAAGTTAACTGAGATAAATAATTTCAATATTCATTATGTTATAGATATAAAGGAAATAGAAATAGTCAAATGTTTAAAAACTATTCGCTATATATTTGCTTTAAAATTCCATACTCTTTCTATGAAATCTCGAGAAACAACTGAACAATGATAGTACTTAAAAAATCTGAGATGTTGCAATTGCATGACCTTTTGCACCTAATATCGTTTATTACTTTCTCTACCATGTACCAGGTAGAGAAGGTATTGCATTCCACCCAAAAATTTAATACCGAGATTTCATCGGAAATATATACTTTGAGACCTCCTGAATCCAAAAAATAATTTTTAAAAAAAGGTCCGTATATGTGAAAATTTTGATTTTCTAAAAATGGCTCTAGCGATTTTGTTTAAAATGCCATATACGAAAGATATATACATGATACGTAAAATGTATATCTTTAATTTTCTGGCAATAGCCTAGGAAGTCCTCTTCATTCGGAAAGAATTTTGTATAACCTTATATACCTGGTAAGCGTTAAGCGATAGTCGAAAACGTACCACACAACAAAATCTGAGTGTTGCACTCACATGACTTTCTCTGCTCTTATACAAACAATTTTAACAAACGTTTATTCTCCATCTGTTTCATATTAATTGAGATAAAGTATCTTATTGCTAATTCTCTTGTAGGTACAAAGAATATGGTAAGTGATAGTCAAATCTTTTAAGAGTTGGTTGCTATGTGGAGCATTCCATTCTCTTTGCATGTCCAGGGCAGAATAAAACGAATAATGAATTTCCATTTGAGGAAAAGTATAAGTATTGGAAAATTCAAACAAGTAACAAGGAATATCTCGGAAATGGTTCACTGGACAAAAAAATGTATATGACGTAAATTGTGTGCTTTAACAATATCTACATTTTGTAAAGTAAACTTTTGTCTATCTCTTACAGTTTACCAGCTACACGAAAGTCATTCAGAGTGAAGGGGACTTTTGGGACAAAATTCAAGATACACATTTCATTCGTCATAAAACTATCTTAAACATATGATACTTTAATAAAAATCGTTAGTCATTTTTGAGAAAATCAAAATTTTCGAAAAATGTTACATGTAAAGGGTATTCTGGGGTGGGAAGACTTTCTTGAAAATTCTCGTGTCGCATCCTTGGAAGATACTAAACGCAAATACCAAGTTTATTATTTATCCGACTTTTTTTTGAGTTATGCTGTTCACAGACTGACACAAAGACACGGACGTTTCCCAAAAATCTTTATTTGGATTTAGAACACTTTAAAACATGTATTTCCGGTGAAATATCGGTGTCTAACTTTTGGGTGGAAGGTAACATTTCTCCTAGTTAACGTATTAGAGAAAGTGAGAAGCTTTAATAAGAATAGTTTGTATACACACTAATAGAGATAGAGAGAGGGTAGAGAAGGTCATGTGAATGTATCACATCAGATTTTTAGTCTTTGTGTTGTATTTTTGGAAAATAATGGGCTTAAATATCAAGTTTGTACTTATCTGTCTTTCCGATTCTCTATCTCTTTCACACACACAATCACACACACACACACACACACACGCGCGCGCGCGCGCGCTGGCATACACATGCACACACCAGATACACACGCGCGCACACATTTTTCTAAAAAAATACGTTTTGGATTCAGACGGCCTCAAACATGCATTTCCGTAAACTCTCGACATAAAATTTTTGGGCGGAATGCACTACTTTCTCTACTCATTAGGTATGAAGTAGAAAACGCAAAAGATGGCTACCGCACCAAGCATAATGAAAGACAGGTTTCAAGATACAAATGCAGGAAAGGAAGCTCAACGATCTCATTAATAGTATTTCGACAGGCTGATGTTGCATAAACGGAATTATAGACTTTCAGGTAACACAAATGAATCGAAGGAAACGTTTGTTAAACACCTAATCACCCATATTTAGTACGAAATTATTTATGTTACCGCATCTGTAAAATTAAACCCATGGTTTATGTTTTTATTGTTGTAACTTTTGTTGCTTAAACTCACCATTTGATTTCTGCTGATTTACCTGGATTCAAACTTTAAACAAAAGTACCAGCTAAAATAAGAGATGAAGCTTTCCTGACGCATAACAAGTCTAAATTTTCTTTCGGAAGACGAAGATGATGAACACCTTCGAAATGTCGGTTTAAAACCATTTACTTACCTGGCTAGAAGTCCGGGTTTAAACGTTCTATAGTGTTACTATCGCAAGAATTTGTCCACCCATTATAATTTATGGAGTAAATTATTCCTAAAATAGCTTGTTTTTTATATCCTTCCCGTTAATCAGAATAAATGTTTTCCGAAATGGTTTCAAGATGGATTTGCTTTGCACTAAGTAGAAACATACATAACGCTTTGACAACATTTTAATGCTTAAAATTTATTTGTAATAAAATTGTTTATTTTAAAGTTCTAAATTTTTTCCACAGAAAATGTTTTCCTTCTTGTCTATTAGGACTAGAAAATTATATAAAATGTCCAGCTATATGAAAGTTTGTAAAATTCCATAAGGATAAAGAGAACTTCGCAAGTCATTCATAGAAAATACATGCAGTTTATTTTTCATGTCATTATCTCAACATTTTATGTGTTACTCAAATTTCTTAGAGACATTTTTGAGAAAATAAAGAAGAAGGAAACAATTTCCTTTCGAAATTTAATCGCCAGAGGATGACTATTAGTGGAATCTTAGGGCTGAAGTGCTGGATTTAAATAACAAACCCATGATTCATACGACTTTTCGCTTTGCGTACACTTTTTCTAAATTAACTTTTTGGATTTAAAGGACCTCGAAACATGTATTTCCAGAGAAATTTCTATATATAATTTTGGATGCAATCTACCATAGAAAGAACTGCAGAGAAAGTAAACATTACACTCTGGTTTTGTAGCTGCAGAAAAGAAAAACAGGACATGCTATACTACTACAATAGTTTATTCTGCATCAATGGTGCATATAAGTATTTTGTCGTAACTGTTTCTTTGATGTGAAATAATCTTAAAGAAGTGGCTGCAGAGAAAAAAATACGCCCTTTGAAGGTGGATTCGATCCAATTGTTTAGAAATTTTTTGAAAAGTTTTACCGGCAATAGTATTAATCTTCATTGCTTTACCTTCTAATTAAATATAATTTCATCTCCCAAAATTCAATGAATATGAGGATTGAATGTGAAGGCTTTGATGCGCACCTAGTAGTACCTAAAATTAAGAAAGCAAAATCGTTCAGTAATATGAGGTGTGTGTGTCTGTGAGTGTGTGAACTACATAACTCAGAATCGAAAAAGTCGAATAAATACTTAACTTGGTATTTAGGTTCAGTAGCTTGCAAGAAGATTTTCAAGAAAATCCCCTCACTCCAAACTTCCCCTTAGGTGGAGCATTTTTCGAAATTGTTGATTTTCTAAAAAATGGCTCTAACGATTTTTATTTAATACCGTATATTACAGATATTTGCATGACAAAATGGACATCTTGAATTTTATGAAAATAGCTCGCGAAGTCCTCTTAATGACTTCTGTATAATCTTGTAATAACTGGTGAACGTTAGCTATAGACGAAAAAGTACTAAGAAAAATGAAATCTCTTTAAAATATAATTTATTCAAACAACTTTATTTGATAACAGCCATTTTCGAGATATTGGTCATTAAAGGGTCGATTTGTTCAATACTTGTCTTTCATTTAAAGTCCTGTCGATTTTCTGTTGTTTCTCGTGATGTTAGGTTAAGACACAGATTAACCAGATTCTCAACTCAATGGTGAGGACAAGGTGTCGAATAGGGCGCTTTTTCCCTGATCTTTCGGAGTAGCACTAATTGGAACTAACGATTGAGTCGGTAATGCAGTGAATTTCTATTGCGACTGAGCGCATGTTACGGTACCACAGCTCCCCGCCCACCTGTGCGCCATGCAATACATATTATACATTTATATAATTTAAGTTGGGTGTTTTGTCATAAATATGGTAGCTGACATTTCGATATGTAGAAATCATTCAGTAATAATGTGGTGATACACAAGTTTTATGTAACTATTTGTGCTTCCAAGGCCAGCGCTTAACCGAGTTAGCCAGATTGACAAAAAATTCCCAAAGATACACAGTACAAATGGAGAATTTTCTGTTTATGAAATGATTTAAGTTATTTTGCAATGAAAAGAGCATTATGTCCTAATTTATTTGGTATAACAGCAGGAAATAGTGTTTGAGCACAACACTAACACACATCCAAAATCAAACTATGGATCCCAAACTATTATCATTACATCACATTCAAAATTGAAATAGGTATCAGACATAACCTTTGAGCATGAGTTCTCATGTTCGTTTTACGATATTACTGTGCAATCCACAAAAACAAACTTTTCGAAATACAGTCCCTAATTCGAACACATTTCAACACTAAATAGCACAAACATACATTTTAACACCTTAACATACTAAGTATAGTTTATATTTAAGGTTAGCTTGTTTTCGCTATATATATTCCAATTCTTCATTAAAACCAACTAAACTTTCGATTCATAACCTGTCTTCTACCTTACTAGGTTTTCAGTTTTAAACATCGGATGCGCGTTATTTGGTACTCAATATTAAATAAGGTATCACTATAAACTCCTACATTTACACAATTGCTCGTTGATACCTTCGGGAGAGCTATCTGCAAGCGCTTGTCTCATCAAGGTGAACAACATGTACTCCATTATGCTAGAGAACAGACTACCTGTAAAAGGTATTATTTCACAACCCATTGCCGTAATGTATGAATGTGCAGAATTTAATTATAATTCAGTCATTGGTTTATTGTTTTACTTAGTATTTCCTACTATACTGTTGAAATTACAATGCTACTAAATTAATGGATATTGGTATCACTGATACTTACTATACATCCGTTGAAATCTGGGAAAGAGAGACATCTGTTGACAGGAACCTGAGGTAAAATTGATGTGCAGCGCTCAAAATGTTTGGTTCGGGGTCGGCCGATGTGGGAACATCGATGCTGCACCGGAAGTTACTATCCCACTTGACATACGCTGGGTTAAGAGTATGATTTTAAGGCATAGTATAGCCTCTTGTTCTAAAACATTTGACTGTTATTCCTTTTGTATCTATAACGAAATGTGTAATCCTGCTGTTTCCGGAAAGGTTATCTCGATTCAAAAGAAATATCTAGGAAAATAAAGTTTCGTAAGAATAATTTGTGTACTCACTAATAAACGTTAGAGCATAGAGAAAACCATGAATGTAACACATGAGATGTTTCGAAAGTTTTAATGTCTCTTTTAATTGCTCAATTCTCCAGAGAAGTTGAGTGAATAGATAATGAAGCTAAAATGTTCCCAATGTCCAATATTCTGAGAGTTACCTTCGCTAAATTTGTCTCAGGAGGTTAAGGGAAAACCTGGAAACCTCACCCACATCGGGATTCAAACTTGGATTCTATAAATTAGAACGTAGAAACGAATAACGCTACTTCATATATTCAATATATAGTGTTTTGATCCCACAAATTAAGTGTGGAAAACATATAAACATAAACAAATACTCCTGAGATATTTGTATAAGAAAAATATGTATATTAATACTTATTTTAAGCAAGAAGCAGTCACTTTAGTCTGTGTACAATCCGACTGCTAAACTTACAGGGTGTTGCACAATATAGAAGTGTAACATAACAATTAGGTTTTCAGTTACTGTTATTAAGCTAACCGCACATATGAATTACATTTGAAAATGTAATGAAAAACTCTAAGATGTAATCACCAATACCTTTCTTTACCACCATCTTGATCATTTGTTTTCATAGCCGTTGCTCAAACTATTCATGCAAAAAACCTAATTTTAACTACTACTAGTCAATAATGAAAAATATTAGCAGAAATTAGTCCCAGTTAGGAAATAAAACTGTAATATATCTTTTGAATGCTCAAATAACACTGAACACTTAAAATATATGCTAATAAAGCTGCTAAATAATTCTTGCATAGCTTAGGAGAAATAAAAACACTACTATTTAAAATTTCAAATACACCGGAAGCTGAATTTAATATGTATACTCACGCTATTTAGAGAATGTTTGTAAAATGCAAAGGCTATACAATTTGTTTTATCACATTCATAAAACCTATAAACGTACCTCTTTAAGCATGCATTTATTTATTTCATGTTATATTTTATTCACATTATAATTTAGTTAATGTATGCTTATCAGTGATATGATGATAATGCAATTATTAATTATGTGATTGGACTCAGCCTCCCTCTCTGATTTCTCTGCTGGCGTTCCCAAGACATTTCCTCTTGGTACAAAATGCTGAGATAAATAGAACGCACATCAGTATGTCTCTGCTAGTCGGTATAAATACTGATTTTATTTACATTCAAATTGTATTGCAAACAGAATAAACTTTTCGTAATAAAGTTGTTTATAGAATATACGAACATAAATATAGAAAATAAATTAGACTGTTGTGTTATAAAATTACTATTAAAACACTACCACACCACATAATTTATAATTTCGTCATGAAAAATTCTTCAGAACACAGAGAGAAATAAAGACACGCAAACTGCGTCGGCTGCACTACCTTGACGCGCTCATGATGGGACGAAAGTTTATAGGACAGCACAATGCACACAGCTGGTCCACCAAGTGTATGGTGAAAGTTCACCGCACATGGAATAATAATAATTAATAGCAATAACTGTATCCAGGAGCGATCGATGAGTGACAAGAGAATTTTAATATTCTTGCAGATGGATACTGAAGCCTAGTAACACGGAGCAAATGTAACGACAGCAGACAACTAGAGTGCGGTTTATGCAACACAATAACACAATTTCCTTCTCTAATTTTCAGAAGCAGATATGGGTAAAGCATCAATGAGTGTAACTGAAAATATCATCAAATAGCGCTGGGTGTGTAACTGCATGTTAGCAACCGGTAAGGGATACTAGTTTTGACTGATCGACTATGATTATTCATACACAAAGAGACTGCAGTGCAGGTGATGTAATGTAATAGGGAACACACAATTCAACATATAAACAACTGTAGCAGGTTCCTCCTTGGTAGGACCCCACTACGTTGGTGATGATGGATGCCGTGTTACTACCTATAGGCGTCTTGATGCCTGTACTCTCGTGATGTATCTTGAGATTCTGGAATCTAATGTTTGTGTATCTGTTTTCTTGTGTGTGTTAGTATGTTGTAATTATTATTTTATAATTGTGCCACGGCTGCTGTATTTGTATCTTGTGAGGGTTGGGTATGGAGAAGGTTAAAATATTTTGCACACGCGCATTCTGTTAATTATTTCACAAGTATTTTAGACAAGCCACATATGACATTCACAATTCACTATTATCTTTGGCATGCTAAAATATGTATAACTGGTCGATACGTAGTTTTAGAGTCTATTTAGAGACGAGCTTATACTCTACCTTCCTGCTCGAACACTGACAAACTTCTGTTAGTGTTTACTTCAACGCTTTTCTTAACGTACGTATTTGAATTATAGGTATGTATCAATGTAGGTACCTGATTGATGTTACTATCCAATAACACTTTGTTACCTATATGTGTGTTTACAGACCTCCATCGTCTTAATTATGAATCCAAGGTTCGTTGCATGCTTACGTCGATACTACTGAATTTCTCGTAATTTTATATTACTGGTTATATAGCTAACAAAGGCCTTTCCCTATTATATTATATTTTATGTTATAACGTTATATGCTTGTTCTCTACCATATGTACATTTTGAATATGTGTTTTAAAATCCTCTTAATTGTTATAGGTACAATATTAGAAAAAAAGTGCATAACACGTAAAACTTAGAGCAAAAAATATTAAAGAAATAAATTATCAATGTATTGATGCTGAGAATCTTTGAATTAGATATCTCATTACATTAATGAGTTATTGCATTAGTTTTTCCGTGTAGTACGTACTGTAGTACTGTATGTTCTTTCACCACATACTTGGAGGTACAAGTGACACGTGTGTGCAATTTTAAATGTTTTATGAGATTTGGAATGTAGTATAAAGAGAAAGTATTTAATCTATAATGAAACATAATGGTGTAGTTTAGTAGAATTGGCACCTATCTCCTGTATTTGTACAACAGCTCTAACTAACACTCATTCCTCCCGATGCAACTTTTAGAAGAGCATCTCATCAAGTCGAGGAAATTCGCGAGTTTGGGGAAAAATTTAATCGTACGTATATAAGTTGCTATGAACATCCAAAGCAATCAAAATCTGCCTCAGAAAGCTATTCAGAGAAGGTCAGACAGAAAGTTTCCGCCTTTACGTCGCCTACGTCGAAACATCGAGAGATAAAGCCCAACGAAGCAAGAAGCGGCACCCACAACAGGCACCCGCTTTCGGCAGGAGAGTCGACCCCAACTCTGCAATCTTCGTGAAGGCTACACTATAGCCCAGTAGGTCGCCCAACTACGTAAACGTAGCGAAATTAAAAAATCTGATGCGTTACACTCACATGACTTTCTCTACTCCTGTACAAACTATTTTTACAAACGCTTATTCTCCATAAGTTTCATGTTAATCGAGATATAGAGACGTTAATCTTATTGCTAATTTTGTTGTAGGCACAAGGGGAATATGGTACGGTTTAAGCGATAGTCAAATGTTTTAAGAACTGGTTTCTATGTGGAGCATTCCATTCTCTTTGTATGTACAGGACAATTCCCATTTGAGAAAAAGTATAAGATTTGGGAAATTTAAGGGAATAACAAGCCATATCTCAAAATGGTTCACTCAACAAAAATGTATATGACATAAATTGTGTATTTTAACGCGATATTTTTGTGTAGTAAAATTTTGTCTATCTCTTATGGTTTATCATTTATGCAATGAAGAATAATTTTGGAGACATTCCCAGAAAATTCGAAATATACATTTCATTTGTCATGAAAATATCTTAAACATATGATCTTTTAATCAGAATCGTTACAGCCGTTTTTGAGAAAACTAAAATTTCCGAAAAATGTTCCATGTAAAGGGTAATCTAGGGTGGGGGGATTTTCTTGAAAACCTTCGTGTCGCATCTCTGGAAGATACTGAACCTAAATACCAAGTTTGGTGTTTATCCGACTGTTCGTTTCTGAGTTATGCTGATCACAGACACACACACACACACACACGCACACACAGACATACAGACACACACACAGACTGACACACACACGGACATGTTTCTAAAAATGCTTTTTTTGGATTCGGGGTCTCAAAACATATATTTCCGGTGAAATCTCGGTGTCGAAGTTTTGGGTGGAATACAATACTTCCCCTACTTACTATACGTAGTAGAGAAAGTAAAAATGGATACCTCCGGAACGGATTTAAAAGCAAGTATGAAATTTGGTGTAAATTTATACCTTAAACCTTGATTTCTATATTAAAATTTGAAATGGTTGGAACTTAAATTGTGTACTATATAATTTCCACAGTTGGGTATTCTTAATGGTCCAATAGGTCTGATATGAAACGTAAAGCTTAATGAAGCTTTCATTAGTTTTTGTATATTTCTTAAAGTTTCGCAATTATATACACTTCTATGAGAAAGAAGAGGAATTTAGATGCTGTTTACTGAAAATTAAAGACACGTATGCATTTCATTCATCACACATATGTAAACAGATTATAAATAAATCAAAACTGTTAGGGTGGTTTCTGTGGCTGGGGTTTCGTGAAACGTTCTCTGGCATTCTTGAAGGGCAGCTGGACCTAATATAAAATACGAGAAACAAATGAGCAGTGCCTTAACACTTCGTCTCCATTAACTTGAAGTAGACAGAATAATAAGCCTTTGTATGAATAGTTTATAGAAAAATGAATGCAGAACATCAGGCGAATGTAACATTACGCATTTTTTGTTTTATTTTACCTTTTATTTCCTCAGCAAATTTGTAACACTTGCAAAATATGCAAATATACATAAGATGCATTAATATGTCTAATTTCGTACATTCATTATTTTAAGTTCTTGCACCTAAAACGCCATTAATGCAGACACACAGAAAGAGGTGCCGGACTAATCAGATCGGCAGTTTCTCCCCTTATGTATCGGCAACTTCTCTGCTGCAAACGTGAAGCGGGAATATCTGCTTTCCTGTACGTGAAAGCTGCTTATCGATATCAATGGGTCATGTTCACGCTCACCAAGGTTTCTAGATTTGGTTTTACGTAGCGAAGGAGATCGTGGGTTCGTTTCCCGCCTTGGAAATGTGTGTATGCGTGTGCATATGTGTAAGTAAAATAGAAAACCAACCAGGAAAACATAAAGCTACAGAAACACAGACAAAATATAAAAAAGAAAGAAAGAAATAACAAAGAAAGGCAGGAAATTGTGGTCTCAACAAACAAAACAAACCACAAACAACGGAACCACAAACACACACATACACAAGAAAAGCCTTTGAGGATAGACTCCGATGTCGACCAACTTTTTTGATAGTTTTCTCTACCAATTCTTCTAGAAATACTGTATTTTTTACTTTCTCTACTACTTAATATATGTAGGGGAAGTATTGCATTTCACCCAAAAACTCGATACAGAGATTTCACGGGAAATACATGCTTTGAGGTGCCCTGAATCCAAACACAGCATTTTTGGAAACATGTCCATGTGTCTGTCTGTGAACACCATAACTCAAAAACGAAAAATCGGATAAATAACAAACTTGATATTTCGGTTCAGTATCTTCAAAGGATACAAAGATTTTCAAGAAGCCCCTCTCTCCCCAGAGCACCCTTTACATGGAATATTTTTAAAACATTTTGATTTTCTCAAAAACGACTAACGATTTCAATTAGGGTATCATATGTTTAAGATATTTTCAAGGCAAATGAAATGTATATATATAGAATTTTCTGGGTATGTGCCAAAATGGCTCTTCATTCTGAATGACTTTTGCATAGCTGGTAAACCGTAAGTGATAGACAAAATTTTACTATTCAAAAAACGTAGATATGTTAAAACACACAGTTTGTCATATATGTTATTTTTTCCAGTGCACTAATTCCGAGATATTCCTTGTTATTTGTTTGATTCTTCCAGTACTTATACGCTTTCTCAAACGGGAATTCGTTATTCATTTTTACTTTCTCTACTACGTATAGTAAGTAGGGGAAGTATTGTATTCCACCCAAAAATTCGATACCTAGATTTCACCGCAAATATAAGTTTTGAGACCCCCTGAATCCAAAAAAAGCATTTTTAGAAACATGTCCGTGTGTACGTCTGTGTGTGGTTCTGTCTGTGTGTCTATGTATGTATGTCTGTGTGTGTCTGTGAACTGCATAACTCTGAAACGAACATTCGGATAAACACCAAACTTGGTATTTAGGTTCAGTATGTTCCAGAGATGCGACACAAAGTTTTTCAAGAAAATCCCCCATCCCAGATTACACTTTACATGGAAGATTTTTCGTAAATTTTAATTTTCTCAAAAACAGCTTTAACAATTTTGATTAAAATATCATATGTTTAAGATATTTTCATGACAAATAAAATGTATATCTTGAATTTTCTGGGAATGTCTCCAAAAGTATTCTTCATTGTGAACGACTTTTGTATAACTGGTAAACCATAAGATATAGACAAAACTTTACTACACAAAAAATGTAGATCGCGTTAAAATACACAATTTATGTCATATACATTTTTTTGTTTAGTGAACCATTTTCTAGATATTGCTTGTTATTCCCTTAATTTTTTCAATGCATTTTCTCAAATGGGAATTCGTTATTCATTTGTTTGTCTTGGATATGCAAAGAGAATGGTGCTGCACATAGGAACCAGCTGTTAAGAGTAATGTCTATGCTTAAAGGCTACTGTATTTCTATACTGCCCTTGTAAATATATATTCCCCTTACATCTACAAGACAATTAGCAATAAGATAGAGTCTGCAAACGTTTATCTCGATTAACATGAGGTAGATGGAGAATAAGCGTTTGTAAAAATAGTTTGTACAAAAGTAGGGAAAGTCATGTGAGTGTAACACATCAGATTTTTTTTTGCTCTGTACAGGCAAAGAGATTGGAATGCTCCACATAGCAACCAGTTCTTAAAAGATTTGCTTATCACTTAAACCCAATCATGTTCCCCATTCAACTACAAGAAAATTAGCAATAAGATAGGTTCTGCATATGTTTATCTTGATTAACATGAAGTAGATGGAGAATAAGTACTTGCAAAAACAGTTTGAACAAGAGTAGAGAAAGTTATGTAAGTGTAACACATAAGATTTTTTAAAGTTCCCTTGTTTTTACAGGTTTATTATCACCGGGTTTTTTCTATTTTACTGTTTACCACTTATTACCGCAAGTACTGTTACATATACAACACGCAGACACACAAACACAGAACCCATGCGAGACTCGAACCGGCTGCTTGGCGGAGCGAAATTAAGATAAACGTTTGAAAAATGGTTTAATTAACATTTATTTGAAGGTGGTCCATATTCTTTGCATAACTTAATGAGAAACTTTGAAAAAAAATAAAGTATTTGAATATTCAAACCAATAACAAGAAATATCTCGGAAATAATATACTGTCCTGACCTCTAAACACAGTAGAGCAACTCGCAACTCGGGTACCGAAGAATCTAAAAGTTAATAATTTACATTATCCGAGGTCACGACGAGGGACGCAGCTAAGAGAAATGTGAAAAACATTAGGAAATACCTAGTAAAAGGATTACTACATGGTGTAGATGAGAGAAGGGATCTATCTACTATGATAATTTAAACATAAGGACGATGGATGATAAGTGGGTTTATTGATGTAAAGGGATACAGTACCTCCATGTTTCCATGTCTGTCGGTGAGGGACGCCATGCTTGTACGCATGGGTAGCGCGCACACTACACAACCTGCCTCTTCCAGTAACTAGCCACGACTGTCGTCTACTGACTGACTCAACCCACGCTAACTCGGCGTGATGACGCTATCTAAAACTCTTTTATCTCCACCACTTACGCAATACCCGATCTGGGCAGCCAAGTCACGTACGCAACAATACTTGTACGTCACAATATAACACAAAAACAATTAAAAATTGTGTGCTTTAACTACTTTTGTCAAGTAGCTTTCATCTTTCCCTTATCGTTTGAAGTTCGTATTGTAAAATGTTGTAATCGAGTTCAGTAAGTTTTTACTTTCTCTACTACGTATAGTAAGTAGGGGAAGTATTGTATTCCACGCAAATATTAGATACCGAGGTTTCACTGGAAATATATTTTTGAGACCCCCTGAATCCAGAAAAAGCATTTTGGAAACATATCCGTCTGTGTTTCTGTGAACAGCATAACTCAGAAACGAATTGTCGGATAAACACCAAACTTGGTATTTAGTTTCGGTATCTTCCAGGGATGTGACACGAAGGTTTTAAAGAAAATTCCCCACCCCAGATTACCCTTTACATGGAACATTTTTCGAAAATTTTAATTTTCTCAAAAATTGTTCTAACGATTTTGATTAAAATATCATATATTTAAGATTCTTTCATGACAAATGAAACGTATATGTAGAATTTTCTGGGAATGTCTCCAAAAGTATTCTTCATTGTGAACGACTTTTGCATAACTTGTAAACCATAATAGATAGAAAAAATTTTTACTACACAAAAATTGTAATCGCGTTAAAATAATGTCATATACGTTTTTTTGTTGAGTGAATCATTTTCGAGATATTGCTTGTTATTCTCTTAAATTTTCCAATACTTACACTTTTTCTAAAATGGGAATTCGTTATTAATTTTTTATCTCCTGTACATACAAAGAGAATGGAATGCTCCACATAGCAACCAGTTCTTAAAACATTTGACTATCGCTTAAAGCCTACCATATTCACCTTGTGCCTACAAGAAAATTAGCAATAAGATTAACATCTCGATTAACCTTTGGAGAATAAGCGTTTGTAGAAATGGTTTGTACAAGAGTAGAGAAAGTCATGTGAGTGTAACAGATAAGATCTTTTACCTTATATTACTGGTAGGCCGAGAAAGTAATAACTAATGAAACATGGTTTGAAAACTGACCTTGTTTTGCAATACGTTCATTATTTTATTGTCTGGTGTAATATTGTGTATAAAATGTTTAAAATTGTCATTAAGTATGTAAACTACGGAGTTACATGCATATTAATATGCCATCCTATGTTTAAGTCATTAAATAAATAATACGTTTCAGCTACCTGGCATCTTAAGCAAGAATTATGAAATTTTTCTTTAAAACGTACTTTTGTAAAGCTTGTTAATCGTTCCTTTGCCCCTTCTGCACGTGTACCCTTAAATTCGTAGAAATATAATTAAAAACGGAAGCAATTTCTCCGAAAAACGCAAGACATAACACTTACTTCTTTGTTTAAAAACAAATGACCGTGCATTAGTTTTACAGTGACGTTAATGCAGTAAAAATAAGGCAATAAACCTAAGTTAATTGCTTGTGCTTCTGACAGCATAAGACGTTGGTTATTATCATCATAATAATAATAATTATCGTCGTGTAAAGAAGGCTTATTTCGCAAAGGCCTAAACAAAGCGTTACTAAGATAATGAACGGGAGGGGGTTCTTGGCACAACGCATTTCTCCCCTATTCAATTTCAAGGGGAGCTTCTGCAGCCCTTTATATGTAAATTACGTGTGGAAACATCCTGTCTTAACACGTTCCCCAAGTTTTATTCGCCTTGAGAGATCGAGGAAGGGATTGTTAATTAATGTAGTGCAATTGTAGGATTGAAATTCAACAACCCAGCCAGAGGCTCGAGTGGTTTGTGAATGAAAGATCAACAGGGTCGGAATTGCAACACTGCGTTTTCCCTGGCACTACAGCGGATTTATTGCCTCAAATAACAACAGGGAACCTCGTACCTCCAATCGCATGCGTGTTACTCAGTTATGCAGTTGTAGATTGCTCTTGCACTGACCTCTGTCAGCACGAGGTGTTACTTTACTAAACCTCGCTAATGGTCACATTATCATTCAACTCAGTTACAATGTTTCAAAGTGTTTGACGTTTGTAATAAGACCACTATCCTTAAAATAATGCCTGCCGGGGCAACAAGGACACGTTAGTAGCAGTTGCAGATCTGGATATAAATAATTGCGCTTATACTGCTGCTATAAAAAGCAAACAGTTGATATTTTTGTAGTTTTTCTGTACATTGCGCTGCAGAAACATACAGCTCAGTCTTACGGAATACAGTATCTCCAAAAATACTTTCGAGAATATAGCTATTACCTTCCCTACCAATTACCTATAGTAGCTTGAGCAATATGTATTCGATATCGAAGTTTCATAGGAAATACATGCTTTGATGTCTCAATGGCCTGCCCCGTTACCACGGATAACATTCAAATGCTCTTTCAGAGGTTTTATGTACATGAAGCACTTATCTTCTTATCACACTTATCACATATCTCTTGGCAAAAAAACGTATCGTAAGTAAAGTAGCATGGTATAGAAGAATCACTGTGTGTATGTATACAATAACGGATATATGAACATTTGTCATGGGCAGAGAAAGTCGTGTGAATGTTCAAATCAAGTTTCAATTTATCACATACCTATGGTAAGGAGAGGAAGTGTTGCATTCCACATCAACATACATATTTCACTAGATACAGGTTTTGAGGTACCCTGAATCCCAAAATATCCTTTTTAGAAAAAAGTTCCGAATGTGCTTGTGCGTGTGTGTCTGAATAGCATAACTCAAAAATAAAAATCTGATGTGTTACACTCACATGACTTTCTCTACTCTTGTACAAACTATTTTTACAAACGCTTATTCTCCATCTACTTCATGTTAATCGAGATAAACATTTGCAGACTCTATCTTATTGCTAATTTTCTTATAGATGTAAGGGGAATATATATTTACAAGGGCAATTTGGAAATACAGTAGCCTTTAAACACATAAATATCTCTTAATAGCTGGTTGCTAGGTGCAGCACCATTCCCTTTGCCACAGATTAATACTCTTTGCATATCCAAGACAAAAAATCTGATGTGTTACACTCACATGACTTTCTCTACTCTTGTACAAACTATTTTTACAAACACTTATTCTCCATATGCTTCATGTTAATCGAGATATCGAGATCTCAATCTTATTGCTAATTTTCTTGTAGATGCAAGGGAAATATGGTAGCCTTTAAGCGATAGTCAAATATTTTAACGCTGGTTGCTATGTGGGGCATTCCATTCTCTTTGCATGTCCAGGACATAAAAAAAATGAATAACGAATTTGAGAAAAAGTATAAGTATTGAAAAATTTAAGGGAATAACAAGCAATATCTCGAAAACGGTTCACTCAACAAAAGAAATGTATATGACATAAATTGTGTATTTTAATACGATCTACATTTTTTGTATAGTAAAATTTTGTCTATCTCTAATGCTTTACCAGTTATGCAAAAGTCTTTCACAATGAAGAATACTTTTGGAGACATTCCCAGAAAATTCGAGATATACATTTCATTTCTCATGATAATATCTTAAACATACGATATTTTAATCAAAATCGTTAGAGCCATTTTTGAGAAAATTAAAATTTTCGGAAAATGTTCCATGTAAAGGGTAGTCTGGGGTGGGGGATTTTCTTGAAAACCTTCGTGTCGCATCTCTGGAAGATACTAAACCTAAATACCAAGTTTGGTGTTTACCCGACAGTTCGTTTCTGAGTTATGCTGTTCACAGGCACACAGACACACAGACACACAGACAGACACACAGACAGACATACACACGGACATGTTTCCAAAAATGCTTTTTTGGATGCAGGGGGTCTCAAAACCTGTATTTCCGATGAAATCTCAGTATCGAATTTTTGGGTGGAATACAATACTTCCCCTACTTACTATACGTAGTAGAGAAAGTAAGAATGAATAACGAATTCCCATTTGAGAAAATAAGTATTGAAAAATTTAAGAGAATAACAAGCAATATCTCGAAAATGGTTCACTCAACAAAAAAATGTATATGACATAAATTGTGTATTTTAACACGATCTACATTTTTTGTGTAGTAACATTTTGTCTATCTCTTATGGTTTACCAGTTATGCAAAAGTCGTTCACAATGAAGAATACTTTTGGAGACATTCCCAGAAAATTCAAGATAAACATTTTATTAGTTATGAAAATATCTTAAACCTATGATACTTTAATCAAAATCGTTAGAGCCATTTTTGAGAAAACTAAAATTTTCGAAAAATGTTCCATGTAAAGGATAATCTGGGGTAGGGGGATTTTCTTGAAAACCTTCGTGTCGCATCTCTGGAAGATAGTGAACCTAAACACAAAGTTTGGAGTTTATCCGACTGTTCGCTTCTGAGTTATGCTGTTCACAGACAGACAGACAGACACACACACACAGACAGACACACAGACACACACACGGACATGTTTTTAAAAATGCATTTTTGGATTCAGGGGGTCTCAAAACATGTATTTCCGGTGAAATCTCGGTCGAATTTTGGGGTGGAATATAATACTTCCCCTACTTACTATACGTAGTAAAGAAAGTAATGAAATGTCGATGACCAAACTTTGTATTTAAGTTCTGCGTTTTACAATGATGGAGGAGGAAAAGAATCCCTCAACGTCAAAATAGCGTTTATGTGATAATTTGCTTTACTTTCTATTGTCATAAAGCTGACTTTGCGAATGGATTAAAACACCATATCTTTAAGATATTTGCAAGCCAAAAATTATATCTTTAATGTTCTGCCACTACTCTGTGAAGTTTTCTTCATTCAGAATGAGTTTTATGTAGTTTTGTATAAATCATAAGAGAAAGATAAAACTTACTTCACAAAATGTAGATGCACATGATTTGTCAATTTTTTGTGGCATATATAATTTCCGAAATATTCGTTGTTATTTGTTTTGTATTTTTAAATAGTTTATACTTTTTCACATTTCTCAGGCACGTTTATGTATTTTTTTGTCAACCAAAGCCTCCTGTGTTCCTGTTGTACCTGGAAACAAATGAGTAATGATACCCTTTTGCATACGTTTATTCCATTAACTTGAAGTAAACACAGTAATACGGTTTTATGAGAATAGTTTGTATAAGAGTAGTTAGTATTTTCATGTAAATATAACATTAGAGTTTTTTGTTATTTTGAATTTCAATTTCAATCAGAAAATCTGCAACACATACAAAATACGCAAATGAAAATAACATATATTAGTATGATATTCAGTTTGGTATATTCATTTCCTTAAGCTCTTGCATCTAAAAATGCTATTTTTACAAATTACCGCAGAAATACGTATTGAGTAAATCAGATCGGTAATCCGCTCCCCTGATGTATCGGCAACTTCTCTGCTTTGGATGTGAACCGGGACGATCACGTCCTCAGTACAGAAAAGCTGACGATCGTTTCAGCAGGTTCCCATGTCCGCACACGCCAAGGTCGTTTCTGGCGAAGGAGTTCGATTGTGGGTTCGATTCCATATTAGGCATGGGTGCATGTGCGTAGGCAAATAGAAAAACAACCAGGGAAACCCCCTTCCCAATTTGTTCAGGTTGGGAGGTGTAGTTTGGAATCGTACTAAACCCAATTACTGGAAGCGTTACTTATCAATGACCCCCATGAAAAGGTGACCGAGAAGGTTGAAGGTTATGGAACGTATTGCATAGATACAATTCAATCACTCAATTAAAAAACACACGCACATATATAAGCTTAAAACAATTACACTGATTAAACTTATTATTTTATTAAACAATTTCCGAACTTAAAAGTACGGTGGCAGCAATCCCCAAATATAATGGCATAAAATGATGCTGCAAAACCTATTAAGAATTTACTTTAATACATAAGAAAGTATGACGGCAGCACGCGTCCAAATATAATGATCTTTATAGTGCTGCAAATTCTTGAAGCTGTGCTCATATAATACTGAATAATTCCATAATTATTAAATAAATTAAAGTTAAAATTTGAACCATAATTTAAATATACAAGAATAATTTCTAAGCATGAAATATTACACAATTCAGGGATCTGGTACGGCTCTCATATCTACAAGAAATACTTGAAGCTATTCCACAAAATGACTGCCTAGAACATTCTAGAATTTTAAAGTATCCACTTTCAAAAGTATGTAATATACAATTCATCTACTGCTACGTTCAGCGTATATAAAATATATTACCAATATGTTACTGTTTAACATGAATTCAATCGCGTGAGAGAGAGAGTGAGAGAAAATATGCAAATTTACTTAAACATACTTTAATTTAGAAAAATTCGGATATCACAAACTCTAATAAGAGTATAATTTACAACCAAAGTGAATTTCGCATAATATTTAGCATAATTTAATGTCTTAGTTTCCTCATTGCCAGAACATTCCCCATTTGGCCGAACAGCCCCTTCCTTCGTTGACGTTCTACTTAAGACTAACTCTTTACTTCGGCCGAGAGCAAACTAGAGCGGGTTCGAGAGAGGGGAGGACTAAGTGCCAATCACAGTAAGCCGGGTAAGCTCGGCCGAGAGATGTTATGACCAAGCCTAGCGGCTGTTCAGGGAAACTTGCTCTGATCGCATTGTAACCAACATCTTGAGCCATATACAACTCTGCTCTCTGATTCACAATGCTATAAGCAGAGCGACTTAACAGAGAACTGCTTACTGTGGTTCAACTACATCAAAGATGCATCCAGTAAAATAAGTGATGTACAGCCGTCACAACATTCAAAATATGAAAAAGAAAAAAAAGGGGATTGGGAATTCGAGTACTAACTCGGACATAAAAACAAACTAAGAGTACCGAAAAAGATAATGCTCTACATTAACATTACTTTTTCTATCCATTCTTTAAGAAACTATTCTTACAAAAACTTATTCTTCTATCTACTTCATGATTATAAAGACAAAGATTTGAAGAAATGCTTTTATTACATACTTCCTTTTGGATATATGGGGAATAAAGGAATACAGTAGGCGTAATATTTTAAGAACGGGTCACTATGTGGTTGCTTTGAAATACTTTTCTCTTTGCATGACCAAGAGAAAAAAAATTATATGTTACATTCAGATGACTTTCCCTACCACTATTGCTTACTTTATGAATCTTCTACAGATTATTCTTATATATTTCCTCTACTTTACTTTAATAAGGATAACATTTGCAGAATTAGTATCATTATACATTGCGTTGTAGGTACAAGGAGAATAGAGAAATGCGAATCGATAGTCAGCGTTTAAACGCCGGCTGGCTAAATGCGGACCTTAAATTTATACTGTTTTCATGACATCGCGAGAAACTAGTGAATAACAACAGCATCTTATAAAAAGACAAAGATTATAAAAATTCAAACGAATAACAACGGATGTCTCAGAAACGGCTAATGCAAAAAGTTATTTGAAATAAATTATGTGTTTGAAATAGCTCTATATTCTTTGTGAACTAGGTATTTGTCTCTTGTGATTTGCCCGTTATACAGAGTTGTACACAACTTTTTCCGAATGAAGAAGAATTTAGAGTTTATGCCCATAAAGTTGAATATATATATAATTTTATTTTTTACATCAACATCTTAATATAGCGTTTTAATAAAAATCACTAGCGACAATATTGGAAAAAGAGGAAAAAAGTTTTTCATGTAAAGGTAGATTTTCTTGAAAATCCTGGGGTCGCATCTTTGGAAGGTACTTTTCCTAGTTAAGGAGTACTAAATTTAAAAACAAAGTTTGGTATTTATCGAACAATACGTTTTAGAGTTATGATTTTCAGACACACACACACACACACACACACAAACACATAGGACCACTTTACTTTCTCTATTACGTACCTAGTAAGGTAACTTAGTAAGGTATGGCATTCCACCTAAAAATGTATTCCGAGATTTCACTGTAAACACATGCTTTGAGGCCCCCTGAACAGAAAAAAGAATTTTTAGAAAAAGGTCCGCGTGTATGTGTGTGTGTTTGTGTGAACAGCGTAACTCTGAAGCGAAATATTTGGATCAAATCCAAACTTGGTAATTAAATTCAGTACTTCCAAGGATGCGACTCGAATATTTTCGAGAAAATTATCCTATCTCAAACTACCCTTTACAAGGAGATTTTTCGAAGCTTTTTATTCTCTAAAATTGGCTCTAACGATTTTGATTAAAATACCATATATTAAAGATATTTATATGACAAATCAAATTTATATCTTGAATTTTCTGGAAATAGCCTCTACAGTCCTCTTCATTCGTGAAGGAATGTTGTATACTTTTATATAATTGTAAACGTTAAGCGACTGACAAAACCGCACTAGAAACCTAGGTCTGTTTAAAGCACAGGAAATGTATTTAAATATGTTTGTTTTGTGGAATCAGCCATTTTCGCGATATCCGTTGTTAATGGTTCGAATTGTTCAATATATACTCATTATTGAGAGTCCTGTCAACCCTCAGTTGTTTCTCGCGATTGCATGCATAGAGTGTGGAATTTTAAGGCAGCATATAGCATCCAGTTCTTAAACATTTTACTATCGCTATTCTCTTTGTATTTATAATGAAATATGTAATTAACGATTCTGCAATGATTTATTTGGATTAAAATTAAGTAGGTACAAACATTAGCTTTAGTAAGACTTATTTATATATCCAGTAATAAACGAAAGAGGGTAGAAAATTCATGTGAATGTATCACAATTTTTAAAAATGCTTTTCTGGAATCATGGGTCTCAAAGCATTCATTCCCTGTGAAATTTTGAATCGAATTTTTAGATGAAGCACAGTACTTAGAGAGAAAACAAAATTCATTGAGGACAGACTAACGTACTGACTTTAACCTTTTATCAGTTTTCTCTACTCATTCTTTAAGAAATTATTTTTAATAAAATGTTATATGGAGTTAAGCTTTTGCAAAGGTGACTTTATTACGCATTTTGTTGTAGGTACTCGTACAAGTGTGATGACGGAGGCTCAAGCGATAGATAAGCTATATGTTAGATTTGAAGTCCTAAATTTTTTGCATTATCATGAAGAAACAAATGAATAACAACTTAGTACTTAAAAAGGTAAAACTGTTTAAAAATTGAAACCAGTAACAACAAATATCTCAGAAATGATTGATACCAGAATAAAATTTGAGATAAAATGCGTGATTTAAGGAGAGCATTACTTTTCGTGTAATGAGTTTTTTGTCTTTTTCTTATAATTTTATAGTTATTTGGAAGTATACTAAGTTAATTCAACATGGAGAGAACTTCACAGCCGTAGTAAATTTAGAGGGACATTTTGTTTGCCATGGAAATATCCTATACATGTGCACTTTTAATAAAAATTTTTGAAGATATTTCAGATAAATTAAGAAATTACGAATAATTTCCGTGTAAAGCTTAGTTTGGGGTACGAGAATATCTTTGAAATGTTCATGTCACATCCTTGTATGTTTCTAACCTTAAATATCATGCTTGGCATTTATCCGACATATCTTTTTAAGCTATTCTGTCCAGGTCCACACACACACACACACACACACACACACACACACACACACAGACACGCACAGACACACACAGACACACACACATACACACACAGTTTTCTAACTTTTTATTTTATTTTAAAGAGTTCAAAAGTATATTTCCGGTGAAATCTGCATATTTCCTTTTCGATCGAACGCAATACTCTCATAAAAGTCAAATAAACTAAAACTGTTTTCTTGGGTTCTCAAAGTGTGCATTTTTGGTGAAATCTTGATATACAATTTTTGGATGGAATCAATACCATATGTAGAAAAAGACGCCATCATGCTGCATTGTTGAAACTGAGAGGTTTTCGGCATATCAGTGGTTTAGACAGAAAAAGTGGTTATCCAAAGCGCGCTGTTATAGCTATCTCAAGTAACAGTCTAACATGAATCTGAAACACAATGAACAATACTGTGCATGTCCGAGATACAAAATTACGGGTACAAAATTACAAATAAGGCGTATAGCCCAGTTGGCTGCATGATTGTGGCCGAGTAAAACTGCTATAAATCTTAGTGTTTGATACGAGAATTGTCTGACCCCTAACGTGAATACAGCTAATATAGATCATAACTGTGACCAAAATAGCAAATGCATTCATCATAAAAGAGTACTATATTATGTGATGGAGAGACAGAGCGAGAGAGAGAGAGAGCAGTCCTGTACCACAGGCATATTAGCTTAGAGACAGAACCGTGCAACACTGCCTACAGAATATCCGGACATTTCATACTGAACCGAGCACATACACTACGTGATCAAAAGTATCCGGACACCTGGCTGAGAATGACGTACAAGTTCGTGGTACCCTTCATTGGTAATGCTGGAAGTCAATATGGTTTTGGCCCACCCTTAGCCTTCATGACAGCGTTCACTCTCGCAGGTATACTTTCAATCAGGTGCTGGAAGGTTGCTGGGGAATGGCAGCCCATTCTTCACGGAGTGCGGAACTGAGGAGAGGTATCGATGTAGGTCGGTGAGGCCTGGCACGAAGTCGGCGTTCCAAAACATTCCAAAGGTATTCTATAGGATTCAAGTCAGGACTATGTGCAGGCCAGTCCATTACAGGGATGTTATTGTCGTGTAACCACTCCGCCACAGCCGGTGCAATATGAACAGGTGTTCGTTCGTATTGAAAGATGCAATCGCCATCCCCGAGTTGCTCTTCAACGTTGGGAAGCAAGAAGGTGCTTAAAATATCAATGTAGGTCTGCGCTGTGATCGTGCCACGCAAAACAACAAGGGGTGCAAGACCCTTCCAGGAAAAACACGACCACACCATAACACCACCAAAAGTATCCGGACACCCTACAAACATACGTTTTTCATCTTAGGTACATTGTGCTGCCACCTACTGCCTGGTACTCATTATTCGCGACCTCAGTAGTTATTAGACATCGTGAAACAGTAGAATGGGACGCTCCATGGAACTCACGGACTTCGAACGTGTTCAGGTGATTGGGTGTCACTTGTGTCAGAAGTCTGTACGTGAGATTTTCACACTCCTAAGCATCCCTAGGTTCACTGTTTCTGATGTGATAGTGACGTGGAAACGTGAAGGGACATGTACAGCACAAAAGCGTACAGGCCGACCTCGTCCGTTGACTGATAGAGACCACCGACATTTGAAGGGGGTCGTAAAGAGTAATAGGCAGACATCTATCCAGACCATCACATAGGAATTCCAAACTGCATCAGGGTCCACTTCAAGTACTCTGACAGTTAGGCGTGAGGTGAGAAACCTTGGATTCCATGGTCGAGCGGCTGCTCATAAGCCACACATCACGCAGGAAAATGGCAAACGACGCCTTGCTTGGTGTAAGGAGCGTCAACATTACACGATTGAACAATGGCAAAACGTTGTGTGGAGTTAGGACAATGTGGCGATTCGATGGCAGGGTGTGGGTATGGCGAATGGCCGGTGAACGTCATCTGCCAGCGTGTGTAGTGCCATCAGTGAAATTCGGAGGTGTTATGGTGTGGTCGCGTTTTTCCTGGAGGGCCACGATCACAGCGCAGACCTACATTGATATTTTAAGCACCTTCTTGCTTCCCACTGTAGAATAGCAATTTGGGAATGGCGATTGCATATTTCAACACCATCGAGCACCTGTTCATACTGCACGGGCTGTGGCGGAGTGGTTACACGACAATAACATCCCTGTAATGGACTGGCCTGCATAGAATCCTTATTTGAATCCTATAGAACACCTTTGGGATGTTTTGGAACGCCGACTTCGTGCCAGGTCTCACCGACCTACATCGATACCTCTCCTCAGATCCGTAATCCGTGAAGAATGGGCTGCCATTCCCCAAAAAACCTGCCAGCACCTGATTGAAAGTATGCCTGCGAGAGTGAGCGCTGTCATCAAGGCTAAGGCTGGGCCAACACCATATTGACTTTCAGCATTACCGATGGAGGGCACCACGAACTTGTACGTCATTTTCAGCCAGGTGTCCGAATACTTTTGATCACGTAGTGTAGCTTTGCGCAAGACAAACAACACTTAACTATTTAATCTATAAGTAAATATTTGTTTGAAATATTGCTATGTGAAAAAATCAAATATTTTAAAACATTTTACATAAATGTTGTATCCAAGGAAGCTTCAACCTGGAAGAATAATAAATTACAAAAAAAAGACAGAATATTTCGATAAGGGCAATGATATGAGAATAAAAGTTTTGACAACAATTATATGTTTTAATATCTGCATAAATACATTTTGAGTTGTTTCTCGTTATATGCCATTCAATGAGAGTGAAAAACACTTCATAGGCTGTTTACATAAAAATAAAGATTTACTTTTTATTTGTCATGTTTATATCTTACTCAGAATCCATTGTTATAAATATCATTAGAGATAATTTTAGGGGAAAGAAAATTTTTTCTTCAGCAAACTCTCTTTATGAGATATATTCTTCACACACACACACAAACACACACACACGCACACACACACGCACACACACACGCACGCGCGCTTTGTTTCTGAACCTGTCTGTATAGTTTGCAGGATTCAGAGAATCTGAAAATGGTAAAACTCTATACTGAATATTTTTGGATTCACTTCAACAGACACTTTGTCTACCTTAGCTATCTAAGCACAAGGAAAGTAAAATGTGTTTGTTTTAAATGTTGTATGGAAATGTAGAGTGGATTTTTAATATAACACTCCTATTTAAAATTTAATACTCTCATTTTTTATTTGTATTGGGAAGCACATTATGTTAATTTATTGTAGGGTTATTTTAATTTACTGAAACGAGTTCCTAAATTCTGTAATTCCTGTTTGTGCATGGGAATCTTATATCTTATCGTGGTTCGGATACCAAAAGCTTTTTTGTTTCATCCATGACTTAATATGTGTGCATCCTGGTTATTTATAAAATATGAGTTTAAGACTTCATTTGAATCGTGCCTTTAATGGTATTCAGGTCATGCTGCAAGTTGTCTGTGAGATGATCTGCCTGGAAATACGTCAGCATAAGATACACCAGCGATCTCTCAATCATATCACGTACATGAAACGTTCACTTTTTGGTCATGCTAGAGGGATTCTACATTTCAGCCAGTGTAACGTCGTAAATTGAAGTAGTGTGTTTTAAAGATCGCTTTCCCCTTTGCCGTTACTGGAAAGTGACTTAGGTTCTGTCCACCAAATAACGTTGATGGGTGACTCCTTGGGCTGTAAATTTTTATGTACCACCATGCCTGCAGTGGCGTGTCTAGTGCGCACACACACATACACACACCAGTAAAGGAAATAAATAACACACACATCAGTATCAGAAACAATTAGCAATGGTGGCACCCATGCTTCTGACAGGAGATGAACTAGTAATGTTACCGAGCAGGATGGCTCAGGAGGTAACGTCAATGGCCCCATTCGGGTTCACTTGCCCACTCTGACCATGCATTTTTCGTGGTTTTTCCCTGGTCACCAAGGCGAATGCCCGGATGGTCCATCTACCACGATTTCTCCTTTCACCATTTCCTCTAATTTCAATATTTTGGGCAGCTGTTTGGAAAGGGGTTTGAGGAGAATAGGAATGGGGTCAGGTATGGCAAAGGGCTGAAACAAATGACAAAAACATATAGAAAGGTGTTAAAAGAAGATTAAGAGACATCAACCAACAGGAAGTAAAATCGGATTGTAAAATTAAACTTTCTCTAAGTCTAGCAAATGAAATAAAATTGAACTGGGGTAAAGAGGCATATATACTTAACTTAGGAAGAAAGTAGAGATCAGGAATGACATGGTTTAGACTGGGGGCTGGAGGACACAGAAAATGACTGACGATTCTGGCAGGAGAATCTCCCCATTCTGCGATTTGGATGAGGACTGGGTACATATTTTGGCGGAATGCGCTCAGTAGGAGAACCAGCGAACAATTAAATTCAAAGAAAAATTTTTAAGTCGATCAAGAAAGAGATTAGAATGTTGGGATCTACTGGCTGACCAGAGGAACTGGCCAAACGTGGGCAATTTCTTGGCTAAAGTGCGCGAAGCTAGGTCAAATTTGTTTAGTTAGTCAAAGGTAATTTATCTCTATTTTCCTTTTTCTTGTTCATTTTTTCTGTTATCTTTTTATGTTGTTTATTTTGTCACCATCCTTGTATCTTAAATATGCATGTACGGTTAATGACCCATGCACTAAATACTTGTGTAATAACTTCAATAATTTGAAACATATAAAGATACCTTATCCATCTACATTTCAAATTTTAGGAATGCTTTCAGGTCCTGCGGTGGTGGCGATGCTGAGAAGATGGCGTGGATGCATGCGCGTTGAAAAGATTTCTCCTTGTGAACGCCAAAGTAACCTCATGAGGTTCCTCCACCTCATCTCTTCCTCCTGGGGGTGATCAAAAGTATCCGCACACCTGGCTGAAAATGACGTAGTTCGTGGCGCCCTCCATC
Source organism: Deroplatys truncata (assembly GCA_030765065.1). Lineage (NCBI taxonomy): Eukaryota > Metazoa > Arthropoda > Insecta > Mantodea > Mantidae > Deroplatys > Deroplatys truncata. The sequence goes on from CM060982.1 coordinate 53,127,148, forward strand.
GGTAATGCTGGAAGTCAATATGGTGTTGGCCCACCCTTAGCCTTCATGACAGCGTTCACTCTCGCGGGCATACTTTCAATCAGGTGCTGGAAGGTTTCTTGGGGAATGGCAGCCCATTCTTCACGGAGTGCGGAACTGAGGAGAGATATCGATGTAGGTCGGTGAGGGCCTGGCACGAAGTCGGCGTTCCAAAACATCCCAAAGGTGTTCTATATATTCAAGTCAGGGCTCTGTGCAGGCCAGTCAATTACAGGGATGTTATTGTCGTGTAACCACTCCGCCACAGTCCGTGCAGTATGAACAGGTGCTTGATCGTGTTGAAACATGCAATCGCCATTCCCGAATTGCTCTTCAACATTGGGAAGCAAGAAGGTGCTTAAAATATCAATGTAGGTCTGCGCTTTGATCGTGCCACGCAAAACAACAAGGGGTGCAAGCCCCCTCCAGGAAAAACACGACTACACCATAACTCTACCACCTCCAAATTTCACTGTTGGCACTACACACGCTGGCAGATGACGTTCACCGGGCATTCGCCATACCCACCTCCTGGCATCGGATCGCCACATTGTGTACCGTGATTCGTCACTCCACACACGTTTTGCTCCTTACACCAAGCGAGGCGTCGTTTGGCATTTCCCTGCGTGAGTGTGGCTTATGAGCAGCCGCTCGACCATGGAATCCAAGGTTTCTCATCTCACGCCTTACTGTCATAGTACTTGGCGTGGATCCTGATGCAGTTTGGAATTCCTGTGTGATGGTCTGGATAGTTGTCTGCCTATTATTCTTTACGACCCTTTTCAAATGTCGGCGGTCTCTGTCAGTCAACAGACGAGGTCGGCATGTACGCTTTTGTGCTGTACATGTCCCTTCACGTTTCCACTTCACTATCACATCAGAAACAGTAGACCTAGGCATGTTTAGGAGTGTGGAAATCTCACGTACAGACTTCTGACACAAGTGACACCCAACCACCTGACCACGTTCGAAGTCCGTGAGTTCCACGGAGCGTTCCATTCTGCTGTTTCACGAGGTCTATGACTACTGAGGTCGCGGATAATGAGTACCAGGCAGTAGGTGGCAGCACAATGCACCTAAAAGGAAAAACGTATGTTTGTGGGTTGTCCGGATACCTTTGATCACACAGTGTATCTGTGTAGGTCGCAGCGAGCGAGGTGTCCCTCTCCATTGTGTTACTCTACCTATACCTGACGAGTATGTATGCAGGGTCTGATGCAGCCCCACATTATACTAGGTACAACCACTTCTTATGATGACTTGTAACGCGTACATGGAATCACGATTTGTGCCAAGTAACATTGCTTACGTCGTTTTGTTTTGTTTATGCTCATGATAAGAGGGAACCTTTATTTAACCTTCACTTCTATTATACCAGGCGAGTCAGCTGCCCCTAGGTATTCGTATATATACAACCAGCTGTTTATAGTCTAATGTGAAAACATTTACCCTTTTAGCAAACAAACTCTTATTGTAGCTGTGCCCTTCTATTAGGTACTATAAGCAACTAGAATTAATTACTAAAGGCCTGAATGAGAACCAAATAGCTGCAAAGGCCTTAAAAAAGACGGCGATTCAGGGTTATAACGCTTGCAAGGATTGAGAAATGTTTTCCCGAAGAGCAGGACAGACTACGTGTGTTTTGGACGAGTGGGTTAACTGCTGGAATGTAGTGAAGCAAAGGTTAGCTTCGAAGGTTGGAATCTGATACAAATGTAAAATACTTTTTTTTCCCCTTGTGTTCATTTTCTGTATTTTAGTGTACTAATTTATTTATTTTTGTTATTGGCTCTGTGAAATTTTGAAATTACCTACCTAATACTTAGCATTTTTTGACAAGTCTGTACAACGTTGACTGACGGCTTAAATCCAATTGGTCGCACTGCGTAGATATGCCATTTTGTTTTCAAATAGTTTTGTCAACCGATACTTGTGATAGGTTGTTCCTTCAGGGGCGTTTTCAAAGGTGTGCATGAAGGTATGCTAAATAATGGAGGGTTGTAAATTTTGCTAAAAGTGCTACTGTAGCTCCCAGTGTCAGGGTGGGATGTTTTTTGTATCGACATACATAGCGATTGCATTCAAACACTTATGCACTGAGTTATCTATCCCTCCTCTAGAAAGTGTTATGCAAATCAGTCATTAGAAGGCATTCAAAAAGGCTTAAGTCAAATATTAGCACGTTGCATAAATTAAAAAATAAATAGAGGCGGATGACTCATCTGGTATATTATAAAACATTTTCATATTTCATTAACTGTTCCTGAAAATTGCTTTAATAAAGCCGCTATTTAAAAGTGACCATTTTAAGCGATTAGCATTTACCTCTTAGGGCCTTTTAAAAATGCAGTTTGCTACATTTCAACTCTTCTCTGTTCTTCCTGGCAGTATTGTAAGGGTAATTCTAGTTAAAGGAAACATTCTAACAAAGTGCACGGAACAAACACTTCTAATGTAAGTACTCTCGAGTATTTTCTTTGTTTATTTTGAAAAAAATAAGGTAAATTTGCGAAGTTCTGAATAACATTAACTTAGCATACATTTATTAATTTTCTCTACCCGTCAGATAAGGTAGAAGATGAATTAAACCTTCCTTTTGAAGTAAATGTTGCGATGTTTTCAATACGTTTACTTTAGTAACTACTCGTTTAATTTCTCTGCCTTCCACGAACGATACTAGAAATACTGAATTTGTATTAAAGTTATTTACAGGCTGAATATGAAATCTACGTATTGCTGAGTGTATAAAATCTTACTTGCTTCTTTTGTTACCCGAACAATCCGTGTATTTGTTTACGCGGAATGCCATGTTTGCAAACAAAACATATGCTGGCTGAACTGTTTGCGTTTTCACTGCGACGTCTTGAATTCCAAAGTTACTTGAATATACTTATGACACCTTTTGAGATTTCGATTGTTAACTGAATACAGAACAGTATTGTTGCCAGCCATGTGCCGATAATATATTCGCTGACGCAAGTCACATTACTGTTGATCGTAAAATTTGGGTAACAGTAGATTAATCTCTTCCATGACCAGCTCAGATAACCGATGACGCTTCCTTCTAGAATCACAAGTCTAGTTTAGAGATTACAGGCGACACATCAATGGGCCAGGATGTTCGGACTGTCATAGCAGTTGAAAAAGTATAGTATACTGGCGTACATAAAAAGTGGCACATAATGGAACGGAGCTAGTTATGTTGGTACTTATGACAAATATGTAGCCCTCCACTTTCTGTTCCTTGAGCATAATTTCTAGGCGCTGAATTTGCAGGCACTGGATCCCTTGTCCCAACGGAACTGCCGAAGGCTAACTTTTCACGCTGTATGTTCTATCTAGCTGGCGGAGACCATTAAGGCAATGCTTCGTTGAATTTAATTGCAAAAACAAGATATACTGTAATAAAACATAGAAATAAACACGAAAAACTTTTTATCTTTGTCTCCGTCTCGCTGATGAAAGATCTGGCATAAATGTCGTAACTCTCTTTCAGCTTAACGCAATTCGCAAATAATTATTCTTCATGGCTTCTCTAGAAGGTCGAATTATCTCGTGTTAGCCTAAAGTTTCGACTCTTTCATAGAGACGGTATCCGAATTACCCCTTATTTTCACATAGATTATAACAGCGTTCATTAATTCGTTTTTATGTCTCTGAAATATTTTTCAGGCTAGTCACAGTGAAAAATTATACTGACTGGCTGGGGTAAAAGATTGGTTACCTGAAGTTGGTAACCCTAGGGAGGAAAAAACAGTATTGCGATTTTGCGTTCGGTTTTTATAAGTTAGTCTACGCCAAACACCAGGATTTCTGGAGCGCATGGTACAGTTCATAGCGTCTTTCTGTAGAGTTCCATGATTATGTCCTCTGCCATTCTGCCACAACCCCCCTCACGACAGTTATGCGAATCCTGCCAAAAGTGGTGCATATACTTTATAACACGTCATAATCCGGCATAAAGAACCTTCTAGAATTACGTCCTGAGTGCTGAAGTGTTGCTCAATGACAAGATGACGTCACCAGAGCAGTGGAAAGTTTACGTATGGCCACCGTCATGGCAAAGACAGTGTTGTCGCTGAACATCTCCCTTCCCCGGCACCGTGGAGCAGCTGGTTCGTTTTGCCGGAAGGAGAGTCAGTCGGCGAGAATCCAGCCACCGCGACAGGTTTTCTACAGCAGGCTCGCAAGCAGCGAATTCATGACGTACACCCAATTTTTGGTTTTGTCAAAACTGTTTGCAACAGCGCTCTTGTAAGTAATGATTATCTAAATTTCTATTCACGGGGTGCGACATACGTTTCACGATTTTGAGCAGTTCATATTTCATTCAGTGGAGGTCACATAAAATATTTGCACTTCATGCATATTTTCGTATTTTGAATTATTTTGTAAACTTTTGAGCAGATTTGTGAACCACTGAAGTTGTTGAATCAGTCGGAAAGGGAACGAGTAGAATCTTTAATGCCCAATGTAAATGTTTTAGCTTAAAGGAATTTATGATGTTAAAGTTTATTGTGAGAGTGCAATTTTTATGCAAGTAGAAAACTTCGTCAACTGTATTATTGTATGATAGGTGAAGGTTGTTAATGTTATTAAACAGACGTATACTTAAGGACAACTTTTGTAAACGCTGTTCATTTTAAAGAAAGGTATTTTTGTATTGTTACACATGAGCAGTAAATTCACTTCAGGTGTATTTCCACAGTCCTTTCGTAACCAGGTTTTCCTTGCATTTCCTTATTCCATGTCCTTGATATTTAGCCTGTAAGGTAACTGGTTGGTGATGATCCACGCTTGGTATTCGGTGTTGTAAATTCCCACAAACACCGAAAGAGTCACGCCACTAAACCGCAAGTGGGGGGGGGAAGGAAAAGAAAGAAAGTTAAAAGCCCCTTGACATTATGAATAACTACTACTATAAAGTGGGTTCTGGGCGGTACACCAGCGGAACAGTAATGTGTAAAACTGTGTGTTTTTTTGCCTGAGAATTGAGTTGCTTTATTCTTTTATCTACAAACTAGATTACAATAGTTCGAAGCTAATGAGTAGTTTTAAAATATAAAGATCCATCTATCACAATCCAAGAAACGTCAAACGTGCATTACAACATCAAATTACTTAATAATGACCTACGCCTCCATGTATTCTCTATGGATAACAAAGCACTCGATAAACATTCCCGAATAATCGCCGTAAGCTCGGCAGAAATTCATATCCAAACTGTAAAGATTTAACCGGGAAGTTAAATCTAGAATTAAGGGTAATTGGTACCAAAACGATTAATTTATACAAGTAAATACTTTGTTAATTTAGAATTTTTACAACGGATTTATTAAGCATAATTGTAATAGAAAAATAATTGTCGTAAATTTTAAGAAAATAATTTTCCATCATGAAAATCGAGACACATGTAAAATGTTCCACTTGACATAAATTTGGAAATTTTAAACGTTTAAAATTTTCATATTATTTCTGAACATAGTTATGTACAATCCAGTGTTCCATTTTTAGCATCAAATGTTTCTTGGAAATACTAAAATACTTAACACCTAATTTCTAAAGACCCTTAAATTATAAATTTTAACACAGTAAATTTGAAACTATGTTTGATCTTAAGAAAAGGAATTTTATATCTCTTCATTTAGCTTCAAATAAAAAATATTGGTAATTCGAAAGAAACTGAAGTAATATTGCATTATGAGGAACACTCTACAATGGCAAAATTCTAGGAAAATAAGATTATAAGAAAATTGCGTTTTAACATTTTATACATTGTTTATTCACACCTAAGCACTTGCATTCAAACATTGCTTATGGGAATTTAATTAGCCAGAAGAGCAAACATGCATTTAAGTTCTACAATCTTGAAGTTTTTCTATTAAAATTTAATACAAATTATATCTTTGAACTTTTATCGAAAATTCCGCATCGAGTACTCTTAAGTTACTGAGTAAAAAGTACAATTTGAGAAGTTTATTGGCTTGCACACCCGTTTGTATGTGTGTATGTGCGTGCATGTGTGAATATATTGTGTATATGTGAGGGGTATGTATATGTGTATGTATGAGGGCAGGGTAGGACTAGATGGATGAGTGGTGGGTATGTAGTTAGGCCACATCCATGGTGTGGAGGTAGCGTGTCTGCCTCACATTCAAGAGGTTCCGAGTTTGAATCTCTGTTAGGTGAGTTACCTTATCCTAAGAAGACGAATGTCGAGTAACCCTAAGCTCCAGGGGCCTCAGGCCCATTTGATAATCATTTCAACCATTTCGTACATTCACCATATGATATGACCTACCCGGTTAAAACACTTAAATCTAAAAGAAAAGGTGGGCTGATATCAGCAATCGCGTTTGTAAATCAGGCATATTACGAGGGTAAAGATTTTTATGGTAATTGCTTATCGCCACTTAATACATGATTCCAAAATAGTGTCAAACAAAATGGTTATCTTTTGCCTCCTTTGTGTTCTTTGTGCAATTTTATTAAGTTGGAAACTTAAAAAAAAATCTGATGTGTTACACTCACATGACTTTCTCTACTCTTGTACAAACTATTTATACAAACGCTTATTCTCCATATACTTCATGTTAATCGAGATAAACATTTGCAGACTCTATCTTATTGCTAATTTTCTTGTAGATGTAAGGGGAATATTTATTTACAAGGGTAATATAGAAATACAGTAGCCTTTAAGCACATACATATCTCTTAATAGCTGGTTGCTAGGTGCAGCACCATTCCCTTTGCCACAGATTAATACTCTTTGCATATCCAAGACAAAAAAGTGAATAACGAATTCCCATTTGAGAAAATAAGTATTGAAAAATTTAAGGATATAACAAGCAATATCTCGAAAATGGTTCACTCAACAAAACAAATGTATATGACATAAATTGAGTATTTTAACGCGATCTACATTTTTTGTGTAGTAAAATTTTGTCTATCTCTTATGGTTTACCAGTTATGCAAAAGTCGTTCACAATGAAGAATAATTTTGGAGACATTCCCAGAAAATTCAAGATATACATTTTATTTGCCATCAAAATATCTTAAACATATGATATTTTAATCAAAATCGTTAGAGCCATTTTTGAGAACATTAAAATTTTCGAAAAATGTTCCATGTAAAGGGTAATCTTGGATGGGGGGATTTTCTTGAAAACCTTCGTGTCGCATTTCTGGAACATACTGAACCTAAATACCAAGTTTGGTGTTTATCCGACTGTTCGTTTCTGAGTTATGCTGTTCACAGACACACACACGGACATGTTTCCAAAAAAAAAAAATCTGATGTGTTACACTCACATGACTTTCTCTACTCTTGTACAATCTATTTTTACAAACGCCTATTCTCCATATGCTTTATGTTAATCGAGATATCGAGATGTCAATCTTATTGCTAATTTTCTTGTAGATGCAAGGGGAATATGGTAGCTTTTAAGCGATGGTCAAATATTTTAACGCTGGTTGCTATGTGTCGAATTCCATTCTCTTTGCAAGTCCAGGACATAAAAAAATGAATAACGAATTTGAGAAAAAGTATAAGTATTGGAAAATTTAAGGGAATAACAAGCAATATCTCGAAAACGGTTCACTCAACAAAAGAAATGTATATAACATAAGTTGTGTATTTTAACGAGATCAACATTTTTTGTGTAGTAAAATTTTGTCTATCTCTTATGGTTTACCAGTTATGCAAAAGTCGTTCACAATGAAGAATACTTTTGGAGACATTCCCAGAAAATTCGAGATATACATTTCATTTCTCATGGCATTATCTTAAACATATGATATTTTAAACAAAATCGTTAGAGCCATTTTTGAGAAAATTAAAATTTTCGAAAAATGTTCCATGTAAAGGGTAGTCTGGGGTGGGGGGATTTTCTTGAAAACCTTCGTGTCGCATCTCTGGAAGATACTGAACCTAAATACCAAGTTTGGTGTTTATCCGACTGTTCGTTTTTGAGTTATGCTGTTCACACACACACAGACACACACACAGACACACACACACACAGACACACAGACACACACACGGACATGTTTCCAAAAATGCTTTTTTTGGATTCAGGAGGTCTCAAAACATGTATTTCCGGTGAAATCTCGGTATCGAATTTTTGGGTGGAATGCAATACTTCCCCTACTTACTATACGTAGTAGAGAAAGTAAAAAATTTGGGATTCAGGGGGACCCAAAACATGTAGTTCCGGTGAAATCTCGGTATCGAATTTTTGGGTGGAATACAATACTTGCCTACTTACTATACGTAGTAGAGAAAGTAATAATAATAATTAACGAAAAATGAAGACTACAGTTAAAAAAACCTGATGTGTTACACTCACATGACTTTCTCTACTCTTGTACAAACTACTTTTACAAACGCTTATTCTCCATCTACTTTATGTTAATCGAGATAAACATTTGCAGACGTTATCTTATTGCTAATTTTCTTATGGATGTAAGGGGGATATATATTTACAAGGGCAATATATAAATGCAGTAACCTTTAAGCATAGACATTACTCTTAATAGCTGGTTGCTAGGTGCAGCACCATTCTCTTTGCCACAGATTAATACTCTTTGCATATCCAAGACAAAAAAAAATGAATAACAAATTCCCATTTGAGAAAATAAATATTGAAAAATTTAAGGGAATAACAAGCCATATCTCGAAAACGATTCACTCAGCAAAACAAATGTATATGACATAAATTGTGTATTTTAACGCGGTCTACATTTGTTGTGTAGTAAAATTTTGTCTATTTCTTATGGTTTACCAGTTATGCAAAAGTCGTTCACAATGAAGAATACTTTTGGAGACATTACCGGAAAATTCGAAATATACATTTCATTTGTCATGAAAATATCTTAAACATATGATCTTTTAATCAGAATCGTTACAGCCGTTTTTGAGAAAATTAAAATTTTGAAACATTTTCCATCTAAAGGGTAATTTGGAGTGGGGGATTTCTTGAAAACCTTTGTGTCGTATCTCTGGAAGATACTGAACCTAAATACCAAGTTTGGTGTTTATCCGACTGTTCGTTTCTGAGTTATGCTGTTCACAGACACACACACACAGACCCATAGACACACAGACAGACAGAAAGACACACACACACACACACACAAGGACATGTTTCCAAAAATGCTTTTTTGGATTCAGGGGGTCTCAAATCATTTATTTCCGGTGAAATCGCGGTATCGAATTTTTGGGTGGAATACAATACTTCCCCTACTTACTATACGTAGTAGAGAAAGTAAAAAGGTAAACATTTCATAAGTTACGCTATAAGATTTTAATGGTTAGCTGTCTATCATTGTTTCTTGGCTAAGGTATGTTCAACATTAATAAAACACTATCAGGATGTAAGTAGATAAATGTTAGCAAGGCTCGGTGTTAGGTAGATGGATGACACGTGATCACATTTTGTGTATAAATCTTTGTCCATAAACGCTCTTTTTAATGTGCTAAGGTCACCGTAATATGGAACTGGACATTGGCAGTACGGATCACAAACGATAGGAAAGTAAAAAACGATAACTAAAGCATTGTAAGTAAACGTATTACATATTAATGAACTAATTAAAGTGCTTAAAATGGCTGCCGCCTACCTCGATAAAGTTTGTATTCTCCTGTTTACCTGGCTATGGGAAAGAGTTATACTCGGATGTACGACGTCTCTGCGAAAGTCCACAGTAGTGTTTATTACGATGTAACCTACCTATTTCACATAAATACCTCCCCAATTTCGGAAACATGGTATGAGCTGGGTGACGCCTGTTGGGTCAATGTTGTTGATAGAGCCTGCAAGCATCTCGCATTTCTTCGGGCTTACCGTAAATGGGAATCATATTGGTGTACTCTGTGTTTGTTTTCAATGCCCCATTGTTTATTCCCACTTGACAGTAGCCACACAAATGGATGCTACAGGTTAGGTTTGGAACTACTAAACAGAATAATACCATAAACATTACCTTTGACTGTAAGTATGTTGATAGGGATACATGTAACTTCTACTGGGGAATTTACGGCCAGCCCCCTTCGTTTTGGAGGCTCTAGCATATAAACAAAGAGATACTGGACTTGAATTATAAACAAAATAATAATTACATGGTACACTTATATCAATCAGCCTTTTAACCGAGCGGGATGCCTCTGACAATTGTGTCTGTGGCCCGCATTCGGGAGATCGTGTGTTGGATTCCCGCAGCCGACCTCATTGACCTTCTTGAGCTTTACGGGGGTTTCCACGAGACACTAGGCGAATGGTAGGAAGAGTTATTGACTCCCCAGAATTTCCCTTCCCTCATTCCCTCTCATTTCATCTTCCTCTTTCATGTTACAGGTAGGCTCCGGGGCTGTGTGTCGCACAACTGCGGACACATGTCGCAGATGGCTTGCGTGTTGGAACCTCTTCCCGGTCCCGATGGAGACCACTCGAGTCTCCGCTGCTGGATCGAGCTTTCCCCGGTCTCCATTAGACGAGAGCCTATGAGTCACTCCATGGTGGCTTGGGAGAGCCGGTTTGAGCGCTCTCCGCTGGGTGGTCAAGCTTATAACTGTTAGGGACCCCTGCGCGTCTCTGTCACCTGCAGTCCATACATTACCTGCGGTTCCTTCATCTCATCAGTTCCTTAGAGGTGTATGTACAACAGATCCCTGTGTGAGTCCAGGTGCTAGGTCGCCCCTCCGTAGCGTGGTCCTAATCCTACATCCTGTATGGCAATAGGCTGCCTTTGTGACACAGCGCTCACTCTGACAAGCAGTGGAAGCGAGTAAACATTTTTGTGCTAACCAATCGGAAACATTTTGTTCTATAAACCGCGAGGAACACCCGTCTTAACGTCATTACAGAAGTACACATACAGAAATGTGTAAAGATATATAGAGCAACCTATTTTTGTCTGCAGCAACCGATGTTTGCTTCGGCAACTTACCCCGTGTGTTTCATTTCGACCCGAATTTCCTCTTTCCTCATTAAAAAATACGTCATTATTGAGCAATTATAAGGTTTTTGGTACTGTTTCGAATAAGAAGTGTACTGTATCTTAAGAGCAAAAGACACTCTTGCGGTAATGCCTTGTAACACAAGCTCCCTGCATAAGAGGATAGTGTCACTAGGGTTAAAAATCTGATGTGTTACACTCATATGACTTTCTCTACTCTCGTACAAACTATTTTTACAAGCGGTTATTCTCCATATGCTTCATGTTAATCGAGATGTTAATCTTATTGCTAATTTTCTTGTAGGTGCTAGGGGAATTGCTAGGCTTTAAGCGATAGTCACATATTTTAAGAGCTGGTTGCTGTGTGGAGTATTCCATTCTCTTTGCATTACCACGACAAAAAAGTGAATAACGAATTCCCATTTGAGGAAAAAGTATAAGTATTGGAAAATTTAAGGGAATAACAAGCAATATCTCGAAAATGGTTCACTTAACAAAAAAAATGTATATGACATAAATTGTGTATTTTAACGCGATCTACACTTTTGTGTAGTAAAATGTTGTCTATCTCTTATGGTTTACCAGTTATGCAAAAGTCGTTCACATTGAAGAATACTTTTGAAGACATTCGCAGAAAATTCAAGACATACATTTTATTTGTCATGAAAGTATCTTAAATATATTATATTTTAATCAAAATAATTTGAGCCATTTTTGAGAAAATTAAAATTTTCGAAAAATGTTTCATGTAAAGGGTAATCTGGGATGGGGAATTTTCTTGAAAACCTTCCTGTCGCATCTCTGGAAGATACTGAACCTAAATACCAAGTTTGGTGTTTATCCGACTGTTCGTTTATGAGTTATGCTGTTCACAGTCACACAGATACACACACGGGCATGTTTCCAAAAATGCTTTTTTTTTGGTTTCAGGGGGTCTTAAAACATATCTTTCCGGTGAAATCTCGGTATCGAATTTTTGGGTGGAATACAATACTTCCCCTACTAACTATACGTAGTAGAGAAAGTAAAAAAAATCTAATCCCTGTAGCGTTGGGTACTTTGTAGCACACTGCGACTTGTTTTACAAACTGTTGGCATTTGTTTCACGGTAACGTACAAAAGTATGTGCCACCTAAATACGGAAAACTAATGGGTAGATTGCTTTGATATTGAACGATACGTTCTAACCGCATTTCGCCGTTTGGGAATATAAGTAAGAAAGTTGATACAGACATTTTGTAGTAACTCCGATATTGGGCTTGGTACCTTTAATAATGATAGGATCACGATCAGTAAATTATGGACTACCCTCCCTCTACCTCCTGAGCACATTGTTATTCATGATGTCTTCCCGTCGTGCTGCCAGAGAGGATATCCGGCCCAGCACTTGTGTGCTGCTTGCACAAGGTAGAAGAACCAGCAACAATTGCTTCCACACGCGGTTTCTATGATTAAGCTAACATTTTCTCATTTTTAATTTTTTTACTGTTTCATTTCTACGCCATTTTTAACTTCTTTGGTCACATTGGGGACTTTGACTTTAGAAATAACTGATGGTGCAGTAAATCGTGGATTGAAGCTTCTTTTTAACTTTTATTTTATTAACTTTCGTTAGGAAAAACACTCTCATTCTCTCATGCGTTCATATTGTCCAACTCTGAGAAGAGAGGAGAATAATTTTAATTAAAGAAAGAAAGAAAAAAAAACCGACCTCAGCCGAAACCGGAACATCCGAAGCCAGAACCCTGACTACTTGACCACAGAGGTAGTTACTTTTTTAATTTCTCGCTGACCTAACTGAGAACAGTTAATTCGTTCGACTAAATAATCACTACAACATTATATGCCGGCATCTCAACGGAAATATATGTGTGTTACTAGGGGCGTCCAATAAGTAAGTTTCCTATTTTATAAAAAAACATTACACACAATTGATGTTGAATTAATTTTATTTATTATGTACAATCCTTCTGTTACTTTTCTACATAGTCAACATGTTCTTCCAAGCATTTTTGGGGACGTGACACATGCTTTTCCAAGCCAGTGTTGTACCAGGTCGGGTTATAGCTGGCAACAAGCTGTTCACTGATTTGACTTCATCATCGGTGTTATAGGTGTTTACCTTTGAGTTGGAAGAACATGTGAAAATCACTTGGGGCAAGCTCCGGTGAAAATTGAGGATACGAGAAAACTTCCTAGTTGAATCTTTACCCAGGTGGAGCTCAGAAGACTCAACTGGGAAGTTTAATCGCGTTCTCCATATTCACCAGATCTTTTCCCAAGTGATTTTCACATGTTCCCCTGGCTCAAAGGACATCATGGAGGTAAACATTTTAATACTTTGTGACGAAGATCAATCAGAAGTGAACAGCTGGTTACGAGCACAGGACCGGACTTCTGGTTCACTTCTGATTCATCTCCGTCACGGTGTTAAAGTGCTTACCTCCAAGATGACCTATGAGTTAGGGGAACATGTGAAAATCACTTGGGAAAATATCTGGTGAGTATGGAGGATGCGAGAAAACATCCTAGTTGTATCTTCTGAGCTCTGCCTGGGTCAAGATTCAACGTGGAAGTTTTCTCGTATCCTTCGTATTCGCCGGACCTTACCTCAAGTGATTTTCACAAGTTCATCACACTCAAAGGTAAGCGCTTTTAACACCTACGATATGTCAAATCAGTGAACAGTTGGTTGCGAGCACAGGGCCCGACCTGGTGCAACACTGACTTGTAAAACCTTGTGTCACGTCCCAAAAATGCTTGGAAAAGCACGTTGACTATGTAGAAAAGTAACAGAAGTATTGTGCAATACAAATATAATTAATTCTACATGATCAGTTGTGTATAATGTTTTTTATAAAATAGGAAAACTTGCTTATTGGACGACCTTCGTATTTAAAAACGTGACTAAAACATTCATATCTAAACAGTTTCAAGTGCAAGGAGTACAGACTTTTCAAATTTAGTGTCTTAAATAGGAACTTACATACATGCTGTTCCATTGTTTATGCTCAGTACGGGCCATAAACTTATAACTCAAAATATATTTTCATTTTGATTTCACAAAACTGTTTATTGTGAATTTATGTTGTGGTTTGTAAATAAAATCATGCACGCAACTTGTGGAAAGTGAAATTTCTTTTTATACTCGTGGTGCAAATCTTTCCACTCTTAAACCCATCCCACTTAAGCACAAGTGGCGTAAAAACTGTTTTTGTGCCCCATAAAAATCTGACGTGAACACTAACACAATTTATCTACTCATTATAACATAATATATTCTTCATTGACGTTACATTATTTATCATATAGTATTAGCAAAGACTCAATTCAAATCACACAGTAAACGTTTAGTACACACAACATACTGAAACGACCCTCAAATGTTTAGCTGTGATAACAAGCTCTTGCAAATGAAAGAAAAAAACAAAAATAAATTTTTTTAAACATACCCATCACATGACGTACCTGAGGGAGTGTACACATAAAAATGAAGTATTCCGAAAACGGTTAATACTACGAAAAAACGTTTTACGCAAGTTGTGTATTTTAATTTGTTCTACATATTACTTTAATATGTTTTCTCTATTTACTATAATTTTGCAGTTATACAGAATTGCAGAAAGTTCAGTGAGTGTATATTCATAGAAAATTTAAGATATAAACTTCATTTGACAAATAAAATGTGTATATTAAGCATAAACATATAATATTTCAAACCAAATCTCTAGAGCGTTTTTGAGAAGTTGAAAAATAATGAGAATTCTTCTATGAAAAGGGTACTTCGGAAGAGAAGAATTTTCTTGAATATCTTCCCCGACATGCTTAAATTGTGCGTGACAGAGATATGAAACTTAGTAAGTGTTCCAATTTTTGCTTTTTGGGTTATTCTGGTCACAGATAGCAGAATAAATGTTATAAAAATAAGGAGTAAGTCAATATATTATGATAATCGTCATGTCACAATCATGAAGATGAAGAAGGACTACTTAATATTTCAAAATGCACTGCTTAAAATTTTAGAAAAATTGGATAAAGTTACATAAACTATACTTCACCAATATTTATCTCTTACGGAAACCAGTTATAAAAATTCAATAAATAAAGAATACTTTAGACGTCATTTATATAATATTCCACATACGGAGCTATTATACTATTCTAATATATCTACTGATATTTTAAGTAGAATTATTAGACATATCTTTAGGAAGACAAAAAGACATTCGAACGTCATTTATAAGCTTTTGGGTTTGGTGCAATTCTTGAAAACCTTGCCTTGCATATTTAAAATCTGCCTGACTGAAATACAATGTAATTTCGCCAATATCTGACCTTTTGTTCAGAATTGTGTTGTTCATGTACGAATATGAACATATTTTTACTTTCTCTACTACGTATAGTAAATAGGGGAAGTATTGTATTCCACCCAAAAATTCGATACCGAGATTTCACCGGAAATACATGTTTTGAGACTCCGTGAATCCAAAAAAAGCATTTTTGGAAACATGTCCGTGTGTGTGTCTGTGTGTGTGTCTGTGAACAGCATAACTCAGAAACGAACAGTCGGACAAACACCAAACTTGGTATTTAGGTTCAGTATCTTCCAGAGATGCGACACAAAGGTTTTCAAGAAAATCCCCCCACCCCAGACTACCCTTTATATGGAACATTTTTCGAAAATTTTAACTTTCTCAGAAACGGCTCTAACGATTTTGAATAAAATATCATATGTTTAAGATATTGTCATGACAAATAAAATGTATATCTCGAATTTTCTGGGAAAGTCTCCAAAAGTATTCTTCATTGTAAACGACTTTTTCATAACTGGTAAACCATAAGAGATAGATAAACTTTTACTACACGAAAAATGTAGATCGCGTTAAAATACACAATTTATGTCATTTACATTTCGTTTGTTGAGTGAACCGTTTTAGAGATATTGCTTGTTATTCCCCCAACTTTTACAATACTTTTCCTTTTTCTCAAATTCGTTATTCATTTTTTACTTTCTCTACTACGTATAGTAAGTAGGGGAAGTATTGCATTCCACCCAAAAATACGATACCGAGATTTCACCGGAAATACATGTTTTGAGACCTCCTGAATCCAAAAAAAGCATTTTTGGAAACATGTCCGTGTGTGTGTCTGTCTGTGTGTATGTGTGTCTGTGTGTCTGTCTGTGTGTCTGTGTGTGTCTGTGTGTGTGTGTGTCTGTCTGTGTGTGTGTCTGTGTGTGTGTGTGTCTGTGTGTCTGTGTGTCTGTCTGTGTGTCTGTGTGTCTGTGTGTCTGTCTGTGTGTGTGTGTGTGTGTCTGTGTGTGTGTGTGTGTGTGTCTGTGAACAGCATAACTCAAAAACGAACAGTGGTATAAGCACCAAACTTGGTATTTAGGTTCAGTATCTTCCAGAGATGCGACACGAAGGTTTTTAAGAAAATCCCCCCATCCCAGATAACCCTTTATATGGCAGATTTTTCGAAAATTTTAATTTTCTCAAAAATGGCTCTAACGATTTTGATGAAAATGTCATATGTTTAAGATAATGTCATGAGAAATGAAATGTATATCTCGAATTTTCTGGGAATGTCTCCAAACGTATTCTTCATTGTGAACGACTTTTGCATAACTGGTAAACCGTAAGAGATAGACAAAATTGTACTACACAAAAAATGTAGATCGCGTTAAAATACACAACTTATGTCATATACATTTCTTTTGTTGAGTGAACCGTTTTCGAGATATTGCTTGTTATTTCCTTAAATTTTCCAATACTTATACTTTTTCTCAAATTCGTTATTCATTTTTACTTTCTCTACTACGTATAGTAAGTAGGGGAAGTATTGCATTCCACCCAAAAATTCGATACCGAGATTTCACCGGAAATACATGTTTTGAGACCTCCTGAATCCAAAAATAGCATTTTTGGAAACATGTCCGTGTGTGTGTCTGTGTGTGTGTGTCTGTGTGTGTGTGTGTCTGTGTGTGTGTCTGTGTGTGTGTGTGTCTGTGAACAGCATAACTCAAAAACGAACAGTCGGATAAGCACCAAACTTGGTATTTAGGCTCAGTATCTTCCAGAGATGCGACACGAAGGTTTTCAAGAAAATCCCCCCACCCCAGACTACCCTTTACATGGCAGATTTTTCGAAAATTTTAATTTTCTCAAAAATGGCTCTAACGATTTTGATTAAAATATCATATGTTTAAGATAATGTCATGAGAAATGAAATGTATATCTTGAATTTTCTGGGAATGTCTCCAAAAGTATTGTTCATTGTGAACGACTTTTGCATAACAGGTAAACCATAAGAGATAGACAAAATTTTACTACACAAAAAATGTAGATCGCGTTAAAATACACAACTTATGTCATATACATTTCTTTTGTTGAGTGAACCGTTTTCGAGATATTGCTTGTTATTCCCTTAAATTTTCCAATACTTATACTTTTTCTCAAATGCGTTATTCATTTTTTTATGTCCTGGACTTGCAAAGAGAATGGAATGCGCCGCATAGCAACCAGCGTTAAAATATTTGACCATCGCTTAAAAGCTACCATATTCCCCTTGCATCTACAAGAAAATTAGCAATAAGATTGACATCTCGATATCTCGATTAACATAATGCATATGGAGAATAGGCGTTTGTAAAAATAGATTGTACAAGAGTGGAGAAAGTCATGTGAGTGTAACACATCAGATTTTTTTTTTATGTCCTGGACATGCAAAGAGAATGGAATTCGCCACATAGCAACCAGCGTTAAAATATTTGACTATCGCTTAAAAGCTACAATATTTCGCTTGCATCTACAAGAAAATTAGCAATAAGATTGACATCTCGATATCTCGATTAACATGAAGCATATGGAGAATAGGCGTTTGTAAAATAGTGTGTACAAGAGTAGAGAAAGTCATGTGAGTGTAACACATCAGATTTTTTTATGTCCTGGACATGCAAAGGAGTGGAATGCGCCACATAGCAACCAGCGTTAAAATATTTGAGTATCGTTTAAAACCTACCATATTCCCCTTGCATCTACAAGAAAATTACCAATAAGATTGACATCTCGATATCTCGATAACATGAAGCATATGGAGAACAAGCGTTTGTAAAAATACTTTGTACAAGAGTAGAGAAAGTCATGTGAGTGTAATACATCAGATTTTCTTGTATATGCAAAGAGTATTAATCCGTGGCAAAGGTAATGGTGCTGCACCTAGCAACCAGCTGTTAAGAGATATGTATGTACTTAAAGGCTACGGTATTTCTATATTGCCCTTATAAATATATATTCCCCTTACATCTACAAGAAACTTAGCATTAAGATAGAGTCTGCAAATGTTTATCTGGATTAACATGAAGTAGATGGAGAATAAGCGTTTGTAAAAATAGTTTGTACAAGAGTAGAGAAAGTCATGTGAGTGTAACACATCAGATTCTTTTTTTATGTCCTGGGCATGCAAAGAGAATGGAATGCTCCTCATAGCAACCAGCGCTTAAAGGATTTGACTATCGCTTAAAACCTACCATATTCCCCTTGCATCTACAAGAAAATTTGCAATAAGATTGACATCTCGATTAACATGAAGCGTATGGAGAATAAGCGTTTGTAAAAATAGTTTGTACAAGAGTAGAGAAAGCCATGTGAGTGTAACACATCAGATTTTTTATGTAAATGTTTAATCTTTTTGATTCCGCTAATCTCAAAGCACTCAAAGCATTATTCATTCAGTATTAAGAAACCAAAGTCTAACACACACAGACACACACGCACACGTATGCAGACTGGACCATTTAAGCTGAGACTGTACAATATTTACAAAAGTAAGCGTTGTAGAAAGAAATGTCTTGTGTAAAAGTTGCTTGATACTATGGAACAAAGTAAATGCTATTAGTCTAATTTTGTTTGGAGGATGTTATGATGGTCATTTTAGTGTCAATTTAAGTTTTTAAAATGGGAACCTACATTTTGTATGTTGTTTACTCGTTACAAAATCGTTATTAAAAAGCTGGTTATTTTGTGATGAGGAATAAGGAAACAAAATAAAAAATGTTGGTTCCCAATTACGAAACGTAACTTGACCAACAAATTACCATCCATGGATGGTCCAACCATTCATTGCGCTCTTCGTACACAGCCATCAGAATTCTCGTTGTTATTTATGTTGGTGCAATTGCAAAATTGCAAAGTGCTTTATACAATTGTTGTTTAGTTTTTTTATAAGGAATGAGATAACAACATAAAACGGAAAGGTTCGCATTAAAAAAATTAAATTTGCCCTAAAATAAGCATCATTGCGTTCTCCAAATAAAACACGACTAATTGTATTTGCTTTCTCCCATAATATCAAGCATTTTTATTTCAACGACTTTTTACTTTCTCTACTACGTATAGTAAGTAGTGGAAATATTGTATTCCACCCAGAAATTCGATACCGAGATTTAACCGGAAATACATGTTTTGAGATCCTCTGAATCCCCCCCCAAAAAGCATTTTTGGAAACATGTCCGTGTGTGTGTCTGCCTGTCTCTGTGTGTGTGTGTGTGTGTGTGTGTGTGTGTGTGTGTGTGTGTGTGTGTGTCTGTGAACAGCATAACTCAGAAACGAACAGTCGGATAAACACGAAACTTGGTATTTAGATTCAGTATCTTCCAGAGATGCGACATGAAGGTTTTTAAGAAAATCCCCCTATACCAGATTACCCTTTACATGGTACAGTTTTCGAAAGTTTTAATTTTCTCAAAAATGGCTCTAACGGTTTTAATTAAAATATCATATGTTTAAGATATTTTCATGACAAATGAAATTTATATCTCGAATTTTCTGGGAATGTCTCCAAAAGTATTCTTCATTGTGAACGACTTTTGCATAACTGGTAAACCATAAGAGATAGACAAAATTTTACTACACAAAAATGTAGATCGTGCTAAAATACACAATTTATGTCAGATACATTTTTTTGTTGAGTGAACCATTTTCAAGATATTGCTTGTTATTCCCTTAAATTTTCCAATTCTTATACTTTTTCTGAAATTCCTTTTTTTTTGTCCTGGTAATGCAAAGAGAATGGAATGCACCACATAGCAACCAACTCTTTAAATATTTGACTATCGCTTAAAACCTACCATATTCCCCTTGCATCTACAAGAAAATTAGCAATAAGATTAACATCTCGAATAACATGAAGTAGATGGAGAATAAGAGTTTGTAAAAATAGTTTGTACAAGAGTAGAGAAAGTCATGTGAGTGTAACACATCAGATTTTTTCTACAAGGTTTAGTTTTGGAGATATTGTAGAGTCTCAATTTAAATGGTCCACCCTGTATATAGATTAATTGTTTCATTTCTATAGCCCCTTCAAACTTCTATGATGATATCGACAGCTCTGACTTGAGAAACAACTCGTTGTTTGTAGGTTGTTTAACGTTTTTTTCAGTTCTAACTTGTAACACTCACACATTCACTCTCAGAAGGTGAACATTCCTCTTCCGCAGCCGGGAATTGAACTCAGTACCTCTGGATTGAAAAGCCAGAACGGGACTACTCGACCACACAGCCAGTTTGACTGACATTTATGCATTTTGGGTGAATTATGTTTATTCTTATCCTGAGTCTTATTATTTTTAAATAAACAGTCATTCAAGTTTCGGAATGTAAATGATGCAATATCTTCTTTGTTCATAATTCATGTTTTAATGTCCAATCAGAATTGAGGAAACCTCTTCTGAAAAACTGCACATACCCATTTGTGGCTTCTCATCAGAATTTGTCTCATAGAATAAATACTTAATCTCGAATTGTATTCACAGTATTAACATAGGACATGCCATTGTATCAGTCTAAAGCGGTAATTCTACACATTTCCTAGCAGTTACAACAGAATAACTTGCTTTTAAGTCTTTGTTAACAGTTCATGTGCACTGTTTTAGGCTGTAAAACTGTGATAATACGTTTTGTGTTATCTAGGCCAACCCAGTGTAATTAACATGCTTGAGTTTCCTGTAATTTTTATTGTGTGCAGCTACTGCGATTCGCTCCCTTGAGGCGCGCTCTGAATTCTCTTTGGTGTTAACTGCTGTTGGCGCAATCAGTCAGTGCATTGCAAAGTACTGCGCACATAATCAGATATACCGGAAATTAAAAAGTTATAAAAATGTTTCCTAACATCTCTGTGAATCTAAAATTTAATGAGTGATTCCATTACAGCTAAATAAGTATTGACTTTATATGCAAGATGATTCAACTGTAACTATACAATTATCTATGGAAAAGAGAAATTAAAGCGTTACGTCAAAAATTCGCCTCTTTTCTAAAACAAATTGATGTGTTACACTCACATGACTTTCTCTACTCTTGTACAAACTATTTTTACAAACGATTATTCTCCATATGCTTCATGTTAATGGAAATGTTAATCTTATTGCTAATTTTCTTGTAGATGCAAGGGGAATATGGTAGGCTTTAAGCGATAGTCAAATCTTTTAAGAGCTGGTTGCTATGTGGCGCATTCCATTCTCTTTGTATGTCCAGGATATAAAAAAAATCTGATGTGATACACTCACATGACTTTCTCTACTCTTGTACAAACTATTTTTACAAACGCTTATTCTCCATCTACTTTATGTTAATCGAGATAAACATTTGAAGACTATCTTATTGCTTATTTTTTTGTAGATATAAGGGGAATGTATATTTACAAGGGCAATGTAGAAATACAGTAGCCTTTAAGCATATACATATCTTTTAATAGCTGGTTGCTATGTGCAGCAACATTCTCTTTGCCTCAGATTAATACTCTTTGCATATCCAAGACAAAAAAATGAATAACGAATTCCCATTTGAGAAAATAAGTATTGAAAAATTTAAGGGAATAACAAGCAATATTTCCGTTTAAATACGGTATCGAATTTTTGATGGAATGTAATACTTCCTCTATTTACAATAGAGAAGGTAATAATATCTTTTTAATTTGACAAATATCTGTAAAATGTGATGGGGGTCAAAAGCTTGTTTAGAGTAAAGACTGAAACTTGAAAGACTGCAAACTCAGTCATGATGCGTACAGCATTAAATTTGCTTTATAATCTTCTATTTCACTTATTATGAGGCCTTTTACTATTAGACTTCAGCTAATGAACCTCGCTTAATAACAAACTTAATAACAATAATAATCATCAGAACAACAAACGTCAAAGGCACTCTTCAACTTTTACTGAAAACGTACTCGAGGCTAAATGAAAGGAATATTGACAACCGAGCGATCACAAGAAATGTGATCACTGAAATGGAAGAAATGATGTGGGAGAGAGAGAAGGAAACGTTTCCCATTAACGTGATCATCACTTTTTATTAGTAGTTAGGGACGCCGCCGTAACGATAAGAAAGAAAGAGAATGGCATAAAGAAAGGAAAAGGTTTGTGATGTGGAAGTTAATTACTGCGAGCCGTATTCTCGCAACTTTAAAGGAACAGAAGTTCAACAAACGTTTATTGTAAGGAAGCTTGCTTGCTTTATAGTTATTCTTTAAAAACTAATTAACTCATTGCTTTCCTGGTTCCAGAAATCTATGAGAGATACAATTTTCTTGTCGCTGCATAAAACATGTTTCAATTGATAAATGCTTGCATGTCCTGCGTAAAATCGGGAGGTATACATCCATATAGAAAGTGAGACTGTAGTTGTTGTAAATTAATAATGGAATAATAATGACAATTTATATACAAGCATACATCCTTCATTAAGGACCCACTATCCTTCATTCTTTCCTCTCTTTTTGGCCAAACCCTTCGTTCCTGCACAGGAAACATTATCTTACATATTACTAGCAAAACCCGCAGCTTTGCTCACGTTATGTTGATAAAAGCTAGTACTCTTCTCTGTCCCTCAGTCCTCCTAAACTCGCTTTTTCTGCGTCTTTTCCTGTCTATTTCTCTTTCTCTGCCCCTGTTACTGATGCTCTGATTCCGTTCTTGTCTTTCTCTCCCTTTCTATTCCTTCTCTCGTCCCTTCTCTTTCTCCCTCTATCTCCTTTTTCACTCTCTGTACCACTCATTTCCCTTCCACCTCCTTCGCTCCATTTTTCCTTCTCTCTGTGTAACTTGGTGCAATGGAATGTTATGAAAACCGTTAAATAAGGAAAAGAAGTAATAATAAACTTAGAGTATAGTAAAGCTTTATTAATATACAAATCTGTGCCCGTAGGTTATGTTTGTTATGCGATTAAAACTGCAGTGTTTCTCGTGATGACTGGCTGCACACGAATTGTAACGAAATATTGGTACAACTTCTTAAATATTCACCATATCGAAAGTTAATAAATAACGAAACTTGAAGAATATATTTAAACATTTGCTATATAACTTTTTTCAAAAATGAGTAATACAGAGATAATTAGATTTTTATGACATCATATAACATGTTTTCTAAATGGCACCTAAATTATGTTGTTCTTCGTGTTTCAGGTTCGTAGTAATCCATTTGGTCACTATTCCCTTAAAATAACGTGCATATACACGCTAACGCACATTTTAAACGTGTGTTTTTTAGATTCTAGGTAGCCCATAATGCACATAAAAATCAGTAATTCATCCAAAATCGAGAATTGCCAGAAATGCTCGGTTACATTTTTATTTTCTCTATGAGGCAGTATTTTTAACACTTAAATAATTTCAGTCTAATTATATCATATGTAAATTCAATAACAGCCGGCCTTAAAGCAATATGTGTATGTAATAATATATAAAAAGTGTATATTACAGTCATTGTATGTTTATATTATTGTATACGTGTTCAATAATGTTATGTGAATGTATTACGTAACTTCATAATATAGGAGCTGTGAGAATACGTAATAGGTTAAAAGTTGCTAACAATGAGGTAACTTTGAGGTATAACTTTGAGGTAATAATGAGTAAGAAAGTTTAATAATGCTACTAGTCATTATTGGAGCAACAATAATGTAAATTTTGAGACAGTTTATAAAATAGCCAATCAACAACCACAAAAAGCTTAAGTTAAATAAAAGTATTCTATTAGATTAGGAATAGCCAATCAGAGACTTGAAATACATAAATTTACAAATTTAGGTGGTAGAAATCAATCAGTTGCTTGTAGACAGCGCTCATAGGTGGACGCATTGGTTGTAGACAGTGTTCCTAACCGGACGCGAGATGCGTCCTCGAGAAATTTAATACGCATTTGTGTGAGACGAAAATAGTTTACGTGTTAAAAAGTGCAAGTAATTAATAAACGAATCTCACAGCTCTCTATATCAGTGAAGTGTTATTTAAATTGTGTCAAGGATTAATAAATGTAGTGAAGTAAAAATTATAATCTGTGTAAGCCTACATTCTTTCCGCATCAGGCCTTGCAAAGAAATCCATGTCTCTAACAATAATATTGACGCAGCCGAGGCAAACATAAATATATAATATTTAAAGATACAGTCAAAATTACAAAGTTAATATTTTTAAACTTGAGGCAAAGGCCACCGGAAAGTACATTTGGGCGAAGGCTACCGGAAACTTTTTATCATATGTGCGGTTGCAACTACTTCAAGTTCGGCTCCCCAACAGTTGAACTACAATACAACTCCTACTTCAAATTGGCTTTCCATACGTGAAGCAACAAACTACTTCAAATTGGCTCCCAAAGCGTGGGGCAAATAACGAAACAATAAATCAACTTCATCTACCACTTACCTATAAAGTAAGTATAGGAGTATTGCATTCAACCCAAAAACTCGATATAGAGACTTCATCGAAAATACCATTTTGAGGCACCTGATCCAAAAAAAGCATGTTTATAAAAAGATCCCGTCTGTGTGTGTGTGTGTGTGTGTGTGTGTGTTGAACTAAAAAACGAAATGTCGGCTAAATAGCAAACTTGGTATCTATGTTCAGGTCTTCTAAGGATGCTACCGTAAGAAATACACAAAATCTTAACACACAAAAATCCCATTAAAGGACACAATCTATGTCAAATAAAAGGCGTTAACCATTTTCGAGATATGCTGTGTTACTGGTTGAATTTTCAAATACACTTTTCTCAACTGTTAAGTCGCTATTCCTGGTAATGCAAAGAGTACGGAATTTCAAAGCCAATAAACAGCAATCTACCTTAATAGATCTGACTATCGCTTTAGCCTGCTGTGTGCTGCATCTACATGCGTGAATATATAATTAATTTATCCCGATTAACAAGAAGTTGATAGAGTATAAGATTTTGAAATAATAGCTTGTGGAAGAATGAATAGAGAAAGTCATGTGAATGCAATATAGCGGATTATTATTTTGTTTAATTCCTTGTGTACATTCGCTACCGTATGATCGACACTGGTTACCAAGTTCGTAATGGCACGACTTGTGAACGGGACGCCTGCGGTTCAAATACCGCCAGGTTTTTTCTCCAGGTTTTCTGGGTAATAAACGGCAACTGCCGGGAAGGTACCCTAAACTTAACCTGGAACGTTTCCCTCCTAAACTTCCTGTTGTAAGTATTGCATTACATGAACCATCAATATCCACCACCTTAGGTGCTGAAAGAACGGATGTTAAGCACTGCTCAAAATCTGTGTTACATTTACGTGAGCTTCTCTATCCTCTATCGCTTATTATTCCTATGCAAGTTTATTTTCCTATCTACTTCACTTAAATTGAAATTGGAGCTTTGCAGAAATAGTTACATTACACATTTCGTTATACACCCAAAGGGAACAGTGATATTCAAATGTTTAAGAACTGGGCGCTGTATGCTGGCCTTAAAATTTCATACTCTTTCCATGACGAGAAACAGCTAACAATCGACAGGACTTGAAAAGAATGAAAAGTACTGAACAGTTCCAACCATTAATAAGGATATTTCGGAAATGGTGATGCCACAAAAAGTTATTGGAAATAAATTGTGGTTTTAAAGAGTTCTGCATTTTTGTGGAGTACGTTTCATCTATAGTTTAATATTTACCAGTTATACAAGATTATAAAAAAAATTCTTTCGAATAAAGTGGAGTTCACTGGCTATTCCCAGGAAATCAAGATCGTTTTAATGTGTATATCTTTAATATATCTATTTTAATCAAAATTGTTAGAGCTGTTTTTTTAGAAAATAAAGTTTCGAAAATGTTCAATGTAAAGGGTAGGAGTGGGGGAATTTTCTTGAAAACCATTGTATCACATCTTTGAAATGTACCAAATCTAAATTTCTACCAAGTTTGGCATTTATCCTACTTTTCGTTTTTGTGCTTTGTTATTCACAAACACACATACACGGTCCGTTTTCTAAACCTTTTTTTATTTAGGGGCTTCAAAACAAGTATTTCCGGTGAAATATCGGTATGAAGTTTTGGGCGGAATGCAATATCTTGAAAATGGTTCACTCAACAAAAACAAACGTCTCGTAGATGACATAAACTGTGTATTTTAACGCGATCTACATTTTTTGTGTAGTAAAATTTTGTCTATCTCTTATGGTTTATCAGTTATGCTAGAGTCGTTCACAATGAAGAACACTTTTGGAGACATTCCCAGAAAATTCGAGATATACATTTCATTTGTCACGAAAATATCTTAAACATATGATATTTTAATCAAAATCGCTGTAGCCATTTTTGAGAAAATTAAAATTTTCGAAAAATGTTCCATGTAAAGGGTAATCTGGGGTGGGGGATTTTCTTGAAAACTTTCATGTCGCATCTCTGGAAGATACTGAACCTAAATACCGAGTTTGGTGTTTATCCGACTGTTTGTTTTTGAGTTATGCTGTTCACAGACACACAATCACACACACACACACACACACACACACAGACACACAGACAGACACACACAGGGACATGTCTCCAAAAATACATTTTTTGGATTCAGGGGGTCTCAAAACATGTATTTCCGGTGAAATCTGGTATCGAATTTTTGGGTGGAATACAATACTTCCCCTACATACTATACGTAATAGAGAAAGTAAAAAGCGGATGGCTACATACGGAGCAGAAACAAGTAAATAGCGACAGCAGTTCAAACAATGGTAAAACTATTGAATAAATCAAACTAATAGCATCGATATCTGCTAAATGGATAATGCCGCAAATATATATTTGAATTAAACTATGTGCTTTAAGGAGATCTATATTTTTGTATGCTAAGTTTTATCTATCGCTATGGTTTACCAGTTATGCAAAATTATACACAATTATTGTATTTATCAGTTATACAAGAATGAAGAGACTATTCCCGATAGTTCAAGATATACGTTTTATTATTCGAGTAAATACCTTAAATATACTGTGCTTAAATTATAATCGTTACACCATGTTTTAGAAAATAAAAGTTTGGAGCACTTTTCCTTTTAAAATGTAGTTTAAGGGGGATCTCCTTGAAAATCTTCCCCTGACATCTTTGTAAAATACTAAATCTAAATACAAGTTTGATATTTATCCGACATTTTGTTTTTTTAGTTATGCTGTTTATAGACATACACACACGTGGACTTTTCCTAAAAATGCTTTTTTTATTCTGTGGGCCTCAAAATATGTATTTCCGGTGAAATCATGTTATTGAATTTTTAGATGGAACGCACATGTTTCTCCGCTTACTAGGTACGTGGCAGAGGGAGCAAAAATGTTATAGTTACCGGAAGAACACGAAATCGATTACATCCGATATTTATTTGTCCTTCAAAACCCAAAGGTTAAAAGACAGGTCACTGTTTCCATACATTCACAGTAGTATAAAACACCACTAAAAATTCAAGACAAACTTAATTTTAAAATGACATACTGAACACCTTTAAAACACCTTTGCTATCATACGGGCATACTTTTACTAAATACTTTCTCACAAGTTTCCTAATTTTTGTTTCTATTTTTCAATATTTTAGGCAGGTTGTTAAATAATATTAAACATAAGTTGGAAGATTTGCTGTACTGGACAAACTGCGTTGGTGTTACATGTTAAGTCCCTTGTGTTATAATTGTGACATTCCCCACTAGAAATACAACCAGTGATTTTGTTATATACATATATAATAAAACAAAAAATACACGACATATACTGCAACTAAAAAGTCAAGTCAAAAGTAATTTCATACAGAAAACATTTAAAATACCTTTATTATCACAAGACATTTTTGTACTAAATATTCTTTCACAAGTTTCGTAAATTCTCTTTTCTCTTTGATTTGTTTAATACTTTGGATATATTTTTAATAATTTTAAACCTAGCACCATGGGTGATTTGTTGTATTTGGACAAATTATTGGATCAATTACTAACTGGGTATAAGGGTGGTTCCGGAAAAGTGTCAAATTTTACTACGGGCAAACGTCTCGCACTTAGAAAACAGATTCCAACAGATTATGGACTATTGCAGCTAAGGCCTTATAATTAATGCATATTAGTCGCAGAAAAGAATAAATAAATGCTATAGCAAACTTACACGGAAAGATATAAATAATTAAATAAATAAATGATATTAGTATAAAGAAATAATTGCAATAAATAATTCCCGTACATTAAATAAACGGATAATGTAATAAGCTTGAGTTGTAAGATTTGTCCGGAGAAAAAAGTCATTAGTAACAGCCGAGTAAACGAATATATTAGTATAAAGTTTCTTGGAATGCAGTGGGAGTTAAGTTTAGTAGTTTTCAAAGTCAAGTAGGCAAGAATTCTGTAACTTAGAAAGGGTGTGAAATTTTGAGATTTGAAGCGATATTGCATAGCAACAAAGTAAGAGATTGTGGCAGTAATTTGTATCACAATAATATAAATGCCAGAGTGATTGTAGTGTAAATAAGAATTATTGTATGACATTGATTTGAAATGTTTGTTAATTATAAGCATTGTTAGAAAATAAATTTACACGGCCTCACTGAAACTGACAATAGGAGCGGATAACAATGTGCGAGGGGGTGAGTTGAATATTAATTAGAAGAGACAAACAAATGACGTCAGATTGGCGCACTTTTCTTAGGAATAGCGGGAATATTTTCCCTAGAGCATATGTTTTCGTAATTTTTCATTGGATATAAATATAGACGCAAATGTTGGCGCGTTTTATTAACCAATAGCAGCTCGGTTATAATCTTTAGGCATATCGGGGTGTGGGAGTATAAAAAGCTAAAGTCAGAGGCACAAACTTCCCCAAGTTTAGCAGCATTGGGCCCGGTCGCTAGCTGGATGAGTGACCATTTAGCAGCGATCCGCCCTGCCGCCAACTTGAGTACCCCCATCCTATTACCTGCATTCCCATCTTGCTTTGCTGCCATGCCGGTCTGCTTAGCTTGACGACCACACAAGCGGTCGCCCAAGTTAAGCAGCATTGGGCTTGGTCACCGCATGGTCGCTAGTCCGCCCATGAGGAAACGCCGAGACCCAGCCAAATGGTAGTGCAGAAAGCTAAACCCCGCCCAAGACAGACATAAATCAAAAGCTTGTGTATATTCTTTTAAACCTCCTTTATCGCACAGGTAAAGCCGCATACGCGGCTAGGTACTGTGGCGATTATATTCCGCCCAGGTAAACCTGGGCGACCTGTTCTCGATTGCTGGATTGCTGGATTGCAGATTTCGTCAGTCCAACAGAAGCATTCACGCGTTATACGTCGCACAGTTAGTTCATCAGAATCGTTCGCGGGTTACACGTCGCGTAGTTCAACGAAAGCATACATAAAGTACACGTCGCAATTCTACAGAATCTCTCGCGTCTTAAAGTTTGTTATAAATGTGAAACGCGAATTAATAATGTGCAGTAAATAAGGGATTATAGTGATATTAGAAAATATAACAGTTTCAGTTTGCCGTGTATCACGAATCAATATGTGAACTCAATTGTGACGGTAATAAAAGTGTAAAAGCAAATTCTTTTATCAGTGTTATCTTTGAGTAACAAAATCCTTTCCGCTTGCACACCTTGTTTAAGAGATTTGCTCGACTGAATAATAATAATAATAGCTAGCCGGAGCACAATGAACCCAAAATGCAAAATAATAAAACAATAACAGGCGCCCAGCAATAAGATAACACGAAGTGACCGCGACAAGTTGGCTTCCATACATGGGGCATATAAACATGAAGCATCCTCCAATTACCAACTAATAGCATACTTCAAGATGCATACGTAGGAGTTTTAAGATTGTATCGCGTGAGAAGTAACGCTGTAGGGGTAGCGATAGTTAGGCGGAGCTTTAGATAAGAAAAGGGAGTGCATTCTTCTAAATCAAAGTCAGTTTTCCATTTTAATTCTGTGACTTAATCGTGTGACGACCGATGTGAATTTGAGTTTCATTTTAAATTGTGTAGTGCTTAGTGACGCGCTTGAGTGAGGAAGAGTTAGCGGTTATTGCGAGGGATCTTTACGAGTAACGTTTCTGCAACTTACGGCAAATAACTTCTCATGTCATTATTATTCTAAAAAAAATTCATTCTTTAAGTCAAATGACGATTCTTTTAGTAGCTTATTTTAGTCAACATTAAGATTTATCAGCTAACTAAACTGGTGTTATACTTTCAAAATACACTCACGCATTCTCTGTATATATCCCTAGAGCAGCTGGTGCACGAGATAAGGTAGAAAGAGGTACGAGACGACTTCACAAAACTCATCAACAGAGTAGGTTACATTATAATGTTATAAAAATTTGAAGCAGGGAGAGCAATAAAATTGTCGCGCAGAGAACGGCTTCACTTAGCAGAAGAAATGACTACATTCTCTACTACGATAGTAAGTAGGGGAAGTATTGTATTCCACCCAAAAATTCGATACCGAGATTTCACCGGAAATACATGTTTTGAGACTCCCTGAATCCAAAAAAATCATTTTTGGAGACATGTCCGTGTATGTGTCTTTGTGTCTGTTTGTGAACAGCATAACTCAGAAACAAACTGTCGGATAAACACCAAACTTGGTATTCAGGTTTAGTATCTTCCAGAGATGCGACAGGAAGTTTTTCAAGAAAATCCCCCTACCCCAGTTTATCCTTTACATGGAATATTCTTCGAAAAATTTAATTTTCTCAAAAATGGCTCCAATGATTTTGATTAAAATATCATATGTTTAAGATATTTTCATGACAAATGAAATGTATATCACGAATTTTCTGGGAATGTCTCTAAAAGTATTCTTCATTGTGAACGACTTTTGCATAACTGGTAAACCATAAGGGATAGACAAAATTTTACTTCGCAAAAATATACATCACGTTAAAATATTCAATTTATGTCAAATACATTTTTTTGTGTAGTGAACCATTTTCGAGATATTGCTTGTTATTCCATTAAATTTTCCAATACTTATACTTTTTCTCGAATTCGTTTTTCATTTGTTTTATGTCCTGGACATGCAAAGAGAATGGAATGCTCCACATAGCAACCAGCGCTTAAAACATTTGACTATCGCTTAAAGCCTACCATATTCCCCTTGCAAGCAAATTCCTACAAGGAAATTAGCAATGAGATTAACATCTGGCTATCTCGATTAACATGAAGCATATGAGAAATAAGCTTTTGTAACAAATAGTTTGTATAAGAGTAGAGAAAGTCATGTGGGTGTAACACATCGGATTTTTTTAGAAAGCGGTACGCGCGCGTTTCTGTCTTGCATAGCTAACTCAAAAACGAAAAACTGTATAAACACCAAACTTTGTATTTAAGTTCTGTGTCCTCCAAGAATACACACAAACATTTTGATGAAAACCCCACATCAAAATACGCTTACACAGAAAAGTTTGGCTTTGATTCTCTCAAAAACGGCTCTAACGACTTTGAATAAAATACTATATGTTTAAGATATTCTTATAAGTAAAATGTGCACATTTTGGAAACGAATAGCAATTTGCTGTTTAGAAAAGCATTAAGTATTTGAAAATTCAAAACAACAAAGAATATCTGGGAAATGATTAACGCTAAAAGGTGTTATATAAATGGTGACCTTTAACGGATCTACCTTTTTTGTGCAGTAAGATTTTGTTTATCTCTTACGGTTAATAACTTTTAAAAATCATTCAGAATGAAGAGAGGCTGTTCCCAGAATATTCAAGATGCACATATTATTGTCATACAAATGGTATCCTACTCATAATTGCTAGAGCCATTTTTGGGAAAATAAAAAATAACGGATACTTTCCCATGTGAAAGGTAGTTTAGGGAGGGAAGATTTTCTTGAAAATCTTGGTGTGGCATTCTTAGAAGACGTTGAACTTAGATACCAGGGTTAGTATTTAAACGACTTTTCCTTTTTGAGTTATGCTGTTCATACACATACATAGATAACTGTTTATCTAAAAATGATTTTTGGGGGGCATTCTGGGAACTTCAATCGTGTGCTTATATACGGCGAAATCTCGGTGTCATAGTTTTGGTTGGAGTGCAATACTTCCCCTACTTGAGTAAGTAATAGACATAGGTTCATTTATGCACTTCCAAAATAACACTTCTATATCTAAGGCTGCCATTCGGCCCAAAAAGTCGTCCTTTGCAGTTTTATGTTTCCTGCATGCATAGGTGCAAAGTGTCGCTATTCTCATGGATCGTGTTATCTTATTTACTGGGCGCCTCTTGTTTTATTATTTTAAATTTGGGTTCATTGTCCTCCGGCTAGCTATTACAACTCAGTCGAGCAAGTGTCTCTAAGCAGGGCGTGTACTAGGAAAGGAGTTGTTGCTAAAAGATAACACTGATAAAATAATTTGTTTCTACACTTTTATTGCCGTCACACTTAATTAATAATTCACTTATTTAATCTTTATACACGCCTGACTGAAACTGTGATATTTCCGAATGTAACTACAGTCGTTTTAGTTGCCGCACGGCAATTACTTCGCGGACTTTACATTTTTGTAACTAACACTGAGACGTGTACCTCGCGAGAGATTCTTCAGGACTACGTGACGTTCACCTCGTGAGCGATTCTTCCAAACTGCGTATCGTGCACCAATTACTTCGCGTACTTCACACTTTTGTAACTATGCGACGTACACCTCGTGAATGATTCTTCAAAGCTGCGCGATACTTGCTTATGGCTCGAGAATAAATACTTCTTCACCTCGAATCTCCTAAACATTATAATAGAGCTGCTATTTGTTACCAAATTGCGCCCACTTTAGCGTCTGTTTTGTCAGCCAATCACTACTACTAACATATATACTCTAGGGAAGATATTCCCTCCATTACTAAAGAAAGGCATGCTACCCTGACATCATTTGTTTGTCTCTTCTTAGTGATAAACAACCCACCCTCTCGGTTTATTGTTACCCACTTCTATTGTCAGTTTGAGTGAGGCCGTGGAAACTTATTTCTTAACAATACTTATGGCTAACAAACATCTAAAATCCTGTACATACAATAATATTAATTTACACTACAATCACACTGGCATTCACAGTGTTGTGATATAAAATATTGCCTCAAAATGTTGTCGCATCCCTGCTATTCAAAGGGGCAGTGCGGGTACAAAACGAATCGTCATTGAGGTACTGCTGCTGTCTGCAGGTGTTTACGTGGTAGTTTCGTACTGATAAACGCCGTGTGACCTCCTACGTGCAGTTCAAGCCAGGTCATTCAGACTAAAAGGTAACGTTCACCAATAACGAACACACGGATATGGTTACGATCTGTGAAGAGACGCACCAAAATGCACCTGAGGCTCGCAGGCTGTGTTATGAACATTTTCAGACACGACATCTGTCTTCTGCGCAGAATTCTGTGTAATCTTTTTACTTTCTCTACTGCTTATAGTAAGTAGGGGAAGTGTTGCATTCCACCCAAAAATTCGTTACGGAGCTTTCACCGGAAATACATGTTTTGAGACCCCCTGAATCAAAGAAAAAGGATTTTTGGAAACTTGCCCGCATGTGTCTCTTGTGTGTGTGTGTGTGTGTGTGTGTGTGTGTCTGTGAACAGCTTAATTAGAAACGAACAGTCGTATAAACACCAAACTTGGTATTTAGGTTCAGTATCTTCCAGAGATGCGACACGAAGGTTTTCAAGAAAGTCCCCCCACCCCAGATTACCCTTTACATGGATCATTTTTCGAAAGTTTTAATTTTCTCAAAATGGCTCTAACGATTTGGATTAAAATATCATATTTAAGATATTTTCATGGAAAATGAAATGTATATCTTAAATTTTCTGGGAATGTCTCCAAAAGTATTCTTCATTGAGAACGACTTTTGCATAACTGGTAAATCATAAGAGATATACAAAATTTTACTACACAAAAATTATAGATCGCGTTAAAATACATAATTTATGTCATACACATTTTTACTTTCTCTACTACGTATAGTAAGTAGGGGAAGTATTGCATTCCACCCAAAAATTCGATACCGAGATTTCACCGGAAATACATGTTTTGAGACCTCCTGAATCCAAAAAAAGCATTTTTGGAAACATGTCCGTGTGTGTGTCTGTGTGTGTGTGTGTCTGTGTGTGTGTCTGTGTGTGTGTGTGTCTGTGTGTGTGTGTGTCTGTGAACAGCATAACTCAAAAACGAACAGTCGGATAAGCACCAAACTTGGTATTTAGGTTCAGTATCTTCCAGAGATGCGACACGAAGGTTTTCAAGAAAATCCCCCCACCCCAGACTACCCTTTACATGGAACATTTTTCGAAAATTTTAATTTTCTCAAAAATGGCTCTAACGATTTTGATGAAAATATCATATGTTTAAGATAATGTCATGAGAAATGAAATGTATATCTCGAATTTTCTGGGAATGTCTCCAAAAGTATTCTTCATTGTGAACGACTTTTGCATAACTGGTAAACCATAAGAGATAGACAAAACTTTACTACACAAAAAATGCAGATCGCGTTAAAATACACAACTTATGTCATACACATTTCTTTTGTTGAGTGAACCGTTTTCGAGATATTGCTTGTTATTCCCTTAAATTTTCCAATACTTATACTTTTTCTCACATTCGTTATTCATTTTTTTTTTATGTCCTGGACATGCAAAGAGAATGGAATGCGCCACATAGCAACCAGCGTTAAAATATTTGACTATCGCTTAAAAGCTACCATATTTCCCTTGCATCTACAAGAAAATTACCAATAAGATTGACATCTCGATATCTCGATTAACATGAACCATATGGAGAATAAGCGTTTGTAAAATTAGATTGTACAAGAGTGGAGAAAGTCATGTGAGTGTAACACATCAGATTTTTTTTGTTGCGTGAACCATTTTCAAGATATTGCTTGTTATTGCCTTAAATTTTCCAATACTTATAATTTTTCTGAAATGGGAATTCGTTATTCATTTTTTTTGTGCTGGTAATACATAGAGAATGGAATAGTCCACATAGCAACCAGCTCTTAAAATATTTGACTATCGCTTAAAGCTTTGCATCTACAAGAAAATTGGCATTAATATTGATATCTCGATTAACATGAAGCATATTGAGAATAAGCGTTTGTAAAAATAGTTTGTACAAGAGTAGAGAAAGTCATGTGAGTGTAACACATCAGATTTTTAACTTTGCGGCACCAATTGGTACCATATAGTTGTATTGATTGTAGATTTACTGTTATCGAACTAAATGACTTAATACGTGTGCTCAGGTTTGCGTCAAGCGGCAATCCTGAATTCTTGTTAATGAACGAATTGCTTATTAAATAACCGACAAAACTCCCCGCTCATATACGTATCGGTACTCTCACATTCAAACGCAAGAGACTGGGCATACAGTGAAATGTGTTTATTTAAATACAAGTTTCTGGAGGCCAGCCGGGAATCGAATCTGAAACATCTCATATAGCAGGCACTTTCTCTACCGATTGAGTTTTGGAACCAGTAATGGTAGTGTTCGTTTTCAAGCCTTGGTCTTTTATTTAGCGGTATCCTCTCTGTCGATATGAAATTCCCTTTGCAGTTCTACTTAGGCAAACCTTTTGGCATCCGCGCTATACGGCATAAACTATCTTAATTAAGGACGCTTGAATGGGTCACCTGGTATATGACGTGAGACCTTGGAATTGTCCCTGTTTTCAATAAAGGACAACGCCAAATAGAAACCTTCTGTCCAATTAGATCTAATTTTGATATTCAGCTCTTGCGAAACCAGCTACCTGAGATACCAGTTGAAACATAATTATAAACTTTAATTGCGGCGGTATACTTATAATGTTTGTGTATGTGTGTTTACTTCACGTGGTGAAGCCATTTTGTGATGTGATTCTTTGTTAGGTTTGTAGCTCAATCTGGTGTTAGCAATTTGCGGTAGTATTAGTGTTTGTTTGAAAGAATTCGACTGTTATTTTATTTAATTTTTGTTTACTGTCCTCCGGGTAGCTATGATCTTTTTGGTCGAGCACATCTCTTTATACAGGTTGTGTAAACGGAAAGGAGTCTTTTATCCAAAGATAACACTGATGAAAGAATTTGTTTTACACTTTTATTGTCGAACACAATCACTATCACCTTTACACATTGATCTAGACACTCGCCAAACTGAAACTGTTATGACAACTTCTTACTGATCACTTTTAATTTACGTACTTCAACCTTTTGTATAATTAACTTTACAACACTTGAGAATTTTCCTAACTCTGCTACGCGTAACTTGCGAATCGATAGCCGACGTATACTTTACAAATATTTCTGCTGGACTGAGGGCGACGTGTAGCATACAAATATTTTCGACGAACTGACGGGGTCCATCTCTAACCTAGCCCTTTTTATACTCCTACACCCCGATATGCCTA
Organism: Deroplatys truncata; assembly: GCA_030765065.1. Taxonomy (NCBI): domain Eukaryota; kingdom Metazoa; phylum Arthropoda; class Insecta; order Mantodea; family Mantidae; genus Deroplatys; species Deroplatys truncata. The sequence goes on from CM060982.1 coordinate 53,163,818, forward strand.
AAGATTATAACTGAGTTGCTATTGGCTAATAAAACGCGCCAACATTAGCGTCTATTTTAATATCCAATGAAAATTATGAATACATATGCTCTAGGTATAATGTTCCAGCAAATTCTAAAGGAAAACGCGCCAACATTACGTAACTTCCTCGTCTCTAATAATGATAAACAGCTCACCCCCTCGCTGCATTATTGCACGCTATTATTGTCAGTTTCAGTAAGGCAGTATAAACCTACTTCTCAACAATAATTACAATCAACAAACATCTCAAATCAATGTCACATAATAATGCATATTCATACTATAATCACTCCTTACATTTAAATAATTTGTGATACAAATTACTGCGTCATAATCTAATGGAGATTGATGTAATACGATTACCATCTCCTCCATGACGATAGTGGATGTGAATTCTTTTAATGAACCTGAGTCAGCACGGAGCATTGAATCCAAGAGTATTACGATTATACTTAAGTAACAGTCGTGGATACACTTCACTAATTTTGGAAGGATTATTTGCCACCTAGAATTTTTTCGGAACCGGAATGTTCAGAACTGTGAAAAATAACCGTTATTCCAACTCTAATAAGAAGAAACAAAAACGTGTACTACGACTGAATGTAAATAATATATTTGGACTGGCCCAATTTGAATGCCAGGCAAAGATTGCGGATGAAAGTTGTGTTACAAGGGGCGCTATTTATATTTTGAGCCTAATAATTAAAACAAAGTAATTTCTGATTGAAAACTGCTTTATTGTTTCTCAAAATATTCTCCTTTATTATCAATACACTATAGCATCCATTTGAACCATTTGTCAAAGCATTTATTCGTGTCTTCTTGAAACACCTCCAAAACATTGTTTATGAAGGCATCAACGGCTTCTTCTGCCAACGAAAATCGTTGTCCATGCAATTTATTCTTGATGTTCGGGAACAAAAAGAAGTCATTGGGTGCCAAATCAGGACTGTATGGCGAATGACCCATCAATTCGATTTTTTTAACCTTCAAATACTCTGTTGGTAGACGAAACGTGTGTGAGCTCGCATTGCCTTGATGAAGAACGATCCTTCGGTTCTTGTTGGTTTTCCTTACTTCACCGAAGACTTCCGGCAAACAAATGGTTGTGTACCATTCAGCATTGACCGTTTTAGTTCCTAAGCCACTGTTGCCACATGACCAGTTTTGCTGAAAAAGCAGGCGACCATTTGCTTCGAAGCGCTTCGAGTGCGAACGACTTTTGTTGGATTTGCTTCATCTTGAAACACCCATACAGTCGACTGCTGTTTACGTTCCGGCTCATACGCATAGATCCATGATTCGTCACCTGTTACAATCTTATATACGTCTTTTTAGGCACCGCCATTGTATTTCTTGAGCATTTTTGTACACCAATCGACACGGGCATCTTTTTGAGATTGTGTCAAATTATGCGGGATCCAACGAGTACAATCCTTTTTCACGTCTAAATAATCATACAATATTTTATATATGTTGGTGGAATTAATGCCTAAGATACCTCAATCTCACAATATGTCGCATGACGATTTTTTATTATTAGTTTTTGCACAGCATAATTGTTTTCTGGCACAACTGATTTTGGACGACCTTCACGAACTTCAGCATTGAGCGAACGGCGGCCGGGATTAAATTCGTTATACCAGCGTTTCACAGTGGCAAAGGATGGAGCTTCGTCACCAAATGTGGAAGTTAGTTGATCGATGCACTCTTGTCTTGATAATCCACGTCGAAGGTAGTAATAAATCATTGCACGAATATTTTTACGAGTTAATTCCATGTTTTTGTTGGCACACAATTTTCAAGTTAATGTAAACAAAACAAATGACGATTAACAAAATGTTTGAAGCAGATTATGGTAAAAAATGTCAAACTTCTCATTGGAAACGTCAAATGGCACCTTCAACATTCGGGTTGCCAAGGCTCAAAATATAAATAGTGCCCCTCGTATTATTTGTTTAAATAAAATGTCTTAAACCTATTTCAATAGTTCGAAAGTACGAGAAGAAACGAGGAAAAAACAAAAACTGTCTGAAATTTCAACGCAAACTGAACATGTCACGCTCCTATATCGGCAATATTATTTGGACACAACTGTACAGCTCGAACGTGGAGCACACTATTGTTATCTATCGCTTAAGTAGCTAAGCACCACTGTACCATGCCGAGATCACTTGATTGAAGGATTAAAACATATAGTACTCACGGAGGAGAATGACCTTACGGCTGATGGGAGGAGCTAGCAACGGAGCGTACAGTTGGTTTCGAAACTAAACGTATTAAGTTCAATGACGCTTTTAAATTTGTGCGGTTGAATGGTGTGCGAGTTTTGAGAGCATACAAAGTGAATTCGTTGAATGATTAATGAAGCACGTACTCTTTTTTTTCTATACAATATATAGGTTATATACTGAGGCAGTATTTTTAACACTTAAATAATATCAGTCTAATTATATAATATATAAATCAATAACAGCCCGCCTTAAAGCAATATGTGTATAAATAATATACAAAGTGTATGTAATAGTCATTGTATTATGTTTATATTATTGTGTACATGTATAATAATGTTATGTGAATGTATTAAGTAATTTAACAATGTAGGAGCTGTGAGATTAGAAGCTGAAAGTTGCTAACAATGAGGTAACCTTTAGGCAATAATAAATTGGAAAGTTTAATAATGCTACTAGTAATTCTTGGAACAATAATGTAATATTTAAAACAGTTTATATACAACCAATCAACAACCAGAAAAGCTGAAAGTTAAATAAAAGTATTCTATTGGAGTAAAATTAACGAATCAGAGACTTGAAATAGAGAAATTTAAGCGGTAAAAGCCAGTCGCAGATCGTTCGCTCGGTACGTATTCAGTGTGAGACATATAAAATTCACTACGGCGAGAATATTATAAAGTTTACGTGTTAAAAGGTGTAAGTAATTAATAAATAATCTCACAGCTCTCTGTAGCAGTGAAGTGTTATTTAATCGTGTAAAGGATTAATAAAAGTAGGGAAGTAACAATTATAATTTGTGTATGTTTACATTCTTTAGCCGCATCATCCCCTGCTAAGAGATACATGTTTCTACAAATTAATACTGACGCAGCCGAGAAACATTAAACATGTTTAAAGAAACATTAAAATACAAAGTTGATTCCTAAACGTGGATCTACAAAACAACTACTTCAAATTGGCACCTAAATGTGGGGCTAATAACGTAAAGATATTCTACTTCAAATTGACACCTAAACGTGGGGCAACAAAACAATAACTTCTTCAAATTGGTTCGCAAAGCGTGGTGCTAATAACGTATAGATTACCTCCTTCAATACCCAAATGTGTATTTGTATGTTGCACACCATTACACTCGTACAGTAATGATTTTGTATTAATCGTAGAAATGGTAAAGTTTGCAGCTCCAGCAAAGCCACAACTCCCTCCCGTTTGCCTAGATTTTTCCTTGCGCTTCTAACCTAGTGCACTTAGGTAAGTACGCCGGAGTTCTAACCATTATTTAGTGCATCCCTTACCTGAGCCTGGAATGTATCTAATACCCAAGTGAGAAGTGTTGAACATTTATCCTACTAAACACAGATTATGACTAATATGACTAGAGAAGAGAGAGTATACCTTACACCTCGACCCAACGCGGGTCCTTTGTGCTTACCATCTTCAGGAGGAACGGGTAAGTTGAGGGAACCGGAGGGGGCTATAAGTCGACAGAGACGCACAGAGGTGCCTAACGATTCCAAGTTTGATCACCTGGTCACACCGGCGGCTGCTTAGAGAAGGCGGAACCCACCGGAGGCGGTTCAGGGAAGGCTACCATCTGACAGGACCGAGAAGAGCTTTTCAACGAGCAAGCATCTGCGACATCTGTCCGACACCGACATACACTGCATAATCCCTAACAAGAAAACCCGTTGTCAGAGTGGCCGGCCCCAGAAATTGAACCCAGGACTTCCCGAATGCGAGCCTCATTTGGTACCACGGAGCCATCTCGCTAGGTTAGTTCAGGTTAAAAAGTTCAAGTTTGGTAAAAGTTATTCCTTCTGTGAGTTTCTGTCTCTGTTTACTTTCTCTACCAAGTACCTAGTAGGTAGAGAAGATTTTGCCTTCCAGCCGAACATTGGATATCGAGATTTCGCTGAAAATATGTGTTTTGAGGCCCTCTGGATCCCAATTAAAGCATTTTTAGAAATATACTCCCCCGTGTGTGTATGTGTCTGTCTGTGAACAGCATAACTCAAAAACGAGTAGTTGGGTAAATACCAACATATTAAATACAATATTTGTTCAGTATCATCCAAAGGTGCCACATGAAGGTTTTCAAGAAAATTCTCTATCCCCAAACTACGCTTTATCTGGAACATGAGGCGGTGCATTCGTCGTCTCACAGTTGATGGTTGTTAATGGTACGCGGGAGGTGTAGGTGGTTACGACAGGTTCATTGGTGTGGTAGGTTTTCTGGGTTTTGCATGAGGTTCTCTTCGTTGGTCTCAGGAGTGGGTACCCTGGCTATGGTTGGCTGCTCAGTTACATGAATGCACTGTAGGTCTTTTGTATCATAAGATTTATTCTATATCTGCCGTAACACTCGCCACCGCGGGATGTGATAAAAATGGTTTGGCTATGGTGATGAGCTCCCCTGATGCGACGTCTTAGTTCGCGAAAGTATTTTAGTAGAGTCCCCTGGTACGTCTTAGCTCGCGAAAGTGTTTTCGTAGACTCGGTGCGACGTCCTGGTTCGCGAAGGTATTTGTGCTGCAATGTCTTAGCTCGCGAAAGTCCTTTGGTGTACCGTGTGCTAACAAGAAAAACCTGCCATCGCCATTACACGATTTTCCCCTTCTCTCGTTCCTGATTTTGGTTTCTCACGTCACGTGATGTTATTTCTGTGCATTTATTGGCTCTTCAAAATTATTATTTATATTTTATTTTACACACACAGATGTTTAGGTTTCCCACGCTGGTGTCGGAGATGTAAGATAAGGCACGCAAGCTTCGGACCCGAGCTAAACCATTTAGTTATTGTCTTGGGCACGTAGGGATATGCTATAAAGGAGACTGAACGACCAGTTAATGGGATGGGAACAGACTACCTGCTTGTTGTTTACGATGAACTGACCAGTGATATTTATGATATTTTAAGGTGCGGACAGAATGTACGGTTACAAACATTTATGAAATTTTTGATTTTTTGAAAAATGGGGCTAATAATTTTGACTAAAATACCATATATGAAAGCTATTTGCATGACAATTATCTTGAGTTTTCTGGGTATAGCCTATGAAACCCTCTTCATTCTGAAGGAATTTTATATAATCTTGTGTAACTCGTAAATGTTGAGCGGCAAAAGAAAATTACTAAAAGCAAAAATTTAGATATCTTTAAAACATAAAGTTTATTTCAAATAACTTTTCTTTTATGGAAGAAGCATTTCTGAGATATGCGTTATTAGATGTTCGACTTCTTCAATATTTGGTCATTTTCTTGAAGTCCTGTCAACATTCGCTTGTTTCTTGGGTGGCATGGAAACAGTATGGAATTTAAGGCCGGCATACAGCGTCCAGTTCCTAAGCATTCGACTATCGCTACTCCCTTTGTATCTATAACGATATGTGTAATGCAGCTATTTCTGTAAAGGTTTATTTGGATAAAAGTGTAGTAGATAGTAAAAAATATGATGTTTTACACTCACATGACTTTCTCTACTCTTGTACAAACTATTTTTACAAACGCGTATTCTCCATATGCTTCATGTTAATCGTGATGTTAATCTTATTGCTAATGTTCTTGTAGATGCAAGGGAATTGGTAGGCTTTAATCGATAGTCAAATGTTTTAAGAGCTGGTTGGAGTAAACTTATGTGGAGTATTCCATTCTCTTTGCATTATCAGGACAAAAAAAATGAATAACGAACTTGAGAAAAAGTATAAGTATTGGAAAATTTAAGGGAATAACAAGCAATATCTCGAAAATGGTGCACTCAACAAAAAAAATATATATGACATAATTTGTGTATTTTAACGCCATATACATTTTTTGTGTAGTAAAATTTTATCTATCTCTTAAGGTTAACCAGTTATGCAAAAGTCGTTCATAATGAAGAATACTTTTGGAGACATTTCCAGATAATTCGAGATATAATTTCATTTGTCATGAAAATATCTTAAACATATGATACTTTAATCAAAATCGTTAGAACCATTTTTGAGAAAATTAAAATTTTCATGTAAAGGGTAATCTGGGGTGCGGGGATTTTCTTGAAGCTCTTCGTGTCGCATCTCTGCAAGATACTGAACCTAAATACCAAGTTTAGTGTTTATCCGACTTTTAGTTTCTGAGTTATGCTATTCACAGACACACACACACACACGGACATGTTTCCAAAAATGCTTTTTTTTTGGATTCAGGGGGTCTCAAAACATATATTTCCGGTGAAATCTTGGTGTCGAATTTTTCGGTGTAATACAGTACTTCCCCTACTTACTATACGTAGTAGAGAAAGTAAAAAATGTTCCACTAAATGCATGTAACGTCTTTGTGAACTCCACCGACAAAATAGTTGCAAAATCGGCGTATTATTAAAATAATTTAAATTTGAATCAAATGAAAGGTTTTGAAAAACGCCAAAATATGTAGCCCGTAATTACGTTAGTTCTTTGTGAAGAGCTACCAGCAATATCTCGGTCACAATGAACAACTTGTGCTCAGTACCACATCGATTTTTCGTAACAGGGATGTCACACCACTTTACACTTGGCTATATTCAGAGTATTATTACGGTTTCGTACTTCGTAGGCTACGGGACCGAGTTTGGGTTGTTCACATTTTACATACGAAGATAACGGGATCGAGGATGAAGTCGTCTGTCAGATACACTCGTTATAGCGGTCTCCGATTCTGGATTTAATGTAATACAGTAGTGGAAGGTGTTTTCTCACTTATTCTCTTAATGTGCTTAAAGTATTTCTATACCTAGAGTTAATAGTGATGCAAGAACAGAGCCTTGTGGAACTCCGGAGGATATTGATATAGCCTAATAAGTTTGATGACCTATTCAGATGTTTCAAAACAGAACAACTAACGATCCGTAACAAAAATTTAATCATAATTCTATTCAAATGCTCTGTCGCTCATTCGCTTGTGTATCCCCTCTTACGAGTAAAACAGATTTTAGCTCTCAGCTGTAAATGCTAATCGCGGTCATGAAACCAGAAAAATATCAAATTAGCAGGAAAATGCAAAGTGCTGCTCTTTATTAAATAATGAATTTAAGAGCAGTACCAGTTTTTCAGAGTCTAAATACACACCAGGTTCCCATATATAACCTTCAACGTTAAATGTAATTATTTAGCAGCTCTCTGTGCCCACTGACAGTCCCATATTTATTAATCCATCAGTAATTTTTTCCTCTTCCTTTTGTGCGGGAAACAAGTACATATTACAAAATTTCCGGGCTCATCCATCTTTGAAAGGCGCAATGTTTTCAATTATTTAATTGCGCTAGCAGGGATTTTTATGGAAAAACGTAATCCGGGTCTGAATAATTCTTGTAATTAGTTGAGTGCATAGTCCTGTACTCTTTAAAGGGGCTAGTGACGTTATGCCACAGTTGACTGTAACAGACCTTCAATAACGGAGACGTACCGCAGCATTAACCTTGCATGCTGATCCACGTGCGAGCCATTTACTGCAGAATCACCGACTTGATCAATATTTATTGTGAATTATTAAGCGAAATAGGATAGAGACAAGCTATTAAATGATTTATCATTTTTCAGTATTTCATACTTAACAGTGCGAGGCATTACTAATGTTCCTGGTTCATTTAAATTTGAATGAATGCCACAAAAAATTAATGTTCTTATGGCTAAAGTAATGTAAAATTCTATAATTCACAATTAAAAAACGAAACATATGTACCTGTGTTTATGTAACTTTTCGAATGAAACCTTTTTCATTAGCAGCTGTCTTACTGGTACATGCTTTTACACCTGAAACAAGAATTAAAGAGTGTTCGAAGCAACAAAAGCATATCTACTAGACATTGGATCTAAAATAGATAAGTTCGAAGACACAAACACATAACATCAATATTATATATTACTCTTATTATAGAATTATTAATTTCAGCACTTTGCTCGCTTCAAAGGAGTAAGACCTATTACTCTTTTATTATTTACAGAAATCAGATGTTATATATTATTGCCTTCGGAATTTAGGCCTCAAATCAGCGCATACGACTCGAGTAACTGCTGATGGGTTGAGTAACAAGACTTTAATTGGGTTAAATGAGCGATTTCTACAGGATACTTAAAAAAGAGTCATGGATTTCACGAGGCTATATCTCCTACATGAACTTAGGTAGAAATTCACAGCAAATTTCAGAACCCACATCAAAACTAAGAGTTGTAATTGGCGCCAGTTGCAAGTTGTCGGTAGGGGTCTTCCTGGTCCAGCTAGCTAACTCGCTCGCTCAGTGCCTAGTATGGGTCGAGTCAAGATGACAATATGGCAATAAAAAGGACTTTGTGTTCTCCGTTTCAATAGGTACTAATCAGTTATAACTGTGCATCGAGAGCCGGCACTGCACATCTTACAGTTCAGAGCATTCGACGTTGGATCAGTAATTTTTAGACACTGGTTTTTTTATGTAAAAGAAAATCCATAAGTTGCCCTCGTGTGCCGGCCAAGACGTAAAGAGCTTTCAGTAGAGTCTCGTACGTAGTCCACAGAAGTCTACCTACTCATTGGTTCAGCCAAGAGCTAGCCCTCCCTCATGTGATTATCTCTAATCATGTGATTACTACAGACCCTTTCGTGATGGTGATAGACAACATGCAGTCTTTGTGAATTCATTCCGGGCGTGGAGATGGAAGATGTAACTTTCCTTTCGCGTTTATTAAAAAGGCTACGTTCCATTTCAGTGGAAAAGTGAACCACCACAGTGTAAGATTATGGGGAACACAGTGACCACATATCAGAGTCCAACATGAGAGACTCTCATCGACCGTAAGGGTCCTAAAGGCGGGTCTTCACAATTTTAAAAACATGTAATGAGCAACATGTTGTCATAGGTGTAGCTGAAATTCCCATCAGCATTCCTTCTACACGCATTTTGAAGCAGTACGTTTTGAGTAACTAAATAAAATTATTATCATAGGGAAAATAAATATCAATAACAGTAGGGATAGTATTAAAAAGACTGGGAAGAGAATGTTACGTAAATAGGAATAAGGGTTGCGTTAGACCCCGATAGCTTTAGGCATCCAATGAAAGAAGCTAGAAATCAGGTGATAGTGGAATGGGGAGATAGGAAATTTGAAATAGAGAAACAGGAGAATTTAGAAAACACACTTGGTCGTGGTAGTTCCTTGGAGATGGTTCTTAGAAAATGTGTCGGCGGATAGGTGCGATGATATGAAGCGTAGCAATAAGGAAATGCGCGCGTGTGTGTCGAAGCAATAGCAGGAATCAAATTTTAAAACGGTGACGGGAAATAAACGAGCAGGAAAACAAAACAGTCGTATTCACCACTAACCCGAGATCCAAGATGCATGCAAAATCCCTGAGCTGGTACCGAACCCGGAACCATTCCTACAAATCCTGTGCCACCAAATAGCCACATGCCACCGCAAATAGGCGAAATACTACCGCAAATTGGCGCCCAGAAGGAAATACCACCGCAAATTGGCCGCCCAGCGTGGGTCTAGAATAAAACCGACGGAGATACTACCGCAATTTACAAGTGAGGCAAAGCATAAACACCTTGCATTTGCTAGTATTAATATCATATGGATCTGATTATGAGGATTTAGCCTTTGTAGCCACAATGTGTGGTTGGAGAAGAGGCGCAAGAATAAAAGAAGAAAGTTTTGGGTACGCTCTTTTCTAAGTGATAGAAACAATGTAAATATCATCTTGTCTGAACTGAAAGTTTTCTAAGAATATCGAAAGACGATTTCAGTTTTTCGCTGACTATAATTTCATCAGCAACTGCAAACAGTAGAGAAATTCAGAGTAGCCATATGAGCTGAACTGAGATTAGGCTTAACCCCTTTTTCTTCTGTCATAGAAAATACGGGCAAGTTCACGTAAACACTCCATTTTCTTGATTTTATTTACAGTCTTTTAGGAATGTAACCCAGATGACGGGTCTTACATGAATCTATTTAACTATTGGCTTTACTTTTCCACTCCATTTTCTCGCTGGTAAGCAATGAATAATATGCATGGGCCAGTTGTCTGTATTATGTCTGGCCGAAGTTAGTCGGGTTTGCACGAAGTGAGCCGAAGTCATATCGCACTCCACATGTTTTCTACTGCCTGTGGAAAAGAGTTTAGTTTAGCCAAGACATGTTGAATCAACATGTTGGTCAGTTTACCGCCAACATGTTGGGTTCAACGTGATGTATCTACATGTTTTGCTGATTGTTGATGCAGTGGAGACCGTTTTAATGATCTGCATAGCACCATTGGCCTCACCTGACCTCACGGAATGTGTTTTGTTGTTTGTTTTTTGTGGGGATTTGTCAAGGACTCAGTCTGTGTACCTCCCTTTCCAATAACTGTGGGTGAACTGCGACACCACATTGAAATAATAATGGTTGCAGTATGCTCGCACAAGTATGGGACGACTTTGACTATCATCTGGATTGTCATACGTCCGGTGGAGGGCACATTGAACATTTGCGAAATGCTTTTAAATGATGTAAATTAAAATTTTGTGGTCCTAAACCTATATTCAAATTTATCCCGAGATTTTATATGAATTCATTTAAAAGGGCCTTGTGAAATCGGAGGAATCTTTTTGAAACATCTGTATTATGCTACATTGAAAGAGATGCGATTTTATGCTTCAAATCAGTTATATCAGAAAAGTTTAACTCTGACATATTTTTGCTATAGTACTCATTAAGGTAAATACATAGTGTATCAGAAGTTATTTAGTGAGACGTTTATAATATAATTAATTGTCGTGTGTTGGACAAGGTTGAAAAGATGGAATCAGGCAACTGAAAAATTCAATTCCATCGCCGGGATTTCCACCACAGATCTCCCGGTTTCCATCCAGTTGCTCTAACCACTGAGCTATCATGACAACATGCCAGCATGACATTAAATTACCCAACATATTCGCATTTTCGCCCGGTAAACAATACAGGAGATCTCAAATTGCATTGGCATGACTTACCGCAATGGCGATTCACAATGCCGCAATTTGCTTTTTGTTTTGTTTTAAAAGTTCACTTATTAACCAGTTCATGATTACTGTGTTTTTGCTGTTTACTTTACCGCTTATTACTGCAATTACACATACAACACATACACGGGATTCGAACCCGCGATCCTCAACTTGATGGAGCGTCGAAGCTATACGCTCCAGCGATTGACGTAATAGTGGTTAAACTATGAAGCCCGGGCCATTAGAATTGGCCTGAAATAACGTACAAGTCTCTTTCTATGGGCCGGTGTGTTCATTCCTGTCCCTCCCGCAAATCGTTCTTCGCACCATTTTTTAGAGAATACTTTAGTTTATACCCTATGTGATCAAAAGTATCCGGACACTCCCACAAACATACGTTTTTCATCTTAGGTGCATTGTGCTGCCACCTACTGACTGATACTCATTATCCGTGACCTCAGTAGTCATTATACATCGTGAAACAGCAGAATGGGACGCTCCATGGAACTCACGGACTTCGAACGTGGTCAGGTGATTGGGTGTCACTTGTGTCAGAAGTCTGTACGCGGGATTTCCACACTTCTAAACATCCCTAGGTCCACTGCTTCTGATGTGATAGTGAAGTGGAAACGTGAAGGGACATGAACAGTACAAAAGCGTACAGACCTACCTCGTTTGTTGAATGACAGAGACCGCCGACATTTGAAGAGGGTCGTAAAGTGTAATAGGCAGACATGTATCCAGACCATCACATAGGAATTCCAAGCTGCATCAGGATCCACTCCAAGTATTATGACAGTTAGGCGCAAGGTGAGAAACCTTGGATTCCATGGTCGAGCGGTTGCTCATAAGCCACACATCACGCAGGAAATGTCAAACGACGCCTCGCTTGGTGTAAGGAGCGTCAACATTACACGATTGAACATTGAAAAAACGTTGTGTGGAGTGACGAATCACGGTACATAATGTGGCGATCCGATGGCAGGGTGTGGGTATGGCGAATGCCCGGTGAACGTCATCTGCCAGCGTGTGTAGTGCCAACAGTGAAATTCGAAGGTGGTGGTGTTATGGTGTGGTCGTGTTTTTCCTGGAGGGGGCTTGCACCCCTTGATGTTTGCGTGGCACGATCACAGCGCAGACCTACATTAATATTTTAAGCACCTTCTTGCTTCCCAATGTTGAGGAGCAATTCGGGGATGGCGATTGCATCTTTCAACACGTTCATACTGAACGGGCTGTGGCGGAGTGGTTACACGACAATAACATCCCTGTAATGGACTGGTCTGCACATAGTCCTGATTTGAAACCTATAGAACACATTTGGGATGTTTTTGAACGCTGACTGCGTGCCAGGCCTCACCGACCTACATCGATACCTCTCCTCAGTTCCGCACTCCGTGAAGAATGGGCTGCCATTCCCCAGCAACCTTCCAGCACCTGATTGAAAGTATGTCTGCGAGAGTGAACGCTGTCATCAAGGCTAAGGCTGGGCCAACACCATATTGACTTCCAGCATTACGATGGAGGGCGCCACAAACTTGTATGTCATTTTCAACCAGGTGTCCGGATACTTTTGATCACGAAAATGACGGAATTACAACGTAAACAGCTTAAAAAGGAGATACGAGTACAAATCATTTGTTACAATACAATTTTCTTTTGATGACTTAATGCACGTATGCATGTAACCTCAAAAAGAAGAACAAGAATGTCTATTCAAGTGTATTATTCTTTCTCAAAGGCTAAACATAACGTATATATTTAGTTATAAGGTGCTTAAGTACCATAGAAGAGGGTTAGTCTAATAATTATAGTTTCCTTTGATATACTTGAGAGTGCGCCAACATTATACTACTTAACCTAGATGAGCTGATTGAAGAAAACAAACACTGCGTTTTTATGTAGTATTTAATCAACATTGAGCCAGAAACCCAAAGAAACCTGAAAATCCAAGGTAATGTTTCAATTAATGTTTACAATACTGTTACGACAGATTAATAGTTAGCCAGAACCCAAACTCGTCTACAGTTCCATTGCACAGACAGGAAGGAACAAGCTATTGTGATTAAGGCTCACGATGATATATTACTCAAAGAATGTGTTATTAAAACTGGTAAACTCACAGATTCATCAAATATTGGTTTTGTTTCACGTAACTCTAACGTTAGACTTTGCATATTTCTTGCAAGTCAAAACCTATGGAACAAATAACTCGTAAATATCCCAAGATAACAATGTATCATTAGAAGTGCGGCCAGTAATAACAAAGAACAAGAGAATAATACTATCAAGCATGTGGCCAGTCATACCTAATTATCCAATCGAACAACACTTACTGCAGTATGACGTAACCCAGCTTCTATCATAACCTATATTAGAGATGGAATCTCTATCCCCGGCTTTAATCACACAATGAGCCTCCGTAAGTAAATGTAAGTGAAATCAGAGGATTTTGAACAAGTTGCCCGACTGTATTCAAATTCAATCTGAAGGAACAGCTATTGGATTTACCTGTCTTCGGAAAGCCACTTGGCTAAGCATTGTCGTTGTCAGAGAATACAGACCCGACACAAAATGGTAAGGATAATCAGGTAACGCCTGTTAAATCCTTGGAGCAAACACAGTTTTCACCCCCTATAAAGCACCCCCCCTGCGATGGAATGTCGAACAATCATGATGTACCTCAGAACATCGTGCCTGAATCTGACATTCCTCCTGTAAATGGTGTTCACAGGAATGTAACGCCATCTAACACATCTCCTCTTCCTAATGCAACCTGTGAAGCAGAAATCGAGTACAAAGTAGTACAGAAATCTTCCAAGTTGAAGCGCTCAAAACTCATATCCAGCAGCACAGAAACCATAGTCGGTGAAGATGATATGAGAGATTCATAAAAAGTGCGGATGAATTAACCATAGACGAAATGAATAAAGTCATGTAACCAAAGAACCAAGAGTAACCAAAAGTGTAACGACTACACCACTTTACAGGAAACCAAAGATGCTCCCCACAATGTAAATAAACCAGCCCAGGACCTGATAACATTACCTATGATGCACTAAAACAGCTACCCGATACAACACTGAACTATTTAAAGGAGCTCTACAACTTTATTTGGAGCAGAACAGTTTTTCCATCTCAGTGGCGAAATGCAATAGTAATAATTCCTATACTGAAACACAGCTGCGATCTGTACTTCCTGAAAATACCACAGGCAATATGTAATATTTATTTATAATTTTCTTCGGAAGAGGCATATCCAAGTAAAAGCCAACGGAACATTATCCCAGTATGTAACTATTGCAAATGGAGTCTCACAAGGATCAGTGTTTAGTGTTACTTTATTTCTAGTTGCTATAAACAACGTAACATCCTAAATCGATGCTCCTGTCAAGGCTTGGCTTTTTGCAGATAACTTGATATTTTGCAAAGGAAAAAACATCCCTACATACAAGTAATCTTTCAAATGACTATCCACTCTCTTCTACACTGGGCTAAATATGTAGGGTTTAAATTTTATAAAACCAAAACAAACTGTATCACCTTTACATGTAGAAGAAAAGATACTGCTCCCGAAACTCCATATGGTAACCTAAAATCAATAATCTAAGCATTATTAAATTGCTCGGAGTTGTATTTGACATAAAACTGTCTTGGTTACCCCATCTTAGAAACCTAAAAGTAGATTGTGCCAGAAAAATTAGTATTCCGAAAACGATTTCAGCTAAAAACTGGGGAGTACACCTTAAAGTCTTGCTTATATCATATGCAGTTTTAATACGATTCAAGCTAGATTATGCCTCGATAGTTTACAGTTTTGCCTCAACTAATGCGCTTAAATTACTGGACACGATACCGACAAAGTCGCTGAGAAATCTCTTAGAGCCTTCAGGATCAGCCCCGTTAGCAGCATCAAATTTAAATTCAAGAACCATCTACAAGTATCAGAAGGATAAAACTGAGGCTATCATACGCAATTAAAGTGGCAGCCAATTCAGACTACCGAATGCATGAATACGTGTTTCCTAAAACACTACAACCCACAAATTGCTCAATATCTAAGAAAGAAGGGCATTCCAATAATGTCTCATATAAAGTACAATTCATCTGTTGCTCCATGGAGAGTAGATCTGAAAATAACAACTAAAATGCCATCCATTACAAAATTCACCAATCATATTTTAACGAACTAAAAGCAAACTATACTAATCACATACAGATTTATACAGCGGTTCTGCTATTGAAGAACATAAAGGAGCTGCAATGGTAATCCCTATTTTTACAATGCTCTACAGACTACCAGACTTCTATACGGTATTCTCATGCGAATTGTTTGCACGAATTTTACACAGATCCAGCAAGAATATAAATCCAAGTACTTTATAATTTTCACAAACTGTATGAGTGCAATACATGCCTTAAAAGACACACATTCGTGCAACGCTACAACAGTTAGTCCACCATACTAAGAGCAAAAGAAAACAAATCACAATTGCATGGATACCTTCCCATGTAGGTATTAAAGGTAACGAAGAAACAAACTTCGCAGCGCGAGAAGCCACTAAATATCTCCAGAATGACTCTAACATACCAGGATGTCATATCTCATGTGAAAATAGTATAAAACATAACTGGACCAACACATGGCTTATTAATGGCCAAACCAAATTATACGTCACAGTATCATCCCCCATTGTACAGATAAATTTAAGACGTCAAATAAAAATAACAAGAATTTGCATTGGAACATAAGACACGAACATGCTGCCTTTTTTACTCAAGGTACCGCCACTGAATGTCAACAATGTAATCAAAACTTAACCATCAAGCACATCTTCACAGAATGTACAGCTTACGAGGAGAAGAGAAAACAGTACAATATAACTCTCATCTTCCAACAGTATTCAATACCTCGAAAACTCTCCAAGCCATTCTTAAAGGAGAACAAACACAAAAATGAATATTCCATTCACCAAGTTATTTATTTGTTGTCAGGAATAACATTGCACGCAGTTTCACCATCCCAAGGTGAATGGTTATCACGTTACGCCCTGTTGTTGAGTTGATGCATGACGTCATGAGAGCCACACTGCACCCAGACAAGACGTACGCAGCATAGGTGTTTTAAATGACTAACAAGTTTACGTGTTATTTTCACTAGAAGTTCATAACTTCTCTGAATAACAAAGATCAGAGCTAAAGCTAGCCAATCACTTTTCATAATCCAGTTAATACCTACTAGATGATGAACAGTAGTCCAACAATATGATTTGAAAATGAGTTAACACGGTAGCCCACCTTATTAGTTGAACCAAAAAAGAGGGATTTTGAAGTTTTACACCACTCTGATAGCGATTCCGAAACAGTTAGTGCACCGAAAACTGCTTCCATCCATTGGTGTAAGTGTAAGGAACGTACACCTATGAATAATGTTGAGGAAAGTGTGTATTGCTCGGACTATGAAAATTTCACAAATGAGTTATAGATCGTGATGTTTTGAATATTGTGAGGCATAACTTGGCGTTAAAAAAAGTTGAGCTAAAAGGAAATTATTCACCACCTACAATCCTGCTAATATGACCTGGCGATATTCCTGCTACAAACAACTTACAGTGTGAATTAATTCATGGACTGCTATTGGACACAGAAGAAGAGTTGTAATACAATCATATGTAGTGCTTAGTATTAGAAATGCCTTTCCAGAACCCAGCGAAGTATATGTAGGCTTCAAAATTCAGTAATAAACACACAAATTAAAGTAGTAAGTTTTAAATTCAACGCTTCAATCATAGTAACTCTAATGGAGGTCGAAGCATGGGAGCTTTATTTTTCGGTAGTGGCAGATCAATTGCTGCGTCCGGTAATGCATCCACGCAGTGTGCGTGCAGAGATTTTATTTTTGGCATTATCAGCAGTTTCAATTCTTCGTTAGATTCCTCATATTTATTTTTCATGTTCTAGGATCCAGATGCTTTGGAGTACTGAGTTTTTACACCAGTCTTTTTTATTTACGTTGCAATTATGATCTAGCGCTGCTATCATGGATCTAAGTTGAACGTCATTATATGAAAAATGTCTTCTTTTCGGAGCATATCTGAGACGAAGGCTGTGATAGTTTTTTAATATGCCAGTATGTATATAATGTCAATATGAGCCAAATCTTTTAAGGTGTTATTCAAAATAATTTTCTTCAAATTGGTGTTTGATTGGCCTTTAATCCATATTTATTTCTTTGGACTTCTTCCAACAATTCATTATGTTCATAAGATTTCCATTCGCCGTTTTCTATCCAATTATATTTTTGAATGACGAAGAATTAATGTGAATGTTTCAATTAATATGGTACCTTTCTCATTTCAGTTTTGCGCAGGCCACCATAAATGGTTATTTATACTGGCATTCCATAACATCAGCTCTGAGTATTTTTTTCTACCATTTAATTTTTACTTTCTCTACTACGTATAGTAAGTAGGGGAAGTATTGCATTCCACCCAAAAATTCGATACCGATATTTCACCGGAAATACATGTTTTGAGACCTCCTGAATCCAAAAAAGGTATTTTTGGAAACATGTGCTTGTATCTGTGTGTCTCTGCCTGTCTGTGAACAGCATAAATCAGAAACGAACAGTCGGATAAACACCAAACTTGGTATTTAGGTTCAGTATCTTCCAGAGATGCGACACGAAGGTTTTCAAGAAAATCCTCCCACCCCAGATTACCCTTTACATGGAACGTTTATCGAACATTTTAATTTTCTCAAAAATGGCTCTAACGATTTTGATTAAAATATCATATATTTAAGATACTTTCATGTCAAATAAAATGTATATATTGAATTTTCTGGGAACGTCTCCAAAAATGTTCTTCATTGTGAACGAGGTTTGCATAACTGGTAAACCATAAGACATAGACAAAATTTTACTACACAAGAAATGTAGATCGCGTTAAAATACACAATATGTCTTATACATTTTCTCTGTTGAGTGAGCCATTTTCAAGATATTGCTTGTTATTCCTTTAAATTTTCCAATACTTATAGTTTTTCTCAAATGGGAATTCGTTATTCATTTTTTTTGTCCTGGTAATGCAAAGAGAATGCAATACTGCACATAGCAACCCGCTCTTAAAATATTTGACTATCGCTTAAAGCCTACCAATTCCCCTTGCATATACAAGAAAATTAGCAATAAGATTAACATCTCGATATCTCGATTAACATGAAGCGTACGGAGAATAAGCGTTTGTAAAAATAGTTTGTACAAGGGTAGAGAAAGTCATGTGAGTGTAACACATCAGATTTTTTTCATTAAACTTTTATGCAAATTCCATGGCTCAAATTCATGTGCAACTTCTGGATACTGAGTTTTTAACAGGTATCTTACCTCTGTGTCTGTTGTTCCAACTCTACGTATTTCCTGTTTTGCAAGCCTTGTCATTATGTTCTCACAAGCGGCCTTTTTCAAAATTGTGGTTCATCATACCTCTTTGAACAAGTTCAAAATCAATAATTTTGCGGGAATTTAAACCCATGACAGAATAGACTAATCCTGGGGGACATACTGGCCAACCCCTGCCAACGATATAGGTATACCGCAACCTTGTAATAAGTTCAAGGTTTGTTTTTCTTTCTTGAACCCACAATGCACGCAATTGGTGCCGCCATGTTTAGAATGGTTTTATGGAATGTACGCCTTGAAAACATTGCCAAATCCAGTGATTTTCAGAAGGACTTAAAAGCGCTGAAACAATATACCAGATAATAATAAAGAACTTGCTATTAAAGCACTTCCTTCGGTTTCTTTCCTGATAAACTTTGTGAGCTCCAAGTGGATGTATTACTGCAATAACACACTGTTTTAACACATAGCATTGTCCCTTTAATGTAATGAGAAATTGTTTTGATTTTATTTCTGCAGAAAACACACACCTTAACAAATAAAATTATGAAACAATGAAATATTATGATGTAGCTTCATTTCCATGTATGGTGAAGGTACCTTGTTCTTCTTCTTCCTCGTTATCACTTGTGTCAGAATCCATAGTATCAAATTTGTAGAAACTTTCATTCAGTTTACCCTGATCTTCCTCATCATTGTTTGTTTCGTAGATTTTTCAAGTTTCAACAATATGTATTTCCTTTTGATTTCAGTATCCCGTTCACATTTGTACTTCTGAATTCTTGATTATTTTTCATCACCCTCTATTCTGAATTCTCTTTCACTACTTTTATCACCATCGCCTTCGTTGTCAGCCTTATTGCAAGTAACATTATTGATAGCTCAGAAATTGTACTTTTATACGATTTCTAGTCTCATATCGTTGTCGTTTGCTCTTGGGTGAAGATGCTGAAGCATCAATTGTCTTACTAGTACTTTATATTTGGATGTTGTCTTCATTTTTACTTTCTCTACTACGTATAATAAGTAGGGGAAGTATTGTATTCCACCCAAAAATTAGATACCGAGATTTCACAGGAAATATATGTTTTGAGACCCACTGAATCCAAAAAAAGCATTTTTGGAAACATGTCTGTGTGTGTGTGTATGTGTGTCTGTGAATAGCATAACTCAGAAACGAACAGTCGGATAAACACCAAACTTGGTATTTAGGTTCAGTATCTTCCAGAGATGCGACACGAAGGTTTTCAAGAAAATCCCCTCATCCCAAACTGCTCTTTACATGGAACATTTTTCGAAATTTTTTATATTCTAAAAATTGGCTCTAACTATTTTGATTAAAATACCATGTATTAAGGATATTTACATGACAAATAAAATGCATATAATGAATTTTCTGGGAATATCCTGTGAAGTCCTCTTCATTCGGAAGGAATTTTGTATTATCATGCATAACTGGTAAACGTTAAGCGATAGACGAAAACGTACTGCACAAAAAAGGTAGATGTCTTTAAAACAAGCAATTTATTTTAAATAAGTTTTTTGTGGCATAGTCCATCTCTGAAATATCTTGTTATGTTCGATTTTTTTATTTCTTGGTCATTCTCTTAAAAACCTTTCAATATTTAGTTGTTTCTCGCGATTGCATGGAAACAGTATGGACTTTTAAAGCCATCATATAGCGTCCAGTTCTAAAGGATTTGACTATCGCTGTTCTCTTTATATCTATAACGAAATGTGCAATGTAGCTATTTCTGCAAAGATTTATTTAGATTAAAATACAGGGAAGGAAAAATGAGCTTTGGTAAGAGTTTATATAGCCACTAATAAATATAGAGGGCAGAGAAAGTCATGTTAATGTATTACATCAGATTTATAGAAAAAAAAACTCGTGTGTTGTGTGTCTGTGAACAGCATAACTCAAAAACGATGAGTGGGATAAAACTTGGTATTTAGGTTCGCTACCATCCACTGATGCAACAAGAATTTCTAGAAAATATTCACCCCAACTACCCTTAAATGGAACATTTTTGGAAATTTTTTATTTTCTAAAAACTGGTTCTAACGATTTTGATTAAAATACCATACATTAAAGATATTTACATGGCGAAGAAAATGAATATCTTGATTTTCTGGGAATAGCTTGTGAAGTCCTCTTCATTTGGAAGGAATTTTGTATAGTCTTGTGTAACTGGTAAATGTTAAGCGTCACAGGATAATGTAGATTTATTTAAATCACACAATGTATTTCAAATAACTTTTTTATGGCACAGATCCTGTCGGTTTTCAATTGTTTCTCACGATGTCATGGAGAGAGTATGAAATACAACGTCTACTTCTAAAACGTTTGACTATCACTGTTATGTTTATCTATAACGAAATGTGTAATGTAGCTATTTCTGCAAAGGTTCATTTGGATTAAAATGAAGTAGAGAGGAAAATAAATAATTTGTATACCCAGTAATAAGCGTTAGGGATAGAGAAAGTCATGTGAATGTATCACACCCGCTTGCTTACACTAGATAGAGGAAATATAGTTTACGTCCAAATTTAATCCGAAATGCACATTTTGAGATCTCTGAAAGCAAAGCAAAACGGCATGTGCTTGTGTATCCTTCTGTCTGTGTGTGTTTTATAACGAAAAACCGAATATTTATCAAACTTGATAGTTAATTTCAACATCTTCCACAGCTACAATACACAGGGTTGCTAAAAATCCTCCCTTTATAATCTGCGATTTCCTGAGTAAGCGTTTCATTATATTTAGTTTTTTCAAAAAATAGCTCAGGCGATACTAAGATATTAACTTGGTTAACAAAATGTATATCTTGAATTTTGTTGAAGTAACCTGTGAAGTCTTCTTCATTTGGAATCACGTTTCTACATGTTTATATTGCTGTTAAACCATAAAGTCCAAGCCGCACCCCAAGGGATGTCGTTTGGATTGGGTTGGACTCGGCGGAGCAGTGGTTCCCGAGACTCGTGGGAGATTAGGTACGTCTATGCGGATTTTCGCACAGGCGGAGTTGTGAGACGCCTTAATGTCTTCCGGTACCGACCTGGGTAGCCGTTAGACAGTATGCTAGGTTTCTGTCGGCCCTACCGAGGTTTTTGGTAGTAATCCCCTGGGATGACGCACTTAATTGGCGTATCCCCTTCCATCCTCGCGCAAGCGGGGGGGGGCTTTTATGATTCAAGGTATTGGCGTCATGGGAAAACCAAGAACCGGAGAACCACTCGGTTGGCGCCACCCTGGGCTAGAAAGGGGACTTGGGCTTCTGCTCTCTCTCTCTCCGGGTAGACCTTCGCTTTACATGTTAAGCCATAAAATTTCATTAATCCACCCAATTTAGGTCAATTTTTGTGGTATAAAACGTTTCCGAGGGATTTATTACTATAGGTTTGAAATTTCCAATACTTTTAGGAATTTTTAAATTCTAAGGCATTATTCTTGTGTGTCTCGATACGTGCAAAAGGTATAGAATTTCAAAAGCACTATGTAGCGAGCCGCTTTTTAAAGGTTCAGTCTACTCCACCTACGTTTAGCCACAACGAGACCATTTCTACAAACGTGCATCTCGATTAAGAGAGCGCTTTTCGTCCATTTCTGTAACGTTAAATTCCCATGTTTCAGGTAAACTTTTATGCTAAATCTTTAAGTGTATAGCAATGATTTGGGCATGATACGTTATAATCCCTTGGGAATGTATTAAACTAAAATTCTTCTATCAATTATTCACAATTTTCACTTTCTATACTCCGTATAGTAGATAGGGAAGTATTATATTCCACCCAAAAATTCGATGCCCAGATTTCACTGGAAATTTTTCTTGAGGTCACTTGAAAACCCCAACCAAAAAGCATTTTTAGAAGTAGGATCGCGCGGGCGCGTGTCTGTATCTGTGTGTTAATGAACAGCATAACTCGAAAATAAAAGGTCGGATAAACGCCAAACTTGGTATTGGAGTTCAGTATCTTCCAAAGAGGCGCCACGAAGACTTTTAAGAAATCCCTCACCCAAAATTACCATTTAAATGGGACATTTTTAGTAATGGTTGATTTTCTAAAAAATTGGCTCTAACGAGTTTGATTAAAACACCATATATTAAAAATACTTACATGTAAAATAAAATGTATATCTTGAATTTCTTGGGAATATTCTATGAAGTCTGTTCATTCGGAAGGAATTGTGTATGAACTCGTTGAACTGGTAAATATTAAGCGATAGACAAAAACATACTGCAAAAAGAAAATTTTTGATGTGTTACACTCACATGACTATCTCTACTCTTGTACAAACTATTTTTACAAACTCTTATTCTCCATCTATTCATGTTAATCGAGATAAACATTTGCAGAAACGATCTTTTGACATGCAAAGAGAATTACATTTTAAACATAGTGACCAGTTCTAAAAATATTTGACTATCGCTTAAGGCCTGCTATGTTCCCCTTGTTTTGTAATTGCAAGGGCAATATAGAAATACAGTAGCCTTTAAGCATCGACATATATCTTAATAGCTGGTTGCTAGGTGCAGCACCATTCTCTTTCCCACAGATTAATACTCTTTGCATATGCAAGACAAAAAATGAATAACGAATTCCCATTTGAGAAACTATTGACAAACTTAAGGGAATAACAAGCAATATCTCGAAAATGGTTCACTCAACAAAAAAATGCATATGATATAAATTGTGTATTTTAACGCCATCTAAATTTTTTGTGTAGTAAAATTTTGTCTATCTCTTATGGTTTACCAGTTATGCAAAAGTCGTTCACAATGAAGAGTACTTTTGGGGACATTCCCAGAAAATTCAAGATATACATTTTATTTGTCATGTAGGTATCTTAAATATATGATATTTTAATCAAAATCGTTATAGTCATTTTTGAAAAAATTAAAATTTTCGAAAAATTTTCCATGTAAAGGGTAATCTGTGGTGTGGGATTTTATTGAAAACCTTCGTGTCGCATCTCTGGAAGATACTGAACCTAAATACCCGCTGAACACAGAGAGTGCATCCGAATACTGAATCTGCAATAGTGAAAGGTGCTTCATTAAATTCGTATAATTGAGGAGTAAAAAAGATATATTTTATTTTAATAAAGCTTGGACATTTTAATCAATGATTTCAGCCGAATGATTTCAAATCGTAATTACTTATTTTCTTAATTGGTTTAGGTTTTAGCTGTCACTATCAGGTATGTAAAATTATTTATCATATGTTGTAGCGATCCAGAGCTGAGAACAAACCCCAGGTATCGGAGTGAGAGAACACTCAGGACAGTGTTGAAATTAGGGTACGTGGTGAATCCAGATTGCTCACAGATTGCTGACGCCTCACAATGTAGTAGAGTTTAGACCACCTCGAAACCCAATGGGGAAGGTTCATGGTTTCGCTTTTTATAATATTAAATTCGATCTTTTATGAAGTTAAAGTATATGTGCGGTAAAGAACAATTCTCGTTTACCTTTTGTTAACTTTCATTTTTAGTTTCTTTGTCATTTAGCTTTAGCAGGGAAGGAAGCGTTTTATTTCACCGAACAATTCTATATCAGAATTCATTGGAAGTATGCGTTTTGATGTTTCCTACCCAAAACGAAAAAATAAAAAAATGAAAATAGAGTTCTTCTTTCACCAAATGAAACAACAATTTAAAATTCTTCGTTACTTTTGGTTTTCTCAAAAGTGGCTCTAAGATTTAGATAAAACAATGTATGTCTAGGATATGTGTATATATGCATGTAAATTTTAAATTTTTTGGATAACCTGTGAACTCCTCTTCATTCGGGATGAATTTTGTATAACTGGTAAACTATAAGAGGTAAACAACGATTTATTACACACACACGAACATAGATCTTGTTAAAGCACATAATTGTTGTGTTTAAACATTTCCGAGATGTTCCTGGTTATTGGTTTGAAATTTTCAACACTGTATTCGTTTGTTTCTCTTGTTGATGCAAATAATGGAATTCCAGAGGCAGCATACAGCGACACACTTTTTAAAGATTTGATTATCTCTTCAGCCGCCTGTACTTCTCTTATACTTACAACAAGATGTATCAATACCTCGTGTAACGTCGGAAGACTTTAGTCTTGTTATGCGGAGTGCAGTGCTGTCGTGCGGGGAGTGGTTAGCTCTTCGCGAAAATAAGCTGAGTAGTGAAGCACATTCTGATAAACTGGGTAACTTTCTCTCCCGTATCTCGTTGTGAGGAGGTGATTTTGGCTCTGTTGCGTATTGGCCACTGCAATGTTACGCAGGGTTATCTTTTTAAAGGTGACCCTGCTCCTATTTGTCTGCTTTGTGGCAAACGTTTGTCGGTCGTCACGTGTTGCTAGAGTGTATTGCTCTAGCACATCATCGGGACTCTCTGCAACTGCCGGACAGTCTTGCGGAGGTCTTAGCGGATGATAAGCAAGCGGTTGAGATGATTTTTAATTTTGTGTCAAAAGTAAATTTCCAAATGCGTATTTAGTCATCTGAATAGCACGTTTTTCATACTGATTAGTTTAGTTTTATATATTTAATTTATTTATGACGTGTGCTATGTTTTATGTTGGTATTTATCTATGGCTTTTGCTTCGACTTTTATATCCAAGTTTATATCTGGCCTTTCACATTATACTTTGTACTGAGCTTTATCTCTGACCTTTGCCATGATCCGTTTTACAAAATGACCCAGCAGTTGAGCGCCCTTAAAAAAAAACAAAAAAAAAAAACACACAAAAAACAAGATATATAATGAAACTATTTCCAAATTGTTTAGAAGAATTTACGTGAAATGGAAAGAGTAATTAACCTGAGAGATATCAAAATAAACGGTAGTGTGTAGAGGTCATTTGAACTAAATTATGATTTTTATAAATTACTGCTTTCTACAGAAATACTGCTGATGTTGCGTAATGAAAGAAACAGTATTTAAGAGCATGCTGGGCGATAACAAATTTCCTTCCTGGGGTTCCCCATGCTGTGGAACACACTGTCTTTTGGAATGTGCAAGGAGTTCAACAGTTCGACGAGTTTCTCCTTTCACGAACTAGGGTCCTAACACGCCATTCTGTTGAGTTTGCCTAGGACCATCGATTGCCTATTCATCTCTCTTTCTTTCTGCGGAATTTGATCCAGAACATCAGAGCCAGGTGTTCCTGAGGGGAGGCGGGAGAGATGCGAATTTGTTTGCGGTCTGCAACCCTCCTTCTTGTCCCTCCCCCTCGCCAAGGCGGCAGCGCCGTATCATAAAAAGGTACGTGTATGTGTGCGTTCGCATTACAGATTTCTAATGGCAGTGCAGATATATATTGTGGTGGCTGATATCCACCCCTTAACAATATATCACCACTAGCACTCCCGGAGCGCTACCTAGCCAGTAAATAATAAAACACGCAACTTCCAGTGATGTATAAATGCGGACTTTTCAGTCCTGTATACTGCGTGTCATATGTATGTTTCATAGCGGTATATCTAACAAGCAATATTTGTCAACTTGATAGCCTGCCACATTAGCAAAGAGAGTAGGGTAATGGTGCGGGTGCTAAACTTGGTATGGCATACAGACATCACTGCACAAGAGCCATGAACATGTCTCACTGGTAAAATTATTATCATTATTATTATTATTATTATTATTATTATTATTATTATTATTATTAGGTATGGGACCTCTATACTCTCGATACTCGGTGGTGTCTGAGACAGTATTTTTAACATTTAAATGATTTCAGTCAAATTATATATGTAATTTCAATAACAGCCCGCCTTGAAGCAATGTGTGTACGTAATAAATTGTAAAATGTATGTAACAGTCATTGCATATGATTATATTATTGTAAACATGTTCAATAATGCTATGTGAATCCATTACGTAATTTAATAATGTAGGAGCTGTGAGAAGTAGGTTAAAAGTTACTAACAATGAGGTAACCTTGAGGTAATAATGAGTTTGACAGTTTAAATGTTACTTGCGATCCTTGGTAGCATTAAAGTAATTTTAGTAACAGTTTATAAAAATAGCCAATCAACAACGAGAAAAAACTTTAGTTAAATGCAGGTATTCTATTGGAGTAAACATAGCCAATCAGAGACTTGAAGTACAGAAATTTACAAGTTTAGACGGTTGAAATCAATTCAGTTGCCTCCAAACAGTGCCCATAACCAGGCGTGTTGCTTCTAGACAGTGATCATAACCAGACGCGAGAAGTGTCCTCGAGAAATTAATTACGTATTCGTGTGAGACGAAAATAGTAAACTTGTTAAAAAGTGCAAGTATTAAATAAAAGAACCTGACAGCTCTCGATAACAGTGAAGTGCTATTTAATTTGTGTCAAGGATTAATAAACAGGAGTGAATTAAAACTTAAAATCTGTGTAAGCCTACATTCTTGTCGCATCACGCCCTGCCAAGACTTCCATGTCTCTAACAATAATACTGACGCAGCCGAGGCAAACATAAATATATAATATTTAAAGAAACAGTTAAATTACAAAGTTAACTTTTTTTAAGCTTGGGACAAAGGCCACCTAAAAATACATTTGTGGCGAAGGCTACCGGAAACTGTTTACTATACGTGCGGTTGCAACTACTACAAGTTCGGCTCCCCAACATCTGAAATATAATACAACTTCTTCAATACAAACTACTACAAATTGACGCCCAAAGCGTGGTAAAAATAACGTAACAAACAATCTACTTTATATCGAAGTATGTACAATACTTCGAGAGATAGAACTTCAATACTTTTAAATTTTTAAGTATTACATTATTGAAAGTTGCTGCTTTCAACTTTATATTGAAATAAAAGCAATGAAATTTTACGCTTTTGCCTCACAAGTGTCCCTAAAAATTGCTGTACTGTGTTCTTGATAGACCTTGACCGGTTTCTATGCAAATTCCATAGACTGTTGTGTTAAAGTGAAAACATAAAACAATGGAGAAAGGAGAACAGGTACTCATGTAACATGCAGCGTTAACTGAGTTGTGAATGAAGCTTGTAGCTGGCGCACTAGTCACGTTTCTGCAATAGCCTGTCTTGGAGACTCACTCTCAGGCATTACATTCACCTACTCCGGTGACCGAAATCTATGAATCTAGCAGAAACAAATCAAAACTTAAGACTTGTGGCAATACAACTCATGGGAATATTTGTTTTTCTTTTGCTTCCATCTATTAATTTTTGTTTACGCAAGTCAAACCTTTGTATTAAACATGTAAATTATGCTAATGTATGAGAGTGAGTAGTAGAGAGGCTTAATCTACAAACTTACTATGTTTCCGAGTGTTATATGGCTAATCACTTATTATCGGATGTAAAAATACATATGTATGTTATGTGGTAGTGGTGAATAGTATTAAATGGTGAAACACACATTAATTATGTTGAGTTATTTGATGTAAAATACATACTTGTTTATATTTTCAAGATTGCAGAACAAAGAAGAATTGCTGGTATTTGTTTTTCTCTGGACAGAAAATCTTTTAAAAACAAGTTTTCAGCACAATATTGTTATTCACTGGGTTGAGGTCGAAAGGTTTGCAGCTAGGATATTAAATTTAGTTACCCCGGCATAAACATTGGTGGACATAGACTCAGAGGTACACAAAGAGATACCAAGAACTTGCTGCACAAAGCTAAAGCGGGCGCGAGATCTTTAGAACATAAAAATACACAAGTTCACATTTACCTTTGATTTATTAGAATTAACAAGGTGCCATACATTATACACAAAAGGTTACAGGCAAACACTGGGGGAAAACCTACTCTAGTACTCTACTGACGCTACCACAGGACGCTACTGCTAGACCCACGCTATGAGACAAGGCTCTTCCCTCAATTGCCTCACACCCCCGACTAGGAATTGGAGGGAATTGCCACACCGGACAAGAATTCAAAGTTACAAACGAAACTATCAGTTCAACAATATATTATACACAGCAATAATGTGTCCGACGCGACAATGCATATACATACGCTGCAATATATATCTACATAAAACTGGAAACAAACAAATTATTATTATTATAATCATTATAATTATTAGTATCATCATTCTTGACTAACAATAGGAGATATATAACTTATGCTGTCAATTGGAAAATGTTAAACAGGAACAGTTTGGGAATTAGCATACCGTACAAAATTGGTTACATGCGTTTATACACAGAAAATTACTAATAAGAACGTAATTCAGTGAAGAAGGTATCGCCTTTAAAGTTTTTTTATAAAGTGGGTATCGAATATCGAGTATCCGTGCTTAAAAATCAGTATTGGTATCGAGTGTCGAGAAATGTGGTTATCATCCGATTACTAATTATTATTTATTATTAGACACGGAACTATACTCCATCATCACGATCAATTTCTACGGATTAAGCATTTAAGCCTTGTTCCGGTTTCATAGAGTTTCAGTCAAAAATTGAATCCATGTTTTCTTCTATCTACCAACATTCTTTTCACCTTTCGGATTATAATCCAATATAATTTCGGTATATGATCTTCTTTCACTCTTTGGAGATTTCTCCCTAGGGTATGTAAATTGTTTTCTTTCCCCCGTCTCTCTTTCTTTTACGTCGTTTTAATTACGTGGTCCAACGTATCTGGTGGGAGATGCTTCTTGAATCGGCGTGTGGCGGACAGTTAGCCTTCTAGGGCTCATCCTTGTACATACCATCATACTTCATCACTTATCATCAGAGAAGTTAGCGCTGGGCAACTGTGCTTCTGCTTCTGTGATGGGCAGATGGCAGCCTCGACACGTATCCACACAGACCTTAGTGCTAGGCAACTTTATCTCTACTTCACACGTGCCTGGCAGATGACATTACGGTGCCGTCCAGTATGCCTGCTTTCATTATCGTGGATAATAGTAGAACATTCGTTATTACTATCCATTTTTGCTACAGTTGTTTTTTGGACTTAAGCTGGAACTTTGGGTCGTGGTGTTAAATATCCCGTATTTAGCTGGCAACTGAGGCAACCACGAAGAAATGCCATGACATTAGTCGGTCCACAGGATTTAAACCCAGGACCTTCCGAATGCAGGCAACAGAGGTTACCGCCTGAGCCATCCTAGTCGGTTTCTAAATTGTTCTATGTTATCTATTAGCATAAACATTTTAATTTGTTTCCTGCATATTCAGTTTTTCTTTTATCTAAGAGTGTAAGGCCAGATACTTCTCAAAAATCTCATTTCGGCTGCTTATTGTCTTTTCTTCTCTTATAGTTAAAACCCAAAACTCACACATACAATAAATAATGCGGGGACTGCCATGCATTGTAACTTTTTAGTTTAGTTTCTCTTCTAGTGTATTTTAATGCTATCTTAATTGTGCCACATATAAAATTCAGTTTGCTAAGTTAATTGCAATCCTGTTTTTATAATAGGAGATATCATATCTCAGATAGTTAAAACTAATCACGTCTTCAATATTTTACCATCCATTTCACCATGCATTTACCAACCAGTTCCTGAGATATCTAATCCTTTAAATGTTATAACTTCGATTCTAGCGTTTACCTATTTCTCAATTCTGGATACTAATAGTAATTTTTGAATACTAATACTCGATAATATAGTTGTAATATCTCTATTATTTGAGATCGCCTTGAACGTTTACGGGTATACTTGAATACGATAAGATGATTTAATGTGCGGACGGGTAGCTGGTCATGGTAGCTTAGGTATATGAGCACGACTCGGAGAGTCCAAGATCCATGGTTAGAGACCTGGTCGTGGCACTGAATTTTTCAAGACCATTTTACCTTTCCAACTTACTGCTACAGAGGCTAGTGTGTTATAATGACTAAAACACAAATAACTCTAAGATGGTTTACTATAAAACCTAGAAGCTTTAATTACTTGAATATTTTAGATCGCCTATGAGGTATCAACCTTCATGAGATTTAATGCTGGCAGTAGCGGCTGGCGATGGAGGACTAAAGGTGGCGCCCTCCCCATAAATAAACGCTCCGTAAATAAAAAATAAACACTGGAAAGGAAGGATAACATCTGCACTCCCCGATTTAGTATACAGATTTTGTTTTATTTGAAATGTTTTGCAACGGTTAATCAGCCAGTAGCGCGAATGTTTAATTACGAAGTGTATTTCGAACTACACCAAGTCCGTCCGAGAATCTTCGCATTTGTGAATACTACTAGAGATGAGACGTGAGGGTAATGTTTCGATTATGGGCGAGGGGTGTAGAGAGATAACAGTAACTTGGTCGAGTCCGAGCGTTTCGCTATTGGTTCTTTCTCCATGCAGTCAATTTCACTACGGCTACCATATGAGAAAAAAACTATTCAGTCATGTCTAAAATGCATTTCTCTGTACAAATTGTCGTAGAGTTTAACAAAATTCTTAAGTAATACTCCCATTTAAAGTATGATATTGTAGAGGTAAAACGATTCAGAGTAGAAAATATATAATCCCATTTGTACTACCATCTATGCTGGTCACTTTTGTTTGCGAGTCACCTAATCACAGTACATACTCTCACACACAGTGCTATGATTCACACACTTACGTGTTAATTGTGCACAGGGTTCGGAAGCAGTTTTGTGTAAAATACCCAACTTAACCAGTAAATTCAGTGCAAGTGGTATACTCTTGGTGGAGAATGTTAAAATCTTTTAAGCGAGCATTTAAAGTTAATTAATTAATTAATTTAGGAACTGTAATGTACAATAAATAGCAGCGTATCACTTACACGATTCCCGTAACCACATCAGGGGTGAAAGGTGTTTTCCAACTCTCAAGAGGATAAAAATGTTTGTTAATGTTTTAACCATATTTTATATTGGCCCTGATTTCAACCATTTTGCTTAACAAAAAGAGAAGGAGAATGGATTTCATCTTCAGGAGTATTAATTAAGTTAATTTAGTTGTAGTCAAGCATTATTTTATTTTTTGAGGGACATATAGATACATAATGCTTTCCTACAGTTAATTTTATATCTTGAAATATTTTAAAAAGGTGCGTTGATTGCTTGATATCACCACATACACGTTTAGACGCGAGATAAGGTTGGGCAACCAGCAAAAATAAACTCTACCTGTTTCTGCTTAAGATATTATCTTACTCTGATGTCTGAGTAGAAGATAGGAACTAAATCTTAGAAGAAATCTGTTCAAGAAACACAGGTTTATCGATGTACAAGCATGTGTGATTAAAATTTGCAAACCATTTATTTAGTGAAAACAAAGTACCGAATATCCATTTGTTATATGTGTTCGTCACTGAAATTTCAACCGATATTCATTAACGCACGAGTGCACCGTATAATATAAACGGTAACAGCCTTCCTCTACTGAAAATAATAATGCAATAATTATCAATATAATGTAATTTACGCTCGCTTTGGTAGATGTGTTTTATTGCACGTTTTATTTCTGAATTGCACTAATGCATAGATTTTGTATGTACTGAATATTTTGTTTTATAAGGTTGCTTTTGTTTATGTATTTTTTCAGTAAACTGTGAAATGAAATCTGCTGTGTAAGGTGTGCTTAGTATGAAAACATTACCCATCGCCCTTCCAAACTTGCAAATTCGAGCCGCCACTGCTTACGAGTATCACACAATGGTAGCTTAAGCGGTAAGAGCATCAATTAGAATATTCCAAGATCCGTGGTTTAAGAGTCCCGGCCAGGGCAATGAATTATTCAAGTCTGATTCAACTTTTCAGCCCGATACTTACTTTACAAAACAACATAGAGAAAATAGCTTCTTTGACGCAATATTATGGTTTTGTTAGAACCAATGTACTGTATTCTGTGAAAGTTTATTTTGTATTCTCGAATTTCCAATGATCATTTTTTCATTTTAAGAAAATTGCATATCACATATACACTATTTTCGTTCAAAGTAACAGCAATGATAATGAGAGTGCCTCTATTTTCGAGAGGTCAGGTTCTGGCTTCTCAACTCAGAGGTGCCGGGTTCAATTCCCGGATAGGGTGGGGAATGTTTCTTTAATTAGCATCATTCCCTACCCTCTACGGAACTCAAAAGTATTAATTTTTAAGTCAGTGCATGTTTGCTTTTGAAAATCAGTAAACACTAACCCAAAAACCCACAGTTAGGGTTTACTAAAATCAAAGCCCGCGATATGACCACAGAAGTTAAAGGGAGACACACAAATGAAAGAAAGACAACAGCAATGGAAATGAAATTATGGTAATGATAACAATAATAGTAGCAACAAAAATAGTTATAATAATAACCATTACATGTTTATCTTCTTATGTAAACATATTTTGCGTTGGCAGCTTTCGTTTAAAGAATGTTTTATCCATAGATAGCCAAATACTGACATAACAAGGTTTATGCCTCAACCTGGCACACAGCAGGGTGCAAACGTTTTCCTCAGAGCACATCCGCCTGACTATGCAATATACCACTATTCAACGCGGCCAGCTTTGAAATCCTTAAGGATAAATGAAATGAGAGACAATGACGAGTAAATTAATCGAGCATGATAACGCACCAATCCTTTGACTAACGACAAAGAAACATATCGGAAAAGCTTTTCATCGGAGTGGCCGGTTACGTCGATGTTCGAACCTGGAACCTTCCAAAAGCGAAGTTCAGACCCTATCACCTGAGTCGTATCGAACTAAACACTAACATTATGTTTAAATAGTGGATGCTAAAATAATTGAAAAAGAAGTTTTGCGAGAATTAATTAACTGCTTTTATTCATTCAATGAACTTCTGAATATATTCTTCTTTTGCTATACTTATTTATGCCTAGTTTTATTGCGCCGCTTAAATGATATGTGTTGCATTGAATTTCGTTGAGGGCACCGCCTACTCTTCCTGATTCTGCGAACCTGGAAGTTGAAGGGGGACGTGAAATGAAAGAGAATGAAGAACAGAAAATTTCATTTTTCCTATAAATGTTTTTCAGTATTCAGCTAAGGGCTCCCTTGTTCAGGGTAGTCAATCACCTTGAGGTTGTTGTCCTCCGTAGTCTAGGGGTACCATGCTAGCTTCTACGTACCGAAGTCGCGGGTTAAACCCGGCGGAGGGCGATGGATTCTTTCGGGCGTAAAAATCCTTAGCATGCTTCCTTCGGAGGGAAGTAAAGTCAATGGTTCCGTGTCGTAGATTTATGGCAATTTAGCGAACCTCAAGCCTTATAAACAGGACTCTGAGCAAAATTTAAAGCATTTCACGCACAGTATAGAACGGAACGCGAAGAACAATAGTGGTTAAAGAGCGTGGTCGAGGTCGAGGTC
Organism: Deroplatys truncata; assembly: GCA_030765065.1. NCBI lineage: Eukaryota > Metazoa > Arthropoda > Insecta > Mantodea > Mantidae > Deroplatys > Deroplatys truncata. The sequence goes on from CM060982.1 coordinate 53,197,675, forward strand.
GAACCGGCTTTCACGGCCAGCGTCATGACTAATAATTGAATTACTACTATCCGGGCTTGTAGGCCGTGGTCTAGAAGGTGATCCAGGCTCTGACCACCAGACAAGGAATCACTTCACCCTGAAGATGCTAAGCACTGTACTTGGCGAATCGTCGGTATCAACGATGCCTTCTAGACCACGGTCTACAAGCCCGAATTCAGTTATTAGTCAAGTTTGCTCACTTTGTTGTTATGCTGTGTTCTTTGTGCCTTACAAATGTTGATGCATACATGATTTGTTTCCTCATACAAACACGTGTATGTACAAACCCTTGCATTACATAACGATCACACGTAACATTCAAATAATATTATAAGCTGAAATCAAAAGATGCTGTATTTGCTAAACTAAATGTAGTTAGGTAGTGGCTGCGAATAATTAAAGGTGAGCAAACAACTCTGAGAGCAATATGTTATCGTCATCAAATGAAGAACATAGAGCGACCAAAATGGTGGGTGACGGGGTTACAACGGGAATTATCAAAAATAGACTTAAACGATATCTGGCAAAGGCGTAATGAAAATACGCACAGTGCCGTGAAAAAAGTCAAAAGACGACTATGTGATATAAACAGGCAAAAAATAGAGTCTGAATGCAGACAAAGATCAACATTGGAGCTACAAAAGGAAGTAAAAACTAGGTGGGGTAAGGAAACATATTTTGGAATTAGGTATAAAACAGAGGACGGGAATAGCATGGCTTAGGTTGGGAGGGTGGAAAGCTCGCAAGATTGTTGATGACGATGGCAGGAGGATTTGCCCATTATGCGGGGAACAAGAAGACTGGACGCATATTTTGGCAGCATGCGTGCAGACGGAGGGTATTAGGAAAGGATTATTACCGGAAGTATTTTTGGCTTCCAACAGACGGAGGACAGCATGCTGGGACTTGATTCTAAACAGTCAAAACTGGCCAAGCTTGGGCACATACTTAATGGAAGTACGTGTACTAAGAGATAAGCTGTTTATGTAAATTTTCTTTAAATATATGTGGTACTTGAGCGCTTGTGTGTGTGTTTGCGTGTGTGATTCAGAGTGTTTTTCAATTTTATATATATGTATACAATGTGGTGATTATAAACATACTTGTTTCTGGTCGATTCTGCAAGTCACGTATACAGACCAGGTATTTTTCTAGTGAGCATGTACGGTATTATGATCCATGCGACTGTGTTATGCAATTAATGTAATACTAAGTACTTAATAAATACCACCACCACTACTACTACTACTAAAAAAAAGGAAAGAAAAAAGAAAGAAAAAACGCCACGAGAAAGTGGCTGTCGTACTAACGAATTTGGTCGATGTTGCAGTGCTCCACTTTGCTTTTAGTGTCCTTTTTCGTTATGCTCCAAATGTTTTCATTCTGTGATATGCAAGAAAGGGCAAAAAAAGCACATCGCACGTCATTGCAAAAACTTAAAGCTTGTCCGCAGCAGAGAGTTTGTCAGCTGCTGGAATTACTGAAGTGTAAGTGATGTGCATGATACAGCGTGACTCGCCGTCAAACCATCTCACTCTTCAACCCCAGAGATGTAGGTGTGGTATATGTTGTTCTTTTCTGTAGCTTTAGATTCCTGAAAACCATGGTTTACACTGCGTCAATAGGGCGCGTGGGATTTTACAAATTGTTTGACAATAGCCTCCAGAACTTTATTATTATTATTATTATTATTATTATTATTATTATTATTATTATTATTATTTTATTGTTTAATCTACACAGTTGCTGTGTAAATTAAACTACCCATTAAAAGCAATCGCTAGACGTTAACTCGCTTGCTTTAGACTTTTAAGCTTAATTCTTTGGAACAAGTGCGACAAAAGTTTTATTCATATTTGCAGGCTCTGTGAGTCTAAATTCTCAGAGTGAATCTGGAACTTCTGGAATTACAAGACTGGCCTATTGCATATCATTAGTTATTAGTGGTCTTAGCTGGTCCTGCAGAAATGCAAGGGCAATGTAACCTAAAGACTGTGTTAGTGTCTGATATACATTTTATCTGCAGATGCAAAGTAACAGTGATTTATTCTTCATAATAAGAGCTTATTACTTTCCCTACTACGTATAGTAAGTAGGGGGAGTATTGTATTCCACCCAAAAATTCGATACCGAGATTTCACCGCAAATATGTGTTTTGACACCCCCTGAATCCAAAAAAAAATGTGTGTGTCTCGCGTGTGTGTCTGTCTGTGAACAGCATAACTCAGAAACGAACAGTCGTATAAACACCAAACTTGGTATTTAGGTTCAGTATCTTCCAGAGATGCGACACAAAGGTTTTCAAGAAAATCCCCCACCCCAGATTACCCTTTACATGGAACATTTTTTGAAAAAAATTATTTTCTCAAAAATTGCTTTAACGATTTTGATTATAATATCATATGTTTAAGATATTTTCATGACAAATGAAATGTATATCTTGAATTTTCTGGGAAGGTCTCCAAAAGTATTCTTCATTGTGAACGACCTTGGCATAACTGGTAAACCATAAGATATAGACAAAATCTTACTATACAAACAATGTAGATCCCGTTAAAATACACAGTTTATGTCATACACATTTTTTTGTTGAGGGAACCATTTTTGAGATATTGCTTGTTATTCCCTTAAATTTTTCAATACTTATTTTCTCAAATGGGAATTCGTTATTCATTTTTTTTGTCTTGGATACGCAAAGAGTATTAATCTGTGGCAAATAGAATGGTGTTGCACATAGCAACCAGCTATTAAGAGATATGTCTATGATTATATTGCCCTTGGAAATACAAAAGAAGGGGAACATAGTTCGCCTTAAGCAATAGTCAAATATTTTAAGAACTGGTCGCTATGTGTAAAATGTAATTCTCTTTGCATGTCAAAAGACGTTTCTGCAAATGTTTATCTCGATTAATATGAAATAGATGGAGAATAAGAGTTTGTAAAAATAGTTTGTACAAGAGTAGAGAAAATCATGTGAGTGTAACACATCAGATTTTTTTATATTGAAGTTAAGGTGATACATATGAGTGTAAAAACATAAACTAGCATATCTCCAATTCCGTGCCTCTCCTGTCACAAAATGTTGCAAATAAACACAGGGAAATTATACTTTTAGTGAAGTTTTGGTTGTGTAAGACTAAATCAGCAATACATTTTTTAAAATAATCGTTACTATTTGGCTTTGAGGTTTGTATTCTGCCAGAACACAGCTAAAGCGATTGTCACTGTGTCCTTATACCCCTCTTCTCAGGGTTTAAGTCTTTCAAGAAGGTTGCTATGGCATCTTTCTTCCTGTTCTAGGGTTTTGGAGATATAACCAAGTTATAAGGTGTTTTGATACGTATCCGTGCTGACTAACGTTACCAAAAATGGGAAGGAAAAGGCAACAAAAAGAAATATACAAAGGCCAGTGAGTATTCGTTTATGATATAAGCAAATTTTATATGTAATTATTTTATTCCTAATTTAATCATTTTATTTATTAATATATTTCAGATGTCAAATGCTTTTATTATATCTCACTTAAAGGGCTCATGGGTAAAATTACTATTTTCCCCAATGTTTTAGGCTAGAGATGAGTGGCCTCTTATTATTGGTATTAACGCCCTCAAGCTTCAGTTTTATAAGTTAAATATTTTCTTAGTTATTGAAATTTTTTCAAAAAAAGGTTGATTCATTTTTTCAAAATATACATACTTTAATAAAATAAAAGCTAGTAGTCTGAAAAAATTTGTATAGCACCTTTGATGGTCATATAATTTAACAATGGAGCACTATCTATTCTTTTTGAGTATATGGGAAATATGTAAAAATATTAGCACGTATTTTTTTAAAAAAAAGGATTGAATTTTAAGATATACATAGCCATTTTATTTAATAGTTTTAAAAGATTCACACTATCCAAAATAGGGTTCCGTAACTCTTTCAATCATTAAATTCAGAACATGCGGTTCACGTTTCAGATTTCTAGCATAAAAATAATATATTATATAGAATTTTAATGTGATAAAATGTGATTATGTATAGATCAAGGTTAGAAATTATTTTATTTCAACAAAAACAGTTTTATTTCTTAAAAAGATCAAACACATGATCCCTAACCTTCAGGGACCTTATAAAGAAAATTGCGCGAAGTTTCTCGAGACTTCTAATGAACTTATGTGAGGGAAAACAATATATTTTTCTTTTGTACATTTTTCAATTTTATGAATATCAAATTATGTAAATATTTCACAGAAACCAGAGATAAATCACGTTCATTCTAGTATTTTGATGTACAATTACTTTCCAGCTATTTTTTCATACTTGAAATATATTATGTGATATAAAATCTTGTTTGAGAAACAACATTTAAACATTGTCCATTAAGAACAACATAGACGAATTTAACCAGCTGCATATAGTTTTAAGCATAACCGAAATATATAAACAAAATTTCAACTCCAAGTTGTACAGTATAAGTTTAGAAAAATGTTCAAGATATTGTTACATGCTGGGTAGAGGACCAAAGATTCACATGGAAAATCAAATTAATTTTTAGCACCCAGCACGTATATTGAGGGGACGTATACTTACTTGGCCGCGGAGAACCGAGTCGTGGTGTGGAGGCTAAGAGGAAGGAGTGGGTTTTTCACTGTACAAAATCCATAACACAAATCTACTTACACATCGCTAGGTTTATTTCCCAACCTTTTGGGTTTCCTACATTATTAAATATAAAGGAAAGGGGGATGTCCACCTATCCAAAAGCCAGCTTGCACGCGCGATCCGCTTCTCTCGGAATCCTAAGTAAGACAGACGCTATATTCCCACCACTCGTGGCTAGCAAAAACTCCCTGCCAGGAGTGACGTCATCAGTAGACAATATGTCTGATAATAACAATGCAGAGCAACAATATCTCCGGTAATGACAATGAAACCCCTAAATTATTAATATGGCACAATATATTGTTTTCATCACATTTCAGAGCTGCACCTTATACGCACCTTAATCTGCTTAGAGGGGAATACATAAAGAAGCATTGAAGTTTAACTATAATACATTTGTTTTACTGAAAATAAATAAAAAAAACGTTTAATTCCTTTCTATAATATGTCGTAATTTTCAATTTAAGAATTATAGGAATAGAATTGATGTCCCTTTGCGAGCAGCAGAGGAAAGGAGAAAATATATATACCTCCTAAATTATACACATGACCTGCAAGTTCGTTAATATATGAAAAATACAGAACAATCCGAACTGATTTCAGACTATTCAGCTTTGTTTCTTATATGTTTAACGAAAGTTGAAAACAATGGAAGAAGACTACGATAGCTGAATTCATTTCCGCCAATAGTGCAATATGAATAAACAAGAAAGCGTAAACATAAGGATACGGTATTCGGAATAACTACAACATGTTTACAGCGGATATTTGCACCAGATCCTAATGCTTCTGTTCATTTTTACGTTCTCTATTACCTACCTAGGAGACAAAAGAGGTATTGCATTTATGTTGCAAAAATATGTTATCGAGATTTCAGCGTAAATAAATGTTTTGAGGCACTGTGAATTAAATTTTCATTTTCACTTTCTCAGCACCTATTTTAATAGGTAGAGGAAGTATTGCATTCCACCCAAAATTTCGATAAGACGTTAATGGAAATACTCGTACTTGTCTTGAGGTTGCTGTGTGTGTGTGAACAGCATAACTGAGAAACGAGAATTCTGATAAAACACCAAAGTTGCTATTTAATTTCAGTATCCTCCAAAGTTGTGACTCAAGTATTTCTAATAAAATCTCACAGCTTCAAACTACCCTTTACGTAATGGACTAAAATGTACCACACAAAAATTGTAGATCTCTTTAAATGTATTCCTCATGCGCCTATAACGAACTGTGTCGTTAAACTACTTTTGCATATGTTTATCTCCATTAATATGAAGTAGATAGAAAAATAAGCTTTTGTAAATTAAATTAAATTGAGTTTTATTTATGCACGCTCCTTAACTGCTGTGTTCCTTAGCATCACATTCTATATTGAAAGACGCAGAATTTTGCTCAGAAGCCTGTTTATCAGGCTTGAGGTTCTTTTATGTGACGTAAATCAACGACACGGGACCATGGCTTTACTTCCCTTCCGAAAGAAGCTGTGCTAAGTATTTCTACGCCCCAAAAAGTCCATCGCACTCTGCCGGGTTTGAACCCGGGAACTAAAGGCTAGGATGGTAAGCAGTATGTCATGGTAAATGACAAACATTTGTAAGAAAGGTGTGTAGAAGCCATATAAAATAAACGGTAGTGGGTAGAGAACATCATGTGAATGTAATGAAACAGACTTTTTCCTCGTGATGGTGCAGAGGGTGGAAGCTCAAAGCTATGATATAGTAAAGCGACCTACCTTTTTAAACATCTGACTATACTATCAAATATTTTCTAGTACTATCAAACTATGAATATTTATGAAGCATAGACACACATATTTATCCTCACCTCTATGGAATTGACAGAAACGTTTAAACTAGAAGAGAGTTAAATGATCGTCGACCAATTTTCTACAGAATTATGCAATGAGAGAAAATGTGTGCATCGGCTCAAAAAAAAACGGATAATGACCGCAGAAGTTTTAATGTATTTTCTCCTACGTCATAGTTTTGGAGAAAATATGTAATTTAATATGCAAATGCTTATCTCCTGTATCTTCAAGGAGGAAAGGAAATGTCAGCTGTTAACATCGGTGCTTTAAATAGGTTTAAAGTGACAATACGAGACATAATGACAACATAACTAAAAGGTTCCATTTCGATTTTAGATAAAAGCTCACCCTGACGGGTGTAATGTGTAACGTGGCGAAAATGCCTTTCTTCAGCACGTTCACCAAAGTAAATGCTTGGAAGCCTGCAAGTCCGTTTCGTCACCTCCGCATTATGTGAAGGCAAAAATTGCATTTAAAATGATTTTTTCCGCTACCAAGCTCCATAGAATGCCGCTGTTAAGCTGTTCTGATTTACTAAAGAAGGTGACTTCCCGACTGTATTATGGCATATGATATGTCGAATGTATATTCTTTGTCGTTTTCGTAACTATTTTGCTAAATGTAATCGTCTATACTTCTTTCCGTGAAGAAATTAATGGGGATAAAACAAATGCTTGTTTACTGCTGTGTATTTGCTTACAGGTAGCGCAATCATGAATTTGATATTGAAACCATATTTAGTTCTCACATTCGAATTCTTCAGTATGATTACGATATCTGTGTTTATACAAGGTCTCAAAGTCTAAGGGTCACTCGACTTTGGTTCAGAGCACAGTCACGGCTCTTTCACGGCTCTGAATGTGAATTGTAACCCTCCCTGGTAAATCTATAGCCGTCATTTTATTAGCAAGCGGATAACACTTCATGGTCGAACTATTCGACTAGACCGATATATACCTTCACCTTGCTGCATCGGCTAAATTTCTTTGTCTTTACTTTGACAGCCAACTTATATGGAACCGCAAGACTAAATACATCCTAATGAAGATTGTGTCAAAATATTTGGCTGTTTCGCACACTTAGTGGGAACCGATCCTTCTACCTTATTTCTTTTATTCCTTTTTACTTTCTCTACTATGTATAGTAAGTAGGGGAAGTATTGTATTGCACCCAAAAATTCAATACCGAGATTTCACCGGAAATACATGTTTTGAGACCCCCTGAATCCAAAAAAAGCATTTTTGGAAACATGTCCGTGTGTGTCTGTGTGTCTGTGTGTGTGTCTGTCTGTGAACAGCATAACTCAGAAACGAACAGTCGGATAAACACCAAACTTGGTATTTAGGTTCAGTATCTTCCAGAGATGCGACACGAAGGTTTTCAAGAAAATCCCCCCATTCCAGATTGCCCTTTACATGGAAGGTTTTTCGAAAATTTTAATTTTCTCAAAAATGGCTCTAGCGATTTTGATTAAAATATCATATGCTTAAGATATTTTCATGGCAAATAAAATGTATATCTTGAATTTTCTGGGAATGTCTCCAAAATTATTCTTCATTGTGAACGACTTTTGCATAACTGGTAAACCATAAGAGATAGACAATATTTTACTACACAAAAAATGTAGATCGCGTTAAAATACACAATTTATGTCATATACATTTATTTGTTGAGTGAACCATTTTCGAAATATTGCTTGTTATTCTCTCAAATTTTTCAATACTTTTCTCAAATGAATTCGTTAATTCATTTTTTTGTCTTGGATATGTAAAGAGTATTAATCTGTGGTAAAGAGAATGGTGCTGCACCTAGCAACCAGCTATTAAGAGATATGTATGTGCTTAAAGGCTACTGTATTTCTATATTACCCTTGTAAATATATATTCCCCTTACATCTTCAAGAAACTTAGTAATGAGATAGAGTCTGCAAATGTTTATCTCGATTAACATGAAGTAGATTGAGAATAAGCGTTTGTAAAAATAGTTTGTACAAGAGTAGAGAAAGTCATGTGAGTGTAACACATCAGATTTTGCTTATTTAACAGATACTAGAGTAGGCTGTATCTTCTTTGGAAATGCTCCCCAGTATGTTTTGACTAAGTTGGATATCGCTCGTCGATGTGAGCTGCTGCAGAGGTATTCCTACACACCCCGTGATGAAGATGTTGCAAACTTTATACGGAAGATCTTTTTCCCTATGAATGCTGCTGATACACGTAGAGCGCGCTTGCTCCGGCTCGAAATACACAGCTTAGAGCTTGTATTCCTCTTTTTCTAAAAAAACAGTCTATTGTAGGTTTTAAAATCGCTACGAATTCCACTTTATGAAGCTTTCCATACATTACCTCCCAAACTACCTCCTTCATAGTAGTCGCTTTGATGACTCTGCCACTTTTTTGCACCACCTGGCCTGTTTATGTCTAGATATACATAAATGGCTCCAAAACTGCTATTGGAGTTCGTTACGCTTATTATGGTCCCTTCCCCACTTCTGAATATGCTCGCTATCAGTTATCTGCGGAAGCTTATAACTATAAAGGTCATTCAAATGAAACCCGGTCACTTGTGTAAAGTAACGGATAAGATTTTATTAACTAATTTATCACATTGAAATACTAGCCGGTCGATTCCATCTTTGAAAAAAGCTAGTAGGCTGATGTCAGATTCAGGCTTGGACCCATTCACACACTTGGTCGTCCGTTGTGAATCGATGTCCGCAAATAGCTTGTTTTAGAGGTCCATAAACATGAAAGTCACACGGTGAAAGGTGTGGACTGTACGGTGGATGTTCCAGCGTTTCCCATCAAAACTGCTGCAATGTCGTCTTCGCCGCATTGGCAGTGTGTGGGCGGGCATTATCATGCAGGAGAATAACGCCATTGAATAACATGCCTGGGCGTTTCGACTTGATGACTCGTCTAAGGTTCTGTAAAGTGGCTTGATAACGCTGGGCATTGATGGTGGTTCCCTGTTCCAGGAACTCGACAAGCAGTAGGCCCTTGTGGTCAAAAAAGGACATCATGACCTTACCAAAACTGGTGTGCAAGATCTTTAATTTCTTTGGATGTGGTAAAGTCGCATGTTTCCACTGATTGCTCTGACGCTTGCTTTCCGGTTCTTAATGGTGACACCAAGTTTCGTCACCAGTGACAACACGCGACAGAAAGCCATATTCCCCCTCATGATAACGTTGCAGATGACTCATGCACAGCGCTATTCGGCGGTCAGTTGGTGGGGAACCCATTGCGCACAAACGTTTCGAAATTTCAAGTGTTGATGCATTATGTTGTGAATGGTGTCCACGCTAATACCCAGTAGCCGATGGATCTCGTCCACGTGATTCTGCGGTTCCCCAAGACCAAAGCATTCACTTCCACAATCTTTCAGGTGTGATGACATGATGAGCCTGTCCAATACGAGCAGTCTTCCAGTAACTCGTGCTCCTCAAGGAATCTTTTGCGCCATTTCACCACACTTGAACGACACAGACTGCACTCACCGTACACAACCTTCATCCGTCGATACATTTCACGGCCTCCAACTCCTTCCGCCGCTAAAAATCGAATCACTCCTCGTTGTTCCTGCTTACTCGCCTTCATGTTCAGTAGTGGACGATAACTCGTGTGACCACCTTGTCTTCGGCGTGAAACCACACTGTCGCTATGCAACGTTAAACGTTGCGCACGCTGCAGTCGCTCTACCAATAGACGATGCCACCATACACGGAGTTACGTGGTGCCACCTTACGTGTAATGCACTGACCAGGTTTCATTTTAATGCCGCTCATATATAGCCGAAATTCTCGCCAGTCAAAATTTCCCAAAATTTTAATTTAACAGATGCTAAAAGTGGTTTTCAGAGGCTAAAACATTCGCTATGGAACGCTAACCTGCACTAGTAATTTCAAGATCCGGAATAACCTTCAATGTGGATGCTGAGCTAAACAGAACATTACACAGGGAGAATTCCAAGGCATCATAGATACATGTAAGGACTTTTTAACAGCCTTACGTAGCGACAACTTTCAGTGCTAAAGTGACGAATGGTCTTTTACGAAACCTTTAAAACGCTGACATTACGTGACCATTCAGAAAGACATAGCGATAATGCCATGGTTTGATATTTACCATATTGTACATCGATCGCCATCATTAGAATGTGGCTCGGCTATGGCTGTTACCCGCAACATTTTGATCGTATAAATATATCGATTCCCAATATGTACCTATGATCCTCCAGAACATGCTGGACTTAACCATCAATTGTTTAGTTGTTCACACAGTTTCAAAGTCCTTCATTCCTTATAATGAGAAGGAATCGCTCCTTTTCTATTAGTAATAGTTCTTTATTTCATACTTCTCGGAAACCCGCTTTTATCATGCTTTAATTCAGTTCCAAAACACCCAGTTAATCTTTTTCTATAATTCCTCTGCTCTATGCTGATATTTATGATGGTGAGATAACTATAAATGTTTCAATAAACTGAATGAATATATTTTTGTTTTATATACTAGGTATTTTCATACACATATGACTATTTTATCTGCATTCTACATTTGTTTAACGTAAGAATTTTATATATTCACTTTGTATGTTATTGTTGACGGTATGGTTAGCAATCAAGTGCCAAATAAATTAAAGAACAAAAAGAAAAGAAAGAATATCAATTTATGGTTGAGAAAGTATATATTATTTAAAAATTCAAGTCAATAACAAAGAATGTCTGGTGGATAGTTAAAGCCACAACAAGTTTTATTTCAATAAATTTAACGAGATCCAGATTTTTTATTTAGTAAGATATTGTCTATCTCTTACGGTTTACCAATTATGCAAAACTCATTCAGAATAAAGACAACTTCAAAGGCTATTCCCATAAAATTAAAGATATACATATTATTTGTCATGAAAATAGCTTAAACTTAGGTAATTTAATGAAAACTGTTAGCGTCATTTTTGAGAATATAAAAAATAACTACAAGTGTAAAGGGTAGCATGCGGTTGGGGGATTTTATTCAAAATCGTCGTGTCACACCCTTGGAGGGTGCTGAATGCACCTTCAGCTTTCATGTTTAACTGACTTTTCGTTTTTTGAGTCGTGATCAATAAATTGAGTTATATTTATGGACTTTTTTTCTTAGCGTCGCATTCTATGTATTAGGTGTGAAAGACGGTAATTTTGCTCAGAGCCCTCTTTATCAGGCTTGAAGTTCTTTTACGTGCCGTAAATCTACGACAGGAGACCACCAGCTTTACTTTCCTTCCGAAGATAGTTATGCTAAGGATTTTTGCGCCCAAAAAAAATCCATCGTCCTCCGACGGGTTTGCACACGCGACCTCGGGATCGAGGCTTAGCATAGTACCCCTAGATCATGGAGGACGAGTTATGATGTTCATACACACAAAACAAGGATATTTTTCTAAACCTTCTTTGTTTCTGGGTTCAGGGGGCCCCAAAATATATTTTTCCAGTGAAATTTCGGTATCGTATATTTGGGTGGAGTACAATACTTCCAGTGCTTATTGTAAGTACATAGTAAAGATGGTAATAATGTAGTATAATTTTAGGGTTACTTACTGAAAGTCATTGAATGAACACCTGCAAAATGGCAATAAATAATTAATGTAGATAATATAAATAAGACAAGGGATAGCGAGCATCCAAACTTTGTTTTATATGCATGTAAGGGTTAACAAAGTTTCATTGTAATACACGGTGAATCATTACAAATTTTGCAAAATGACCTTAAAGACACTTGGACTCTCAAAAAATACTAGATTTTCGGTTAACCGTTTACGATATGGAGGCTTTTGCATTTTTCAGGGACTGTCCATCATTCATTCATTCATGCTTTTTATTAGTAGCTATGCAATGTAGCCTCTTCTTGTGGAATAGGGGTGAGGATAAATGGGTATGGTGTTGTTTCTTCCTATGCACTCTCATCTACTTCCGTCCCCCCTGTATTTCTTGATAGGAAACTTGGTTACCTTCTAGTATATATTTTTTATAAACAGGTTGAATGTCTTTACTCAGTGAATTGTTTGACGAGTTAACTCATCAGGATAAATAGGGAATTTGGAACCTGAGTAATTTACATTTTTAAAACCTTTGTTAGGTTTTATTATTTCCATGATTTTTTTTAATTGAAAATTTTTCGTGTAAAATATAGGTGAAAGGTTTATTGGTGATTTATATAATATATTCTGAAGATACAACAGGGCATCTACAGTGCGGTCGTTTTAGGGTAAGGCCACAGACCAGCTATATGCATGGTGCGCTTTAGTGCAATGAGCTTTGCACTTTTCCGATGGGCAATTGGAGGCGCATGGCGCGTTCAGGTTATTTTTATCAGCCGTGCTTCAGTCGCTGCTTTGTGCTCGTGCTGTAAAAAGAATTGTGCATCTTGTATCTCAAAGGTGAAAGTTTATTCAAGACATATGTGTTGTGTGTGATTTGCTTAAGGGTGTTAATGTGTTGTTATTAGTTCACTGTAATGCTTGCAGACAAATTCACACTTGAACAGTAAATTTTTGTGCAAGATACGTACGTAAAAACCGAATCATGTAGGCAGGTAATGAAATGGCAACTCTAGGCCGAGCCCGAGAACTGTAATTATAGATAATTTGATTAATTAATTTTATTGATGCTAATTCATGCTATGTACATATTTTTTCTTTTTACTGCTTGTATAGTTTAAGAAGGGTGATTTAATGATATGTATGTATTTAGGTTACTAATATTAGAGGAGTTATGAATTGTTTAATGTAAATAATTTAAGCGCTATGTTAAAATACTGGCCATGACGAAATGTTTTAGCTACAGGAATAGTATCTTCGAAGGCAGAAAATCTAGTCTTACGATGTCTCTCTGGTCGCAGGGGCATTGTTCATACAGCGAGGGTGTAGAGTTTTTGTTCCTTTATACGATAATTCGCCGTGACCAAGAGAGAGAGACAACTAGCTTAACGGTAAATTTATGAAAAGCCGCGATGTATGTTAAACTTGGACCAATGAGATCCCTGTAAGTTTATATGAAATAGTGAGACGCGTCGAGTGACGCTAAAAATGGACCAATAGGAAAGGAAGCAGCCCTAGAAGCCTGCGACTATAAATGGATCTGCTAGGAACAAATTCGAGGCATTTTGTCATTTGTGGGTCATTTGTCATGTGGTCAGGGAACATTTTGCTAAACTACAGGCAGGGAGAGATGCTGCAGGATGTTTGAGAGATATCGCGCCAAAAGTGAATGAAGACGGTATTCGAAACACACATAAGAGTCGCTACGCGTAAAGAGATAATAAGCATACTTAAACTTCGCGTCATATCCGCGCCGTGTTTCAACAGCGGTGGACAGTATTTTAACGGCGGCAATATCAGTGTTGTGTACTACGTGGATTAGCTAAATAAAAAGAAACTGCAGTGGCATCTTTTCGTAACCAAAGCACGTCTATTTCTCCTTTTACCACCACCCGAGATCTACGCTTCCTTTACCAAGGATAAGTCCATGCTCCCACATAGTTTAAAGAAAATTACTGCAGCTAGCCGAGGATAAAAAAAATGCACAGAACCAGCACACTGCGAACATCTGGAGCCAACATGGAGGATGCAGCAAGGTAAGCCGCGAGCAACGGACAGGAGGAGGTGACTGCCGCAGTAAGTAGACAATTTCGGGAGAAATTTATTTAATACTCCAGTTCCGGGTAGAAAACCTGTTAAGACTCCTGGTTAATAAGTTTAAGATCACGGGATCGCAAAATACTAAACCTAAGAAGCGAAAACGCGATGTTCTAACGGAGGGAAAAACTTGACATTGGTGCATCTACTTATGGGGAGCTCTAAAAACTAAAGTTTATAGGAAGAATCCCTAGACTATAGACAACTTAAGGACAATATAAAAAACAGAAATTATGAACATTATGCAAGAAGAACTTATGTGTTATTATGTGAATGTAATAAGTAATTTAACAATGTAGGTGCTGTGAGAATAGAAGCCAAAAGTTGCTAACAATGAGGCAATAATGAGGAACCTTGTGACAATAAAGTTTAATAATGCTACTAGTAATTCTTGGAACATTAATGTAATTTTAAAAAAAATTTAACAAATAGCCAATCAGCAACTATAAAAAGCTTAAGTTAAATAAGAGTATTGTATTGGAGTAGGATTAGCCAATCAGAGACTTGAAATAGAGAAATTTACGAATTTAAACGTACCCAACCGGAGGCTAGAAGATCGTACCTGAGTAGTTTGTTCGCTTGGTACGTATTCGGTGTGAGGGACAAAAAAAATCATTACAGCGTGAATAATATAAAAATTACGTGTTAAAAAGTACAAGTATCAATAATCTCACTGCTCTACAGTAGGATACATCAGTGAAGTGTTATTTAATCGTGTGAAAGATTAGTAAAACGAAGTTAAATACCATTATAGTTTGTGTAAGCCTTCATTCTTTACCCACACCACCTCTGCTAAGAGATACAAAAATACTGACGCAGTCGAGCCAAACATACATATATAATATTTAAAGGAACATTAAAATACAAATTTGATTTTTAAACGTGGGGGCGAAGGCCACCGGAAAAGTGAACTTGGGGCGAAGGCCTCCGGAAACTTTGTACCATACGTTGGGCCTACAACCTTCTTCAGTGTGAATGGCAATTTCATCCGAAGTTACCAGGAATGCCTTCTCACATATGGATACCACTTCCAACACCATTTATAACAAGGTTAGTATAGTGCATGTGTGTGTGTAGCGCATTACTCGTGAGTAAGTAATAGGGAAGTTCCGGAACGAACCCCGCCCCCATGTAATAGAACAGTGTGCGGAGCAAGCACATGCACGATCCATGGCCTCACCATAAAACGACCGCACTGTATTTCCATAATACGATTGGGAACCATCAGCGTAGGTTTCTAGTCGGTTATTCTGAAGTGCGTCTATTTCTTTAATTAAGTTGAGGTGTATAGTTCTATAAAGTCGATCGTTAGTGAGTTGTTGGTGCGGTAAGTCACCTTGGAGGGATTATTAAATTACCGTTAATCAAGCTGAATATTTTAATGTCTACTTTTATCACGCGAAAATCAGTTTAATTCCTAATTTTGGAAGCATTTCATGATTAAATAAGGCAGACAGAGAGAGAGAGAGAGAGAGAGAGGTGGGGGATGAAGTGGTGTGATTTGGGAAAAATCACAAATACTCCTAATTTTACTTTAAAAGCCTTACCTAAATTTAATAAAAACCTGAGGCAGTATTTTTAACACTTAAATGATTTCAGTCAATTATGTAATATAAAATATAATAACAGCGCACCTTAAAGCAATATGTGTATGTAACAATATATAAAAAGTGTATATTACAGTCATTGTGTATGTTTATATTATTGTATACATGTGAAGTGGTGTGATTTGAGAAAAATCACAAATACTGCTAATTTTACTTTAAAAGCCTTACCTAAATTTAATAAAAATCTGAGGCAGTATTTTTAACACTTAAATGATTTCAGTCAATTATGTAATATAAAATATAATAACAGCGCACCTTAAAGCAATATGTGTATGTAACAATATATAAAAAGTGTATATTACAGTCATTGTGTATGTTTATATTATTGTATACATGTTCAATAAGCTTATGTAAATGTACTACGTAATTTAATAATGTAGGAGCTGTGAGAATAATAGGTTAAAAGTTGCTAACAATAGGTAAAAATGAGGTAACCTTGAGGCAATAATGAGTAAGAAATTTAATAATGCTACTAGTCATTATTGGAGCAACAATAATGTAAACTTTGTGACAGTTTATAAAATAGCCAATCAACATCCAGAAAAAGCTTAAGTTAAATAAAAGTATTCTATTGGATTAGGAATAGCCAATCAGAGACTTGAAATACAGAAATTTACAAATTTTAGGCGGTTGAAATCAAGTCAGTTGCTTGTAGACAGCGCTCATAACTGGACGCGTTGGTTGTAGACAGTGTTCCTAACCGGACGCGAGATGTGTCCTCGAGAAATTTAATACGTATTTTGTGTGAGAAAATAGTTTACGCGTTTAAAAAGTGCAAGTATTTAATAAAAGAATCTTACAGCTCTCTATATCAGTGAAGTGTTATTAAAATCGTGTCAAGAATTAATAAAAAGGAGTGAATTAAAAATTATAAATTGTGTAAGCCTACATACTTCAGCCGCACTACGCCCTGCTAAGACATCCATGTCTCTAACAAAAATACTCACGCAGCCGAGGCAAAGATAAATAAATAAATAAATAACATTTAAAGAAACAGTCAAATTACAAAGCTAGTAGTTTTTAAACATTTGGGGCAAAGGCCACCGGAAAGTACATTTGGGGTGAAGGCTACCGGAAACTTTTTACCATACGCGCGGTTGCAACTACTTCAAGTTCGGCTCCCCAACAGTTGAACTATAATACAACTCTTTCAATATATCTACTTCAAAATTGGCTCCCAAAACGTGGGGCAAATAACAATACAATAAAATACAACAAGTTCAAACCGTTTGTGTTATATAAATAAAAAACAACATTTTTATTTTTAACACTTACTGTAATAGAAATTTATTAATTCGGAAGTACAAAAAATACGGTAAAATAAATATAAAACAGAAATTCTGATGTGTCACATTCACATGATTTTATTAATTTTTCTAAAAGCTATTCGCATAAAAACTTCTGTTTCTATGTAATTTACATTATGTACTGCACCACTGGTCTGCTTCCTCAGAGGGGAAATGGTATTATTGCGTAGGAGCTAGGAAATTTGCAAACATTCACCAACACATAAATTAACAATTTATTTTAAAGTGAATATATCCGTTAACAATGCTTTAGTCAGCTTGTTTTACCATTTTTTTAAAAAAAAATAATATGCTCAAATACAATATGATATTTTCTTTCGCTTTTCTACATTTAAAGTTGCCATTTGAATTTAAAGATTTTCTCCAAGAGCAACGAATACAAGAAAGTTACATGAAATGTTCAAATATAAATGCTTCTGCTGTATAAGAATTTAAAAAAGCACCAAGAGTTAAAAGTTGAATTTCAAAGGCTTACCGAACAAAGTTTCAAGATAATTTAAAAAAAAAACCGAATAAATGACTCTTGGTGAATTATGCCGAAAAGCTCGCTGTCACGATGTCTAGTTGTTCCCGGCTCAGTCCCTGGCCAAAGGGTGACTACTGATGCCTGCCTACCCAGGAGTTGCTGAAAACGGCGACGAACATGATGGCGCTGGCATCAATGGCGTGTCGCAAACCAGACAATGATGACGTGTCCATGATGCTTTACATAGTGAGGTGATGTCTTACGGCACTCACGGCGATATGTTGTTCCAACTTTTCATGCTACATTCTCTGTCTATGAATGACGTTATCATCCCTGCAGCATTGTGACGTACTGGTTGCATGAGCCATGTCCATGGGGGAGACGAAAAAGGCACAGTACAGAAATAATTTTATTACACTATAATGCTTTTTCTAAATGTGTCAGACGTATTCGTTTTGCCACCTACGGTCGGGTGTAGTTGCTCTAATAGTTTGCTGGATGGCCACCCGGGGTCAGTCTTGCTATCCATTGCTCGCGGCTTTTCGCAATTTAGGGGTGTGCCACCGTCTCCAGCTGGGGCTTGTTCGTGCTTCTTCCAGAATAGGTAGCTGAATTCTGCTCTGAAATTCTCACGCGTGCAATGCGTTTTCTTGTGTAAGTCCGTCTACACCTTTGGTACTTGCGCGCTTTATGTAACTCCCTTAGCCTTATGACTGTATTCTTGTTTATTCCTGCTCGATCGTTTGTCAGCTCTCTTTTAGACTTTATAATTACCGAGCCAGAAGCTTAAATACCATCAATACTGGCCGTTTGAATTGTAAATGTGTAAGAATGGGTTCCTGATCTGAGTTGTATACCGTTGTAAATGTATTCTCTTAAAGGGTTTCTTAGTTGAGTAATACACTGTTTGAATTATGAATTCCTATTTATTTTTTTAAGTTGTTCTAAGTGGAAGCAAATTAATGCAGAATTGTAACCATACCTGCATCTTGACAAAGAACTAGAAACTGAAACTGTAGTATGCTGTAGAGCAAGAAACTTAAAGAAAGTCTTCTGCAAACTGGATTTATTGTCTGGATTAATTTATCATAACGGTTATCATATCGATTTATCATTATTGTTATAATATATCGATTTATCATAACTGTTATCATATATCCATTTATCATTATTGTTAACATATATAGATTTATCATAACTGTTATGCATTGAATATGATCCGAAATTGTAGTATAATAATATTATTTATCTATCATTTGCTGAATTATACTTTTTGTTTTGGTTTTGTGACAACCTATGGGTGTACATAATCCCCTCCTTAAATGTAAAGTGAAGGGGGAGGCGACGCTTTATGTAGGGAGGAGATGCAACATATTTCGTTGTAGGTATAGGAGGGCTACAGGAGGCTGAAGTTATACCCAAATCTTTAAACAGCAGGTCCTTATATACTGGCTTTGAAATTCCACTCTTTGTATCATAGAAGAAAACTGGTTCTATTTTATAAGGTCGTCAAATTTACGCATAAAAAGAACACTATGGGCTATGCCATAGTTCTACATGTTCCTTTCTCAGAATCATTAAGATATTTAGGGTTCATCTACAACATATTAACCTGAAAACATCACAAAAAGATCTGACAAAAGCCTCATAAATAAAATCAATGACCATAAGTAAAGTCCCTTTAAATGTAAGTTGAAGCTCGAGGAAAAGGGGTTTCAGCAGGTCATTGTTTTTAAGTATTTAGGAATTGAGATAATTAGTTGGGGATCACTACAAAATGAAGCCATATGCCAATCTAATAAAGCAGCCAAAACGACAGGTTGCACGAATAATATAATCTGGATCAATAAATAAGTTAAATAAGGAAATGAGAACTAGAGTTTACAAAATAGCAATTCGGCCAATACTCACTTATGTCTCAGAAACTAGAGTTGATACAACAAAAACCAAACATGAGCTGAGTAATCCAAGGAAAATCCTACATAAAACAAGGATAGATAAAATTATAAATGAAGAAATATGGACACATTTGCACATTCAAAGAATAAATAAATGGATGAAAAGGAGAAGATATGATTGAAACTTGCACATACACGTATCTCGAATGGCACCAAATAGGATTGTTTGCATATCATGAGATAGCTTACCAAGTGATGGATGGGGATTACCTGGAATACCAAAGAAACGGTGGAAATCTCTTGGTTTTTGGATTGAACAGGCTGTAAGCTTACAATACAACCACGTAGAGGAGAAGAAGAAGAAGAAATAATACCCACCTTGAAACATTTTCTGAAAGCCCATTGCCGTTATATATCAAGGGATTAATCTACTCCTCTATTATGAAATCTAGATGCTTTATTTGGGGTTCAGCTTCAGACTCCCAGATGAATAGAATACAAACTATCCGGAATCGGGATCTACGATTCATCGCGGACGAACCTTGATAAGTTCGCAATGACCCTACATCGGGTCCTGCAAGTGATGAAAGTAGATTCGATTCCACACGACACCTACAGAAAACTTCATGATTCCTTCCTAAAACATCGAAATGAGCTGTTCAGCCAGATTCCATACCAGATGCCACCACAACGCCGACATAGATGACTAAAACGTGAGTGACTCAATGGCTTACTTGACATTTAGACAATAATCTAGGTGTAGTGAAGACAATCTGAACCTTACAGCATGTTTCATATTTGCTTTGTATGTGCAATTATATTATGTTATGAGAACTGCAATATAACGGTCATATAATAGGGTTTAAATATAATAAAAACCACCATAAATAAATAAATGGTAGCTTAGCATGAGGTATTAATAGTAGATCCTCATGTTTTCTGTGCTGATAATGCCTGGTAGCGTCGGTTTTCTGCAGCCGTGAGTAGTAGAGATTTGTTCTTAACCTCGGGTGCGGTCTCGAGGAGGCGTATTGGGTTCAATATATAGGAACAATCCAGCTCAGATTAATATCTTTTACTGTTAGTTTTATTAACAAATTTAGAACATACATGTACTATATACCCCAATGAAATACAACACTAATCCTCCAGGACGAATCTTAACCTAAACATTTCGTCTTCCCAGCTATTTGTTTTGCATGGTAATGTATTTTGCTTTCAGCAATATTATACATAGAATTCAAACATTTTAGTATCGCTGTTATTCTTTTTAACAAATGTTGCATTTATATTATTCAATATGTGTAGCACAAAACATCAACTTCAACTCTATATTGTTATATACCGGGGTGAGGCCAAAAGGTTTTGCAGCTAGATATTAAATTTAGTTACCCTGGCATAAACATTGGGTAGCATAGCATCAGCGGCAACGAGAGGACCAGGAACATCAACTGTACTTTTTAAAGTAGGCGTGGGATATTCATAACAAAATACACATAATTTCACATTTACTTTGGTTTATTATATATTTGACATGGTGCCTCTACATCATTCACAAAAGATTATAGAACCGACATTGGAGGGAGATGTTTCACACTCACACGAAACACGCACGCTACATACACAACCACTCGCCCCGAAGAGACATACACGACTCACTCACGCTACTGACTGACGCTACCAGACAAAGAAGTCAGTAACGCTACTTGCCCTCACCCCCTTTCCTCTCTCCACCTCTGGCCTGGAGGTGGGGAGAGATGCCGCGTCGGACAAAATTCAAACCCCAATCGAAATAATTATACCCAACAATGTCATTGCTACAAAGCAATAATGTGTCCGACGTGACAATGCACACACATACACGCTACAATATTATGCAATAACAAATGTGTAGGCGCATTCACATATTTGCTATAGCGCTTTAAAAGAAAGGAATTAACATAGGACCATTCTACATTTTTACTTTGTATACTACGTACCTAATAGGCAGAGAAGGTATTACATTCCACCAAAAATTCGATATCGAGATTTCACCGGAAATACCTATTTGTTTTGAGGCCACCTAAGCCAAAGAAATCATGTTTAGAAGAGTCTCCATTTGTGTGTGGTGTGTGTGAACAGCAAAACGCAAAAACAAAAAGTCGGATAAATACTAAACTTGATATTTAGGTTCAGTATCTTTCAAAGATGCGACACGAAGATTTTCAAGAAAATCCCCCCCATTCCAGACCACACCTTATATGAAACATTTTTCAAAATTGTTGCTTTTCTAAAAATGGCTCTAACGATTTTGATTAAAATACCATATATAAAAGATATTTACATGACAAATAAAATATATATCTTGAATTTTCTGGGAATAACTTGTGAAGTCCTCTTCATTCGGAATGAGTTTTGTATAATCTTGTATAACTGGTAAACGTTAAGCGATACACAAAGGTGTACTACACAAAAATGTATCTAGATCTTTTTAAATCATACAATTTATTTCCAATAAGTTTTTGTGTGACGTAGCCATTTCTGAGATACCCATTATTAAAGGTTCGAATTGTTCATTTTGTAGTCATTATCTTAAAAGTCCTGTAAACATTCAGTTGTTTCTAGCGATTGCATAGAAACAGTATGGAATTTTAAGGCCAGCATATAATGTCCAATTCTTAAACATATGATTATCGCTGTTCGCTTTGTATCTATAACGAAATGTGTAATGTAGCTAATTCTGCAAACGTTTATTTGGATTAAAATGTAATAGATAGAAAAATAAGATTTATTAAGGATAGTTTGTATATTCACTAATAAACGATAGAGGATAGAGAAAGTCATGTGAATGTATGAAATCAGAATTTTAAAACTATTCCCTTTCAGTTAATTTCTTAAATCATTCGTCTCAAGCGCACCGAAAACGTATAAAGTATTTTAAAATAACGCAACCGCAATGAATACCTCTGAAGTGGTTAATGACAAAATTGTTTTTAATATAAATTGTGTGTTTTAACGAGATTCAATTTTTTTCTATTCTATGTTTTTTTAAACCATTTCTTATGTTTACCAGTTATATAAAATTAATTCTTAAAAACAGGCCTTGAAATTTTATTCGTAGAAAATTAAATACATTGTACATTTTATTAATCTTGAAACTACCTTAATTATATGGTATTTTAATCAGTTATTTTTATAAAATAAAAAATAAAACCAAGTAACGAAACATTTTTCAAATAAGGTCAGTTTGCGATAGGTGATTTTCTACAAAATCCTTGTGTCGCATCCTTGAAGGATGCTGAACTAAAATGCATAGTTTTATATTTATCTGACTTTTCGTTTCTACGTTATAACGTCACACACACACGCGCGCGTATAATGGAACTTTTTCTAAAAATGCTCTTTTGGGTTGGATTCAAGAGACCTCAAAATGTATATTTCCTGTGACATCTCGATAACATATTTTGAGTGGAGTACAATATTTCCACTACTTACTATTGGTAAATGGTGGAGAAGGTAAAAATAGCCAGTGACAAAGAATGTTAGAATTTTGGGCCAAATAAAAGCCTAGACCTGTGGCAAACGCTTCCCCTCCATCCTGAGCACAGAAAATGATGCTTCTCGGCAAGAAGCAACTGCTTTGGCTGCGTTGTGTGGTGGATGGCATTTCATCTAATCCCCTACCTACTAACTTGTTTGTTTATGCATTCACTTCTCTTGCATGTTACACTCCTGCAGTGGAGAGACTTCCCGCTATACAGAAGAGTAGAAATAGTTGCCGCTACACCAGCGCTGCTTCACTTGTTTAGTCAACGCAGTGGATAGCTGGAAACGTAAACAAACTGTAGCCATCCCATACAGGTTGCAGTACCTCCAAACTTTAGTAGAGTAAGCATCTGTTGAGGTTGCTGTGATTTTAACTTCTCCACAGCATAGGTTAAAAAATTGATATCGAGATTTCACCAAAAGTAAATGTGCCGATCCCATGAAACAAACAAAAACCACGTGTTTTTTTAGGAAAAAAGCTCTTTATTTGTGTGTGAACACCATAAATCAAAGCCGAAATGTGGATAAATACCAAACTTGGTATTTAACCTTATTATCTTCCAAAAGATATGGAAATTTTCAGAAATCTACCTACTTTCCAAATTACGATTTACATGGATCTTTTTCGTTATTTTTTATTTTCTGATAAATATATACGACCACTTTGATTAAAATAGATTTCAAAAATATATGTATGGGGTATAAAATGCATATATTTAACTTTTTGAAAACAGCCCGTGAAGTGAAATTATGTGAAATTTGTTTGTGATATTATTGTGATATTAAACATTTCTAAGATATTCATTGTTATTGGTTTGACTTAAACAACACTTTTACCATCCATTTTTATTTTCTCTACTACATATAGTAAGTAAGGCAATACTGTATTACACCCAAAAATTCGATACCGAAATTTCCCCAAATAAATGTTTTGAATCGCCTGAATAAGAAAAAAAACTTTTTTAGAAAAATGGCAGTGTGCGTCTGTGAACAACATAACTCAAAATGAAAAGTCGGATAAATACCAAACTTGGTATTTGAATTTTGTACCTTCCAAGGATGCCACACGAAGATTTTCAAGAAAACCTCCCATCCCAAACTACCGTTTACATGGAACGTTTTTGGAAATTTTTGATTTTTCAAAAAGATGGCTCTAGCAATTTTTACTTTCTCTACTACGTTTAGTAAGTAGGGGAAGTATTGCATTCCACCCAAAAATTCGATACCGAGATTTCACCGGAAATACATGTTTCGAGACCCCCTGAATCCAAAAAAAGCATTTTTGGAAACATGTCCATGTGTGTCTGTGTGTGTCAGTCTGTGAACAGCATAACTCAGAAACGAACAGTCGGATAAACACCAAACTTGATATTTAAGTTCATATCTTTCAGAGATGCAACACGAAGGTTTTCAAGAAAGTCCCCCCACCCCAGATTACCCTTTACATGGAACATTTTTCGAAAATTTTAATTTTCTCAAAAATGGCTCTAACGATTTTGATTAAAATATCATATGTTTAAGATATTTTCATGCCAAATAAAATGTATATCTCGAATTTTCTGGGAATGTCTCCAAAAGTATTCTTCATTGTGAACGACTTTTGCATAACTGGTAAACCATAAGAGATAGACAAAATTTGACTACACAAAAAATGTAGATCGCGTTAAAATGCACAATTTATGTCATGTACATTTTTGTGTTGAGTGAACCATTTTCGAGATATTGCTTGTTATTCCCTTGAATTTTCCAATACTTTTTCTCAAATGGGAATTCATTATTCATTTTTTATGTCTAAAAAGAGAATGGTATGCGCCACATAGCACCCAGCTCTTAAAAGATTTGACTTTCGCTTAAATACTACCATATTCCCCTTGCAGCTGCAAGAAAATTAGCAATAAGATTAACATCTCGATTAACATAAAGCATATGGAGAATAAGCTTTTGTAAAAATAGTTTGTACAAGAGTAGAGAAAGTCATGTGAGTGTAACACATCAGATTTTTTCAGTGTTAGTTTTATCGCTGTACTGTGTCTGTGTTATTATTCACTAAGCTTCATTTTCGAGGAAGTACAACCCGAAGAAAATCTTTATTCCAAGTTGACATGAAAAGTAATCATAAAGGGCAGGTACTTAAACACCTGATAACCTGTTGAGTTACTGCTTGCTTGGCAGCTAAGCACTCTTATCTAATGGCGAAGAAAATGAGAATTTAATTGGGTAATTATATTAAACGACCCCGAGCAAGGAATAAGCAATAATGAATGGAGATGCCTAGTGAACTCCACTCTGGTAATATTCAGATTACCATCAAGTCGTAAAGAGCCTTTGTTTAAACTCGGAAATTAACGTCAATAATAATAACAACGTCGGAAAATAGGTCAAAGTTCACCGAGATAAAATTATAAGAAAATATAGATCGTATTTATTAAAGACCATGCCTTAGGTTTGTTCTATAAGCTCATTTAAACTTAATACGAGGTTTATGTTAGTAATTCACTCTATTTAAGGGACTTAAGATAGGAAGAAAACCCTGATGCTTGTGAAGTTACTTTTTGTGTTGTCAGGTACTATGAGCTTAGCAATGTTGGATATTTTGTTGTAGGATACAGTTGGTAAACGGATGGTCAAGGATATTGAGGTAGTATTTTTAACACTTAAATGGTTTCAATCAAATTATATAATAACATATATAACAACAGCCCGCCTTAAAGCAATATGTGTATAATATAATATATAGAATGCATGTAACAGTCATTGTATTTATGTTTATATTATTATGTACATGTTCAATAATGTTATGTTAATGTATTGCGTAATTTAATAATGTAGAAGCTGTGAGAATAATAGGTTAAAAGTTGCTAACAATGAGGTAACAATGAGGTAACCTTGAGGCAATAATAAGTAAGAAAGTTTAATAATTATACTCGTCATTATTGGAGCAACAATAATGTAACTTTTGAGTCAGTTTATAAATAACCAATCAACAACCAGAAAAAAGTTTAAGTTAAATGAAAGTATTCTATTGGAGTAGGATTAGCCAATCAGAAACTAAAATAGTGTCAGTTGCTAGTAGACAGGGTTCCTAACCGGACGCGAGACGTTGAGAAAAACAATAGTTTACGTGTTAAATAAAATGCTAGTAATTAATAAATAATCTCACAACTCTCTCTATATCAGTGAAGTGTTATTTTAACCGTTTAAAGAACTAATAAATGGAGTGAAGTACAAATTATAATCTGTGTAAGCCTACATTCTTTGCTGCACTATTCCCTGCAAAGGAAATCCATGTCTCTAACAATAATACTGACGCAACCGAGGCAAACCTAAGTATATAATATTTAAAGAAACAGTCTAATTACGAAGTTAATATTTTTAAACTTGGGGCGAAGGCTACCGAAAACTTTTTACCATACGTGCTGTTGCAACAACTTCAAATTCGGCTCCCCAACAGTCGAAATACAACTCCTCCTAAAAATTAACCTTCTGCAATATTCAAGCGCGTTTTGCTTTTGAATTATGCTCTTCCCAGACAGACGAACATACACATACAGACATTTTTCTAAAAATGCTTGGTTTTCTATTGAGGCAGTCTCAAAGCGCGTGTTTTCGATGAAATCTCAGTATCGAGTTTTTGGATGGAACGCAATACTTCCTCTGCTTACTATAGATAAGTAATAGAGAAAGTTAAAACAGATGATTAAGTGCATATGATTGGTAGGTAAAATAGGTTAGAGGATGTTTATAGTACTATTCTAAGCACTGCCATATTGTTCTTGTAACATCATTTTAGAAGGGGAGCTATACATTACTAAAGTTGTGTAGAAAACATCATTAATATGTTAAAATAAGAATATTTAATTTTGCACATTATTACCAAATTAACATATTTCGTTTGTTAGACATGTGCATAATTATCTGAGCTAATTAAATTACTGTCGCTCTTTTCCTAATGAAAGCGTGAGATTTAACAGCTATATGCAGTACAGTGACTTTGAACATGAGAATGGTACGTTTACGGATGATTATTCTATTTAAAACATTACATATTCTACAAGCCCTAAAAGATTGCTACAGGGATTTTCATACATTCTATGTATTTAATTAACACACAAGGATGAAATCAAATCCATGTTTATACTCCATCTAAGTGCTACTTTTGTTTCCATTTACAATGATGAAGGTGTTCATGAAAGAGTAAATATAATTAAATACGCACATGCTTGACCGCAATATTATTAACTTAACTTTCCGGAAACTTACATTTAAATACACGTGGAAGCCAGCTCGGGGAAGTGCAATAATATTGTTATTATTCAGTTATACAAGAGTCACTTTGTGTGTGATATACAGTCATACTGTCTCACTCTCTAGCCGTGTACAACTAGTTGACCAACTGGTTTGACGACGGTGTATTGGGGCATTAAATTAAACGGTGACCGACGATTGCGTCCCGCGGTCAGTATTATGCCTCAGTTGCGTCTCTGGATTTTCCGGACCAGACGTCAATTGCGTCCATGGATATTTTGCCACATGCATCAATTGCGTCCCTAAATTTCTTAATACGTAGTTGCGTTTCTGAAAGATTTATGTTGTTAGTTCCAGTATTTTCAATCCCTGGCACAAACAACTTTTCCCTTTCCATTTTGCAGACTTAGGATTGTGTGTAACATTTTAAATTTAAACCCCACAAATGCATGAAATTTTGTTAGATTACATTATGTTGTTTATAAAAATCTAAGAACTGAACACGAGTTAACAAACAAAAGAAAAAAGGGGAAAAACCAACAACAAAGAATTCGTATGGCTGAAACAGTAATTAGGTTACAAATAAAGGCTTTCGCTTCTCACTTGTCATCGACTCCATGGCTCGTACACAAATGAGAAGTATCACGTATGTCCTGTTTGGCCTTTATGCTGTATATGACGTAGCAGAAAGTGTTCTAAACAGTGCGTTGTTGTGTCTCGTCGTAGAACGCGTTCTATAGTGTTTGGCTGTGTCTTATCGAAGAACCTAAACCTACCCAAGCTACCTAAGCAGATAGCTGTGGACGCAACTGACGTATATATATTTAAAAAAAACCGGATGCAACTGGCATACTGATTTTTCGTACACATGTTTACGTGGACGCAACTGACATAGTCCCGAATTAAATTGGGGCCATTAGCCTTGAGTGATCGGTTGTACAACTGGTAAAGGTTGTACAACTAGTTGCGAACTGTGTCAGAGCCTCGCTTCTGCCCCTGTAACTATATAGTTGAGCGGGGGCATTGTGGTATATACAGCGCGATTAGTGGTGCGATTAGTTGTACATCTGACTGCGACGCAGCGTCTCCGAGATTCTGTAATACAAACCAAACAAAATCAGTCTAAATTCTTTATGTGAGTCGTGACGCAGTGACGAGTAATTTTGTTGTTATAATTCTGTAGTGTTTTATCATGGCTAGATAGACGATATTGAATGACTACAAATAATGAGGACCATTTTAACCTGAAATGTGATGTTTAGGTTAAATTCAACAACCTGCGTTGAATGAAATTATGTAAGGAATAATGTGGACATTATTGAAATCGTATTTATTTATTGCAGAGAGTGGGAAAGCTCTTGCAAATAACATAAAGAGCAGTTGAAGAATTTGACACAATTGGTTAAAAAGAAGATAAATACTGAGGACTTAATGTATTAAGTTGAGAAAAATCAAAATCTTCTATCTTGTTAGAATAAATTTTAAGTCCCAAAGCGTGTAGTATGGTCCTTTACATAGTCTAGGCAGTAATAATGGGTATTTTTGAAGCCTTCTTATTCTACAACTTCTATTTTTAATTAGAAGGACAAGAACAAGGGGCTCCACACTACTCTATGCCATATTTGACTCTGACACAGCGTACAAACGATTCAGAAATATGCAGTTGATGAAATATGCGTACACGGCTGATAGCAGTCTTACAGGCATGGGCGATCGGATCGGTTGGGATTAGCCTATAGCCAGGAAAGCCTTTTTACTTGATATTCGAATTTATATAGACCGAGTACATTGGCGAGTATAGGAAGCAAACAGATCACTCGGTTCTTTGCCTCAGCAGGAGAGCCATGACAGGAGATAGCAAGGTTTTTTCTGTACTATGACGCAGGTATTTCTTTTTGCCCCAAGTTTAGGCGCAATATGACGCAGCCACGCTCCGTCCTCCAACAATGAAGCAATACCTTTGCTTGTCTCCTCCCAGATTGTTCTTCTTTTGCCACGGCTGCTCCAGCATGAAACCTTAACCTCAGGGTATGCGTGGGTGTGTACAGAGAAACACACAAACGCTGTCTTGGGACACTTTTATTCAATATTTAAAATAATACTGCGGTTTGCCGATCACTATTAAATGCATACGAAGTTACTGTGTCTTTACCAAGAACAAAGAATATTAATTACGGCTAAGCGTTCTACCCTCTAGCATGTTCGTCGCCAATCTTCTCCACACGACGAGAATGTCGTCCTACACTCCCCAGGCACTCAGGCAGACTGATCTATCCACGCTAATACAAGGAAAACCAACGCCTCAACTTCCCCTTTCTCCCCTCAAACTTAACGTCATGATACTTAGAGAGTGGCCTTCACCAGGCTAAGTGCAGCTGTACTCGGCTAGTTACCAGGAAAAACTTGCTTCAATGGCATTTACCCTTTCAACCTGGGGCTGGTCCCTAATTAACAAAACTGTGCCTGTCTTGTCTTTCTGTCGCTTTTACAGTCAACAATTCTCACAATGCTTCTCCTTTTTATATTACACTGATTTTAAATATTTTATTACTTATTTTATATCACTATCCTTCTCAGGTTATTATGATAATTATTGCCTTTATAATTCCGGCTTCAACTATAATGCAAATTTTGAATTATTTGTTTTAATTATTATATATACATAATTGATTTAAATTAATTATACGTTTTAGAGTTCTTAGCCTGGTCTTGGCATGTTTTAATATAGAGTCAACTGAAAAATTCAATGCCACAGCCGGATTTGCATACGGTGCTCCCGTTCTCCGTGCGAGTGCTCTAACTATTCAGCAACTGTGACAACATGCCAGTTGGACATTGAATTCCCCAATTGACTCAATTTGTTTCCCAGATAGACCACCAAGACATCGCATAGAGAAGACAATCTCAACGGCCATCGCAAGTACTTTATTACTGATGCTTATGGGTTTCTGATGGTTTTCTGTTTTTATTATTATATATAATTAATTGAAATTATACTTTCTAGAGACCTTAGCCTGGTCTTGGCATGCTTTTAATACGGTCAACTGAATATTTAATTCCACAGCCGGGATCTCTTTCTGCCTTCAGAACGTCTGAAGGAAACACAAAGCTTTTCTAGCAACACATCCAACCGTTGAAGAACACGCTACCGAGCCTTAAAGCTGGGCCTGATTTTCTCACATGAAGCATCCATGAAAAGTTAAAAAGCGAAGACAATTTTTATCATCATCATATTATTATTATTTTAAAATTTTGTGTTTTATTTCATAGCTCTTAGGCTTGTACCATGCTTCTAATAAAGCAAAACAATGAAAGCTCTGTTGAGTCGCCGAATACAAAAAAGCAAATAATTCCTACATTCATATTGCGTCATTCTATGACAAGATTAATGTAGTAATAGTATGCCAAGTTACACTACCTATATTGTTATCTTTAGAATATAACATTTCTGTGTATATAAAATATTAATTAGAGGTGTATAAGCATTATATATAAACATATTTGTATCTGAGGTTGAAAATGAAACTACCATACTACAACGGAAAAATTAGAAAAAAACTAAAAACAAGAGAATAAGTAATGGAAGAGTAAGACTGAATGCAGTTCAGAAGGAAATAAGATTGCAAAACAATAGACAGGAAATGACTGTATGTGCAGAAAGTATGTTTTGAGATAGTGGTCTAAATTCAAATAAAACGATAACTAAGAGTGTTATGATGAAAATGTTTGTGCTGTAATCACAGGCAGAATTTAAAACTCATTATTCTGTTAGTTACAGTTAAAATTACTGATAAATAAATTAATGAAGGTTTAGTACTCTATTAAAGCTAACATCATTTCCCCCCTTTAACTGCTATGCTGCCTTTAAAATTCTTATTCTGAAATAAAGTAACAAAAAATTTCTGATTATAAATTAATAAATATTCCGTGCTCTGTAAGAGTTAAAATCTGCTTTGCTGAAACATTTAATTCAAGTAACTTAGAATCTTCCTTCCTTTGGATCTTCTTATTATTATACTTAAACCAAGCCATTCCTTCTTATACTCACTATATTTGTTCATTGTTTAAGCATGATTTTCCGAGTCTATATTCATCAGATAAAGATAACGTATAGGGAGACAGGCAACCGATTTTCCTTGTAACTGTACCCTAAGGAAAATCGTCATCATTAAAAATGTCGTCGTCGCCATCATCGTCATCATCATCATCATCATCATCATCATCAAAAGCACGGTACATCTGTCCCCATTAAAATTGTTGCCTCGGTCGGAATTTCAAACGATCAAAATCTCTTCTTCTTTTGAGCAATATTGGAAAGCTATCTGGAAACGATTCTCTTCCATTCTCTAAAGGTTTTCATTCCACTTGTTTTGATAGTTTATCACAGTTGATTTCTTCTCAACGACAAAGGTTTCGAATTTTAGTAAGTGTGAGCAACTACAGAATGGATAATACGTCACAAAAGCACATAAGTAAGTGAGAATGGGACGTAGTTTAGAGTTTAAAATCCATGGGGTATATAGTTTCACTGGTTCTTCTGTATCACAGATAACGTGCATCATGTAGATATCCGATGAAGGATTCCAGATCCGAAGCAGTGAAGCCTTCCGCTCGCTACAACCGGGTGAAACTGCCAAGTACTATAAAATCGTATGTCGGAGCGCTTTGTTGCTTGACGAAAGATTTAGCTGTAACAAATCTACTGTTATTGGCTTCATAGTACCGCCATCCAGCTAAATTTGTATTGCGGTTTTCCCAGAACACTCCATTATGCGGTGTAGGATGGAATCCGGTTGATTAAAAGTTGGACAGAGTGGGGCATGGAATCGTTAGAAACATGCCTGTTGTAGGAACCATTGCGTTGACTATTTCATATTCTTTTGCTGTCCCTTCTGCTTGAGGTACGAATATGTGTACTTAGTTTGGATGTGTGACCCACCCGCATCATATTGTTGTAGAAACATCAGTATATTTTCTTTACCAGGGCATAGGGACCCATATGTAGTTCTTGTTGTGGTAGTTTTTTAAGTTCTCTCTAATTAGCGTGTAGCATATTTGGGCATGCACTTGATCCTTCCTGTCTGCGCAGAAAATAGGGTTGATTTCAAATAAGACGTACTTGACTAGATAGACTAGCCCTAAGGGATTCAGATGACGTTGTTTATATTTTCCCTATATGCATGCGCAGATATGCCAAGGTTGCGTACTGGTGACAGTAGCACGGTTTCGTATTACAAGCTACACTGTATCTATAAGGCAGAGTGGTAATCCTACATACTGTTTAGTTAAAAAAAAGTAGAACTCATTCATCTCCACTAGCTACCTGTTACGTTTCTCCTGTGTTACAAAAGCCCGACATGGATTATTCGTGGCATGGAGTTGACACCCAATCTTTATTGTATTTTATTTTACCTGTCAAAAACATAACGTAAGAAGCCCTGCTGTAAATTTCTTGATAAGATGTCCTTGTTGCAAGAATGACAAAGAGCAGCTTACATCTAATGTTACATTCCCCGCTCATGCAAGACTGCACATGGCAATGAGAAAGAAGAAAGGTCCATGTCACACGACCAGAAATCATACTCAACAGAGGGTTGAATTATACCGCTTCTATTCTCAACCTCAGAAATATTTCACGTTAAGTGATATACTGTTTTTAACTTTTACCTATGTCTTTTCATAAACGCACTAAAACATTTTCGGCGCCTGGTGAATTGCTGCTTCATTAATAATAATAATCACAGATTATTTAATGTCCAGAGAACACATATGTAGTTCTTGTTGTGGTAGTTTTTTAAGTTCTCTCTAATTGGGGTGTAGCATATTTGGGCATGCACTTGAACCTGTCGTGCAGTGAACCTTTTGACATCTTAACTCAAATGAAACACCATTTTGGACGTTTAAAACATTATTTTGGTGCCTATGAATATTTATTGCTTGAATAATATCTGTTATAGAAGTGCTAGTACACTCTTGAGCCTTAAATGTTTTACGTCCGCGCGAGCGTAAAGACATTACCATGGTAACACATCGAGAGCAAACTATTATTCAATTCATGACATTTTATAACAACACTAGGATATAAAATAAGCATCTAATTGTTTCCAAAACTAGTACAACTTACTCTAGTTTGCAATGTACACATTTCTGTTAAGCACCAGCAACTTATTTAGCATCAAAAACTTGGCCAACATTGAGTTAGGAGACAAGATTTTAGTGAGATTCCTGAAGTAACCTAGAAGCGCTACTTTATTAATACCATTCACCATCTTTAAAATGTAGTATATTTCTTGTTACAAAATTGCATATATTTAATTGGGTGTCCTCATCTGCAGTTTCTTTAACCTTAATTATAATTTCACCGAATTCTTCCACTACGTTCGAAACGAATTCGATTTATTTATGAAATACAAACTCTCAAGATGTAATTTCCTAGGAAAGATGAAACTTATGAATCGAATTTTTTATTTATAGATGTTCTCTAAATTACTTATTTATTCAGTAAAAACGATAGGTTATAGTATGCACCACGTGAATTATTAATGACTATGCCCTTGGACAATCCACATTTTATGGACTAGAGATCCTCATGTTTATAAAATCCTCCCGGCATAATCCTTAATTTAACACCGTTGTTATTCATATAACTATTACAGCAAACTTCTTGTTAAATAATTACGGCTAATCTAATAATGCTGTTGTCCTTTAAATAGATCAATAGCGATTAATGATTAACCTGTTAAGAGCTTTATACAGTCATCACCAGGTCAATATAACGTGCTATCAAAGTGCGCTTCAATGTGAATAAATATTTGATTGCTAAATTTTTCTAATGGAATTTATCTCATGTATTAAACATGTACTTCATCAGTGTATCACTCTCAATTTTTAATTTATTTTAGGAGTACTTGCTTTGCTTTCATTGTCTGGATTAGCCTGTTCCAATATCAACATCACTTTCTCTACATACGTATTCTATGAACTGTCATCCTTTCAATACCGAGCTGAAATAAATATCTTATAATGCTTCCAACACATTGGGTAATTATGGAAGAGGTTAAACGGATGTATTTACCATGTTATTTCCAGTTTTAATTTCACAAAAGCTGTTGCATTCTAACTGGCATTATGCTGAAATATGAAAGCAATGGGGAAAGGAAGAGATGGTATAAACAATCTCCTCTGAGTTCTTTATTTGTGCATATTAAGGCAAAAATCTGATATAGTACATTCACATAACCTTCTCTACCCATTATAATTTTCAGTCATACCTTATATTTTAAATAATTTATTGGAGAGTTATTCTATCCAAGTTACGTTATTCAAATTACGTTTTTGTCTAAAATGGCTAAAAATAAAGTAATAACTCTTAGTTATGTATAACACGTGGAGATAACGTTCAAGTTTATTGGAAGCACGGAGTAATAAATTCAATAGTAAAAAATCTGATGTGTTACACTCACATGACTTACTCTACTCTTGTACAAACTATTTTTACAAACTCTTATTCTCCATCTATTTCATATTAATCGAGATAAACATTTGCAGAAACGATCTTTTGACTTGCAAAGAGAATTACAGTTTACACATAGCGACCAGTTCTAAAAATATTTGACTATCGCTTAAGGCGTACTATGTTCCCCTTGTTTTGTATTTGCAAGGGCAATATAGAAATACAGTAGCCTTTAAGCATAGACATATCTCTTAATAGCTGGTTGCTAGGGGCAGCACCATTCTCTTTGCCACAGATTAATACTCTTTGCATATCCAAGACAAAAAAAAATGAATAACGAATTCCCATTTGAGAAAATAATTGAAAAATTTAAGGGAATAACAAGCAATATCTCCAAAATGGTTCACTCAACAAAAAATATATATTGCACAAATAGTGTATTTTAAGGCAATCTACACTTTTTGTCTAGTAAAGTTTTGTCTATGTCTTATGGTTTACCATTTATGCAAAAGTCGTTCACAATGAAGAATACTTTTGGAGACATTCCCAGGAAATTCAAGATATATATTTTATTTGTCATGAAAATACCTTAAACATAAGATATTTTAATCAAAATCGTCAGAGCCATTTTGAGAAAATTAAAATTTTCGAAAAATGTTTTATGTAAAGGGTAATCTGGGGTGGAGGGATTTTCTTGAAAACCTTCGTGTCACATCTCTGGAAGATATTGAAACTAAATACTAAATTTGGTGTTCATCCGACTGTTCGTTTCTGAGTTATGCTGTTCACAGGCACACACACAGACACACACACGGACATGTTTCCAAAAATGCTTTTTGTGGATTCAGGGGTCTCAAAACATATATTTCCGGTAAAATCTCGGTATCGAATTTTTGGATGGAATACAATACTTTCCCTGCTTACTATACGTAGTAGAGAAAGTAAAAATCGGAAACTTTCAAGCATCTTCCGTCAGATGGCGTACTTACATTTGAGAGATGCAGCATGAAACGTTTCGAAAACGGCTAACACTGTGAAAGAATTGTTTGATGTAAATTGTGAATTTTAATTAAGTTTACACTTTTCCTAAGTTAAATTTTTGTCTATCCTTAAGGTTTTATATTTATACCAAAATTGAAACGGAATGACTTACAGACGGTTCACAGAAAATTCAAGATGTACGTTTTAATGATCATCGTCATCAACGCCACGTTTCGTTCATCACTGAACTGTTCCGTCCTCTTGGAGAAAGCCTGGTCTCTCTATCTCTAACATGGATGTCAACTCTTCTTTTCTGTCTTGGATTATAATCTAACATCTTTCTTGGTATTAGCGAGTTCTGCATTCTCAGTAAATGTTCTTTCGAATTATTTTTATTTTCTACAATTTTGTCTTTTTAGCTATAAATGGTTATTCTATAATTTTTGTGTATATATTTTTTATCAATTCTATTATATCCTCCAGCTGGTCTTACGAATCTCACTTTTTCCTTTTTGGGGGGGAATCAATGTCCATATCTCAGCACCATTGATACCGCCATCATTTCGTGGAACTTCATCTGTATCAGTTTCCTTTCCTTTATATTCAGGGTTCTTCTTATTGTGAAGTATATTTAAGTCGATTTAATTTTATCTCCAAATCCTTATTTTCTCCGAAATCTTCTTTTAAGGACGAGCAATTAGTTTTGAGAGATTGGGTTACCAGCCTATACTCAACCAAGTCCTATGCTCAACCACATTTTATTATTAATAGAAGTATTTTAAACATACGGGTATACTAATCAAATCATTAACCATTCTGTGAAAACAAAACATTACAAAAATGTTTCATGTAAAGGTAGTTCGAGTTGGGAAATTTTATGAAAATCTTCATGTCACATTCTTACAAGGTGCTGTTATATTTTTGTATTTATCTGGCTTTTAGTGTTTGAGTTATACTGCGCGTGCATCAGTATACACATATTTTTATAAAAATGTTTTTCTGAGTTCAGGGGATCTCAAAACATGTACTTTCGGTGAAAAAATCTTTTTTGAATTTTTAGTTGGAATGCATTATTTTCTCTGCATGCCATAGGTAAGTGTTATAAGGGTAAAAAGATATTTGAGCTGACTGCAAACTCCTATAGTACGGTTCCTACATTAAATATAATTTTACATTGTACTTTTCAAATGCATCTAGTTTAACGTTATTTAAAACTAAAGACACACTTAGTTTAAAGTTATTGAAAATAAAAAAGAAGAGAATTTTTGAATGTGTCAAACAATTTAAAGCTCTAAGGTTTTAAAAGGGTGCATTAGTATAATTTGAAAACCTCAGCCTTTCAAAACAACTGGCGATCATATCGTCAGCAGGTGTTTTGCATGTAAGTAATATTTACATTTTATACATCTCAGTGCATCCTGCTTTAGGTTCCTGGGTTACATGAATGCATAAGTTTTGATGACCTATACTAGAACACTAAAATGATCGAATATTTCTCCCACCAAGATCCTGAGTTTTCATTTCCAACATATTTTAAAACTTTTTGAAACTTAAGTTTGATTGTCAACAAAGTAACAGTTTTTTCTACCCCAAAATTTATAAGCGCTTTAAAATCTAAAGCAAGTAAATTTTGAAAGAATCTGTAGACTTCAAATACGCTAAATAGTGTGTTTTGGAATTAATTCTTCTTCCACACAAGCCATGTGTTGGACAAGGTTGGAAAGGTAGAATCGTACAATTTAAAAGTTCAATGATGTCGTCGGGATTTGAACCACGGACGCTTGTGTTTTATTTATAAAATAAGTTATAATTATTGACTGGAATTGTTTGAGGTTATCTGCATGCGTTTTAAGATCTATACTAGTGAGGAAATTAATGGCAGTTTTGTTTTTGTTCGAAGGTATTCTGCAAGAAAGCAAGTTCAATGCTAAATTTTCAGTTCACGGGAAAGATCATCTGTATCTCAATTATGAACGATGATTTTCCACGGCGTCTTGGTCTTCCTGAATTTTATTTCTTTGTATTTATTTTACGTCGCTTCAACTATGTGGTCATATCGCGAGGATTTATTAGCGATCTACCAATTGAAACCAATAATAAAAATTATCTCGGAAATAGTTAATGATGCAAAGTATTTATTTGACATAAACTCTGTGTTTTAATGAGATCTGCATTTGTGTAGCAAGTTTTTTTCTGCCGCTTTCAGTTTACAAGTTATACAACATTCATTCCCAAAAAAGAGGATTTCTCCAGCTATTCGCAGAAAATTTGATATATTTATATATTTTATTTGTGATGAAGATATAACCAGTGGTATTTTAATCAAAACCTTCGCAGCAATTTTGAGGAAGTAAAAATTAACGAAAATGTTTTCATGACTGTAAGGATATTTTGGGAGGGATTTTCTTGAAAATCCTCATACCACATCCTTGGAAGATAGTGAACCTAAATAACAAGTTTGGTATTTATCGGAGATTTTGTTTTAGAGTTATGTTGTTCACACACACATATACAGACACAGACGTTTTTCTAAAAATGCTCTTTTGTATGCAGGAGACTTCAGAGTATGTATTTCCCGTGAAAACCCGATTTCAAATTTTTTGACGGAATACGATACTTCCTCTACTTATTATAGGTAAACAGTAGATGTTCTTCAGGCATTAGACCTCACGATCTGTTGCGTCCGACCATCTTTTCTTGGGTCTTCCAACTCCTCTTTCCCCTCTCGGCATATACTTTAGAATCTTCCTTAGCATTCTTTCAATTGCCCATTCTATTAACGTGGTCTTCCCATATCTGTCTATAATCAACTACTTTATCATTTAATTCATACATTTCCAGACGATTACGAATGTCTTCATTGTATAATCTCTCTCCTTTTGTGGCTCCCAGACATCCTCTCAAAAATTTCATTTCTACTATTTGATTCCTACTACGTGTTTTTATATCAAAGGTCCAAGTCTCACTGCCATATAATCCACATGGTACTGCCATTGTTTTATAAAATTTCATATATCTGTCCGTCCTGACCTTATCTTTTAATGTTCTTCTTATTCCCACACATGCGATTAAATTTTTCAATCTTCGTTCTGCATCTATCTCTCCTATATATGACAGGTCACGCCCTAAGAACAACAACCCACAAGTAAGCAGTATATAAAGTAAAAATATGATGTGATACGTTCACATGACTTTTTCTACACTATATCTTTATTACTGGTTGTACAAAACCTTCCTACCAAAGCTTACTTTTACTTCACTATATTTTGATCCAAATAAACCCTTGCAGAAATAGCTGCATTACACATTTCATTAAGGATACAAAGGGAGTAGCGATAGTCAAATGTTTAAGAACTGGACGCTATACGTTGGTAGTTGGGGTGGGTATTTACTTGAAAATCTTCATGTTGCATCTTTGGAAGATACTGAACCTAAATACCAAGTTTGGTATTTATCCGACTTTCCATTTTTACTTTCTCTACTACGTATAGTTAGTAGGGGAAGTATTGTACTCCACCCAAAAATTCGATACCGAGGTTTCACCGGAAATATACGTTTTGAGGCCTCCTGAATCCAAAGGCGCATTCTTGGAAACATTTTCGTGTGTGTGTCTGTGTGTCTGCGAACAGCATAACTCAGGAAAGAACGGTC
The DNA here is from genome assembly GCA_030765065.1 of Deroplatys truncata. Taxonomy (NCBI): domain Eukaryota; kingdom Metazoa; phylum Arthropoda; class Insecta; order Mantodea; family Mantidae; genus Deroplatys; species Deroplatys truncata. The sequence goes on from CM060982.1 coordinate 53,236,957, forward strand.
AGATAAACACCAAACATGGTATTTAGGTTCATTATCTTCCAGAGATACAACACGAAGGTTTTCAAGAAAATCCCACCACCCAGATTACACTTTACATGGAACGTTTTTCGAAACTTTTTATTTTCTATAAAATAGCTCTAACGATTTTGATTAAAGTATCATATGTTTAAGATACTTTCATGACAAATAAAATGTACATTTTGAATTTTCTGGGAATCTTTTCAAAGGTATTCTTAATTGTGAACTACTTTTGCATAACTGGTAAACAAAACATGTAGATCGCGTTAAAATGCACAATTTATGTCATATACATTTTTTTGTTGAGTGAACCATTTTCGAGATATTGCTTGATATTCCCTTAAATTTTCCAATACTTATACTTTTTCTCAAATAGGAATTCGTTATTCATGTTTTTTTGTCCTGGCAATACAAAGAGAATGGAATACTTCACATAGCATCCAGCTCTTAAAATATTTGACTATCGCTAAAAGCCTATCAATTCCCCCTACAAGAGAATTAGCAGTAAGATTGATATCTCGATTAACATGAAGCATATGGAGAATAAGCGTTTGTAAAAATATTTTGTATACAAGAGTAAAGAATGTCATGTGAGTGTAACACATCCGATTTTTTTTTGGGTTATGTTGTTCTCAGACACACAGACACACGAACATTTTTCTAAAAATGCCTTTTTTATTCAGGGGACCTCACAACATGTATTTCGGGTGAAATCTCTATATGAATTTTGGGGTGGAATGCAATACTAGATACTCGTATCCGGTAAAGAAAGGGAAAAGAGTATTCTAAATTAAGGTGTTTTACGGTTGCAGCTATTATTCTTAATGAGCGTATGGAGGTTATCGCTTGTGATGCGTTTAGTGTTATAGCGCGGGCAACGGTTGAACATGAAGTGGCTAATTGTTCTTTAGCTGCTGTAAAATCTTGAAGGTGCCACTTACTCGACGCACTTCGATGTAACGACAATTAAACTTCATCGATTTAGAGGACTTAGATCCAGAAATGGTTCAGTTCCGTATTTGTGTAGGGAACATGGAAGAGGGACTTACAAAACTGATTCCATCTAGTACTAGAAAGGCAGACTCAGACTAAAAAATTCAATAACAGGGCGGATTTGAACCGCAGATCCTCGGTTTACCCTGCCAATGCTCTAATCAACTGAGCTACCACGGCAAATTAAATTCTCCAAATGACTAACATTATCCACGCTAAACCACAAGGTGTTCTCAAACAATTTGTAAACATAAATAACACTTCAGTTCCTATCAACAATTCAGTATGATGACCCTCGAGGTTCAATTAGGCTCTATATTATTTTTACATTTATATAAATGCCATAGGATGGTTAAAGTTAGAAGGTAAAATAACTGAGTTTGCTGACGACATATGTTTATTATACGTAGAAAACTCTGAGAATCAGTTCTTACTTGACATGCAGCAGGATGTAAACATACTAAATAACTGTTTCAATTATAATGAGTTAGCCTTAAACACATGCTTTTCCATAAAAATCTTATTACCATCTTCAGCTAATAATATATTAATTGAAAGAGTAAAATCATCTCGAACTGATTCTATACGGTACACTTTCTTAGAAAGATAATATTATACACGTAAAGAGTAAGATATTAACTGTGTTAACGATAACTCATGGATTTAAATTTAAAGGACTAAGTAAAAATAATCTGAAAATCATCTATCATACTTTAATTCAATCTCGCTTTGACTATTCAAATGTTTTATGAGGTAATACCGCTAAAATGTAAATTCACGAGTACTCTAAAATCGTGTGCTGAAGATAATTCATAATATTTTCACTGGGACTGGCACAAAAACATTATACCGTGTAACTAATATTTTACCTTTACAAATAAGCATTAAGCTATCTTTGATAATACACTTACATAAAATAAACAATAATCCGCTAAATACTAATTTAATATTTGAAAGTTCAAAGCATGCATATAATACAAGAAACCATAAAAACCTAATAAGACCAACCGTGATTACTTCTACGTATGGTCTAAACAACTTAATTAATCTCATATGGCATTAAGTTATATAATGTACTACCTATAGATTTCAAAGCTTATAAAACACAAAAGGTTTTAAAACAAAAATAATTCGAAATCTTAAAAAAGAAATTGACATCTATAGCACTCTTTGTGTGAATCATTTTGTCAGTCCATCTGTTTATATTATTATTAAATTCCTATTTAAAATTGTTGCATGGTGCTCTGTATCTCTACCTTAGTGCTATTTAGTATATAAGAATTCGTTGTTTTTACTTTCTCTACTACGTATAGTAAGTAGGGGAAGTATTGTATTCCACCCAACAATTCGATACCGAGATTTCACCAGAAATATATGTTTTGAGACCCCCTGAATCCAAAAAAAGCACTTTTGGAAACATGTCCGTGTGTGTGTCTGTGTGTGTGTGTGTCTGTAAACAGCATAACTCAAACGAACAGTCGGATAAACACCAAACTTGGTATTTAGGTTCAGTATCTTCCAGAGATGCGACACGAAGGTTTTCAAGAAAATCCCCCCACCCAAGATTACTCTTTACATGGAACATTTTTCGAACATTTTAATTTTCTCAAAAATGGCTCTAACGATTTTGATTAAAATATATGTTTAAAATATTTTCACTGGTTCAGTGAAATAAAATGATAAATAAAATGTATATCGTGAATTTTCTGGGAATGTCTCCAGAAGTATTCTTCATTGTGAACGACTTTTGCATAACTGGTAAACCACAAGAGATAGACAAATTTTTCCTACACAAAAAATGTAGATCGCGTTAAAATACACAATTTATGTCATATACATTTTTTTGTTGTTGAGTGAACCATTTTCTAGATATTACTTGTTATTCCCTTAAATTTTTCAATACTTATTTTCTCAAATGGGAATTCGTTATTCATTTTTTTGTCTTGGATATGCAAAGAGTATTAATCTGTGGACAAGAGAATGGTGCTGCACCTAGCAACCAGCTGTTAAGAGATATGTCGATGCTTAAAAGCTACTGTAGGGGAACATAGTATGCGTTAAGCGATAGTCAAATATTTTTAGAACGGTCGCTATGTGTAAAGTGTAATTCTCTGTGCATGTCAAAAGATCGTTTCTGCAAATGTTTATCTCGATTAATATGAAATATTTGAAGAATAAGAGTTTGTAAAAATAGTTTGTACAAGAGTAGAGAAAGTCATGTGAGTGTAACGTATCAGACTTTTTTATGTGACGCTATACATAAAAATCGTATTACAATATTGAATATTAAAATTAAATAGGGCTGTTGGTCATTATTTGACTTGTATTGACCAATTTATGACCTCTGGCACAGGAGCCCGTGTAAAAATAAAATTAAAAAAAATTCACTTTGAGATAATATTACCGAATGGCGGCTTACAATCTCCTAAGTGATTTAAGTCCCCGGCTAACCAGTATTAGGTCAATCAACGTCAATTAATTGTTTTTCACACATGCCATTTGAACCACGCATCTTCGGCATACTGTGCCGCTGCTCTAACCAACTGAACTGTTAATTACTGAATCAATGCAAAGGAAAACTCACACAGATAAAGCTGTATATTAAAGTATTTGTGGTATAAAACGCATTGCTCTCCTGAACGCATCAGTTATCAGCCTTTCGTATCATACTTACTTAGTCGTCTTACCCTCATCGCATGTAAACCCCCTAGGATTTACAACCAAGCCTAGGATCAGAGGCCTGTAAGGGAGCAGACGCACATTGAATCAGAGAAGGAAGAATCCGGAACGGGTGGTTGGCCCGTAGCAAGGAATGAGAGTGAGGAAGATGATATGAAATAAAGGCGAAATGGATGAAAGCAAATGAGAGGTGGGGCAATTGGTGGAATGAATGGTGGGGGAAACCGGAGAAAACACGCCCAGACGCCGCTTCGTCCACAACAAATTCCATATGTGGGCCCTAGAGATCTACCTTAGTGTGAGGCGAGCGGTCAAACCTTTCGGCTATGGCCGAACTATTGTTTAGGGAAACTTTCATAAAAAAAAGTTGAGGATACGGTTGTCACTTCGACGGAATTTCATGCACCTTGATGCTGGTTACGTCATAACTTTAATTCTCTATCAGCTAGATACAAAGTGTTAGTGAAAATGCATTCCAACTTGTAAGGTTTACTCTGAAAACAATCTGCTATCCTCATCAATTAAATAAACGTGACACTTCCAAAATGTTGGACAGAGGAGGTACATGAGGACAATCAAATTTGGATACAATGTTGTCTGGCAAATGCGTAATGAAAACTCATACAACGTGTGAAAAAAAATCCCGATTTGTTAATTTGACATGTCTTTCTTCACCCACTTCTCTAGAAACGATTCATACGAAATCTTATACTTCTAATTACTTCATGTTAAACCTTTGCAGAAAAGGTTTTTATTAATCATTTCCCTCTGGTACAAGGGGGGTGCAGTAGGCTGAAGTGATGGTCGATTGTTTTAAAAGAGAGTCGCTATGTGATGGCCTTGAAATGTAATGTTCCTTGTATGATATCTGAAGTGTCACATTTACATAACTTTTTCTACTCACAATCGTTTAATTTTATGTAACTCCTGCGAACTACTTTTTAAAAAAAACGTATCGTGTTCTCTCTACGCAGAGGGTAGAAAAGTATTGCATTATTTGGGAAGTAAGTGTATAAACATATTCGCTTTGATGATTAATTAACGTCTTTTAACCGGGCAGGTCCTGTGGGACGGTGAATGAACGAAATTGTTTAAATGGTGCTGAAATGGGTCCAGTGTCCCTAGAGCTTAGGGTTAGAGTAGACATTCGTCTGCTCAGAATAAGGGAAAATCTGGTAAATAACCTTATACAGGTAACTAACACCAACCGGGATTCGAACTCGGGACATCTTGAATGTGAACGCTCTAACTCCACACTAGAGAGGTGGGCCATAAATATATTAATTTGCTTAAATTATGACGCATTTAGTAATATGATTTTGTAAATTCGTTATTTAATTTTCTTGTCTAATCTAGCAACGAACAAATAAAACATATGTTCTGAATTTGTGAAAGAGAGCCTTAATAATTAAATTAAGTTTAAAAGATATTTAATGGTGCTAACAACAAGAGAGACCAACGCATTTCATCCGCAATTTCAATATCGAGGTTTAATTGAGGTTTGAGGCTCCGAAAAAAGAATTGGAACAAAAGTCCCGTGTATTAAGAGATATGTGTATGCTTAAAGGCTACTGTATTTCTATATTGCCCTTGTAAATATATTCCCCTTACATCTACAAGAAAATTAGCAATAAGACAGGGTCTGCAAATGTTTATCTCGATTAACATGAAGCATATGGAGAATAAGCGTTTGTAAAAATAGTTTGTACAAGAGTAGAGAAAGTCATGTGAGTGTAACACATCAGATTCTTTTTTAATATTTTCCTTTCCCTTGCTCCTATTAGTGTTTTAGCCTGTTCTTTCGTGTCGACTCACTGTCCTAAACGACTATTGCTATAATTATTGTTTTATATATTATTAATTTTGCTTTCTTTTCTATATATCTGCATTTTATTTTATTATTAAAAGTACGTAGACCTGGGTTTCCCATTGCTGCGTTTTCCTTAATTTCTTTAATTATATCCTTGTTTTTACTGAAACACCCGTTTTATACGGGTGATTTTAAAATACATTTACAAAGTTTGGGGACAGATTTCTTACACCAAAGCAAGAAAAAAAGGTTCATATAAACAAATATTTCCCAGAATTCTTCGGTTTTTTTACACGTTATTATTAATTGATTATTACGTTCAACGGCTTTCCAGGTCCAATACAACAACTTTATTTATCTATGCACTCATTCATAAAGGCTTTAGCTCATTGTATCCTACGTAGAGGGCGATGTGTTGCCATGGAGCTTTGTTTACATTTGCCATTTATGTGCATGTAGTCAGTTAACTGAAAGCGTACTTATTAGTCTATCTTTTACGTTGCAATTGTGTATATTTTACAGTGAAAATGTTCAACCATGGCAGAATGTTAATTTTGTGAGCAATCAGACATGATTTTCATGTACGGCTGCGCAAATTATTATAATGGACACAAGGCTGGACGTCTGTATAAGAGGTTGTTTCCTACTAAAGACAGCCAAGTAATCCAATCTTTGCTGCTAACGTCGCGTTGCTGAAAAATCGAGTTTTATTTATGGATGCTCTTTAACTACTATGGTCCTTAGCATCCCATTCTATCCTGTTGGGCGTGAAATACCGGAAATTATGCTCATAGGCCTCTATCAACGACACGGGACCACCAACTTTACTTCCCTTCCGAAGGAAGTCATTATAAGGATTTTTACGCCCGAAAAAATCATCGCCCTCCGCCGGGGTTGAACACCAGCAACTTCAACGACACAAGCACCGTCAACGACGCCAGAACCTACAGTGACACCAGCAACTTCAGACGACCACCTGACGCAGCCCTCAGGGAGGGCTCAGCAGCTGACACGCGGCATCACAGACGAAACTACGCACCATGGACTTCAACGCCTCCTGTCAGCCATACAGGCAGGCATACAGGACCTCACCTCACAACTGGCTGAGCTGAGCCGTGCAACCTTCACGCGCCTTTCGGCCGTGGAGGCCAAGCAGCGAACGTCGGCGCTTCAGTTGCGGGGATTCGAGAGCTACAGACCAGCACCAACAACTCAATCTCCGAGAACTTCAAGGAACTCAACAGCCACTACGACCACCTACAAGAAGCCTACATCCTGATCCGGAACTTCCTTGAATCCCATGTGATGCCACACCCCTCCCAATCCTCTTCCCATCCACATCCTCACCGTAAACCCAAACGCCACTAACCTACATTATCACCTGAAATTCCAACTATCTTCTCCTTCACTTCGCTAGGGGGCAGGCTGGGCCTTGCTCAAGCCTGTATCCTAGCAAACATCCTTACTCCACTGGCGACCGCACTGCGGCCCAGTCTTAACCATCACCTCGGACTGCGCGGGTGCTTTAGGCGGTACCGCAGCAAACCTTTCCTTTCAATCCGGTGGAGGAGTTTTTAGTGGGTATGCCGACGCCTCGGTGAGTCCCACACTCTCAGTCTCGACTCCCATCGGGGCTGGGGTAAGTGATTAAATCATTTTCTCCTCCACTCGAAAAAAAAGACAACTCGCGTTGCTTAGACGGGCAACACAGACTACTGAAGAAGAGCTGGAGTTTCTCGTACGCGACCAGGAAGAAAGCATTCCCCAGTCTGTCGAAGAAGATCTAGGTATCGGCACAACGCAAGTAGTCCTGGCAGTGGTACATCTCAAAATACAGCATAGAGAATACATCAGCTCCTGTATCCGTATCAATTTCAACGTGTGCAGGGCCATTTGCCTGCTGATCATCTACCACGCCGATCCTTTCTTGCACAAACGCATCGTGTTACACTCACACGACTTTCCCTACTCTTGTACAAACTATTTTATACAAACGCTTATTCTCCATTGCTTCATGTTAATCGAGATGTTAATCTTATTGCTAATTTTCTTGTAGATGCAAGGGGAATATGGTAGTATTTTGAGCGATAGTCAAATGTTTTAAGAGCTGGTTGCTATGAGGCGCATTCCATTCTCTTTGTATGTCCAGGACATAAAAAAAAAGAATAACGAATTCACATCTGAGAAAAAGTATTGGAAAATTTAAGAGAATAACAAGCAATATCTCGAAAATGGTTCACTCAACAAAAAAATCTGATGTGTTACACTCCCATGTCTTTCTCTATTCTTGTACAAACTATTTATACAAACGCTTATTCTCCATCTACATCATGTTAATCGAGATAAACATTTGCAGACTCTATCTTATTGCCAATTTTCTTGTATAGGTAAGTAATATATGTATACAAGGGCAATATAGAAAAACAGTAGCCTTTAAGTACATACATATCTCTTAATAGCTGGTTGCTAGGTGCAGCACCATTCCCTTTCCCACAGATTAATACTCTTTGCATATCCAAGACAAAAAAATCTGATGTGTTACACTCACATGACTTTCTTTACTCTTGTACAAACTATTTGTACACACGCTTATTCTCCATATGCTTCATGTTAATCCAGATATCGAGATGTGAATCTTATTGCTAATTTTCTTGTAGATGCAAGGGGAATATGGTAGGTTATAAGCGACAGTCAAATCTTTTAAGTGCTGGTTGCTATGTGGCGCATTCCATTCTCTTTGCACATCCAGGACATAAAAAATGAATAACGAATTTGAGAAAAGTATAAGTATTGGAAAATTTAAGGAAATAACAAGCAATATCTCGAAAACGGTTCAGTCAACAAAAACAAAGTACATGACATAAATTGTGTATTTTAACGCGAACTACATTTTTTGTGCAGTAAAATTTTGTCTATCACTTATGGTTTACCAGTTATGCAAAAGTCGTTCACAGTGAAGAATACTTTTGGAGACATTCCCAGAAAATTCGAGATATACGTTTCATTTTTCATGACAATATCTTAAACATATGATATTTTAATCAAAATCGTTAGAGCCATTTTTGAGAAAATTAAAATTTTCGAAAAATGTTCCATGTAAAGGGTAGTCTGGGGTGGGGGGATTTTCTTGAAAACCTTCGTGTCGCATCTCTATAGAATACTGAACCTAAATACCAAGTCTGGTGTTTATCCGACTGATCGTTTCTGAGTTATGCTGTTCACAGACAGATACACACACACACAGACACACAGACACACACGGACATGTTTCCAAAAATGCTTTTTTTAGATTCAGGATGTCTGAAAACATGTATTTCCGGTGAAATCTCGGTATCGAATTTTTGGGTGGAATACAATACTTCCTCTTACTGTACGTAGTACAGAAAGTAAAAGATGTATACGACACAAATTCTGTATTTTAACGCGATCTACATTTTTTGTGTAGTAAAATTTTGTCTGTCTTATGTTTACCAGTTATGCAAAAGTCGTTCACAATGAAGAATAGTTTTGGAGACATTCCCAGAAAATTCAAGATATACGCTTTATTTGTCATGAAAATATCTTAAACATATGATATTTTAATCAAAATCGTTAGAGCCATTTTTGATAAAATTAAAATTTTCGAAAAATGTTCCATGTAAAGGGTAATCTGGGGTGAGGGGATTTTCTTGACAACCTTCGTGTCGTATCTCTGGAAGACATTGAACCTAAATACCAAGCTTGGTGTTTATCCGACTGTTCGTTTCTGAGTTATGCTGTTCACAGACACACAGACACACACACGGACATGTTTCCAAAAATGCTTTTTTGGATTCAGGAGGTCTCAAAACATGTATTTCCGGTGAAATCTTGGTATCGAATTTTTGGGTGGAATACAATACTTCTCCTACTTACTATACGTAGTAGAGAAAATAAAAATTAAACTATTACTTATGTACGCTCTTTAACTGCTGTGATCCTTAGCGTTCCATCTATATTGGGCGCGAAAGACCGATAAGTTTGCTCAGAGGCCTCTATATCAGCTTGAGGTTCTTTTACGTGCCGTGAATCTACGATGCAGTACCACTGGCTTTACTTCCCTTAGAAGGAAGCTGTGCTATAGATTGTTACGCCCGAAAAAAAACCATCGCCCTCCGCCGGCTTTGAACCTGCGATCTCGGAAACTACAGCCTGACATGGTAACCACTACACCACGGAGGACGACAGAAACTGCCAATCCGTTGTTTGTCTTTTCAGTTTTGTTTACGGACGAGACAACGTTTGGAAGAGATGGAATAACCAATTTCCGCTACCAACACATAGGTCAGATCTTAATCCTCGTGCTATAGTTCAGACTAGACACCAATATCAGTTTAGGATTAATGTTTGTGTTGGAATTGTAGGTGATTGTCTGGTAGGTCCATACGTTTTCCCCGGTGCTTTCTACAGGGACTTTATCCAACACCCCCCAACATTCCCAGAAAATTGAAGATATACATTTTATTTGTCATGAAAATGTCTTAAACATATGATATTTTAATCAAACTCGTTAGAGCCATTTTTGAGAAAATTAAAATTTTCGAAAAATGTTCCATGTAAAGGGTAATCTGGGGCGGGGGGATTTTCTTTAATACCTTCGTGTTGCATCTCTGAAAGATACTGAACCCAAATATCAAGTTTGGTCTTTATCCGACTGTTCGTTTCTGAGTTATGCTGTTCACAAACACACACACACACGGACATGTTTCCAAAAATGCTTTTTTTTGGATTCAGGGGGTCTCAAAACATATATTTCCGGTGAAATCTCGGTATCCCCTACTTGCTATACGTAGTAGAGAAAGTAAATGATGATTACGGGTAGAAAAGTAGTGTAAGGTTTGAAGACTTGGATCAAAATAAACTATTGGAAACATTTAGTAGTTCATACTTTGTTGCAAAACTGACTGAACCTTTAAAATACTCCACACAAATAACCTTAGTGATTCTTGAAAACAGTTGAGTGTTATTCCGACTCGCCCTGTATAGGGCACAAAGCAACCGAAGAGCGCTTCACTGAAACAGATAACTCTGGTGTGGGATAGCAGAAACAGAACGTAATACACGGAACACGTATACAGAATATCTTTTTCATTCCTTACTCCATCAAAACTTTCATCTAAAACTTCAGATACCGTTTAGAGCAGAAACGTTGAAAGGAAGAAACTGTACATCCGACATGCATGACTTTCTGTCTCTATTTCCGTTTTTCTTCTTTTGATATTTATTTCCTGTTCATGTCCAATATTAACGTATACTTGTCAAAAGTAGAAAAAGACGACAAAATATTTTCGCAAACCTAGGGCTTGTATTGACACAAATGTTACGCATCAGCAGAAGTTGGTCTTCAAAGTTCTTCTTTCTATAGAAAGAGAAAGAGGGGAGACACTTTAATCGAGAAAAGTATCTGTAAAAAGGATGGGGTACGGAAATGGCGTTTCACTAACCAGTTTTGCTTTAAGGAAGGTTGTTAAATAAACTCTTTTCGCAAACATTTGAGAGTTAGTTTAATATTTGTTTACAAGCAGTCCGGCTTTAAAACACATTTAATGTGAAATATGTAATTTTTTACACGCTAAAATTAAATAATTGATTAATTGATAATCAATTTATTCTTCGTGTTCTTTCTTGCGTGGATAAAATCTTATGATACCTACCTTGAACGTAATACGCGCTCTGAAACTTGATACATATCTATGATTGATGCATGAACATCTTAAGCATTATTAATAAAGTTTTTCAGAAAACAAAGAAAAAAAGTATTTTCCTTTTGTCTATCAAATTAATTTTAACAAAGTCGCATTGTTATGCTGTAGAGAGTATCTTATTTTCATATTCATGTGCATCTTTACCAACTGAAACTCATTATATAGAGGCAGAAGAGCCTCCAATGTTATATGGCGAATTATTTTGTCTGTACATTTCGTATAGTTGTATAGGATATGGCTTAGGATGTACTGTCAAGTATTCTCAAAACTAGTATTTTATAAAATTATTTAGTGCTTTTCCAATCTTAGTATCCACAGTTGTCTGGTAAAGAAAATGAGTTTTATAGTGAACTCAGTATGAAATAAACGGTCTAGGTCCATATGGGCTTAAGTGTTAAACAATAGTTTTGATGTATCAGTATGTGAAGGGAGAAACATTTTAACTGCCACTTTGCTGCCATAAAAATAATGCTTAAGTGTATTTCCATTTGTAATGCAGTTCACATCAAATCAAATATCATATTTTGCTGGAAAATTTTAGCGAAGTTTTGGCTTTAGACATAGAATTCGGTTGTCACTTTATCAACGGATTATGAACGAAAGCAGGTAAATAATTATTAGAGTTATTATTTTTATCGCAATATCTACCATTTTTGGGTACACCATACCTTTGGGTGACATTAGTGAACTATAATGCTCCGAGTCACGAAGGAAATCGCGTTTAAATTGGGCTATTATCGCACGAAACGCGTGCCGCTAATTTAATTTTTGTAAGGTCTACATCATAGTATTGCCATGTAATACGGTATAGGGTATACAACAAACGGGGACACCTCGCGCACTCCGACCTGCGGAAGGTCTATTGCGGCTTCCACAAGCCAGAAGGAAGGGATGAAGTGAATGAACCACAGGCCACAGTTCCTGCCTCGGAGATTCGTGTCACTACTGGAGCTACCCAAAGATGCGATGAATGACCCGTTCAAGCAAACACTTTAACCCCTAGTGTCCTCGAGGACAGGGAATGAAAGGGAAATGATGGAAAGGAAATCGAGTTAGTAAAGAGACCACCATAGCATTCGCCTACCGAACAGGAAAAACCTCGAAAAACCCAAGGTGAGAAGGTGTGGTCCACGGGAATCGAACCGGGGACCTGCCGAATGCGAACATTACATGTTACCGTGGAGTCATCTTGCTCGGTTGCATATAATCAGTCTTTCATTTATGAATTCTTGTATTTGTTGCCTTCGGTATCAATATGTAGCGTATTAATTTGAAGCTGGTTTGCTACCTTCTGTTACACCTATAGTTGCTTTATAGAGCATTATAGATATAACCTGAAATATTGCTAAAGATAAACAGAACCAGAATACCTAATCTCTGTTTCCTGTAAAACGAAAGTAACGTCTGAAGAAGATAGTTTCTTTACGTTGTTTGCACCACGTATGGACGTCAATTTGAAGTAGGTAGTTGCTGCTACGTATTGAAAGTCAGTTTGTAGATGCTGTATTATATTTCAACTGTTGGGGAGCCGAACTTGTAGTAGTTGCAACCGTATAGTACCCGGTAGCCTTCGTCCAAAATTTTAAAAAAATATTAACTTTATAATTTGACTGTTTCTTTAAATATTTAATATTTATATTTGCCTCGGTTGCGTCAGTATTTGTTAGAGAAACGTTTCTCTTAGCAGGGTTTTGGTGCGACAAGAATGTAGGTTTACAAAGATTATAATTTTACTTCACTCCTTTTATTACTGCTTGACAAGATTTAAATCACACTTCACTGATATAGAGAGCTGTGAGATTCTTTTTATTAATTAATTACACTTTTAAAAATGCAAATTTATTTTTCGTCTCACACGAATACATATTAAATCTCTCGAGGACGCACAAGCAACGCATCCAGTTATGAGCACTGTCTGCAGGCAACTGACTAGATTTCAACCGTCTAAACTTGTAAATTTCTGGTTTCAAGTCTCTGATTGGCTAATCCTAGTCCAATAGAATACCTTCATTTAACTAAAGCTTTTTATGGTTGTTGATTGGCTATTTTAAACTGTCTAAAATTACATTATTGCTGCTCTAATAATGACTAGTAGCATTTAAACTTCCTTACTCATTATTGCCTCAAGGTTACCTCATTGTTACCTCATTATTAGCAACTTTAAACCTATTTCTCATAGCTCCTACATTATTAAATTACGTAATATATTCACATAGCATTATTACACATGGATACAATAATATAAGCATATGCAATGACTGTTACATACATTTTACAAATTATTACATACACATATTGCTTCAAGGCGGGCTGTTATTGAATTAACATATTATATAATTAGACTGAAATTATTTAAGTGTTAATAACTGCCTCACGTCTCAAGCATAACTGCTATATTTGTGTATATTCTGCAAGTTTTCTAACAATAGTCAATTATAAATGAAGACTGTCCCAGAAGTACCCGACCTAACAAAGAAAACAAAAATGTTGGGAAAAACATCTTTATTTCACTACATGATCTCCTTTCAGCTCGATACACTTTTCCCAGCGATGTTCAATAGCTTCGATACCTGTTTATAGTGAGAACCGTCGAGTTCTGCAAAATAGCCATCAACTGCAAAATCCATCTCCTCACTGATGACATAACTTTTACCACCAAGCCATTTCTTCAACTTTGGAAACAAAATAATCAGAGGGGGCTAAGTCCGGTGAATAGGGTGCATGAGGAGGCAATTCGAACTTTAACTCATTGATTTTGGCCATGGCGATAGTGGATGTGAGAACTGGTGCATTGTCTTGATGAAACAGAACTTTCTTTTTCACTAAATGCGGCTGTTTTACTTGATTTCATCCTCCAAACGCTGCAATAAGTTTGCATAATACTCGCCATTGATTGCTTTTCCTTTTTGAAGATAATCAATGTAAACTATCCCACACGCATCCCAAAAAGCTGACCACATGACATTGCCTGTAGATGGAACTGTCTTCGCCTCCTTTGGAGCCGATTCTCTCCTTTTAATCCACTGTTTTGACTATTCCTTCGTCTCAGGTGTAAAGTGATGTAACTATGTTTCATCCATTGTTATGAATCGACGCAAAAACTTAGCTTTATTACTGCGAAACATCGCCAAACATTCAACTGAAACATCCTCACGATACTGCTTTTGTTTCATTGTGAGTAAACGCGGCACCGATCTTGCGCACAGCTTTCTCATGTCTAAATTTTCGGTTAGTGTGCGATGTACAACGCCTACGATGTCTGCTAGTTTGAGCACTTTCGATCGACGGTCATCCAAAACAATTTTGTGGATTTTCTTCACAATTTCTGGCGTGGTCACCTCATTTGGACGACCACTTCGTCTTGGCAGCTCGTACGGCCTCGCTTAAACTCTGCCACCCAATATTTTACTGTTGTAAACGAAGGAGCAGACTCCCCCAGAGTAGAATCTAGCTCAACTTTAATATTAGTTCGACGAAGACCTTTCAAATGAAAGTATTGTATCACATAACGATGGGCAGTTTTATCCGTGTTTACAAATTTGCTCCAGAGTTCACTATTAATGGCTGCCAAACAATTATTAAACAACGTAGCATCGTCAAGATTGAAACTTAAGATTTATAAGGTTAGTACTTTCTACCATAGTCATTTGTTTGAAACAAAAACCGCTATATATACGTCAGTTCGGGTACTTCTGGGATTTCCCTCGTAAATAACAAGACAACTAATATATAGACCTTTTTGTTTTTAATGGGCACAATAAGCAATGTGTTACGGTTACACAGCTTTCCTGTTCATCAAAAGTTTTTAGGTATCTCCTATACACTACAAAAAAGGATATTTTATATACAATAAATAATTTAATGAGTTCTAGCTGTTCCTGTGGAAAATGTCTACTTATCTCTTATGGTTTACCAGTTGTGTAGAAGTCACTACTAAGAATGAATAATTGTATTGTTCTTATAAAAGGTAATTCTGCCATCCACCTTACTTACTAAGGACAAATATTTATCTTGGAATCAGTCCATGTTGGGCATTTGGGATTTGCTTACATGAAGCATAGACCCCACTCATTGAAAGCAGATTTTATTTATAATGAAATAAAACACCAGTTTAAATATTTGGGAAAGTAATCCATGAATATGGGAAATTGTAGTGCAGATGTAGATACTAACTGAATACAAGAGGCAAGAGACTCCATAAAAATAATAAATGCGGCCCTGTGGAGCAGAAGTATAAATAAAGAAACAAACAGGAAAATTCTCCAAGTAGAAATAGAGAGCATACTAGCATTGCTGAGTGAGAGACGCTAGTAGAATGGCAGCAAAGTAAAATACAGCAGTGGAGAAGGATGGAATTTGTAGAGGGGCCAGGATATCCAGATTTGATAGAAGGATAAATTAAGAAAAAGAGAATTAATGGAAATAGAAGAAAAGACAATTGGAGGTGGATTTCAATAAAACACACAGTTTATGTGTAATAAATATTTATTTCTTTATTCCTAAATTTTTCCAGGAAATTGATGTTGGTTTGAATTTTCAAATAATTGTTTTTAATTTTTCATTTGTATAACCCCCTTTAACTACTTGTTCATATCGAGAGCTTTGACTTGAGAAACAACTCATTCACCGCAGGTTATTTAACGTTGGTGTTTTTAATTATTTCTATCTTCTGGATACTAATAAACAAAATTACTCGGCTGAGAATTGAACGCTGACCACTAGACCACAGAGGCAGCTTACATACCTTGTACTCTTTTGAACTGCTAAGACACCATTCGTTTACCCCTTGTGGTCGTGCAAACAATGAAAATTTCAAAGTCTGCATACATCCACCAGCTTTTTAAAGATTCATTATAACTTCAGTGTTTTGTATTCCCCTACAACAAAATGTATTGTAAACCATTTCTGATCGCGTTTATCTAGACTAGCAGAAGAAGATAGAATAATAAGACTCTTAAAAATAATTTGTAGAAGAGGGATAGCGAAATTCATTTGAATTTAACACATAGGATGTCTTTAACATTGCGATTGATTTTTAATTTAGTTACTTTGAAAATAGCGTTATTTATATTTTCAAGGTATTAAAGTAAAACAACATGTCTATTTATAAAAAAAACGCGCATTTTTGAGAAGAGAGTGAGAGGAAAAAATATATTATGTTACATTCATATGACTTTCTCCACCCTCTATCGCTTATTAGTGTGTTTACAGATTATTCTTACGAAAGTTTATTTTTCTATCTACTCCATTTTAATAGAGATAAACTTTTCCGAAAATAACTACATTACACATTATGTTATAGATACAAAGTGAATGGTGCTAGTCAAATGTTTTAGATTCTGACAAAATTAAAATTGAGTTTTATTTTAACTGCTGTGGTCTTTAGCGTCCCATTCTATATTGGGCATCAAAGACCGGTAATTTTGCTCAGAGACCTCTTTATCAGGTTTGAGGTTGTTTTATGTGTCGTAAAGCTACGACACGACGCCACCGGATTTACTTCCCTTCCGAAGGAATCCATGGGAACGATTTTGACACCCGAAAAAAATTCATCGCCCTCCGCTGGCTTTGAATCCGCGACCTAAGGAACCAGAGACTAGCATGGTAACCATTACAACACGGTGGACTACTTAGAATCGGACGCTTTACGACGCTTAAAATTCAGTACTCTTTGCATGACATCGCGAGAAATAATTTAAAGTTCACAGTAGTTTAAAAGAATAGCTAATCACTGAACAATTCGAACCATTAATAACGGATATTTCCGAAATGGCCGTTGCTACAAAACGTTATTTGAAACAAATTGTGCTTTTGAAAGAGATCTACAGGTACATTTCTTGTGCAGGTGTTGTACGATCTCGTCTATTGCTTAACGTTTACCAATTATACAAGATTATACAAAATTGAGAAAGTAGTTTTGTTGCATTGTCTTTAGCTCCACGTATGGACGTCAATTTGAAGTAGGTAGTTGCTGTTACGTATTGAAAAGCCAGTTTGAAGTAGGAGTTGTATTATCGTTCAAATTTTGGGGAGCCGAACACTTGAAGTAGTTGCAATCTCACGTATGTTAAAATGTTTCTGGTAGCCTTCGCCCCAAGTTTAAAAATATATTAACTTTGTAATTTGACTGTATCTTTAGATATTATATTTATGTTTGCCTCGGCTACGTCAGTGTTATTGTTAGAGACACGTTTCTCTTAGGCAGGGTTTTGGTACGACTAAGAATGTAGCCTTACACAGATTTCTAAGTTTTAATTCACTCCTTTTTATTAAGCCTTGACACAAATTAAATATCACTCCACTGATATCGAGAGCTGTGAGATTCTTTTATTTAATTACTTGTACTTTTTAACACTTAAACTTATTTTTCGTCTCACACGAATACGTACTATATTTCTCTAGAGGACGCATTTTGCATCCGGTTACTATCACGGTCTGCAGGAAACTGACTTGATTTCAACCGACTAAACTTGTAAATTTCTGTATTTCAAGTCTCTGATTGGCTAATCCTAGTCCAATAGAATACCTTCATTTAACTAAAGCTTTTCTGGTTGTTGATTGGCTATTTTTAAACTGTCTCAAAATTTACATTATTGCTGCTCTAATAATGACTAGTAGTATTTAAACTTCCTTACTCATTACTGCCTCAAGGTTACCTCATTGTTAGCAACGTTAAACTTATTTCTCACAGCTCCTACATTATTAAATTATGTAATATATTCACATAACATTATTACACGTGGATACAATAATATAAACATTTTCAATGACTGTTATATACATTTTACAAATTATTACATACACATATTGCTTCAAGGCGGGCTGTTATTGAATTTACATATTATATAATTACACTGAAATCATTTAAGTGTTAAAAATACTGCCTCACATGACATCGCGAGATATAATTTAAAATTCACAGTACTTTGAAGGAATAGCTATTTACTGAACAATTCGAACCATTAATAAGGGATATCTCGGAAATGGCCGTTGCTACAAAAACGTTATTTGAAACAAATTGTGCTTTTGAAAGAGATCTATAGGCACATTTCTTGTGTAGCTTAACGTCTACCAGTTATACAAGATTATACAAAATTCTTTCTGAACGAAGAGGACTCTAAAAGCTATTTTCAAAAAATGAAGATATACATTTTATTTATCATGTAGATATCTTTAATACATGGTATTTTAATCAACATCGTTAAAGCCATTTTTGCGAAAATAAAATATTTTGAAATGTGTTCCATGTAAAGGGTAGTTTGGGGTGGGGTGATATTCTAGAAAATCTTCATGAATACATCCTTGGAATGTATTGAACTTAAATACCAAGTTTGGTGTTTATCTTGCTTTTCGTTTTTGAGTTATGCTGTTTACAGACACACACATAGACGTTTTTCTAAAAATGCTTTTAGGGCGGGTCTCAAAAGATGTATTTCCGGTGAAATCATGGAATATAATTTTTGTGTGGAATGCAGTACCTTCTCTACCTACTATGTAAGCGATAGAGAAGCTAAAAGTTGGCTACCTACCCGAGTATTTTCTACAGCGATAGTGTATAGAGTGGAGATAAGTTGCATGTCCAACATCTACACCTAGATGATGAAGACCAGGCGGATAATTGAAAGTCAACAAGACACCGTGAGGTTGCCTCATATCCCTTGTTACTAGAGAAACTGCGCCAGGTCCGCCTTAAACTAGCTTTATTGTGTGCTAACGTTCTCCTCCGGGAATAAAAAAAGGAAATCTGCAATCCCTTCTTGCACAAAACTTTGAATTTTAGTGTTCATATCTGTCACTTCGGGGCAATTGTCATGATACACATTCTATTAACAAGTTTATGCCCAGTGTACGCATTCTTCTACGTATTGTGTCCTCAGTCAACATGCTCTTTGTTATGGGAGTGCAGATGGAGTAGAAGACGCCTTTAATATACACGACTTTCTGTACCAATTTTGTAAAACTATTTCTTAATAAAACAGATTTTTATATTTCATATTCATCAGGATAAGTGTTTGTAGAAATTGTTTTATTATACATTTGGTTTAGGTACAATGGGAATACTGGAGGAGGAAGAGGAGGAGGAGGAGGAGGAGCAGAAGGAAGCGTTATTAAAAAATGCTGAATGATACAAGGATTGTATTTCACCTGCATTGTGTAGTTTAACGAGATCTGTATTTCTCCTGTATTAATTTTTTATATATTGGCTTAGCAATTATACAAAATTCATCCAGACTGAAGTTGAATGTACAGAATTATTCAGAGAAAATACAAGATATAATTTTATTAATGTGGCAAAAACTGTGATCAACCATTTTAATGTGCAGAGTAATTTCAGACGGGAGATTTTCACGAAAATCTTCGTCTGGCATCATCCGAAGATGCACACACACACACACACACACAGCTGAAGGTATACTTATAGACAGCAAAAGATTGGAGACAAGGTAGGAGTGGCAGCAATCTCATAATTTTATGAACGGAAATTGAATTGCCAACTTAAGTTCAAATTATACAGTCACTGTAGAAATAATCAAACTGCAAAAATGCAATTCTGAAAGTTCTCGAGCAGTTATAGGATTATCGGGATTTGGGAAATAATTAAAACAAATCAGCAATATAACCTAGAATCTATTAAAGAACAAATCGTAGTCTCATAGCTCAGTCGGCAGAGCACTTGCCTGCTGTGCGAGGCAGACGGGTTCAATTCTCGGCTGGAAAGTGGAATTTTTTTTTTCTTTAGCCAAGCTTCTTTTCTATTCTCCCCAGAGTCTGTAAGTCTGAATGTGTGTGTGTGTGTGTGTGCGATCTAATATATAAAACACAAAGAAAAAAAGAACAAACCAAACATCCAATTGCAACTGTATACAAAAAAACAACGTAGGAACAAGGTAAGAGATATACAACCTGGTTCCGGCCACCCAGTGTCTCCCTTCACCTCATCCCTCCCTCCTGGGGGCGCCCCCTCGTGGGGCATCGGTATAATATTCCCATTCCTGGATCGGTGCCGAATCCCCTCCGCTTCACAAACCAATCCAATCATCGAATTAACACCATTGCCTATAGGAAAATATGTTCTAGAGATAAAAGACCGGGTGTAGTTAAAGCCGGGTATAAATGGGACAAAAAGAATCAAACATAATAGATTGACAAAATCAATTAGAGACAAAATAACTGCAAAGAGTAATACACGATGGAATTTACTTATATTTTGGAAATATAAGTCACTGAGCTGGCAGTCAACTCGCGAACTAGCTGCCTCTAGTTGTAAGATGCCGAAGGAAATCATACAGGAAATCGTTGCAAGACAAAAACGAGGGTTCGAAATTCGGAAACAGCAATGGACAAATTCAAACAAAGAAGCAGTTACAAAAACATTATTCTTATCAATAAACAACAGATTTCATTTAAAATTACATATATTTCCAGAGCTTACAGTATTTATAGTAGGACACGGGAAAATGAGATCTTGCCTACCAAATTTAGATCAGCAAATAACCTTATTGCGTTTTCAGGAAAGAAAAACAGACCGCAGGTCATGTGACATACGAATGCATAAAATCGCAGAAATGAAGAAATTAAATGTGGATTAATGATAAGAAAACACTGAATGATTAATTCACAATCACCCTTGAATGTTATAAATCAAATTTATAGACTTCTCTATACTGGAATGAAATAACAGAAATGTTATGAATATTTTTAAGGAACTAGTTAAGCAGTTTTCATAAATACATTTAGATCACGAATAATCTAGTAGCGTAGTGAACTCTTCAGTTACATGAATCAAAAAGTATACATAGAACGAAATATATTTTGCAAATAGTAAAAATTAATAGTGTATACATATGCTGTGTATGACTATAACAATTGCTACTTCACATTCATATAAATTGTTAAAACTGATGATCAAAAAGGTGTACATAGAACTAAATAACATTTTGTAAATAGTAAAAATTAATAACGTATATACATATACTTGTATTTCTATAACAATTGCTACTTACACATTTATATAAATTGTTAAAACTGATGATCAAAAAGTGTACAAAGAACTAAATAACATTCTGCAAACAGCAAAAATTAATAACGTATATAGAGGTTTGTTCGCAATCTATGGTAACAAACTTAAACCTTACGAAAAACCACGCCTCCACCAGCAGTCATGTTCTATCTGGCAGCTTTTAGCTTGAGCTATCAATCTGCAGCACAGTTTTCACTGGAGCAAACTTCTACGAAATACAGCGATGTCCAGTTTATTCCATTCCTCCTGGCAGCTTTGCAGGATCTATCCAAATTTCGCGGCCATCTGCTTCCAAGGGCTTTTTTCAGTAATCCAAATGCACAAAACTCTATCAGTGATGCATCAGATGACTTAACACGGATGTCGCTGAAAGGTATAGAATGTATTCCTATTTCTCTCTATATATTCTCCAAAAATTTGTCGGTTGAAGCAGACGTATGGCTTGATGCCTTAACCTGATGCAACCAGACTTTATTTACATCTGCATCATAGAGAGCAGGGATTCTATATGGAAAATTCGTTTCATGACGTTATTCTGATAATATTCCGAGTTTATCTTTATATTTTTATGCACAACACGAATGGTTTATTTGCCAATGTAACTTTACCTTCCTATTACCATGAAACCATTGAGGAGATTTTTGTTATTTCCTTATACCAATTTCAAATATTTTTTCTCCTATTGGTCGGTAACATATAGCCCAGTGTTTGTTGTAGCAAACATCCACTTTTCACCAGTTAGGTATCGTTCATACAGCTTTCTGCTTGTAAGTGGCGCGCTCTGCAATGTGTTTAGACAACGGCATATAGCCCCAGCTCTTATGACACTTTTCTAGAGTCAAATCCTGGTTGATTATGGTGATCACAGTATTAACAGAGATCCCTAATTGCAGTGCAATACCCCTCTGAGTTGCAGGATTTGGTCCAGAGATATGGGCCTTCTGCTTCAAAATTATTTCCGGGGTACAACTGGTGGCCGGCCGTAGATTTCTCTGTTTCTTGCCCTTTGGAATAGGTCCTGATGTGGCCTTATCTTTTTTGTTGAGTGTGCATAAGATCTCTTTCTTGGATACGGTAAAACCACGCCTCTTGCACTGCTTAATGATCTTAGGAGAGAAGTATTTTGCATCGGAAAGGGCAATAATGTACCTTTATCAGAATTGTTCTATTTTTTTATGCTATTTGATAAAGCAAAAACAAGAGCACACAACAGAGCAAACACACTGATACTCGGTTGTTGATTGGCTATTGTATAAACTGTCACAAAATTTACATTATTGTTGCTCCAATAATGACTAGTAGCATTAAACTTTCAAATTCATTATTGCCTCAAGGCTGCCTCATTGTTGCCTCATTGTTAGCAACTTTTAACCTATCATTCTCACAGCTCCTACATTATTAAATTACGTAATACATTCACATAACATTATTACACATGTATACAATAATATAAACATATACAATGACTGTAATATACACATTTTACATATTGTCGTAGCCTCTACTAAATAATACTCAGAAAATGATGGGAGACACTCGCTTGCAAAAGGTACCGGTAAATTAATAAGATCTTCACATGGCGAGGCTACGACGGGGACGCAGCTAAGTTAAACACACAAATAATTACTATTCCAGAACGTCACATGGCTTAAGGGGAAGGAAGGATTCTACTCTATCATAATTAAGACTCTCCGAAAATGGATGGCTACTAAATTTAATGTATAAAGATAGATAACAGTGCTTACACTCTCAGCCCAATGTCTGTCGGCGAGGCCATCATGCCTTAGCACGAAGAAAGCAGTTGCACGCCTTTACCACACGAACGTTACCTCCTGACTCGCCTTCTCAAACCCACGCTACCCTCAAGCGTCAGTGACGCTAAACAATTCATCCCCTCCTAAAAAGTCTAGTTCTCCCTACTCCAAACCAACTGCCATCTCGAATCTCGGTGACCAGAGACGTATATGTCCTATCATCTTTGCATACGTCACAATATTGTTACATATATATATATATATATATATTGCTTTAAGGCGGGCTGTTATATTTTTGTTATATAATTTGACTAAAATCATTTAAGTGTTAAAATACTGCCTCAATGGTAGCTCAAGTGACAAGAGCATCAGCAGAGAGAGCTGAAGATCCGTAATTCGAACCCTGATAAAACTTTACAAATAAGATTAGGTTTTATGCTTTCAGATCCTACAAGAGACGGCACACCCATGCTTCACTTAGGGGCAACAAGAAGTATCCATCATTGTAACACGCGCTCTTTCTTTCATACTTGTACACGTGTGCTAGATTTGAAGACGTTTTTGCACATGCTTGTGATAAAACAGTAGTAGTTATGACAGAATCAGCCTTCATTTTTGTTCCTGACACAGTTTTCTTGATTTTATTAGTTTTGTAAGTGACACTTGGAGTTATTAGAGATATATATATATATATATATATATATATATATATATATATATATATATATTCAAATGCTTAAGCCTTACAACATTATTTTATGTGAATTTTCATTTACTTTTATGTCGTCATTTAAGCAATCCAACAGTCTTCTCCCCTTTAACGGAAATAAAGATTCATTAGCTCTCTTACTATTGCAAGATTTTCCACTGAGGTTAATGAAAAACAAACTTATCAAGCAGTGTTTACTTTGTGGGTTTTGATTCCCGTAATTAGCTACAAATTCTAAAAAACATGTTCTTACTCCTATACACGCTATTTCGTTAATTGCTATTGCTTATTAACTCCCTCAGTTTTGCTTCTCCTGTTGCTCATCAATAATATTTATATTTAATTGACCTGGAAATGTTGCACTTCAACTGTTTTTGGAGGAACAGATACGAGTGTTGAATTGTAGGCAGCGATCATCAAGCAGTTTAATTCTTATGACTGAGTATTTCTCAGTAGGTAGGTTTATTTGTTCGCCTGAACTGGTTAACCGTATCCTGTAATATACTTTGTATTTAAACAACCCAAATACATGTACATACTTGAGTTATTGTTAAGTTTCGATGTAAGCATTTGAATACTTTCTTTGTTATCCATACTAGCCCTGAATAAATGAGCCATTATATAGGTTTATACTACGTTTATATAGTACATGATTACAGAAAATTTTCAAAAACATTCTATTAAATTTTTATTCTTAATAATGAAATTTCCGAACTTAAGTTAGATAACATAACTTGCATGCCAAAGGCAAGTTCTAGAAAGATGTATGTATACTCAGAGATAAAAAAAGTACTTGGAGAATAATTATGCTACATATTAACATGTTCTGTATTTCATCGCAAAATCAATGAAGTTCATTAGTTGAGTGAAGTATACAAATTATTGGTTATGTAATTTTTCACATCCTTCAGGGATGTACAGCAATAAAATTATTTGATGTTACATGCAAGGTGATTTTCTCCACCCATTCTTCTAGAAGCTATTTTTACACAACTATACTTACATCTAGCCCATGTTAATCGAGATAAACCGTTGCACAAGTCATTTTAATACAAATTTTGTTCTTTAGGTAAAACAGGGATACAGTAGGCTGTAGAGGACTGCAAACGAGCGATCTAAACCACTTTCAGCGCTCAGCTTTTTTTTTTTTATTTAAAAGTTCCTTTGTTGTACCCAGTTTATGCTACTGTGTTTTACTGTTTTCATACCGCTTATTTCCGCAACACACATACACACACAAACACCCATGCCCGTGGCGAGCCTCGAACACGTTTGACGGAGCGCCGGAGCGACCACTCCAGCGACCACGGCTACGAGGGCCGGCAGCTTTACCGATCGCTCTCGATGCATGGTCGCTCGCTTTCGTGTTTGCTATCTGCTCGGCCTTCATTGTCCGTAGGTCGCTTCCCACTCATGAGGAGTACTCGTGTTCTGTTTTAACTACGAGGGCAGCAAAGAATGACTGGTAATGTACATAGTGTTGAAATTGAAACTGAGTTTTATTTATGGACTTTAATTGCGGTAGACCTTAGCGTGCCATTCTATATTGGGCGTGAAAGACCGGTGGCTCAGAGGCCTCTTTATCAGCCTTGAGGTTCTTTTGCGTGCCGTTCTACGACACGAGGTCACCGGTTTTACTTCCCTTCCAAAGGAAGCCATGCTAAGGATTTTTACGCCCGAAAAAATCCATCGTTTGA
Source organism: Deroplatys truncata (assembly GCA_030765065.1). NCBI lineage: Eukaryota > Metazoa > Arthropoda > Insecta > Mantodea > Mantidae > Deroplatys > Deroplatys truncata. The sequence continues at coordinate 53,262,361 of CM060982.1, forward strand.
ACCCGCGATCTCGGGAACTAGAGTCTAGCATGGTAACCACTACACCACGGAGGAGAATAATAGTTTGGTGTTCGTGGCGTCGGTAGCCTACATCAATAAGAACTCATAATATATGCTTTGTTTCATTTTGTAATTTTATGCCTATTGAGTTTTCGCTTTATGCAATTATAAATACATTTACGCGCATGCAACAAAAGTTTACAAAACAGAACACAATTCTAAGGTAATTTAGACTGTTTCCTCTATGTTAAGTCTCTGTATATAAGTGGCTTTTGGAAAAATTAGGATTTATTTTACATAATTCTGAATCAATAAATGGGAGAAGATGCAGAGGCTTGATAAGCCAATACATGCAGCTTATCAATGCTTGATAGTGTGTGATTCGGATAGGTTTTAGCTGCGATTTGGGTTACGTGGCTGAGCATGATCACAGTCATCATATGTATTTTGTGTATCGCCTGAGTCTTTCTAGCTGCCATTGCTTTTCAATGCAGTCATAGGTTTTTTTATTCTTGTAGTTATTTTTACTATCATTATTGTTGTTGCTATTCCTCGGTTTCATTTCCATAGGCGACGAATTATAGCAGTCGACTTCATAAGCAATAAACTGGCGGATATCGCCACCAATAAAACTCATATGATATATCTAATTTACCATATATCCATATGTGATGTTCTCATGTATAATAATTCAGGAAAGCTTACCTGTATGTGGTACGCGTTTAGAAATATTCAGGCATTTTGTTCTAGTAAAACTCTGCACACATGGAGCAGTGTCAATGTTTTCTGAAGAGCTGCATTAACTCTAAGTTAGCTTAGGCGATTAAATTTGCATTCATGTTTCCGACATAAATCTCCCTGGCGTATGACGATAACATTCTTTAAGTTGCTTTTCAAACGTTTATCGAAAATCGTGTGGCTATTTTCTGTGCAAAAATCAGTAGTAGTAATAGGAATTTTTTATGTTATTTTTAATACCTCTCACACTAATAAAGCTCGTAACTTTATAATGCTGAGTCACTTAGCAGCATAAACATGTGCATATTCAACTCCAAAATCAATAGCGTTTTGAATTACGGAAGTAAAATACGGGCTACTAAATATATAAACTGGTCTATGTCCGCAGCATATTTCAATGCTCTCACCTCAACAATTTTGCTTCATTTCGTAAGTTGCTGCGCTTTACTGGTGCGATAATTAACCTGGGAGATTTGTGTTTTGGAAGAATAGAGAGTAAGCATTTTTGTTAAAATATTCAACGAAAATAATCTAAATGCAAACGGAAAAAATTTAAAAGATTTTGATACTTTTAACGAGTTAAACACAACTAATTGTTTGAGGATAAGAACATATATAAATACACTTGGTGCGAAAGAGGCAGTCAGTCTATAATTAATTATACATTAGTCAATGATAAATTATATAGTAAGGTATTGGACACCAGAGTTTTCAGAGGAAATAATGTTAATAGGGACCTTTATATGGTAGTCTCAAAAATTATTTTTAGATGCAGATGGTATAGAAGAACTAACAAAAAACAAATACCAGAGAAGTGTTTAAAATAAGCCTCATAAAGCAACAAAGTATTAAGATGTATATAAGAAAAAATTATATGAATATGTAACCCAAAAGGCATTAAGCTGTAATGCTCAACGAAAATGGTTAGATTTGAAAACTACTTTATATAAAATAGGATCCGAAGTTTTTGGATTTCGTAAAAAGTTTAATAGGAAAAAGGAATGAAAATATGGAACCCAATTCTTGCAAAATTAGTAGAAGGGAAGAAGAGATCACACCTGAAATACTTAAAAACAAAACTACCAGAACATAGGATGATTTATAAACATAAACGTGTACTTGCAAAAAGAGAGGTTCGGCAATTAAAAAAGGAAATTGGGATAGATACATTTCGGTTATACAATTTGATGTCCTGGGAATCAGAATAATGCTTTTAAAATCCTTATACATTTAAATAAATCTGAAAGATATATGACTGAACCACAAAATATTTCAATTAAAGAATGGGAAGAATATTATAAGATTTTATGTAATGTTACAGGAAAAAGTGTTGCCAAAGATATTGCAAAACAGAATATGGAGATAATATAGATGATTTAACAATGGAAGAGTTTCAGGACGCTTTAAGCTGTATGAAGAGTAAGAAGGCACCAGTGATAGACAGTATTAATATAGAGTTGATAAAATACTCATATCAGAAAGTTAAAGAGAGACTCTTAAATACACTAGTGTGCAAAGCTTAAGGACGAGATGGATAAAGTAACATAACAAATTAACTACTTGGTGGAAGTAGATGAAGGTGCGGAAACATGTTGCCAGAGGTCTTTCACACGTACACAGAAAACTGGACGTCACATGGCGTGAGTGTAGCGAGCCTATAGTGCAAAATGGGTCTGGTCCGGCAACACGGGGCAGTTGACGAAACAGGACAAGACGGTGTATGGCAATTAGCGAGCTGTTACGGTGCACTGTAGTGGTGTTCTTCATTGCAACATGGCCCGTAGACACTATTGTCATGACTTCACCCCAGGAAGAATCATCGGGAAACTGGAAGAAGGGCGAAGTGTGACGAGTATTGCTCAGGATTTTGGAATTGTTCACAGCATTGTTTCACGTGCATTGGGAACCTTCCAAACCACAGGCACTGCTGTCCCAAGGAGAGGTGGTGGTCGACCATGCTCAACTATAGCAGCAGATGACCGCTACATTGTGCAACAGGCAAGAAGGGATCCACGTCAAACAGCGGGTGCAATTGCAACCACATTTAACAGGACAGCTAGGCACGCAATCTCACGATACACAGTGGCACGGAGACTACACAGAGGTGGTCTCTTTGCCCGACGGCCAGTACGTTGTGTTTCATTGACATCCGCAAATCGGTGGCACCGTTTGCAATGGTCCCAAGAGCATCAAAATTGGACCAACGAGGAATGGGGTCGCCTGCTCTTCTCCAATGGGAGCAGATTCAGTCAAGTTGTGATTCTCCAAGTATCCTCATCTGGCGAGAGGTGGGAACACGTAATGAACCCAAGAACATCCTTGAACGTGATCGTTTTGGTGGTCCGGGTGTTAGGGTTTGGGGAGACATAATGTTGCATGGGCTCACCGACTTCCAAATCTTTGAACACGGTACGCTCACTGGTCAAGTTATTGTGATACTGTACTCCTTCCCCATGTGCGTCGTTTCATGGGTGCAGTCGGCCCTGACTTCATTTTTATGGATGAAAATGCGCGATCGCATCGAACAGAGCAGGTGGAGGATCTCTTGGAACGAGAGGATATTCGGCGAATAAACTGGCCTGCCCGTACCCCCAATTTAAATCCCATCGAACACGTGTGGGATGCTTTGAGGAGGCGCATTGCAGCACATCCACATGCACCAACGACCATCCGATAGTTGTCAACAGCACTATTGAAGGAATGGATCGTCCTACCACAAGAACTGCTTACCAAACTTGTTACCAGCATGGGAGCACGATGGAGAGCATGCATTCCTGTCCTTGGTGATCATGCACCCTTTTAAGCACCATGTATCTGTTTCTGTAAATCTAGAGAACCATCATATGTCGTATTGACTTTAGTGTAGCTTATGGTCTATGAATAAATGTGGCATTTCTGTTCGTCTCATTGCATATTTCGTTTAGTTGCCTACTGTAGCATACCGTAGCAGTTCCCTCTATTTATGATTCAAGTTACATCGAGCAATGTTACTTGTCAGTGGCACAGCATGCGAAGATTACTTTCGTCCTTAGGCTTTGCACACCAGTGTATATACAATTTATGTTGGCATGGCAAATGTGTACCTCAAGAATGGCTAACTGTTATAGTCATGTCTATCCTCAAGAAAGGGGACAGATCTAATTGCAATAATTATAGAGGAATAAGCTTGTTGTTATCAGCTTATAAAATCCACTCTAGAATAATTACAAAAAGACTTGCTAAAATAACAGATTGTTTAGTATTTAGAGTACAAATGGGTTTCAGAAAAGGGTTCTCATGCATTGGCAATGTATTCCATTCAACAAATAGAAAAACATAGATAGTTTAATGTACCAACTGAAGCCGAAATTATAAATTCAATAATTATCATAATAATCTGGGAAGGATAGGTAAATAAAATAAATAATAAAATATTTAAAATCAGTGCATGTATTAAAAGGAGAAGCGTTGGGAAAATTGTTGACTGTTAAAAGCGACAGAAAGGCCAGACAGGCTCAGTTTAGCTAATTAGGGACCAGCCCCAGGTATAAAGGGTAAATCCTCTGAAGCCAGTTTCTCCTGGAATTAATGGGTGCAGATGCACTGGCCAGGATGTGAAGGTCACTAGAAGCTTCATGACGCTCAGTTTTGGTGCGAAATGTTTAAGGGGAGAGAGGGGAAGTTAGGAAGTTTTTCCTTGTATCGCGCGTGTGGTGAAAACATTCTCGCAGGGACGCTCGTGTGGTGAGGACATACTCTCGCTGGGGCCCTCTTGGGGTGCGGAGCAACATTCTCTGGGTGTGAACTTGCAAGAGGATCGAACGTTCAGCTGTAATTGATAATCTTCGATCTTGGAAAAGACACAGTAACATTGCAAGAATTTAAAAGTGATCGGCAAATCTTAAGTCTTATTTTAATGGTGAATAAAAGTGTTCCAAGTGTGCACACACTCACGCATGCCCTGTGATTAAGATCTCATGCTCGAGCAGCCGTGGCAAAGTATAAGAAAACAACTAGGAGGAGAAAAGCAGCAATCGTGAGGCAAAGGTATTGCTTCATTGTTGGAGGACGTAGCGTGGCTGCGTCACAACGTATATATTATTTATAGATTACGTGAAAGCTTTCGATAGTGTTGATAGGGATAAAGGTTGGGAAATACTGAACAGAAGAGGAATGCTATTTCATATAATAAATGTCGTTAAAAGCCTGTATGATAGGTCTAATTTTTGGATAAAGAAGGACCGAAAAATTAGTGAAATCATAATTCTTACCACTCAAGGACTTAGGCAAGTCTGCCTAATATCTCTAGTATTATTTAATATATATCCTGACGATGCTATAAGGCAATGGGAACCAAATATCCATATTGGTTTTAATATAAATAATTTTGGGTTATTCACACTTTTATATGCTGATGACCAGATCCCGTTAGCGCAGTCAGAAAATGACTTACAAAGGGATTTTTATAATTTAAACAAAGTATTTGCGGCTATAATTTAACAATATCTGCAGATAAAACTAAATTAATTGCATTCTGTGGAGAATTCTCAATAAAACGAAAAGTAGTAATAAATAATATCGTTATTGAACAGCTTTACTTAGGATATACTTTTAATTACGATATAGAGAGGAAAATAAATTTTCAAATAATGTGTAGCACTATTATAAAACATCGAAGGGGAAAGTAAGGAAGGATATGCTTCTAAAGTTTTACAAAGTTATGGTGTTTCCTGTTCTACTCTAGAGATACGAAATCTGGACCCTAACAAAAAGTGACTCTAAGCGCATCCAGGCAGCGGAAATGCAATTTCTTAGATCACAGGCACACAGATACATCACATATCAAGGATCACAGGTTAAGTGATAAAAAGAGAAATGAAGACACCAAAACGGAACTACGTATTTTCTCAATAAATAAAAGGATAGCTGATTATAGATAAAATGGAAAATTCACTTAAAGAGACGACCTGAAAGTAACATAGCCAGACAAGTTATATATTATACAGCGAGAGGCAAAAGACGTACAGGGAGTTCCAAATCAAGATGGTCGCAGCAATCCTTTGAGGCAGGAACAGGCATGGATGTCTAATCCCTGACTGTAGATGACAATAACGATTCAGTTTTATAGATAGATAGATATTTTATTTCACTTCGTTAGTTACATAAACTAATTCTCATATAAGTTCTATAATACATAATTTTATCTCTACACATTACCCTTTACATATCATTTTCACTAAGTTGCTGCATTACTAAGGACCCGCAAACATCCAACACCATGGTTGTTGAGTCATTGGGTCCTATTTAATTTATGATTCAACAATCTACATTTTCTTTCTATTCCCTATTTCTAATATTTTTTCAAGCATTTGTTTCTCATTACACCTAAATATTTTCCCATTTCAAATAAACTTTCCTTGGATTTAACTCTTAACATCCTTTTACCTATAATTTCATTTGGTAATTTAGACCAATTGTTTCTTTGTAATTTTTTCCTCGTATTCATTGCCATAACGATTGTTATTGAAATATCACATGTATAAAATATTCTCATGGCAAATGAAATGCATATCGTGAATTTTCTAAAGTGCTATTTAGAATGCTATTACATAATGGGCATTTGCCTTCATTTTCTCCTTCTCCTATGCCTTTTAACCTCACCGCCCCTGACCTAGCCCATGCAAAGCCTTCTCTTGCTATTTTATTACAAACATCAACATAGTTTTCTCTTTCCCATGTCCTTTTAATCACTGTATGTACATGTAATGATCTTTTTGAATTAAAACTACCAATTATTTCCTGTCTTTCCATATCTTCAATCCTCAATCTAACTCTTTTCCAACATCCCTTCTCACGTGATTGTCTATATTTCCAAATATCCCCACACCTTCTAGGCGCTTATACCAAGTATCCTCTTTATTTAACTTGGGCTGAACCTCCAAACATTGTTTTGAAATGTTATTATTCTCTGATTCCTCAATTCTCACCCAATATTTCAATATTCTTTCAATAATTTTCGCCTTACTACCAAATCTCCCTAACTCTATTTGTGCAACCCCATTAGGTAAGACTCCTGGTAGACCCAGAATTATTTTACAAAAGCTCCTATGCACTTTATTTACCTGTTCCCACCCCTCCTCGATACCCCAAATCTCTGCACCATACAGCATTTTTGCCTCAACTACTGCTCCATATACTCTTTCTATCCATTTTACGTGCGTCCCAGGTATTTTATCTAAACATGCTCTAATAACTTTCATTGCCACTTTTCCTTTTGTTAAAGCCTGTTTCTTTTGTTCACCCCATCTACCGTTGCTACTTAATCTTACTCCCAGATAATAAAAATTTTTCAGTTTTATATGAGAAGCACTGAATAAATCTTGCGTATATAAGGGCTTTAAGTGTCTTACTTATCCAAATTTAATCCAGAAGAGTTAATAACCGACTTTCTCTTTTTGTCGGCAGCAATGAATTCACAAGGTTTATTTTTATTTTCGGCACCTGCTTCAATAATGCATATTGAAATCTCTTAATACATGCAGATTTGCTTGAGGTAGATGCTGCTGAACTTTCTTCAACATACATGTTTAGACAAGAAAACACAGCCTTCTTTCAGCTACTTCAGTATACACTGCCAGCAACAGAGCACTCACCGAACACGACATAGAACAACGCTGGTTATATAAGCATCGGGAACATTCGTTAATTCAGCAACCGATCTTCATTGCTGCCGACTGTAGAGGCTATGATCTAATGCGCTCGTCCACTTGCAGGTGTCTAATAGGCTGAAGTTATAAGCGAAACTTTAAAGATCGGGTCGCTATATGCCAGCTTTGAAATTCTTTGCATGACCACAGGAAAAAGGCTTAGCACTTAAGAAAAAAAGTATTGAAAATTCAAACCAATAACAAAGAATATCCCGGAAATTATTATCTCAAATATTTATAAATGGTGTATTTTGACGAGATCTACTTTTTTTTAGTAAACTTTTTGTGTACCTTTTACGTTTATCAGTTATACAAAATTCATTCCAAATCAAAAGAATTTTGGTTATGTTTAAAGAAAATTCAAAATATAGTCTCAATTGTCATTTAAAAGCCTTAAACGTGTGGCATTTCAATCAAAATCGTTAAAGCCATTTTTGAGAGAAACAAAAACAAGAATAAATTCCATATGAAGGAATGGAAAATTTTCTTGAAAATCGACGTATTGCCGCCTTGGAAGATAGTGAAATTAAATAGCAAGTTTGAAATTTATGCAAGATTTCCTCTTTTAGTGTAAACGCTCTCTCTCTCTCTCTTTTTCTTTCTCTCTCACACACACACACACTTAAGGACCTTGTGTTTAACATACCTTTTTATTCTTTCTTTCACTATTTAACCTCCGCTTATGTAGGACTTACACTCCCCAGGACTTACAGCCGGGTGCCTAGGGTCAGAGGCCCGTGGAGGAGGAGCAGACAGAAGACCCAGGATGGGTGATCAGCCCGATGCCTGGTATGGGATGAAGGAAGTAGATGAAACGAAATGGATGAAAGGAAAGGTGATGATGGAGCAGTTGGTGGAATGAATGGCGTGGGAAACCGGAGAACCCGGAGAAAAACCGCCCAGACGCCGCTTTGTCCACCACAAATCCCCATGCGGGTCCCTGGGATTGAACCAGGGCCGCCTCGGTGAGAGGCGAGCGGTCTAACCACTCGCCATGGTGCCGCCCACCTTTTTTATTCAGGGGACATTAAAACATGATTCCAGTGAAAATTCGATACAAATATTTGGATATTTCCTCTACCTACTATCGGTAAGTAGCAGAGAAAGTAAATAGGTGCAGATTTTTTTCCCAGGTAATTTTCCCTGCGATTTAGATGATGGAACTGAAGTTTGTTCACAAAGTCTCAACTGTGGCACATAATGCAAGCCAACAAGTCTCGTTGATAGTAGCATAACTGGTTACCTCGATGGGCAAGGTGTTCCCCAACCACAGTACAGCCCGAGTTTCGCATATGACATTTCTAAGTCATTGGCCTAGGCAGGCTTGGGGAGGGGTGTAGCCATAAAACAGTTCTTTATCTGATGTGTCAGTGCTCAATCGCCTATAAAAACAAGAGAAAATTAATTAGACAACCGTAAAAGAGTGCGGTGTTTTTTGAGTGTTCGTAGAGGAAATCGATATATCGATTACTAGAAATGAAATGTCACTTACTTAACAATAATGCTCAATATACGTTCTGTAGAAGTTGCATTGGAGTACGTATTGACGTAGGCAGACATATGACCCATTACAAGATAATATGAACAAGTGAATGTTGTATTTATTATCTGAGAACTGTATTTAGATGCCTTTAAGAATTTTTATCCTAAAGCTGCACTTTGTGCAGTGATTAAGAAACATTAAATAAAACGTTTGCAATACAAATAATTCTGTAATATTTCTTATGAAGCATGCAGAAGGTAAAATAACTATTGAAGAAGAAATTTCTTTTAGAACACTTCATATATTACGTCAAGGCATGAGGGGCAGTGGGATCTGCACATGCGTGACGGATCGTGACATTGGCCTAGCGAGAAACTGCTTTTGTTTTTAAACTCGTTGAACATTTTGTGCATATTTAGGCTGAATTGACTTAATTCAGCAGTGTTACCACTAGCAAACAATAAAGCAGTGGCTATTCTCTGCGGTAGTAGTAGATTCGACAGTGATCTAGACGCCGTCTCCCAGTTCTCCAGGTTGTTACGGAGGAGATTGAGGCGTCCCTCAGCCCTATCTGAAGAGTATGGCCGAGGGTTTCGGAACCACTGACCCATCGAGACCAACCCAATCCCAACAGCTCCCCTTCGAAAGGGGCTCAGATATTCGGCCCGACTACCTCTGGTAACTCCAGAACTACCACGAGTGCTAGGGGTACGCAGCGCTCGCACCACGGCAGCTGAAGAGGTCGGACCACCACCTACGAGAAGGTGGTTTATACTGTGGTATTTTCTGGAAAATCTTCGTGTTATAGCTTTGGAAGATGCTGAACTTTAATGTTTGGTATGTATCCAACATTTGAGTTATGTTGTTTCAATCTCTCTCTCTCTCTATTTCTCTCTCTCTCCTCTCTCTCATACGCTTACATACATGCACACACCCTTTTTAAGATGCTTTATTTTTGGGAGCGGAATATCTCAAAACATGTATTTTTGGTAAAATCTCGATTCCGTTATGTTGGGTGTGATATGTGCGATGGTATCTGCAATTACTATATCGTAACTAGCTGACAGTAAATACTAACAATAAACGAGGGAACAGCATTGTCGATGGATAATTTTTCCGAAGTCAAAACCACCAAAATGAGCTAAACTACTAAAGACAGCATAGAAATGGAACCAAAATTACTGTGCTGACTGCCTTCGTGATCCAGTATCAGCACAATCTTCTCAACTCAGAAGTCCCGGGTTCGATTTCCGGCTAGGATCACAGGTTTCTTTAATGAAAATCATTATTCCCTACCCTCCGCAAATCTGAAAGTATAGGTTTTGGATAATAATCATTGAAGTTACGGAGCAATACAAACGAAAATATTTTAAAACTAGCTGCATACTGGAAAAAGCATTTATGGAAAGCCATATACTTTCCATTTTATACTAAAATTAGTGTACGTAATGAGATGGAATGTTATTTCTAATATATTTGATAGAAATTAGAAAACATATTCGTTGTTTTATTATTGTACAGATAACCTCTTAACATAATCACTTTTAGATAGTCATGCTGAAGAAGTTCAAATTAATTTTGAATATAAATTCAATCTGTTGAAATGCATTATTTGTTGCTTATAACTTGTTGCTATTGCTGGCGGCATGCGATCTCTCATTACTCGAATTAGGCTTCACACTATTTTACCCGTAAACGCAGGAATGTTTCAAAACCATCGTTGGGTTTTTATACAAGGTTATATTTCAATTGAGAGCGTATAAATGCATGACTCTCTTTCCATTTCATTGTAATAGTTTTTAGTACAGTGTGCCGTACCGCATAATTTACCTCATTGGCCAGTGGTTCTGTTGATTTACAGTGATCATTGCATTGATAGCGTACTGTCACTTCAGGGTACACAAAGCTTCAAAACTCTGGAAACAATATTAATTTGTGTATGAATCTGAGGATAATGCCACGCATTCGTCTTCTTTACTTAGTAAGCAAGGAAATTAAACACAACAAAAATAACCAAAATAATATAAACTATGATTTTAGGGTTCGTTTACTTATCTTTCTTTAATATTATTTTGGGCTACTGCACCCGCTGATAAAAATATATTGAGATATTGCCCCCTTCTTTGCTTATTTTAAAAAACCAATTGCAATTTTCTCTTGAGGTTCACCTTTTTGCTTTCTCTACTACATATAGTAAATAGGGGAAGTATTTAATACCGATATTTCACCTGTATTACATATTTTGAGGTCCCATGAATACAAAAACAAAAAAGCATTTTTAGATAAAGGTCCGTGTGTATCTGTCGGTATGTGTCTGTGGACAGCATAACTCAAAACGAAAAGTCGGATAAATACCATACGTGGTATTTAGGTTCAATATCTTCCAGAGATGCTACAAAATATTTTCAAGAAAATACCCCCACCCAAAACTATTCTTTTCATGTAACATTTTTCGACGTTTTTTATTTTCTAAAAGATAGTCTAATGATTTTGATTAAAATACAGTATATTAAAGATATTTACATGAAGAATAAAATGAACATCTTAAGTTTTCTTGGAATACCCTGTGAAGTCCATTTCAGTCGGAGAATTATGTATAATCTTGTAAAACTACCAAACGTTAAGCGATGGACGAAAACGTACTATAAAAAAAATCTGATGTGTTACAATCACATGACTTTCTCTACTCTTGTACAAACTATTTATACAAACGCTTATTCTCCATATACTTCATGTTAATCGAGATAAACATTTTAAGAGTCTATCTTATTGCTAATTTTCTTGTAGATGTAAGGGGAATATATATTTACAAGGGCAATTTGGAAATACAGTAGCCTTTAAGCACATACATATCTCTTAATAGCTGGTTGCTAGGTGCAGCACCATTCCCTTTCCCACAGATTAATACTCTTTGCATATAAAAGACAAAAAATGAATAACGATTTCTCATTTGAGAAAATAAGTATTGATAAATTTAAGGGAATAACAAGCAATATCTCGAAAATGGTTCACTCAACGAAAAAAATGTATATGACATAAATTGTGTATTTTAACGCGATCTACATTTTTGTGTAGTAAAAATTTGTCTATCTCTTATGGTTTACCAGTTATGCAAAAGTCGTTCACAATGAAGAGTACTTTTGGAGACATTCCCAGGAAATTCAAGATATACATTTTATTTGTCATAAAAATATCTTAAGCATATGATATTTTAATAAAAATCGTTAGTGCTATTTTTGAGAAAATTAAAATTTTCAAAAAATCTTCCATGTAAAGGGTAATCTGGGGTGGGGGGATTTTCTTGAAAACCTTCGTGTCGCATCCTTGGAAGATACTGAACCTAAATGCCAAGTTTGGTGTTTATCTGACTGTTCGTTTCTGAGTTATGCTGTTCACAGACAACAGGCGCGCGCGCGCGCACACACACACACACACACACACACACACACAGACACACAGACACACACGGACATGTTTCCAAAAATGCTTTTTTTGGATTCAGGGGGTCTCAAAACATGTATTTCCGGTGAAATCTCAGAATCGAATTTTTGGGTGGAATACAATACTTCCCCTACTTACTATACGTAGTAGAGAAAGTAAAAATGTAGATCTCTTTAAAACACACAGTTTATTTAAAATAAGCGTTTTGTGGCAATTTCGGAGATATCAGTTATTAAAGGTTTGAATTGTTTATTTCTTGATCATTCTCTTAAACTCCTGTCAACATTCAGCTGTTTCTCGCGATTGCATGAGAACAGTATGGAATTTTAAGGCTAGCCAGATCTTAAACATTTGACAATCGCTGTTTTCTTTGTATATTTAACGAAATGTGTAATGTAGGTATTTCTGTAACGGTTATTTGGATTAAAATGTAGTATATAGAAACATAAACTTTAGTAAGAAGGGTTTGTATACCCACTAATAAAGGTAGATGGTAGAGAAAGTCATGTGAATATATCACGTCAGATTTAATAAAAATGTTACATTTGTGCATTGATTACATCAGAGACAGTCCAGAAGCTGGTACAAAGAAAAACAAGATAAAAAGTAAACACAAGAGAAATCACAGCGGAAGCAAAATACAAAATATGAAAACTATACATAATAAATAGAACGTCTGTAGTAATAAAAAAGAAAAGAGGCAGTGGCAAACTTCAGAATAACGACGGGCGAGATTGTATCAACAGAAAATCGGACTGCTTCTAACAAATGACCCCATCTGTAGGAGTAATGTGACCGAACTCTAAACATCTATTGACATGTCCTGGTTTATATGAAGATCACCAGAAACAGTTTAATATTTATAAATTTTATGGATGCAAGGTAATCATAAGCAATAATATTCATAATTTGTACATTTACAACTCTGTTTTCATTGTATTGCTTTGTAATTGAACTAATATCATTGTAAAGCTTTAATCGTTAATAATGCATGTTTATAATTTTTTCTCTTTCATTTGTATGCCTTTAGTTCCATATAAAATATTGTATAACATTGTTACATACGCTTAATAAAGCGTATGTAACAAGAATAAGGACAACAATATAATAACAACGTTGCATTTGTATTTTATCTATCCCAAGTATGACAATAAATGAACATTTATTAAAATGTATGCTAATTGAAGAAGATAATATCTTTACGTTATTCGCACCACGCTTTGGGAGTTGTACTATATTTCAACTGTTGGGGAGCCGAACTTGTAGTAGTTGCAACTGCACGTATAGTAAACAGTTTCCGGTAGCCTTCGCACCAAATGTACTTTCAGGTGGCCTTTGCCCCAAGTTAAAAAAAAATTAAAAAAAAATATAATTAAACTGTTTCTTTAAATATTATATATTTATGTTTGCCTCGGGTGCGTTAGTATTTATTTTAGAGACACGTTTCTCTTAGCAGGGTTGTGATGCGATAAGAACGTAGGCTTACACAGATTGTAATTTTACTTCACTCCTTTTATTAATACTTGATACGATTTAAATAACACTTCACTGTTAGAGAGCTGTGAGATTTTTTATGAATTACTTGCACTTTTCAACACGTAAACTACTTTTGTCTCACACAAAATACACAAATTTCTCGAGGACACATCTCGCATCCGGTTACAATCACTGTTTGCAGGCAACTGAATGCTGAATTTGTAAATGTTTCTCCTTTTTAGTTTCTGATTGGCTAATCCTACTCCAATAGAATACCTTCATTTAACTAAAGCTTTCTCTGGTTGTTGATTGGCTATTTTATAAACTGTCACAAAAATTACATTATTGTTGCTCCAGTAATGACTAGTAGTATTATTAAACTCTCAAGCTCATTATTGCTTCAAGGTTACCTCATTGTTACCTCATTGTAGGCAACATTTAATTTATTATTCTCACAGGTCCTACGTTATTAAATTACGTAATACATTCATATAACATTATTGAACATGTATACAATAATATAAGCATATGCAATGGCTGTTACATACATTTACAAATTATTACATATATTGCTTCAAGGCGGGCTGTTATTGAATTTACATATTATATAATTAGACTGAAATTACTTAAGTGTTAAAAATACTGCCTCATAATTACAGTGATGTAAGCGCGGCTAGCATGAGATGTGACATAATGGGGACGGAGTTCTACTTGCAGTGACAGACCATCACGGGGGGACTCGAGGTGTGGGTTTAATAAAATGGAAAAATAATGTAATGAATGAACGCTCCCCTACCGAATTACTTTGTTTTGGGAACTATGATTTTCGGCATTTTGTAGCACATGCTTTTTGGCTTATCCTACTGAATTACTTTTGTAATATTGGTATAACTAATTTTCAAGGTGCTATTACATTCGTATTTTATAGAATGCTAAACTTTTATTGAGACGAGCACTTTTCAAATCATTCATCTTGAAAATCATTCCGGTTCCGAAAGAGATATCGAGTGCTGCATATGTTTCCAGGAAAAAGTACCGTTTCACGAGAAATAGAGAGAATTGGGCCCTAAAGCATGAACGCGGTGTACTGCAGTGCCACAATTTGCATGTCGCAAGTTCTCCACTATGGTTGTTTCATCTCCTGCTTGTATTCTTAAAGGCACTTTGATATCCCCTTACATAATTCACAAAGCTATTGAAGCTAGATGTGTACAGCAAATTGTGGCAGGCAGAGACCTCTGTTAGCCCTTCTAGCACTCTACCAATTGCAATTCAAATGAGAGCCAGGCTCTTGAAGGGCAGGCATATGGAGGGCCTCACCTTCCCACCGGAACCATATTTCTAACACGCCGTTAATCAAATTCCCGCGAACATGGCCCTTTCATCTTTTCTTTGTAAACGTCTTTTGGTTCTTGTGTGCTACATAAGAGCTTTCATAAAGAAAGGCGTAGGTCACATTATATTACATTTCTGCAATCACGGCTCGCCTCTAAATACGTGTTGGTTGCTGTGATGAACAAGATAGGTAGAACAAAGCATATAATGAGCTGTAATATACTAACCAATTCCAAGGAACGACGTATTTATGATCTAAAATCGTAAACAGGACAATGAGTTTTGAAAAACTACACTAAATCATTTAATTTATTTCGTTAAACACATCATTTGTTAAATAAATTATCGCTGTTATGATTGAAGAACCTAAGAAATTCCAGAATTATGGTCTCAATTACTTCTGCCGTATATGCAATTTAACACTGTATTCAGAAGAGGCAGTTTTGCAATATGCTATCATTGAAGACAAAAATTTGAAAGCATTGTAAAAAATCCTTGCAGTTTAACACTTATGGATTCTTTCACTCGAGCTTCTTGTTCTTATGTTTAGTGGTCATACAGATGCAGTGCAATGCTGATCTACCTGGGGAAGCGTGCAGGTGACTCCATTATGACATTTCCTTCCAAACGGGATAGAAGCTTTTACTGCTTTCCAATACAATTTATGGATTGTATGAAAGCAAGCAGAGAGAGAGAGAGAGAGAGAGAGAGAGAGAGAGAGAGAGAGAGAGAATAACGCAAATTTCTTGAAGACAGAACAAGAGCTATTACTTGCTTCCTGAAACAGTAATTAATTAAGATCTCGAATTATAATAAGTTGAGAGAGAGAGAGACAGAGAGAAAGAAATACATTAATGCGAGCTGTGTTTACAGCATCACAAATAGGAAATGCAAAATCATTAAATAACTTGCTTCATGAGAATTATTTTAGTTGTATCGTATTTCGACTGTTGTGAAGCTGAACTTGAAGTGTGTTTGCAACCGCACGTATGGTACCCGGTTTCCGGTAGCCTTCACCCCAAAATGTACTTTCAGGTGGCCTTTGCCCCAAGGTTAGAAATAATAGCTTGTTTTAATTTGTCTGTTTCTTTAAATATTTAATATTTATGTTTGCCTCGGCTGCATCAGTATTTATTTTAGAGACACGTTTCTCTTAGCCAGGTTGTGGTGAGACTAAGAATGTAGGCTTACACAGATTATAATTTAAATTCACTCCTTTTTATTAATCCTTGACACAAATTAAATAGCACTTCACTGATATCGAGAGCTGAGAGAATCCTTTTATTAATACTTGCACTTTTTAACACGTATACTATTTTCGTCTCACACGAATACGTATTTAATTTCTCGAGGATACATCTCGCGTCTGGTTATGAGCATTGTTTGGAGGCAACACGTCTGGTTAGGAGCACTGTTAGGAGGCAACTGAACTGAATTCCACCGCCTAAATCTGTAAATTTCTGTATTTCATGTCTCTGATTGGCTAATTCTAGTCCAATAGAATACCTTCATTTAACTAAAGCTTTTCCTGGTTGTTGATTGGATGTTTTATAAACTGTCACTAAAATTACATTACTGCTTCCAAGAATCACAAGTAGTATTGTTAAACTTTCAAATACATTATTGCCTCTAGGTTACCTCCTTGTTAGCAAATTTTAACCTATTATTCTCACAGCTCTTACATTATGAAATTACGTAATACATTCACATAACATTATTACATATGTATACAATAATATAAACATTTACAATGACTGTAACATACACCTTTTATATATTGTTACATACACATATTGCTTTAAGGCGGGCTGTTATTATATAATTTGACTGAAATCATTTAAGCGTTAAAAATACTGCCTCATTCATTAATGCAACAATTGTACGCCCTTATACAACAATTCCATATTTCGCTAGTACATTGATAATTCTACTTTAAATATAACATACTGATACACAATAAACACACATTTCTTAGAGCTTTTGCTTAACTTTTACCTTATCATTTGCCTAAGCTATATGAATTATTGCATTCCACAAAAAAGAAAGAAAGAAAAAGAATTGAAATTAATGTTTTGAGTCTCTCCGAATAAAATAAATTGTACAAACACATACACAAGTGCAAGAGAAAAATTAGGATAAATGCCAAACTTCATATTCAACCCAGGCACATTTTATGGATGCAAGACGAAGATCTTCAGGAAGATCTCTCCCACTTCCAAACAACCCTTCATATGGAAATAATTAATTATTTGATAACCCTAGAGATTTTGATTCAGACCTTCACTTTGTGATAGAGACAGAAAAAATTAGTTATTCAGAACACAAAGTAACTAATTCCTCCACCTTGACTACTCATATTCATTGCGTGTGTTTAGATTTACCGGGAATCATTTGCTGTTGTTGAAACCTGTTAATTAAACGCCAAGTTATAGAATTATACTGCTCCTAAAGTTAGCGTGGCACTATCATTCTAATGTATATTTTGTAAAATGTCGAAAAAATATAAAATAATTAATGTGGGTTATGCGATCCACATTATGTGAGTATATTGTAGCTTTATATTGGACAATACATTATATCCTGTATGTTTCACATTAATCGTTTGTCTTCTACCAGCATAATCTAAAAAATACTAAAATAACGTTTTGAAAAGTTTTCATTAAAAAGGGGGACTTTCTTATTAAAAATCTGAGACATTTGAAAAAAAAACATGGGACGGATAGAAGCTTAGATAATTATCCACCTTCCATTGTAAATATGCTGGAATTTGCAGAAATTATGATTTTAAATCTTAATATTTAAACATTTATGCATATGTCTTTATAATTTTTAAGTGCATTCAGGTAAAATTGAATATAACTATCATTTATATTTATAATAGTGAATATAGGAATAGAGATGTTAATGAAAGGAAAATTATTTTAATTTGTGATTTTTGTAACATCTTAGCCAAAATTAACTCCGCCATGTTATTGCTTAAAAGCTAATAATTAACAAAATTGACTGTAAATAAAAATGCAAAATTGAGAATGCAACCAATTTCAAAATCTGAAATTTAATAGAACAAGAAGTTATACATTCGGAACACATACACTTTTTTTTCCTTTTCTTTAGAATCTTTAGAAACAGGTTCATCTCCGATACAGTACTTGTCAGAAATGTGGATTCCTTCGAGCATTTTTGGTTGCTTTTGATATTACATAAAAACTTGTTACATG
The DNA here is from genome assembly GCA_030765065.1 of Deroplatys truncata. Classification (NCBI taxonomy): domain Eukaryota; kingdom Metazoa; phylum Arthropoda; class Insecta; order Mantodea; family Mantidae; genus Deroplatys; species Deroplatys truncata. The sequence continues at coordinate 53,280,738 of CM060982.1, forward strand.
GTAATGAATTAAAATGGGTCTTCACAACTACTAATGCTTTCACAGCCTCAACTTTCAGTCAGTTTCTCTCATCAGACACATAGAATTTACTACAGAAAATATGCGTTCTATAGGTCCATTGCTTCCTGTGAGGCAGTATGTTTAACACCTAAATGATTTTCAGTCAAATTATATAATACAAAATATAATAACAGCCCGCCTTAAAACAATATTGTATAATATAATATATGAAATGTATGTAACAGTCATATTAATGTTTATATTATTATGTACATGTTCAATAATGTCACGTGAATGTATTACGTAATTTAATAATGTAGGAGCTGTGAGAATAATAGGTTAAAAGTTACTAACAATGAGGTAACAGTAAGATAACCTTGAGGCAATAATGAAGTAGAAAGTTTAATAATACTACTAGTCATTCTTGGAAACAATAATGTAATATTTTTAAAACAGTTTATAAATAACCAATCAACAACCAGAAAAAAGCTTAAGTTAAATAAAAGTATTCTATTGGAGTAGGATTAGCCAATCAGAAACTGAAATGGAGCAAAATTTATAAATTCAGAGTTCAGTTGCTAGCAGACAGCGTTCCTAACCGGACGCGAGACGCGTCCTCGAGAAGTTTAATACGTATTCAGTGTGAGACGAAAATAGTTTACGTGTTTAAAAAATGCAAGTAATTAATAAATAATCTCACAGCTCTCTATACCAGTGACGTTTTTTTTTAAATCGTGTCAAGAATTAATAAAAGGAGTGAAGTAAAAATTATAATCTGTGTAAGTCTACATTCTTATCCGCACCACTCTCTGCAAAGAAATTCATGTTTCTAACAATAATACTGACGCAGCCGAGGCAAACATAAATATATAATGTTTAAAGAAACAGTCAAATTACAAAGTTAATATTTTTAAACTTGGGGCGAAGGCTACCGGAAACTTTTTTACCATACGTGCGGTTGCAACTACTTCAAGTTCGACTCCCCAACAGTCGAAAAACAATACAACTACTTCCTCACCTGGCAGTGCCAAACAAAAAAACTATGTCATTTGTCATATTTTTAGTTTCTCTGCCTGCTTAACTATAGTAAGTATTGCATTCCACCTAATGTTATCATTTATAGTACATTTTCTTTTCGGCATAATTATACTTATATACCGATAGATAACAATAACTTCTACACATATTCACTGACAGTGACACTGACACCTACACTCTTTGAGTTGGAACAGTTATTGCCCAAGAGTTCCTTTCTCCTGCGAGAGTACAGAAAGTTATGTCACATCACCAAAACAAAGAATACACCTTGGATACATCAAAGCAAGCAAATTTGTAAAATATAAACGAAACAACCTTTTTAATTTAATTGTGCGTAAAATTAAGTGGGAAAATCTGAGCACCACAGTACTCTAATGAAACAAATGTTCCAGGAGAAAAAACCGGGACATTTGGGCGTCCCGAAAGAAATTGTCGTGACACTGGGACGTTGTCCCGGGAAAACGGAACGAATGGGAGCTCTATATTGTGGCATTTGGTTGTGGCAACTCTGTAAGAATATATGCGGTTATGGCAACATTTGTTTGGTGATTCTTTAGGTTGGTAGTACGGACCGGTAATGATGTAATAAGAGTGGGGGTAAACCGGTTGTATCTTGAGTTAGCGTCTCTTCTAATGTAACCAGCGAGCAGTGTAGAACTGTTAGGAGGGGACGCTTCGTCAAGCAGGAGGTAACATGTATCTTTATTAATTTTGAATATAACTTGATATTCAAATTGACATCATGTAGTTTATTAATGTAGTTAGAAGCTTCCTTCCTTCCCTATAATGATTTAGGAATATTTTAGTAACTTTCAGGTGTTTTAGGAACTTGGTTTAGCTCGCCCCGTCGGACCTCGTGTTAGTTTGATATGATTTGAACTCCGGGACCATGCTCTACCCCCCGTGGTATGTGAAAATATAAGAGGTTACGACAATATTAAAATATCATTGAAACGGGATATACTTACCGCCTCGTGTTTGGTATCGATTGATACCACCTGTTATTACATGCTATTTTACATGTATGCTAATGTAGTTTTATTAGTAATTTATGTGTAAATATGATTTTTGGTAATCTGTATTTTTTTCTGTATGAAAACATGTTCCTGGCAAGGCAAGTGTAATTGGTTAGAAATTGTACATATTGGGGAAAAACAGCACACTTTATTGCTCTGTTTGGTTGCAGTCCTTTGTTAAATAGCAGGAGGGTACAATTCTTTTATGCCTTTGTTAGCAAGGATGGTGCTTCCGTGGTCATAGGAAAAGAAGGAAATTCACGCGTAACTCAATAAAATCCCGCTTGACGTTTGTACCATATCATATATAATTCAACCTATCCTGTACAGAGCTGAAAGCCCACGCTTCGAGGCCCGCGAAGAGATAGTCAATAAGAAGTTTATCGCATGGTGGCCCTAGAGTAGGCTGTGTAGAGTATAAACGACCAAAAAAATTTAACTAAGAGCCTAGTCTTCGTAATATGCGCGACGCGAAATCCGCGCCTCTCGCCTCTAGGATTTTCCGCGAAAAGCATTCCACAGCAATAAAGATAATTCCGTCGATGCGGATGTGAATTAAAGCAGTGAAAGTGATCAAAGCTATTTTGGAAGTCACAAGAACGAGAAGTCACCCGTGTCGAGAAGAGACGTGATAAAAATCGCGTGGGTATAGCAGCCGCGCTAGATATTGATAATGATTGGGGTACTAAAATGCCTGACATTATATCGATACATTGAATACGTTGTGAGTAACATTCGCGCCAAAATACTGCATATATCTCTATGCTAGGTGTGTATATACGCGTGCATTAAGCTTAAAGAAGTTGAGTATCAGGCATTCTCGTGCCAGGAACGTAAATTACGTAAAAGTGAAATGTTATTTTGCTTTTCTGGTAAATAAATCTAGTATTAGTGAGTCCCGCGAATTTGAATTACTACCCGTCACCAACAAGAACCTGTACGCCCGAGGTCTTCGGCCCGTTGGTGTTACAAGAAAACGCCAACCAGATTCTCATCCTCAACCCTGAGCAAAAACCAAAATAGCCCGGTAAAGAAACACCTAAATGGCGTAACAACTACGACGGGGCGTGGGTCAACTACTCGGAGACGCGCGCAGAAGTAGAAGCCACCCGAGGGGACTTCACAACGGACACAAAGGCCAGCGTCAGGCAACCGCCTCCCATCTCCCGGATCGCCGAGAGACGGTAAGTTGGCTCATCTGTAAACCCAACCGCATAAGGACCGCCCCATCGTCCATGATTTATTTAACAGTTTACAAAACTGCGTATGCTTACCTCTCGTCATGTTGGATTGACAGTGATACACACCTCTTGTGTGTGTTGTAATACATAAGCAAAATACGTCAAGTTCTTGTAGCTCACCTTTCGCCTCCCTTCTTATTACACCAGGAAGTCTGGGAGTAAGCTCTAAAATGAGTAAACGCATGAAAACTGGTTATGTGTGGAGTTATATCACATCTATATGTTTTAATCTTATTAACTTTGCGGGATCTTTTGCTACCACCTAGCCGCATTGATTATAGATTAGCTATCATATAATTATAATTATGACTTGGCACGTGTGCTCAGAGTTATGCACAGCGGCAATCCTGAAACCTTATCAATCGGTAAAGTGGTTATTAAATAACGATAACTCACACAAGCACATTCATATTCACATACCAGACTCTGGGAATATCGAGAAACCCTCTTGTTTGAAAAAAAATGTATCGAGTATTGCTGGGAATCGAACCCGGGAGCCCTTGTACAGTAGGCATGCACTCTGGGAACGGTCTTTTAATCTGTAGATAATAAACTAGACAAAAGTTATTTGTGCAGAAAAAATATATTCATATAATACTGCGTCTATACATACTTCTTTACGCATATACTCGTATATTGAGTGGAGGGCAGGTTTAATCAAACTTAACAGCTTAATTGTTAGGGTGGTGATAGTCTATGTTGCTGCCATACAGCAGAAGGATTTCTCATGAATGATCGGACGGTGTTGCTAAGTATACGAATCCGTTTGTGCAGTAGTAGCAGGGCCGTTTCTTCCCTAGATAATGCTAACGAAGCGAAACAATGTAAATATGTTACGCTTATTATAAAAGCTGTTCGAAATGTGTTGAGGGTATACAATTTTGTTACATAAATTTTCTCTGTAATCATTTCCCACAGATTATAATCACAGAGTGATCAGGTCAATCGATTACTCTGTCATTAAAACAGGTTGCAATACGACACATTACTTTTCTCGGAGTTCTTTCCAAACCTACCCTATATCTGATAACTGTGCTTGGGTTAAAAGTTCACTATTTGTTTAAATTTTTCTAATAACCTATAAATTGTGGGTTTAATACCAGGGTGTTTCTGTACAAATTCAACTTGATACAATCTACATGTGATCCAAGCAAAGCTTAACACAACCACTCGTTCTGTAGTATACACTATCATAACTAAACGCAGTAAACACAATCAAAAGACAGCTTCACATAGTTATTTTTACTACACACATTGCTAAACAATATGTGTAGTAGACTGAACTGCAAATGCGCGTAAGCTAGACTACTTCAGCGCAAGGTCATTAAACACGATACCTGCGAGTCAGAACCCGCCAGTCACGTCGTTCAAGATAAACGCGGTCATGGGGCATTAATGTGTTAGTATTTATTTTGAGCCGTAGCATTAACTCAAAATAATTGAACAGTTATACCAAAACGAATAACCCTTTTCACCCCTACCAAGGAGCGCTATTTCGCTTTGAATTTGCGCCGCATTTTTAGACACCTGACGTTCGCCGTCTGATAGAAAGGAAACTCAACAATTAGGCCTACAACACAATAAAAGAACAGCACATTTTCAAAATGAAAGGCAGGGCATGAAACTCCCTGATGCACGTATATGTCTAGTAATTTCCGTGTAACCGGCGACCTGAGGTTTTCCCCAGTATCGGCATTCCGGTGCACCGTTATCTCCCGTCCCGGATTAACTATATACGTTTACGGCAAACCACCGGAATTCAATAAAAATGTTAATGAGAACCAGAAATAAAGGGAGAGCGGCGGATTTTATCGGGCAGCAAACATTTCATCCATGCAACGCGTTTGGTCCTATCAACGCTCTGGCTAAATATTCTAGAAACGCTTTTATGTGATAGAGGGTAGCGCGAAAGCCATTTTACGAGGAACTCAAATAAATATGCATGTAGGGATGATTTTCAAAACCTTGTGGGAGAACGTGCTAGAATGACCCATAGAGATTTCGAATCACTGAGAACAATGAAGACACTTTCTATATCTTTCAACGACTTAAACACTTTATCACGTACTAAATTAAATCGATTACGGGTACTTGACAAACTCTTGAAAAAACAACAAATTTTTAAAATTGTTATGGACAAATTCCTTGCACATTGTAGAATTCAGAATTCAATTGAGATGTTGCATTTCGGTCATTTAAACCCAAAAAATCGTTTTAAACGGACATGCGTACAAACAGTACGTGAAATTTCAAAATTTGATTCTCTCCTAACCTTGTTTTCATACATTTTTGCCAAATTAAAATGCTCGCATGTTGCAATTTTTGACTGATTTTTTGTACATTGTCAGTATGCATTCTTTGAAAGTTTGAAATCTAAAGAATACTTTCTGTATATGAAGTATAGTTTTGGAACTAGGATTTTAATAATTTAATATGTGATTGTTTTAGAAAGTTAAAAGTGTTACATATGTACATTCCTCATAAGCTCGGGAAAGAGCAAATAGCCTATGAAATGTAATAGTATCGACCACTACAAATCGCTTAGGGAAGCTCCTCTTGCAAGTGCCAGATAGGGAGGACAGGTTTAGTGTGTATGTGCGAAAAAAGTCCATAGCATTTGCATGTCCTCAGTAAACCCTCTAATCCTCTTGCCCATCATAATAACTCATTATGCTGTGCTAAGCCTGGACATATGGAAAATGTTTACTGGCCCGTTCTCTTGTCGCAGTTCTTAATTGCTAGTGTTATTTTATTTGTTGAGCGCCTCTTGTTTTATTATTTTAAATTTGGGTTCTTTGTCCTCCGGCTAGCTATTACAACTCAGTCGAGCAAGTGTCTCTATGCAGTGCGTGTAAACGGAAAGGAGTTGTTGCTAAAAGATAACACTGATAAAATAATTTGTTTCTACACTTTTATTGCCGTCACACTTAATTAATAATTGACATATTTAATCTTTATACATGCCTGACTGAAACTGTTATATTTCCGAATGTAGCTACGGTCGTTTTAGTTGCCGCGTACCAATTACTTCGCATACTTCACATTTTGTAACTAACTTTGCGACGTGTACCTCGCGAGAGATTCTTCAGTGCTACGTGACGTGCACCTCGTGAGAGATTCTTCCGAACTGCGTAATAATTGCTTATGGCTCGAGAATATATACTCCTTCACCCCGAATTGCCTAAACATTATAATAGAGCTGCTATTGGTTACCAAATCGCGCCCACTTTAGCGTCTGTTTTGTCAGCCAATCACTGTTATTAACATATATACTCTAGGGAAGATATTCCCTCCATTTCTAAAAAAAAGGCACACTACCCTGACGTCATTTGTTTGTCTCTTCTTAGTGATAAACAGTTCACCCCCTCGGTTTATTGCTATCCACTTCTATAGTCAGTTTCAATGAGGCCGTGTAAAGTTATTTCCTAACAATACATGTATATAGAAAATCAGGAAAGAAAACGTAACAAAATAAAATAGTCCTAGGTATAGCCACAAACTGAAGTAAATGGAGGCATGCATAGAAAGTTGGAGTAAATAATTTAAGGTTTTAAAATTAGGTCTTAAACACAAATCCTATGTATGGAAAAATGAAAACTTTACAGCAGCAAAAGCTACAGAGGTAAGTAAATGGTAGGAAATACGAAACACGTGTCTTTTATAAATTAGTGCATTACTGTCGAAAATGGAGTTACTTGATCAAAAGAAAGATGACTGTCGAGAGATCACCGCTGCTGTTGTAAATATCAGCAAATTTATGTGCCTCCGTAGACATTTACATGAGCCCTTTCAGCATTAGCGGCTGCTTTTAGGTTTACCTTAAGAGGATTTGAGGCAAGTTTTTAAAAGCTTACAACTCTTCTCTCATTTTTCTGTTTTACGGACTTGCTTCTTCAAGAACAAATGATGAGCACAGCATCCTTGTATGGCGGAAAATACGGAATTTTATACCATCTCTGTTAGCGGCATAGGGCGAAGTGTTTTCACAAATAAGGATGTAATGGAAAACATTTAGCTTTTATATTTAATATTTTCGTATTTTCCAAGAGTTTTGCTTTAAATAAAATTTATTTTTTCCAGCACTTGCCTAATCTAGAGGACATCTTGCTTCTCATCCTTCTTCTTCCTTTCAAGTATTAGGGCCTATAGCGTGTTACGAACTCACAGTTAAATTTTCAATCCAACGTTCCCTTGGACGACGTAAAGATCTTTTCCCGTATGCACAATAGTGAAACATGGCATGCGGTGCAAATGATTTATCCATCTGTGCTGTTCATACTGTACGTGATCAATAACAGGTTATAATTGTATTACTTCCACATTATGTTTATAATCCCATTTGTTATATCCTGTTTCGTATCTCATAAATTTCATTTCATTAGCAGTTACTCTGCTTTCATCTTTCTCATGTCCATTTCTCACTGCCGTAACAAAGTACAGGTCTTGCAAAGGTCTTATATAGATGAATTCTATTATGTATTTGTACTAAGGAAGGTTTGATTATGTTATAAACTATTTCTAATGTTTTGGTGTATTTAGAAACGTCTATTTCATGGAAAAAGAATTATGTGTATCCAAGGTATATAATTAATTTACTCATTTTAAGATTCTTTAATCCAAATACATTTCTCCAGATATAGGGCGTTTTTTGCGGAAGCAAAACATTCGATATCGATATATCGATATTCGTGTTTTTGTGTGTGAACAGTACAATACCAAAAACGAGGTCATAAATACAAAGCTTTCAATTTAAGTCGTAGAATCCACTCCACTTTAAACAATCCTTAACATGAGTACGGTTTCAGTTATTCTACATTTTCTCAAAAAGCCTCTAAATATTTTAATTACTATATTATTTTATATGCTGGCATGACTATGCTATTATTTGCTATTCTTAAAAACAGATTGCATAATCAATTTTATCAGTGCTATCACATTTCTTGCACTTCAAAACGAGAACATTTGAAGTTTAGCGATATGCATATATTTTTGTTCTTTTTCGAAGTGTATTATGCAGCAAGATTTGGTAAATTTTATTGATGTAATATTAAACATTCCGTTGGCATTATACTTGCCATACGATTTAATTTTTACATCTTGGTATATCTACGTAAATTTTTTCATCATAGTAACTAAAATGACAGGTACCTATACGTTGTAAAAGAATGTAAATGGTATTTTTGTGGATTAAATTTCATTCGGTATTTTAATATATATGTATAGTATATGGTAATATACATATATATATATATATATATATATATATATATTAAACGCAGCATGCTTATAGGTATTCACAAATTTATGGAATCTTAGATTGCTTCTGGAGCACAAAAGTTCTGGTTCACAGAATAAAAATTCAATTTGATTATTCACTTACAATTGATGTTGACTATTTGTCAGGACAATATCAGGTTTTGATTAGTGGTGGTGGTGGTGTAGTGGTGGTGGTGATGGTAATAAGTAGTAAGTTAATGGTAGTTAGTGGTAGTGATGGTGCTGGTAGTGATGGTGGTAAGTAGTAAGTTAATGATAGTGGTTGTGGTGGTAGTGATAGTGGTAAGTAGTAAGTCAATGGTAGTTAGTGATAGTGGTGGTAGTGATGGTGGTAACTAGTAAGTTAGTGGTAGTTAGTGGTAGGCAAAGGTAGTAGTGGTGATGGTATTAGTAAGTTAATGGTAGTTAGTCGTAGTGGTGGTAGATAGGTGGTAGTAGTAATGATGGTGGTAAGTAGTAAGGAAGTTAATGGAGTTAGTGGTAAGGTAGTGGTGGTGATGGTGGTAGTTATTAAGTACTAAGTAAGTTAATGGTAGTAGTGTTAGTAGTGGTAGTGGTGATAGTGTGTTGGTAGTGGTGGTGGTGGAGGTAGTAATGGTGGTGGTAAGTAGTAAGTTAATGGTAGTTAGTGGTATGTTAGTGGTGGTGGTGATGTTGGTAGGTAGTAAGTACTAAGTAAGTTAAGGGTAGTAGTGTTAGTGGTGATAGTGTGTTGGTAGTGGTGGTGGTGGAGGTAGTAATGGTGGTGGTAAGTAGTAAGTAAGTTAATGGTAGTTAGTGGTATGTTAGTGGTGGTGGTGATGTTGGTAGGTAGTAAGTACTAAGTAAGTTAAGGGTAGTAGTGTTAGTGGTGGTAGTGTGGTGGTAGTGGTGGTGGTAATGGTGGTGGTAAGTAGTAAGGAAGTTAATGGTAGTTAGTGGTATTGGTAGTAGTGGTGGTGGTAGTAGTAGTAAATTTGGTGGTGCTAAGTAGTATGTAAGTTAGTGGTATGATAGTGGTGGTGGTGATGTTGGTAGGTAGTAAGTACTAAGTATGTTTATGGTAGTTGTGTTAGTAGTGGTAGCGGTGATAGTGTGGTGGTAGTGGTGGTGGTGGAGGTAGTAATGGTGGTGGTAAGTAGTGAGTAAGTTAATGGTAGTTAGTGGTAGTGGTGGTGGTGTTAGTAATGGTGGTGTTAAGTAGTAAGGACCTTAATGGTAGCTAGTGGTATGGTAGTGCTGGTGGTGGTGATGGTGGTAGGTAGTAAGTACTAAGTAAGTTAAGGGTAGTAGTGTTAGTAGTGGTAGTGGTGGTAGTGTGGTGATAGTGGTGGTGTTAGTAATTATGGTGGTAAGTAGTAAGTAAGTTAATGGTATTAGTGGTAGTGGTGATAGTGGTGGTAATAAGAATGGTAGTGGTGGTAAGTAGTATGTAAGTTAATGGTAGTTAGTGGTAGCGGTGGTCGTTGTAGTAATGGTGGTGGTAAGTAGTAAGGAAGTTAATGGTAGTTAGTAGTAGTGGTGGTGATAAGTAATAAGGAAGTTAATGGTAGTTAGTGGTAGTGGAGGTAGTGGTGGTGGTAGTAGTAATGGTGGTGGTGGTAATTAGTAAGGAAGTTAATGGTAGTTAGTGGTGGTGGTAGTAGCAGCAATGGTGGTGGTGGTAAGCAGTGAAGAAGTTAATGGTAGTTAGTGCTAGTGGTGGTAGTAATAGTGGTGGTAAGTAGGGAGTAAGTTAATGGTATTAGTGGTAGTGGTGATAGTGGTGGTGGTAGTAGTAATGGTGGTGGTAAGTAGTAAGTAAGTTAATGGTAGTTAGTGGTAGTGGTTGTGGTAGTAGTAATGGTGGTGGTGATAAGTAGTAAAAAGTTAATGTAGTTAGTGGTAGTGGTTGTACTGGTGGTGGTAGGAGTAATGGTGGTAGTGGTAAGTAGTAAGGAAGAAAATGGTAGTTAGTGTTAGTGGTGGTGGTAAGTAGTAAGGAAGTTAATGGTAGTTAGTGGTAGTGGTGGTAGTGGTGGTGGTAGTAGTTATGGTGGTGGTAATAGTAATGGTGGTTGTAAGCAGTAAAGAAGTTAATGGTAGTTAGTGGTAGTGGTGGTAGTAATAGTGGTGGTAAGTGGTGATTAAGTTAATGGTATATGTGGTAGTGGTAATAGTGGTAGTGGCAGAAGTAATGGTGGTGGTAAGTAGTAAGTTAATGGTAGTTAGTGGTAGTGGTGGTGGTAAGGATTAAGGAAGTTAATGGTAGTTAGTGGTAGTGGTGGTAGAGGTGGTGGTAGTAGTAATGGTGGTGGTAATAGTAATGGTTGTGGTAAGTAGTAAGTAAGTTAATGGTAGTTAGTGGTAGTGGTTGTTGGTAGTAGTAATGGTGGTGGTAAGTAGTAGGGAAGTTAATGGTAGTTAGTGGTATGGTAATTGTGGTGGTGGTGATGGTGGTAGGTAGTAAATACTAAGTAACTTAATGGGAGTTGGTGGTATGGTAGTGATAATGGTGGTAATAGTAATAGTAGTAGTAGCAGCAGTAGTGGTGGTGGTAACTAGTAAGGAAGTTAATGGTAGTTAGTGGTAGTGGTGGTAGTAGTATTAGTGGTGGTGGTAAGTAGTAATGAAGTTAATGGTAGTTAGTGGTAGTAGTAATGGTGGTGAGTAGTAAGTTAATGGTAGTTAGTGGTAGTGGCGGTAGTGGTAGTGGTAGTAGTATTCGTGGTGGTAAGTAGTAAGGGAGTTAATGATAGTCAGTGATAGTGGTGGTGGTAAGTAGTAAGGAAGTTAATGGTAGTTAGTGGTATGGTAGTAGTGCTGGTGGTGATGATGGTGGTAGGTAGTAAGTACTAAGTAAGTTAATGGTAGTTAGTGGTATGGTAGTAGTGGTAGTAGTGGTGGTGGTCGTAGTACTATTACGTAGACTACAACTACTTCTACTACTACCGCTACTACTACCTCTACGGCTACCGCTACCACCACCACAACTACTACCTCCACCGCTACTACTACCGCTACTAATAGTAGTAGTAGTAGTAGTAGTAGTAGTAGTAGTAGTAGTAGTAGTAGTAGTAGTAGTAGTAGTAGTAGTAGTAGTAGTAGTAGTAGTAGCGGCAGGCAGGCAGGGGCAATGCCGGTGGTCTTTTTGTGGCCCGGTCACGATCGCGTAATTCCCTTGCACGGAGTGACTTCGGCTTGTTCCGCTAGTCACTAGCTAATGGTGAATGACCTTCTGAAGGCTACGCTTTATCGGCTGTGAATGTGAACTGTCAGTTACTGCACTCTGTTCGTGCTGTAAAGATTGAAGTTTCTTCATTGTGCTTCTCAAACGTGAAAGCTACTTAAAATCTGTGTTGTGTATGAATTACTTTAGAGTATTCTCATTTATGTTGCTGTTCTTGTGTTGTTTTAGTCTAGCTAAATGCTTACCGAAAAATTTACGCTTGAACAGGCTTTTTATGTGTTAAACATACGAAAAACCGAATCGTGTAGGCCGGTCCTGGTATTCCGTTCTTAATAGAGCTACTGCCGGATGTCTGGTTAATAAGTTTAGGAGAATGGGATCGCAACGCTAAATCTAAGAAGCGAAAATAACATGTTGGAAAAAAAGGCCGAAATTGGTGCATTATTCGAACGCTCTCCAAAAGAAGTCTCTAAGACGCGTTGCGCAGCAAGCGAGGGCCACACAATCCTCTGCCCTTACAGCTGCTAAACTTTTAAAATTGAAATCCTACAGAATGGCTATTATTCATGAGTTACCAGTCGTGACGATTAGGAATGCCAGACATATCTCAGTGCACATGGACAGCACTTTCAACATCACTTATAACTACTTATTATACTACCTGTTACTATTACTCTTGAGTATGTAACGCGAGAGTTTTAGAATGAACCCACCTCCGTGTAGTAAATAGCACGCATGTACGCGAACCGGACCGGGCCATAAAACGACTGCTCTGTAGTAGTAATAGTAGTGGTAGTGGTAATAGTGGTAGAGGTGGCGGTTGTGGTTAGTAGTGGTGGTAGTAGTGGTAGTGGTAATAGTGGTAGAGGTGGCGATTGTGGTTGGCATTGGTGGTGGTAGTGGTAGTGGTGGTAGTAGTAATGATATTAGTAGTATTTTTTTTTATAGCAGGGGAAAAATCTTTCAAAGACGCCACCAGGCGAGTTGGATTTCCACCAACTAAAAAACCCCTGCTGGGAGTAATGCACACATCGTGGGACTACCTTTCGGTATTACTTCGCGTATGTGGCACTCATATTTTAATCCTTTTTTCATCTTTTTCTTTTCCTTTAAGTATGCTAGTTAACATTTCTTCAATGATTATCCATTCCTTTGCGTTTTCTAGCATTTGTGTCATAATATTGTCCACCGTTATATCTTGCCCAATTTGTCGCGCGTATTTCTGCCTTAAATTACTCCACTTGTTACATATTAATATTGTATGTTCGGGTGTGGCTTTTGCTTCAGAGTATGTGCAGGTCTCGCTGTTTACCAGGTTCATTTTATATAAATAAGTTTTAAAGCGTCCGTGTCCAGATAAGAATTGGGTAAGGTAGTATCCCACTTGTCCATGTTTTCTCTTCAGCCAAGGTTCTATATTTGGTAACAAAATTTTGGTCCATTGTGCTGTTTCACTTTCTAGTTCCCATTCCGTTTGCCATGTTTTAATAGAAGAAACTCTTGCCTGTACTCTATGTGTTTTGCTATTTATATTTCCATATGACCGCTTTTTGGCTAATAAATGTATGGGTATAGTTCCTGCTATAACTTGAATTGCCTTAGTGGAAACTGTTCTATATGCACTTGCTATTCTTATGGCAATCTTTCGCTGCACTCTTTCAATTACTCTTCTATATGTTTTCTTTTCTATCCAGGACTTCCAGACTGGAGCGCAGTAAAGGATTATGGAGTTAATTACGCTCCCAAGTACTTTTCTTTTCCCTTGTTTCGGTCCTCCGATATTTGGCATAAGCCGTTATTAGTAGTAGTAGTAGTAGTAGTAGTAGTAGTAGTAGTAGTAGTAGTATTGGAGATTGTGGTGGTACGGTAGTGGCAATGGTAGTGTTAGTGGTGGTAATGGTAGTAGTAGTGGTAGTAGTAGTATTAGTGGTAGTAGTAGTGGTAGTAGTATTAGTGGTAGTAGTAGTGGTAGTAGTAGTATTAGTGGTAGTAGTAATGGTATTAGTAGTAGTGGTAGTAATGGTGGTAGGGTAGTGGTAGCGGTAGTGGTAGTGGTGGTAATTGTAGTGGTGGTAGTGGTGGCAGTGGTAGTAGTGGTGGTAGTGTTGGTAGTGGTAGTGGTGGTAATTGTAGAGGTGGTAGTGGTAGTAGTGGTGGTAGTGTTGGTAGTGGTAGTAGTAGTGGTGGTAGTGGTAGTAATGGTGGTGGTAGGGTAGTGGAAGTGGTAGTGGTAGTAGTAATGATATTATTAGTAGTGGTAGTAATGGTGGTGTGGTAGTGGCAATGGTAATGTTAGTGGTGGTGGCAGTAGCTGTAGCGATAGTAGTGGTAGTGGTAGTAGTTGTGGTGATAGTGGTAACACTGGTAATTGTAGTGGTGGTAGTGGTAGTGGTAGTAGTACTGGTGGTAGTGGTAGTGGTAGTAGTAGTGGTGGTAGTAGTGGTGGTAGTGGTTGTGGTGGTAGTAGTGGTAGTGGTGGTAGTGGTAGCGGTAGTAGTAGTGATGTGGTAGTGGTAGTGATAGTAGTAGTAGTGGTAGAGGTAATGGTATTAGTGGTAGTAGTAAAGGTATTAGTAGAGGTAGTAGTAATGGTTAGTAATAGTGGTAGTAGTGGTGGAGGTGGTAGTGTAATGGTAGTGGTGGTGGTAGCAGACGCAGTAGTAGTAATGTTAGTGGTGGTGGTAGTAGTAGTGGTGGTGGTAGTGGTGGTGGTAGAAGAGGTGTAATTATGGAGTTTAAAACGCAGTTATATGTAAAGTGTTTAATTCTGTCAGAAAACATTAGTAAATGGTCTTATTATTTAACTACTTTTACTTATGGGTCTAGTACATAAAGTGGGTGTTCGGTGAAATTATATTTAAACTAGTACGCCAACAACTTGCTGTAGGAGGTAGATACAAACGTAAGTTTTAGCACAAATACATGGCATTAATGTTGAATTAATTAAGCTATTAAGTGCATTATGAGTTAATATTTCATAAGAGTAGGGGTAAGGCTTACTGATGTCTTATATTATTAGTATATCTATTGTGTTTAGTAGATCGAGCTTTAATGTCATTTTTGGCGAGGTCTACTGATAATTTCATTGGTATTATTACCTATTATGTTTGGTCGGTCTAGTCATAACGTCGTCATTTTTGTAGTGAGAGGTTGTTGATTCCGAACAATTTTACAACTGAAAACAGCATCATCAGAGTCTGTATATTTGGTTCTAATACAAAGAGATATTGTCAGGAGGCTTTAGATAAAAGAATTTTATTACTGATAAAAGAACTGCAGATTAAGGAGTTCGAACTTATTAAAGAATGGGTAGCATTCAACGAGGCAAAATTAGTAATGGAAGATGTGATGCTTGTGCTTTTCCATCAAAAGATATGTCTGTTTATATGGCTTGTTAAGCTATAGTTATTGCAAATATCGGTGGAACTTATTTCATTATAGGTACATTTTTGTTTTGTTTTGTTTTTTAGTCAAAAGTTTGAAAACGATGAGGTTGTTGCTATTTCAAAATTTTGGAAATTTGCCTATCACATTCCTAAAAATAAATAATGTGGGATAAGAAATGAAACGTAACATGGTGGTTTGTATAAGTGAATCCGATGCAATTATAATATGTTTATAGGCTTGTCATATTACTTCATTGTTTGTTTTGATGGTGACTTTTTCTGTGTGTACGGTAAAGGGAATCCCAACAATGAATTTACAGTACGTTTATCTCAAATGTAATAGTTTCCCGAATTTGTAGGCACTGAAAATTCTTTAAAATTAGTTAAAGTTACTAGCAAGGTAACATATTTAAACGATTTAATCACACAATTTTCCGAGCTCTTACAGTTTGGTCAAGTCTGTCTTTCATTATTTCATCTTCTGCCCTTGATGATAACATTTTCTATCGGCCAATCACATCCTCACCTTCAAATCCACGGATGCAACAGCGATACCTAAACATAAACGCTCTTATTTACGTTTACCTATTTCATTCCTATCTTACCTTTTCCTTCCCATTTGTTAGTCCTTGAAACCTTTAACCTTGCTAATAATGGAAAAAATAACTGCAGAGAACAGCTCTGAAAAAGCTCACAGTAGAATGAACGCAACATCGGCATCCAACCCTAATATGACGTGGCCTCCGACAGTTCTACGAGGACTTAGGCCGTTCAGATATACGCATTCTAATTTACAGAAGTACTGTGCTGTATGATTTAAGCACAAATATTTAACTTATTTTCATATTTTCGCATTTTGGCAGGTTTTTCTTCGAATTCCCCAACCTCTAATCATGACGAGTATAGCTGGACCTAAAGCAGATCCCTGAGTTATTCCACGATTCAAATTCACAGATGTATAAATGCTTCTACCAGGTAGGATAATAAATTAATATTAAAAAAACTGCAAAGGGTTCGATATTCACATAATTACAATGAGCATTTGCTAGGAAGATAAATCAACAACGCAGAATTACAGGATAGTACGTGCTGTCCAAACTTTGCATGAAACTGCTGTGGCGAACACTTCAAAGAACAAATTATTTCATATGCGTTTACTACTGAATATTATTTCTAAATAATTGGTAGAATTTAAAAAATAAATAAACCAATAGAACATCAAAAGCTGTCAACCAGATAACATTGCTGAATTCTAAACAAATAACACAAAATGTCAAGGATATATCTAGCAGAAAGGTTTGGGATTAGTTAACTTGTTTAAATGCAGTTAAACTGTACGATACAGATGATGGCGATGATGATTATTGGATTACTTCGCAGTGATGGTTTTGCTATCTGTATCGATTTACGCAAAATCAGGATAAACATGACATAGCTGGAAATTAAACGCAAAACATGCCCCACTCGAGTAAATTGGGCTAAGTGGATATATCAAAACAGCATGTAATTTGGAATCCCAGCGCTCAGGGTAGAAATCATTTGACAGGTTTGTTGATGCGGGACTAATTGCATTAGCCTATCGTCCTTTTCGAATTAAACAGATGCTACTCCATATTATCAACTTCCATCCGTTAAGTGACATATTTTCATATGACCTAACTGTCCATTTGGGTCTGGAAACAGGTGCCGCATCATAGTGGGGCCTTGCCACTCCATGAAACAAGAGATTCATTTTGTTTACAGCCAGCATCGATAGGTTTGGAAGAAGATGGCTTTAATGTACCTTAGTGCTTGGCAGACAGATTTTCAAAACCGGAAGATCTACAAAAAGCGAAACTTTCAGAAACTAATTTCATTGAAATAATATTTCAGGAGTAAAACAAAACATTCTATATGGTGTCATGGGCAAACCTCAGAGGCAGAAAAGTATTACTATGTGTGTGAATCACTTGGAACTAATAAAACCCAAATTATGCTTTATCATGTCATGATATCAAACTACACTAATATGCTGCACTTCGAATTGTGACAAAAACTATCAAATCATGTTTTGCCTCTCTGTTGAAGCCATATGCCTTGATTGTAATTGGGAGGAGTAAAGAACTAATTTACTGAGTTCATGTCATTTCTATTGTGTAGAATGACATTCCAAAGTCGCTGTTACCAAACGCGAGGTTAAACTTGTAATTAGTTAATTGCATACAAAGAAGGAGAACACGGCAGCTAATATATCACATATACTTCCATTAATTTAATAAAAAGCAGTTTCCAGAAGGTATGCCAGAAAATATGCCAGAAGGTGTATCTCTTACTAAATTATTTACCCTTATACAAAATTATACAAAATTCAATGCGTATAAGATGAATTAATAGACTATTTACAGAAAATTAAAAATATTAGTATAGTTTAGCTTTAATTAAACATCCCATATATTTTAATTAAAATCGTTCTAGTGATTTTTTGAGAGAAGAAAACATAAAACTTTTTTTTTGCATGTGAAGGGTAATATTTCTCGAAAATCTGCGCGCGCATTCTTGAAGATGCTGAACTTAAATGTTAAATTTAAGTCCAATTTTTCATTGAGTTATACTGCTTTCTCTCTCTCTCGTTCTCTCTACCTCTCACTCACACATACACGCATTCACTACCACTTACCCGACAATCATGATATAAAATATTCTTTGGTATATAATGTTTGCTGTATTTACCGTAGATAAACGGTAGAAAAAGTAAAACACTTATTATTATTATTATTATTATTATTATTATTATTATTATCCACTTTATGAATTAGGCTGCTGCCTGTTCCGTCCTCACAGTGTCTCCTTCCATCTCCTTCTCGGCCTTTCCATGTCTCTTTTTCCTTTAGGGGCATATTAGAAAACTATTTTTGGCAGTCTGGTTTCTTCCATCCTCCTAACTTCTAACCATCCTGTTCTGTACCTATTCATTCCTGAGTTAACAGCTTCTACTCCTAATTATTTTCTTATTTCCTCATTCCTAATTCTATCTTCTCTTGTATATCCTTTCGTTTTCCTCGAAAATTTCATTTCACAATCTTGTGTTCTACTTATTGTCCTTTAGTAAGTACCCAGCTTTCATATCCATAAAGCAAGGTGGGGATTGCCATAGTGTTATAAAATTACACCTTTTTATTTAAAATGAATCTTTTGGAAGGTATTTTGGAATCGGATACTAGATTCGCTGCCACTTTTCCTAACGCAGGTTCTATAACCCTAGCCTCTGTCGAAAGTACACTGTCTAAGTTAATACATATGTGGTTTTGGGGAACATGTGTGTACATAAGGAAGATAAAGAATGTGCACTCGGTCAATTCAAAACTGGCTCGAATCGGGTACATCCGTGAGCGCTCGGGACAACCAGGCTTTATTCACAAGGCAGCGCACTATGTACACTAATGTTTTCCTATTTCCTTCGCTTCTGTGTGCTATAGCGCTAGTCAAATTACGAAATGGCGAAGCAATATTCCTTCCACTGGTTTGTTTGGTTTATTTAGTAGTTGGCAACCATGATATTAATTTATCGATCGAGAGAAGGTTTCGTACTCACTCAATTTAATTTTATTATCACAAAGTTTATCATTATTGCAATTATATGTGCAAGTAAAATGAAGTAACAGAAGCAATATATTGAACTATATTACAGTAAAACGTGTTGTAAAAATAAAATATAACACGCCACTCCAGAGAAGCGAACTTCAGTTGCTTGCCTAGAAGTTAATTAGCTTAACCGCTGCTCCACTCCAAGTACGCTGTAGAGGTAGCCCAAATCACTGCCTTGTGGCTTGTATTATAGAATTAGTCCAAACGGAGCACAGCAGTTGACAGTTGTAAACCGCGCGCTCACTCGAAGGGACTTTGAAAAACGTTAACTGCTCGAGAGACCGTCTTTATTTTGGCCGAGTGTACATAGACACAACATTTAAACAGCAGGTGAAAAATGCAAAATATAAGTAGATTGGTAATTTTGGAGCATCAGAGTGCTTTTGATTCTGAAATTTCCAGTTAAAAGAAAAAGGAAGGTTTATAAAATTTATTTGTACTACTAAAATCTCAGTTAAGGAAAAACTAATAAATGCAATATTTTCTTAAATTTCAGTATTCCATATTACTTTATAAGAAAAAAGGAAAACATAATTAAATCAATTTCATAATAACCGAAAATAATTTTAATTCAGTTAAAACTACAGGAAAACAATACAGGAAAAACAACAGTTAGAATGACCGAGAATGAAAATAAGAGTCTCTGAAATGTATTTTGTGAGTTTATTTATAAATGCTGTTAGTATTGTGAATACCTATTTTTTTTAAATTATATACTGAAGTCCTCTTGATTCTCACTAGACTTCCGTTAACTGAGAAATAATCAAATATTCAGCTCATTATACATGGAGATGTTTTGCTGCGTTAACCATTTCTGAAGTATTAATTGTTGTTCGTATGAAATTTTCAGTATTTTAAATAGTAAACTTTGAAATTTTAAGCAGCCATTCATGAACTCATGCAGACGGTATTTAGTTGTAAGACCAGCGTTTATCCATATTATTGTTAAGCATTTTAATTTTAGTTTCTGAAAAGTGATATGCTATACATATATAAGAATTGTACATTTGAAAGGGGATATACCCTACATATATAAGAATATAATTCGCCCAGAAACATGTTAAAATATTCAACCTCCAACATTTGTACAGAGCAAATTGTAAGAAACGGGCGAGCTAGCAAAATTCCAGGTAAAACAGAATTCTAAGTAGAGCACAACTTTCACCAAGCCAACGAGCAGGGAACCGGTAACGGTCAGGAGAAATAGAAAGAGACAGATAGAGAAAAGAAATAGGCAGAGATATGGAACCTGCTTCACAACGCGCCAGTGTGACGCGTAAGCGCACGAATTTGGAGTAACATATGTTCATACATGTTAAGGTAACGTGGTCTGAGGACCAATGAGAAACGTCGTTACGGTTTTAAACGCAGAGGTGAGCGTCACTAGGCTCATGTATATAAGGGCAAACAAGGCACCAGAGCCCCCCCCTCTCTCTCTCTCTCTCTCTCTCTCTCTTCTAGAATTCACGTCGACACGAAGTGTTACGCTCTTACCGACAGATGTACGTATATGTGCATAAGGGTGGGAGTGCGTGTGCAGATAGTTAGGCTACATACTTATTTAAAGTGGTGGGATTGGAATAATGGGAAAATCTAGCCGCCCCTAAGTATTTAAATTGTGAAAAACTATATACTGATTAAGGAAAATGCAATTTATTTTTAATTTGCCTCACCCACGATAACCCTGAGAACCAGGAGTTAGATACATATAGGGAAAAGTTAGGAATGGAAAACGCAACAGCCGACGAGCATCCATAGCCGAGGAACAACGCTGCAGCAGATAACATCAACCCAAGAACCGACGATTTCCCGCTACATTTTGCTTCCATCATGCTCTTGGGTTTCTACAATAAAATGACTATTGAAAACCTTTAATAGCGAATATTTCCTTATTAACAGGAAGGAATCTAAAGTTTTTATAAATAATTTTTGTAGGTTATAAAAATAAGTATGGAAGTACTTTATAAGAATAAATTACTTTTGCACATCAGGCTAAAACACACTGTGCTTTACCCGTGACAGAACTGTATCCCTCAATCGTGTTCACTACCACTTTATTTTGAGCTTACCCTAAGCTAACAAGTTCGAAATACCTCCTTTGAACACCTGTCTCGTCGCCAAAAATGAACAACTCAAGCAGCAGAAGCAATTAAACCACTGTGTGGAAACGTCACCCCTTCCTCTGTGGTTAAGTAGGGAGATCCGTGCCCGGGGTGACAAGGGGTAAAGACTTCAGCGGCTTTTGTTTCAAGTTGGATGTGACATCCCCCTCTATATGGGGTAGCATTTAAGAGATTCGATGCAGCAGCCCCATCATAACCAAATCTGTGGCGCTCTAGTCTTATGTACAGGTAATGAAGGCTTGTGCTAAATATATAATGTATTTCAAAACTAACTTAAAGTATTATAATTATACAACATTTACGATTAGAATAATACAATAACGTAATTGTATTGGGCAAACAATGAGGTTTGGCTTTAAAAAACATTCGGAATATTTCTGCCATTCTCTTGTTCAATATAGGCAACATTGTGTTGATAATGTTTACTTTCTCTACTAGGGGAAGTATTGTATTCCACCCAAAAATTCTATACCGAGATTTCACCGGAAATATATGTTTTGAGACCCCCTGGATCCAAAAAAAGCATTTTTGGAAACATGTCCGTGTGTATGTCTGTGTCTGTGAATAGCATAACTCAGAAACGAACAGTCAGATAAACACCAAACTTGGTATTTAGATTCAGTATCTTCCAGAGATGCGACACGAAGGTTTTCAATAAAATCCCCTCACCCCGGATTACGCTTTACCTGGAAAATTTTTTGAAAAATTTAATTTTTTCAAAAATGACTCTAACGATTTTGATTAAAATATCATATATTTAAGATATTGTCATGACAAATAAAATGTATATCTTTAATTTTCTGGGAATGTCTCCATAAGTATTCTTCATTGTGAACGACTTTTGCATAACTGGTAAACCATAAGAGATAGACAAGATTTTACTACACAAAAATACACAATTTATATCATATACATTTTTTTGTTGAGTGAACGATTTTCGAGATATTGCTTGTTATTCCCTTAAATTTCTCAGTACTTATTTTCTCAAATGGGAATTCGTTATTGATTTTTTTTGTCTTGGATATTCAAAGAGTATTAATCTGTGGCAAAGAGAATGGTGCTGCACCTAGCAACCAGTTATTAAGATATATGTCTATGCTTAAAGGCTACTGTATTTCTATATTGCCCTTGCAATTACAAAACAAGGGGAACATAGTACGCCTTAAGCGATAGTCAAATAGTTTTAGAACTGGTCCCTATGTGTAAAATGTAATTCTCTTTGCATGTCAAAAGTTCCTTTCTGGAAATGTTTATCTCGATTAATATGAAATAGATGGGGAATAAGAGTTTATCAAAATACTTTGTACAAGAGTAGGGAAAGTCATGTGAGTGTAACACATCTGATTTTTTGAATTACAGTAGAGTTATTGAATGAGTCAGAAAAACACGTTATTTAAGGTAACTGCAAAACCAAGATTCGGCCAGATTGAGTTCTGGAATTCGTGGAGGCCATAGTCTGTTTAAATAATTGTTTTGCAAATGTGGCACGACGCGCCATCTTGCATGAAGATTACATTTTCCATGTTGTGGTTCCATTCTGTAACACGCTGTAGTAGCGCTTTGTGTTTATTGTAACATTCTCCCTTATCACAAATTAAAATGTTCATTTCTTGAGTTTTTGGGTTAAATATTTGATTAATATGGGTTTAAATGGTACATTTAAACACTTAGGTTATATAGGATTACTGTTAAGCATTTAAATGAAAAATATTTGCGATACATATATTATTTTATTAAGGTATTGTATAAAGCAACAAATAACGACCGACATAAATGAGACATCGACTAGTTTGATAGCTCAATATCATAATAATCACAAACAATAAGTGTTTTATACATAGAGTAAAGAAAATTAATTGTATCGGATTAAAAACGAATACAATAAACACAGATTGGGATATCGTTGTGTCTTGAATACCAACACTTTTACTGTTGGACACCAGTAAGATTATTTTAGTCGGTAACGTTTAGTATTTTAGTACTCCAGTAAATAGGTAATAACTAACTTTCAGTATTAATAGTGATTTAGAAATGTTCGTTGACTGTAAAGTAGTTGTGTCGATTCGGCACGCTGCGCTTGGTAATAGTTCATATCCTTCTCGAGATGACGTCTGTGTTGTATGTAACTATACTTCCCTTTCTCACTATGCTGGTGCCATTATTGTAGTGTCACTTTACCTCTGGGCTTGGTGTTCGTCGCTCGATCAGTGTGTTAGAGCGGCGGGCATCAGTTTCTTCCTGTGACTTAGTTATAGTTTAATTGTAATTTGTTTTATTTTGATGTAATTTAATTTAATTCCATGTTAGTAGTTAGAGTCAAAACTGTAAAACACTGTTGTATAAATTAATAAGCTAAGAGAAATAAAGAACATTTAGAATTCACGCCCTGGTGTAGGCAACTAGATATCAGGACAGTATTTCAGTTTTAAAACTATTAAATTACTTTCGGAAATTTAATACTGCCACCGCCACCGCCAGCGCTTGTTTCGAAGCAACAATGGCTATACTTGGAAGCGAAAACACTAATGAAATAAATGAAACCATGGAACATTTGACACCTCCGGCACCTAGAATCAGTTTACAGAATATATGCGCATTTATTTAGTAACGATTGTATACAGTGTGGTGTAAATATCAATGCTCGGCTAGAGAAAATAAACTGGAAAATGCAGGATATAAAAATACTACTGAAAGTTAGTCCTGTTATGTTTATTGAGTTCTAAAAATTTTCTAAAGAAATCAAGTTTAACAAGCTCGTCTGTATTGACCATTCATAGATGGAAATCATGCACGCGCAATCTGTGGAAGTTATTGTAATCATGTGCCTGAAAATGTCGGATTCTTGTTAAATTATTCAGCTGAACTTCACTAGCTTAGATGATTTTCTTGAATTTTATTTCGCATTTAAACTCGTATTTGGCATGAAATAATTATTTCTCGACCTGAGCCTTCGAAGTAGTTCTTATGACTACTTTTATTGGTTGCGCGCACGGAAAAATGTTCCTGATTTTTGTGCAACAATTGCGCGGTAGTTACTAGTGAGTACTCATCAATTGCGTGCGATTTTTATATTTTCGCAGTATTTCGATCCCGATTTTATAGATATTTAGGACTCTCTTGAGGCAGTATTTTTAACACTTAAATGATTTCAGTCAAATTATATAATAAAAAATCTGATGTGTTACACTCACATGACTTTCTCTACTCATGTACAATCTATTTTTACAAACGCCTACTCTCCATATGCTTCATGTTAATCGAGATATCGAGATGTCAATCTTATTGGTAATTTTCTTGTAGATGCAAGGGGAATTTGGTAGGTTATAAGCGATAGTCAAATATTTTAACGCTGGTTGCTATGTGGCGCATTTCATTCTCTTTGCATGTCCAGGACATAAAAAAAATGAATAACGAATTTGAGAAAAAGTATAAGTATTGAAAAATTTAAGGAAATAACAAGCAATATCTCGAAAACGGTTCACTCAACAAAAGAAATGTATATGACATAAGTTGTGTATTTTAACGCGATCTACATTTTTTGTGTAGTAAAATTCTGTCTATCTCTTACGGTTTACCAGTTATGCAAAAGTCGTTCACAATGAAGAATACTTTTGGAGACATTCCCAGAAAATTCGAGATATACATTTCATTTCTCATGACATTATCTTAAACATATGATATTTTCATCAAAATCGTTAGAGTCATTTTTGAGAAAATTAAAATTTTCGAAAAATGTTCCATGTAAAGGGTAGTCCGGGGTGAGGGGATTTTGTTGAAAACCTTCGCGTCGCAACTCTGGAAGATACTGAACCTAAATACCAAGTTTGGTGTTTATCCGACTGTTCGTTTTTGAGTTATGCTGTTCGCAGACACACACACACACAGACACACACGGACATGTTTCCAAAAATGCTTTTTTTGGATTCAGTGGGTCTCAAAACATGTATTTCCGGTGAATTCTCGGTATCGAATTTTTGGGTGGAATGCAATACTTCCCCTACTTACTATACGTAGTAGAGAAAGTAAAAAGTATAAGTATTGGAAAATTTAAGGAAATAACAAGCAATATCTCGAAAACGGTTCACTCAACAAAAGAAATGTATATGACATAAGTTGTGTATTTTAACGCGATCTACATTTGTTGTGTAGTAACATTTTGTCTATCTCTTATGGTTTACCAGTTATGCAAAAGTCGTTCACAATGAAGAATACTTTTGGAGACATTCCCAGAAAATTCGAGATATACATTTCATTTCTCATGACATTACCCTAAACACATGATATTTTCATCAAAATCGTTAGTGCCATTTTTGAGAAAATTAAAATTTTCGAAAAATCTTCCATGTAAAGGGTAGTCTGGGGTGGGGGGATTTTCTTGAAAACCTTCGTGTCGCATCTCTGGAAGATACTGAACCTAAATACCAAGTTTGGTGCTTATCCGATTGTTCGTTTTTGAGTTATGCTGTTCACAGACACACACACACACACACACACACAGACACACACACACACACACACACACACACGTACATGTTTCCAAAAATGCTTTGTTTGGATTCAGGAGGTCTCAAAACGTGTATTTCCGGTGAAATCCCGGTATCGAATTTTTGGGTGGAATGCAATACTTCCCCTACTTACTATACGTAGTAGAGAAAGTAAAAATATAATAACAGCCCGCCTTAAAGCAATATGCGTATGTAACAATATATAAAAAGTGTATATTACAGTCATTGTATATGTTTATATTATTGTATACATGTAATAATGTTATGTGAATGTATTACGTAATTTAATAATGTAGGAGCTGTGAGAATAATAGGTTAAAAGTTGCTAACAATGAGGTAACAATGAGGTAACCTTGAGGCAATAATGAGTAAGAAAGTTTAATGCTACTTGTGATTCTTTGAAGCAATAATGTAAATTTTTAGACAGTTTATAAAGTAACCAATCAACAACCAGAAAAAAAGCTTAAGTTAAATAAAAGTACTCTATTGGACTAGGATTAGCCAATCAGACACTGAAATATAGCAAAATTTACAAATTTAGGCGATAGAAATCAAGTCAGTTGCTTGTAGACAGCGCTCATAACTGTTCGAGTTGCTTGCAGACTGTGTTCCTAACCGGACGCTAGATGTGTCCTCGAGAAATTTATTACGTATTTTGTGTGAGAAAACTAGTTTACGTGTTTAAAAAGTGAAAATATTTAATAAAATAATCTTACAGCTCTCTATATCAGTGAAGTGTTATTTAAATCGTGTCAAGAATTAATAAAAAGGAGTGAATAAAAAATTAAAATCTATGTAAGCCTACATTCTTCAGCCACACCACGCTTTGCAAAGAAAGCCATGTCTCTAACAATAATACTGACGCAGCCGAGGCAAACATAAATATATAATATTTAAAGAAACAGTCAAATTACAAAGGTAATATTCTTAAATTTGGGACGAAGGCTACCGATACCATACGTGCGGTTGCAACTACTTCAAGCTCGGCTCCCCAACAGTCGAAATATAATACATCTTCAAACTGACTTTCCATACGTAGCAGCAACAAACATAACTACTTCAAATTGGCTCCCAAAACGTGGGGCAAATAACAATACAACAAACCTTCTACTCCACTTTGTACAACAGTTTTCGTTTTTACTTTCTCTACCATTTACATATAGGTGAAGAAGGAATTGCATTGCACTAACCGAGATTTCACCAGATTCCCTGAATCCAAAAAAGCATTTTTAGAAAAATGTCCCTGTGTGTGTCTGTCGTCTGTGTGTATGTGTGTGTCTGTGAACAACATAACCCAAAAACGAATATTCGGATCAGCACTAATCTTAGTATTTGAGTTCAGAATTTTCCAAAGGTGCGACACGAAGATTTAAAAGAAATTCCCCACCCCAAAGTACCCTTTACATGGAGCATTTTTAAAAAAAATTGATTTTCTAAAAACGACTCTAAGGATTTTGATTAAAATGCCATATATTAAAGATATTTACATGACAAACTGTATATCTTGAATTTTCTGGAAATAGCCTGTAAATTCCTCTTCATTCGGAAGGAATTTTGTGTAACTTTGTATAACTGGTAAACGTTAAGCGATGGAAGAAAACGCACTTCTTCTAGATCTCTTTAAAACACACTATTTATTTTGAATAAGTTTTTTGTGGCATCATAAGCCATTTCTGAGATATCTGTTATTATTGGTTCGAATTGTTCATTTCTTGGTTATTCCCAATAAAGTACTGTCAACATTCAGCTGTTTCTCTCAAGTCATAGAAACAGACTGGAATTTTAAGGCCAGCATTTAGCATCCAGTTCTAAAATATTTGACTATCCCCGTTCTCTTTGTGCATATAACGAAATGTGTAATGTGGATACTTCTGAAAAGGTTTATTTGAATTTAAACTTAGAAGAAAGAAAAATTAGGTTAGTAAGAATAGTTTGTATACTCAGTAATATACGATAGAGGTTAGAGAAAATCATGTGAATGTATCACAGCAGGTTTTTTTATGTTTTCTCCTGAGTGGTTGCTAAGAGCCCCCGTCCCGTAAAACAGTTCCTTCGTTTTATTACTTTCTCTACTACGTATAGTAAGTAGGGGAAGTATTGTATTCCACCCAAAAATTCAATACCGAGATTTCACCGGAAATACATGTTTTGAGACCCCCTGAATCCAAAAAAAAGCATTTTTGGAAACATGTCCGTGTGTCTGTGTGTGTGTGTGTCTGTGAACAGCATAACTCAGAAACGAACAGTCGGATAAACACCAAACTTGGTATTTAGGTTCAGTATCTTCTAGAGATGCGACACGAAGGTTTTCAAGAAAATCCCCACACCCCAGATTACCCTTTACATGGAACATTTTTCGAAAATTTTAATTTTCTCAAAAATGGCTCTAACGATTTTGATTAAAATATCATATGTTTCAGATGTTTTCATGACAAATGAAATGTATATCTCGAATTTTCTGGGAATGTCTCCAAAAGTATTTTTCATTGTGAACGACTTTTGCATAACTGGTAAACCATAAGAGATAGACAAAGTTTTACTTCACAAAAAATGTAGATCGCGTTAAAATACACAATTTCTGTCATATACATTTTTTTTGTTGAGTGAACCGTTTTCGAGATATTGCTTGTTATTCCCTTAAATTTTCCAATACTTATACTTTTTCTCAAATTCGTTATTTATTACTTTCTCTACTACGTATAGTAAGTAGGGGAAGTAGGGGAAGTATTGTATTCCACCCAAAAATTCGATACCGAGATTTCACCGGAAATACATGTTTTGAGTCCCCCTGAATCCAAAAAAAGCATTTTTGGAAACATGTCCGTGTGTGTCTGTGTGTCTGTGAACAGCATAACTCAGAAACGAAGAGTCGGATAAACACCAAACTTGGTATTCAGGTTCAGTATCTTCCAGAGATGCGACACGAAGGTTTTAAAAAAATCCCCCCACCCCAGGCTACCCTTTACATGGAACATTTTTCGAAAATTTTAATTTTCTCAAAAATGGCTCTAACGATTTTGATTAAAATAGCATATGTTTAAGATATTTTCATGACAAATGAAATGTATATCTCGAATTTTCTGGGAATGTCTCCAAAAGTGTTCTTCATTGTGAACGACTTTTGCATAACTGGTAAACCATGAGATAGACAAAATTTTACTGCACAAAAAATGTAGATCGCGTTAAAATACACAATTTATGTCGTATACATTTTTTTGTAGTGTGAACTATTTTCGAGATATTGCTTGTTATTCCCTTAAATTTTCCAATACTTAATACTTTTTCTCAAATTCGTTATTCATATTTTTATATCCTGGACATGCAAAGAGAATGGAATGCGCCACATAGTAACCAACGCTTAAAATATTTGACTATCGCTTACAACCTACCATGTTTCCCTTGCATCTACAAGAACATTAGCAATAGGATTGACATCTCGATATCTCAATTAACATGAAGCACATGAAGAATAAACGTTTGTAAAAATATTTTGTACAAGAGTAGAGAAAGTCATGTGAGTGTAGCACATCAGATTTTTTTTATGTCCTGGACATGTAAAGAGAATGGAATGCGCCACATAGCAACCAGCTCTTAAAATATTTGACTATCGCTTAAAAGCTACCATATTCCCCTTGCATCTACAAGAAAATTAGCAATAAGATTAACATCTCGATTAACATGAAGCATATGGAGAATAAGCGTTTGTAAAAATAGTTTGTACAAGATTAGAGAAAGTCATGTGAGTGTAACACATCAGATTTTTTTTCAGTACAAAAGGCAAACGTCTAACCTTTTAAAATGCTTCCATATATTACTAGTTCAAATAATGAAATATTTAACAATAACTTCCCAAACTAATTAATATGATTAGCGTAGCCAACTATTTGATGGAAACTTTCAACCTGTTCACTGTTACCACCTAACTGATTGAACTTCTCAAACTAGGCAATATTACAGCGTAAGTATTGATCTCATTAGCATAGCCAACATCTTTCATGAAAAGTTTCAATTATTCAAGTTATCAACCAATTATCACCCTTTAACGATTTGGAATACGAACGTCTTCGTGCGCAATTAATAGGTTTACAAGGAGAATTTCCGCGCGAACTGATTTATATGTTGAAACAGTTTATGGGCAAGTGATTAGTTTTTCATGCTTTCGCGCGCAACTAATTAGTAATAATAATAATAATAATAATAATAATAATAATAATAATAATAATAATAATAATGGATAAGAAGTTCAGCTTCCTTGATTTAAGTATAAAATTAACTGATTTGGAATCTCGACGTGGTACGATGACGGAATGGCTAACAATTCAAGAGCAGTAACAAGCCAAAACAAGAGGGTTGTTTTGTGTGCCGCTGCTGCCCTCTAGGCTGAGCTGTCTCTGACAGAAGGCACAGAACGCTAACGGAGATTAGCCCGTGATATAAAGCAGGTAATACACGTAAATTACCCATCATGCAGTAGTGTTACCCCAAGTGCTGTTTTCCATTAGCGATGCAAGTATTTCACAATGCGAGTTTTATGGAATGACGAATACACTCCCAACTGTGTAATAAACACCACTCAGCATTCCAGTGACAGGTGAACTGTACCCCAGGGTCAATTTTGTTATGGGTATATTGAACGGCACAGGTACCAAGTCCATTAGTGCCCCTGTTTATGTCCGCGAAAAGATAATTGTTGCTGAAACGGTCAAATTGAATAGGACCGACGAGCAATACGTGTACATCCTGCATGCCAAAACTTAAGAGGACATCTGACGGGACACTGGATCACAAATTATGAAAAAAATTAAACCATTTTAAACAAACTACTTCAGATTCTTTCTGATTTATTTTACTGGGAGTGCAAGATAGATCTTCCACCAAGATACATTTAATCTGATAGTGTGTTTATCCTGAAGCAGGAAAATAGAAAAAAAACTGATGTGTTAGATTCACATGACTTTCTATAATCTTGTACAAACTATTTTCACAAACGCTTATTCTCCATGTGCTTCATGTTAATCGAGATATCGAGATGTTAATCTTATTGCTAATTTTCTTGTAGATGCAAGGGGAATTGGTAGGCTTTAAGCGATAGTCAAATATTTTAAGAGCTGGTTGCTATATGGAGTATTCCATTCTCTTTGCAATACCAGGACCAAAAAAAAAAAAAAAAATAAAAAAATAAAGACGAATTTCCATTTTGACAAAAAGTATAAGTATTGGAAAATTTAAGGGCATAACAAGCAATATCTCGAAAATGTTAACTCAAAAAAAAATGTATATGAGTTAAGTTGTGTATTTTAACGCGATCTACATTTTTTGTGTAGTAAACCTTTGTCTATCTCTAATGGTTTACCAGTTATGAAAAAGTTGTTCACAATGTAGAATACTTTTGGAGACATTCCCAGAAGATTCAAGATATACATTTTATTTGTCATGAACGAATCTTAAATATATGATATTATAATAAAAATCGTGATAACCATTTTTGAGAAAATTAAAATTTCCGAAAAATGTTCCATGTAAAGAGTAATCTGGGGAGGAATTATCTTCAAAACCTTCAAGTCGCATCCCTAGAAGATATTGGACCTAAATACCAAGTTTGGTGTTTATGCGACTGTTCATTTCTGAGTTATGCTGTTCGCAGACAGGCACACACATACACACAAGTACATGTTTCCAAAAATGCTTTATATGCATTCAGTCGAGGCAGTATCTTATATCGCAACACTGTGAATGCCAAAGTGATTGTAGTCTAACTTAACATTATTGTATGACAATGATTTGGGATGTTTGTTAATTATAAGCATTGTTAGGAAATAAGCTTACACGGCCTCACTGAAACTGACAATAGGAGCGGGCAACAATGAGCGAGGGGGTGAGTTGTTTATTAATTAGAAGAGACAAGCAAATGACGTCAGATTAGCGCGCTTTTCTTTAGAAATGGAGGGAATTTCTTCCCTAGAGCATATGTGATCGTAATTTTGATTGGATATAAAAATAGATGCTAATGTTGGCGCGTTTTATTGACCAATAGCAGCTCGGTTATAATGTTTAGGCATATCGGGGTGTGGGAGTATACAAGCTAAAGCCAGAGACGGGTAACGCTCAGTTTGACAGAATAATTCACAAGGCAAACGTCGTTCAGTCCAACAGAAGAATTCGCGGGTAATACGTCGTTCAGTCCAAAAGAATCACACAAAGTATATACGTCGCACAGTTTAAGAGAATCGTTCACGCGTTATACTTCGCGCAATTCTACAGAATCTCTCGGGTTGTAAAGTTAGTTATAGATGTGAAATACGCGAATTAATAATGTGCAGCAAATAAGTGATTATAGTGATATTAGAAAATATAACAGTTTCAGTCGGGGGTGTATCAAGAGTCAGTATGTGAAATTAATTAATTGTGACGGTAATAAAGGTGTAAAAACAAATTCTTTTTTCAGTGTTATCTTTCAGTAACAAATCCTTTCCGTTTACACACCCTGTTTAAGAGATATGCTCGACTGAGAAATAATAGCTAGCCGGAGGACAAAGAATCCAAATTTAAAAATAGTAATACAATAACAGGCGTTCAGAAATAGATAACACTTAGTTACCGCGACAAATTGGCTCCCATACGTGGGACAGATAAACATGAAGCATCTTCCAACTACAAACAAATATTCTACTTCACAGTGCACCTCAAAGCATATATTTCCGGTGAAATCTCTGTGTCGAATTTTTGGGTGGAATGCATTAAATCCCCTACTTACTATACGCATATAGTAGATAAAGTAAAAATAAGAACATTAAAAACTATCTTGCATTTGTGAATTATGAAAAGGGTTTGACAATATTAAGAGAAACAAGTGTGGAGTGCAAATGCGCCTGACAAATAATAGCAATAAAAATAAATACAGGACAGAATCTTAAGGAATAAATAAGAAAAACCGAATGAGATAGGCAAGGTCGTTGTTCATCACCCTCTCTTTTAAATACAGAGCGATTCAATGAAACCAAATTTTTATTATAATTGTATAGTAAGCAATATTACTCAGGAGGTTAAAGCTCATCAAGGAATGTAGAGAAGAAGAAGTAGTTTTACTATTTATGTAAATTAACAAATATGTGACACCGAACAGAAGGATAGAGGCGGTAGCGTTTGCGATTCACATTTGGGAGGTCGCGGGTTCATATCCTGTGTACCGGCCAATCCGACTAGAGTTTGATTCAGTTGCGAGATAAATGCCAGATTATACGAGGGTCGCCCAATAAGTAAGCTTCCCTATTTTATAAAAAAAACAGTACACAGAATTGATCATGTTGAATTAATTTTATTTATATTGTACAGCCCTTCTGTTACTTTTCTACATAGTAAACATGTTTTTACAAGCATTTTTGGGGACGTGACAAGTTTTTCCAGACCAGTGCTGTACCAGGTCGGGTCCTGTACTCGCAACCAGCTGTTCATCTCTGATTGATCTTTGTCACGGTGTTAAGGTGCTTACATCCATGATGACCTTTGAGCCAGGAGAACATTGAAAATCATTTGGGAAAAGATCTGGTGAGTACGGGGGATGCGAGAAAACTTCCCAGTTGAATCTTCTCAGCTTCGCCTGGGTCAAGATTCAACATGGAAGTTTTCTCGTATCCTCCGCATTCACCAGAGCTTGCCCCAAGTGATTTTCGCATGTTCCTCCAACTCAAAGGTAAGCACTTTTAAGACCGATGATGAAGTCAAATGAGTGAACAGCTGCTTGCAAGCACAGGTCCCGACCTGGTACAACACTGGTCTGGAAAAAGTTGTCACGTTCCCAAAAATACTTGGAAAAACATGTTGACTATGTAGAAAATTAACGGAAGGTTTGTACAATATAAATAAAATTAATTCAGCATAATAAATTATGTGTAATGTGTTTTATAAAATAGGGAAACTTCCTTATTGGACGCCCCTCATATATTCAATACCACGATCCAAAGTTCCACCTACAGATCAAAATAAATATGGATAAACATTATTATTTAATTCTCTATCCACTATCTTTGTTTGTCTTCAACAAATTATTTTTTAAAGAGCTTAGTTTTCTTCTAATTCATGTTAATCAAGCTAAACGTTTGCAGACATTTCGTATAGGTGCAAAGGGGGTGCAAGAAGCCGAAGCGAAATCAATTGCTTAAAACCGGGTCACTATAGCTTGGTCTTGAAATTGGCATTGGTTCATTGACATCGCAAGAAACAACGAATGATGACAGCACTTCAAAAAATGACACACGTATTGAAACGTTCAAATCAATAACAACGCATACCTCGGAAATGGCTCATGCCTCAAAACGTTTATTTAAAATAATCCCTATATATCTTACAGGGATCCATATTGTTTTTGAATTGTGTTTGTCTCTGTTTCATGCTTTGCCAGATGTATAAATTTCTTCATTCCTTCCGGATGAAGACCTCACAGCCTATTCTCAGAAAATTCAATATATACCTACCTACATTTTATCCCTCATGTAGTTTCTTCAGTATATGGTATTATTCTTAAAAATCGTTAAAGTAATTTTTTAAGAAAATACAAAAGAACGAAAAAGTTTCCATGTAAAGGATAGTTTGAATATCTTCATGTGGCATCCACGGAAGATATGAACTTAAATACTAAGTGAGGCAGTATTTTTAACACTTAAATGATTAAAGTCAAATTATATAATATAAAACATAATAACAACCCGCCTTAAAGCAATATGTGTATGTAATAATTCGTAAAATGTATATTACAGTCATTGTATATGTTTATATTATTGTATACATGTGTTATAATGTTATATGTATGTATTACGTAATTTAATAATGCAGGAGCTGTGAGAATAATAGGTTAAAAGGTGCTAACAATGAGGTAACAATGAATTTGAAAGTTTAATGATACTTGTGATTCTTGGAAGTAATAATGTAATTTTAGTGACAGTTTATAAAATAGCCAATCAACAACCAGAAAAATCTTTAGTTAAATGAAGATATCTATTAGACTAGGATTAGCCAATCAGAAACTAGACTGAAGCAAAATTTACAAATTCAGAAGTCAGTTGGTTGTAGACAGTGTTCCTCACCGCACGCGAGATGCGTCCTTGAGAAATTTAAAACGTATTCGTGTGAGACGAAAATAGTTTACGTGTTAAAAGGTGCAAGTAATTAATAAAAGAATCTCAAAGCTCTCTCTCTATATCAGTGAAGTGTTATTTAAATTGTGTCAAGGATTAATAAATGTAGTGAAGTAAAAATTAAAATCTGTGTAAGCCTACATTCTTCAGCCGCACCACGCCTTGCAAAGAAATCCATGTGTCTAACAATAATACTGACGCAGCCGAGGCAAACATAAATTATAGAAACAGTCAAATTACAAAGTTAATATTTTTAAACTTGGGGCAAAGGCCACCGGAAAGTATATTTGGGGCGAAGGCTACCGGAAATTTTTTACCATACGTGCGGTTGCAACTACTTCAAATTGGCTCCCAAAGCGTGGGGCAGATAACAATACAAGAAAACAACCTACTTCATAAGTATGGTATTTATTCGATATTTCGCTTTTGAGTTATGCACACAGATATACACACACGCCCGTGCGCACAGATACACATGGGTGCTTTTGCAACAACGCTTTTTTATACTCACGGGATCCCAAATATGAATTTCCAATGAAATCTCGATATAGAATGTTGGGTGGAATGCAGCACCTCCACTTAGCAGGTATCTAGAGAAAGCAAAAAAAAGATGATACAGGAATGCGATCACGCAACTAAGGCTATCTATCCAGTACAGGTGGTATAAGAAGGCGATTACACAACCATAACATCTGTCCATAATTACAATGACGCCTATACGCTAAAAATAGCCAGAATTTCGATGATCCTGATGTGTACATTCTGCTTTAACTCACTAACTACAAAAAATAGATTGGGCAACTAAGATCATGTGTTAAAAAATTCGTTCAGTGGATGATATAGGAAGGTGACTACATAAATAAGGTTATTAGTGCTGCATGCACTGAGTCATGTGAACAACGAATCTATATAACTTATACTAGTGACCAAAGCGACGTCAAACAAAAATAAGTAAATAAACTAAGAAATAAATAAGACTAAAACGTATTCTAATTTAATGTTAATAATATGCCACTTTTCTCAACAGAGGTAAGTATTTCATTTCCTGAAAATGGCGTCCTTTTCTGCAACGACAATTTGCCAGCCTATTATACATTTTTTTTGTTTGCTTGAAGTTGACCATCCTTTAACCTCGTAGGTGATATCGGACGATGACACGGGTGAAATATGCTCTATAGGAACCCGGGGTCCCTAGAGCTTAGAGTTACTCGACATTAGTCTTTTCAGGTTAAGGGAAAACCCGGAAAGAACTTTATACGGCCCCCTAAATTAAAAAAAAAACAATTTTTATAAAAAGGTCCGTGTGTGTGTGTGTGTGTGTGTGTGTGTGTGACTGTGAACAGCATAACTCAAAAACCAAGTCAGATAAACACCAAACGTGTTCAAGAAAATCCCCCCACCTCAAACTACCCTTTACATGGAAAATTGTTCAAAATATTTTATTTTCTATGATGAAAATGGCATATATTAAAGATATTTACATGAAAAATCTGATGTGTTACACTCACAAGACTTACTCTACTCTTGTACAAACTATTTTTACAAACACTTATTTTCCATATGCTTCATGTTAATCGAGATATCGAGATGTTAAAGTTATTGCTAATTTTCTTGCAGATGAAAGGGAAATATGGCAGCCTTTAAGCGATAGTCAAACATTTTAAGAGCTGGTTGCTATGTGGAGTATTTCATTCTCTTTGCATGTCCACGACATAAAAAAATGATAACGAATTTGAGAAAAAGTATAAGTATTGGAAAATTTAATGGAATAACAAGCAATATCTCTAAAATGGTTCACTCAATGAAAAAAATGTATATGACATAAATTGTGTATTTTAACGCGATTTACATTTTTGTGTAGTAAAATTTTGTCTATCTCTTATGGTTTACCAGTTATGCAAAAGTCGTTCACAACGAAGAATACTTTTGGAAACATTCCCAGAAAATTCGAGATATAAATTTCATTTGTCATGAAAATATCTTAAACATGATATCTTATCAAAGTCGTTAGAGCCATTTTTGAGAAAATTACAATTTTCGAAAAATGTTCCATGTAAAGGGTAATCTGGGATTTGGAGGATTTTGTTGAAAACCTTCGTGTCGCATCTCTGGAAGATACTGAACGTAAATACCAAGTTTGGTGTTTATCCGACTGTTCGTTTCTGAGTTATGCTGTTCACAGACACACACACATAGACACACACACACGGACATGTTTCTAAAAATGCTTTTCTTTGGATTCAGGGGGTCTCAAAACATATATTACCGGTGAAACTTCGGTATCAAATTTTTGGGTGGAATACAATACTACCCCTACTTACTATACGTAGTAGAGAAAGTAAAAATAAAATGCATATTTTTAAATAATGTGGAAATAGCCTGCGAAGTCCTATCTATTCGGAAGGAATCTGCTACAACCTTGTATAACGTAAACGTTAAACGACAGATGAAACGTACCACACAAAAGTGTAGATACCTTTAAAACACAGAATTTATTTCATATAAGTTTTTTGTAGCGTCAGCCATTTCCGGGTTATCAGTTATTAATGGCTAGATTTGCTCAATACTTTCTCATTCTTTTTAAGTGCCATCGATTTTCGTTGTTTCTCAAACGTTTATCTGGATTAAGATTAAGCATATAGAAAAATAAACTTTCATTAGAATAATTTGCATATCCACTAATAAACTATAGAGGGTAGAGAAAGTCATGTGAATGTAATACAAGTTTCTTTATGTCTTTAGGTCATCAAATACCTTAGAGCCCATATTATTGTGGCTCTTTCTACGGCGACTTTTGGAATTATTCATAGAGCCTTCCGTGAACACAGGAGCAGGCACATATATCCTTAGACAGTGCAAAACCATCGAGCACTCAAGTATTCTAATTACAAATCCTCTATTTATGATGAAATGCGCGAAACGTTGCAGTGAAATCAATGACAGGCATTCGAACAATGTATAACAAATTATGTCTACTTTTATATTTGTTATGGATAATGTTCATTGTAGTTTAGTTGTTAAGTAATGCAGTAGCGCTTTTGCCAATCATTGCTAAATATATAGAATGGTTGTATATGAGACAGTATTTTTAACATTTAAATGATTTCAGTCTAATTATATAATATATAAATTCGGCAATATGTGTATACAACAATAAATAAAAAGTGTATATTATAGTCATTGTATAAGTTTATATTATTGTATACATGTGCAATAATGTTATGTGAATGTATTACGTAATTTAATAGTGTAGGAGCTGTGAGAATAATAGGTTAAAGGTTGCTAACAATGAGGTAACAATTAGGTAACCTTGAGGCAATACTGAATTTGAAAGTTTAAATACTACTAGTCATTATTGGAGCAACAATAATGCAAATTTTGAGACAGTTTAAAAATAGCCAATCAACAACCAGAAAAATCTTTAGTTAAATGAAGGTATCCTATTGGATTTGGATTAGCCAATCAGAGACTGAAAAGGAGAAAATTTTACAAATTCAGAAGTCAGTTGGTTGCATTACTAACCAGGCGCAAAAATACGTATTCGTGTGAGACGAAAAAATAAGTTTACGTGTTAAAAAGTGCAAGTAATTAATAAAAAAATCTCACAGCTCTCTATATCAGTGAAGTGTTATTTAAATCGTGTCAGGAATTAATAAAAGGAGTGAAGTAAAATTATGATCTGTGTAAGCTTACATTCTTCAGTCGCACCACTCCCTGCTAAGACATTCATGTCTCTAAAAAAATATAAATACTGGCGCAGCCGAGGCAAACATAAATATATAATATTTAAAGAAACAGTCAAAATTACAAAGTTAATATTTTTTAAGCATTTGGGGAAAGGCCACCGGAAAGTACCTTTAGGGCGAAGACTACCGTAAACTTTTTACAATATGTGCGGTTGCAACTACTTCAAGTTCGAATCCCCAACGGCGAAATATAATACACTTTCTTCAAAGTGGCTTTCCATACGTAGCCGCAACAAAACTTCTTCAAATTGGCTCCCAAATCGTGGGACAAATAACGAAACAATATAATTTCTTCATATAATGTCATCATACAGAACTTACATACTTAATTTGGAAACGTCCTGTATAAGCAAACGCGCCT
The DNA here is from genome assembly GCA_030765065.1 of Deroplatys truncata. Lineage (NCBI taxonomy): Eukaryota > Metazoa > Arthropoda > Insecta > Mantodea > Mantidae > Deroplatys > Deroplatys truncata. The sequence goes on from CM060982.1 coordinate 53,319,334, forward strand.
TGGCATCCAAAAACCGATAATTTTGTCTGTAAACCACACATTAATTTCTCATAGATGTTACGTTTTAAGTTACTTCTCGGGTCCTTAATTATGAATGAAGGAACAATCTTCAGCAAAACTGAAAGAGATAAAAATCATACGCATACTCTGGAGGCGAGAAAATTCCGAAAAATAATACATGAAAAATTTCTCATTCCTGGTGTTATGTACGCAGGACCTGATATATTCTACTTTTATGCAACGTAAGTATCAGGAACACTTCCATATTTTTGCATTAATGTATTACGAATTCCGCCTCTTGTTCCAATCCATCCTTTGAATTTTAATGAAAATTTTTTATTCGAGGTGAAAAAGTGCATTTTCGTCGTTTGCTGCTGATTTGCATTCCGACCGCAAGTTGCGGAGAGCTGTAGTGGGCAGATGAATGAATAGCAAAAGGGAAACACTGTGTGGATTTTGTAATTTAATTATTCTCTTAGCACGTTTGCTGCGGCGGTCGCTACATCGGCACAAGCTTCAAACCAGTATACTCTGATTGGATAAATATTTCGGTAGCGGAATTGGCGAAGCTTGGGGTATGGAAGCTGTTTAATTTGATCGTTATTGTATTTACGTCGACTAAGTGCCAGAGTCAGCAGAGAGAGCAAAAACAAGCACCTGACAATTCACGGGAGAGCTCGTTTCATTCTACGTACAAATAGCATTACTAGCGCAGCTTGTGTATATTCTCGGAACTTAATGGAGCACTTCACTGTATGTTTTGACTGGGTAACAAGATGCTAGTTGATTTTCGTAAGTAATGCTAGGAATGGTGTTAGATTTTCCAATGAAATTTCAAAATGAGTCACGTTAGCAGTGTTGCAGTGTACAATAGACTACCTATAAGCAAACAATCTGATGTGTTACACTCACATGACTTTCCCTACTCTTGTACAACCTATTTTTACAAACGCTTATTCTCCATATGCTTCATGTTAATCGAGATATCGAGATGCTAATCTTATTGCTAAATTTGTTGTAGGTGCAAGGGGAATTGGTAGACTTTAAGTGACAGTCAAATATATTAAGAACTGGTTGCTATGTGGCGCATTCCATTCTCTTTGTACGTCCAGGACATAAAAACATTAATGACGATTTCCCATTTGAGAAAAAGTATTGGAAAATTTAAGGGAATAACAAGCAATATCTCGAAAATGGTTCACTCAACAAAAAATGTATATGAAATGAATTGTGTATTTTAACGCGATCTATATTATTTGTGCAGTAAAATTTTGTCTATCTCTTGTGGTTTACCAGTTGTGCAAAAGTCGTTCACAATGAAGAATACTTTTAGGGACATTCCCAGAAAATCCGAGATATACATTTCATTTGTCATGAAAATATCTTAAACCTACGATATTTTAATCAAAATCGTTAGAGCCATTTTTGAGAAAATTGAAATTTTCGAAAAATGTTCCATGTAAAGCGTAATCTGGGGTGGGGGGATTTTTTTGAAAACCTTCGTGTCGCATCTTTGGAAGATACTGAACCTAAATACCAAGTTTGGTGTTTATGCTTTTTTGGATTCAGAGGGTCTCAAAACATGTATTTCCGGTGAAATCCCGGTATCGAATTTTTGGGTGGAATACAATACTTCCCCTACTTACTATACGTAGTAGAGAAAGTAAAAATCGCCTATCTATACGCATATGTACATGTAAACTTTCCATTTCACGAAATAATTGCCAAAACGATTGTTTAACATACAAGAAGTCCAACATGTGAGGGCACCTCGTATCAAATCTTATCAAATTAAATTGAGTTCTATTTATGGACGCTCTTTAACTGCTGTGGTCCTTAGCGTCCCATTCTATATTGGGCGTGAAAGGCCGGTAATTTTGCTTAGAGGCCTCTTTATCAAGCTTGAGGTTCTTTTACGTGTCGTAAATCTACGACACGGGATCACAGGCTTTACTTCCCTTCCGAAGGAAGCCATGCTAAAGATTTTTTACGCCCGAAAAAATCCATCGCCCTCCGCCGGGTTTGAACCCACGACCTCTGAACTAGAGACTAGCATGGCAACAATTACACCACGGAGGAAGACTCAAATCCCATGGCAAACTTATATAATAGCTGGTGAATAATTCATACGTTGCTTCCTAAATTTCGCAAATGTATGGAACAGACATAAATTGGAATTTCTTTGGCAAGTTCCATCGCACTACTAGCGCCCGCGATATATTCAACCAAACCATGACATAGGTTAAAAGAACCTTGAACTTTCGAAACGGGAATATGCTACTATCGTCACTGGTTATATACAGGGATCGTGAAATCTTTCTACAGTAACATTTCTTACGGCCGCATGAGTTATTTCCAAGGCCTGATGAATTTGTTAGGGTGCAAAAAGCAAGCATCAAATCCATATGAAATACCTATCTGTATTTACAATCAGTTAAGCTCTCTAAAATACTATCCCATGTTTGGTGTACGCAGCCATTTCCGGAAAGTTTTATCAAGTGAAGAAGATAGGAAAATAAACTTCCATAAGAATAATTTGTATACACGAATGAACGCTAGAGGGTAGAGAAACTAATGTGAATGTAACACATCAGATTTTTTAATATTAGTATAGATAAGAACTTGCTTCCGGTAGATTTCTGGCATTCCTCCACGTAAAATGTTTTCCGTAAATATACTTGTGTTCCAAGGCAGGTTTTTTGTCTCAATTTTGCAGAATTTCGAGAAAAGTTAAGATAAGGGCTGGCAAAGTGGTTCCGTTTGTATTTATTATCGAAGTCTTTAGATAATGTAGAAATCTTGCAGCCCCTGTTTCAGGGTGTGAGCATCAGAGGGTTAAGAGCAGAAAAATGATAAAGTCTGTATAAAGAATAATGACTCAGCTTTTAGCTGAAGCTTTCTGAGCTATCACAGTTACAGCTTTTCTCCCTTCTTTTTCCCTTCCATTTATTTTTTGTTAGCAGTTTTGTTTATAGCCGCGTTTCTGCCACATGTAGTATCAACCTGTTGAAAAGCACTTGAGTATCTTTCAGGGAATGTCTTCCATTTTGGAGTTACTCTGTTTCTGTGCTTCTCTCGCCACGCTCCTAATTCAACATCACTGCTTTTTCTTTCCCTTTCATTTTGTCTTCGACGATAACTTCCCCTCACCGCGCCTTCCATATGAAGCGAAAAAATCCTTAAAACCCATTCTGTTTTCTTTGCACAAGTCGATGAGATTGCAGCTACTGGAACTTTTTTTTTTCTTTTTGATTTTTTTGCACGTTCGCTGGTTTTCCCTCCTGTGTGAAGCGAGCCTCACTTTATTCAAGTGTTTTGAAAGGCCATAATGTTCATTGTTTCTGAAGGAAGGCGCTGTCTCCAAAACTTTTTAATGAACTGCTTTTCATTGTGTACAAGGCGTTACTAAAATATAATAGGCAGTTTATATGAAACAGGAGTGTGTAAATTCACTTGTCTGCTTTGAAACAAGTAGAAATATTATAGCAACAAAAAATATCATCATTCGTCTTCTTTAAAGAAGTGTGCTAGACATATACTACGTTCATAAACATCACATTTTTAATTAACTTTTGTTTCCACCCTTCAAGTATTGGGAGACGTCTCGTGTTCCGACCGGTTTTATAACATTGTTTAGCAGATCTCTCCATGTCTCTATATTCAGTGTGTTTGTAATTCAATGTGGACATTATCCATATTAAATAGATACATAGCTTTCCCACTTTGTACTTTCCCTACTACGTATAGTAAGTAGAGGAAGTATTGTATTCCACCCAAAAATTCGATACCGAGATTTCACCAGAAGTACATGTTTTGAGACCCCCTGAATCCAAAAAAAGCATTTTTGGAAACATGTCCGTGTGTGTCTGTCTGTGTGTCTGTGAACAGCATAACTCGGAAACAAACAGTCGGATAAACACCAAACTTGGTATTTAGGTTCAGTATCTTCCAGAGATGCAACACAAAGGTTTTCAACAAAATCCCCCCACACCAGATTACCCTTTACATGGAAAAGTTTTCGAAAATTTTAATTTTCTCAAAAATGGCTATAACTATTTTGATTAAAATACCATATGTTTAAGATATTTTTATGACAAATGAAATGTATATCTCGAATTTTCTGGGAATGTCTTCAAAAGTATTCTTCATTGTGAACGACTTTAGCATAACTGGTAAATCATAAGAGATAGACAATATTTTACTACACAAAAAATGTAGATCGCGTTAAAATACACAATATATGTCATGTACATTTGTTTTGTTAATTGAACCATTTTCGAGATATTGCTTGTTATTCCTTTATTTTCCAATACTTATACTTTTTTCTCAAATTCGTTATTCATATTTTTGTCCTGGTAATGCAAAGAGAATGGAATACTCCACATAGCAACCAGCTCTTAAAATATTTGACTATCGCTTAAAGCCTACCAATTCCCCTTGCATCTACAAGAAAACTAGGAATAAGATTAACATCTCGATTAACATGAAGCATATGGAGAATAAGATTTTTTCTTAACACATTCATATCTTTTCAAATGTTTTCGTTTTTTAATTTTCGTCTAGAAAAAACTTTGGCTTATAGGTATGTTTATGAGGTATTTAATTTCCACTTTTTTGGTACCAATCATCTTCTTTATTATCTGTGTTTATGAACTATGTAATAAACGGGAACTGTCATGAATTTATACACTTTGAATATTAGTTTTCTTCGATGGTTCTTTTTTATAAGAATTTATATTACCTCAAAAACACATTTAAATTTATTTACTTTGTTATTCATTCCTTCCTGATTATTTTCATTCGTAACATTACAATAGTTATATTCTCCGACCTTTTGTAGTATTTTACTGTTTTAAAATTAATTTCACATTTAACTATTAAGGTTTTTCATTATCTTGGAGTTTTCCACTCAGAAGCTCAGATTATACCCTTGTGCAATTGTGTAACACTTGCTTACTTGAAGCTATTACGTTTAAAATTGCTTATTTTAAATTATTTTCGTCCTATAAAGGAGTATTAAATAGAATGATTATATATTTAATTTCGGATAGAAATAAGACTTTCTTCACCCACTATTATATTTTCTCAATATATGCATAAAAGTTCAGATAACATCTTGAATATCCCGTTAAACACGATACATATTTCATTAAAAAAATTTTGGTAGTGATGCATCGTAGTTTGAGACAATAATCAACTGTTTAAAAATAAATTTGATGTTATTTTATCCATAGAACCAGAAAAATAAATTAATAACCACCTAACAATTAATAGTGTGGAACCATTTAAATTAAAATACAGATTATTCGCCATCATTCATATAGTATGGTAGGATCTATATTTTTAGTTTCTCTAGTGCTTACCTACAGCATATAGAGAAAGTATTACCTTTCGCCGAAAACTTCAATACGGAGATTTCAGGGAAATACACATTTTGAGAGTTTATGCATCCCCCAAAGCGTTTTTAGAAATATCTCTGTGTGCGTGTGTGTTTCTCTCCCCCCCTCTCTCTCTCTCTCTCTCTCTCTCTCTCTCTCTGTGTGTGTGTGTGTGTGTTAGTGCGCGTCTGTCTGCTTGTCAAATAAAAATGAAAATTTTAAAACTTGGTATTCCCCTCCAAAACCATTCTTTACACCTTTGGTAATTTTTAATTTTCTCAAAGATGACTAACAACTTTGATTAGAATACCACAGGTTTAAAACACCTTTATGTCAAATAAAACGTATATCTTGAATTTTCTGGGAATAACCTTAAAGTTTTCTTCATTCTGAATGACGTTGCATAATTGGTAAACCGCAATGTAAAGACAAAATCTTACTACACAAGAAATGTAGGTCTCGTTAATGTACACAATTATTTATGCCAAATAAATGTTTTGTGACGTTTACCATTTCCGAGATATTCTTTCTTATGGTTTGAATTCTCAAATACTTTATGCTTTTCAACTACAAATCGCTATTTTTCCCTTATCCTGAATGTTGGCTAATTTGAAGCTCTATGGATTTCTGTATCACCCATTTTATTCATTAATCGTCAGATATGACCTACCCTGTTACAGGACGTTAAAATATAAACTAACTTTGATATGTTACATTTACATGATTTTCTGTAGTCCTTCTACAGGCCATTCTCACAAAAGCTTTCAACTCTGGCTGCTACTTGTAATCCAAATAAAGTTTCAATTCCCATTTACGCCTTTGACGCAGTAGGTAAAGCGCGAGTCAGATTTAATACTGCGTGTTGCTATGGTGGCGGCGTCGAGGCCGAGTGGTGGCCCGGGTTCAATCCCAGGGGTCCGTATGTGGGATTGTGGTGAACGAAGCAGCCTCTGGGCGGGTTTTCTCCGGGTTCTGCGGCTTTTGCCGCCATTCATTTCACCAATAGCTCCATCGTCACCTTTCCCTTCATCCATTTCGCCATCATTTCATATCATCTTCTTCCTCACTCTCATACTACGGGCCGATCTCACGTTCCGGGTTCTTTATTCTCTAATTCAATGTCCGTCTGCTCCTCGAAGGACCTCTGACCATAGGCGCGGTTGTAAGTCCTAGGGGGTGCAAGCTCTATCTAAGAGGAGGGTAAGTCGACTAAGCAAGTGTCGCTATGTGATGGCTTTTTTAAATGCCATGTTGTTTGCATGTATGACCACAGAAAAAGAACGAATAACGATTTCCCATTTGAGAAAAGCATAAGTATTTAAAAATTCAAACAAAAATATGAACTCCATAACCACATAAGTGTAGGGTAGTTTGGGTTGGGGAATTTTCTTGAAAATCTTCGTATCCTTGGAAAATGCTGAACATAAATGAAGGGTCCAGGAAAAAAAGCAGTCAAGTCAATTTTTCCAAGAAACCCAGAAAATGGATTTTTAATTATAAAACGCAATGGCTGATTCCTATACAAAATACTTCTTTCAAACAAAGTGAAATATTGAAGTTTCAAATGTTTCAGAAATAAAATGGTGCTTAATGTCTCTTATATCAATAATATTACACAAAACAGAAAGGTTCACTCCAACAGCACTTTTTCAGGAAAAAACCAGGCAAGTCACCTGAAAGAGAACCAGGCATGTCAGCTATCCGAGATTTTGTTTGTAATTAAGATTGTATTACCATCATGTAAATAATATTCATTATTATTATTATTATTATTATTACAACCATGGAAACTCACAGTTATCTCACAGGTTATCAGTTATGTGCCAATACTTGGAAAAATTTCACTGCTGGTTGACCAAAGAACTTCATGATACCTTATTATATCTTGGTACGTAGCTTTGGAAATACTTGGAAATACTACGTACAATACAAAAATTTGTTACATATACTGTATATAAGCAATTTTACCAGAAAATTTGTTTGATAGAACAATATTTCTACTAAAATTTCTTGAATAGGCCAAAGAAGGTAGCTTAAATTCTCCTGACCTCTGTGTTGAAGCACCTTTGTCAGGCTTTCTTATGATGCTGGATACCATCGCTCTCCAGATCAGTAGACGTGGATGGACGGAAGGCCCCAATTTCCTTCATAGGCTGGGTCTTAAACGGACATTTCAGTACATATTTTTTATCTAAAATTGTTTCCAATCATACACCATTTCCTGACATTCATAACAATGAAAGGCGATGGTTTGGTTCTTGAATTTGCAATTATTCTTATGAACTCCTCTGGGGTTTCCATCTTTTGTTTCAAATTCCAAAGACCAACGTTCTTATCACATTCAATGTATGAATGACCTCGTTTTGGAAATGTGATCCTGATGTTTGTCAAGCCATAGATGATATTATGAACCACGTAATACATGAAGCGAAAAGCAGTGCTCTCCAGCAGAGTCACAAAACACTTGAAGCTCTTCAACCTCGTCATCAAGATAGTTCACAATGAAACGAAAGAGAAACGAGGGCCGTTGGGACCTTTCTTTCCAATACCCTCGTGATACACATAGAAAGCTGACTGGCCTGTAGAGAGAATGTGGGTGTTGAATGAATGCATTGATATCTGACGCTTGTAGTACACGTCCTTGGTACTTATATTCGGTATTGGGACATTTTTAGCAAACTCCAACAAAATTAATGGCGGGATAGGTAGTACTGCTGTCTGTTGGCGGGCAGATGACATACCTGGTTCTTTCGTTGGAACAGTTGACTTGCCTGCTTCTTTTCCTGTATGCCAAAACGTAAACGACAAACAAATCCATCACTAACCAGTTTCTTTCCTTGTTTCATACACTTAAAAGATGGGTTTTTTCCCATGGAGTATCCAAAGGCATATCAAACTCATTTAGAAAAAAGAAGTGACTTACCTGGTTTTTTTCCTGGACCCTTCAAATACCAAGTTTGATGTTTAACCACATTTTCCTTTTTGAGTCATGCTGTTCACATACACGTTCGGGGGACATTTTTCTAAAAAATGCTTTTTTGGGTGGAGTGATTCATAAAGTCTCAAAACGTGTACTTCCGGTAAAATTTCGATATCGAATTTTTGGTGAATGTAATGTTTCCTCTAAAAACCGCTATTTGTTGCTGTTCTCACACAAGGAGAACAGAATTCCAAAGCCGTCACATAGCGACCGGCTTTGAAAAGGATTTACTATCGCTTTAGCTTATTGTGTAAATGTGGAATGAAGGTTTATCCGTATTACCAAGAAGTAGAAGAATAGGATTTCTAAGAGTAGTTGGAGGAAGAATGAGTAGAGAAAGTCATAAAATCACATCAGATGTTTCCTGTAGTAACTACTGTAACATCCTTATGATTCTAGGTAATACAACAATTAAAAGAATTTTACCACTTACATGCAGGAAATTCCAAATTGAAACAACCGGTCAAAAATGTACACGTATTTTAATATGGTTTTGTATATTTAATTGTTTCCTTTTTCTACCACTCAATACCGAAGCTGCACAAGAAATGTACGTTTTGAAGTTCTTTGAACCAAAAGACAGAATTTTTAAAAGATGTGTGCGCGCGGGCGTGTGTTTGCGAAAAGCATAACTCAAAAGAAAAAGAGAAAAGGAAAACGAAAAGTATTATAAACATGGAATTCGATACTTAAGTACAGTATATTCGAAGAATGTGATACAAAGATTTTCAAGAAAATTCCGCCATTCCAAAATAACTTTATATGGAAATTCTTTCTGTTTTTATTTTCTTAAAAACCGCTATAACAATTTTGATTAAAATGTAAAAAAAAAAAACTTAAAATATTTGCATGAATAACAAAATGCATATATTTAATCTGTTATTAATAGCCTGCAAAGTCCTGTTCATAGTGATTCAAGTTTCTGTAGGCAGTCACACACACACTCGTACACACACAGACACACAGCACTTATAGTTTTCTAAAAATTCATTTCTGAATTTAAGTGTTTTCAAAATAATATGTTCTTCCAAACCTGATATAAAATTTTCAGTGTAAGCTTAGGTAAGAGGTAGAAGAATTAAAATTGTAAATTTTAGTAAGTTTTAGCTTTTCAAATGGTAGGTATTTACTTTTTTACTACGCTCAGTAACCTGTCAGTTACATATAAGCACAGAGGATATTTCCAGGGAGGTTCTGACTTATAAAAAATACTGTGCAGCAGCGTCAAACCATAGTTCAAGGGCGGAGTTTTCTTATGAATAATTATTTTAATTTTTGATTAAAGCGCAATATGATTCCGTACGTCATTGGGATATTGGTAGAAGGTACGCCAGATAGACTCTTAATCACTACCATGATAAAATAGAGGGAATAGCTTCTTGTAGGGGGATCACCCCATTCTATTAATTCATATTTAGATTGAATGAAATGTTGGCAAGCCTGAAAGATGCTTTACCCCTGCTTTATTTGCCAATATAGTGGGCAAATATTATCTCCTGGAAACAATGAACGGAATATGGCAAGCTAATGGCCTACCTACCACAGGATTTATCCGCAAGACTTCAGTTTCATAAGGACACTTCTGAACCCAAATGACGCTGAAATTAATCATTCCTTTGTGTTGTGAGGAGACAGAATAATGCCATACCAATTAAACGCAAGTTTACATTAAAAAAATTAGTTTAATTTGGGACAATAAAATGTATGACCGGAAGCAAAATTGAGTTAAAAAGAATACGTGTGTTATAAGTTTAACATTTAAACGATACTTCTCGTTTATTTCCGTGCACAAGGCATAAGTGTGCGTTCTTCCCTTCCATTGTTACAGAACACAAAATGCATAACGATATTAATGAGCGAAACAATAATTATTCTCAAAAAATCAAACAAGATCGTAAAGTACTATCAAATCTGTTAGTAACAACTTCTAAGCTGTGTTATGGTATTTGTCCTGCGTCATCGAGTACTGGCTTATAGTGTAGCATTCCGGTTCCCTGCCACAGGTTGCGCATGGTTTCAAGCTCACCCATTGGGGTGCGGACATTTTGGCCAATGTAAAGGATTGGTGCCCACTAAGCATTCAGAGTAATTTGAGAAGCTACAATAGGTAGCGATTTGTAGGTCATGGAAACCAACATTCCGGTTAGGGAAGCATGCTGCTGAAATATTGGTCGGATGGTCGTCCATCTCTGCCGTACACATGTAGGGATGAGACCGGCAGTCGGGTTGGTCAGCTCAGGGCTGTCGTGCCACAGATTATCATTGCATTATTTAGAGTACACCATCAGGGTCTCTCCATATAAACCATTCTTTATTTTGTATTAATTTCAAACTGACTTTAAATGTTTGGATAAATTATTGTCCAGTTAGTTCTTAAAAGTTGCACACCAGGGCTGTAGAGAAACAAATAAGGGCAATGGCGTAATAAGTTTTTTTACTTTCCTAAATACTATATGTTTTGGGAATAATTTTCATACATATTACATCAATAAACTCCCATGTAACACTTCTAACGTTGTTTAATTCGACCTCCAATGATTTTCCATTATCATTTAAAAAACATCAACATAACCAATATGATATCCCTTCATTACATATTTTAGTTGTTTATATAACCTAATGCTTGTATTTTTGACGAAATGCGTCATTATTTTTACTTTATCTAGCAGCCTGCAGTAAGTGGAGGAAATGTTGTATTTTACTAAAAAAATTCGACCTGTTACATTCACATAACTTGCACTATCCCTTCTTCAAACTATTCTTATAGAAACTTATTCTTCTATCTATTAATCGACATAAACGTTTGAAGAAATAGTCCTATTACATACAATGATGCAAGTTTTTTTTGTGGAAGTTTAACATCTTTTAACCTGGTAGATCATATCGGACGATGAATAGATTAATGATGTTCAAATGAGCCCAAGGTACACAAAGCTTAAGTTACCCAACATTTGTCTTTTAAGGACAAGGAAAATCACCGAAAATAAACCTTATCCGCAACTCACCATGACGGAGATTCGAACTCGGGATCTCTTGAACGTGAGGCAAACACGCCACCCCCACCCACTATACAGCTGGCCACGAAATTCAGTTCTCTATTCTCTCACTAGAAAAAACAAGAAAGAAAACGAATAACGAATACCTAACGGAGAAAGGTATCTTACAAAATGCAAATAAGAAAATCTCGGAAATGCCTAAATCCACATAAACATAACTATACACACACAGGCACACGACACGCATACACACACATATATACACACAAAATAAATTGATATAATTTGTATGCTTTAACGAGAGCTACAATTTTTGTCCAGTAAGATTTTATTTATCTATTACGATTTACCATCTATGCAAACGTCATTCAGATTGTTGAGGATTTCAGAGGTTATTGCTATGACATTCATGATGCTGATTTCATTTGCCATGAAAATATCTTAAACATATGGAATTTTAATAAAAATTGTTAGCCATTTTGAGAAAATAAAAAGTTTCGAAATTTTCATATAAAGGATAGTTTGGGTGGGGGGGTTTTTCTCAAAACCTTAGTGTCGTATCCTCAGAAGGTCGCGAACTCAAATATTTTCGCATTTAACCGACTTTTCGTTTTTGAGTAATGTGCATACACACAGACACACTCACACAAATACACACGGACCTTGTTTTAAAATGAGGGGGCCGGGGTATTTCCGGTGAAATCTTCGTATCCAATTTTAGGATGAAATACAATACTTCCTCTACTTACTGTAAGTACGTAGTAACAAAGTAAGCACTAATAGAAACTTATCGCTTTAAAAAATTTGATATGTTAAATTCATAGGATGTTATATAACTACTGTCGTTTATTTTTGTATTGCTTTTATAAATAATTCTTACGTAAGCTTAGTTTTCTACCTACGTCATATTAATCGAGTCAACTCTTTGCAGAAACTACCTTACTGCATATTTCCTTGTAGGTATAAGGAGATTAGGGGAATATAGTAAACTTTAGGCGATAGTCAAACCTTTTAAGAGCGGGCCAAGAAACGATTTCCCATTTTAGAAAGGCACATGCATTTCCGGTGAAATCTCAACATCGAATCATTGGTTAGACTTCTCATACCTAGTATAGATAGATAGTAGAGAAAGTAAAGTCGGTATTGGGATTTCATCGGAAATACACGTTTTGAGCCCCCGAAATTATAAAAAAATTAGAAAAGGTTCGGTGCGAGTGTGTTCAACAACATAACTAAAAAACGAAAAGTCTGATGAATATAAAGTACGCAATACAAAGATTTTTAGGAAAATTCCCCACTCCAAATTAACTTTTACATGGAAAGGTTGTCGTTATTTCTCATTTTCTCAAAAATGTCACTAAGGATTTTGACACCAATTGTATAAGATACTTGTGTAACAAATAAAACACACATTTAGAATTTTCTACTGCTGTGAAGTCGGCTTCATTCTGAGTGAATTGTGTACACTATTGTATAACTATTAAACTGTAAAAATAAGACAAAAGCTCATTGCAGAAAGCATGTAGATCTCTTTAAAGCACACAAATAATATGATTTCTTTTAATCAACAATTTCCGAGATATTCGTTGTTGTTGTTTTTAATTTTCAAATACTTTATACTTTTTGTAAGTGTTAAATCATCAGTAGTTTGTCGCAGTCATGAAAAGAGTATGTGATTTCCACAGTTAAGACAAAGTCCTTTGATGTACAATGAGTACACGCAGCAACTTTGTATCGATAGTGCGTTGAGGGGAAGGGAGTGCCACAGGTACCCTGGAAGAGTAAACAGAAGCGTCAGGGGTAGAACAGAACATAAACACAGAGCTCACAGAGAGCAACTTTACCATACCAGTAACGCAAGGGAATTACTGACTGCAGCGGCGAGTCCATATATTCAGTACGACGTGACGTTACTAGATAGGGTGGTAGTACGTTGATTCCTCGCTCAGTGGATATTTGTCCTAGCGCTAGTGATTTCAAAGCTAAGCATATAAGGGACCCGCTTTTTAAAAATTTCATTATTACTTTAAGGTTCTGCACTCGTTTTATAGCTACAATGAAATGTGTAACGAAATCATTTCTGCAAATGTTTGTCTCGAATAACCCGAATTAGATAAGTAAACAATAAGCTTTGGTATGAATTTTTATGCAAGAATAGGTAGAGAAAGTTATTCAAACATAACACATGAGATTTTTTTTTAAACCAAATAACCTAAAACTATCTTTATATAAAAACGATGCGATAAACCAGCTTATAAGTTCATATGCTGATTACGTTTATATTTTCCCTAATGAAGTATAGTGTTTCATGGCCTGCTTAATGCCTAAACTTCATTTGTGAAATATTGTTCATAAAACGCATTACATATAGTACTCTTAATAGTTATTAAACCAAATCCTTAACAGATAGTGTTTAAGATGAGAAATAAAATAACTGTGTGTCATTCTGGATTAAAATTAATAATTTGAGGAGGCCGATTATGTATTGCTCTTAACTGTTGCGGAGCACGTTGAGTTAAGGGTTACTAAATGCCATACCAAAGCTATATGCTATTTGAAGCTAACCTTAAAAATATAAAAACCGAGAAATACTTCAAAGCTTTTATAATTAAAGGTTATGAGCTCGTAAACAATGTCATCATGTCATAAATTCAGGGCTAAACTATGCTCTATTAAAAAGCTTATCTAACAAACAACCCAAAACTATTAAAATACAACTACATTCTATTAGGTTATAAAATTAATGGATTCTTAGGCAACCAAAAGCATGTATCACGCTGAAGTATGTGAATTTGCCCCACAAGGTTCTTTGGAAACCTAAATTACAATAACTCAAAAGGTTTTATTAAACTATGGGATAATCAGCTATTAAAATGGGTAAGGAAAGTTTCAGGCTTACCCCCCCCCCCACATAGCTGTAAACTCAACACATGCTTTTAGTTTTTGTAAAACATACAGCTTTTAAGACAGCTTTTAGAAATCTTAATGCCACAAAAAACTAAAAGCTATCAAAATAACATAACTATGCGCCATAACTACATTCATGCTTGCTTCCTTGTAGCCTGCAAAGTGCAATTATGACATTACAGAAAGTTTGGTTCATGTTGACGTTAGATAGCTCGTACAGTATATAAAGTTGGTATTTGCAACGATAGGTAGCGGGATGCTCAAAATGCTACATTTCCATAAATTTTGGGCGAAATTACATAAATCCGTAAAAAAATGTGAAAACATAAACTTTTCAAAACAGCATAGATGTTACTGGAAATTGAAATAATGTGCTTGATGCTTGTGTTTTTCCCTAATTATAAGAAAGTAAAAGGATTTAACTACCATTAGAGGCAACAACGGATGATCGCATGTTATGGCCTGTATATATAAGATTTTCAAATAAATTTTAAGTGCGTCAACAAGTCTTGTTCAAATTCTTGTATATCAAATTTCAACTCCATACATTGCAGCGATTGCTGCGTAGAGATAGACAAGAATGGATACTACTAGGTGATCGAGATGCAGTAGCTGAGAGCACCTAAATAGAGGGGCATTGATTGTATATTCTAAAGAGGTCCATAACATCTCAGTTCTAGAGCTATGAACTATGAAGGTAGCTCATATGGAGCTAGTTAGAGGCAAAAGCTTGGATAGGGGTGACTTAAAATCGTTTAATTATAGTTTGGAATCGAACCCCAGAGCGTTAGCCGCAAACGAAGCACTGAGCTAGCCCAGGGCCCTTAGGGCTGAAATTTATCCAATATGCATTATAGGAAACTGAACAATCAATTACTATCTCGGCATTGTTGAGCTGCTTTCCAAATTAATCAAGTAGGCCTTTAAGTTTCTTTGCTTTTAATAATGTTGATTTGCCTCCTCATCCCCTTATGGAGAAGAGTACTTTATTTTTAGCTATCTACATATTTGCTTGAAACCCTTCAGCTGTATAATCTTGACTCATCTCATTTATCCCCCTCCTTTTTGAATATCAACCTCAACGTGTATTTTCGTGATCCCAACCACATCCTCATGTTTCAATCTCAAATAGGTATATCGGGTGCTACAGGGGTGTCTTTGCAATTACTGAATGTTGATCTTAGGAGCAAATTCTAGGCTAAGTGAACTTTACTCAAGTGCGATGGCAAATTATTTAAAAGAGTATGTTATGTGTTGCATTACACACAAATCGTTAAATGGTTAGATATTTGCTATACATGAATACCAAAGGCTTGTATTCAAGAACGCGCTAAAACACTATTCACAAAATATCAAAGGAGCGCTAAAGATAATAAAAATTTCGAAAGTTAACTATGAAATTGTTTCTAAAAGAACAATCATGTTATTCTCTGCGTTCTTATGTCTTCCTCTAACATCTACCTTTAATATATTGTGCTCCGACAAAACTTTAACATCAATATTTCACCAAGAGGAGATATGCACGCATATATATATATACCTTATTTTTGATTCTCTCAAAATGGCTCTAACGATTTTGATTAAAGTGCCACATGTTTAGGGTATTTGCACATCTTATGCATATACTGAATTCTGTATAAATAGGCTGCGAAATTTTCTTTAGTTTACTAAATTTTGTATAGTTCTCTATAACTAGGAAACCATAAGAGGCAGAAAAAAGACAGTAAAGATGTAACACTCATTAAAATAAACAATTGTACCAAATCAAATTGTTGCTAGCATTAGCGGATTTGGAAATATTCCATATTGTAAGCTTACTCTTTTTCTAAATCACACACCATTCTTTTCTACTACGTAGAGTAAGTAGGGGAAGTATTGTATTCCACCCAAAAATTCGATACCGAAATTTCAACGGAAATACATGTTTTGAGACCCCCTGAATCCAAAAAAAGCGTTTTTGGAAACATGTCCGTGTGTGTGTGTCTGTCTGTGTGTGTGTGTGTGTCTGTCTGTGAACAGCATAACTCAGAAAAGAACAGTCGGATAAACACCAAACTTGGTATTTAGGTCCAGTATCTTCCAGCAATGCGACAGGAAGGTTTTCAAAAAAATCCCCCACCCCAGATTACCCTTTACATGGAACGCTTTTCGAAAATTTTGATTTTCTCAAAAATGGCTATAACGATTTTGATTAAAATATCATATGTTTAAGATATTGTCATGAGAAATGAAATGTATATCTCGAATTATCTGGGAATGTCTCCAAAAGTATTCTTCATTATGAACGACTTTTGCATCACTGGTAAACCATAAGAGATAGACAAAATTTTACTACACAAAATATAGATCGCGTTAAAATACACAATTTATGTCATATACATTTTTTTTGTTGAGTGAACCGTTTTCGAAATATTGCTTGTTATTCCCTTAAATTTACCAATACTTATACGTTTTGATGCAGTAATTTGTATCACAAATTACGTAAATGTAAATAATGATTGTAATATGAATATGCATTTTTATGTGACATTGATTTGAGATGTTTATTGATTGTAATTATTGTTGAGAAGTAAGTTTTTAATGCCTTACTGAAACTGACAATAATAGCGCGCAATAATGCAGCGAGGGGGTGAGCCGTTTATCATTATTGGAAACGAGGATGTTACGTAATGTTGGCGCGTTTTTTCTTTGAGAATATTCTGGAATATTTCCCTAGAGCATATGTATTCATAATTTTCACTGGATATTAAAATAGACGCTAATGTTGGCGCGTTTTATTAGCCAATAGTAACTCAGTTATAATCTTTAGGCATATGGGTGTGTATTGGTATAAAAGCAGTAGGTTAGAAGTAAAGTCCATCATTTCATCAAAAATCTGTGTACACTACACGTCGTCTTCAGTCAGTCAGTTCGTCGAAAGTATTTGTACGGCAAACGTCGGGTATCGATTCACAAGTTACGCGCAGCAGAATTATGAACAATCTAAAGTGTTGTAAGGTTAATTATACAAAAAGTTGAAGTACGCAAATTAAGAGTGATCAGTAAGAAGTTATTATAACAGTTTCAGTTTGGCGAGTGTTAAGATCAATGTGTAAATGTTATAATTAGCGTGTTAGACAATAAAAGTGTAAAACAAATTTCTTCATCAGTATTATCTTTGGATAAAAGATTCCTTTCCGTTTACACACCTTGACCAAGAGATATGTTCGACCCAAGAAAAGATAATAGCTAGCCGGAGGACAGTAAACAAAAATTAAATCAAATTACAGTCGCATTCTTTCAAACAAACATTAATGCTACCGCAAATTGCTAACACCAGATGGAGCTACGAACCTAACAAAGAATTACGTCACAAGATGGCTTCACATGAAGTAAACACACATACACAAACATCACAAGTAATAACATTATAAGTAATACCGTTACAAATTGGCTACCACAACGTGGGGCTACAATAATGTTAAATATAAATAACATTAAAGTTACCACCGCAGTTTTCTCAAATTCGTTATTCATTTTTACTTTCTCTACTACGTATAGTAAGTAGGGGAAGTATTGTATTCCACCCAAAAATTCGATACCGAGATTTCACCGGAAATACATGTTTTGAGACCCCCTGAATCCAAAAAAAGCATTTTTGGAAACATGTCCGTGTGTGTGTCTGTGTGTGTGTGTGTCTGTCTGTGTGAGTGTGTGTGTGTCTGTCTGTGAACAGCATAACTCAGAAACGAACAGTCAGATAAACACCAAACTTGGTATTTAGGTTCTGTATCTTCCAGAGATGCGACACGAAGGTTTTCAAGAAATTCCCCCACCCCAGACTACCCTTTACATGGAACATTTTTCGAAAATTTTAATTTTCTGAAAAATGGCTCTAACGATTTTGATTAAAATATCATATGTTTAAGATATTGTCATGAGAAATGAAATGTATATCTCGAATTTTCTGGGAATGTCTCCAAAAGTATTCTTCATTGTGAACTACTTTTTCATAACTGGTAAACCATAAGAGATAGACAAAATTTTACTATGCAAAAAATGTAGATCGCATTAAAATACACAATTTATGGCATATACATTTGTTTTGTTGAGGAACCGTTTTCGAAATATTGCTTGTTATTCCCTTAAATTTTCCAATACTTATACTTTTTCTCAAATTCGTTATTCATTTTTTTATGTCCTGGACATGCCAAGAGAATGAAATGCTCCACATAGCAGCCAGCTCTTAAAATATTTGACTATCGCTTAAAGCCTAGCAATTCCCCTTGCATCTACAAGAAAATTAGTAATAAGATTAACATCTTGATATCTTCATTAATATGAAGCATATGGAGAATAAACGTTTGTAAAAAATAGTTTGTACAAGAGTAGAGAAAGTCATGCGAGTGTAACTCATCAGATTTTTTTCCTTTCTTCCCATAGCAGGAGTTGTTACCACGAATAAACTTTTGAATACTGTATCCGCATGGTGTCTCCCTCAGCAAAAGGATGTGTTGAATAAGTTAACATGAACAGAATAATTACTTTTGTAATGAATAAGTTCTATAATTATAACACAGACATTGATACAGTAAGTTGTGTGAATGTATCACATTAAATTTTCTAAGGTACTAAGATATCACTTGTTTGCTTCTCATGTCATTCTAAGCCTCCGTATAGCGACTCACTTTTTTTAAAGATTTGACTGTCGCTTCAGTCTGTTGTATCCCCGTTATACCTACAGTGAGATGAGTAATGAAACTATTTCTATAAATGATTATTTCGATTAACATAAAGCAAACAGAAAGAAAATTTTTCAAACTTTAATACACCGAATTATTAAAATTCTTACGGGGTTTTTATTTCGGACACTCTACATAGGGTTTCTTAAACGTGTTGCAAGGACTACTCGGAGCAAAAGCTCTCACTCATAAAATAAATAAATAAATAAAATTAAAAAAACAGGAAAGTATTCTAACCGAGTGACTCGGCCTACGTGTGCCAATACCTGGCTTTTTATAAAGCCCTCCATCATTTATGGAGGAAGGAAATGGAAACACCACTTAAGCGCAGCAACCTAAAGAGTAGACTACCGAAGAATCCTCACATTAAGAGTCTAGCTCGCTATCTACCTGTCCTTGTTCTGGGAGAACATTCCTATGCGTATCGGGACAACTGCTTCGTCGAGTACAACCCAATTCAAACAGCTCCGCAATAGGAGGGACTCAGATGATCGGTCTAAAGCAGGTGGAAAAATAGGCTTTTTAAGAATGGTTTTTAGAAGGGATGTAAAAATAAACGATGTTAGTAGGAGAAATTTATGTCACTTTTATTATTATATTATTAACTAATCTACTATCAAAAATATTGAATATCGAGAAAAAAACATAAGATTATGTAACACATAAGATTTATTATTATTCTTGCTACTACTACTACTCTACTACTACTACAACTACTACTACATTTTATAGCCCTTTACCTCTTTGGTCACACTGGGGGCTTTGACCTAGAAACAACTGATGGTGTTTAAGTTGTTGACTGTAAGCTTTTAACGTTGATTTTGTCCATTTTCGCAATGAAACTCATTCACATTTACATTTCCAAACTTTGTTGAGGGTAGGTACAATTCAAATTAAATACAAATAAGTCTTTGACTTATTAGAAAACTAGCAGAACCATGGCTCCGTTTGAGTTATTCTGTTGGCTGCAGACTTTTTCTTTCTTAATGTCTCTCCCTTCCTTTGTGTCTCCCTCGTTCCTACCTTTTTGCTGCGTACTGTGTTTATTTTACCGATTACTTCTCTACCATAACGTAATTTGACGTGATTTCTTAGAAAATGAAATTAAGTTAAAGGAATTAATTTGCGAAAATCCAAAAATGTACAGTGTTCTTCAAATTGCTTTAAATTTATTATATAATGATAAATAAAACATATAGCACACGTAACATTTTAACCATTTATGCCAAATCATTGTTAAGATATTCATTTTGACTTATAATTAATCACTTTTTGATCGAGTAATACGAAATGCTCTTGGACTCAATGGTATCGCTCCCAAATTTTTAATTTGAGCTTTGTATTACGAAATTAAATTTTTGTGCAAGTATTTATTAATTTGAATTAGTTTAAGAGAAAAAATCATACATGTTATTGCGTGTTCAACTTTTACAACGTGAATTATGGGTAATAACTAATTAGAACTGAATTATTTAATATGTTTTAACTAGTGCGTAGAAATTTTTAAATCCATAATTTCTGCCATTTCCATAATTTACGCTAATAAGTAATTAGTTGAGGTCCAAGGGACACTTCGAATAGTCAGGAATGATGAAAAGAAGGAAGTGAGGGAAATAAAGTTTAAAGATCAATATAAAGTTAAATAGCCATTTGTGGTACTAGTTTTACATATGTATAATAGTATATCAAAAATCGAAAATTTTCTCAGATACATTCATTGCCTTACATGAGCCAATATATATAAAGTGAGCTTGACGAAGCGGAGAGTTTCTATGGAACAGTGGGATCATAATATCGATAATCGCACTCAGTATGTTATTAGCCAATGACAGGTACAGTATGCTAGTCAGTTGGGCAAAAAAAGCCATACTACACTGATAGTAATTCACCTTCCATTATTACACTGACAGTATTTTATGGTAGTGCACTTATTTTTAATTTGTACAAATATAGTGAATGAGATCTAACTACAATAATAGCAACTGAAAATGCGGCGTTTTGGAAGTCAAAATAAAAGAAGCTGTAGATAATTTAACGCCAGAAAACTCAAAGAAGAACAAAAGTATGATGAAGATCCAATTTTCATAATTTTCTGTATTTTCTGTACGGAGAGAAATTATAAAATGAGGCTCAGTTAGCGACAAACAGATTGCTTCCATTTTACAGGACTAACAAACATTGAGGCAGTATTTTTAACACTTAAATGATTTCAATCTAATTATTTAATATATAATTCAATAACAGCCCGGCTTAAGGCAATATATGTATGTAACTATATATAAAAAGTGTATATTACAGTCATTGTAAATTTTTATATTATTCTATCCATGTTTAATAATGTTATGTGAATGTATTACGTAATTTAATAATGTAGGAGCTGTGAGAATAATAGGTTAAACGTTGCTAACAATGAGGTAACCTTGAGGCAGTAATGAGTTTGAAAGTTTAAATGCTACTAGTTATTATTGGAGCAACAATAATGTAAATTTTAGTGACAGTTTATACAAATAGCCAATCAACAACCAGAAAAAGCTTTAGTTAAATGAAGATATACTATTGGACTAGGATTAGCCAATCAGAAACTAAAAAGGAGAGAATTTTACAAATTTAGAGTTCAGCTGCCTGCAGACAGCGTTAAAATTATAATCAGTGTTAGTCTACATTCTTGTCGCATCACAACCCTGCTAAGAGAAACGTGTCTCTAACAATAATACTGACGCAGCCGAGGCAAACATAAATATTAAATATTTAAAGAAACAGTTTAATAACAAAGTTAATATTTTGTTAAACTTGGGGCAAAGGCCACCTGAAAGTACATTTGGGGCCAAGGCTACCGGAAACTGTTTACTATACGTGCGGTTGCAACTACTACGAATTCGGCTCCCCAACAGTTGAAATACAATGCAACTCATTCAATACAAACTACCTCAAATTGGCGCCCATACGTGGGGCAAAAAAAGAAAAATAACTACTTCCGCAACATGGTTGGCGCTAATCGGTAAGTTCATAATAAGTTGTTCGTGAATTATCTATATAACAATTTCAGTCTCGTGCATCTTTGCATAAGATAACTATTTTTCGATCTTCGGTCTCGAAATAAGCATTCGTTAACCTCAAATTGTCGTAAAACTATCAGCACTAGTGCTACTGCTGTTGATAGTTCTTATCTTTACATACAGTAAACCTCTAACCAACATTTTTCTTGCAATTTTCAATTTTGGATAACATATATAACGGGCTAACCTGAAACCATAAACAGAGGTTTTAAAATGTGTGATGTTTACCATTTTGTGCAAGAATGGCCGAAAAGAATGATATGAAATATAGGGAATTACAACAAAACAATCGAAATGAATCCTACCTGCCAGTAGTTTTACATTTCTCTGCGAATTCGTTTAGCGTTACTCGCCGAGAACTTCGAGGAGGCGAACATTCAAATACTTATTCGTTATTTGTACATTAAATTTCTAATTATATATTTATTTGAAATTAACTCACGACAATTCCGAACGTAAATGCTTCTGTATTATGTACGCATATATACATTTTAATTTTTATAAATCTCAAGATCGACTTTTGGCGTCAAATACAATACTTTGCCAGTAGTAGAGTAACGAAAAGACCTTTTCCTTTATTGCAGTGATACTATCGAATGCATTCAGTCATCATGAGTTTCCTATTAATAATAACTACTTATTAGGTATACCTAAGGACTTTATATAACAAAAGCTGGCTTACTCTGGGTTTCTCGGGTGGTTTTTAAGTTTCGAATGGTGATTAAATTAATTCAATTTACGCTCCCACAGTGCTCTATGAAATTTATGTACAGTTATAGATTTTTAATGACCTATGAAACTCGTAATAATAAACAAACAGTCCTATGATATTAACAGAAATGGAAGTGAAATATTGATGGATGTTGCATTTCTGAATTACTTAACCTCCTATCGACAATAATTCAAGTTACGGAAATGTTGTAAACCCTGTATCCTTTAACGTTGGAGGTGTTATCCAAATTATCGCATAATTAACTAAAAATGCTTTCCGGGCTATGATACTTTGAGTAGAAAGTAAAGAAATTAAATTTGACATTCGGCCATGACTGTAGCGAACGGCTTCAGAATACTGCAGGCAACTGACTGCCTCTGAAGATGACCACCAGCGTCGCCAACAAAAGGTCAAGTTCACATGTTTGCATCCTACCCCGAAACACATATTTTAGTTTTAGATGACACTGTTTGTGGTCGGATAAGTTTTAGATAAGCAACGTACATGAACTTTCACACTTTGGTAGCTGCTCAAGGAAGCACATAGTTCTCTTAATATCAATATTCAATGAATAGGGCAAAACTGGAGGTTTAGAAGATTCCATATCCCTGTCAGTAAATTAAGCGTTTTGCTCTTCGAACGTTATCTACAAATAATCTCAAGTATTGATTTTAAATATATCGATTAAGTAACGTCGAATGCTATGATGGACTCCAGTGTATATTACATACAGACTGGTAATGAAATTAATTACAACATAAAGATCAATATAAAGCCTGAGGTAGTATTTTTAAGACTTAAATAATTTCAGTCTAATTAGATAATATAAATTCAATAACAGCCCGCCTTAAAGCAATATGTGTATGTAACAATATATATAAAGTGTATATTACAATCATTATATATGTTTATATTATTGTATACATGTGTAATAATGTTATGCGAATGTATTACGTAATTTAATAATGTAGGAGCTGTGAGAATAATAGGTTAAAAGTTGCTAACAATGAGGTAACAATGAGGTAACCTTGAGGCAATAATGAATTTTAAAGTTTAAATGCTACTAGTCATTATTGGAGCAACAATAATGTAAATTTTGAGACAGTTTAAAAAATACCAATCAACAACCAGAAACATCTTTAGTTAAATGAAAGTATTCTATTGGATTAGGATTAGACAATCAGAAACTGAAAAGGAGAAAATTTTACAAATTCAGAAGTCAGTTGGTTGCAGACAGCGTTACTAACCAGACGCAAAAAGTGTCCTCAAGAAATTTAATACGTATTCGTGTGAGACGAAAAATAAGTTTAAGTGTTAAAAAGTGAAATTAATTAAGAAAAAGAATGTCAAAGCTCTCTATATCAGTGAAGTGTTATTTAAATCGTATTAAGTATTAATAAAAGCAGTGAAATAAAATAATAATCTGTGTAAGCCTACATGCTTAGTCGCACCACAATCCTGCTAAGAGAAACGTGTCTATAACAATAATACTGACGCAGCCGAGGCAAACATAAATATATAATATTTAAAGAAACAGTCAGATTGCAAAGTTAATTATATTTTTTAACTTGGAGCAGAGGCCACCTGAAAGTACATTTGGGGCGAAGGCTATCGGAAACTGTTTACTATACGTGCGTTTGCAACTACTTCAAGTGTTCGGCTGCCCAACAGTTGAACTATAATACAACAAAATAACTTCTTCAAGCGAAACGCACTCTAAGCGGTATTAAAAGTTTTTGACATTAGGAAACTACATTACGTATATAATTATGTACAATCAGAATAAATCTCACTCAGGTGGATACCGAGTTCGTTGCAGATTACTATAGTATTTGACAACATGGCGATTAAATAATATAACATACGAATCGTCCGTTACAAGCAGGATCAATTGTGACCTTTTTACTTTCTCCACCACGTATCTAAGTAGGTGGAGAAGGTATTGCATTAAACCCAAAAATTTTATATCGAGATTTCAACGGAAATACATGTTTCGAGACCCTCTGAATCAAAAGAAATTAGAAAAAGATTTGTCGTGTATGTGTGCGTATATGCGTGTGTGTGTGTGTGTACCTGTCAGTGAACTGCATAACTCAAAACGAAACGTCAGATAAACACCAAACTTGGAATTTAAATTCATTGCCTTCCAGAGATGAGAAAAAGATTTTGAAGAAAGTCCCCTCACTCCAAACTACCCTTTACATGGGATTTTTTCGAAATTTTCAATTTTTTAAAAAATGGCTCTAACGATTTGATTAAAATGCCACATATCAAAGATATTTACAGGGAAAATAAAATGTATATCTCGAACTTTCTGGGAATAGCCTTTGAAGTCCTCTTCATTCGGAAGGACTTTTCATAATCTTGTATAACTGGTAAACTTTAAACGATAAGAAATACATATCTCTTAAAAGACACAATTCGTTTCAAATAATATTTGTAGCATTAGTTATTTCCGAGTAATCGTTATTAATAGTTCGAGTTGTTCAACCTTAGCAACTCTTTCAAATTCCAGTCGATTTTCAGTTTGTTTCTCACAATTTCGTGAAAAGGGTATAGAGTTTTAATGCCGACATATAGCGTTCAGTTAATGTGTAATGCAGCTAGGATAGGAAAATAAACTTTCGTAAGAATAATGTGTACACGCACTAATAAACAATAGAGGGTAGAGAAAGTCATGTGAATGTAACACATCAGACTGTTTTGCTTTGTCTTCTGTTTGCTTAGCATTCCTCTATGCCTCAGCAGTTACATCATGACCATGTACTTATATTGCTTGGAATAGAATAATCTGCTTTTGTTTTATACGCATTGTTTGTGAAGTAATAACCACGGCGACGAAAAGTCAAAGCCATCTTTGTTTTTTAGACACCATGGCCTAAAAGTATAACTTATAACACAGTGTACACCAGCTATATTCGCTCTTAGGTTGGTCCGCGTCAAAACAAACCCCAGGTGACCAGTGCACCGCTGTAATGTATCCTTCCGCCATTCGCACTAGAAATACTGTCACACTTTCGGACCATGTGGCGAGTGCAAGCGGCACGTAGTGCAAAAAAGAACAGAGTCCTTATTTCGACAACTGAAACTAGCATATTCTGTTAAGGGTTAAAGGTGATAAGTTGATAGTTGCAACAAAATAAACGTTTGCACATATAATAATAGTTAATTCTAAAATAAATGGGCGAAAAATAAAGAACAGGTATGCGATAACCTAATTTATTCGCTCTCTGGAAGCGGCACTTTATTAACAGCTAGCGCCTCATTTTAAAAAAAGAAATTGTGCAGTGTTACGCGAATTGCATTCTTCTTAAAATCACTACATTCTTGCATATGCTTTCTTTTTTTCCGGGTGTAACCACTTTTCTCGATTCAGATTTTTCTGCACAAGCACTGTTTATACTTGTACTCGAAACACCAGTGAACTCAGAAGTTAATTTCACCATTTCTTTCGCGGAAAGTGTTGGATATTTCTCACATAACTTATAATAAAGATTCAACACTATTGTTTTTTCACAACTAGTCAATGGTTTGCGCGGCTAATGCTTTACGTAATTCGACGAATACACAAGAGCAAATTCACCGTCCACCATGATACTAAACACAACTGCTGGTTTCTGGCTGTAAACAATATTCTGCGCCTACCCGGATGTCAGGTGACATACGAATTGCGTCATGGGACTTGTAGCTCTGTTTTACGGTATAAATCAGCGTTAAATAAAACCTTAGGTATTTGTATAGAATATTATACTAAGGATAAATTCATTCTAAAATTCAGAGATTAGCATGGGATTATTTTCCTGGGCGCATTGCTACCGTGTTGCACCACGGTGCACTGACCACGTGGGTATGTTTTGCCGCGGATCAACTTAAGAGTGAATCTAGTGTAAAAGCTTTAGAGTGCGATAATTGTGACCAACATTGGTTTTAAGTCCAATCACATGCAACTACCTTTCATATTTGCACATGGTTAATACCTCGACTTGATTTGATTAGGTTTTACGTTTCATCATGTCGTTCTACATGATTAATTTCTCATGGCACTCACATTATCTGATCAAATACTATCGTCGTACTTCAGTTTAATGCAATTCGTTGTAGAGTTAACCTATACGTTGTATTAACAGCCTTGTGCTTTCTGTGATCTAAAACGTTATTATTTTATCTACTATAATCTACATAAAAGTTAAATGGCAAATATTATGAAGTATTCAGAAGTAACTGAATGAAAGAGCCAGGTGAAATTACAGAAGCAGCAGAAGGAATGACCTAGAAGTACTTATACAAAAGCAATATAATATAGTATTTAATCGCTTCATTACCTGGGGTAAGACAAAAC
The DNA here is from genome assembly GCA_030765065.1 of Deroplatys truncata. NCBI lineage: Eukaryota > Metazoa > Arthropoda > Insecta > Mantodea > Mantidae > Deroplatys > Deroplatys truncata. The sequence goes on from CM060982.1 coordinate 53,346,423, forward strand.
ATGTTGAAACTAATTTCAAAGAAAATGTTGCTAGCGAATCAACAAAACATCAAAACATCTGACGTGTCGCTTTTTAACGTCATTTCTTTTGTTTCAAGAACCGCGTTCTAAACATGATCTCTGTTAGTTCCAGGAATCAATGTAATATTATTGATATTTTACAAATTTTAGCGCTGTCTAAAAAAATAGTATATGCCATACGTGATAAAAGTGGCTTTATTTTGCTAGTAGGATTACGAAAGGCATTTGTTTTCGCAAACATTCCTACTGGCAAAATAAAACCCTACTTTTACTCCTTGTATCATAATCTACTATTATTATAACTCTAGTGTATCCGTATTCTTATAAAATATTCTTAATCTTTTACTAATTTAATAATTGAAATTAGTAACGCTTGTCCATCGAGAAGAACAGGGCTTTTCAATGGCGTAAGAATGATCAAAATAGGTTAAGTGGTTTTTTAGACTATCTACACTCGCGCGCGCATACACATGCAGAAATATTCTCTCTTTATAATATTATATAAATTTAATTTCCTTTGACATGTGACATGTGTTAAAGGGAATGTAGTACATTTTTATTTTATTTGATTCTCTTGGAATGTTCAACATTTTATTTGCACATTGCAATAATTTGTTGTCATTAGTAATACAAAAACACGGTTTGTATTTGTATGTTTTATTGAATTTGATACCGCTTCGCTTATGTCAATATTAAACAATAATGTCGTATGTTATTTTTGCACAAAAAGTAATGGTTGAACATGCCTGCAGCTTCAACAATGGATCCCAATAAGTGATGCTGTTATCCATTAGCACCCCTCTGTCATTATAAATCTTGTGCCTGTCATTTTCAATCACCCAGACTCGCTACAGCAAGTGTAATTTTCCAGCAGTTCGGCGAGTAATCTCTGATGGATAACGTTGCCTATATTTTTAGTTCGCTGCGAAATTAAGCCTACTAAATTCCTGATGTTGCTCATTAGGTTAAAACGCGAAAGTGTTAGCTGTCGAGCGACGATGCATTTCATCATCATGATCATAATCGTGTTGTTAGGCATTATACTGAAAACCAGACACCACCCTTTTATAACCCTAGTTGTATTCGAGTTTCGAGATTATATACTTTATACTATAATACACGACTTTTGTATGTCTTTGCTGGAACCCTAGGATTCCGAGCGCAGTTTCTCTGGTCTCTGTAAGGGGCCTTAAGATAACTATTTTTATCTACAATTAGCAGAACTTGCAGTTGAGCTTGCGTTATCTCACTTTCTAAAGCCATTCTTTCTTTCTTTGTTTCTTCCTTCCTTTCTTTTCCCTTTTCATCATATCATTCCTCTGTTGCATCGTCTCCATTAAAATCGTGCTTACATCGTAATACGCCTATATAACACCAAGAAAGTGAGTTTCTGACAGTTCATGAAAATGGCATTTCGAGCTTCCAAGGAGCGAAGAATCATGATTTCATCACTTCGCCCAAACTGAATAAAACTTGAGGCAGTATTTCTAACACTTAAATTATTTCAATCAAATTATATAAATATAAATTCAATAACCGTCCGCCTTAAAGCAATATGTGTATGTAACAATATATAAAAAGTGTATATTACGTCATTGCATATGTTTATATTATTGTAAACATGTTCAATAATGTTATGTGAATGTATTACGTAATTTAATAATGTAGGAGCTGTGAGAAATTGGTCAAAAGTTGCTAACAAAGAGGTAATAATGGGGTAACTTTGAGGCAATAATGAATTTAAAGGTTCACCAATACTACTTGTGATTCTTGGAAGCAATAATGTAATTTTAGTGACAGTTTATAAAATAGCCAATCAACAACCAGAAAAAGCTTTAGTTAAATGAAGGTATTCTATTGGATTAGGAATAGCCAATCAGAGACTTGAAATACAGACATTTACAAGTTTAGGCGATTGAAATCAATTCAGTTGGTTGCTGACAGCGTTACTAACGAGACGCAAAAAGTTTCCTCGAGAAATGTTATACGTATTTTGTGTGAGAAAAAAATAGTTTACGTGTTAAAAAGTGCAAGTAATTAATTAAAGACTCTCACAGCTCTCTATCAGTGAAGTGTTATTTAAATCGTGTCAAGCATTAATAAAAGAAGTGAAGTAAAATTATAATCTGTGTAAGCCTACATTCTTAGTCACACCACAATCTTGCCAAGACTGACGCAGCCGAGGCAAACATAAATATATAATATTTAAAGAAACAGTCAAATTACAAAGTTAATATTTTTTTTAAACTTGGGGCAAAGGCCATCTGAAAGTACATTTGGGGGGAAGGCTACCGGAAACTGCTTACTATACGTGCGGTTGCAACTACTAAAAGTTCGGTTCCCCAACAGTTGCAATATAATACAACTCCTTCAATACAAACTACTTCAAATTGACGCCCAAAGCGTGATGCAAAATAACGTAACAAACCATCTTCTCAAACTTAATTAAACCGTGATACGCCCATATAACAGCAAGAAAGCGTGTTTCTGTCAAGTCATGAAATTAAGGTTTTAAACACATTTATGTGTCTAACTTTAAAAACTCTGAACAACGTATTTCAATTTATTATAACGAGGCCTACAAATGACAATGGTATCATGATAAACATCATCTCAAAACAAATTATTCATCTACTGGTATCTAAGGATATTCCCGATACCGTGCATCACTGCATACGATTCTTAAGGTCGATTATATAAATTCCATGTAATTCCTTAAATGTTCAGCAATTTTTAAATAAAACATTTTGCAAGACAATTATAGTTAACATTTAATAATAGTGTTAGGTATAGACTTATTCAAAATGTTTCACTTCTTACCTCATTATAAACCCTAGTGCTTAAGGATGGCATATCACCTGTTATGTCAACCCCAACCCATAAACACTTAAAAATGAAAATGTTGGTTTTAGGATTGCCCAGCGTCTATATTTTAACATAATCAATAAAAATATAAAATTTACAGAATATTTTGTTACAGTTAGTGCTTTTCTTAATAATGAGTAAATGTCTACAGAAAAAAACACATGCCGGTAATGGATTTTTCCAAGAGCTGTGAAAGAAGAACAGTATTCTATCCAGGTTTGGCACTGCGACCGAGTGTTAAGGACATGGATTAATGCAAGAGCTGTGTTAGGTATAGAGCTGTGAGAATAATAAGTTTAAAGTTGCTAACAATGAGGTAATAATGAGATAACCTTGAGGCAATAATGAGTTTAAGAGTTTGAATGTTACTACTCATGATTAGAGCAACGCTAATGTAAATTCAGTAACGGTTTAAAATTAGCCACTCATCAGCAAAGAAAGAGCGTGAGAATGGACAGAAAATTATGTAAATAGGATATACATTTTAATTTCGGAGTAAGCACAACGGATTCTGTAAATCGTATCTTTCAAATACAAGTTGTAAGGAAATTCTATGCTGAAGGTCGAAATAGGTGCATTTAGTATTACTTCTAAGTCCCTTTGTGGTAAAAGTATTTAGGTAAATATTTTAATCGCAAAACAGTTATAGATGCAGCTGAAAATTGGATGCATAATGAGACAGTATTTTAATACCTGAAAAATTTCAATTGTATTTTTTTTATAAGTACATTCAATAACAGCCCTCCTTGAAACAATATGTATGTAATAATTATTTAAAATGTATGTAACAGTCATTGCATATACTTATTTTATTATAAACATATTTTATAATGTTATGTGAATACATTACATCATTTAATAATGCAAGAGCTGTGAGAATAATATGTTTGAAGTTGCTAACAATGAGGTAATAATGAGATAACCTTGAGGCAATAATGAGTTTAAGAGTTTGAATGTTACTAGTCATGATTAGAGCAACGCTAATGTAAATTCAGTAACGGTTTAAAATTAGCCATTCATCAGCAAAGAAAAAGCTTTAAGTAAAATGCAGATATTCTATTGGATCATTCTATTAACCAATTAGAGACTTGAAATACCGACGCTTACGGTTTTAACGATTGAAACATGTTCAGTTGCTGACAAACCTTGGTAGTGACCAGATGGAAGATGTGTTCTCTACAGAAATGTTACGTGTGAATCGTAAAACATGTCTACGCGTTAGCTAAGTGAAAGTATTAAAGAATATCACAGCTCTTAAAAAGTGTAGTGCTTTATTAAAATGTGCAAAGGATAAAATAAAAAGAAGTGAATTTAAAAACTTAAAATTCGTGTATGTTTACAATCATTGTCGTACCGCACCCTGCCTAAGAAATACATGACTCTACAAACAATTGCTGACGCATACGAGCCAGATTCAAACATAAATAATATATAGAAGCAGTTTTAATAATAAAATTAAATATTATAGTGTAAAACTTGGAGTGTAACAGCAAAATTACATCTTCAAATCTGCTTTTCATACGTAGCAGCATATTGCGTAACAACAGTAACTATTACGTAATAATCAACAACTTCAAACCGACGTCCAAAGCGTGTTGCAAACTTCTTAAACAAAGTAACTCCAAGAACAAAACTACTTCAAATTGGCTTCCAATGCATGAAGCCTAAATAATAAATTACGTAAAAAAAATTACGTAACAAAACATCTACTTCAATAACACTTGCAGGATACTTTCCCTACCCATTGGCAATGCATACCCTTAGGTAATTCTTATAAAAGTAATTATTTTAAGAATTTTATATTAATACGAAAAATGTGGTATTAAGAATCAAATAAGGTCTTGATTGCAATGAAAACACTGTAACAACACTATTCGTTCTCGAATATGCCGAAAACTGACGTACAACACTCATACGACTTTAACGATTACTACCTCACAGTTCACGAGTATTCCTATATGTAATTCTTCTTTCCACTTAACCTTGGATATGCTAAATGTTTGCCTTGAAATAATTTAAAATTAGGAAACATGAACTTGGTTATATGTAAAATTTGGAAACAAACCTCTACGGTCTGTTTTTGTTGTTAACTGGCCAAGAGTAGCGCTCATTTGCATGGTAACATCACAAAGGTTAACGGAGAGGAGGGGGGAGGAAGTATAATACATTGCAGCTCGACGGATGTAGCTCAATATGTGGTGTTTCATCAGTAATATTTTATGTACTTGTTCCAATTTAATTTTAGCTTATTGGGATGCGACGATGGTTTTTAAGAATAAAGGAGAGAGAGAGAGAGACGGAGAGAAAGAAGGAGAGAAGGAGACATGAACAAATGAAAATAAAAATGGGATGCTGCGGACTGTTACACCCGTGTGAACATGAACTAATTATCATAACCACTTCAGTGTAGGATGTAGGATGTGTTCACCGGACTGTTGACTGCAATCAGCTCGATCTATTGTGGTTATACCCCCAGGAAGCAGGAATGAAGTGAAGAAGCCGAAGGAGGTCTCAGGCCCGCAGGCAGAGACACGCAGAAGTCCCTAAATTTTCAGTTTGAGCAGCCGCATAACAGTAGGAACGAGGATTCCCGAGTGAGGGCAATAAAGCGATCCTAACGAGCGGGACACGCACCTAGGCGTTCACGGTGAGAAATGTTTCCAATGCGCAAGCAACTACGCCATCTACCAGCACTGTAGGACCCGAAGATACATGAAAGAGAGAGATAAAAATGAGAGGAAATAGGGGAAAGCAGAAATCATGGTAGAATACAATCGCCTAAACGACCAGGGGATGTAGCGGGAAAGCGTTGTACATCATTTGTAGCTAGAAAACGTTGTTCCTCTGGTTGATGCCCTCTGCTGCAGTGTTCTTGTCTCTGGCTATTGCTGCTCGTCGGCTGCTGTATTCCCCATTCCTAATCATTACCTATCTAGCTAATTTCACGTGTCTCGGGTTTTGTAGGTGAGGAAAATTAAAGTACACTGCATTTCTCTTAAAGACGTGGTTCATTATCAAATAAATATTTATGAGCGGCTAGCTTTTCCCATTAACAATTCCCACCATTATAATAAATTAGGAGCCTAAACTAACTGCACAGTCTTCCCACCCATATGCACACACGTGCATTTGTCGTCCAGAAAGTAACAATGTGTGTCGACGAGATTCTATAAGAGAGTGAAAATCTGGGTCTTTCTTCCCCTTTTTATACCTAAGCCTAGTGACGCTTACCTCCGCGCCTCAATATGCAACGACAATTCTAATTGGTCCTCAGACCGCGTTACCTTGTTATGTATGAGAATATTCTGCTCTAAAAATTTTCGCATACGCGTCCCCGTGACGCGTGAGGAAGCAAATTCAATATCTTTGTCTCTTTCCTTTCTCTATCTGTCCCTTTCTATTTCTCCCTACTGCTACCAGTTCCCTGATTGCGGTGGTATGTTGGTTCTAGAACCACGCTGGGCGGCCTATTTGCGGTGGTATGTGGCTATTTTACGGTACAGTATTTGTAGGAATAGTCCCGGGTCCGGTACTAGCTCAGGGTCCTTGCATGGATCTAGGATCTCGAGTTAGTGGTAAATACGACTGTTTTCTTACTCGTTTATTGCCCGCCACCGTCTTAAAATTTTATTCCTGCTATTACTTCGAGACACACACGAGCATTTCCTATTTGTTACGCTTCGTATCATCGCGCCTATCCGCCGACACTTTTCTAACAGCCATCTCCAAGGAACTACCACTGCCAAGTGTGTATTCTAAACTTTTCTGACAACCATCTCCAAGGAACTACTACGGCCAAGTGTGTCTTCTAAAATTTCCTGTTTCTCTATTTCAAAGGTTCTATATCTCCCCATTCCACTATCACCTGATTTCTAGCTTCTTTCATTGGATGCCTAAGGCTATCTGACTTTTGGCGAATATTGACCCTTTTCTCACATCTGCGTTCCAGCAACCTAACGGGACCTTAACAATAGAGGGAAAATCACCCGTTTCCGGCCGCTGATGGCATTGTCTCTCTCAACCCTTCGACAAATTTACAGTCATACTCGCTTTCCAGTTTTATTTAACACTATCCTTACTGTTATTGATATTTATTCTCCCTATGATTGTTACTTTATTTAACTACTCAAAACGTACTGCTTCATGCTCATTAGCTTGGTGAAAGGTGGGCCTACCTAGAATTATCTTTTACCTGGAATTGGCTAGCTCGCCCGTTCCTTAAAGTTACAATCTGCTTTTGTACAATTCTTGGTTGTTAAATATTCTAACATATTTCTTGGTGAATTATATTATTATGTACAATTCTTTTTAATACTGATTTATATGTCTATATATATGTGGTATATCGCCCATTGCCAGAGTGGGCAGTCACCGGGAATCATATCCGGTACCTCCCGAATGCGGGAACAGACATTGCCGCCTGAGCCCTCCCATTCAGTTTCACCTGACTGTAGGTTTGTTTTCATGACATAAGCCCCTGACCGTGCTGCCACTTTCCTGATAAATGCCACTCTTGGCCGACTAATACTAAGCATATGCGAAAAAATGAATATTGGCACATGTTCAAATATTACATGGTAAAACATTAATAGAAATTCCATCTTTAAGAAAACAAACAACATTTTTCCTTTGTAGACGCTTTTTTACCTCGGGACATTTTACGTAAGTATTCCTGACTTGAATATGTGTACAGATTTTTTTTTGATTCATAGGACCTCAAAACGTGTGATTCCGGTTTAAAAAGTTTCTTGGTCTAACGAAATACTTAATTCCTCTACTTCTAGATAGGAAAATTAAAGTAGAAAAGTTTTCTTGCTAATTGTAAAGATGGTTCTCTGAACGTTATTTCAGTTTTATTAAAGAGCGCTATGTGTCAACAGCTCACCGTAAGCACGCCAATAGACGTGCAGATGTTTACTAAGAATACCGAAAGAAGGTTAAGTACGTACGATATAAAAGCCATCATATTACAGTTTTTTAGCCACCCGTTCCAATCCCATTTCCTGAGGGAATTGCAATTCCACCTCCTAACCATTACTCATATTTCCCTGATCCGATCCAACCCTTCACCGTTTTCCTTTAGAGTCGGGGAGCTTCTTTATAGCCTCTTTTTCAAGAGATTATTTCACTTCAAAAATTCTGCGGTCTCCTTTCATGGTAATCAGTGGAGGTTACATTTAATAATAATGATTAGTTGAAAACTAAAGGGATAGATCTCATGATTCTCAGTAATTCTAGACCTTACTCAAAAGAAAGAGTTTAGGAACAGGTCATTTAACAATGAAAACGGAAACTACGTGAGGTAACAACAGTTTTCAGAAATAGCGTTATCCATGGGCATCACTGATAAAAATAAAAAGTAAACTACGTCCACTTTGCTGGTAAAAAATATAGCAACATATGAATAACGTTTTGAAATGGATTTAATTGCTTTGGCACGTTAAACAATTAATTAATTCAAGTTACTGATGCTATTGACTAAACTCACAGCTCAAGCATACTTTATGATAAACAATTGCATTCTTGAAAATCTGTTTTAAACAGTCCTTCAGTCTATAATCTGTAAGGAAATGACGGCCATTACGGAACAGATTGTAGTTTAGACAGATATGTTCATTACAGTATTTTAATATCTACCGAACAAAGTGGCCCAGGCGGTAGCGCGCATGACTAGCATTCGTGAGGTCTTGCGTTCGATTCCCGCGGCCGACTCATGGGTTTTTTCGGGGGTTTCTCCGGTCTCAAGGTGAATGCTGGGAAAGTTAATTACATCCCCGAATTTTCTGGACCTCCATTTCACCTCCTTTCCCATTTCACTTCACATTTCATGCTTAGTTGTTTCTGGGTTGCAAGTGTCGGCAGGAGTCTCGGTGTTGCATGGCAGGGAAAAGGATACTCTCTGTAACACTTCGTTCCCCGGAATGGGGGAGGTCTCCGGGTCTTGGACCACCCCAGTGGGATGTGCAAGCCTGCAGGGAGGAGGGGAACCGGTTGTACCACCTGACACCGGGGAGTTTCAACCTTGAAAATGTAGGGACCCTACCATTGCTCTGCCGGAGGCGCCCGATTGGTGGCCTAGGCACAAAAGATTTACTTAGGTCGAAGTGTTAAGTTTCCCTCCGCTCCTGGTCATACGTCATATTCATATGCTTCCTCCACTATTTGGGTTGAACAAGAAATGCCTCTTGATTTGGACTCACAAAAATAGGAAAAATCTGATGTGTTACACTCACATGACTTTCTCTACTCTTGTACAAACTATTTTTATAAACGCTTATTCTCCATCTACTTCATGTTAATCGAGATAAATATTTGCAGACTCTACCTTATTGCTAATTTTCTTGTACATGTAAGGGGAAAATATATTTACAAGGGCAATATAGAAATACAGTAGCCTTTAAGCATATACATATCTCTTAATAGCTGGTTGCTAGGTGCAGCACCATTCCCTTTGCCACAGATTAATACTCTTTGCATATCCAAGACAAAAAATGAATAACGAATTCCCATTTGAGAAAATAAGTATTGAAAAATTTAAGGGAATAACAAGCAATATCTCGAAAATGGTTCACTCAACAAAAAAAATGTATATGATATAAATTGTGTATTTTAACGCAATCTACATTTTTTTTGTCTTAAAAGTTTGTCTATCTCTTATGGTTTACCAGTTATGCAAAAGTTGTTCACAATGAAGAATACTTTTTGAGACATTCCCAGAAAATTCAAGATATACATTTTATTTGTCATGAAAATATCTTAAACATATAATATTTTAATCAAAATCGTTAGAGCCATTTTTGAGAAAAAATTTTTTTCGAAAAATGTTCCATGTAAAGAGTACTCTGTGGTGGGGGGATTTTCCTGAAAATCTTCGTGTCGCATCTCTGGAAGATACTGAACCTAAATACTACGCTTGGTGATTATCCGACGTTTCTGAGTTATGCTGTTCACAACAGACACACACACACACACACACACACACACACACACACACACAGACACACAGACACACACACACTGACATGTTTCCAAAAATGTTTTTTTTTGGATTCAGGGGGTCTCAAAACATGTATTTCCGGTGAAATCTCGGTATCGAATTTTTGGGTGGAATACAATACATCCCCTACTTACTATACGTAGTAGAGAAGGTAAAAATGTGCTCACTTTGCCTACGGAGCGCATGGTAATCATCCCTCCTAAAGATACTTAAAAGTTCTTGCACTTCGATATTGCAGATGTGAAAACTGCAGCAATGCGCAGGTGCAGTTACATCACAGAAATTCCTGACGTCCATAGCCATGATATTTCTCTTCAGTCCAGGCTGAGAGTGTGAATATGTTTTCAGCAACCACCTGCCGATGATAGTGTGACGCATTCTGTGCATTTGGTTATCATCATCGTGCTCATTACATTAACGTTCGTGTCTGAAATGCTGGTTATCTTTTCATAACTAAAGCTGTCTGTTGCCACGCTTCATTCTGCCCTCAGTGCAAGGAAACGGACTAGTCCATTAAAAATCACGGAAAAAATAAATGTGGCAATGAGTACTCCGACTCCACGTAGAATTCATGTGTAGCTGTAAAGACGTGCTGCTCTTAGCTAAGCGAAGAAATTGTCGTAGCTCTCTATGTCTTCTGTTATCTTATTTGTTGGGCGCTTATTGTTTAATTATTTTTTAAATTTGGGTTCTTTGTCCTCCGGCTAGCTATTATAACTCAGTCGAGCACATGTCTCTAAGCAGGGTGTGTAAACGGAAAGGAGTTGTTGCTAAAAGATAACACTGATAAAAAAAATTGAATCTAAACTTTTATTGCCGTCACGCTTAATTAATAATTGACATATTTAATCTTTATGCACGCCTGACTGAAACTGTGATATTTCCAAATGTAACTACAGTCGTTTTAGTTGCCGTGCACCAATTACTTCGCGTACTTTACATTTTTGTAACTAACTCTGCGACGTGCATCTCGTGAGAGATTCTTCAGAACTGTGAGAAACTTGCTTATGACTCGAGAATATATACTCCTTCACCTCGAATTGCCTAAACATTATAATATAGCTGCTATTGGTTACCAAATTGCGCCCACTTTAGCGTCTGTTTTGGCCAGCCAATCACTACTACTAACATATATACTCTAAGGAAGATATGCCCTCCATTTGTAAAGTAAAGACACGCTACCCTGGCGTCATTTGTTTATCTCTTCTTAGTGATAAATAACTCGCCCCCTTGGTTTATTTTTACGCACTTCTATTGTCAATTTCAGTTAGGCCGTGTAAACTTATTTCCTAACAATACTTATGGCTAACAAACATATCCTGTACATACAATAATATTAATTTACACTGTAATCACTCTGCCATTCACAGCATGTTATGATATAAAATATTGCCTCAAAATGCATTAGAGGAAGGCTATCTGCAGTGACCCTAGTTCCAAGTAATAACCAGCTCGGAAACAACGACATGCCGCGTGTTAACATTAGGAGATCGGGTTCTGCTCTATTGTGGTTTCTAAGTAGGAAGGAAGCTTAGTAAGCAGGATAAATTGGAATGTATTATAAGGTGGGTGTATTAATTTTGTTAATTTATGTATGGGAACTTGATGGTGAATAATAGGTTTGATTGACAGGGGCTTTTTAGAGCAGCAATGGGACTGCCGACAGTTACTTTGAAAGAATGGAAATAAAACTGAATGGATTAAAGATAGGACTCATAGTCGAAGTGTTATTACATGTTGATGCCTAATACTAAACTTACAAGAGAGAAATGTATTAAACGATTTTTGAAGTATTAAGAGAAAGCTTTGCAAAATGGAGGATTACAAAATGAATTAAAACGATTTGGAAGATAGGTGAATGCAATGGGAGAGGAACAAGAGTTATTGGAATGAAGCTAACATGCATTTGAAATATACAGAAAGTAAATGGGTGAATAAACTATGAGGACAGATTTCATTATTCTTCTATATGCAATACCAATGAAAGAAAATGAGCGTCCGATTAGCAACGTATACATAGACACAGTTATCGAAATAAGAAACAATTTGCTGCAGATAAGAACAACTAAAAGAGTTGCATTTGTGTGATGCTATAACAGGCTGTAATAATAAATCAAGTTAATATCTACGAAAAGGCAAAAGTAAGCGATTATAGAAAATCAACAGGATAAGGGCCGTGTCATTGCTCAAGCTAGTATTTCAAGCGAATTAAAAGGTACGAATTATGCATTATTTTTGTAGAAATAAACTTAATTTACCCTTTTTATGTTAAGCATGAACTATACTTGGTATATTTGGAGAGTAATGGGTGCGTTATACGTTGAAGGTTTGCAGCAAGAAACCCCTGTTTTCTCACAGGATAGGTGCGGCAAATGCACACTGACATTGCGGGACGCCACTGGTACACTTGGGACTCCAGATTAACAAGCTGGTCTTGGCAAGTGAATGAGGAAGCAAAGGAGTGGAGAAGATAGGGAGTGCAGTTTCACGCCTATAGAGTCTAATATATCGCTTTGTTGTAAAACATTAGTGGGATTAAATAACCCGACTTCCTTGAAATGTATTGCACGCAAAACATACTTGACCGGTGATTGTAGTTACTATATTTAACAAGTCTTCGAATTTTACAACGTACATAGTGTAAAATAACCATCCAATTGGATATTTTATTTGCATCAGTCAAAAATTTGTCCGCAAACATTCTTTCTGCGGTTTTTATTTGTGAGCACATTTGGCGCTATATTCCTAGCTTAGATGCTTGGCACTCAATTTCTAACATGAGGCTTATTATTGAATATTATTGAACGAAGAAGACATAGCGACAAAAAGCGAAAATAGAAAAACTTTTTGCTTCCAGAAGCATTAACCGCCTTAAATATCTTCAGACGGTATAAAAAGATTTACCTGAATTTATCAGCACCACATACGCAGTTTAACGGAAATGGAATTTCTAGTTCGACTGTCCAATAGAATTGCAAATCGACGTTTTTTCCAGAAAATATGCTTTGTTTTTATTTTGGTTGTTATTCGCAGCTTACTTGGGTCACCTCCAAATGTGGCCGCTGTGAATGATGGCGGAAGTGACATAGTTGTGATGCTATACCGTACATGCAACAGGCGTGTTCACAATGGCAAAAAGCCAGGTGAGAGAATTCCTAGCGTTTAGCGACCACATAATTGAATATGCAACGGAGGCATTTTGTGTAAGGGAACGCTACGTGATTTAAACCACCGCATTGACGTCAACAGAAATCAATAGTGGATTCCTTATGACTAGGTGGGCCATAACTAGTAAACAATTACTGATTTGTGATCTAAAATTCATCAAAGAAAATGGAGGTATCTTTTAAATGGAACGCAAAGCAGATTTAAATAATCACAGAAAGATAAAATGAAATACGAAATTTACTTGTAGCAACTACAGTTTCCCCTTCAGCATGTCTTTTATAAATTAATTATTTAAATGATTGCATTTCCTACAGAGTTTTTATTAATTATTATAAATATTCGCAGAAAATTGTTTGTTAGCTAATAATGTTTTAATATTTTGTGAAATGAGACAACATTCAATCTTATGCTACGATATTAGGTACATTTTGCAAGAGCACATGGGAAACAAAATAACTACGTTTTATAATTTAAAGTGTGGAAAAACACAAAAGAACGATGGGGGAATTTCATTAATGTTTAATGGTACACTAATTTTATTGGCATAAACTATATAATTTCTAAATAATTCACATTTATATAACATTCAATATGAATATGGGTTTTATTTACCATTCCTGATATAGAAGTAAAAGTAATTCTATTTTCTATATTTTCATATAAATTTATATGAAAATTAAAATTTCATGAAGTCATCACAGATTATTGGAAAATAACTATAACCAAGCCATTCAAGGATTAACTTTCACTATTATCTTCAAATGTTGGTTCTCTTTTGGGTTTAATTATTCAAATTATTATAGCATTATGATGCTGCTGATGAGAGTAACAATAATAATAATAATAATAATAATAATAATAATAATAATGTTAGTTTTCAATACTACCCATATGATCTTTTGGGGGAATCTCGTTCCATCAAGCGAACATTTAATGGCTGAGGAACCCAGTGGGTGAAATCTGCTAGCTCTGATGGTTACCCCATTGGACCTTGGGAATACTTTATATAAGCTAAACGAAGATGAAGGCCTGGAGAGGGACGACTTGGATACTTCTTCAAGGTTTCGCGAAGAGAGAAGTGAATTTTGGTTCCGAGGAGGATGTCGAAGAAGAAACATTGTAGACTCTCCACGGCTGCATCTGCTTTGGCAATTGCAAATGCAGTCAGACGTAACCGCTACCAGCTCTACAGACGCTTCTTGTAGGGCCAAGTCGATCGGCCCGCCGATGCTTCAGCCACATATATGCAGCACGACGAAAACTGGTAGAACTATGCAATTATTATCAGCTATGCTAGCTCGACTCCAGCAAAATCTCTGCAGACACACACTCAACTCTCCGCCAATGCACATTTCCTGCCACGCCATCACCTTCTGGGGAGATGACCAACCAGTATGGACATTTCAGTGCCATCGGTGTCCACCACACACAAGCAAAATTATTGTACAAAATATAAAGAAGCCGCTGCCTTCGCTCCCAAACTAATCCTAATAAATAATAAAGTGTCTGAAAAGGGGTTATTCCTGTAACAGTCGTAGCGTGAAATAAATTCTAAATCCCTTTCCATTCCATTCCGGGAACTGAACAATGGACTCTATATAAGAAAGCGCGAACAAAATCACTCAACTATGCCGTTGTCCAACAGGTAATAATAATATTAATAATAATATCGACTATAATAATCCTCTGCTATTCTTCTTTAAAGGTCCTGCCATCATTTACTTGATCATCTCAGACATCTTTCTCTAGGTGTATATTTTGCTATGTTCTTGTGGATTCTATTGCCTTCCATTATTTCCATATGTTTTTACTTTCTCTATCATGTACATGGTAGATAGAGAAGGCATTGCATTCCACCCAAAAGTTCGATACAGAGATTTCACCGGAAATACATGAATCCGCTGAATCCAAGAACAGGCATTTTTAGATAAAATGTGACCATATGTGTGTATGTATGGACAGCATAACTCAAAACCGAATAGTCGGATCAACACTAAACTTGGTATTTAAGTTTAGTATCTTCGAAAGATGGGGTAGGAAGATTTTCAACCCCCCCCAAACTACTGTTTACATGCAGCATTTTTCGAAAATTTTGATTTTCCTAAACATAGTTCCAACGACTGTGAATAAAATACCATATATTGTGGCGTGTATGTGTGTGTATTGTCACGCCAGACACATTATTGTGTCGTTTGCGACAGCATTGTTGGGGTAATTCTTTCGGCTCTGGGTTTGAAGTTCGTCTGGCAATCCTAGCTAAAGGTGGAGAGAGCGTGGGTAGTAAGCGTTATTCCTTTGTGTGTTGTGTGTTAGCGTCACTTTTGGTCTGAGTGTTGGGTCTGTAAGGTTATATGTTGAATTGTGTGAATGTGGTCTCGCGTGTGGTCTCCCTTCAATTTCTTCCTTTTTATCTTTTGTGTGTGGTGTAGAGGCACCGTTTTTATACTGAATAAACCACGGGTATTGTGATTAATGTGAAATTCTGTGTTTTTATTATAACTATCCCACGCCTGATCTGGAATGTGTAGTTTAAGATTTTGGCCCTCTTGCTACCTCTGCAGCTATGCTCTCAATGTATATGCT
This sequence comes from Deroplatys truncata, assembly GCA_030765065.1. Lineage (NCBI taxonomy): Eukaryota > Metazoa > Arthropoda > Insecta > Mantodea > Mantidae > Deroplatys > Deroplatys truncata. Next base: position 53,362,057 of record CM060982.1, read on the forward strand.
GGGGTAACTAAATTTTAATATCTAGCTGCAAACCCTTTGGCCTCACCCCAGTATATAACAATATTAAACATATTTAAATTACAAATGAAATACATATCTTGTATTTTTATAGGGAATAGCCTACAAAGTCCTCTTCATTCGGAGGGATATTGTACAATCTTGTATATGATGTAGCAGTGGGATATGATGGATTTACAGAGCTTTGTGGGACATCTAAAAGAATTAAAATAAAATACATATAATGGAAGTAAGCTAGTACGATGCAATTTATTAATGTCTTATTACTTTATGAAAACTGCGTTTTGTAAGTAGCCTCGACGGAAACGAATACATTCCTGTAATCTGCTGTGAAAGTTCTGCATGACTCGCCCCAACAAAACAGGGTCGATGGTACTAATTTCGTTCCTTATGTTTTCATTCAGCTGGATTATGGTACGAGGCTTGTTGCGATACACTCTACTTTTCAAGTAACCTAATAGGAAGTAATTAGCTGCAGTCAGATCAGGAGATTTTGGCGGCCAGGCTGTGTCTCTTAATCGTGAAACTATGCATCCTGTTTCGCCGATAGTTCATTGAATCACGAGCAAAGTGCACTGAGGCGTCATCTTGCTGAAAGCATAATTCATCATCAAAACTAATTCCGTCAGAAATTTCCAACACTGAGAGCATTTGTTGGTACCGTTTTGAATTGACGGTCACAGTATGACACCTTCTTTCAAAACGTACGAGCCGATGACGCCACATTAGACCATTACTTTTGTCGCAGTTCTCTGGCTCGTGTTATCTTATTTACTGGGCGCCTCATGTTTTATTATTTTAAATTTGGGTTCATTGTCCTCCGGCTAGCTAACTCAGTCGAGCAAGTATCTCTAAGCAGAGCGTGTAAACGGAAAGGAGTTGTTGTTAAAAGATAAATTTGTTTCTATACTTTTATTGTCGTCACACTTAATTAATAAATCACATATTTAATCTTTATACACGCCTGACTGAAACTGTAATATTTCTGAATGTAACATCAGTCGTTATAGTTACCCGCACCAATAACTTCGCGTACTTTACATTTTTGAAACTAACTCTGCGACGTGCAACTGCGCGAAACTTGCTTATGGCTCGAGAATATATACTCCTTCACCCCGAATTGCCTAAACATTACAACAGAGCTGCTATTGGTTACCAAATCGCGCCCACTTTAGCGTCTGTTTTGGTCAGTCAATCACCACTACTAACATATATACTCTAGGGAAGGTTTTCCCTCTATTTCTAAAAAAAAAGGCACGCTACCCTGTCTCTTCTTAGCGATAAACAATCACCCCCTCGGTTTATTGTTACCCACTTCTATTGTCAGTTTCAGTGAGGCCGTGTAAACTTATTTCCTAACAATACTTATGGCTAACAAACTTCTAAAATCCTGTGCATACAATAATATTAATTTACACTACAATCACTTTGGCATTCACAGCATGTTACGATATAAAATACTGCCTCACTTTAGGATTGCGCAGTGGTTTTTATCACACTTGTAATGGTTGTTCATCATCCAGTAGCAAAAATGCTGTTTATTTACATAACCATAAAGCTGAAAATGTGCCTCATCTGACATGATTGGAATTCAAAGTGTCAATAAACTATTTACAAAACTGCATTCAATGAAGTTTATCTGCTGGTTTAATTCGATGCACAAATTGAAATTTGAGGTCACAGTGTAGAATGAAGCGAACACTTCTGTCCAATAGATTCAAAGCCATTGACGACGCCTGGTACAGCGAGTTATACTTTGCTGTACAGCTTTTCTAACTCTGACAATGTTCCCAGGCGTGTGGACTGCTTTTGTACTATCAACAAATTTATCACAAACATTGCCAGAATTTTTATATTTATTCATCCAATTCAGGATAGTGTTTCGGAACAGAATAACATTTTTCATGCTGTGCGATATTAAATTCATTTCTAAATCTCTGCAAATGAGTGATAGATTTCAACTAAAAAAAAAAGTTCTTTCTACGAGCACACGTTCGGCCTCAAAGCAGTTATCCATATTATCTTTCACAACCTTTGAGAAAAACAATTGCATGGTTTAGGAATTTCAGTAGCAACACTACTGGTTACGTCACGCAACGAGCGCGATCTAAAAAGCGTCATATCCCACTGCCGCACTCTGTATAACTGCTAAACGTTAAGCGATAGACAAAAACATACTACACAAAAAAATGTAACTCCAAGAAATATATTTCAAATAAGTTTTTTTTGTTGTTGGCATAAGCCATTTCTCCGATATCAGCCATTAATAGTTCGAATTGCTCATTTTTTGGTCATTTTCTTACAGTCCTGTCAATATTCAGCTGCTTCTCACGATTGCATGGAAACAGTATGGATTTCAAAGATCAGCATATAGCGTCCAGTTCTAAAATTTTTGACTATCGCTGTTCTCTTTGTATCTGTAACGAAATGTGTAATGTAGCTATTTCTGCAAAGGCTTGTTTGGATTAAAATGAAGTAGATGTAAAACTAAGCTTTAGTAAGACTACTTTGAATGCCCAATAATAAACGATAGAAGATAGAGAAAGTCGCGTGGATGGAACTATGACATCAGATTTTTCAATCTTATGATTTCTGTATATAAAAACTAAAAAATAATGGATAATAGCCTGCAACATGTGTTAATTCTAAATTAATTATAATCTTTCCATTAGCACTTACTCTATTTATGTCTGTTTATAGATTCTGTATATGCTACCTTCTCTACTACGTAATTACAAGAAGTAGAGGAAGTATTGCATTCCATCCAAATATCATACCGAGATTTCACCGGAAATACATGATTTGAGGTACCATTAATCCCTCAAAATAAAATAATTTTTAGAATAAGGCACATGTGTGTATGTGTGCATGTATCTGTCTGTCTGTGAACAGCATAGCTCATAAACGAAGAGAAAGAGAGATACCAAACTTGAAGATTTTCAAAAACATTCCCCCAACCCAAAATACCCCTTATATAGCGAATTGTTGGATATTTTTTATTTTCTCAAAAATGGCTGTAGCGATTTTCATTAAAATACCACATGACAAATAAAATGTCTATCTTGAAATTTCTGGAAATGGCCTGTGAAGACTCTTGAATAACTGGTAAACCATGAGATTCAACAGAGCTATAACCATGAGAGATAAAAAAATCTTACTACAAAAAATGTAGACGTCGTTAAACCACACAATTTATGCCAATTATTTTGTTTTGTAGCGTTAACCGTTTACAAGATAATATTATTTGTTATTGGTCATAACTTTCAAATACTTGTGCTTATTTCAACTGGAAAATCGCTATTAGTTTTTCTTTCTCGTGGTTATGCAAAGAGAATATAAATTCAAAGCTAACACACAGCGAACCGTTTTTACAGTATTTGACTGTCCCTTAAGCCTACTGTATGCCCCTAATCTGCTTGTACCTACAAGGAAATATGTAATAAAACCAGATTTGCAAATGTTTAGTTTGATTAACATGACGTGGATAGAAAAAAATAAGCTTTTGCAATAATAGTTTGTTAATTAATAATTGAGTTTTATTCATGGACACTAACTACTGTGGTTCTTAGCGTCCCATTCTATATTGGACGTGAAAGACCGGAATTTTTCTCAGAGCCTCTTTATCAGGCTTGATGATCTTTTACGTGCTGTAAATCTACGACACGGGACCACCGGCTTTACTTCCTTTCCGAAGGAAGCCATGATAAGGATTTTTACGCCCGAATAAATCCATTGTCCTCCGCCGGGACTTCGGGAACTAGCGGCTAGCATGGTAACCACTACACCATAGAGGATGACATAATAGTTTGTTGAAGTTTGTTGAAGTATGGGCAGAGAAAGTCATGTGAATGTAACAGATGGGGTTTTTAAATCAAATATTGTGTGTTTCCTCTGGTTACTAGTACATGCTGTTTTCTATCTATTTTAGAAAAACCATTATTTGTAACATAGTTTTTAAATAAGAAGTACAGTTTTACTACCATATTGAATATACCTTCCTTCGCCACATTTTTATTAACTCGCCTATCTGCTCAACAACAGTATACAAAATGTCTTCCTCCTTGGCGCAGTAGTTACCATGCTAGATTCTAGATCCCGGAGGTCGCGGGTTCAAGCCCGACGGAGGGCGATGGATTTTTTTCACGTATCACGTAAAAATTCTTAGCATGGCTTCCTTCGGAAGGGAAGTAAAGCCGGTGGTCCCGTGTCGTATATTTAGGGCACGTAAAAGGACCTCAAGCGTGATAAAGAGGCCTCTGAGCAAAATTACCGGTCTTTCGCGCCCAATATGAAATGGGACGCAGGTAAAGAGCGTCCATAAATAAAACTAAAAAAAAAACAGTATACAACCATGACTGTCATACCCAAGATTGTACTACCGCCCAGCTGATGATGCCTATTTATGGGGAATCAATCAACAATGAAATTGCTTTTCAAGGGCTTTGAAGCATATTCATCGGTCTAAAGGATCAAAAATGCAGGTTTTTCGTTAAACGACTAAGAGGGAGCGCATCGCAAACCACTGCCGATGATGAAACAGATCTTCAAGTCGAAGATGCTGTAAGAAATTTTCATGAGTGTTGATATTTCAATTACTTAACCCACAGAAAACTTCTCAGAAACGTCCTAATTATGGAAGGTCTGAAAGGTCATAACGATTTTTGTCCGACAATTATTATTAAATTTCTGTTTCATTCCTCATTTGTAACCGAAGGTTTACTCTAGCGTTGACATCGTTGACATGAAATGTGAATACATAGCAATACAGTCAAAGAACCCCCACTATTGGTTAATCTACCAGGAATTATGGCCTCATCTAAACTGCCTCTTGACTACAGCATATGCATGTGATATATCTCAGCAGGAATAAGTATTATGAGCTTCTCTGTCACGTATCGGACTATACAGAATATATAACCATATCATCGAGATTCTTCATGAAACACTGCCAATTCTATTTCAATCAGTTGTCGGCCTGTTCGATGATACCAGACCTCATACTGTTTCACATATGCACAGGGTGCATACAATAACAAACGAATATATTCCGGCATTTACTGGAGAAGTTAGCTAAAATATACCATAGCAGGAAAGGCAAAGCATTTTGACTGCAAAGCAACGGAACGGTACAATTTTTAAAGAAAGGCATAAAAAATCGGGAGAAATTTAAAAAAAAGATGTAGCTTATCTAATTGCAACACATGCTACCTTTCCAGTTTATGTCATCTTTCAGAACACTCTCCTTGGAGTTTAATGAGTGCTTCTTAAAGTTGTAATAGAGGTTGGATGCTGTTTGATTCTCCTTTGAGGTTTAACTAAGTCATGTGTCAAGTCAAATGTATTCAGATTATTTGAGGCAAAACGCCGACCTCAAAGCTGATTTTCAGTTTTGTAAAACATGGTAATCAGGTGGATAATGTCGGGGCTGTAAGACTGGTGAAGGAATGTTTCCATATTGTGACGCAGCAATGGGCCTAAGTTATCGCGCAAAAAACTTCGCTCGACCGACAGACTGCCCGGTTGAAGAAATAAATGTTCTCAACTAGCGGAGATACCAGAACCGCTATCGAGACATAACGACATTGTTCTAGAAGTTTCTTTCTCTTCGCTCCCTAACATTCTATAACTCTCTGGAAAATCCAGCGGCGCGTTTGAACGTGTGCAGATAATCCTTCCTGCGTTAAAAGAACTGCAGGACTCAATGAGGCAATTACAAGTAAGCACAGGTCAGTGGGGAACTGGCGCATTAGCGCTCTATAAACCCACTACTACTACTACTACTCTACTACTACTACTACTACTACTAATGCTAGTACTACTACTACTGCTACTACAGCGGTTCTCAGAAACGTTCATATGGGTACACGGAGACCGTTGGAACATCGTTTCAATTAATAGGGGCTTCGAACACTAATTGAATGAGCGAAATCAGCCTAACAGTAACATATCATAACAGTACCGTTAGATATTGATGATAATTGTAACAATAACTTTTATGAAAGCAAGCGAAAAAAATGGCAGTGAAACAGTGCATGCTCTCATGTTTGTTGCTTATAGTCCGTAATGTTAGACAAGAACAGTGTAAATACAATTAAAACAATAGCTACGGCGGATACAGATAGGTCAAATAAAGACGGTTCAATTATTTGTCAGTCTAAAAAGTCAGTTTATTCCCTCGAAAATAAAGCCTGTGTAACTGAAGGAGAAAATATTCTAAGACTTTTCGGTATATTTCTGTTATCATCAGGACAGTACACCCTAGTGCTAGGGTCTGTTCTTATCTGTCAACAAGGACAAAAATTCTCAATATCGCTCAGTAATGATTAAAGCCCAAAATTCACTAGAAACCCAAAGACAAGCGAGTTAACATCATTCTCTATAGACAGTGATATGGTCCAAAGGAAAGATCGCTGATAAGACCATTGGAGTTAAAGGCGGGGTATACATGGAACTTAAAAAACAGCAATAACGGAGCTCGCTCACACTAATTCGCCAGTTCTCCGCCGACCCGTGTTTACTTGGAATTGCCCCGTTGAGTTCTACAACTCTTTTAACGTACGAAGGGATATCTGCATACTTGAAATTTGGCGCGGTTGGGCAACCTGGTATAAGCGAACATGCTCACGAGTTAGTAAGCTAGTGAGTTGTTCTTGAAGTGACATAATGTGATTTTTAATTAAGTTCTCCGAATGAGGTTGTGATGACAGTTATGACTTACAGTGACTCCTGCTACTGTGAGAGATTAGAGGGGTCTTAAGTTCGAGTCCCCAGCAAGTGAAGCGGAAGCAAGAAGAGACTCTTTCACGCATATTTCATTTCACTGCTACGTCGCAAAGAAAATTTAAGTAACAGGGGAAAATTGAACGAGATTACATTAGGTGACACTGAAAACAGGACAAAATTACAATATTACAATTGATTTTTATCTAATACCCCACCTGATTGCTTTGTAAATCTTGGAGAAATAGGACACCAAGCTCTAACAGCTGTAGTGGTCTCTGACAAATATTTGGGTGCAATTTTTAGGCACTCGTTTTACTCAGAAAACGCTTTCTTGTGTGGTATTTATGCATCTTTTTCAACCAAATGGGCAAGAGCATTTTTGTTCCATAGAAATACCGGATATTAAGGAGTGATACGGCACTCAAACCAAAATTATAAAGCTCTGCATTCCGACATAGATTTCATTAGCGAAAATATTGCATATGTCAGAGGCGGGACACGGAGAAAAGGAGCTGCAGTACGAGGCTGCTGAGGAGGTAATTAGACTTTGGGAGCGGAGGGGCAAGACTGGCACCGTCAGCCCGCAAGCAAAACCAACTGTCCAAAACGCCACCACACGGAGAGCTGAGCGGAAACTGTACTTTCATCCATAAATTGCAGAGGTCGTATTAAGAGCATATCTGGAAACTTCATCTGTTTTCTAAGTGGTGAATCTTAAAACCCAGATATTGCACACTACTCATATTCACGGCAGTATTACACTTATCCCAGAAACTCTTCTACAGATACAGCTACTTCTTTCGTTTATGAAAAACTCTGATGTGTTACACTCACCTGACTTTCTCTACTCTTGTACAAACTATTCTTACAAACGCTTATTCTCCATATGCTTCATGTTAATCGAGATATCGAGATGTTAATCTTATTGCTAATTTTCTTGTAGATGCAAGGGGAATTGGTAGGCTTTAAGCGATAGTCAAATATTTTAAGAGCTGGTTGCTATATGGAGTATTCCATTCTCTTTGCATTACCAGGACAAAAAAATGAATAACGAGTTTAAGAAAAGGTATAAGTATTGGAAAATTTAAGGAAATAACAAGCAATATCTCGAAAATGCTTCAACCAACAAAAAAACTATATATGACATAAATTGTGTATTTTAACGCGATCTACATTTTTTGTGTAGTAACATTTTGTCTATCTCTTATGGTTTACCAGTTATGCAAAAGTCGTTCACAATGAAGAATACTTTTGGAGACATTCCCAGAAAATTCTAGATATAAATTTCATTTGTCATGAAAATATCTTAAACATATGATATTTTAACCTAAATCGTTAGAGCCATTTTTGAGAAAATTAAAATTTTCGAAAAATGTTCCATGTAAAGGGTAATCTGGGGTGGTGGGATTTTCTTGAAAACCTTTGTGTCGCATCTCTGGAAGATACTGAACCTAAATGTCAAGTTTGGTGTTTATCCGACTGTTCGGTTTTGAGTTATGCTGTTCACACACATACACACACACGGACATATTTCCAAAAATGCTTTTTTGGATTCAGAGGGTCTCAAAACATATATTTCCGGTGAAATCTCGGTATCGAATTTTTGGGTGGAATACAATACTTCCCCTATTTACTATACGTAGTAGAGAAAGTAAAAAGAAAAGAACTCGATAATAGAATGGCACATCTAGGGCTTAAAATTTCATTCACATAACCTTAATAAAAATGCATTATAACACTTATATTTAAAGATGAAGTGATTATAGTTAACTCCAAAGACAACATTAAAATATTTTATCTGTTGCATTCATATAATATACTCTACTCACTCTTCTACAAATTATTCTTACAAGAGCTTATTCTTCTACTTGTTAATAGTGATAAGCGTTCATTACTATTTGCACATTTCGTTGTAGGATAAGAAATATAGAGTAGGCTATCAAATCTTTTCAAAGCCAGGGGCTTTGCATTCGAGAAAAGCATGAATTATTTGAAAATGCAATCTAATAATAAAGAATATTTCGGAAATGGTTTGCATAAGTTGTGTGCTTTAACGAGATCTACACATTTTGCACAGTAAGATTTTGTCTGTCTTACGGTTTACAATTGTAAAAAAGTCGTTCAGACTGCACAGGCTATTTCCAGTAAATTTTGACACTTTATTTGACGTGAAGATAGCTTAAAATTATATTTTAATCACAATCGTTTGAGTCTTTGTTTATAAAATAAACTTTCGAAAATTGTTGCATTTTGTTTGGGGTGGCGGATTCTCTTAAAAATCTTCTTGCCGTTTGTTTGGAAGCTATTGAACATAAATACCAAGTTTGGTATTTAACTGACTTTTCGTTTTCGAGTTATGCTAGTTATGCTGTTTACATACACACATAGACACACACATCAAAAAACACACATCTTTACAAAACTATTTTTATTTCGGTGAATGCTCGACATGGAATTTTTTAATGGAATACAATAGTACCTCTACTTGCTGTATGTACATAATAGGGAAAGTAAAAGCCCATAAAATGATTTGAATAATACAGCAAGGGAATATAATTTGAGATACATATTGCTGAAAGTGAATCATTGTTATGATTTTATACAGTGCATAAAATACACCATCTGAAACAATTAGAGAAAATAATTCCCTAGAACAAGAATACTTAAGATGCACAATGCCAGCAAATAGAGCTTAGACTATAGTACAAATTGGAAGAGTTTACTTGCCTAGACAGAATAACAAGGAGAGCATTGCAAAACAAAACTAGGCAACATGGTATATTAAAATGTTACAAGCCATGTCAGTTGTAAAATCTTGTATCAGCGAGACATTGCAGAAAGGTAAAAGGTGAAGCTAGGTAAATGAAATAAGAGATTTTTAAGAGCAATACCAGAGCGTAATAAATTAAAACATACAGAACTAATTAAACACATTTAATTTAAATAATATAAAATGAATACAGAAGTAAACGAATATTCTACCGAGCGAGATGTCTCCGTGGTAATGTTTGAGGATTGCATTTGGGTAATCAAGGGTTCGATTTCTGTCGGGTCGGCTCTTCTGATTGGAATTTTTCGTGGTTTCCCCCGATTGGTAGGAAAATGCTGGGGTGGTTTCCCTTCTGCTACAAATTTCCTATCCCCACATTTCCTCCCATCTATTTCAACCATATGTTGTAGGACCAGGTGACGGCGGTTGATGTGTTGTGGCAGACCGGTGGAATTTACGCTAAGGAAAGATATCTCTCTGCGCTTAGCGGGACTGCTGCGGCCCCCTTCCTTCCTGGGAGCTGTGTCATCTATTCTCGGGTTGTCTAGATAGCTGGTGTCAAGAATGTTGTCATGTTAGAATCGTTAAGGACCCCAACGTTGCTAGTGCACATCGTCGTCCGGATATGGCGACCCTTCCTTCCAGGGGCACGTTGGAAGCACAAAGCGCTCACTATGACCTGCATACAGTGGTGTGCTCCAGTTACTGGGAGCTTCTCTGTCTGACTACTCTTAAACGGATATCCCACATACAAATATTGACACCTTTACACTGCCATAACACTATTATTTATAAACCTGTACGGAAAATAAACATCGGACATTCCAGAAAATGATGGGATGAACAAGAAAATATATAAACTGCTATGGTTGGTAAATGACAGAGGAAAGTATAGCATAACCTTAGTAAAGTCAGATATTAAAAAAATTATCACAAAATTTGGAAATGTTTATTTTATTACAAAGTGGATGACACAAACTTCCTTCGTGTTTGAAAATAAAATAAGGTCACAACTATTGGAATTCACAGAATTATGCTTATCATATTAAATCACCCATTTTCTCTTCTCTATATGCAGTGAAATAATTTCACAACAATGAGAGATCTATGTCTATTCAATTTGGTTTAAAATAATTATCAGTATATTATTATTGAGTTAAGCTTTGTACATCAAACAGTGCCAATTACCTTTGTAGGCAAATGAATACAGAATGACTAAGTCAGTTCCATAATAAACCTCTAATTTGTTTGAATAACAACGTGCAATCAACTATCTGCTATAGTTAATCATTATTATTATATGCCAGGTAGCACAAAAACAGAGATTTAACACGACAGCTGAGATATAAACGATTCTAGTTGAATTACTATGCTTATTTAAAAATATTACCACAACATCGAAGACGTACGTGTACAGGAGGGTTGGAAAAATGTAGTAGTAGTGAACACATTATGAAGAAATCAATTTCTCTGCACGTTTTTGTTTCTTTGAGCATTTGAGATGTTACATTTTACTAAAATGAGAATGAACCGAAACCTGGAATCGCAATTTATTAATCCAGAGATATTAGAAATGCGGTACTGAAAACCACCAACTAGAAAAAGCATTAGCCGTTGGTTTATGCAATTTAAACAGACTGGAAGTGTGTGTAAAGGAAAAAGCACAGGCCGACCGCGTGTGTCAGAGGAGGACGTCAGACGGATTGAAGACAGTTTTGTTCGCAGTCCACGTATGTCTACCCATAGAGCTAGTAGAGAACTTGGAATACCTCAACCAACTGTATGGAAAGTTCTGAGACGGCGTTTACTGTACAAGCCCTACCGATTACAAGCGTCTCGAATTTTGTGGATATGTGCTAGGAATGATGGAGGATGACGCGTTTCTACAGCGTATCATTTTTAGCGATGAAGCGACTTTCCACCTTAGTGGAAAAGTCAACAGACACAATGTTCGTATATGAGGTTTGCAAAATCCACATTCAACATTGCAACACAAAAGAGACTCACCGAAGGTAAACGTGTTCTGTGCCTTATCCCGTACAAAGGTTTATGGACCATTTTTCTTTGTGGAAAAAACTATAACTGGAATAACGTACCTGGACATGTTGGAACAATGGCTGTTCCCTCAAATTATGGAAGATTCACAGGACCTCAATTTCCAACAGGATGGAGCTCCGCCCCATTGGCACAGCGATGTACGAGGGTTTTTGAATGAATCCCTTTCTCAGTGCTGGATAGGTCACAGAGTAAATAAAGACCTGGCTCTACACTTCTGGCCCCGAGATCTCCTGACCTCACCCCATGTGACTATTTCTAATGGGGTTATGTTAAGGAAGCTGTTTACGTCCCGCCTCTACCTACAACTCTGGACGACCTGCGGAACCGTTTCACTGCTGCCGTGCACTCAGTAACAGAAGATACGCTTGCTCGTGTGTGGGACGAGTTTGGCTATCGTGTAGATGTTTGCCGTGCAGCAAATGGTGGACATATTGAACATTTATAATGTATTAAACAAAACTTTAAAAATGCCTCTGTTCATTGGTATAAAGATGGTTCATGTTGGATTTGTACTTTAATAAATACGAATTTTATAAAATTGGTCCATCATTTAAAATCACCCTATATATTTAATTCGTTAAATAATAATAACGATAAAATAGTTATTATGAAGCTTATTTCATTCATTTCGTTCGAATTAAAATTCTTAAATGCATTCCTAATATGCCAGAAGCTCAAAAATTGAAGAGAATCTGTTATGTAATCAAGCCAGGTTGAAACTTACTGACCCTCTAGACCACGACCTATAATTTCGGAGAAATACCGATCGTAGAAGCCTAAGTTTATGCTTACATTGTTGCGTGTATACCGCTGCTTATGATATGCTTCAAGTGTATGTCGTAAAAACAATGTAACAGATTCAAATGGCTTATAAACATTTGTACTCATTGGGAAGCAATTTTAAAGATAGAAGAAATACTAAGCATAAACGAAAAAGTCCAATGTGTACACTAATACGTCTTCCTCTTCCCATTACAATTTTGTAGGTATCCCTTGTATAGGATGTTATAGAAAAGCTTTCACACCTTCAGAGGAATGGTATAGGAGGTCTATGACGACAAACGTTGGAGTTACGTGATGATTTTTCATTTGAATATTCGTGGTGATAAACGCAAATAAATAAAAACTCAATACGAATAAAGTTCTGATTGCCAATCTAAAATAGTCAATATCTCTTCCACAAGCGCGAAAATAGCTACCAATGAGGTATTTTCAAAGTTATGAACTTTGGTTTTTCTGGTAAATGCTACATCAGCAAGGTCCAGTGCACCATTGATATCTTCACTTTCACATGGAGAATCGTACATATCAAAGAAACAAACAATAGTTAGCTGTAGTAGCACTGTAGTCATTAGCGTGCTTGGCTGTTATACTAGTGGTCCTGTATTCAAACGCCTTACAAGCTATATTTTTAAAAATATTTAAAACAAATGAACGGCATACGTTCGGAGTGAATCCACTTTTAATTTCTGGGTTTCCTTCAAGCTTTTAGTACAGGAGGTATTCGCATGGAATATGTGAACATACATGGCAACGATTACGTGCAAGTAGCAGCAACTCAGCGAAGTTTTATCAGTGTCTGATATTTTTATCTTTTGTAAATAACTATAAAGTCAAAAACTTAAGACTTAAGTTAAAAAGTTCAAGTTGAGGCAGTATTTTTAACACTTATATGATTTCAGTCTAATTATGTAATATATACATTCAATAACAGCCCGCCTTAAAGCAATATGTGTATGTAACAAGATATAAAAAGTGTATATTACAGTCATTGTACATGTTTATACATGTGTAATAATGTTATGTGAATGTATTACGTAATTTAATAATGTAGGAGCTGTGAGAATAATAGGCTAAAAGTTGCTAACAATGAGGTAACAATGAGGTTACCTTGAAGCAATAATGAATTTGAAAGTTTAATAATGCTACTAGTCATTATTGGAGCAACAATAATGTAAATTTTGAAACAGTTTATAAATAGCCAATCAACAACCAGAAAAAGCTTTAGTTAAATGAAGGTATTCTATTGGAGTGGATTAACCAATCAGAAATTGAAATATACAAAAATTTACAAATTCAGAAGTGAGTTGGTTGTAGACAATGTTCCTAACTGGACGTGAGATGCGTCCTCGAGAAATTTAATACGTATTCAGTGTGAGACGAAAAATACTTTACGTGTTAAAAAGTGCAAGTAATTAATAAAAAAAATCTCACAGCTCTCTCTCTCTCTCTATCAGTGAAGTGTTATTTAAATCGTGTCAAGCATTAATAAAAGGAGTGAAGTAAAATTATAATCTGTGTAAGCCTACATTCTTTAGTCGCACCAATCCCTGCTAAGCCATTCATGTCTCTAAAAAAATTTAAATACTGACGCAGCCGAGGCAAACATAAATATATATTTAAAGAAACGGTCAAAATTACAAAGTTAATATTTTTTTAAACATTTGGGGCAAAGGCCAACGGAGAGTACATTTGGGGCGAAGGCTACCGGAAACTTTTTACCTTAAGTACGGTTGCAACTACTTCAAGTTCGGCTCCCCAACAGTTGAAATATAATACATCTTCAAACTGACTTTCCATACGTAGCAGCAACAAACCTTCTTCAAATTGTACTATATAAAAGTGCTCAATTCTGTACCATTCAGTATACGGTACTATTCATATAAAAAGCGATTCTTCTCTAAATTTACATTAATCACGATTAAATATTTACGAGTAAATGTTTCAAATTAGGCTATAGGGAGCTACTCGTTTTACATTCATTATTCCTAGTTACATTAAGATGCGCAAAAGACAACTATTTTAGGTAGATATTTGCTTGTCATGAGCACACGTGAAAGGAGAAAAATCTGATGTCTTAGTATCACAGGAATTTCTCAAGCCACTATCTTTTACTTTTATATATTTTCTACAATCTATTTTTTTTCTATCTACTTCATATAAATTGAGATAAATATTTATAGAAATGTTTCCATTACACATTTCTAGTATGTCTTGGAGGGATACAGGAAGTGATAGAGAAATTTCATGTTCTTTCTATAGCATTGTGAAAAACAACTGAACGGCGACATCTTAAAAATGAAACACTAATGAAAATTTCAAATCAATAACAAACAATATCCCGGAAATGGCTGGTGCTAAAAAAACATTTGAAATAATTTGTGTGATTTAAAAAGATCTACAATTTTTTTGTTGTAAGTTTATGTCTATTTCTTATGGTGTACCATATATTAAAAATTATTGAATATTCATTCGGAATGAAGAGAACTTTACATGCTGTTTCCAGAAAATTTAAGGTTCATTTTATTTGTCATGCAAATTACTAAAATACGTATATGACATTTTACTAAAAATCGTTATAAGCATTTTTAAGAAAATTAAAACTTAGGTAGTTTGGGGTTGTGGATTTTCTTGAAAATCCTTATATCGCATTCTTTTAGGATACGGAATTAAACTACAAAGTTTGGTATTTATCCGAATTTCGTTTTTGAGCTATGCTATTCATTCACATACACAGACACACACACTCTCACACACACATACATAGAGACCTTTTTCCATAAACGCTTTTCTTAATACAGCAGACCACAAAACATATGTTTCCAGTGAAATTTCGATACAGATATAGTATAAATTTGTGTCTGTTAGATTTGCATGCTTAGATTTTTCAGTTGTTAAATGACCTGTTTTATAATGGGGATGAAGACTGGATACACCGACATGCATAAAAAAATGGCCCATTCCTCTAGATTGCAGTAGTGTTTTTACCTCCGTAGGTCTTCCACCTTCTGGATCTCTTTAAAATACACATTTTATCTGCTTTTTTTAGCATCAGCTGTATCTGAGATATTCGTTAATCATGGCGTGAATTTTGTCATTTTTATGTAGCACTGTCGCTATTTAATTGTTTCTTGCGATATGTTGGAAAGAGTTGGAAACTTCAAGCCCAGATTACTTCGACACTATTTTTAACATGAATCAGATAAATAAAAAGGTTCTGATGTGGCACATTCACAGGACAATCTATAACTTCTATCCTTTAATACCAGGTACATAAACTATTCTTACTAAAGCTTATTTTTATATTTACTACATTTTAATCCAGATAAATCTTTGCAGAAATAGCTACATTATATATTTCGTTATGATACAAACAGAACAGCGATAGTCAAATGTTAAAGAACTGGACGCTATACGCTGGCCTTAAAATTCTACTGTTTCCATGCAATCACGAGAAACAACTGAACAGACAGACTTGTTTACAAGTTGACAGACCTTTTTAACAGAATGAACAAGTAATTAACAATTCGAACCATTAATAACGCATATCTCAGAAATGAACTATGCACAATTTAAATTTTTTAAATAAAATTATTTGTTTTATGTGTAGTACGTTTTCGTCTATCGCTTAAAGTTTATAACTTACACAGGATTACATAAAATTATTAAGAGGATTCGAATTAAGAGTATTTCATAGGCCATTCCTAGAAATTCAAGATATGAATTTTATTTTAATCAAAGTCGTTAGAGCAGTGTTTTAGAAAATCAAAGTTTACGAAAAAATGTTCTAGTGAAGGGTAATTTTGGGTGGGCTGATGGTTTTTAAAATCTTCGTGTCGCACCCCATCCAGCCATATTGTTTCTCTATGTGGTTGGCCTGAAAAACAATTCAGGGTCTCAAAAGTGAACTAATTAATGATGTTATAATCGATGCAAAATGAAGGGGTGGCTCAGAAACTGGCTCTGTGTAAGAGTTTCGCTACAATTAGTACACAAGGAAAGGATAAAACAATAATTGGTCTTTGGGTGGATGATTATTTGCATGTGTGGTTAAACCGGACGACAGCTACGGCAATTATATGAGAGCTTTCACCAGCGAGATGGAGACGAAGTTTAAATTTATTACTGCTGTCGAACGGCAATAAGAAAACCGTTACTAAGAAATCGGCAGTGTAGTGTGAAAGTACAAGGTTTAAGTTGTAATGTTACCCTTTGGCAGTTCGGTCATATTTTGGGGGAGGTAAAGTACTCTGTAAAGCCAGTGGCTAGAATTATGCTCGAAAAATAGAAGAAGTCACGCTGGCAGAGGGCGGGTCTAAATTTATAGTGCGTTTAGGATGTGTTTATCGGAGGAGTACACCTCGCTCACTGCGGCCAGTTTGATCTATTGTGGCCACACCCTCTGGGAGGCATAGATGAGGCGAAGGAACCATAGGAGTCCCAGGCTCGCAGGCAGACAGACCTGCAGAGACACGCAGAAGTCCCTAACGTTTCCAGATTGAACACCCGGCACCTGTGGCGAGGAATTCCAGAGGGCGATGCAGCGACCCTAACGAGTGGGACAGCTTACTCTGGCATTTACGGGGAGAAAACTTTTCAAGCGCATGCATCCATGCCATCTGCCCAGCACCGCCAGCATCGCAGGACCTGAAACCACAACTGAAACTGAAATGGAGATTAAATGATAGGAAAAGACAAATCGTGGTAGAATACAGCACCCCGGCATTCACCTTGGCGACCAGGGGAAACCGACGAAAATCTCCATGGTCAGAGGGACGGTCCCGGGATTGAATCCGGGATTTCCAGAATGTGGGCCAGAGACGCCACCTGAGCCATCCCGCTCGGTTTAATTTGCAGTACTAGCATAAACCCCTGCGCCCCATTATGGACCACATTTTGTGGACGACAGTATACATATTTTTGCGGAATGTGTACAGTAGGAAAAGAAGCGAAAAATTAATTGAACAGAAACATTCTCAAGGGAGCTAAGAGACTGGCATGTTGGGATCTACTGGCGATCAGAGAAACTAGCATGATTTTTCTGGCAGAAGTGCGCGAAGCCAGATCAAATTTTTTCAGTTAGTCAGAGACAGTTTATCTTTATTATTTCTTTCTTTTTTTTTACTTTCACTACTACGTATAGTAAGTAGTGGAAGTATTGCATTGCACTCAAAAATTCGATACCAAGATTTCACCAAAATACATGTTTTGAGGCCTCCTGAATCCCAAAAAATTATTTTGCAAACATGTCCGTGTGTGTGTGTCTGTGTCTATCTGTGTGTGTGTCTGTGAACAGCATAACTCAGAAACGAACAGTCGGATAAACACCAAACTTGTATTTAGGTTCAGTATCTTCCAGAGATGCGACACGAAGGTTTTCAAGAAAATACCCCCAACCCAGATTACGCTTTACATGGAACATTTTTCGAAAATTTTAATTTTCTCAAAAACGGCTCTAACGATTTTGATTAAAGTATCATATGTTTAAGACATTTTTAAGGCAAATAAAATGTATATCTTGAATTTTCTGGGAATATCTCCAAAAGTATTCTTCTTGTGAACGACTTTTGCATAACTGGTAAACCATAAGAGATAGACAAGCTTTTACTGTACAAAATCGTAGATTGGTTAAAATACACAATTTATGCCATATACATTTTTTTGTTGAGTGAACCATTTTCCAGATATTAATATTATTCCCTTAAATTTTCCAATAATTATACTTTTTCTCAAATGGAATTCGTTATTTAATTTTTTGTCTTGGATATGCAAAGAGTATTAATCTGTGGCAAAGTATTAATATGTGTGCTGCACATAGCTACCAGCTATTAAGAGATATGTATATGCTTAAAGGCTACTGTATTTCTATTTGCCCTTGCAAATACAAAACAAGGGGGACATAGAACGCCTTAAGCGATAGTCAAATATTTTAGAGCTGGTCGCTATGTGTAAAATGTAATTCTCTTTGCATGTCAAAAGATCGTTTTTGCAAATGTTTATCTCGATTAATATGAAATAGATGGAGAATAAGAATTTGTAAAAATAGTTTGTACAAGAGTAGAGAAAGTCATGTGAGTGTAACACATCAGATTTTCTTTTATTTAGTTTTGTTATCTTTAACTTGTGTCCTAAATATGTATGTACGATCAACGTCCCGTGCACTAAGTATTTGAGTAATAACGTAAACATTTGACGCCAATAAACCCGTCTGCCTAGTGGTAAAATCCCTTGTTAACTTCGTTGCATTATTAAATTTAGTCCCTTGTTATATTATATCATACACATTGGTTATAATTTCAAAATTTCGTCAACGATTACTTAGCAATTTAACATATTGGCTGTGTTGTATACATGTTCTCCTCATTCTATCCACGCTTAGGAACTTATCCAGCAACTTCCAGTTTTTCCATGCTACTGTTTTGGACAAATGGGGAAGGCGCTGAAAGCAATTAACTAGTGGAAGCATCTTTAACAGCCGTTAGCACAGTTAGCCGATAGTAACAGAGTACAATTCACATATGAGTAATATTTATTACTTTTTTTTCTTCTAAATCTTACTTTACAGTATAAGTACCAAATGGTGAAAGCACCTGTCAACTATGCTTTTGATAAATTAAAAAGATATAAGGATGAGTGTAAGTACAGAAATGAAATATTGGTATAGGTAAGGTTTATAGTTATAAATGATGGAAAATAGTTTTAAAATGTTAAACTTATTGCATTGTGACATGGAATTATATAGCCTATGTCCATTTTCTGCTAATCCTGCACAAAATTTAGGTTAAGCATTACTTATATTTCCGTTCCTCATTTACTAGCACGGTACGACTTTTTCGACATGACTTACACAAACGCAAACGAGAAGGTTGGAGAGGGGGGGAGCAAATAGCGGCAGTTTTCCGCAATAGGAATGTCTTAGGTACACGGCCGTTCTCCTACAACTAACCCAAATCTTCTTCCGGAGATGATGGGCTCGTCCAACTACTGCGCAACCAGCTAAGTAGCGCCAGGAGGAATAAATCGTATTATACGTATGCCATTGCGATTAATCCTAAAGGTATGTCATCGACGGCGCTCAGAGGTTGCTGCAAGGGCAGCACTTGCTCTCCATTTGTTCGTGGTGGACAATTTGGATTAGTTTCTTAAATCTCTAAATGAAGTTATGGATAAAATGGGGCCTGGACTGTCAGTTAAATTATTATGTTAATAATAGTAAAAAGATTAATAATATAAACATTTAAGAGTAAACTATTTAAGTTACATGTCTTAAATAACATTCAAATATACATATATTTATTCGTTTAAAATATATTGCGTAAATAGGAAATATGTTAATAAAAGTTTGTGAGCCTTAAAGTGATCGACACATAATAGATATTTTATTACAATATCAGTAGTTAATGTATTTCCGAGGCAGTATTTTTAACACTTAAATGATATCAGTCTAATTATATAATATATAAAGCAATATGTGTATAATATAATATATAAAATGTATGTAACAGACATAGTATTAGGTTTATTTTTATTATGTACATGTATAATAATGTTATGTGAATGTATTAAGTAATTTAATAATGTAGAAGCTGTGAGAATAGAGGCCGAAAGTTGCAAACAATGAGGTAACGTTGAGGCAATAATGTATTGGAAAGTTTAACAATGCTACCAGTAATTCTCGGAGCAATAATAATGTAATATTTAAAACAGTTTGTAAATAGCCAATCAACAACTAGAAAAACCTTAAGTTAAATAAAAATATTCTATTGGAGTAGGATTAGCCAATCAGAGACTTGAAATAGACGATAGACGCAGCGTACCTGAGCAGTTCATTCGTCGGAAAATTCATTACGGCGAGAATATTATAAAGTTTACGTGTTTAAAATTGCAATTAATATATAATCTCACAGTTCACTATATAAGAGAAATTTTATTTAATCGTGTGAAGGATTAATAAATGGAGTGAAGTAAAAATTATAATTTGTATAAGCTTACATTCTTTAGCCGCTTCACCCCCTGATAAGAGATACATGTTACTACAAATTAATACTGACGCAGCCGAGGCAAACATAAATATATATAATATTTAAATAAACACAAAAATACAAAGACGATTCCCCAACATTGGGGCGAAGGTCACCGGAAAGTAAACTTGGAGCGAAGACCACCGGAAAGTGAAAATTGGGGCGAAGGCCACCGGAAACTTTGCATCGCACGTGGTTGCAACTACTTAAAGTTCGGCTCCCCAACAGTAGAACTACAATACAACTCCTAAAATAAAGCTCCCTCACTTTTGAATCTCCGAGATTTATAAAACGTTATGCTTTTATTACACAATGTACATTATTTAAAAGTCAGCTAATACTATAAAACATTTTAATGGATGCACATTTGTAATTTATTTTGCAGTGCTTTAAATGAAACATACGGACTGTGTTGAATAATAAACGTGTTTGCAAACCCTTCACTTCTAAACTCACCTTATCAAAGGATAAACCCACCTGTTTATTCTTTGAACTCGGGTACTGAAAAGTTATGCCAACGACTTATTTCGTATACGTTGAACCACCGTCGGTGACGATGACTGCACATACGGAAGCATAAACAAACTACAGCCGTTTACCTCCTCTACAGATTGACCGACTACTCAGCGGCATTGAGGCAGTATTTTATCACTTAAATAATATCAGTCTAATTATATAATATAAAACATAATAACAGCCCGCCTTAAAGGAATATGTTTATAATAATAATATATAAAATGCATGTTATAGTCATTGTATTATGTTTATATTATTATGTACATGTATAATAATGTTATGTGAATGTATTACGTAATTTAACAATGTAGGAGCTGTGAGAATAGAAGCAATGTACCTTCCGTAGCAAGCAGAATTATAAAGTAGAAGCCGAAAGTTGCTAACAATGAGCTAATAATGAGGTAAGCTTGAGACAACAATAAACTAGAAAGTTTAATAAAGGCTACTAATAATTATTGGAACAATAATGCAATATATAAAAACAGTTCATAAATAGCCAATCAACAACTAGAAAGACAAAACGTTAAATAAAGGTATTCTATTGGAGTAGGATTAGCCAATCAGAAATTGAAATGGTGGAAATATACGAATTTAGGCGGTAGACGCTAGACGCTACAAGAAAGCGTTCCCGAGCATTTCGATTTTATACGTATTCAGTGTGAGACATAAAAATTCATTACGGCGAGAATAATATAAAGTTTACGCGTTAAAAAATGCATTTAACAATAATCTCACAGCTCTACAGTAGGATATATCACTGAAGTGTTATTTAATCGCGTGAAAGATTAATAAACAAAGTACAATACAATTATAATTTGTGTAAGCCTTGTTCTTTAGCCGTACTACCCCTACTAAGAGATACTGTTTCTGCAAATTACTACTGACGCAGCCGAGGCATACATATATAATATTCAAATAAACATTAAAATACAAAGTTGATTTTTTAAACGTGGGATGAAGGCCACCGAAAAGTTTGTATTAAAGCCGGTTATCGATCCCCAGGAGGGAAAATAGTAGTAATAATAATAATAATAGTAATAATAATAATAATAATAATATACTATCGAAATCAAACATAACAACAAAAATGTGCTGAAGGGTATAAAGAGAATCAATTTATAAAATAAAAAGACGCCCGCTCTGTAAATTCATACTAGGAATGGGTTTTGTTGAAAAGGCACAAAAAAAAATTTTTGTTTACCTCGAAACGAAAGCAGATGTATCTACCTGCTATCGGCGACAAGAAGTCTACCGGAAGTTTCGCTTTTGTACTTTGGCTCGGACGTGTAGTTTACAATGATTTCAAAGCTTAGCAGGGTCAGAAAGTATACTTGTCTTATCTACGATCTAAGAATATTCGTCGGAAGATTTTAAACTCAAAATAAGTTGTAAGAAGCAGACGGGAAAGTTGTCAAAGTGGGGGTAGCCAATAATAAAGTCATGAAACAAAAATAATAGACAATCAAAGATCGCGTATACATCACATGATACGTTTGAACTTAAAACGGAACGAAACATAAGAACGGTGGGGGGAAATTCTAAGTTTGGCGAAAGGCGTGAATAAAGAAAAGAAACGCTGAGACACATTCCGGTACAAACTAACCACGAGGACGGTTGATGAAACAAAATAAGAAGAAAATAATCAGAAAGTTTATAGTGTGAAAATGAAGTTGTGAAATCTAGGCAATTCGAGGACTAGTCGGAGGAACATATAAGTGGCGGATTCGAAAGTGATGACAATAATAACAGTGGTTTCGATGACGAAGGTGGCGGGTCGACCAGATAGGAATCTTCGTGACAAAATGAATCTTCGCCGGCAGCATTATTAATATTTTCAAGACAGTGTCACCACCCCTGAAAACCAGAACCTCAGCTCTACCAGAACAAGTCCCTAATCCCTGCCATCCAACAATCGAACCCCGGACTCTGAGTCACCTGAAGCGACAGCAAGGAACAACACAGATGTGGCAAAGGTCAGCGTCAGTATCGTACGAGGGGCGAACACTCCAAGAAACATGGGGCAGCAATAACCCTCTCACCTTGGACTGAGTGACAGTTGAAGCACCCAACGTTTAATTTACGTATAAATTGTCACCCATTCGGGGCAACTGAAAATCACACAAAAAGCTGCTTGCTTGGTTTACTCACATTACAACAGGTGTAGAAAATGATGGTGAGGATTGCAAGGAGATTTATGTGCGTCTGTCGTCTAATTTTTCTTGAGTTAAAACACAGCGTTATCGAAGCGTTTTTATAAAGGCTCTGAGCGTTTGACTTTTATATGTTCCTCTCTCACCGTCTTCACTTCACCTTGAGCTATATTTACTAAACTGTGAGCAAGTGGAACTACTTATCACGTGGTACCAAAAGAGAAAACGAATTTTATAAATTTGTTGATCCTTTTGAAATTACAGGCCCGCTCAAAATTGAATTACCAGCCAGTGAATTTTTGTTAACATCCATTCTTACTGCATACCGCGCAACAGTCTGGGGAGACATATTACATGAAATGAAATGATATTAGGAAAGGAAGCTTTGGTAGGAAACTTCCAGGCATTTGCCAGTTGTGAGGACTGGGGAAAACCTGGAAAAACACTTGGTCAGGGTGGACTATATTTGTAACGCGGACTTCCCGCTCAAGAGTCCATGCATTCAAGAGGTCGCAACCAGTTAATGATACCCCGTCAAGAGTGAATACAGTTCACGTGCTTGCTAGATTATGTCAATACGTGAATATAGTTGGGGTAAGTAGGGGACTGGTTTAATACTAATCAACACACAAGATGATTCCGTCATCCGTTGCTTAACACTGCATACATTGTTAACGATGTTTGGGAACGGAGTCTGACGTCTAAGATGTTACTCTGAAGGCCAGAGGAACCTCAAGTTTGGAAGCCTAGCAGTTACTTCTTCGACTGGCAGAATCCGGTCCAATTGACAGCTCTATTTCTGCAGTGACATCACAAAGGTTGTGGCTGTCAAACTGTGGAAGGGATGTTGAGGGATGAAATTGCACCATGTTACCGCCGCAGGACGTAACCGAAGAAGCAAAGAGAAGCGTTGTGACAGCCTTCCCTTCTCCCGGAATCTTGCTAATTAGCAGCGCTATGCGCACTGACGCAAACCGGATTCAATGAAGACAAACATTAAAGGCAGACATTTCTATTTGTTTACGGCTGACACAAAGAGTTAATTAAAGGTTAAATATGAAAATTCATAATTAATTTCTACGTCAACTTAGATATACTAATATTTACTCCTTACTACTTCTTCCTCCTCTATATATTATTCAGAATTAGCTTTCATTTTCAGCAGTCTCTTTCTGGAACTTTCGTAAGGAATCTGTATGAATCTTCCGGTGCTGTAATAACTACACGAATTATTTCGTGTCTTCGTCTGTCAAGAACACTGTTTAAGCACATTTATTGTAGTAAATGGATTATAAAACAACAAAGGTGAGCAAAAGTGGTGTTTTAAATTCTTGAGCACTAATATTATTTTATAGCTTGAAGTAGGAATTATAAACTAGAATATCGAACTTGATATGCTTTTTATTTTAAGGAATTCTAAATTAATTGCCGTAATTGCGTATATGAAACTATTGCTTTACATGCACAAAAGTATCACTTATCATATACTTTAAAGTATTTTATTAGTTGCTATGTTAAACAGTGTTCTTCACTTCAAGAATAGAGGAAATGTTCTGATGCTGGCTGATTAGAAAGCCATGCAGATTGTGTTGGTTCATGACGACGAAACGAATTTTTAAATAAATTAAATATTTTGATTAAAACAACAACAAAGGTTCAAAGAAATTTATTTAGTAAATTTCAGTGATTTCTGTTTTCCGTGTTTACTTATTAATTTCATGAGTGCTTTTGTTCTGTATGTCGTTATATTTTAACATAACAAACGTAAATGGACTTCTTCAGACATCATACGATGAATATTTTTTACCCAGACACCATGCAGTGAACATCATTTAGGTTTGCCCACGAATATTCCTATTAGACATGGTGCGTGTGCGCACGCACACGCACACATCTTCTTTGAAAACAGAT
The DNA here is from genome assembly GCA_030765065.1 of Deroplatys truncata. Lineage (NCBI taxonomy): Eukaryota > Metazoa > Arthropoda > Insecta > Mantodea > Mantidae > Deroplatys > Deroplatys truncata. The sequence goes on from CM060982.1 coordinate 53,387,004, forward strand.
CTTAGTAATTTACAAAAATAAAGAGTCGAATATGGAATTATTTACTGAATTTAAATAATTCTCGTGCTTAATAAAATTAATATAAACACTGGTACTTGAATGACAGTAAAGAAATGGATTAATCATCATTGAAGTACATATAAAGAAGCATATTAATGACTGATTTAGTGGTGGCTGCATATATGTATAAATTGCAAATAATTAATTAAATAGGGTCGAAAATTGAGTTTCGTTTTATTATTATTACCTTTTTTATTGTGTAACAAAAAATTATGACCTACTTACACACGTGAATCGGTGAAAAATAACTTATACTGCTCACAAACCAAAGTATTTTTGCCGCACATATGCACTGAAATGTATTTAACTGTTCAATATGATATAATAAAGCATTGCCTTTCAAGACTGTATACCAAGTAACTAGTTTAATCGTTAAAGCTTTGAGATCTATACGTAATAGTAATAATAATAATAATAATAATTAACTTTTGCAACGGGGTACTGTAAATATCAGCATATAAATATCTAAATGCAGTAGAATTATTAAGAGTTGCAAGCATCCTTCCTTTTTAAAACCAATTACTCTGGAAACGTATTTAAAATACAAAATCTGGAGATTTTAAATGGGGTCTCTGAATACCCATATTTATTGTATCCTGCTTAAATATATAGGAATATTTTAAACTGACTCGATGATTACCTGTAAGTGTACTATACAGCATTTCATTGTGGTGATCAATGATTCGCGCAGAGCACGATGGAAGATTTGGTCTGGTCACACCTTTCAGTGAACCTTTGGTGACCATCTACAAGTTCTCGATTCTTAGTCTGGCCTTCCGAGTTTACCCTTTCCCATGGGGAATAATGCAATAAAATGCTATACCACCCTGCCTATATCTTTTCTTTCAGGAGAATACTTTCCTTAAAAAACTTAAAACAAATAATGAAAAAAAGTAAAACATAAAATAAAATACAAAATAAAGATGGAACTCAGGGCGAAAGTGTTTATTATTGTTATTATTATTACTACTGGTTAGAAATATGTAACACTTAAAAACGTAGCTACAACAGAAAGCAAAACAAAAAAATACAAAAAACAACAAAGTAAGGCTAGGACAAAGTTTTAAACTATTTGGTGACGTGTAGAGTGTAAACAATGTTTACATATAATTTAAAAATTAAAGTTTATAAAAAATTAAATAAAACAGGTGTAAATAAGAAAGTCAAAAATAGACTATGAAATAAAAGAAATAGACCAATAAGATGCATAAGATAACAGAAGCAAATATTGCTTAAATATACTGTTATATTTACCTTTATATAACAGTCAAGGCAGAAAGCAAGAAAAGAAAGAAAAAAGAAAACTAAATTGTCCTACTCAAATACATCATTGGATGTTGCGTTAATATTAATCGACTTTTAGAGTAGCACTGGAAATAGATTCCTAAAGTGAAAAATAGTATCGGGCATCCCATAGCAATGTTCAGTTATAGCTTTCTTAATGCCATAAATTGTGTGCTTTAACGAAAACTACATTTTTGGTACAGCAAGGACTTGTTCACCTCTTATGGGTTACTAATTATCTACAAAATTGCATAAAACTTCAATCAAAATGAAGAGAGCGAGTTCTATAAAATTCAAGACGTATTAAATTTTATTAGTCATTCAAATTTCTTAATTTGTATTTTAATCAAAATCGCTAGAATAATTATTCAGTGAATAAAAGGTAACGAAAAACTGTGTTTGTTGAAAACCTTAATTTTAAATCTTTAAGTGCTTCGTCACCATTAATTTATTTCTCATGATGCTCAAAGAATATGGAATTTAAATGGCACCATAGTGACTCCTTTTTTAAACACTTGACTATTGCTTCAGTCCACTCTATCCCCATTGCACTTACAACGAAAATAAAACTATTTCTGCAAACTCATGTCTCGATTAACACGAAGTAGATAGAAAAATAACGTTTTATAAGTGTTATGTGTAGAAGAGATACATGAATAAAGGATAAAGGAAGTCATGTCATGTGTGTGTAACACATCAGATTTTAAGATTTGAGAATGCTGCTTGTATCAGTCTGAAATGACCACGTAAACAACGTGAACACATTTGTCTTTTCTGCTGCTAAACACTGCAACAAGGGCGTTAAGTCTACTGTTGGGAGAAGCGCGGAAAATACAAGCAAAAGAATTACGAAATGGTCGTTTCCAAGAGAGCGACTCAGACGTACTTTACCGGAAGCTGACAGCGTCTGTTCGCAGAGAGGCCGCTTGCTAAAGAGGGAATGTGGCGGAGGGGTGGCTGGATAAAAACTAACTAGAGGCTGCAGATCTTTGTTGTGACAGATTCGTCTCTGTACCTAACATGTGACGCCTAGGGCGATATTCTGTAATCACTTTGTTCTCTGCCTGTGAGAAACAAAACTAAGAGGCTTCTGCGGAAGTAGAAGAGGGAAGCGTAGGGGGAGCATAAGGCTGGCGACTTAACCTGCTGAAGACCTTAGTTCAGACTTGTCCAACTGAATCATTGTTTCAAATACTATTTTAGCATTCCTTGAAGGACAAAGGAAATGACTGAATACTTCTTTTTCATTATGTATCTTCTCAAAGGAGGAGGAAGAAGAAGAGGAAGGCAGGATGCAACAATAGGAAATCAAGAGGTAAGTTAAAAATAATAATATGGAATTCTAGTACGAGGACACATATCTCTCTTTGCCTCTCTATCCTTCTCTTTTTAGGACAATAAGGGAGGGATAAAATAATAATATGGAATTTTAGAACGGGGACACATTATCTTTCTCTCTCTCCGTCTTTAGGACAGAAAAGGGAGAGGTAAAAATAATAATATAGCATTTTAAAGCGTGGACACATTAATCTCTCTCTCTCCCCCTCTCGTTCCATCTCTTTAGGACAGAAAAGAGAAAGCTAAAGCTAATAATATGTAATTTTATAAAGGGACATATTATCTCTCTCTTCCCATCCTCCGATTCTCTCTCTCTTTCTCTCTCTCTCTCTTGGTACAGAAAAGAGAGAGGCAAAGACAAGCTTGAACAAACACACTGTTTTTGTTTATTGTTGAAGTGAATATTGGCTTCATAATCAGAAAACATTGATCAAAAGTAATTTGGTTTGAGAATCAAATGTTTCTAAAATCAGCAACTAATGGAGATATATTGAAAGTATGGTCGATTTATTGGAATGAATTCAAACAAGGTAATTTTATCTTATTACATGATACAACTCGCTTTAAAAACAAATATTGAGATTGAAAGTCTTGTATTTCTTAATAAAGAAATACTTTTCCTTCCGCTTGTTAAATAATTTAATTTCAACTTTTGTATCATTGAATCGTAGTTAAAGTTAAAATTAATATCCCTAAAATATTAATTTTCATTATATTCACAATATAGCTTCTTTTTATAACTATTTTTTGGGTTATTCATAAAAAGTTGTTTTTAGCTACTTCCTATTAAACAGCAAATATTTAGAGGAAATCTTTTCTACTTTTAACAGCTAAGTAAATAAATCAATATTAAACTTAAGATCACAGCTAGCATTGTGAAATTCATGTACAAAATCACCAGAAAACTAAAACTCTGAAGCGTTACATTCACATGAGGTTCTCTATACAGTATCTTTTATTTTTTATAGCTTCTACAGGCTATTATTGCAAAAGTTTTTTTTTCTATCCACTTTGTGTTAATCGAAATAAATATTTCCATAAATAGTTTCACAGTAGATTTCGTTGTAGGGACAGGGGAGATAGAGGGAACCGAATCAATAGTCAGATGTTTAAAAGTCTGTTGCTAAATGTACTGGGTTTGAAATTCCACTTTTTACATGACATTGCGAGAAACAACTTAATAGCGACAGAACCTTGAGAAAATGACAAAGCGTTGAAATGGTCAAACGAATACTAAAGAATATTTCCCAAATGGCGGATTCCACAAAAAAAAATTAAATAAAATGTGAATTTTAAATAGGTCTACATTTTGTGGAGTACGTTTTTGTCTATCTCTTAACATATAGCAGCTATAGAAAATTATACAAAATTCCTTCTGTATGAAGAGTACTTAACAGGCCATTCCCAGAAAATTCAAGTTATCTATACATTTTATTTGTCATGGAAGTATGTTAATATACAGTATTTTAATCAAAATCGTTAGCGCGATTTTTGCGAAAATCAAAAATAGGGAAAACAATTTCCATGTATAGGGTAGTTTGGGGTGGGGATTTTCTTAAAACTTTGTATAGTGTCTTTGGAAACTTAAATACCAAGAAACACTAAACTTAAATACCAACTTGATATTTATTGGAGTTTTTGACAGACAGACGGACACATACCGAATATTTTTCTAAAAATGTGGTTTTTGGATTATGATCATCTCAAAACATATATTTCTGGTAAAATCTGGGAATGAAATTTTTAAGTGGAATGAAACGCTTTCTCTTCTTACTTAAGGTAATTAGTAGAGAAAGTAAACAGAATCGTTTAACATTGAACTGAGAAACAAATGCAAAAATGTGGAAATTTATTTAACAAAATTATATATAAATAAAATTATAAATATAATTAAAACAGAATACCATTTGGATAAATCAGAAAGCCACCAACAATGATCCTAGTAGTTTTGGCAAACGGTTAAAAAGGCAAGCAACATAATAAACTTGCAAGCATTCATGCATCACTGAAATATATACCTATGATGGTGCACTAACAATGGATAAAGAGGAAATAACCAAAGAAATTGGTTCACATTTTACCAATAATGATCACGGCATCGCTTCTAATATACAGGCTGATTTATGAAGAACTGACACATTTATTTATTTAATTGTTTCAAACGGAGTTATGCTAGCCGCAGCTTATTATAGCTGTAATGCGGAGAAATTTTGGGAGATTATTTACCGCTATAGCAAATGTTGAAAATGTCCTCTATCCTGCATAAGACACAACTCAACACGCCATTCCATGTTACTGGCCACTCGTTAGAGGACTCTGTTGTCAATAGCTTGAATCTCCTGTATAATGTGCTTCAGATGTCCAATGTCTGGGGACGTGTGCCATAAACCTTGTCTTTTAAGTAAAAGAAAAAAGTCCGGAGATATCGGTGGCCAGGGGTTCTTGTAAATTATCCGGTCATCAAAGAAACTTGCAATTAGAGCCATAGATTCATTTGATGAACGGCATGTAGCGCCGTTCTGCCGAAAATATCCTCACTCAGCTCTACATCGTCTAGTTGCTCAGCAAACGCCATGAAAATCCGTCGGTACTCTGCAGTGTGCGCATTGCTTAAAAAAGCTTGGTCCCATTATTCCCTGTGCGCACCAAACTCCGATTTTAATTTTAATTGAGGTATTTGAGTTCACATAGCCGCATAAATGGAACCATGCTTCATCTGTGAACCATGTAATTGACAATATGGCAAGATTTTGCACAATGAACGCCTAAAACCAACGACAATAAATCAGTCGTCTATCCTTATCTGATTCCTGTAACTTGCGTCGGTACCCGTCCTCACTAATTGTTTCGGAGACAGTGGCAGTCCCGGGTTCGATGCCCGCTCGGGTTGGAGTCGAACGCGGTGTAGTGGTAGAAATAGACGTAATGCTAAAATTCACTGTACCTGTTTTCTCCATCAGACGTGCCTTCGTATTGTGGTTCTGGCTGGTTGATTTAATCTCGCTGTTACCCTGGCTAGTTGGTTCTCAGTGGCGATGTTTGCATGGACTCTGCCTATCATGATTGGTAATAAGCTCGTCGATCTCAGTGGCGGTACTAGGAGCTCAAGAGAGGATTTGGCTACACACTGTAATGTTTGGTTTATGGCTATTTATTGTTACTCCTTCACTCTAACACTACATAATGTTCCTGTTCACTTATCACCATTTTGCGCGTTCAACTGTTTGACGGTTTCAACTATTTCAACTGTTTCATCTAAAAATCAACTGTAAACTCTTTTACTTTTCAACTGGCCAACTGTGAACTGCTTAACCAAAACGTCAATGGTAAACTGCCTATTTTGGGGTGAATCTCGATTATTTAAAGAACACAATCTCCCACCTAAAGTTTTGGTATCGAATTGCTTATTGGTCAGTTTGTATAATCATGTGACCTGTTGGTAAACTGCCGTTCTGTGTTATATTTGCCTCGCTCCATACTTCCGGAGTGGAAACAAACAAGAGTCATAAAACTTTACCCTTCTATTCTAATACAAAAGATACCGTTTACGCTGACCATGTGAACATCATGTTTCTACCCTAACTGCAGAGTTCAAGACATTCTAAACTTAGTTAAACAGGAACATTATGTACACGACAAATATTACATTATACAGAAATTACTATTTACATTGTTTTCACTTTGTACACATATATCATTTATATATTAAATTAGACACTGAATAAATTAGTACATAATAAAATTAACTCCGGCACATTCTGTCTCAAACTGGTGGACAACCGTACTCCTATACGGCTTTAGGCCTGCACTTTTCACAGCTCTTTGACACATTGGGTAGCTGTCTCCTGTCTCCTACGACAAACGTCTTGATGATCTTTTGGGTGACTGATACAGTCGTGCTCTTACGTCAAAAACAACCGTGGGAAGCCTAGATGAACGAGTTGGCCTTTTTCACTCACCAGAGATTCAATTGTTTTCAATTTGTTTGCCAGTCCCAGTACTGTGTTTCTTTGGGGAGATTTCTGAACACCTAATTATCTCTGGTATGACCTTTGAGTAGCTGTAATTAAATTTGTAATGCAGTATAGCTTTATAAGGAGGAGTAGTTCATTTAATGTATACTACATTTTCACGTTGGCTAGAACAAAATCTCAAAAACAGTTGCCGACAATAAAAATAACAATTACGAATAAAGCATGAACATCTGTGCATCTGGTGACAGGCAATCGAAACTCCAGAACCTTCTCTTAATTTTGTGCTTAAAGTGGGGCATTGAGTGCATTTCGAACAGAATAATTAAAGAAAGAAATGTGTCAGTTCTTCATAAATCACTCTATTTAAAACGTCATATAACTCCTCTGTTGCAATGTCTAATTTTCCTTCCTCTATGTTCATTTGTCCTAGTATGGATCAAGCAAAAGTATCAAAACCGTGAGCATTTACAATGTTATCTTTTGAAGCAGCCAAACACCTCATTAATTACATTATTAAACTTACTTGTACACATTTTCAATCCTTGGTTTTATATGTTATATTTTAAAAAAAAATCTTAAGCGTACCATAGCTTTTCCTGTACATAAAAATATGTGTTACATTCACATAACTTTCTCTACACATTCTTCAACAAAATATTCTTACAAAGACTTATTCTTCTATCTAATTCATGTGTGTAGAAATTGTCTTATAGCATATTTCCTTGTAGATACAAGGGGATTAGGGGAATACAATGGGCTTTAAGTAATAGTCAAATATTTTAAGAGCGCGTCGCTATGTGAAGATTATAAAATTCTGTTCTCTTTTCATGACCAGGAGAAAAATGAATAAAGATTAATTTCAGAAAAGTATAAGTGAAAATTCAAACCAATAACAAAGAAAATATCATAAACGGTTTACTCCACAAAAAAAAATTAAACTGAGATCGTCATTTTTTGCAGTAAGCTTTTGTTTATTTCTTGCCAGCTATGCAAAAGTCAATCAGAATGAAGAGGGCTTCAAAGGTTATTCAACATAACTTCAAGATATACATGTTAATTATGATGAAAATATATTAAACATGTTCTCTTTTAATAAAAATGATTACAGCCATTTTTGAGAAAATAAAAATGTTCGAAACATTTTCCATATAAAGGATACTATGCAGTGAGGGGATTTTATTGAAAAATTTCGTGTCCCAATCTTGGAAAATGCTGAACTTAAATACGAAGTTGTATGTTTAACCCACTTTTCGTCTTTCATGATGCTGTTCACAAACAGACAGATAGATAGACACACACGCGCACACGCGAGGACCCTATTTACTTTCTCTACTACGTATAGTAAGTAGGGGAAGTATTGTATTCCAACCAAAATTTCGATACCGAGATTTCACCGGAAATATATGTTTTGAGACCCCCTGAATCCAAAAAAAGCATTTTTGGAAACATGTCCGTGTGTGTCCGTGTGTCTGTGAACAGCATAACTCAGAAACGAACAGTCGGATAAACACCAAACTTGGTATTTAGGTTCAGTATCTTCCAGAGATGCGACACAAAGGTTTTCAAGAAAATTCCCCCACCCCAGATTACCCTTTACATGGAAGATTTTTCGAAAATTTTAATTTTCTCAAAAATGGCTCTAACGATTTTGATTAAAATATCATATGTTTAAGATATTTTCATGACAAATAAACTGTATACCTCGAGTTTTCTGGGAATGTCATTGTGAACGACTCTTGCATAACTGGTAAACCATAAGATATAGCCAAAATGTTACTACACAAAAAATGTAGATCGCGTTAAAATACACAATTTATGTCATATACATTTTTTTTTGAGTGAACCATTTTCGAGTTATTGCTTGTTATTCCCTTAAATTTTCCAATACTTATACTTTTTCTCAAATGGGAATTCGTTAGTCATTTTTTTATGTCCTGGACATACAAAGAGAATGGAATACTCCACATAGCAACCAGCTGTTAAAATAATTGACTATCGCTTAAAGCCTAGCAATTCCCCTTGCACCTACAAGAAAATTAGCAATAAGATTAACATCTCGATTAACATGAAGCACATGGAGAATAAGCGTTTGTAAAAATAGTTTGTACAAGAAAAGAGAAACTCATGTGAGTGTAACACATCAATTTTTTATAAATGCTTCTTTTTGGTTCAGGGAGCTTCAGAACACATATTTCCAGTGAAATCTCTGTACAGATGTTTTGGGGTATACCTCTACTTACTACTCTAAGTATGTTTTAGAGAAGGTATAAATTGTAATACGTATTATATGAATGACTACTGTCAAGCAGGTGTCTTTCAACTTTGCAAAAATGCATTTTTTATATTAAATTTTAAATTGTAATCACAGGAATTACAGTACCGATGACTATTTTTGTCTCTCTAAAATTATTTATGAACTAGATACTAGGAAGGAGTGTTTTCTGGCCATAGGAATAGCTTTCGATACAGTTAATCATTATATATTACTATCAAATAAAATATTCTAGGAACCAATAGTAATGCACAAAAGTTGCATAAATTATATTTGAGTGACGGAATATAATCAACTAAAATGGACAATGCATTTAATGATTAATATTGGTGTTTGTATGTTACAGTATATTCCTGCTTTACGTTAATGATTTATTGAAAAAACAGCTTTAAAAGCGTGTAATGAATTTTTTTTTCTCACATGTATATGACCAAGTTATACTAATTTTTGGAGATACATTTTGGGAGTAGCCTGAATGTAACGTGTATAACGAAATATGTAATGTAGGTATATCTGCAAACGTTTATGTGGATTAAAAATGAAATAGAAAAAATCTGATGCGTTAAACTCACCTGACTTCATCTACTCTTGTACAAACTATTTTTACAAACGCTTATTTTCCAATGTACTTCATGTTAATCAAGATAAACATTTGCAGAAACTATCTTATTTCTAATTTTCTTGTAGGTGCAAAGGGAATTTGGAAGACTTTAAGCGATAGTCAAATGTTTTAAGAGCTGGTTGGTATGTGGAGCATTCCATTGTCTTTGTACGTCCAGGACATAAAAAAACTGAATAACGAATTTCCATTTGAGAAAAAGTATAAGTATCGGAAAATTCAAACATATAACAAGAAAAATCTTGGAAATTGGTTCACCCCACAGAAAAAAAAGGTGTCTGACATTTTTTTTACGAGATCTACGTTTTTTGTGTGGTAGCATTTTGTCTATCTCTTACAGTTTACCAGTTATGCAAATGTCATTCAGAATGAAGAGTACTTTGGGAAAATTCCCATAAAATGCAATGTATACATTTAATTTGCATTGAAAATATCTTCAACATATGTTTTAATCAAAATCGCTACAGCCATTTTTGAGAAAATTAAAATTTTCTTTTTGAGTTATGCTGAGCACAGAAACACAGACGCACACAAACATGGATATATTTCCAAAAATGCTTTATTTGGATTCAGGAGCTTCAAAACATGCATTTCCGCTGAAATCTCGATATCGAATTTTTTAGTGAAATGCAATACTTCCGCTAGTTACTGTACATAGTAGAGAAAGTAAAAACGAAAAGTCGGATAAATACCAAACTTGCTATTTAGTTTCAATACCTTCCAAAGATGTACACAAAGATTTTCAGCAAAATTGCCCCACCCCATACTACCCTTTACACGTAATATTTTACGAAATTTTTTATTTTCTAAAACATGAATCAAACGATTTTGATTAAAATACCATATATTAAATATATTTACATGTAAAATAAAATTCATATACTAAATTTTCGGGGAATAGCCTACGAAGTCCTCTTCAATCGGAGGGAATTTTGCATAATCTTGTATAATGGACAAGGATTAAGCGATAGACGAAAACGTACTCACAAAAATGCAGATGTCTGTAGAACGCACAATTTATTTCAAATAAGCTTTTTTGTGATGTAAGCCGTTTCTGAGATATCCGCTATTAATGGTTCGAATTGTTCATTTCTTGGTCATTCTCTTAGAATTTATTCAGCTGTTTCTCGCGATTGCATGTAAATAGCATGGAATTTTAAGGACAGCATATAGCGTCCAGTTTTAAACATTTGACTGTTACTGTTCTCTTTGTATCTATTACGAAATGTATAATGTACCTATTTCTGCAAAGATTTATTTGGATTAAAATATAGTAAATACAAAAATAAGCTTGAATAGGAATAATTTCTGTAACCACTAATAAACGACGGGGATAGAGAAAATGATGTGGATGTATCACATAATTTTTTTACAAGGTCGGGTTGTTCGTTTACTATTTTTATTGCGCCTTTAATGTTATTGCAAAAATGGCTATTATAATGACTGAAAAATCAATTGATTATCCAAATACACTTCTGCTCTCTGCATTCAACCTATTTAAAATCCATAAAATGCATTATGATGATCTACTAAATTGTATACCCGAAAACTGTGAATGAATTCCCGTTACTGTGCGATTAACTTGAGGTGGCAGCTGAGGAAAGGTGCGCATTAAACGATAAGTCCGTTATCTATCCCGAGAGGAGAGTGGGGGTCAGTTACGCATGTGAAGTTGTTGACGCTGCACGTGCGTTATCTGAGCTTCTGTAATTTTTAAGGCGTATGTCGGTGCGCGTTATATATTCGTCTATAACAGGATATACACGAAACAGTTTGCTTTGTTCCGAGTTGTATTCTATGTATCTGTGTGTAACTGTGAGTGCCTACGTTGAGTATTTTTTGAATTTGCGTTTTACTTACTGTTAATACGGGGGCAGTAAACTTAAAGGCAAAGTACTGCACTCCCAAACCAGGGAAGTTATTAGCAATGTATATAAATACATGAAAGGACACGTAGTGGCTGGCGTGGTAAACATCAATGTGAGAAACATTGGAAAGAGTGTTGCTGAGGCAACAGGTGCTTCCGAAAGAAGTGTAAGAAGGATTATTAAGGAAAGCATAGATATCGATAGTGGCATTTCGCCTTCATTCTCCACACCGCATAAAGAGATCTAAAAGGTCTTATAGTGCGAGCTTAGATACTTTCAATGAGGCAGTACTGCGCTAAACTGTGAATGAATTCTATATTCTTCACAAGCAAAGACCGACACTGAAGAAGATGTATGCAAAGTTAAAGGAATCGATCAACTTTAAAGGGAATGTACCTACATTAAGAAAGATACTACTTAAGTTGGGTTTTACCTGGAAAAGGACAAAAAAGAATAGAAAAGTTCTAATGGGGCGGCACATCAGAACTAAGCGGCTCCATTATCTTAGAATGATAACACAATACAGAAGTGAGGACCGTCCCATAATATATATGGATGAGACATATATACCTTCATCACATACTACTCCATATGCCCATACGAGGCGGAGTCCCCGAAGGCTCTGTACTATCTCCCACACTATTTAGTCTGTACATTGCAGACTTTCCAGTGGTGCAGGGCGTCAATATGACCTAGTTTGCTGATGACGTCCTGCTGTACACGACCAACAGACACATCCTTAGAGACTTCAGCCCTATACAACGACACCTCCGTCTCGTTGAACTGTGGTGCAGGCACTGGCGGATGTCCGTGAATCCGGGCAAAAGCCAAGCTGTCCTGTTCACCAAGAGACGAATCCCCGCTGCAGACACACCAACCTTCATCTATCGGGGTCACAGGAGAGTGTGGGGGAATTCCATACGCTATTTAGGTGTCACTCTAGATAAGACTAACCTTTCGTGAACACGTGCAGGGAACAACGAAAGGGCTAAGGCGGCGGTAGCTGCCTTATGCCTGGTTCTGGCTTCCAAAATGCCGGTTCACTTAAAGTTACGCCTTTACAAAGCTCTTATATTACCTCTGATGCTCTACGCCTGTGGGATGTGGGGCATGGGAGCAGATTCCTGGCTCCTCTGGCTTCAGCGGATTCAGAATAGGGGACTTCGGTCCATCTATTCTGTCTGTCGTCGCTTTCCAGTCAGGCTACTACATGAGACTTCGGCCATACCAGAGGAGGTGATTAGACACCGGGCAACTACATTTTGCGGCAAATTGATTTACTATGAGAACGCCCTTGTCAGATCCCTGGGGGACTACTTACCTCAAGAACGTCAATATAGACACTACCGGGTTCCTCGCATGGCTTGCAGGTACTCCCGGTAACGAAGGCTTTAAACCTACCAACAGCAAAAACATGCTGTCACTAAGTACACCCCCCGCCCCTATGGGAGTGGTCAACAAAATTCAACCAATTAAAATTTAAACAAAAAATAAACAGCAGCAGAGCAGGGCACTGGCACTACTCCTGAAAAGGCAGCCACTGAGGAACCTATAAAAACATAGAGCTATCTCCCATCACAACCCCAACATCAACACCATATCGTTACCCTACAACAATCCATCCTACCTATGGTAAAGTCCTTCCAAGGGTAGGTACATAGCAAAACTCACTAGGCTCACCACGAGCCTACCAGATCGACTCCACTCCACTCCATATGAACGTCATCAATGTTGAGCTGGAATTCATGCGCAGTGAAGGCTCTGCTGGATGGCGGACAGGAAATTATCATTCATCTAGGGGGCCACACGGACGAAAGCAGTGATTCCTCCGAGTTTTCTAGTGAAGAGGAAGGTGAACACTGTCAAGAGCAGGGAGCTGCAGATTCAACTGGATCTTCTGCTAGTGTTGCGTCTGTTGTCTGAAACCAGCCTCAAGGTAAGATGCATGTGATTTCCCCTCCCTCTTGGTCGCATGCGGCTGCAGTTGTTCTCCCACCACTCTTAGTTGCCCCTCTTGTACTGCGCAGCGAGCTGCCAACTCAAGTTAATTGGCCTGTACATTGCCATAAATATAAGCTAAATATCTGATTTGTTATAATGGGACACTTGTTTAAAATAAAATTTTATTATAAAAATATTATATTTGCATCAGTACTGCCTTTTTAAATTTAAAAAAACTACACAATCTAAAAGCACTATGAGCAAAGAATTTTCCTAATTTAAATTATTTTTGTACGCTTTAAAGCGTTTTAAATAGCGTTATTTGTTTATTACTATTAAGTATTAATTTAGTACATATTCTTTTTGTTTTTCCGTCTAAACTTGAATTTAGTTATTAAACAATATGCATAACAAAATTATCTTTAGTAACTCAAATATAGCTTTACATCTCATTGTTCATGTGACCAGAAATACTAATAGATTTCATTATTGTTAATAACATTGCTCTTTCTTATATTTGTAGGCTAATTTCGTCTCCTGAACGCAAGATTTCCTCATTTAGGGATGGTGATAGAAATTAGTCATTGTCTACATCTCATTAGTACCTACTGTTCTAGCAATAAATGAAATCAATACAAACACATTTTGTTGTTCAAGGCCTTCTTTTTGACGCATGACCGTACTATTGGGAACTACTTGCCTTGCACTGCACTGTTTCCAACGGTTCGGTTTTCCCTCCTCATTTCCTCCTCTCCGTATGTCATTCAGGATGTTTATACGTGGAGAGACCACGTCTTTTAGGATTATAGTGTGTTAGTGCTGTTATAATCGCAAAGGTCCATGTATTTTAGCAACAGAATCTTCATGTATGATTCTTATGATTCATTGTAGAGAAGTGGCGATTTATAGATAGATTACCTGTTTATGCGCCTCATAGTGAAACGGTTCGTAATGCTGTGTATAGATTTAGGCAAGCGGGATGTATTCTTCATGCGAAGCCCAAATTAGGTCACCGTGTTGTTACGGAGGAAGAACCCGAAAGCTAGAAAGAAGTCTAAAGAAACCTCTGAAAAAGTTTCCATAAAAATCACGCATTTTGCTGACCTTGGCTTGAAGTGGCACAGAACTTTTAAAATTAAAAGCCTATACGATAATTGTAGTTCAGGAATTACAGCTATATAATAATATTAACGAGTTAATTTCTGCAATTTGGTGTTGGATAATGTTAATGATCGCTCTACTGACCTCGTGTATATTTCATTTTATTTATCTTTTATTTTTACTTTTTTTACGGACGATGGATGGTTTAACTTAAATGACCCTCAAGAATTAATTAATGTTAATTCAAATTTTCCTAAAAGTTAGGAGAAATGTGTGGCGGTACAAGAACATAATTTCCATCATTTATGAGGAAGGTATGTGGTTATTGTAGTTATAATTTGCATGGGAAATCTATGCGCTTGATTTTAAAGCACTTGAATATAGGACTCCGCCGGCAAACACCGTGCTTCCGGCCCCAAGCAAATTCCCCATGCGTCCAAACGAAGGCTCTTCAGCTACAGAGGAGCATACTAAAAGCTAGAGCTAAAGTCGTATGTTTGTGACGCAAATCGCCATATGACGGCTTTGATATTATACAACAGCGAACAATTATTGTTGTCATAAGAATGTTTATCAAATTATTTTTTCCATGATGCGTTTTTCTACCAGTAAGATTTTCTATCCGTTACGGTTTCCCATTTACACACAACTATAAAACACAGTTAGAATGAAGATGACTTACAGGTTATACACAGAAAATTCAAGATTTATTCTTCATAACAATAACACTAGTCTGCATTTTCAAACTTTTTGTCAGATATTTCTTAAACGTAGATATTCTTAAATCAAGTGTTTATGCTGATTCCGGAAATAACTTCCGTTTGTTTATATCACGTCAGGTTTTTACACAAAATAAGTAATGTTTTGACAATTTTATTAATGAGCGTAGAAAAGTATTCAAATACCATTTCACACAAGGTAAGGTTTTGTTCAAGAAACATTTTAAGAATACTCTCAAGAACTCCCCTAATTTATTTCGTGACTACATTTTAACAAAACAAGAAGCGAAAGTGTTTCACTTAATTTTTTTCAAACCTTCTCTTCTTTGATTTCCTTGCAGATCCTTGAAGATGACTGTTCCTCCTCAACATCCAACAGTAGTCGGCCATAATAGTTTCATTCCATCTCCCCTGGTACCTCCTCTCCAGTTCCTTAATATCTTGGTGAAAACGTTCACCCCGCTCTTCACTACAATGTCCCAAAATTTTTGCAAAGTATTCGATATGTGAATGCACAAAATGCACCTTTACATTCATGTTAAAACCCAGCTTGTTGAAATTTTCCAACATTGTTTCGACAATGGCCTTGTAATTGGGATCTTTATTATTGCCTAAGAAGTTTTCAGTAACTGATCGGAAGGCGGTCCATGCTTCTATTTCTCTCTCATTCATTGTCTTCTCAAAATATTCATCCTTCATCAATTTATTTATCTGAGAACCAACAAAAATTCCAGCCTTTAATTTGTCTGTGTAATGAAGGTAAATTTCTTGGAAAGGTACTTCAAGCAGGGTCCAACCTATGGTAGAGCCCTTACAAATTGCTTCATCAAACCCAATGTTATGTGTAGTGGCGGAAGCAATATCTTTATATCTCTACATTTTTGAAGTGAAATTGTGAAAAAAACTGTACATGGAAGAAACAAAACTAAAAGCACTTCTGAAATCATCATAAAAAGGTGAGTCAGAATCACTTATTAGTTTTCGGTCATCCGATATCATGCAGACTAGTGTAATTCAAATAATGAAGGTTAAGAGAGGCAAATTGCTGGTTATACCTCATTATATACAAAAATACTTACATATTTTCAGATTACTATCAAGAATACACTACAAAACCAACTGGCGAAAGCATGTAGAAAGAAGGGAGATCTATCGTATCCTTAGATTAACTGTGTGGATAAGAGTAGTGTTGGTGGATCACGGATGAAATGAATGCTACAAGTTTAGCTTCACGAGATCAAAATAGACCCTTGAGAATTGAACTCAAGTATGAGGATGTGGAGGAGGAGAATATTTCAAAGTTTATTTTAATCCAAATCTTCAGAGTCGTATTTGAGAAAATAAAAATAGAGTGGAGTAGAGCAGAGTAGAGTGGTGTGTTTATTGCTCTTAAACATTTAACACGTTCAAACTCATATATCACACCGTCGGATAGAACGTACGTGCTTATACCAGGTGGCCCAACCGCATCGTATTGGACGTGTGCAAATAACCCTTTGTGCGTTAAAAGAGTTGCAGAACTAACCGGGGCAATTTCAAGTAAATAGTGTTCAGTGGGGGAACTAGGACATTAGCGCCTTAAAAACCCACCACTACTACTACTACTACTACTACTGCTACTACTACTACTACTATTATTACTACTACTACTATTACTACTACTACTATTACTACTACTACTACTGTTACTATTACTACTACTACTACTACTACTACTACTACTAATAATAATAATAATAATAATAATAATAATATTACAGCAGCGGTTCTCAGAAATGTCCATATGGATACACGGAGACGGTTGGAACATCGTATCAATCACAAGCGCAAACTTTTAACACCTATTCAATGAGCGAAGTCAGCATAACCGTGCCGTTAGATGGTGATGATAACAGTAATAGTAGGAATAAAATTTATAATAGCAACCAAAAACTGGCATTGAAACACTGCGTGCTCTGAGGTTTGTTGCTTATAGTCCGTAATGTTATATAAGAACAGCGTAAACACAAAAAAATACCTATGGTCGGATAAAGATAGGTCAAAAAAACACATTTTTATAATTCATCAGTTTAAAATGTTAGTTTATTCCCTCGAAAACAAAGCCTATGTAACTGAAGTGGAAAATATTCTAAGAATTTTCGTCTATTTTTGCCTATCATCACGGCCTGAACACTGAAAACCTCTCAATGAACGCGATCCGCTCATCGTCTTTGCTAATTATCAAGAGGAGTAGTACGAACCTCAGCTGGCCCGGTAGCTGAGTCGGTAGAGCACCTGCGTGCTCTGCGAGCGATCTCGGATTCGAGAGGGTGGGAATTTTCTCTAGCTAAGATTATTCCCTATCCTCCCCAGGGTCTAGAGTATAATCTCTGTGTGTGTATAATCTAAGTATTAAAGCCCAAAGTTCACCAGAAATCCAATGTAAAGCAAATACGAGTTAACATCATTGCCTACAGGCAATGATATGTTCCAAAGGGAAGGTCGCGATAAGACGTTGTAGTTAAAGGTGGGGTATAAATAGAACTTAAAAACAAGAAGAAAGAAACCGAAGCTTGCTCACGTTATTTCGCCTGTGTTTACTTGGAATTGCCCCGTTGAGTTCTGAAACTCTTTAACGCACGAAGGAATATTCACACACTTGCAATACGTTGGACCACCTGATATAGTACACTGTAGTCCGTATGTTTCAATCTATATTCATCACACTGTAGTTTAAAGTTAATGGTATTTTATAAGAATTTGAATGAAAAAACAAAGAAACTAACAATAAAAATCACACAAACAAAACAGAACTAAAAACGAAATGTCCATGAGAAGGGCAGTTCTCTCTCTCTCTCAACACAACATTTTGGATGGAATGGAATACTTCTACCTACCGCAGATAGAGTATCAATGTAAGTAATAATGAATGTGAAGATATAAAGATCGTATTTATCTTCCTTATGCAACATTTTTAAATATCAAATATATAGGATATTAACAAAGTTGTTTTGCAATTCCATACAGGAGAAGAAAGCAAATATTCTTCTTTCTACTGTACGCTAAGTTTATATTTACGCGCGATTTGTAAATGTTCCTGGTAACAAAGCGTGTTGGTAAATGGTATTCCTTATTTTTTCAGAATTCAAAGAGCAGCTAATTTTGCAGCCAGTATCATAACAGGAAGTCCTATCTACCTGGAAAACTTTATCTATTCAGGACAAAAAGATTATATTCTGCTTGAAGGAAGACACATATTAAAACATAAACGTAATCGATGTATACTGCACGCGTAATTTACTTTGAACAAGGAAAACAAAAACACTTTCCCATAACGTTATACTGACTGAAGTGTACGGAATGTATTACCTAGCTTTGGATGCGTGGACCCAGTTGATTTGAAAATCGGAGGAAATTAGACGTTTTTTATACATTATTGGAATGGTGTAAGAATACAAGCCTACTACAATAATTTGTTAGTACACATCCTTGACATTAAAGCGACACGTTGAAGAAGGTATTGTCTTTTACGTTGTTTACCCCACGTTGGGCACCAATTTGAAGTAGCATATTATTTTTCCGATCTTTTTAGCACCACGCTTGGACGCCAATTTGAAGTAGTTGTTTTGCTTCACGTATGGAAAGCCAATTTGAAGTAGGTGGTTTGTTACGTTATTTGCACCACGCTTTGGGCGTCAATTTTAAGTAGGTCGTATTGGAGTTGTATTATATCCCTGTTGGGGAGCCGAACTTGTAGTAGTTGCAACCGCACGTATTGTACCCGCTTTCCGGTAGCCTTCGCCCTAAGTTTAAAAATATTAACTTTGTAATTTGACTGTTTCTTTAAATATTGTATATTTATGATTGCCTCGGCTGCGTCAGTATTTGTTAGAGACTCGTTTCTCTTAGCAGGGTTGTGGTGCGTCAAGAATGTAGGCTTACACAGATTTCAAGTTTTTCTTCACTCCATTTATTAATGCTTGACACGATTTAAATAATACTTCACTGATATAGAGATCTGTGAGATTCTTTAATGAATTACTTGCGCTTTTTAACACGTAAACTTATTTTTCGTATCACACGAATACGTATTAAATCTCCCGAGGACGCATCTCGCACCCGGTTACAATCACTGTCTGCAGGCAACTGAACTGATTTCAACCGCCTAAGCTTGTAAATTTCTGTATTTCAAGTCTCTGGCTAATCCTAATCAATAGAATACCTTCATTTAACTAAAGCTTTTTCTGGTTGTTGATTGGCTATTTTTAAACTGTCCCAAAATGTACATTATTTTGCTCCAATAATGACTAGTAGCATTTAAATTTTTAAACTCATTATTGCCTCAAGGTTATCTCATTGTTACCTCATTGTTAGCAACTTTTAACCTATTATTCTCAAGCGCCTACATTATTAAATTACGTAATACATTCATATAACATTATTGCACATGGATATGATGCAATGATTGTAATATACACTTTTTATATATTGTTACATACACGTATTGCTTTAAGACGGGCTGTTATTGAATTTATATTATATAATTTGTCTGAAATCATTTAAGTGTTAAAAATACTGCCTCAATGTGCCTAAAGTATGCAGCAGTAAAATAAAAACTGACTATTAAATCTTTATACTGCAAAGAGTATATTTTCTTTGACTTCGTTTGCATCAACTTATAAACAGCGCCTTTTGCTACGTTGTTAGATCCCTTCTTTAAGTATATTCATATTTACAGATTTCTGTATTCATTGAATGGCTTGATGAAAATGCATGATTCAGTAGATGCTTGTTGTTTTAATGAACAAGACTCGCATTTGATCTGTTACACAACACCGATCTCCTAATGCTCAACCAATAATAAAACAATCCTTGAATTTTAAATTAATTATCGCAGAAGCGACAATGTTTATCATAGATATTCATAGAATTGCATTTATCACTCGAATTTTCCTTACTTTCGCAAAATTCACACACTTTTAAGAAAGACATCCACTTAACAAACTGTATCTTAAATACTATATATTAAAATGAGCCACTTCTACCGCTTGTCGGCTCAGATTACAGATATACCACTTACGATCTAGCATCATTTTGACACGGTGATCTTGAACAGGTTGATGCTTGTGTTGATTATATAAATACTCCTTCCTTGAGCTCCGGATTGGTTCCAATCACCCGACCTCTAATCTATGGAAATCTTTTCACAGAGTAATGTATGAGGCTTGGCATGCGAGACCCCGATAAATATGACTTGTAACATTGCAACTCAGACGGTCTGGGCCGACCAATCCGAATGCCGAACTCACGCCAACATACACATGACAAAGGAGGACGATCAGCCAGCCGATACGTGGAGATGACATGGTCAGTACCCTGCTTCCCCCAGCTGGAATGTTGGTTTC
The DNA here is from genome assembly GCA_030765065.1 of Deroplatys truncata. Taxonomy (NCBI): domain Eukaryota; kingdom Metazoa; phylum Arthropoda; class Insecta; order Mantodea; family Mantidae; genus Deroplatys; species Deroplatys truncata. The sequence goes on from CM060982.1 coordinate 53,407,564, forward strand.
CGTGGCCTATAGATGTTCACGGAAACCATAGATTTTTTTTAAAGTTCCCTTGTACCCAGTTTATGCTACTACTGTGTTTTACTGCTTTCATACCGCTTATTTCCGCAACACGCATACATAACACAACCACCTATGACCGTGGCGGGACTCGAACCCACGACCCTCAGCTTGGCGGTACGCCGGAGCGACCACGGCTACGAGGGCCGGCAAATTGAGACCTATAAATGTAAAGTGCGATTGAGAAGTTTCTGTGATGTTTAAATAAGTCAGTACTGATGTTGATATCACCTACACATAAATTTGAACCTCATCACTGACCGAAATTGTTTATGCATCTAGAAATAAGAAAGAAAAAAATAGCTTATAGAAATAGCTTATAGAATCGCAATGAACTAAAATGACAAATGAACGAAATGTTTGTAACAATTCCGTAGTCCTCGCCTACTTGTTCGGCAACTTCTCTGCCGCTGTTGTCCTACAGATGTGCATCTTTCGCAGGCTGTAATACAGGATGAATCACCTAAAACTTGCGCCGCAAATATTTTGGAAATGGAAAGTGCTATTGATGTACAGTTTTCACAGCATTAATTGGTAGTCAGGGGCTCGTACATTTAGCCTATAAACAGGTTTTAATAATACTGAGAAGGTTGTTTTTAGCAAACACGCAATTTTTTAAAATGAAACAATGCCTAGTTACATCAACAGAATAAAGGTAGGGTAAATTAGAATGCCAATGGTCTTTGTTGCAGGATTCTAGTGCAAGTGGTTTACAAGAAATTGTATTTTGAAAAGTTTCCACCCCGACAATTGTTTGTCCCATTCAACCTGCTTAGATGCTAGGTACGATGTAGTTATGTTTGTTTGCATTGTGTTTTCTGTTCATTGATTTCATTGCGGCTTTCTGGTCAGTTAATTTGTGACAGTTCAAGCAGTAAGTCGTGAGTGGAAGATGGGATTTACTAATGCAGAAAAGGCCGACATGCTCATGGTGTATGGAGAGTGTAGGAAGAATCCAGTTCTTTCCTATACGGTGTATGCGAAAGCGTATCCCAATAGACGTCAACCATCTCGGCAATTATTTATCCACCTCTTCAACCAATTACGTGAAAGTGGTACTGTAACACCTAGAAAACGTAACAGAAACAAACAAGTGACTGGAGAAGAGGCAGAAATTAAGTTTTGGCTGCCGTTGCAGTGGATCCGCTAATTAGCTCCCGCACAATCGCACGTGGAAGTGGCATAAATCAGGCAATTGTACTGCGCATTCTCCATCGACATAAGTTCCATCCCTATCACATCTCTCATCATCAAGAGCTGCATGGAAACGATTTTGAGAATCGTGTTAACTTTTGTACATTGCCATTAAGACATTATAGTCCAGATTCATCATATATCTTGTTTAGTGATGAGGCAACATTTACTAATCATGACCAGGTAAACCGCAGAAATATGCACTATTGGTCTGTTGACAATCCCCGTTGGCTTCGTCAGGTGGAACGTCAGCGTCCATGGAGTTTAAACCTGTGGTGTAGAATAGTGAACCATCAGTTCATAGGCCTTTTGTTCAAGAAGGAACAATGAACTCGCACAAGTATCGCAGCCTCCTGACAGACCGTCTGCCACAGATGTTAGAAGGCGTTCCTTTGCAGACTAGGAGGAACCTGTAGTACCAACATGATGGCTGTCCAGCCCATAGTGCACGAAGTACTACAGCTTGTCTTAACGGATTGTTTCCAAATCGTTGGAATGGACGAAGGGGACCTGTACCTTGGCCGGCCCGTTCACCGGATCTGACCCCTTTAGAGTTCTTTCTGTGGAAAAGGCTGAAAGACACTGTCTACAAGGATGTACCAATTACACCAGGCGATATGAAACGACGTATTACTGCTGCCTGCTCTGAAATTTCCGCTGAAATGCCAGAACGTGTGCAGCAGTCTTTCCATAGCATACTGGACGCGTGTATTGAAGCTGCCGGTGGTCATTTTGAACACAACCTTTGAAGGGCTATATTCTCTTTACTTGTAAGAATCCACAGAAGTATTGTAATTCCCTTTTGTTTTTCTTTAGTTTGTGCTACCACCGGTTGTACAAGTGTCGGTGCGTAAAAGTTTCAAAATAAGTTTTCTCGTAAACCACTTGCACTAGAATCTTACAACAAACGCCACTGACATTCTAATTTACCCTAAGTTTATTCTGTTGAAGTAACTAGACATTGTTCTATTTAAAAAATTGCATGTTTGCTCAAAAAATACACTTTTTCAGTATTATTAAAATCTGTTTATAGGCTAAATGTACGAGCCTCTGACTACCAATCAATGCTGTGACAACTGCACATCAATAGCACTTTCCATTTCCGAAATATTTGCGGTGCAAGGTTTAGGTAATTCATCCTTATATCGAACTTTAAGTGAATAGGCTGAATTTTACAACACAGAAAATTTACAATAGAACAATGTAGAGTGTGTTACAGTATACAGTTATAAATTTCACCAGGTTGTTATTCCGGTATCTATTAAATCCCTATGAATGCATGCGATTCTCTGTGTTTGTCGCCCGGTTTCATTAGTAACAAACATTGAGATGTGATATAAACATTTTTATTGCTACTTTAACTTATTTGTCACTGTTCATGTAGGTCGTTCTTCACCTGAATGAGTGTATGTAAGAGAATAGCCTTAGCTGAGTAGTCGTCTTCAAATACTAGCCGGCCCTCGTAGCCTTGGTTGCTGGAGTGAATAACTTCGGGGCTCTACCAAAATGAGGGTCGCGGGTTCGAGTCCCGCCATGGATATGGGTATTTGTGTGTGTAATTGCGTTAATGAAAAACAGTAAAAACACAATAATGATAAACTGGGTAAACAAGGGAACTTTAAAAAAATTACCTTCTACTTGAAGAACTTGCTGATAGATTTAGCTTAGATGTGTAAGGTCATCTGTTTTGAGTTTTTTAATTTTGGCAGAATATGAGAATCGTGGAGTTTCTGGCTTTTATTAAGGTGTACATATATTTATTGTAATACTGGACATATATCCTTAGTTGTGTAGTTGCCTTTCTGCACCATCTACGTTTATTTCTATCTTCTTTTGTTTTGTAGGTGGAACTTAGGTAATGATTTTGATTATCGAACCTGGCAACTGAGTCAGGTTGGCCAGTGCATAGTATTTGAAACCACGGCCTCTCGATTGTAGCGATAGACACCTGAGCCATTTCGATGAGTAGTTATCTTTATATTGTAGCGGACCAGATTGAGCACCGAGTATTACAGCATATGTCGTAAACCAGCGCAAAGTGTGGAAACCAGGTTACCATAACACGACCACGCTAAAGAACGCCGAGTCAGCTCTTCTGTACGTATTTATACTACAGGGTTTTGACTCGGGGGGAGCAGTTATCCGAGGGCAATCGAGAGAGTTATCAAAAGGCAATCGGGGGCAGTTATCAAAGAGTAGCTGTCAGGTCAGTTGTTGAATCCGTCGTCGAGGCCCGTACACGAGTCTCCAACACAACACCCGGGTGAACCGGTAAGAATGTATCTCTACTAAGTTCTGCTTACTTGTCGGGCTTCAGACCATTCTGAGTAGCCAATGTACTCACTTAAAGTAATCATCATCTGTGCATCATTTAAATACCCCCATCCTGGAACGCCACCCTGGCCTACCTACCACCCCAGTACCGACGCATCCCCTACCTCTGAGCTACCAACCCCCCTAGTGTAATCATCTACTGCGGGGTAACCATGCCCCGTGGGGTGTTACAATTTGGTCTCAACCTGGTCCGCTACAATATGTTGGTACATCAAAAGTCGGTGTTTCCTTTAGAGATCAATATAGCGATTGGTGTAAAGAACATAGAACAAGAATCTTTTACATAAAAATACAAATGTTAAGCATATTTCTTAGTTTATTCCAATTGGCGAAGATAGTCGTTTGAGTATTTCACACTGGATTCGTTTTGGGTAGATATAAGACGGAACATTTAAGAGATTTAAGGCTGAAAGTTAATGGAGAATGTAAACCTTGAAAGGAACTCTCAGGAAGTAAATTTTTACTAAAAGGTTTATATTGCACTTCCTTAAAATCTCTGCCACTGGCTTAGGAATGGGAGGTAAGCAACCAATCACACAGCAGTAAGGGAACGTCTTTTTCAGAAACACGTACAATTGCACTCTCACAATTTCAATTTGCTCACAAGCTTGAAGTCAAAGCACGTGTATAACTGCTTAAAAATGCTAATTTGGCAATTTTCCTTATGGCAGAGCTTGACAAGAGAAAAGAAAGGTGTAGGCTGAAGCTTATAGAACCGAGCTGGCGGGTCGATCAGTTCACTTGCTTTGCCGTCCAGTCGAGTGTATAAATCGAGCAACCTTGCGGCTGATTGCTCCCGAAAAGAGAACGCTCTCTCGTTGGTAAAAACTTCGCCTGTTTCAGTCGTTCTAAGAGCTGATGAGATCGAAACCAGGTCGGGAGGAAAATTGCACGTTATTGAGCTATTTTAGCAATCAGAATCTTGAAGTTACATCTCGCTTTTGTTACGTTTCACTTAAAACATTGCCTGAGGAGAAAGTAGAAGGAGCAGAAGATTATTTTCATTTATTCCTCCTTATTTACCATTTGGATCGAAACATTTTGGGACTTGGGTGACTGAAACATGCAAAATTAATACTGGGTCAACTTAATTACATCACAGTTCATACTCCATTGTTTCTCTATCCAAATTGTCAGACAGTAGCCTCAGAGAACCTAGATGGTTCCGGGATTGTCGATACTTCGCATTCTCGGTGTTTTTGTATTGTCTTGTTCGATACAGATTTGTGTCATTGTCCGGACACTCTTCAGCCTTGGGCTTATAGTACGTACATGTATCGTTTTAAAGCCAATTAATTATGGCTGCACCCTTTACCAAGGAATACAGTTTCATAACAGATATGGTTTCAAATTCTTCTGGATCTAAAACTTTGTCCAAAAGCAATAGGCCTCACAGGATCAATCTCGGCATTACGGTAGTAATGGGTATGTTGCCAATTAGGTATTCAAGCTTAACACTTCGAAGCTCTGTATTATGAATTAAACATTTAGTTTACTGAACTCATAGTTAAATAACACACAGCTCTTACGCCATAACAATAATTTATTCAATATAACTGTGACTCGTTCTATTTATATCTTTACCTTCCTCCCCATGGATTCCACATCTGTCGCCCATTTACTTCATTCCCGCTTGACGGAGTCTGAGGTGATATTTACCTTTAAAATGGATTAGCCACAAATGTTGGTAAAATAAAACTATCCTTCATACAGTTCAGCTTATACACAACACTTGAATATTTACATAAATTATTCTATTTATTCTAATTAAAATATTAGTAAATAAGTTAATGTAAAAATTACGATTTAGTAACAAAGAAATGTATTTTTATGTCCACTTACTGTTAATAAATATTCTTTGGCGGTGATTCGAACGTAAATCTTATTGTAGGTACTCAAAAACAAACAGGAGGCGAGACTACAGTAAGCTGTTTAAAATGATAGTCTTGATATTTTGTACGTTTTGCATTAGCTTACGGAAAATATAAAAACTTAACATTTCGAAGAGTACTGCTCAAAACCTGTAGACTTCATACTTCAGAAACGATTAATGTCATAGAAAAAGATATTTCATTTCCACAGTCAATTTTGAGATATATTTTATGATTTTTGTTTTCAATTGTATAAAATTCTGTATATTCAGGACTTCACAACTATTTAGATGGGATACAGGACACATAATATTTTATTTACTACTCCACTTTTCATTACGGTACTATGGACATATAATGGGAAGTGGTTAGAGTCATTTTCGAGGAAATAAAATATAATAAAAATGGTCTAGGTGTAGGTGTGCTTAGGGTATGAGGGATTCATTGAAATCTCTCACTTCGTCTGCTTACGTAGTTTGATCTAAGTATGAAAGACCGCCTAAAAATTGGCTCGAAGAATAAAACCTCAACAGGTCTCGTGCCTCTTCTTAGAATAGAGATGACCAGGCCACCGGCTTTGCTTTCCTTCCGAAGAAGGCATCCTAAGAATTTTTACGCCCGAAAAAAAGTTCATTGCTTCCGTCGAATTTAAGTACGAAGCATCGGGTGTTAAAACATGGTAACCATCCCTCATAAGGAGGACGAACTGTCTTTCATTTGTCAGTGACTCCACTGGTAATGTATGTGTATACAATGGAGTGAAGCTGCGTCTTACGAGAGATATATTGCGGCAACTACAACAGTGGAACCAGGTCACAGAGACGCGCGGAAGTCCCAAACAGTTCCTAGCCCGAAGGCCCTTCTGACTACTGGAGCTGTCCAGAGATTAGATGAACGACCCGTCCAACCAAGCAGCCTTCTGTTGTCCATGGAAATACTCTTTCCTTGGACAAGCATCCTCGCCCCGGAGCCAACATGCACTACGAAACCTAGAAACACATTGAAAGATGAGAATAAAACGGAATGAAAGGTAAATGAAGGAAAGGAAGTCGTAATAGATGAGAAATCACCGCAGTATTCGCCACAGACTAGAGAAAATTCAAGATCAGAGTGAGCGGTCGTCGGGAATCGAACCCGGGACCTCCCGAATGCGGTTCTCACCACGTTATAGTGGAGCCAACTTGCTCGGTAACGTCAAAGGTAACCAAGCAAATAGTTGGTTATCTAGATAGTATGTGAGACCTCTTTAATGTGTTGTTCTTTTTACAGAGTTTGGGGAATAATTCCAAAAGTAGTGCAGCTACAAGGAAGACAACTTCTGGTATCATGGTTATAAATGTATGATATTTACGTTTAATAATATCCAGGTATATAAATCGGGGTATCGAGCAATGTTACTCTAAATTTCTTAAGATTAACTCCCATAAACGAGGCGGAAGTCAATTATTGTTTTTAAGACAATACATGTTCTTTGGTACTTTCTGGCGATCTTTGCTGTTAACGCTGCTGGCTGTGGTGATTTTCTAACATCCCACTTTAATAGCTGGCGGAAGGTTTAATATTCCGCGCTGTTATAAAAGCAACCGCGATGTTTCGATATTATGTGCGTATATAATGAAGTTCTCACGGGATATGCTTCCTTTAACATAAACTGAAGGATAACCCGAGGCTAGAAAACCAAGAATAACTTATATAGCAGCGTACACGGGCCACAAAAGCCTTCAATGGGGTTGGATCGCTATAGAAAATTATTACTGTATGACATTATTGCACCAAATCGGAAGCATCTCCAACTCTATTTTGCGGCTTTTTGTCTTTACTTCACTAGAGAAACTTGGAAACGTAAAATTAAGTGCAATTTTAGGTTTTTAATGAGTCTGAGGCGGGTTCCCTTCCCCTAGCGGAGTCGCTTTATTCCCGCCACTGCATAGTCGAAAGATGTCGTAATTGGAAAAGTTGGCGTCTCTATAAAGATATTGTACTTAGTTAGGCTCCCCTGCGTTTCTAAAGGCATCTTCCTCCATCCTCCATTATCTACTATCGAATTTCTTCATTGGAAGCAGAAGTAGGGGAGAATCTTTTCTCGCTATCGCATCTCTAAATTAAAACCTAGCTGAAGATTAAATTCCATATTAGTTCCGTAATAAACGATTAAAGGGTTGAAAAGTACAGGAACTGAATGGAAAACTTGTGCATGAATAGCAAGATTTGAACATGCTGCTCAAGACATGGGATTCCTTCAGTGATTTAAAGTTGTCGAACTATAGAATATTGGGTGTTTATATTTAAAGAGTTTAACGTCATTTTAACAACTTCACGTCTACTGAGACGAAACATGTAATAGTTGAAATATGCTGAAATGAGTCTAGAGTCCATTGAGCTGAGATTTACTCCAACTAAGATGGGGTCAGAAACACACTTTCTTAATTAATCCTCTATTTTTACAAACGCTTATTCTCCATATGTTTCATGTTAGTCGAGATATCGAGATGTCAATCTTATTGCTAATTTTCTTGTAGATGCAAAGGGGGAAAATGGTAGGTTTTAAGCGATAGTCAAATCTTTTAAGCACTGGTTGCTATGTGGCGCATTCCATGCGCTTTGCATGTCCAGGACATAAATAAAATGAATAACGAATTTGAGGAAAGGTATAAGTATTGGAAAATTTAAGGGATTAACAAGCAATATCTCGAAAATGGTTCACTCAACAACAAAAAAATGTATATGACATAAATTGTGTATTTTAACGCGATCGACATTTTTTGTGTAGTAAAACTTTATCTATCTCTTATGGTTTACCAGTTGTACAAAAGTCGTTCACAATAAAGAACACTTTTGGAGACATTCCCAGAAAATTGGAGATATACATTTTATTTGTCATGAAGGTATCTTAAATATATATATATATATTTTAATCAAAATCGTTAGAGCCATTTTTGAGAAAATTAAAATTTTCCAAAAATGTTTAAGGGGTAATCTGGGGTGGGGTGAGTTTCTTGAAAACCTTCGTGTCGCATCTCTGGAAGATACTGAACCTAAGTATCAAGTTTGGTGTTTATCCGACTGTTCGTTTCTGAGTTATGCTGTTCACAGATACACACAGGCGACACACAGAAACACAGACACACACACGGACGTTTCTAAAAATGCTTTTTTTAGATTCAGGGGGTCTCAAAACATGAATTTCCGGTGAAATCTCGGTATCCAATTTTTGGGTGGAATACAATACTTCTCCTACTTACTATACGTAGTAGAGAAAGTAATAATTAGAGATTTGACCTTGTAGAGGGAGGGAAGGGTGATAAATGGTGATCATGGTCTTAAAATGCATAGCGTTCACAATTTGGATAGGTACCACGCAAAGGTCTGAGATTCAAACACAGATCCCCATGGTAGGAGATAGAAACGTTAGCCACAAACTTTTGATCTTAAAACATTATCTAAGGAAGGAAACGCACATTTAAAGCAGTTGGATATCGAGCCATTCAAGCATAAGTCAGCATTAAGATGTGTATTATCATAGTTACCATGGATGTCGTGATTTGCTATTTTAAGGCTTTGTACAAGTATATTCAAAGTGAATATATAGGGTGGACCATTTAGTTGAGACTGTTCAAAATCTCCAAAACTAAGCGTTGTAGAAAGAGATGTTGTTATGGCCATTTTAAGCTCAATTTAATTTGGCCCTAATTTTTAAAAAATGAAATTGACCCTAATCAATAACGTCCTCCAAACAAATCACGACTAATGACATTTAGTTTCCCCCATAATATCAAACAACTTTTATCAAAGACATTTGTGTCTAAAACGCTTAGTTTTGGAGATGTTTTACAGTCCAACTTAAATGGTTGATTCAGTATATTTATGTACAGTATATATATATATATTATATATAGTGTAAAATATTACAGTAATTACGTAGTTATCAGAATCAATGTAAGAGGTTACCATCTTCAAAAAGACAAACGTTTTATTGAAGGAAATCTACTATTATAACAGAAAATAAATAATGGTTAATGTAACGGGTCACATCGATGAAACTAATTTATACATTGTCAAACAAAATTATTAAGGCTGCCTCTGTGGTCTGTTGGTTAGCATGCTAAGTTTCAAATCCAGAGATTCCACGTTCAATTCCCGGCTGAAGGTTGGGAAGTTTTCTTTGGCCAGGATCATCCCCCATTCTCTCCCAGAGTCCGTAAGTATGAGTGACAGTGAAACATGTGAATTGAGAAAACCCGATGTTAGCATTCCTAAAGATTACACTAGTCTGTATGATATCGGATGACTGATAAGTGATTCTGACTCACTTTTTATGCTGATTTCAGAACTGCTTTTAGTTTGTTTCTGCCACGTACAGTTTGTTCGAAATTTCACTTCAAAAATATAGAGACATAAAGATATTGCTTCCGCCACTACACATAAAATTGGGCTCGATGAAGCAATTTGTAAGGGCTGTACCACAGGATGGAAGCTGCTTCAAGTACCTTTCCAAGAAATTTACCTTCATTACACAAGACAAATTAAAGGCTGGAATTTTTTTTTGGTCCTCAAATAAAGAAATTGATGAAGGATGAAAACTTTGAGAAGACAATGAATGAGAGAAAAATTAAAGCATGGACCGCCTTCCGATCAATTACTGAAAACTTCTTAGGCAATAACAAAGATCCTAATTACAAGGCCATTGACGAAATAATGTTGTAAAATTTCAAGAAGATGGGTAGTAACATGAGTGTAAAGGTGCATTTTCTGCATTCACATATCGACTACTTTCCAGAAAATCTGGGACATTACAGTGAAGAGCAGGGCGAACGTTTTCACCAAGATATTAAGGAAATGGAAAGGAGGTACCAGGGGAGATGGAATGAAACCATGATGGCCAACTACTGTTGGATGTTGAGGAGGGACAGTCATCTTCAAGGATCTGCAAGGAAGTCAAAGAAGAGAAAGTTTGAAAAAAATTAAATGAAACACTTTGGCTTCTTGTTTTGTTAAAATTTAGTCATGAAATAAATTATGGGAGTTTTTCAGAGTATTCTTAAAATGTTTCTTGAATACAAACTTACCTTGTGTGAAATGGTATTTGAATACTTTTCTACGCTCATTAGTAAAATTGTCAAAACATTACTTCTTATTTTGTGTAAAAACCTGACGTGATAGAAAAAAAACTGAAGTTATTTCTGGAATCAGCATAAAAACTTTATTCAAGAACATCTACTTTTAAGAAATCATCTGACAAAACTGCAGACTAGTGTTAACGGAATAGTAAACGAGTGAACAGCATTGCCTAAGAGTATATGTCCCAAAGGCAAAGCCGCCGATATGACCTTAGATGTTTAAAGGTGAACAAAAAAATTATCAAACTTTACTTTCTCCCGCTTAAGTACCTAAGGCACGAATAATAGGAAGTATTATGTTTGATCCAAAAACTCGATATCGAGGTTTCACCTAAATACAGGTTTTGAGCGCTTGTAAACTAAAATTGAAAAGATAAATGTATTTATAACTGTGCCTCACTGCGGGGTTGTCGTAAACGTTGAAGATTTAAGGAGCAGGCTCAGCAAAACTTTTGATAATTCTTGACTTCGGCATATCAAAACCCTTTTTACCGCATTTTCAAGCACAGTGTCTTCGTTTTATGCCAAGGCCACAACTAACTTATATGCGTATCGGCCGAATGACAGTGGACTTGGTATTATGCTACAGCGCAGAAGCGGTAAACTGTCTCAGTCGTTGCTTTGTTTTCGTGTTGTGAAGTGTTTCGACAATACGTGTGTTGTGTGTGATTTGGTTAGGAATGTTATTGTCTTATTAGCCCAAGGAAATGCTTGCCAACGAATTCACGCTTGACAGTGTATTTTTATGTACGATACATACGTGAAAACGGAATCAATTAGACAGGTGTGTAGCAGCAATTTCCTGGTTATCCAGTTCCGGGTACAGACACTGTGAGATGTTTGGTCAATAAATTTAGATCAACGAGATCGCTAAACGCTAAAAAATAAAGTTTATATGAACAATTCCCACACCTTAGACGAATTTAAGGACAACATAAAAATTATGAATATTACGCAAGAAGAACTTATGCGGTAAATGACAATTTCATCCGATGATGTCAAGAATGTCTTCAGGCAAATGGTCACCACTTTCAGCAACACTTATAACAACTTATGACATATACATATATGTTACACTCGTGAGTAAGTAACGCGGGAGTTACGGAACAGAAAATCCCGCAGTGTAGTAGACTGAGCGCAGCACACATTCGCGCGATCCGCGGCCTTGGCATAAAAAAGGCACTGTATTATATCTAACACTTTGCTACACCAAGTGAAAGTAAAATTAACACACAAAAATGTTTAGCATTCGGTGAAATTTTCAAATCATTATAAAACAACTAAATGAAATACCTTGAAAAACTTGACTGATAGATACCAATAATTTCTTAGTCTTATTATATCTTACCTGCGTGGAAACTTGTGGTATATTATAGTTAATTTAATATTAATTTCTGCAGCATTATTAATACTGCCTGCCTCTGCCACAGCTGTCAAATGTAAATGTTGACATTCTCTGTAGACGGAGTTATGGTTATACTCAGATTAGCTAGTCCGATAGTTATGCGCTACTGCCTATAGCCCATTGCTTGAAAATTATGAATTTAATGCTATTTTCCGTTCTATTTAAACTCATTACAGGCTAAATGAAATTCCATCGAATTTCAACTGACTTTGACAAAGCATCAAACAAGCCAAGTCCAACTTTGACCCTAAGGAAAATTAAATTAGTGATAAAACATTAATCGTAGAGAGAGAGAGGGCAGGCAAATAGCGCTGTTCCATCGCTACCGGGGAATTATTATGAGAGGGTAAAAGTCAGGTAATTTATAGCGTCCCAGGCTGCGAGAACAGTGGTTTTGGAAGCGATTAGTCCACTTGGATGGTAAGAGAGGGCGGGCAGTTCTGCAGAACCTAACCAAGATCCTGGAAAACAAAAGAGGAATGCGTAATGTTCCCAAGGCAATTATTTAAAGCTTAGTAGTCTCCGCGGGTAGATGGTAAATAGAGTAGCTCTTCAAAATAAAGTACTGTTGGAAACGAACAGCAAGTACACCTCTAATATACCTACAAACTCTATGGTGCGATAATGTAACTTCAAGGAGGTGCAGGATTGTTCACTAAATTTAAATATGAACGTACACATGCATATCTATATGTACATATTATCTTATTATCCAAGCATGACTAAATCAATTTGCCATAAAACTGGCTACATTAATATCATATAAATTCAGTTAAAGCACATGGCAAAATGGAAGTTTTAGAAAAGAGTTACACAACAGTATTTACACTATGTGATCAAAAGTATCCGGACACCCCACAAACATATGTTTTTCATCTTAGGTGCTTTGTGCTGCCACCTACTGCTTGGTACTCATCTGCGACATCATTAGTCATTAGATATCGTGAAACAGCAGAATGGGACGCTCCGTGGAACTCACGGACTTCGAACGTGGTCAGGTGATTGGGTGTCACTTGTGTCAGAAGTCTGTACGCGAGATTTCCACACTCCTAAACATCCCTAGGTCCACTGTTTCTGACGTGATAGTGAAGTGGAAACGTGAAGGGACATGTACAGCACAAAAGCGTACAGACCGACCTCGTCTGTTGACTGACAGAGACCGCCGACATTTGAAGAGGGTCGTAAAGAGTAATAGGCAGACATCTATCCAGACCATTACACAGGAATTCCAAACTGCATCAGGATCCACTCCAAGTACTATGGTAGTTAGGCGTGAGGTGAGAAGCATTGGGTTCCATGGTCGAGCGGCTGCTCACAAGCCACACATCACGCAGGGAAATGCCAAACGACGCTTCGCTTGGTGTAAGGAGCGTCAACATTACACGATTGAACAGTGGCAAAACGTTGTGTGGAGTGACGAATCACGGTACACAATGTGGCAATCCGATGGCAAGGTGTGGGTATGGCGAATGCCCGGTGAACGTCATCTGCCTGCGTGTGTAGTGCAAACAGTAAAATTCGGAGGTGGTGGTGTTATGGTGTGGTCGTGTTTTTCCTGTAGGGGGCTTGCACCCCTTGTTGTTTTGCGTGGCACGATCACAGCGCAGACCTACATTGATATTTTAAGCACCTTCTTGCTTCCCACTGTTGAAGAGCAATTCGGTGATGGCAATTGCATCTTTCAACACGATCGAGCACCTGTTCATACTGCACGGGCTGTGGCGGAGTGGTTACACGACAATAACATCCCTGTAATGGACTGGCCTGCACAGAGTCCTGACTTGAATCCTATAGAACATCTTTGGGATGTTTTGGAACTCCGACTTCATGCCAGGCCTCACCGACCTACATCGATACCTCTCCTCAGTTCCGCACTCCGTGAAGAATGGGTTGCCATTCCGCAAGAAACCTTCCAGCACCTGATTGAAAGTACGAGCGAGAGTGAACGCTGTCATCAAGGGTGAGGGTGGGCGAACACCATATTGACTTCCAGCATTACCGATGGAGGGCGCCACGAACTTGTACGTCATTTTCAGCCAAGTGTCCGGATACTTTTGATCACGTAGTGTATAAACGTTACTTTTTTCATACGATTTTTGTTACAAATTATGTTAGCATTAATATTTAAGAATTTACGCCACCCAATTCAACAGTCCTTGCAGCACTACGTAGTTCGACGACAATAACTTAGGACTTCTTCTCAATGTCTGCTTGAGAAGATACAACAAAATCACAGTAGTGTATAGATTCCACTTGAAGCTTGTTTGTCCTTATCTACTCTGCAATAAGCAAAGCAATTGAGCTTGTTTATCCGTAAGACAAGAATGGAAATATATTGAGAAGAAAATTCATCGTAACGAATCCAGTCTTCCCTAAGCTTACCACGTTGTAGGGGACTTGTGCATACTGATTATGTCGAGGTGTGCTAGCTACTCGGCGTGATAATGGTGCTTTATGTTCATTATAGTCCAGATTGTGATTGACGAAACTGCTGGAAAATGTATAAACAAACTTCAAAAGATATCTGATAAAAATAAGAAGCTGGGGATATAAATTTGTAATTAAACTGACTCATGTTCATCAAGGAACCGAGTGGGATGGCTCAGGCGGTAACGTCTGTGGCCCGCATTCGGGATTTCGTGGGTTCGATACCCGCGGCCAACTTCCTAATTCGTGTTTTTTCGGGGTTTCCGCGGGTCGCTTGGAAGAATCAATACATCTCCCAGTTTCCTGTCCCTCCATTTCACCCCCATTCTCATTCCACTTCACCTTTCATCTGCTTGGTCTGTTTCAGGGTTGAAAGTGTCAGCGGGAGTCTCGAAGGGAAAAGGTTGCTCTATGTAAACCTTCGTCCCTCGGGACGGGGGAGGTCTCCAAGTCCCGGACCCCCAGTGGGATGTACATGTCTGAGGGGGGATGGGCGCCAGTTACACTAGCTGCCATCCTGGGAGTTTCAATCTGTAAAACGTTAGGGACCCTACCCTCTGCCCCGTCGTGTCTCCTGGTCCGGCTGCTCTCTGTCTTTTCTCACCTCATTTCTCCCTCCTGGGGTACCTGGTAGGGACTTCAGGCACAAAAGATCGAGGTGCTAAGCCCCTTCCGCATTAGTCCCAGTCTTTATCAAAGAAAAATTT
Organism: Deroplatys truncata; assembly: GCA_030765065.1. Lineage (NCBI taxonomy): Eukaryota > Metazoa > Arthropoda > Insecta > Mantodea > Mantidae > Deroplatys > Deroplatys truncata. The sequence continues at coordinate 53,422,676 of CM060982.1, forward strand.
TCATATGTTGATGAACATATCAAATGCGCAAACAGGCTTTTCAGAGTATCTTTATTGTACTTTCTCTGAAGACTGGAGTCCCAAAATAAAATTATATTTCAGTTTGAAATGTTTTGTTCGGAGGGCATTTATATGGTGTAATTTAAAATTAAAACGTCTGTAGTACGTCCGAAATCTAAACATTCGTTTCTTAAATTAGTTATTTCGATAGAAGAATCAGTCAGACAAATAATAGCTGTTTCATATGTTAATACTAGTGTCATATTAAATAAATCACAACTTCGCTGTGTAGCATAACAAAAAGAAAATTAGCCAATAAGTCACTCAACCTGCCCATTTGGATTGTGTCTGATTTGGACCTAAACTGAGATAATGCGACTGCTTTCTACACAGGCTGGGAATGTTAAAAAGTCGTATTTGTACGCCTCTTAACACGTTTCTCAGTCCTTCTTCTAACAGTTCGAGCCTCTAATCATGTTACACTGAGCAACTCACCTTTCCTTGTTTGCATCAATTGTAGAAGAATTCATTAAGGGAGCTATTTCTGAATCCATCTTAACCTCAAGCCGAATATAATACCACTCATTGCTTTATTTTTGCTTCAAGAAATTCATTATGAAGTCATTCATAGGGAGAAGTGATAAAGGTTGGGTGGAGAAGAGTGTTAACAGGTAAACTTGGAAACTTTACGGAAGAAAATCGCAACTCCAATATAGGGAAATGAGCCACATTCTCTATACCAAGTTACACGGAAAGGTACAAGTTTGATCACATGAAAGGCATAAGAAACAGGCATAATTTGTTGCACTGTTAAATCCTTCAGTTAAGCTTTAATTTTTGTCAACAACCAGAAAAAGCCGTTTTATTCCCATTTTTTTTAATTTTACATGGCACTTATAAGGCACGTAGAGGGGAAAGAGAGCGACGGGGATAGAAGACCAAAGGAAAGAAGAGGGGGAGAGAGAGAGAGTTAGAAGAAGACTATCCGGAACCAGCGCAATAACGCGAGCAGAGCTGCGGGTTCTGAAAGTTCTTAATAATTAGAGCGGTGGAAATAGCAGTTCCTAAAGCGGAAAAAAATATAGAGGTCATTTTGGCATTCAACAATCAACAACGAACTTGGAAATCTTTCTTCAGGTCCCCGCAAATGAAGCAATATAAGAATGCGATACAAGTAAAATATTACATTTCATATTGCAAATCAAGGTTGGAAAAAGGATTTTTACGATTTCCGGTGTAAAGAATTCAATTCGCTTATTGAACATCTTCATATTTTGTTATATGCTAAAATGTTCATATTTTCTGAAAATATAATATTGCTTCTATTCTTTAAATAAATTTACATTTTTAACTTTGATATATTACAGAACTGCTAGCGCCTCTAGCATAAGTGGAGAGGAATCAGAAACAAATAAATACTTTGGGCTTTAGATTTTGATTACATAGAAAATTCGATTTGGCATTTGATGCAGTTATCCTCTTCTGGCTTCTGATATTACATTGGAATTACTGATATCTACTTGTGTTAATTTAAGACAACGCAATGGATTTTAGAAGAAAATAATCTGTTAGAACGAAATTAATAATAAATTATACATTAGTTGAGGAAACATCACAATTTAAATAAAGTATTTATCTTAAATGACGCGATTGGTGGACCCCTTTTTTGATACATGGCCTTCTGATTGAAGACCGTGGTTTACTATAGCCTAGCTCAGCGCATTTGCAGTTGAGTCTAACGTTATGTGGTATAGCAAGAATAACATTATGCGAGGTGCATGTTGATTATGTTTGCTGTGTCGTTATGCAGTATACCACAGAACAGCAAATGTTTATTGTTAAGTTTTGCTCCAACAGAGCCACGTGTTAACTGCCAGATTGAATTTATACAACAATTTTTAAGTTATTAGAAAGTTTTTACAGAGGGGCTCATTCTAATCAAAAGAAATAGACAGCTAGCAGTTCTAACCGAGGAAAACTTAAACGACTTAGGGGTTGTCGCAGAAAAAAGCTCGAGAAAACTGTAGCCTCGTATTACAACGTTTATTTGGTGACAGAATAATTGATTGTCATTCACGCTCTCCAATCTAAATCCGTGATTATTATCTATGGTGAGTACTCAAAGATAAAGTTTATGCAAAAAAAAAGTACGGTAGTAACCAGCCTGTTTTTTACTTTCTTTATTACGTATAGTAAGTAGGGGAAGTATTGTATTCCACCCAAAAATTCGATACCGAGATTTCACCGGAAATATATGTTTTGAGACCCCCTGAATCCAAAAAAAGCATTTTTGGAAACATGTCCGTGTGTGCGTCTGTGTGTGTGTGTGTGTATGTGTGTATGTGTGTGTGTGTGTGTGTCTAGTGCCTGTGAACAGCATAACTCAGAAACGAACAGTCGGATAAACACCAAACTTGGTATTTAGGTTCAGTATCTTCCATAAATGCGACACGAAGGTTTTCAAGAAAATCCCCCTACCCCAGATTACACTTTATATGGAACATTTTTTGCAAATTTCAATTTTCTCAAAAATGGGTCTAACGATTTTGATTAAAATATCATATATTTAAGATACTTTCATGACAAATAAAATGTATATCTTGAATTTTCTGGGAATGTCTCAAAAAGTATTCTTCATTGTGAACGACTTTTACATAACTGGTAAACCATAAGAGATAGGCAAGATTTTACTACACAAAAATGTAGATCGCGTTAAAACACACAATTTATGTTATACACATTTATTTTTTGAGTGAACCATTTTCTAGATATTGCTTGCTATTCCCTTAAATTTTCCAATACTTATAATTTTTCTCAAATTCGTTATTCATTTTTTTTTGCCCTGGTAATGCAAAGAGAATGGAATACTCCACATAGCAACCAGCTCTTAAAATATTTGACTATCGCTTAAAGCCTACCAATTCCCCTTGCATCTACAAGAAAATTAGCAATAAGATTAACATCTCGATTAACATGAAGCATATGGAGAATAAGCCTTTATAAAAACAGTTTGTACAAGAGTAGGGAAAGTCATGTGAGTGTAACACATCAGATTTTTACCATAGAAAGCCTAGTAGTAATAGTCCCGGATGAGCCAATTGGATTAACGATAATCCTGCCGCTAGGGGCGCTAGTGTCGCTGCGAGCGACGGCGGCAAGTTTGAAAAGCGCCATGAGCGGAAGGATTATCGTTATTGCAATTGGCTCATCCGGGACTGTTTTCTTTATTTAGAATTTGAATACAGTACATTGGATAAAGATATGTATACATAGTTTAGATTAACATGATGTATTATTTGCTTAACATATGAATACATAGTTTGAGAATAACATAATGGATTATTTCATTACAGGAGATTAACATATGAATACAATAAATGGACAATATAAGAAATATTAGGAGAAAAAAAGCACATTAAAATTCATAGTTTGTTGAGGCACTAGGACACACAGATTTCGCGCACAACAATTATTTTAAAGTACGTGGTGCACTTTGAGTCCTCGTCATCGCTGCTGCTGCTATCGTCGGTAAATTGGTGGATAGGTTTGGTGATGCAGGTGACGAGCAGGTGAGAGAAACTTTCGTTGACGAACTCGGTGAAGGTTGGTATATAGATGGGGTTGGTAAATTCGTGGTAATGGCTGATTGAGAAGCATCCTGTGCTTCTTAGCACAGTTGGTTAGAGCAGGAATGTTGCTGTTGCCGAGGTATATGATGCATAGTGCGTCTTGTTGATGCTGGTGCACTTTGGTAGGTACGCATTTGACGTGGACGGCGTGAGCCCCTTGGACGTCGAGTGTGATGGTGACAACTCTGCTGCTGCGGAAATAGGAGATGGAGATGCAGAGGATACGGATAGGTGAAGCTGCGTTGAGAATGAGTTGTAGGTTAAGATTGTTCCCCACGGGGACGGGATAGGTTTCGTCGGACATTATTTAGGGTTATATGGGGAGAACGTGACGATGTGACGTTTGAAACCGCTGCGTAGTTTTTCTTCGCCTGCGTATATGATGCAGAATGAGGTAGAGTTGAGTTTGTTGATGAGTTCTGGAGAGGCTTTTGCAAATCTTGTTGGTAGGAAAACTTCTGTGTCGTTGTCGAGTTTGGCGACGAGCTTTGTACCGTGAACGGTGTCGATTGTTTTGACGCCGACGACACGATACGGTACGTGCTGTTCAAGCGTAGATACGCTGAGAGTGTCGGCGCTGCGGGAAAGTTCTTCTAGCTCTTTAAGGGCGTCCTGTGACATTATGACGGCACAGATGGCAGTTTTTGATAAACGGGGGAGGACCGTCTATATGAGTGGTTTGATGAGGAAGGTTGTAGTGTTGTTTACACCTGCGATAAGGTGCGCAAACTACCTGTGCGTCTGTGGGAAGTTGGTTCCACACAAGATCGACGTCGCTTGGGGGATAGCGTTCAAATATGTATATGCCGTTCTGCAGCAGCACTTGGCGTTCCCTGGGCAGTAGCAGGTGGATTCTTCGTCCGTTATCGAGATACCGAAAGAGCACGATGAAGCAGTTCTGTGGTGTTTCTAGCGGAGCACCTTCGAAGGAATTGTTGAATTTGCTTGTTGAGATGATCGAGGTCTTCGTAGAAACCGAGTTGACACTGCGTGCACAGGCGGGTGAGACGGTGCCTAAGTTCGCAGCTGCACGTTTGGTGAAAGCAAAACGAGCAGTGGAAGCCTTTACACGTCGGTCCTGGCATTCCCCCACGGCTGGCTAGCACCGAATGAAGGGGAAAAGAATGCGCGTGCATAAATATAACCCAACTGCCGGAAGCAGGAAGTCACTGGTGGGGGAAAAGTTCGTTGGAGATTTACCACATCAGGGGAAGCACTGGTGGGGGAAAAGTTGGTTGGAGAATTACCACATCAGGGTGAAGCAGTGGTGGCGGAAACGTTCGTTGGAGGTTGACTACATCCGCCGGAAGCGCTTAACGATTATTGCACAACATCCGCAGGAAAAACACTGTGTCCGTTGATTTAACGGTTTTCCTCTTGGAGGAGAACTCTGTTTTGAACGGTGCTGAACATGCAAACGACCACATTAGGGGGAAGCACTGGTGGGGGAAAAGTTCGTTGGAGAATTACCACATCAGGGGAAAGCAGTGGTGGGGGAAACGTTCGTTGGAGGTTGACTACATCCGCCGGAAGCGCTTAGCGATTATTGCACAACCTCCGCAGGAAAAACACTGTGTCCGTTGATTTAACGGTTTTCGTCTTGGAGGAGAACTCTGTTTTGAACGGTGCTGAACATGCAAACGACCACATTAGGGGAAGCACTGGTGGGGGAAAAGTTCGTTGGAGAATTACCATATCAGGGGAAGCACTGGTGGGGGAAACGTTCGTTGGAGGTTCACTACATCCGCCGGAAGCGCTTATCGATTATTGCACAACATCCGCAGGAAAAACACTGTGTCCGTTGATTTAACGGTTTTGGTCTTGGAGGAGAACTCTGTTTTGAACGGTGCTGAACATGCAAACGCCGTGAATGTGATCGGGTATGATATAGGGTGATTCGTGACCCAAATGCGCCGCTAAGCACGTGCCGTAGCACATGGGGTTTTCGTTTAACATTTGCTGCATTTTGTCTGTGGAAATGTATTGCTGTTCGTAGAAAACGATGTATAAACCTCTTGCGGGCACAAATTGGAACCACTGATGTTGTGCGTCTTCTTTATCTGCTTTGAAATGGATATCGTTGAACTACATGTTAGATAGCACAAAATGAATTTTGGTTTCGCAGCTGTGAACTCTGGTGGAGACGGATTTTCCGTCGTAGGTGCTGTCGACGAAGCGAAGTGCATAAGGTGTATTTTTATGGGGGTGACCGTAGTTTTTAAACACCTTACTGTCATGGTAGTACACCGACAGGTAATTTCTGTACCCCATGATGCGGGAGCGAAGGGCGCGAGATGTTTGGGTGAGGTGCGGTTGGAACGCTGGTAGAAATACATGCGCACTAAGGACTATTTTGTGAGATGCGCAGTGCGAAATGGGTGTTGAGGAAATGATGAACCTCGAGGAATGTTCTAAAATTGGCACACCGTATGTACTTGGTGAACTGCGTGAAATTCATGTTATGTAAGGGAACGTTGGAGGCATGGTTGTGAAGCATGTACTTGTGGTATGCCATGATTTGATTTTGCACGTCCGTCTCTTCCTTCTTTTTGTGATACATGATGTCGGCAATGATGCGCTGCAGGGCATGCAACACGTGCCATTCTTGTTGGTTGAGCGTAACGGATGCGCCTTGCGGGTCTTTGAAAACGAGCTTTAGCTTTCCGAACACAAACTTAAACACGATGGTGACGCTGTCGCTGAATTGAAATTGCTGTAGACGTCCCTGTGGGTCATTCAAGCGTTTGTGAATGATGGGGATGGCTTCGACGAGTTTGTGCCACTGCGAGGAAGTCATGACGACTGCGTTGTGCTGTCCACATTTGGCAATGGTGACGACGAGATGGTGCGGCGGGTGGGGGGAGAATCCCACACTGACGAATTTAGTTTGTTGCGGGTTGAGGAAGTAGATATCCGCCAGAGGACCCACAACTGCACTGTGTTGGAACTGTGTTGGCGGAGCAGGGCTGTCGGGATGCTGTTGGAGGTCGAAGATGGGTAGTTTCCTTTTTTCCCCGGGTTTCGAGGTGGTCGGGGTTTGACATCCGGTTATACTGGAACACACAAAACAATAATAATAATGTGAGGGATAGAGAGATAAACGGGATAGAAAAAAGCAAGCTAATACATAGGTGCGGACCTACCTGGTGGGCGTGCTGCATGGCAGCATGACTGTATCCGCGTGCTGCATGGTACACTCTGAATGAGGCGAGCGGCACCGTGACGTTGCTTTTTATATGAGCAGGAGCGTCTTCTGAAAGCACGTGCAAGAGGATGGATTAGGTTAGATGTGATGAATAGTGACACACACACACACACACACACGTACTCACCTTCAAGGGTTGACAAGTTTGCTGAGCGTCAGAGCACTTTGCGCGGCATGCGTCTTTGTACGTTTTGCGAATGACGACATCATTATGCGCGTGATTGCTGACGTGAAATTTTGAGAAGAATTTATGCTTAGGTAAGCCGGAGCAGCGGTGGGTGAGGTAGGCGATGACGTAATGACCGCAAGTGGTGCTGTCGAAACCTTGCAGCGTTCTGGCGTTGGTGGACCAACGCGTCCCGCAGACCGAATTTAAGAACCGGAGAAAATGGGGCGAAAGCGGTCCTATGCCGTAACTGTCAAAATATTCTCCATGCGAGTTTTTGTCCACAAAGATGCAAACCCAGTGTTGCCCGGATTTGGTGCTGGGGTCGGTGTTAGCCACTAGCGCCAAGGGAGGCGTTCGAATGCCGTGAAGTAAGGGTACTTTATCGCAGGGGTACTTTATCGCCTAAAAAGTGAGAGCGCGTAGAGGGGCATGTCGATAGAAACCGTTGAATTTGAAAGGTGTTCATGATACCAGAATGGATCGGTTGGCGTCGATTTCGACCGTGCGATGTATTTCCGCTAGCAGCAGAAGAATGACCGGTTCTGTCAATTTATCGGCAAAACCGATGCTTATAGAGACGGTTCCGTGGCGCTGACCCGAGATGTGAGACTCGTTAGCGCTCATGTCTGCAGTGAGATCGAAAACCATTATCGTATACCCTTTAGGGTAGGTTTCTCAGGAGATGGAGTGTCCCTCGTCCTTGAAATGAATGCCTAGGCCGTCCTGCAGGGTTTGAAAGCATTGCAAATAGTGTCCCTTTGTAAAGTCGGGTTGCAGAGGTTGGGAGGGAACGGGTTGCCCGTTCACGTAGAGCTGAAAGAAGTTCATTTTAAAATGTTTCAAGTTGTACGGATTTGAGTTAAAATGGCCGGAATAGGCCTTGTCGGTGACCATGGCTACTACCACTCTCCTGGGAACTTGCCCGACGCACACGTCGCTAAACGTCATTGCCCTGGACTCCTTGGGGATGCTGAGAGCGTGACAGCTGACGTCCTTGAGATGGTACTTTGCGTTGCCCTTTGCGAGCACGGCCTGGTGCGCGAGCTTTATGGTCGGCGAGGGCCGCACCGATTTTAAGCGCAGCGTGGCAGACACGATGTCGGCGTACCCCTTAAAGGTATCTACGTCGGAAAACAGATAAAACTGGGGAGAGGCGGGAGTGAGCTTGACGGTCATGCTAACGTTGTTCAAAAGCAGCTTATCCTGTCTAAACAGAGCGTTGGACAGAGGACCGATGAGCTGTACGACGTTGCTCCCTTTGGTAAACCCCGGACGCCACTGAAAACCCGCATTGGCGATAAAAGTGTCCATGATGCCTGCCGTGTCCTTTCTCCAGAGGGTGGATTCTAGTTTGGTGTTCATGGCATCTTCGGAGTAATTGAGAAGCGTCTCGAGGTAGGTTCTATAGGGGTAACCGGCTTGCGGCATGGAGACGATGACGTTATTGAGGGTTACCTCCATCTGTTGAAACAGGGAATTTAAGGCGTTGTTGACCAGAGTGGCGTTAGCGTCAGCGTTTAAGGCCTCTCCTTTGTCATCTACAATGCGCACCATGAGTTCGAGTACGACGTAGGTCAAGTAGGAACCGTGACTCCTCGATGCTCATCTGAACCGGCACCTCTGTAAAGAGGTCCAGTTCGGAACTCATGTGGACGGCAGCGTCTGCCATTACGAAAATATGTCTTGCACCTTACGCCTACCGCGTTTCAGCTTCGACTGCTTACTCTTTTTGGATTTGCTCGGTTTTATTCTCTTGAGGCGCCTGGCGCCGGAACCGAGCATGGCATCGAGCTTTTCGTCGGCTTTTCGCTTTAAATTGTATGCGGACTCCTTCAGCCTCCGTTGGAGCGCTTGCTTTGGCGCTGCTTCCGCCACAGTCACATCGGACAGAACGTGAGCGCCCGCTTTTAAGGCCTCCTTTCCGACTGCTTTTGCTCCGCTCTTTAAAAACGGTAGCAACCTTCTGAAGAGTCCTCGAGGGCTGAAAAGAGACCGCTGCCTCTTTGGTAGCGCTTGCCCCTGTAGAGAATGAAATCGCGATTGTGGAACGCGCCGCCGGTCTGATTGAGGTAGTACCGCGTTACGGCGTGCACGTCCATTACGCCTGTTTCGGACGAAAAGCGAGAACTATAGTAGAGGAAAATCCGTCGGCGAATGGCAAGAGATCGCCGTAACCGTTCCTAAAATATATGTTGACCGTCTTGAAGTCTTGCTGAATCAAGGGTACCCAATTTTGGGGAAAAAACGTCTTTTCGTCGCTCATGTAAGTGTTGTTGCTTCTTTCGTATTCCACGGCCGCGCTCTGTATGACTTGGGCGAAGGTGTCGCCCACGACTTGCGGGGTCACTAGATTAAAATAGATGAACATCTCGTAAAGAAACCCCATATAAGGATCTACGGGGTGTTTAGCAGCTTTTTCGAGAATGACGTTGACGTAGGGCTCGAAACCCAACATTTTTGCCATAGCGGGCGTGAAGAGCAAACTGTGGATGCGGTGTAGAGGTCCCGCAGGGTCCTGCGATTTTGAAACGTCTCGTTTGGGTCTGACGGAACGAGCCGCCGCGGGTTTCTGCTGCCCCGAAGCCAAGGGCTTCGGTTTCGGCTTGGGTCTCTGGTGGGGCGCATCGTTGAGAGCTTCGTATTCGCCGACCGCGTACGGTACGGCCGTGCGCGCGACATTTTCCACAAACCCGTCGAACAGAATGTCGGGTAGTGGTTCGGGATGGGCGACGGCGGCATTCACGCCCACCGTCTGCTTGCGCTCGTCGAAGAGGAAGAAGTTTTCCACGTGCAAGTGTTCGAGTAGAACGGCGTTGACGAGGTTCACCAAGTCTTTGGGATTGTGCACGATGCCTTGCGGCATTTGCAGGCTGAATTTGGAATGCGTGGGGAGGAGCGTCATGGTGTCCTTGGTGCCCACCAGACGGGCATCGTCTGGCGAAAGGTTATAAAATTTCACCGGATACCTGACCTTTTGCAGGGCGATCTCCCATTCTCCCTGCAGAACGATTCTCTCGGGCAAGATGTTAGAAAATCTGGCCGTGGTGTTGTCGGTAAAGTGTTCCATGGAAGCGTTGCTCACGAGAGTGATGGAGAAGGGCTTGGTCTTAATCATGTCGAATCGATGGTCGAAGCCAGAACCCACGAGTTAAACTTTGCCGGATACCTCTTCCACTTTACCAAGACCTGCTTGTGGCGCCCCTGGCCCTTGGTCTGTAAAACGCGTTCGATCTTAAACGTCCGAGGTAGCGCGACCTTTTGTAGCTCCTCGGTGTAAAATGTGCCGTCTATGGCTTCTCCGGTCAGATCCTTCAACTTATATACCACTGGCCGACCACGCACCACCTCGGCTATCCGAAATATTTCGTCCGTCCAATTCTGCTTGTAGCCCTTGTCGAATTTCATTTTTTCTTTAGAGATGCGCACGTGATCGCCCGCGGAAAATGTGGGTTTCCCTGCGCGAGGTAGGGTCCTATTTCCGTAGAGATTGCGGTACACTCGTAAAATGTTAGATTCGTTCACGTCCTTCGGAGCCATTTTTATGGACCTGTGATGCGAGCTATTGTACAACTCGAGTAAGGCCGGAAGGACTTCTAGGTATCTGTAACTGTTTTTGTGCGTGAAATACCTCCACATCTTGGTTTTAAGGTGCGGTTGAAGCGCCCAACGACGCTGGGTTTAACGTTATTTTTGGTTGTGTAATGTTTCACGTCGTGTTTCTTCAGAAAGTCGCGAAAAGTCTTGTTGGTAAACTCGGTTCCCTTGTCCGTTTGGAGGACCCTGGGGACGCGTTGGGAGAATATGGAGCGAAACGCTTTCGCAACCTCGGTACCCATCTTCGATTTCAGGGGTACGGCCCAAGCATATTTGGAAAATACGTCGATAACGGTCAGAATGTACACGTAAGGTTTGTTATGTTCCCTCACGCTGTTCATGACGTTTAGATCGGCCTCCCAAAAATCGTCCATATTCGTCACGTGATAACATCTGGTGGGGAACCGCTTTCTGACCGGTTTGTGCAGAGTGTAACTGTCCTGGGTTTGAAGGAAGGACTCGATGTTCGCCTTAGACGCACCCGTGGCCTTTTGAAGGGGCTTGACCGTACCCAAACCGGCATAGTGTTCCGGTTTGGCATAGTATCGCCTTAGCGCCTTCCATTCCTTCATGCTTTACTTGTACAGGGGTTGCCAGACGCGTTTGCGAAAATGGTACGACGCGGAAGGCGATTTCGATTTCTTTTTCGGAGTGGCAGGGTTTGCCCTCTTCTTTTTGCGAGGCGAGAGGAGGTTGACCTTTATGGTTCGAGGTTCGACCTCCTGCTTCACCGGCACGCGTTCGTGCACGTCTTCGTAATCGTCGTCGTCGTCGTGCTTTGCGCTCTGCAGGTTCTGAATTTCTTTAGCCAATCTGGATATGGTGCGGTCTATAGCGTGAAGCTTATCGACGGTCTTCGGTTGCGGTGCAACCAGGATCTGCTTGCCGTACTTCATCCTGTTAATTTCGACACTAGCGCGTCGCCAAGCGAAGCCAAGACGGGCAGGAGAAATGCCGGCAAAAAACCTCCTTTTTGATCCAAGATGCTCTTCTTCTTCAGAGGAACCCGTTTATCCGTCAGCTTCCTCCAAGAAGCCTTGTGCTTCTTTAGGCGACCCAAGCACTTTGCGGGAAGTTGCACGTGACCTCTGCACACGTTGAGCATACATTCGCTAATGGCCTTGATCAGATCGCCATCGGCATTTTTTAACAACTTTTTGCGCAGAGGGGCCTTCGCCTTGGCCACAGCCGTCAAATTACCGTGCTGTCTCGCTATGCGAGGACTGGTCAGCGTCGCAAGCCTTAACCTACCTCTAGCCATGCTTGCGCGATAATGACGTTCGCTCCGAAAGCGGTACTTTTTATTTAGACTCAATGGCCTCAGTTGGGTAAGACTCTGCCGGGAAAATATAGAACGAAACGAACCCGAGTCCTCTCGGCGGTCTCAGTTGGGTACGAAATAAGAGAGGTTTTCCCCCGGCAGCACGCCGGTTCGATACCTGTATCGGGCGGGCGTGTACTGAGTGCAGTCCAACACGAGATACCCGTGAGGGCGTTCGGTGGCGTTCTCGAAGGCCTCCAAGAGAAACCTAGAGTTCCTGGGTTCGATCTGCTGGCACAGTCTCTCGATCTGCATCTTGTCCCGGTTGTTCTTGAAGACCACGAAGTAGTTTGCATTCAGAGAGATGTTGCGATATTTCTGACCCTGCGGAAACACGTTCTGCAGGATGTAGACTATGCCGAAGCGCTTGTGATGGGAGTCTCTGGTGAAAAAATTGGACACGTCCTTCCCGCCACCCTCCAGCATCAGATCGTCGAGGACGACGAGGTCGTTCTCGCCCACCGAAGCAAGTTCGGGTATGCCCGCGTGGGTCTCGCAACGCAGAGCCGAGGGTTCGAGTCTCGGCGAATACTCCGGAGGGTGGCACCACAGCACCCTCCTGGGGCGCACGTCGAACATCCGGGGCGCGTGGCGTAACAGGTTTTTCACGAAGGTCGACTTGCCGCAGCGCGACGGCCCCGCCACGAGCATCGTGCTGGGAAACTCGAATCGCCCCAGGTCTCGGAGACCGGGCATCGTCTCCTCAGGGGCGCCCGGTTCGAAATGACTTTGGCGCGGCTGTAGACGTCTCATTTATGCGTTCCTCTTGAACCCGTAGGGATAGGAATCGTGATCGTCGCCGAGAACGCGCTTGTTGACCACCATCCTAAACGTCTTCGAGCTGGGTTCGGTGACGACCGTCCAAGACGGTTTCCGCGAAATCTGCGTGCCCGCCAGCTTCACCGCACGGTCGTTGTCCCTGAGCACCACGTCGCGAATCACCTCGGCGTTCACCAGCTCCTGGTTGCCCGAATTGAGCGTGATCCCCTTCACCTTGCACACTGAGAAGGTCTTGCCCGTCTCGGGGCAAACGATCTCCATGCAGTAGCTCTTGAGCCCCGTGGAGGCGAACCGGGCGATGTAAGAACCCCTGCCGTACTTCTCCAGCTCGTCCGTCATGTCCCCCAGGAGGCGTCCAACGGACGGCGTCCAGTCACCCGGAGCGGCGGCGAGGACGACGGAATCGGTGTCGAAGTAGCAGACCCGTTCTCCCAGCCTCTTGAGGTAGGAGTAGAGCACCAGGCGCGCGTGAGCCGTGGTGTAGGCCGCCAGGACGGCGTTGGCGGCGGGGTTGACCTTGCGGCACTGCTCGCAGTACCTCCACACCGCGTACATGATCCGGTCGGTGACGGGCACGTAGATCTGCACTTCCACGCCCGGGTAGTTGAGCAGCTCCAGGAGGCGGTCGTACCGGTCCACCAGCTCGCACGTGGGGAGGTTGTCCTTCTGCCCCAGTTTGCCCCAGAAGCTGTTGAGCATCAGCTTGGCCAGCTCCCGCCTGCCGGGGTTGGTGGCGACGGCCTGGGGATCCAGGGCGACGCCCTCGTGCTCGAAGAATTGCTCCACGTACTGCTGCTTTGCGGCAGGTTCGTCGCAATCCGAGGGCCAGCCTGAGACTTCGGTCTTGATCTTCAAGAACTGATTCACGTAGTCCTCGAAGAGACCCTTGGCTCCGGTGGTCGGTTCGTGCCGCACCACGTCGTACTCCCACATCTCGTGCACCCGGAGGAGGCGGTACCCCTCCTCCAGGGCGACCTTCATCTCGTCGATCACCCAGGTACCCGACAACGCCCTCTCGCGCTCTCCTTGGCGGCACTCGTCTTGGTTCTCCGCCCCGCACAAGCTCGGCATAGCGGGAACATTAGCTTGCCGCCTATGCGCGCCGGTAGCACCGGGTGGTACAGGTGTTGCGGCGGTAGAACCTCGCACTTCACCAACCCGCCCCCCACGTCTTCCAAGCGCGGGAATCGATCCACGTGGATCTTGGGGTGGCCCGCGGGGTAGGGTTTCGTCTTGTTCACGTACGGGTACAGGCTGCATACGTCGTAGTAGTAGATCTTGCTATCCCCCTTCGCCTTGCAGTACGTCTTGGTGCAGTTGGTGCGACCTCCGTAGAAGGCGTCTCTGGGGTTCAGGGGTTCGTGTACCGGAAAGTCCCTTGCGTGGCGCGCGAGGTCCTGGTTGGCCTTCATCGCGGCGTTGAACTCGCACTCCCACATTTCCACCACGGCGTAGCCGGCGGCCTTGATCTTGGCCGTGACCTTCTCGGTGCTCTCTAACCTGGAGGCCATGGTTTCGTGTCCCGAGTTGTATATCACCGCATGGCGATTGTGAAAGCACCGCCTGCAGCCGTGGTAAAAGCAGCCGTGGAAAAAGTACGCGGTTTTTTCAGCCTCTCTGTACCCGTCCACCTTGTGCCCCACGATTTTATCTTCGCGTCCTCGCATGGCGTGCTGGATGACGATGCGGTTTTGCATCTCTAGCCAAGTTAGCCATATGCATGCGGCGCGAGACTGCCGGTCCGCTAGTCGATACCCGCCCGCTGGCAAGAGGGCAATTTTTTTAAGCGGCATGAAGCGCTTTCTATACACGCACATGCACGCCTGCGCGATGGTGACGCATTCTCTGAACGGGTCTATTCCGTTCTCGTCCAAGAATTCCCTTCTGAATTTGGAAACTCCCTGACTGAGTAGAAATACGTCCATCTTGCAATACGCCACCATTTCCGCCCTCATGTCGAAGACGTACCCGGAGGACGCCTTTTCTTCGTGCCACTGCTCGAAGGCTTTCCGACCCTCCGCCGTCATGCCCTCCGGACAGTAATGCCTTTTGTCGGGAATCGAACCCACGTACTGCTCGTTTTCCTTCGTGTTAAACAGGTACGGGAAATAACCTTTGCATTCCTTCAATCCGAAGGTCTGGGAAAAGCGGGAGAGTGGCATGGGTATGAAGTTGAGCGAGTCTAGAAATGTGACGTCACCGTACCTCATCCTGTAGATCTTGCTCCCGTTCATGATGAGCTCCGGCACCCTGTCTAAGTGCACCACCATGTACTTTAATAAAAACTGCCCGTCGTAAGCTCTGAGGTTATGCGCCACGACGTAGACGTCCCAGGCTTCGAACCTCGCCTGCGCGATGTGTTCGAAAAGCTGCTTCACGGGCTCGTCCATAAACACCCATTCTTTGCAACCGCATTCGATACAGTATGCCGTCTTGTGGCGTTCGTCGATGCAGAGCGGACAGGCTTGGTACAACACGCACAAGTTAGGTACATGCTCGTATGTGTCCTTTTTGCCGGTATATGGAATGTTTTGCGTGCATTCAAAGTCGATAAACATAAACACGTACCGGTTTCTTTTGTTCTTTGTGGCATACGGCTGCATATAGCACATGTGGCTAGAATTCACGTGTAACTTGCAATGATAGCAGTACTTTCCCCCGCACTCGTGCGCGGTTTTTCTGTACCTCGCATTCACGAGCTTATTGCAAGAGGTGCACACCTTTTCTACATCGCACACCGACAGCGCCTTTGGGTAAAAAACGCCTTTCTTTGCGTGGTTTGCAAAGCATGTCGGTCTCTTAAAATCTCTGTTGCACTCGGCGCAGCGTATGTAGGCGTCAAATCGCGCATCGCTCTGCTGATGGCATTTAGCACACCTGGCGTCGCACCTATGAAATTCTTTTTTGTGTGCCGAGGGATGATGACACTGGCGGCAATACCATTTGCATTTAAAGCACTTGTGAAGGTTCACGATAGTATTAAAGTGCCCGGCGTGGAGCATGACGTCGATGTATTTATCGCATTTCTTATCCGACGCGTACAGCACGTGCTTCCCCGTATGATCGCCAAACACCGTCACAGCGTAGCCCTTTAACGCAGCGTCAAAGCGTCGGACGTCATCTATCGTGCAGCTGTCGTGGCCTTGACCGATGCTCGCACACAAGGCTACGGCCTTCGATTTTTGCAGATAGTCGGAGCGCGTCATCGTTTTATAGTTGACGTCGCGATCCACTTTGGCTTTAACTACAACAATGGCTCTTGCTAAACACAAGATGTCTTTGTTGGCTATTTCACAATGCCCTTATTGTCCCTACAGGCATCGCAAGGTTGGTGGCACGAACCCGAGACCTCCTTGGTCCACACAAACGTTACATGAAGAGGCCCGCTTAGCAAGAATTGTTGGTTACTTTGCATTACTTTTTCGATGCTTCCAACAATGACATCCGCATTCAATTGGTCTACGCGCCTCACGCTCATTTTGAAGGCTTTAGACGCCTCCTTTTCGTCTGTTATGGATATGCCTAAATATCCGGGTTCGTTTTCTAACAGGTTCTCTTTCGCAAAGTTTAGAATATCGTTAAACAAATGCGATACCCATTGCTCCGGGTTAACATCTCTGGGGACCGGGTTTACGGTAATTTGCGACTCTGTAAAGCCGGAAAAAAGCCTTGGCAGCGTTCTCTGCTTGTGCCCTATAATTTCGAACGTAGGCTGCAAGGTGCCATCGCGACTTCCCCCGGGTTGCGGCTCCATCTTATCGTCCGAATGCACCTATCGCTCTTTCCCTGCAAAGTGCTGCTGCTATTTTGTTTTTATTTTAAACTATTTTTCGTCAAATAGAACGATTTTATAGAAAAATCCACTATCGCTCCCGTTTCTCACTACGGCCGGTTGCTCTTGGCACCGGGTTTTTATAAGCTCGCTTATCGCAACCGCAGTTTCAGCATACGCGTCGAGTTAAATGCCTTATTTCGCCACAAATTGTAAAACGCAGTCACTTGCAGTGCATTTCCTGTGACGATCCACCACTGCACGATCCCTACCATCGACAATAAAACTGCATTTAAAAGATTTTATCGCTGACGAACATCCGTTTCTCACGCTCATTTTACACACACATCAGCACACGGTCTTTGCACGCAGTGCTGCACATGAGAATGATTCTTTTTATGTTTTCTCCGAGCCTAACGGGAGCAGAACTTGCTAATAGTGGTTCAGCTTGCACCCCCCACTAGTGCTTTTCGCGGAAGGTTAAGTATTTCCGCACGGTTATGTGATTTATTAAGTGCGTGTGGAGTTAAAAACAGTACCCTGCCCCAACTTCAACATCGGTGCCAAATATTTAAAACTATCAGTGCCGTGTGTAGTGTTTTTGTGTTGTGCTGTGCATACGTGTTATGTAAAATGTAAGGATTAAATAGAATCAACAGACACTTCCTTTCTAAGGAGTAACACCAACTGTAGAATAAAAAATTCTAAAGTGTTAGATTCGTATGACCTCTACCCTCTATCTCTTATAGGTGAGTACGAAAGTTTATTTTCATATCCAATTAATTTTAATCCAGATAAACCTTTCGGGGAATGGCTGCATTACACATCCGTTATACATCCAAAGGGACGCTATACACTGGCCTTAAAATTCTAAATTCTTTCCATCAACATGGCGAGCAAGAACTGAAAAGCGACATGCCTTTAAAAAAGAATGGCTAAGCATTGTACAATTCGAACCATTTATAACAGATATCTCGGAAATGGCTGACGTCACAAAAAAGTTATTTCAAATAAATTGTGTGTATTTTTAAAGAGATCTAAATTTTTTGTATTGTATGTTTTCCTCAAACCTTAGCAGTTATACAAGATCATAGAAAATTTCTTCCGAATCAAGAGGACTTCACAGGCTATTTCCACAAAATTCAAGATATACATTTTATTTTTCATATAAATGTCTTTAATATATGGTGTTGTAATTAAAATCGTCAGAGACAGTTTTAGAAAATAAAACATTTCGGAAAATAGTTCATGTAAAGGGTAGTTTGGGGTGGAGGGACTTTCTTGAAAATCTCTGTGTCGTATCTTTGGAAGGTACTCAACCTAAATACCAAGCTTAGTATTTATCCGACTTTTCGTTTTTGAGTTATGCTGCTCTGACACATACACACAGAATTTTCTAAAAATATTTTTTATTCAGGGGTCCTCAAAACAAGTATTTAGTTTTCCAGTGAAATCTCAATATTGAATATTTGGATGCAATGCATACCTCCTCTACCTACTATTTTACGTGGTAGAGAGAGTAGAAATACCAACCTCTTCAGCAATGGTGTTTATTGACGAGAAATGTAGGCGTAAAAGTTAAAAATATAGATCGGTGCACGCTAAATTTATAAAAAATCTGTATTCCTGGTTTCCTTAAGAATAAATGCACAATTTGTAACAAGGAAATTTTGACACAGCAACTTAGTTCTTTCGAAATCTTTGGAAAACCGTATCTTTATTTTTTTTTCGGTACCGAAATTTAACAATTTCTTAAAACAACTTGTAAAATTGTATATAAAACTCTGTAGGGAAGTTTATACTAATGTTGTGAATGTTTATAGGATGTACAGGTCCACAGTTGTCCAGCTTGACAATATAAAAGGTTTTAGAACGAATAGCAAATTACTAAAAGCCCCTAAATCAATATTATTACATGCAGTTGTGAAAAATATTACAGCTATGATTAATAAATTCTGGGATTACGAGAAATTCGTTAATATTAGTTTAAACGTATATAGTTGCAAGAAAAGTGAGTATAGCTAGCTCGAAACTTAGCGTTGTTGTCACAAATAAAGGATATAGAGAAAACTCTGATTTTCATAAAAGTAAGATTAAAACTACTTGCTTAAGGTAAAATACTTGTCTCATATTAAGAATATTCTCAGATATTCGGAGAATGGCGCGAAAGTTGAGTCTGACGCCTTGTTATTTTTATTCCGTTTTTTCTTCAAGTGGATTTCTCTATTGTTACATTTGTATAGTCACTGTAACTATTTTTACTTTCTCTACCACGTACATAGCGGATACAGGAGGAATTGCATTGCACTCAAAAATTCCATACCGGGATTTCACCAGAAATACATCTATAGATTTGCACATTTCAACTCATTACATAATTGGCTTGTATTGTGCATGATGTTTCATTTAAATACCCACAAACTGGGCCTGTGATTATTACTTATTGTTTTTATGTGTTTCAGTGGGTGAATAATAATTAGTTTGTTGGTATCGTTATCACAGTACTGTTTCACTTGTGAAATTCCGTTCTCTTTGTATGAAAATGAAAAAAGAAAAGTTAAAAGAATGACGAGTTTTAGTGAGAAAGATCTAAAGCTTTTAAACATTAAAATCAACATGGAAACTTTGTAAATAGACAACGCACAAAGTAATAATAATAATAATAATAATAATAATAATAATAATAATACACATAAATTGTGTGCTTTAACGTTCTTGTTCAGTTCTTGTACAGTAAGGCTTCGTTTCCTACGGTTTAACTGTTGTACAAAAGACATTCACAATGAGACTACTTCACAGCTATTCCCAGAAAATTGAAGTTATACATTTTATTTGTCATGCAGATATCTTAAACATACCGTACCGTAATCAAAAGGGTTAGAGCCATTTTTAAGACAATAAAAATAACGAACTTTCTTCCACTAAACGGGTAGTTTGCGGTGTGCGAATTTTCTTGAAAATCTACGGTTTGTTAAATTTTTTTTATACGCTACTATTATAGTGTGTGTGTGTGCGAGTATGTGCCTAGTATCCGTGCGCCACAAGCCAAAACGACGACATTATAGAAAAACTTTATCATTTGCCTACCGGACAGGGACAACCGCGAAAAACCTGAAAAAAGCTCTAAGAGTATTCTAACGCCTACCGATCTGGAAAACCCATGAAAACAAGATAGTACACTTTTTTGCCCGCTTTCGACCGGCAATGAGAACCCTGCTCCTACGTACGCTAGCGACCAGGTTTTTGGTATAGTTAAATTACGTCTGTGCAAAGGGCGTCTGTACCGCTTTAAAAAACCTAGGTATATCAGTGCGTAGTGATGTTGGTTGATCTTAAAGCTGGTTAAGCATTTTTCAAAAACAGTTTGCTACACGCTACTATTAAATGTGTGTGTGTGTGCGCGCGAGTATGTGCCTAGTATCCGTGCGCCGACAAGGTAAAACTTCATCATTTGCCTACCGGGCAGGGACAACCACTAAAAACCTGAGAAAGCCTCGAAAATTAGAAACGGCTTCGTCAACCACTACAGAAAACGCCTACCAACCAGGGAAAAACCTATGAAAAAGCAGAAAGAGCTTGCATTCGTTTACCAACCACAGAAAACTCCAAAAAACTACTTATTTTTAAAAAAAACGAAAAAACAAAAAGAAAAAAAAAGAAAAAAAGAGGAAAAGACGAATAATATAAGTATGGCAACTGCAAGGGGTGTGTGTGTGTGTGCGAGTATGTGCCTAGTATCCGTGCGCCACAAGTCAAAACGACGACAGTATAGAAAAACTTCATCATTTGCCTACCGGGCAGGGACAACCACTAAAAACCTGAGAAAACCTCGAAAATTAGAAACTGCTTCGTCAACCACTACAGAAAACGCCTACCAACCAGGGACAACCTATGAAAAAGCAGAAAGAGCTTACATTCGTTTACCAACCACAGAAAACCCCCAAAAACTAGTTATTTTTTAAAAAAACGAAAAAACAAAAAGAAAAAAAAGAAAAAAACGAAAAGACGAATAATATAAGTATGGCAACTGCAAGGGTGTGTGTGTGTGTGCCTATTTAATTTTTATTTTCTTTTGCACTGCACACATTTGTGTTACAATATATATGCATTTTCAATTTTGGGGAAACCTATGAAAAAGCAGAAACAGCATGCATTCGTCTACCAACCAGAGAAAACCCCGAAACACTAGTTATTTAAAATTGCTGATGAGTTCTGGATAGGCTTTTGCAAATCTTGTTGGTAGCAAAACTTACCTTTTCCATCACCTCCAACATACCCCACTCCCACACCTTTTTTCTCTCCACCAATCATAATCTCTCTTATTCTTACCAATCAACAACTTTCATTTGTTCCTTTCCACCAATAACATCACTTCTTATTCCCACCAATCACAACTTCACACGTCACTTTCTGTTATACTTTTTATCCCTCGTTCGCCATCTTTCCCCTCTTTCAGTCCCAACCTCAGCACAGACAACACCTCACCGCTCCTTAACCTCAACTTCATGCCTCCGCCATCTTATTTAGTTCCCATTTTTACCACCGCGCCTCTCATCTCCCAACCAGATTGCCGGCAAGAACAGATCTCGTTCATTCACACCTCGACGGTTGACTCGACAGCAGCTACTGTGAACACCTACGTCGTACACTTTTTTGACCGCTTTCGACCGGCTATGAGAACCCTGCTCCTACGTACGCTAGCGACCATCACGATGGTCCAGTACCAGGTTTTTGGTATAGTTAAATTACGTCTCTGCAAAGGGCGTCTGTACCGCTTTAAAAAACCTAGGTATATCAGTGCGTAGTGATGTTGGTTGATCTTAAAGCTGGTTAAGCATTTTCAAAAACAGTTTGCTTTTATTTTTTCGCGTCGCGTGAAGCTGCTGCGCTTTTGGTGACGCATCCACACCAGTAACAGGTAAGTACCACACGCATAATTATTTTTCGGACCTGCTTGGCGTAGGAATATATCCTTTCGTGTTTTGGTACTGTAACCTCAAATCTCCTTACCCTCCTCTTGCGTCCGCCATCTTGTTTAGTACTCACCGCATCTCCTTGTCGCAGACCCTCCGCCATTTTTAGTTCCCACTATTTTAACCTCAAAATCTGCTCTTCTAAGCTCTTGCTACCGCCATCTTCTTTTAGTTCCCATTCTCACCACCGCGTCTCCTTGCCCCCACCTCTTGCGACCGCCATGTTCACCACTAACCTCGAAATTTCCTCGTCCTTAAACCTCTTGTCTCAACCATCTTGTTTAGTTCCCATTTTCGCCACCGCATCTCATATCGCCCCTTCTCTCTATCCACTCAAGATAACCACCATCCAACGTTCAAAAATTGCTGATGAGTTCTGCAGAGGCTTTTGCAAATCTTGTTGCTAGCAAAACTTACCCTTCCCATCACCTCCAACATACCCCACTCCCACACCTTTTTCTTTCCACCAATCATAATCTCTCTTATTCTTACCAATCAACAACTTTCATTTGTTCCTTTCCACCAATAACATCACTTCTTATTCCCACCAATCACAACTTCACACGTTACTTTCTGTTATACTTTTTATCCGTCGCTCCCCATCTTTTCCCTCTTTCAGTCCCGACCTCCGCACAGACAACACCTCGCCACCCCGCTTCTCTCCATCACGTGACCTCCATACTCTTTCATCTTCCTTCCTTCATCTTCCACCGAATTAACAAACCAATCAAAACACTCCACGTCACTTTCTCTTTTTCCTTCACCTTACCCTAATCCTCAATTCTTTTAACTCGTCCCGGATGAACCAATTGCAATAACGATAATCCTTCCGCTCAGGGCGCTTTTCAAACTTGCCGCCGCCGTCGCACGCTGCGACACTAGCGACACTAGCGCCCCTAGCGGCAGGATTATCGTTAATCCAATTGGCTCATCCGGGACTATTACTACTAAGCCTTCGAGCGTTCAATAATGTTCAACAGATGTCAAGGTTGTATAGATGCAGAGGGACATAGTTTAAAACACTAAGACAGGTAAGCGTAACATATTCATATTGTATCATATAGTTAGGACTATCTAGTGGAGAAAGGTGGGTCGGACCGCCACTACTTCACTAGATGGATCCAAATGGATTCATATAACAGTGGCAAGCATGCGGCGGGCTGTCATCGCGTCATTCAAGAATAAACCCAGTACTCAAGGTGTAACGTCTCTCTCCCATAAGAAATGCATGTAAGTAATGAAAAAGTGATTAAGTCACATCGCAGAACGCTATAATGCACAATTAAAACCAAAGCCAGCAAATACTCATTAATAAAGCTTTAGAAAGTCATGGCAATACGAACTCTAATGTGGGGTCAGAAACATGGACAGTGATAAAGAGGGGCAAACTCAAACAGAGTAAAAATAGCAGAAAGATTTTTTAAGATCAATACTCAATATAAACATCGATTAAAATACAATTCCAGAATCTGATAGGAATTAGGCATTGAAGAAATAAATCAATTCATACACTAGGAGAAAATAAAATACACCAGGCGGATAATACATTTATACTGAAGTACTACTTTTATCATTGGTTAAAGTGTTACTTCATTACCAATATGAAGGGGAAAAAATCCGACAAGAACAATGAAGAGGGAGCTAAAGCAATAAGTGGCTGGAACGAATTGAGAAGATGACAGCATTTTCCATTTTCTATACTATACTAACGCACCTATGGAATAATTAATCTTTATTTCTTACACTGATCTCAGTATTAATTCATGAACTACAACTTACTATTCCCTCACATTACTTTTGGTAGTCGTTTAAATGAAATTCCTAACACCATTTATTTACTGTCGGAGTAATATCTGGAATTGTACTGACATCTTTTTGCTTTCTCTACATCGTACATAGTATGTAAACAGGGTATTGCATTCCACCCAAAAATTTTAATCTTATACTTCATCGTAAATACATGTTTTGTGGCCCCTGAATAAACAATTTGATGTGTTACATTCACATGGCTTTTTTACTCTTGTATAAACTACTTTTACAAACGCTTATTCTACATCTACTTCATGTCAATTGAGATAAACATTTGTAGAAACCTACTGCTAATTTTCTTGTAGGTGCAAGGGGAATATGGTAGGCTTTAAGCGATAGTCGAATCCTTTTAAATGCTGGTTACTATGTGGAGCATTTTAACCTCCAGGACATAAAAAAGGAATAACGAATTCCCATTTGGGAAAAAGCATACATATTAGAAAATTCAAACTATTAACAAGGAATATCTCGGAAATGGTTCACTAAAAAATATATATGACATAAATTATGTGTTTTAACGAGCTCTACATTTTGTGTGTAGAAAAATTTTGTCTATCAGTGGTGGTGAAAACGCGACTCGCGAGGCAGTATGACTCGCAGGCGCAACTCCTTTTCTAGCCGTGTATTCATGCTTTCCATGTGCTGCTGAGTGGTGTAGTGCGTGTTGCATATTTGATGGCTCGAGAGAGAAAGGCATTTTCGACACCCTTGTCTTACGGTTTACCAGTTATGCAAAAGTCGTTCACAATGAAGAATACTTTTGGAGATATTCCCAGAAAATTCAATATATACATTTTATTTGTTATGAAAATATCTTGAACATATGATATTTTAATCAAAATCGTTAGAGCCATTTTTGAGAAAATTAAAATGTTCCATGTAAAGGGTAATCTGGTGTGGGGGGATTTTCTTGAAAACCTTCGTGTCGCATCTCTGGAAGATATTAAACCTAAATACCATATTTGGTGTTTATCCGACTGTTCGTTTCTGAGTTATGCTGCTCACAGGCACACAGACACGCACACGGACATGTTTCTAAAAATGCATTTTTTGGATTCAGGGAGCCTCAAAACATGTATTTCCGGTGAAATCTCGGTATCGAATTTTTGGGTGGAATGCAATACTTCCCCTACTTACTATACGTAGTAGAGAAAGTAATAATCTTCTATAAGGATAGTTTGTTGAAACTATATATACGATAGTAGATAGAGAAAGCAATGTGAATGTAACACATAAGATTTTTCTAGTAGCATTTCCATAGGGTTTTATTTCATAAGGCATTGTCACGAAAGCATATCTGTAGATTTCCTTACGGCAAACTTGTGAAATTTACTGCAAGAACACCTGCGCCGCTAGCAAGTAATTCTGAAAAGATGGAAGTCGGCGGAACACCGCTCATAAACACCAGATGGCAGGCTGTGCGCTCAATCAGTAAAACTCACGTTTCAGACAGTGACATCATTGTCATCATCGACCGTTACAATTAGCCGCCACACCGGTCCGCGCAATAATTGTGATGATTTACGCTAATGAATGTTTGGAGAGGGTGGCTTGGACCGGTCGATAGCGGAATAAAATTGGAACAAATTGCCTGCACGCACAGAGGGGGCAATATAAATTAAAATTACCGCCTTAAGTGGGGGGATCTGTGTCATAGTGCCTTTCAAAGGTCGCATATTAATCAAGAACACTTCATTTTTTATCACCAGCCGCGAAAACAAGGTTTGCTCGTGAGAACGCATGCAAATGAGGTATGATTATTTTGTGCGTAAAGGCATCCGTTATCTTTTGGCCTTTAAAACCTTTAAAACATAATATGTGGCATGTATTCCGTTTGGAGAGGCTGAATTCGATTCTAGGCTTACATTGCGGGAGCTAACTTGGTTATCTTTCTTTGTGCAGTCTTCCATAATAGCAAAATGTTTAAAAATATAGCACGAGAGTGTCAATTGTAAGTGACAAGTGACAAATGCATTGTAAAATAATTTAGTGTGAAAAATAAGACCAGAAGAGGGTACATTTTGGCTTAAATTTGTTGCATATTTCATGGAGTAGTTGTCTGCGCTAGTGTCAAAAATATATAACCTTGTCTTTTAATGGAAGACATGTGTGAAATTGTTACTAAAATTTAAAAAAATTAGCGTTTTGTTGATAGGAGGACATATTCCAAATATGTTACACATAATTCAAAATTACATTTAATGATCCCCTCTAGCATGACCAGAAGAAATAAAGAAATAAAGAAAGAAAGAAGGAAAGAAAGAAAGAAAGAAAAGGAGTAGCGACTTAGCAGTTGAAAAAGTCAAGTATTTGACAATTCAAACCAATGATAAAGAATATCTCAAAAATGGTAAATGTCAGGAAACATTATGTGTTTTAACGAGATATATAGCTTTTGCGCATAGGTTTAAGCTCTTATGCAAAATTAATTCAGAACAAAAGAACTCCATTGGCTATTCGCAAAAAAATAATTTATACGTTAGATTTTTATGCAGATATCTTACATATATGATATTTTAATGAAAATAGTTTAGTCATTTTCAGTAAACAAAAAAATAACGAAAATATCTCAGTTTAAGGATAGTTTGGGGTTTTAGGATTTTCTTGAAAACTTTCGTGCCGCATCCTTAGAGGATATGAACTTAAATGTCGCTTGTTATTTAACTGACGTTTAGCCACATTATCTTACATTTTTCTTGAAATGCATTTTTGGATTTAGGCAGCCTCAATAGGTGAATTTCCCGAGAAATCTGGATATCGATTTTTGGGTGGCAGAGAAAGTAAAAATACCATATGCCATTACAAACCCTTTCACCAAGCTCAGTGACAAAGTAGTTTCATTCCCCTATGAGGTGTCGCAGTTCTCAATGGCTAGTGTTATCTTATTTGCTGAGCGCCTCTTGTTTTATTATTTTAAATTTGGGTTCTTTGTCCTCTGGCTAGCTATTACAACTCAGTCGAGGAAGTGTCTCTAAGCAGGGCGTTTAAACGGAAAGGAGTTGTTACTAAAATATAACACTGATAAAATAATTTGTTTCTACACTTTTATTGCCGTCACACTTAATTAATAATTCACATATTTAATCTTTATACGCACCTGACTGAAACTGTTATACTTCCGAATGTAACTACAGTCGTTTTAGTTGCCGCGTACCAATTATTTCGCGTACTTCACATTTTGTAACTAACTGCGCGACGTGTACCTCATGAGAGAGTCTTCTGGACTGCGCGATACTTGCTTATGGCTCGATAATATATACTCCTTCTCCCCGAATTGTCTAAACATTATAATAGAGCTGCTATTGGTTACCAAATCGCGCCCAATTTAGTTTATTTTTTGTCATCCAGAGACTGCTACTAACATATATACTCTAGGGAAAATATTTCCATTTCTAAAAAAAAAACACGCCACCCTGACGTCATTTGTTGTCTCTTCTTAGTGATAAACTACTCACCCTCTCGGTTTATTGTTACCCACTTCTATTGTAAGTTTCAGTGAGGCCGTGTAAACTTATTTCCTAACAATACTTATGGCTAACAAACATCTAAAATCCTGTACATACAATAATATTAATTTACACTACAATTACTCTGGCATTCGCAGTGTTGTGATATAAAATATTGCCTCAGAAGAAGAAGTCTCTTTATTAACTATTTAAACAAGTAATATTTTAACGTTGAGGTTAGCAATATAAGAGCAGCTTTAAATAATTTTGGCGCGCTTCTATGCCATTAAACACAATTATCAGTTTGGCATTACACAGAAATTAATATTCTAGTACTGCATTAAGCTTTTGCAAGACATGTCATTTTGTATTGCTCGAACTGAAATATCGATCACATTCAATTTTCTCTAGGTACAAACTTCTATTGTGATTGTCCGACATTTCAATCATACAGAACACTAAAACACAGAACCCGGCTTTCTCTATCCGCTAGCACATCCTACGAACTATTTCCACAGAAGCTTCTTTTTTTCCATCTAATTCCGATTAATCATGATAAACTTTGGTAGAAAAGGTCTTCTTTGTAGCACCGATCGAGATGGCTTCGCGGTATCGTTTGAGGTTCGCATTCAGGAGGTCCCGGGTTCGATTTCCGGTGACAGCCCGGTGACTCTAACTATGGAGTTTTTTGTGGCTTTTCCCTGGTCGCCAAGGCGAATGCCGGAGTGATGTACCATGATTTCTCTTTTCCCCATTTATTCTCATTTCATCTCCATTTCACGTTTCAGGTGTGCTTTCAAGTGGGGTGCCGGGCAGATGATATGAATGCATGCGCGTTGGAAATATTTCTCCTCATGAACGCCAGAGCGAGCTGTCCGCCCGTTAGGGTCACTGCATGATCCTCTTCCTCGCCACTGGTGCGGGGGAGTTCAAACTGGAAATGTCAGGGACTACTTTTCCGTGGGCCTGTCTAGCTGCAAACCTGGGATCTCCTATGGCTCCTTCACCTAATACCTGCCTCCCGAGTGCTAGCTACAATAGATCAAGACTGTCGCAGTGCGTGAAGTATCCGCTTCGGCTTAACGCATCCTTCATCCTACACCTTGGTAGCAGATACACAAAGGCGTATACAGGAGGCTCATACTACAGTCACCATTTTGTTTTCAGATCGGGAAGAGCAAATGAAGTCACACTTCATATAAACAGCGTAGTTTGACGAGCTAATAGGCTCTAAATTTTTACTAAACAGAATTTTGTTTGTCTTAATATACAAAACTCGACAAAAGTAAAAGGTCTCAGCGAACTATTCACAGAAGTTGCAAGAATGAGATTGTGAGAAAGGTTCATCATGTTAGTATACAGAACATATTATAGATCTTAATCAAACTGTTACAACGTGAAAGGTTTTTCCATAAAAATAGTAGTTCGATAAAATAAAAATAATGGCACATCGAGGAAAATATCTGGTAACGTCAAAAATAAGTACTGAAAATAAGTTCCTGGAGGAGTTCTCAAATTTCACCTATTTAGGCTCTGAGGTAAGTGTTGATTTAGATAAGAATTTAGAAAACTAGATAAACAAGTTTCAGCAGATATGGGGAACCATAGCAAAATCTTTGAATAGTTTTTTTTTTGTTAAGTTCGCTTGTTTTACCCAGTTTATACTGTGTTTTTACTGTTTTTGTTACCGCTTATTAGCGCAATGACACAACACAAAGACACACAAAAACACCCATGCACATGGCGGGACTCGAACCTGTAACCCTCAGCTTGGCGGAGCGCCGAAGCTATACACTCCAGCGACTACGTCTACGAGGGCCGGCAATAATAAAACAAGGAAAGAAGCGAAGTTACAATTTTATAAAATCATGGCAGTCCCAGTGCTCATGTATGGAAATGAGTCCTGGATTTTAAAATAAACAGACAATAGTAAAATATCGACTGCAGAAATGAGGAATTTAAGAAGAGCTAAAGAGTGCACCAGACGAGTTTGAAGCAGATTTTTTTAGGAGTTGCATTATATTGCTGCAGTTAAGGAGCCGAACTTGAAGTAGTTGCAACTACGTACGGTACAAAGTTCCGATGGTCTTCGCCCCAAGTTTACTTTCACGGTGGCCTTCGCCCCAAGTTTACTTTCCGGTGGTCTTGGCCCCAAGTTTAAAAAAAACCTTGGTAATTTGAATGTTTCTCTAAATATTATATATTTAGGTTTGACTCGGCTGCGTCAGTATTAATTTGTAGATACATGTCTCTCTTAACAAGGGGTGGTGCGGCTGAAGAATGTAGGCTTAAACAGATTATAATTTTTACTTCACTCCTTTTATTAATCCTTGACACGATTAAATAATACTTCACTGATATAGAGAGCTGTGTGATTATTTATTAATTACTTGCACTTTTTAACACGTAAAATTTATAATATTCGCCGTAATGAATTTTCGTCTCACACTGAATACGTATTAAACTTCTCGAGGACGCGTCTCGCGTCCAGTTAGGAACGCTGTCTACAAGAAACTGATTTCTACCGCCTGAATTTGTAAATTTCTGTATTTCAATTTCTGATTGGCTAATCCTACTCCTACTTTCATTTAACTTAAGCTTTGTCTGGTTGTTGATTGGCTATTTATAAGCTGTCTCAAGAAATTACATTATTGTTTCCAAGAATTACTAATAACATTATTTAACTTTCCAATTAATTATTTCCTCAAGGTTACTTCACTGTTAGCAACTATTGTTACAGCTCCTGCATTATTAAATTACCTAATACATTCACATAACATTATTGTACATGTATACAATAATATAAACATTAATACAATGGCTGTTACATACATTTTATATATATTGTTACATACACATTGTTTTAAGGCGGGCTTTTATTGAATTATATATATATATATGATATAATTAGACTGATATCATTTAATGTGTTAAAAATACTGCCTCAAGATTTAATAAGAAATGAAAGATTTCGAGAGAAAATACGCATATATAAGTTACAAAATAAAACAGAAGAAAATAAACAGTATTGGAAAGAAAGTATGAACACAATGGGTCAAGAAAGAATGCCAGTTTTAACAATCCTCGTGAAAGATGTACAGCGTCCTAGAAGAAGACGGGAGTAGTTGGAATTGGAAGAGAGAACACGCAGAAATGACTACTCCCTGATGTGATGAAGAAGGTAGTTTGAAATGGGGATTGTTTGGAAATATTCTCTCTAGTACGAAATTTGCTATTCATTTAATTTGAGTTTTAAAATTATGCTATTGATACACAAGTAGACTAGTTATAAAGTGCTTATTTTAGTTCCGAAGAGTTTAAACGAGATATTTTCGGTGAAGTCTCGATGTCAAATTTATGAATGAAATAAGATATTTTGTCTGCCCTCCGTATAGGTATAGATTACACGCGCAATGCAATCTACACAGATAGATCTATTGTGGCTATCTCCTCCAGGTGGAAGGGATGAAGTGAAGGAATCACAGAAGGTTACACGCCAAAGGCATACATGCTACAGAAATTAAATTGAGTTTTATTTATGGACGCTCGTTAACTGCTGTGGTTGTTAGCGTTCCGTTTTATATTGGGCGTGAAAGACCGGTAATTTTGCTCAGAGGTCTCTTTATCAGGCTTGAGGTTCTTTAACGTGCAGCAAATCTACGACACGGGACCACCGGCTTTGCTAAGGATATTTACGCCCGAAAACATCCATCACCCTCCGCCGAGTTTGAGCCTGCGACCTCAGGACAGGCTACAGAGACGCGCGGAAGTTCCTAATATTTCCAGGCTCCAAGACCCGTCCCACTGCTGCAGCTGCCTAGAGAGTGTGATGAACGTCGACGAAGCAGCACTAGTGTCCACGGAGAATACTCTTGAACAAGCATCCGCACCATCTGTCCGACACCGCCCTACGCCTTGAAACCTAGAAGCACGCATAAAAGGTAAGAAGAAAGCGGGTGGAAAGGAAACGATGGAAAGCATTCACCTACCGACCAGGGAAACCACGAAAAACACAAGGTCAGAGTGCACGGTTGACGGAAATCGAACTCAGGATCTACCAAAGCGAGCCTCACAAGTTACGCGGTATGTTTTCCATAAGTGAGCGGTAGTAAAAACTTCCAAACATATGGTCACTGTCAGCATACAGGAGTTTTTCTGCCTTAAGCTTGAATCGAACTTGCGAGTCCATGGTAAAACTAGCACTTTCTATGCCATCCAACAAAAGTGAATCATCAAACTTTACGACCCGGAAGTGACGTCGGATTTCATGAAGCGCTCACCTGCTGGATGAGGCTGATAGATGGAGAGGATATCCGAATATGAGCCGCGTTAATATGAGGAATCAGGTCGTGGGAGACAAATCGCTGTCCCCTGACCCGATACGAAGCCTCCGTAATGGCCTATACCATTACTGCCAGGTCGATATATTTCCATTATGAGACGCAGGCTACTCTCACCTCTGCTTCACTTTATTTAATGTTTTCCGTTTAATCACAGCGATTTTCAATGGGATTTGCTTCATTCTTTTCCATGGGGAGCAATGTTTGTTTCCGTTCGAGTGAAGCAAATAAAATTCTTCGAAACCTTTTGTTTGAAAGTAAGACGAAAGTTCGCTTCTAATTTCACTATTTCATTTGTATATGGAAACAAGTCAATAAGAAAATATGTTAAACACAATTCCCAATATCTGAAGAAAGGTTTGTTGCTGCTACGTATCGAAAGTCAGTTTGAAGATTATGTATTATAGTTCAACTGTTGGGGAGCCGAACTTGCAGTAGTTGCAACCACACGTATAGTACCCGCTTTCCGGTAGGCTTCGTCCCAAATGTATTTTCACGTAGCATTTGCCCCAAGTTAAAAAAAAATTAACTTTTAATTTTCTTTCTTTCTTTAAGTATTAAATATTTATGTTTGCCTCGGCTGCGTCAGTATTATTGTTAGAGACATGGGAATCTTGGCAGAGTTGTGATATGACTAAGAATGTAGGCTTACACAGATTTTAAGTTTTAATTCACTCCTTTTTATTAATCATTGATACAAATTAAATAGCACTTCACTGATATCGAGAGCTGTGAGATTCTTTTATATAATACTTGCACTTTTTAACACGTATACTATTTTCGTCTCACGCGAATACGTAATTAATTTCTCGAGGACACATCTCGCGTCTGGTTATGATCACTGTCTAGAAGCAACACGTCTGGTTATGAGCACTGTTTGGAGGCAACTGAATTGATTTCAATCGTCTAAACTGGTAAATTTCTGTATTTCAAGTCTCTGATTGGTTAATCCTACTCCAATAGAATACCTTCATTTAACTAAAGCTTTTTCTGATCGTTGATTGGCTATTTTATATACTGTCTCAAAAATTTACATTATTGCTGCTCTAATAATGACTGATAGCATTTAAACTTCCTTACTCATTATTGCCTCAAGGTTACCTCATTGTTACCTCACTGTTAGCAACTTTAAACCTATTTCTCAGAACTCCTACATTATCAAATTACGTAATGCATTCACATAACATTATTGAACATGTTTACAATAACATAAGCATATGCAATGACTGTTACATACATTTTACAAATTATTACATACACATATTGCTTCAAGGTGGGCTGTTATTGAATTTACATATTATATAATTTGACTAAAATCATTTAAGTGTTAAAAATACTGCTCCATATCTTACGTCTTAAAATTTATGTATTTAATGTATATACAGGGTGACTCCGAACTTTACCGACTAACTTTCACAAGTTGTTCAGGGATGTTTTCTGAGTGTTTTGATATTAGGAACCCATAATCCCCGGTGGCTCATTACCGAGTAATTTCGCGTTTTGTTATAACTCAACTACCTTTGTATCGGTTTATTCGGAATATGATTGTTTCCAAACAAAACACAACTTTTTACCACTGTAGTAGTACGTGAATTCAGTATGGTATGACACCAGGCTTATAATTTATACTCCTGCTCACGTCTGACTCAGCTTTCTTTTTCCTCCAGTAACACGTACTTTGTATTACACTGCTAGTGATACGGTATGGATAACTTTATTTATGCAGAATTAGCACTTCGTCTAAGGTTTCACTCAGTGCAATGGAAGAGTGATACAACGACGCTATGCGGAAGTGCTAGCTACCGCAGTGACGACAACCTCATCGCACAACATTTGCAGTACATTGGGTCTTATGTACTACCAGATAGACTGAATAGAATAGTCTAAAAGGTGTTCCTTCCACGCCCCCCACATTTTCTTGAAGATGTACCCTTGATAATTCGCAGGTATATGTGCTATCAACATGACGGGGCCCCAGCACGTTTTGCCATGAATATTAGGGAATACCTTGATGAACAGTCTAGACAAAGGATTGATTGTGGTAATTCTTTTGCATGGCCAGATCGGTCACGAGATCTGATACCCATAGAGTTTTTCTTTCTCTACTATGTATAGTAAGTAGGGGAAGTATTGCATTCGATATCGAGATTTCACCAGAAATACATATTTTGAGGCCCCCTGAATCCAAAAAATCACTTTTAGAAAAAGTCCATGTGTGTGTCTCTGAACAGCATAACACAAAAATAAAAAGTCGGATAAATACCAAACTTGGCATTTAGGTTCAGTATCTTTCGAAGATGCGACAAAAAAATCTCCCCATCCCAGACTACTCTTTACATGGAACATTTTTCGAAAATTTTGATTTTCACAAAATGTCTCTAACGATTTTGATTAAAATATCATATATTTAATATATTTTATGACAAATAAAATGTATATCTAGAATTTTCTGGGAATCATCCCAAAAGTCCTCTTCATTCTAAATGACTTATGCTTAACTGCTAAGCGGTAGAGATAAACAAACTTTTGGTACAGAAATAAAGTAGATTCCGTTAAAACACGCAATTTATCTCATATAGACTTTTTGTGTGGAGTGAACCATTTCCGAGATATTCCTTGATATTTGTTTGAATGTTTCCAATAATACGGTTTCTGAAATGGGAATTCGTTATTCGTTTTTATATGTCCTGAACATAAAAAGAAAATGGAATGCTCCTCATAGCGACCAGCTCTTAAGACATTTGACCATCGCTTAAAGCTTACCTATTCACCTTGTACCTACAAGAAAATTTACAAAAGGTTTGTAAATGTTTATCTCGATTAATATGAAGTAGATGGAGAATAAGTGTTTGTAACCATAGTTTGTACAAGAATAGAGAAAGTCTGGTGAGTGTGACATATAATATTTTTACTTTCTCTACTACGTATAGTAAGTAGGGGAAGTATTGCATTCCACCCAAAAATTCGATACCGAGATTTCATCGGAAATACATGTTTTGAGACCTCCTGAATCCATAAAAAGCATTTTTGGAAACATGTCCGTGCGTGTGTCTGTGTGTCTGCGTGCCTGTGAACAGCATAACTCAAAAACGAACAGTCGGATAAGCACCAAACTTGGTATTTAGGTTCAGTATCTTCCAGAGATGCGACACGAAGGTTTTCAAGAAAATCCCCCCACCCCAGACTACCCTTTACATGGAAGATTTTTCGAAAATTTTAATTTTCTCAAAAATGGCTCTAACGATTATGATGAAAATATCATATGTTTAAGATAATGTCATGCGAAATGAAATGTATATCTCGAATTTTCTGGGAATGTCTCCAAAAGTATTCTTCATTGTGAACGACTTTTGCATAACTGGTAAACCATAAGAGATAGACAAAATGTTACTACACAAAAAATGTAGATCGCGTTAAAATACACAACTTATATCATATACATTTCTTTTGTTGAGTGAACCGTTTTCGAGATATTGCTTGTTATTTCCTTAAATTTTCCAATACTTATACTTTTTCTCAAATTCGTTATTCTTTTTTACTTTCTTTACTACGTATAGTAAGTAGGGGAAGTATTGCATTTCACCCAAAAATTCGATACCGAGATTTCACCGGAAATACATGTTTTGAGACCTCCTGAATCCAAAAAAAGCATTTTTGGAAACATGTCCGTGTGTGTGTCTGTGTGTGTGTGTGTCTGTGTGTGTGTGTGTCTGTGTGTGTGCCTGTGAACAGCATAACTCAAAAACGAACAGTTGCATAAGCACCAAACTTGGTATTTAGGTTCAGTATCTTCCAGAGATGCGACACGAAGGTTTTCAAGAAAATCCCCTCACCCCAGACTACCCTTTACATGGAAGATTTTTCGAAAATTTTAATTTTCTCAAAAATGGCTCTAACGATTTTGATGAAAATATCATATGTTTAAGACAATGTCATGAGAAATGAAATGTATATCTCGAATTTCCTGGGAATGTCTCCAAAAGTATTCTTCATTGTGAACGACTTTTGCATAACTGGTAAACCATAAGAGATAGACAAAATTTTACTACACAAAAAATGTAGATCTCGTTAAAATACACAACTTATGTCATATACATTTCTTTTGTTGAGTGAACCGTTTTCGAGATATTGCTTGTTATTTCCTTAAATTTTCCAATACTTATACTTTTTCTCAAATTCGTTATTCATTTTTTTTATGTCCTGGACATGCAAAGAGAATGGAATGGGCCACATAGCAACCAGCGTTAAAATATTTGACTATCGCTTAAAAGCTACCATATTCCCCTTGCATCTACAACAAAATTACCAATAAGATTGACATCTCGATATCTCGATTAACATGAAGCATATGGAGAATAAGCGTTTGTATAAATAGTTTGTACAAGAGTAGAGAAAGTCATGTGAGTGTAACACATCAGATTTTTTTTTATGTGCTGGACATGCAAAGAGAATGGAATGCGCCACATAGCAACCAGCGTTAAAATATTTGACTATCCCTTAAAAGCTACTATATTCCCCTTGCATCTACATGAATATTACCAATAAGATTGACATCTCGATATCTCGATTAACATGAAGCATATGGAGAATAAGCGTTTGTAAAATTAGATTGTACAAGAGTAGAGAAAGTCATGTGAGTGTAACACATCAGATTTTTTTCTTTTGTGGCCACGTGAGGAGCCTAGTTTACGTGACTCCTGTCGAAACAAATACTGACCAGGTTTCTAGGATTGTAGCAGCCGCTGACGATATGTGCCAGTCTTCTGGGCTGCTAGAGCGTGTGCGATAAGTCCATAAGGCGTCGCTGTGAAACTTGTCGTGATCATGGCGGTCGATATTTTGAACAATTAATTTAAACAGTGTGTTCCGTGTTGTTTCGTGTCATTTTTGTAATGTTTGGTTATCTGTCCTTAAAAATAAATAATTGAAACTGTCAGGAAACGATAAGTAGTGGATTCAGGGGCCTTCAAAATGTATAGGAAATATATTTCAGGTGAAATTTGGTATCGTATTTTTGGATGGAATACAATACTTCCCCTAATTACTATACGTAGTAGAGAAAGTAAAAATTATACAAAGTTCAACTAAATAAATGGGACTTGACAGACAGCCACATAAAATTCAAGATATAAATTTTATTACTCATATAAATATCTTAAACATTAAATACTTTAATGAAACCGTTAGAACCGTTTTTGAAAAATTGAAAGCATCGAAAATTGTTCCATACGAAGCATAGTTTGAGATGGGGAATTTTCTTGAAAACCTTCATGTCGCCTTCTTTGAAGACACCGAGGCTATGTACCAAGTTTGGTATTAATTCAACATTTTGTTTTTTACTTTCCCTACTACGTATAATAAGTAGGGGAAGTATTGTATTCCACCCAGAAATTTGATACCGAGATTTCACCGGAAATACATGTATTGAGACCCCTGAATCCAAAAAAGGCATTTTTGGGAACATATCCGTGTGTCTGTCTATGTGTCTGTCTGTGTGTGTGTGTGTGTGTGTGTGTGTGTGTGTCTGTCTGTGAACAGCATAACTCATAAACGAACAGTCGTATAAACACCAAACTTGGTATTTAGGGATGCGACACGAAGTTTTTCAAGAAAATCCCCCCACCCCATATTATCCTTTACATGGAAGATTTTTCGAAATTTTTAATTTTCTCAAAAATGGCTCTAACGATTTTGATTAAAATATCATATGTTTAAGATATTTTCATGAGAAATAAAATGTATATCTTGAATTTTTTGGGAAATCACCAAAAGTATTCTTCATTGTGAACGACGTTTGCATAACTGGTAAACCATAAGAGATAGTCAAACTTTTACTACACAAAAAATGTAGATCGCGTTCAAATACAAAATTTATGTCATATACATTTTTTTTGTGTGAACCATTTTCGAGATATTGCTTGTTATTCCCTTAAATTCTTCAATACTTATTTTCTCAAATGGGAATTCGTTATTCATTTTTACTTTCTCTACTACGTATAGTAAGTAGGGGAAGTATTGTATTCCACCCAAAAATTCGATACCGAGATTTCACCGGAAATACGTGTTTTGAGACCCCCTGAATCCAAAGAAAGCATTTTTGGAAACATGTCCGTGTGTGTGTCTGTGTGTGTGTCTGTGAACAGCATAACTCATAAACGAACAGTCGGATAAACACCAAACTTGGTATATAGGTTCAGTATCTTCTAAGGATGCAACACGAAGGTTTTCAAGAAAATCCCCCCATCCCAGAATACCCTTTACATGGAAGATTTTTCGAAAATTTTAATTTTTTTAAAAATGGCCCTAAAGATTTTGATTAAAATATCATATGTTTAAGATATTTTTATGACAAATAAAATGTATATCTTGAATTTCCTGGGCATGTCTCCAAAAGTATTCTTCATTGTGAACGACTTTTGCATAACTGGTAAACCATAAGAGATAGACTACACGTTACTACACAAAAAATGTAGATCGCGTTAAAATACACAGTTTATGTCATATACATTTTTTTTGTTGAGTGAACCATTTTCGAGATATTACTTGTTATTCCCTTAAATTTTTCAATACTTATTTTCTCAAATGGGAATTCGTTATTCATTTTATTGTCTTGGATATGCAAAGAGCATTAATCTTGTCAAAGAGAATAGTGCTGCACCTAGCAACCAGCTATTAAGGGATATGTATATGCTTAAAGGCTATGTATTTCTATATTGCCCTTGTAAATATATATTCCCCTTGCATCCACAAGAAAATTAGCAATAAGATAGATTCCTGCAAACGTTTATCTCGATTAACATGAAGCATATGGAGAATAAGCTTTTGTAAAAATAGTTTTACAAGAGTAGAGAAAGTCATGTGAGTGTAACACATCAGATTTTTTAATAGTGTTTAGCGCCCACTCTTACTACATACGGCACCACAGGTGATACATGAAATGAAGTTAACTAATTAATAAAGGAATTTCGTGAAGAAACCTTTCCATGCCTAACTTTAGGTACCTTACCGGCATTTTATAGTTATGAGAACTAAGGGTAACCTGGGAAAAACCACCGCCAGGGAAGACGGCTCTGGTAGGTTTTGAACTATAGACTTCCCGTCCACGAGTTTCATGCCTTAGCGACATCGGTTACCCGTTCTTGTGTACACTACAAAAAAACAACGACAATTTGAATGAATACCAAACTTGGTACATAAGTTCGGCGTCTTCCAAGAAGGTGACATGAAGGTTTTCAAGAAAATTCCCCACCTCAAACTATGTTTCATATGGAACAACCTTCGATGCTTTCAATTTTTCAAAAACGGTTCTCACGATTTCATTAAAGTATTTTATGTTTGAGATATTTATATGAGTAATAAAATGTATATCTTGAATTTTATGCGGCTGCCTGTCAAGTCCCATTTATTTAGTATAAATTTGTATAATTTTTTTATAAATGGAAAATCATAAGAAATACACAAAATCTTACTACAGGATAGGAGAAAAGCTGATTAAAATAAGTAATTTGTGTCATTCTACCCTTGGACGTTTTTTAAATATTCCATTTAGAGGTGTTAACATCCTTCCCCTGCGAATTGACATGCTTGAAGGTTTGGGATTTTCTTTTTCATTCTTTTTATTGCAAGCACTTTGTCACCAAGAATAAATATTTGAATGCTGTTTTACACATGTTGTATGCAAGCAAAACCATATTGATAAGCAAAATACATGTTTATTGTTAATAAGCTAATGTGGATTGAAGAATCACTTTTAAATGAATACAATATACAACAGATACATGTAAATTTGTCATTGGTACAGAAATTCAGTGAATGTAACACATAAGATTTCAATTTTGTTATTGTATTGCCTGTAGTTTGTTTGGGAATTATACAGCATAAACCAGTACCTGTAATTTGGCTTTGGTTCCATAGAAAAACCGTTAGACGTATTGAGATACATACTGACTTTTACTTTCCCTATCACGTACGTAATAGAGAAGGTATTGCATTCCACCCAAAAATTCAATACTGAGATTTCACGAAAATACATGTTTTGAAGCCCCTGAATAAAAAAACAGTTTAGAAAAAAGGTGCGCGCACGCGTGTGTGTGTCTGTGAACAGCATAACTCAAAAACGAAAAGTCGGGTAAATACCTTAGTATTTAGGTTCAGTATATTTCAAAGATACGACACGAAGATTTTCAAGAAAATCTCCCCACCCAAAACTACCCCTTACGTGGAACATTTTTCGAAGGTTATTATTTTCTAAAAAATGACCCTAAAGGAATTTGTTTAAAATACCATATATTAAAGATATTTACATGACAAATAAAATGTATATCTTGAAGTTTTTGGTAATAGCCTTTGAAGTCCTCTTCATTTGGAAGGAATTCTGTAGAAGCAGTAGACGAAAACGTACCATACAAAATACGTAGATCTCTTTAAAATACTCAGTTTATTGAAATACCTTTTTTGTAACATCAGCCATTTCCAAGAAATACGTTATTAATGGTTCAGTTTGTTTAATACTTTGTCATTCTTTTTAAATCCATTCGATATTAAGTTGTTTCTCGTGACTACACGGAAACTGGAAATTAAGCCAGCATAGATCATTCGGTTCTTAAGCATTCGATTAGTACTGGTCTCTTTGTATCCCAACGAAATGTGTAATATATCTGTTTATGGAAAGGTTTATTTGGATTAAAATGTAGTAGACAGAAAAATAAGCTTTAGTAATAGACGATACCCACTAATAAACGATAGAGGGTAGATAAAGTCATGTGAATTGAAACCTTCATGCAAGG
This sequence comes from Deroplatys truncata, assembly GCA_030765065.1. Lineage (NCBI taxonomy): Eukaryota > Metazoa > Arthropoda > Insecta > Mantodea > Mantidae > Deroplatys > Deroplatys truncata. Next base: position 53,462,500 of record CM060982.1, read on the forward strand.
CCGATTTAGAAATAGTCGATGCATAGAATGTCACAATGAAGTAAAAAATCTAGAAAAGCAAAATGCCGGGCCCATTATAGAATGCATTAGAAACAAAGCATTTCCCAAGAGTAATAATTGTTTGTACTACCTAAGGTTAAAGGAAATGAACAAGGACTTAAATCAGCTTTAAATGAAAGTAACGATCCATACAACCCCAAAATTACTGAATATATTAACATTCAAATGTAGAAACAGAGATATATTACAATTGAAGCACATTGCATTTGAATTTGTCTTTCTCACACATTTGCATTTTTGAAATGAAATTTATCACGCGATAATATGATATAAACTCGCTTTCATGAGATTTTAAACGCCGCTCCACACACTACAAGAATTTAGAATTTTACTTACGCCAAAAGTCTATGTTATATATAATTTAGACGAGACCGAAAAGTGTGGAGACGGCCGCTCCCAGGCACGAAGCTCAATAAAAAGTCCTTCTTCGCGGTCGTCGAGAACTAACTCTTCTTTCTGGGAATGCATCACTCGGGGTGCACCGGGAAGGTCAGATAATGATGATATGGAGGAGGCACAAGCGCTACCTATACTGCCGGAGGGGACACAACCTGGTAAGCGCTGTAGAAACATGGTGCAGCCGACTTCTGGTGTTAACCCGGCTGCCGGAGTAATGATAAGGAGGGGCCGAAAATCGTAGTTCATGATTGCAGGTACATAAAATAACTACGGCCATCTCAGCAAAAACAACCACTCGGTCAAAGAAGATCCACAATTGGCTCAGAATTTATCATATCAGATTCCTTTAGCATGATGGTGTCCCGTCCAATAAAAGTCAGCTAGTTTGTGCAGCTTTAAAAATGCAATTTCCTAGAGGTCGCTTGTAGGAGGAACGATTTTAAAAGCCACCACAAAGTCCAGAATTTCATAATATTATATTTTTTATGAAGAAATTTACAAAGAACCTGTTGTACCTTGAGAAATTTGTGGTCTTCGTGAGCTACCTAAAAAGATACACAACGCAGGCAAAATGAATTTAACTCACATTATACTGATGTGCACTTGGGTAGAAAATGTGGGTGGGTTTATGGGTGGGTGCATGGGCGGACAGATGGTTGGATTGACGGATGAATGGATGGGTAGTGTATTCACTTTTCCTGGTGAATTTATTTCCCCTTTAGCGATCCCGGACGCCTCTTTACCAGCACGCATCCAAGCTCATATGTATATTTACTCCTCTCTCTGGTGGAAGTGGAGAAGGTTCAATCATGATTACCTACAGAGTCGAATCTACTTTAGCGATCTGTGCTGGACTAAAGGCAGCGTAATGTAGGTATATTATTTTGTAAAAAGTAAAGAACAGTGAAATATATATATATATATATATAGGCTACAGCTGACAAATGGAATACCAGTCCCACGTTATCTTTTTCTCTTGTATCTTCTTCTTATTATTCTTTATCTTTCTAACACAAAGTATTCAATATAATCGTTAGCTTTATGTACTGTTAGGAACAATAAGCTTCTATGGTGCATAACTTTACCTACGTAAGAATAATAAAAGTCGAAGTTAATATCGTCACATTAGGGGATCATACTTTGATATTAGAGTTTGGGTTTTAATTGAGATCGGGAATGCCGTTTATTAGTGGGTATAGCATTATTCTTACGAAAGCTTATTTTTTCTATCGACTTCATTTGAACTTATGCAGAAATAGCTACTATACACGTTTTGTTATAAATACAAAGAGAATAGCGACAGTCAGTTGTTTAACGACTGGACGCTATATGCTAGTCTTAATATTCCATACTCTTTCCATGCAATCAAATGAATGTCGGCTGAATTTGAAAAGAAATTACGAAATATTGAACAATTAGGATCATTAAAAACGGATATCTCGGAAATGGCTGATGCCATATAAATAACTGGAAATAAATTGTGTGTTTTAAGGAGATCTACATTTTTTGTCTAGTGTAGTTTTATCTATTGCTTAACGTTTACCAGTTATACAAGACTATGTAAAAATCCTTCCGAATGAAGCATATTCCTAGAAAATTCAAAATACGTATTTTGTCATGTAAATATCAAATGGTATTCTAATCACAATGTTAGGGCCATTTTTCAGAAAATCAAAAACTTTAAAAATGTTCCTTGTCCAGGGTAGTTTGGGTGGGGGATTTTCTTTAAAATTTTCGATTCGCATTTTTGGAAGATACTGAAATTAAAAACAAGTTTGATGTTTAACGAACCTTTCGTTTTTTGAGTTATGCTGTTCACACACACAGGGACCTCAAAACATGTAATATTGGTCAAATCTCGATTTTGAATTTTTGGGAGGAATTCAATATCTTCTCTACCTACTATATATGTGTTAGAGAAAGTAAAAATAAAAGCAGAACTGTTTTGTGATTACAATGGAAACGTAGCTGAGAAAAATTCACAAATTCGCTTGTGTAAAACACAACTTGAGAACCTAACAGAAAACATTGGGGGTTTCTTTATTACTAATTAGGATGGTAAACATATACAGGGTGCCAATAAATTCGCAATACATTTTCATGCTCCTGATCTACTACAGCACAGTAAACATTATATTAGAGTAGAGTAGTACCTTATAAAGCCTAATGCATTCAACATTTGTTGCACCCCACCACAACTTCCGCGGCCCTCACACTCTTTTTCAGTGGTTCAGCCCAATTCATGACCAGTTTACAGTAGTCACCTATTTGTTTCCTTTCATGCACTAAATTGTGAATTAGAATACAACATGACATCTTGAAATTACGTAACCCAAGATTTTATATTATTACTTTACTAACTGTGATAATGAATACATATAAAACATATTTAATTTGAGTAATAAATATGATAAACTACATTCTTTCTCTTCTCCAAAGTTCTGTGGGAGAAGGAACCTTTGAATGTAAAACTTTGACTTTAACTCACTTAACGTAACGTGGTGAAATGTTTCTAAATCACTATCAGTCTTTACGCCACGTACGATCACTTGTACCATTTTTGTTATCAGAATTTCGGAATTCCTTCCCAACATAAACTTTGTAAAAATTAGAAATATATATATACTACGTGATCAAAATGAAAATGGCTGAAAATGACGTACAAGTTCGTGGCGCCCTCCATCGGAAGTCAATATGGTGTTGACCCACCCTTAGTCTTGATGACAGCGTTCACTCTCGCAGGCATACTTTCAATCAGGTGCTGGATGGTTTCTTGGGGAATGGCAGCCCATTCTTCACGGAGTGCGGAACTGAGGAGAGGTATCGATGCAGGTCGGTGAGGACTGGCACGAAGTCGGCATTCCAAAACATCCCAAAGGTGTTCTATAGGATTCAGGTCAGGACTCTGTGCAGGCCAGTCCATTACAGGGTGTTATTGTCGTGTAACCACTCCGCCACAGCCCGTGCACTATGAACTGGTGCTCGATCGTGTTGAAAGATGCAATCGCCATCCCCGAATTGCTCTTCAACAGTGGGAAGCAAGAAGATGCTTAAAATATCAAAGTTGGTCTGCATTGTGATCGTGCCACGCAAAACAACAAGGGGTGCAAGCCCCCTCCAGGAAAAACACGACCACACCATAAAACCACCACCTCCGAATTTCACTGTTGGCACTACACACGCTGGCAGATGACGTTCACTGGGCATTCGCCATAACCACATCCTGCCATCGGATCACCACATTGTGTACCGTGATTCGTCACTCCACACAACGTTTTCGCACTGTTCAATCGTGTAATGTTGACGTTCCTTACACCAAGCGAAGCGTCGTTTGGCACTTTCCTGCGTGTGTGTGGTTTATGAGCAGCCGCTCGACCATGGAATCCAAGGTTTATAACCTCACGCCTAACTGTCATAGTACTGGAAGTACATCCTGATGAAGTTTGGAATTTCTGTGTGATGGTCTGGATAGATGTCTGCCTATTACTCTTTACGACCCTCTTCAAATGTCGGCGGTCTCTGTCAGTCAACAGAAGAGGTCGGTCTGTACGCTTTTGTGCTGTACATGTACCTTCACGTTTCCACTTCACTATCACATCAGAAATAGTGGACCTAGGGATGTTTAGGAGTGTGGGAATCTCGCGTGCAGACTTCTGACACCCAATCACCATGTTCGAAGTTCGTGAGTTCCACGGAGCGTCCCATTCTGCTGTTTTACGGTGTCTAATGACTACTGAGGTCGCGGATAATGAGTGCCAGGCAGTAGGTGGCTGCACAATGCACCTAAGATGAAAAGCGTATGTTTGTGGGGGTATCCGGATACTTTTGATCACATAGTGTATATATATATAATATTGCAACTGAATTCTTAACAGGTTACATTAGATAAAATGAACAATACCCACGATTATAACGATCCATCACTCCTTATTAAATTTCAGTGTCGTTTGACTATCTGGCATGATTTTAACCTTAAGATTTAATAATGAAGCGAATATTACCCATTTAGTATGGATTAGGAGGCGAATACAGTCGAAACCAGAGATAGCCTTTTCCATGACATTTCTTTTCTGCTGTATATACCTACCCCTAGATATAGCCGCACTCGGAATCCAACCAGGTTCCTACGTTGGGTCTCGTAGCGTATCAAACGTTGCAATTTGGATTTTTCCTATGAAGTAATATATCTGGCCTACAAGTCCCACTTGTCTTCGGGCGACTACTCACTTGAAGTAGGTGTATGGCGTGTCACAATGCAAGTATGTGTGGTTTTAATCTTTCTAGCATACACGCTGTGTATGAACCTTGCTAGTGGCAAAATTAATTAAAGCTGCAAATGTTACATGAATGTGTTCATGGCGGCTGATGTGTTCCTGACAGTATTGTTTTCTCTAAAAAAGCAACTTCTCAATTTCTTCCGGAAAAATCAACAGGCACAATTGCCGCGAAGGGGGACAGAGAATCCTTGTATCATACGTGAACATTTGAGAGATACGCCCAAAGAGAATGTTTGGTGTAGATTGGCAAGGACCTGCGTCACTGGACCATTTTCCTTCATGGATGCAACACTTACAGGAAATGCATATCTGGACATAAAGGTACGAAAAATTCAATGTGTTCACCAGGATTTGAACCACGGATCTCCCGGTTTCCGTTCGGGTGCTTTAACCACTGAGAAACACATGGCAACATGCCGGTACGACATTAAATTCCCCAACTGATTCGCATTTTTCCCGATAAACCCAAAGAAAATCTCAAACTGTATTGAGACGATATACACCAATGGCGACTTACAATACTGCAAGTACTTGAAGTCCCGAGATTCATAGTTCCGACCATAGATCAATTGATGGAATTAACTGCTCTTACACAGAAGCCGTGTGTTGGACAAGGTTGGAAAGGTAGAATCGGGACTGAAAAATTGAATGCCATCGCCGGGATTTGAACCACGGATCTTACGGTTTCTGTCCCGGATTCGTTTCCTTTCGACCTTTACTCTGACCGTGAGTTTTCCGTGTTTTCTCCCGGTTGGTAGGCGAATGGTGGGGTAGTTATTCAACTATTACGATTTCCTTTCCCTTAAATTCCGTTTGTTTCTCATGCTTCAGGTGTGTTTTCATGTTTCGTAGTGCGTGGTTGCGCCGGACAAATGGCGCGGATACTTGCTCGGTGTCGACACTAAACGGCTGATTGTTCTTGGGTCGTTCATCGTCCTTTCTGGGCAGCTCCGGTAGTGGGACTGGTCTTCCGCGCGTCTCTGTGGCCTGTCTATAGGTAACCTGTAGCCTCCTGAGATTCCTTCCTCCTGGGGGGGTAGCCGAATAGCGTAGGTCACAATGCGCGATATGTGCCCATCCGTTGTATACCCTATACCCCAACTTCATGGATGCAATCTTCCCCGAAAGGTAGATCCCTTGACTGACTGCAGCTTGTCTGCTCTGATCCCCTTGGAGTTTTTTTCTGGGGCTTTGTGAAGGTTGGTGTATACCAGAAGATGCACACTAACACTTTGGAGGAAATGAGACAACGCATGCGCTGGTCGCTCTATAAATGCTACAGAACATTTGGTGGGTGTTTGAATACCGTTTAGATGTCTGCAAATTAACTTAAGGTGCACCATCGATGTCATTGACTATTCCTCGAAGCTCGGAGAACTTTTACACAAGTTATGTAAAAAGCTATTTTAATAAATCATCATTTACACTTCAAATTATCACTTATCTCTCGTTCCCTATAAGCGGAACGCCCTGTATTCGCTTAATGTATAACCAATTTTACACTATTTAAGTAATACAAATATTAAACGTCGTTTTGCTGGCTTCTAAAGCTGGAAACAGGAATTATTTCTGTAACTCAAATAAACCACTGAACTTAAATGATATGCTACTTTTTCTGATAGCTCCCCTCTGAGCAGAGTTGGCTGACAACGCTGTTGCAAAACCCGTACAAGAGAGCTGCGGTAATTTTTCTCGTTTACAAGCTCTCGGATCCTTTTAACAATAGGATCACCAATTAATACCTTCTCTTTAGATGGAAAATTAATAACGCCATCCTTACGCAAGCTGCTTAAAGCATTCACGTCAGTTTTTGCCGGTAACAGAGTGGTTGGCAAAGGGCCGTGGTTCGCTTTAAAATAAAACATCAATTCCTTTGTTTTTTAGTTACTCTACGAGCTCTAGCTTCATTGAAAGTAAAGTTCATGAATATGAATGAACATCGCGTTTACTCCAGCTGCACCTTTTAGTTACAAAGACCCTACTTAGTTCCCTGGTGAATATTTTATTTATGACGTACAATAAACCATTATACATTAAGAGGTTAATCCCATAAAATGTGTAGTTTTATGTGAATGCATTATTAGAACATATAGTGATCAAATTTATTCGGTATTATTACGAACATCAAATTTGTTAGGTAGTTTTTTGTAGTTTTATTTATGGACGCTGTTTAAATACTGTAGTTCTTAGCGTCCAATTCTATATTGGGCATGAAAGACCGAACATTTTGCTGAGAGGCCTTCTGTTAGGATTGAGGTTGTTTTACGTGCCGTAAATCTACGACACGGGCCCACCGGCTTTGCTTCCTTTCCAAAGGAAGCCATGCTAAGGATTTTTACGCCCGAAAAAATACATCGCCCTCCGCCGGGTTTCAACCCGCGACCACGGGAAGTTTAGGTAGTAATGGGACGATACTACTATTTCTCGATACTCGATACTCAATAAAAAAAACTGTAAAGGCGACAGCTTGTTCTCTGAATTATGTTCTTAGTAGTTTCATGTGTATAAAAACATGTAATCTATTTTTTTCTCTATTTTATTTTACGTCGCTTTAACTCCTTGGTCATATCGCGACGGATGTGTTGGTGGATATCTCTTAGAACGATATGTGACGGACAGTTAGTCTTCTAGGTCTCATCCCCTGCTTCATGCTGTGCAGATGGCATTTAGGGTGCCGTCCAGGCTAACCGCCGCCCTGACACAGAAAGACGGACAGTTGGCCTTCAAGGTCTCACCCCTGTAACCTCTGCTTCATGCTGTGCAGATGGTATTATGGTGCCGTCCAGTCTAACCGCCGTCCTCACACAGAAAGGCGGACAGTTAGCCTTCAAGCTCTCATCCCTGTAACCCCTGTTTCATGCCGTGCAGATGGCATTAGGTTGCGGTCCAGTCTAACCGCCGTCCTCACACAGAAAGGCAGACAGTTAGCCTTCACGGTCTCATCCCTGTAACGCCTGCTTCATGCCGTGCAGATTGCATTAGGGTGCCGTCCAGTCTAACCGCCGTCCTCACATAGAAAGGCGGACAGTTAGTCTTCTAGGTCTCATCCCTGTAACCTCTGCTTCATGCTGTGCAGATGGCATAGCATTCGCTATTACCACTTATTTTTCATTTTACTATTGTTTTTGGCTTATGATGGAACTTTGGGTCGTGATATTAAATATCCAATCCGGTATTTACCTTGACGACTGAGGAAAACCACGAAAAAACCTCAGAGGTGATTGGTCGGCCCACGGGATTTGAACCCGGGACCTCCCAAATGCGGACCACAGACTTTACTGCCTGAGCCATCCCGCTCGGTTAATCAATTTTGTATTGTGTGCTAATTCTGAAATTATTCCCGTTTACTTCTCTAATTGGCAGCAAACCTTTTATATTGATAATGCCACATCTTAGTAATATATTCCCCAGTAACATATTAGGCAAGGCTAATAATAATAATAATAATAATAATAATAATAATAATAATAATAATAATAATAATATTTTTCCGACGGTCATAGCAGGGAAGTCTAGCTTACTGGTTGGCAAGAGGCGAGGGGAAGCTAAGATTGACTCACAACGGGTAGACACGACTCGACAGCTGTGGTGAAAGCAACGTTTCTAAGATGATACTCCGAAGAAGGTATTCTGCACGCTTAGAGGCAGGAATGGCAGCCCCATCACTAAGCTTAACCTACGCAGCGTTCGAACCGCGGCCAGGGGATTATACAATTACTGATCAGCTCCAAATGAAGACAAGCCGATCTTGAACCTAAATGAAGAAATAGAGCAGAACAAACAAACGTGGCTAGAACACGTGGAGAGAATGAATGCGGAAAGCTACCCAAAGAAAATACTCTACTACATACCTAAAGCAAATGTCGGAAGACCCAGGAAACGATGGATATATCAATAAATTAAACATTTGGAGCACGCAACAAGCCTTGGAAAGGTTTAATGCTTGGTGGAGAAGAAGAAGAATTTCTTTGCTTCCTTTTTTATCCAAGCTGAAGTTGTTATTTTGTTGTATTATGTGTTTACGCTCATCTCATGTAGGACTTACACCCCCAGGACTTACAAGCGGGTGCCTGGGGTCAGAGCCCCGTCGAGGAGCAGACACTCATGGATCAGACAGAGCATCCAGGATGGGTGATCAGCCCGATGCCTGGTATGGGATGAAAGAAGTAGATGATACGAAATGTTGGTGAAATGGATGAAAGGAAAGGTGATGATGGAGCAGTTGGTGGAATGAATGAGAACCCGGAGAAAACCCGCCCAGACGCCGCTTCGTCCACCACAAATCCCACATGCAGGTCCCTGGGATTGAACCCGGGCCGCCTCGGTGGAAGGCGAGCGGTCTAACCACTTGGCCACGGCGCCGCCTAAATAGATAGTATCATTACGTTATTTGCACCACGCCTTGGGCGTCAATTTGAAGTAGGTTGTTGCTTCACGTATAGAAAGCCAATTTGAAGTAGTTTATGTTTATATATGAAGTATATTATGTTTCGGGAGCCGAACTTGAAGTTCGTTGTAACCGCACGTATAGTACCCGCTTTCCGGTAGCCTTCGCCCCAAATGTACTTTCCGGTAGCCTTTGCCCCCTAAAAATATTTAAAAAATATTAACTTTGTAATTTGACTGTTTCTTTAAATATTATATATTTATGTTTGCCTCGGCTGCGTCAGTATTACAGTTAGAGATATGTTTCTCTTTGCAGGATTGCGGTGCGACTGAAGAATGTAGGCTTACACAGATTATAATTTTTACTTCACTACATTTATTAATCCTTTACACAACTTAAATAACACTTTACTGATATAGAGAGTGCTGTGAGATATTTTTTATTAATTACTTGCACTTTTTAACACGTAAACTATTTTCGTCTCACACGAATACGTATTAAATTTCTCGAGGACGCATCTCACGTCCAGTTATGAGCACTGTCTACAAGCAACTAACTTGATTTCCACGGCCTAAATTTGTAAATTTCTGTATTTCAAGTCTCTGATTGGCTATTCCTAATCCAATAGAATACTTTTATTTAACTTAAGCTTTTTTCTGGTTGTTGATTGGCTATTTTATAAACTGTCTCAAAATTTACAATAATGACTTAGCATTATTAAACATTCTTACTCATTATTGCCTCAAGGTTACCTCATTGTTAGCAACCTTTTACCTTTTATTCTCACAGCTCCTACATTATTAAATTACGTAATATATTCACATAACATTATTGAACATGTATACAATAATATAAACATATACAACGACTGTAATATACACTTTTGATACATTGTTACATACACATGTTGCTTTAAGGCGAGCTGTTATTGAATTTACATATTATATAATTAGACTGAAATTATTTAAGTGTTAAAAATACTGCCTCAAATAATATTTTGTACTGAAAACGTTATTTAAAAGGATTTTCTATCCATATTACGGAAATTAGTTTACGGTTTACCTGTGAGCTAAGCTGTGACCCAGTTTGACTTGCGTAAGCACAAACTGATGGAAGGAAAGAACAAATATTTCCATGGGCTGTATTATCTCACGTCTTAAGTTCTGGTTTGTTTCTGCTCATTTTGGTCACCAGAGTAGTTAAGCGGAATGACTGAAAATGAGCCACCGAGTCAGGGTATTGCAGAAATGTGATTTGGTGCGTCAGATAAATCAGCTGATGCACTAAGGCATGACTTACCGCTGTATGTTACATGAGTACCTCTACTCTTTCCCCTATTGCTTTGCATGTTTTCATTTACACACAAGAGTCTCTGGAATGTTGCATGCAACGCAGTCAAGGTCTATCAACAACTACAGTCCAGAAACTCTTTGAGGAAAATTTGAGGCAGTATTTTAATACCTGAATAATTTCAAATGTTATTTATGATAAGTAAATTCAATAACAGCCCGCCTTGAAACAATATGTATGTAATAATTATTTAAATTGTACGTAACAGTCATTTCAAATGTTTATTTTTATTGTAAATATGTTTTATTAATGTTATGTGAATACTTTACATAGTCTAATAATGCAAGAACTGTGAGAATAATAAGTTTTAGGTTGGTAACAATGAGTAGTAATGAGGTATTGTGGCAATAATGTGTTTGGAATTTGAAAATGTACTGGTCATGATTAAAGCGACGATAACGTAAATTCTGCAACAGTTTTAAACTTAGCCAATCAACAGCAAAGAAATGTTTTAAGTTGAATGCAGAAATTCTATTGGACTAGAGTTAGCCAATCAGAGACTTGCAATACGGAAGCTTAAGGATTTTTGACCGTTGAGGTTATTCATTTGCTGGCTAGACGTGATAGAGTAAAGATGGAAAAATGTGTTCTCTACGGGTGATTAGTAAAAACAGATATACGCGCTAAGTGAATATGTATAAGTTTCTCACAGTTATTTTAAAAGTGTAGTGGTTTATATATATATATATATATATATATATATGCAAGAAGTTAAAATGAAAGTGAAAAACCTTAATTCTGTTACGTCTACAATAATTGTCATTACCACGCCCTACCCAAGATAAATGACTCTAAATTAAGACTGACGCAGCCGAGGCAGATTCAAACAGTAATATTACGTAACCAGCATCAATAAAGCATCTTCCAACAACCAAAAAACATTAAATCATCTTCAAATTGCCGCCCATACTTGGGGCAAACTCCTGCAAACAGCGTAATATATTACAACTTCAAACTGCAAGGCAATAAGAGAAGAAGTCTAGACTCTTTCATTCCTTATATAGCATAAATTTAAACGCAACAACTCCCAGTAATGCAAAAGTTAAAAAATTAAAAGTATCGAAGGTTTATCTCAAAGTATTAGACATACTTGGATATCACGGAATATCGAGAGTATCGAGGTATCGAGGTCCCATTCCTAGTTTTAGGCAATGGGCTACTAGTAACTCCATTATAAAACATGTAACCTTTGTCTGTATGTTATAACGAAGACGCAGAAACTTAGACAATCAAAAACTTCTTAGTCATGATAAATGATGCCAGTGTTGATTTAAATTTGCATTTTATTGTAGAGGAACCTTGTATGGCAGGCAACTGACTAAAAAGAGGTTAATATTATCTCATCTGTATTTTTACATATTCTCTGCATCAGCTAAAGCAAAACAAAATTTTGATTATTTGAATTTCAAAGTATACTGATTCAGACATGAGAAATGTAAAGCAACAACAGCGAATAATTTAGAAATGACAGGTTACAAACATTTTTATTCCACAAAGTTAGACATTCTAAAGCGACGCAGATTTTTTCTGTGAACAGCTACCAGGCTATATCTTATGCCTTCCCTATTATGGCAAACAAATCTGACGTTTTGCATTCTTTATGTCTTTCTCTAGTGTGTAGTAGTTTCATTGTTTACGTAATATGCTTTTACGTAAATTATTAGAACTTGAAGATCTTATATTGTGCTGCTTTTGTTTTGTTTGGTTACATAATTTTAACTGCCCCACGTATGGGAGCCAATTTGTGATAACATTATTGTAGCCCCACGTTGGGCGCCAATTTGTAACGGTTTAAGTGCTTACAAATGTTTGTTTACATCACGTGTGTTGAAGCCATCTTGTGACGTCATTCATTTGTTCGGTTTGTAGCTCCATCTAGTGTTAGCAATTTGTGGTACCTAGTATCAGTGTTTGAAAGAATTTTAAGTTTTGTTAACTGTCCTCCGGCTAGCTATTATCTTATCTTGGGTCGAACATGTGTCTTGATCAGGGTTGTGTAAACGGAAAGGAATCTTTTATCCAAAAAGAACACTGATGAAGAAATTTCTTTTATAATTTTTATTGTCGAACACGTTCACTATCACTTTTACATATTGATCTAGATACTCGCCAAACTGAAACTGTTATAATAACTTCTTACTGATCACTTTTAATCAACGTACTTCAACCTTTTGTATAATTAACTTTACCATATTTTAGATCTTTCATAATTCTGCTGCGCGTAACTTGTGAATCTATATCCGATGTATGACGAACTAATACTTTCGACGAACTGACTGACTGAAGACGACGTGTAGTGTACACAGATTTTTGATGAACTGCACGACTGAAGGCGACGTGTACTGTATGAATGCTTTCGGCGAACTGAAGGACTGACGGACTTTACCTCCAACCTACCTTATTTATACGCCTTCATCCAGATACGCCTAAAGATTATAACTGAACTGCAATTGGCTAATAAAACGCGCCAACATTAGCGTCTATTTTAATATCCAATTAAAATTACGAATACATATGCTTTAGGGAGAAAACATTCCAGAAGTTTCTACCGAAAACGCGCCAACATTACGTAACTTCCTCGTTTCCAATAATGATAAACAGCTCACCCCCTCGCTGCATTATTGCGCGCTATTATTGACAGTTTCAGTAAGGTCGTATAAACTTACTTCCCAATAATAATTACAATTAATAAACATCTGAAATCAATGTCACATAAAAATGCATATTCATATTACAATCATTATTTACATTTAAGTAATTTGTGATACAAATTACTGCATCAAGTGACCATGATTTATTTTGTATTTAGCTCCTACAAACTATTTTTAAAGGGCTTGTTTTTCTAACTACTTCATGTTAAACGAGATAAACGTTTGAAGAAATGATTTAATTATTGGGATACAGTATACGTTAAAACGAGAGCCAGATCTATAAAAAGCGTGCCTCTATATAATGGATTTGAAATTTCATATTATTCCCATTACATAGCGAGAAGCAAGTGAATGTTGATACAACTAAAACAAAAAAATAATCATAATAATAACCGATGTGTTAAATTCACATATTTCTCTACCGTCAAATTATTTTTACAAAAGCAAGTATTTGAAAATTCAAGTCGATTACTAAGAATATATCTGAAATGGTTAACGCTACAATAACATTTGACGTACATTTTGTGCTTTAACGCAGGCATGTGCACGTAAGCACACTTGCACATGCGTGGGGTATTGGCAGAGGTCGCCTTTGAACCTAGAGAACACGACTTTGAAAATTCGGTTGGAGGTGCTGCCTTGGTAAGCTTCCTTTTCTGATCCTTCTTTTTACCCTAAAACACAAATGTCCTATAACTCTCAGCTCAACAGATTCACATGATTTTCATTCACCGTCTCTATAAATTTGAATTCTTAAAACCGAATTAAACATCGCGCACACACACACGCGCGCGCGCGCACACACACACACACACACACACACACTCTCTCTCTCTCTATCACTCCCTCAATCTCTCTCACGGATATTTTTCTGAAAGCGCGGTATTTTTAATTCAGGGAATACCAAGACGTGCATTTCCAATGAAAGCTGGACTTAGGATTGGTTGTTGCAATACCTTCCCTTCTTCAGGTCGCGATATAAAAAAATTCTGATGTGTTACACTCACATGACTTTCTCTACTCTTGTACAAACTATTTTTACAAACGCTTATTCTCCACATGCTTCATGTTAATCGAGATGTTAATCTTTTTGCTAATTTTCTTGTAGATGCAAGGGGAATTGGTAGGCTTTAAGCGATAGTCAAATATTTTAAGAGCTAGTTGCTATGTGGAGTATTCCATTCTCTTTGCATTACCAGGGCAAAAAAAATGAATAAGGAATTTAAGAAAAAGTATAAGTATTGAAACATTTAAGGGAATAACAAGCAATATCTCGAAAATGGTTCATTGAACAAAAAAAAATATATATATATATATGACATAAATTGTGTGTTTTATGGTAGTAGAAAAAGTAATAATGCTATTATAAATGTTGCAGACACGCAGACATGTGAGACAGAGAAGAGGAGGTGGAGATAGAGAGAGTTCTTTAATCATTTACCTTTATAAAGCGAGCGTAACTGAGGATTTTGCGAATTATTAATTTAGAACCCCAAGCTTATTTGAAATCAAACTCACAAAGTCATTTTATTCTAAAACCATCCTATGCACACGCACGCGCGCGCGTGTGTGTGGCCGAAAGAGATCGCCTCTGTTTGCGATACCTACATACCACATACTCGGTGTATATGCACACCTTCATACGTTTACATTCTTTTGCAGCGGTTTTTATTCTTAAAAAATCGTAAAAATCAAACACCGCATCGGCCTATTCCAATAGCTTGTAATCACATGAGAGGGTTGATCAATTTAAAAACAGAAACACGCCATACATATATCTCCAGATATATTCATACCACTCGAGCAAATAGAGAAATGACCGTCTAAAAATGAGTTAGGCATACATAAAGAACGCCAAGGGGAATTTGAGCTTCGTTTCGTGAAATTCGTGATCTGGAAAAGTAAATAGCGAATTATACGTGAGCGCGCCATGGCCGCTGGTGTATATATTGCCGCTGCTGCTGCCATCTGGGACGTGATGGTACACGAACGAAATTATGTTATTTTGTAATCCTTTTTATGTTAACCGCAAGCTAGCCTCTCTGTAGGTAAAAACTTTCTTTTAATATCTCTATCCTTACTGCTTACCTTTAAAACCACAAATGTAGCTGGCGGATTCTATAATGTAAAAGGACAGTGCGCTGTGAAAGAAGCTCGAACTATGAATTACTAGACACTAGTGTGATGCGCTATCCTTTCTCATGCCTACGTACATTGTTTGACTCAGGAGTTTAGCTATGACCTTATGGTTGACGTAAGCGAACCTGAGCTAGCGCTGTATTGCTCTTCCCTGTTGTTCTATTGTTTTACACCCTGTTCTAAAGGTACTTATACTTTTTTACCCGGGACAATAAATATTACGCTAAGTAGCATCAGTAATACTATATATTACTCCATCAAACAAAACAATTATGATCATACATTCAATAAGTAAGTATACGTGTAAAACAATATAATTGTGACCATACACATGTAAAAACTGCACTTGTTGACAATATTTCTGAACTGGTGGTGTTACGCTATATGCATCGTAGGCAAGAAGCTGTCTAGTCCACTGTAGCTTGCAGTTCAAAGACAAAGCCATTCTCCTGAGTCAACCACAGTAGATAAATTATAACTAGCCAGTATCAGTACAGCAACTTTGTTGCCTTCCTTAGTATACCAATGTCAGAAGGAGGAAGTGTAATCACTAGGTTAGTAAAGCTGGTCGGTAAATGATGACGCTCCCGATCCTTCACACGGTTCTAAACGATATTATCGCAAAACGTAATTCAACCAAGATTCAAGGTCCAAAATTTAGATACATTCCTCAGTATACAAAATGGACCAAAAAATATAATTTAACATTTCAGGCCCCAAAATAAAAACTGTAATAAAGCAATAGAGAAAGTATTTTAAAATGTTTAGCTGGTGATAGCTATGTAGCGGGAAACAGTTGCTTTATTTGTAGCTTTAACGGGGTCTACATTTTCTTTCTCATGCAAATATCTTAAATTAACGTTATTCCAATAAAACTCGTTTTGAGAAATTCACAAGTAAGGAAATATTTTCCATGTAAAGGGTGGTTTGCGGTGGGCGAAATTTCTTGAAAATCTTCGTATTACTAATACTAAAACTTGCGTATCATGTTTGGTATTTACCGATACTTTGCTTTTGAGTTATGCTGTTCACACACACGCACACAGATATTTTTCTAAAAATGATTCTTTCATGGATTCAAAGGGTCTCTAAAGATACATTTCCGATGAAGTATCAATATGGAATTTTTGGCTGGAATAAAATACTACCCCTACTAACTAGAAGTAAGTAGTAGAGAAAGTAAAAATTAGGGATAGGACCTCGATATTAGCAATACCTCGATACTCTCATACTCGGTTGTATATCTAATACTTTGAGATAAACCTTTGATACTGGCTAGATACTTTTAAATTTTAAACTTTGTATTATGAAAGATCTTACGTTTAACTTTATGCTAGATAAAAAACGAAAGCAGTCGAGACTTCACGCTATTGCCTCGCACGTGTACCCAAAAATTTTCTGGACTACGGTTCTTAATAAACCTTGACTGCGTTTCCTGTGGGTGAATCACTGCAACGATCTTGTGTCTAAACGAAAACACAAAACAATGGGGCAACGAATAGAGGTGCTCATGTAACATACAGTTTTAACTCAGTGGTGAAGGAAGCTGATTTAGTTGACGCACTAAATCAGGTTTCTGCAATAGCCTGGCTTGGTAACTCACTCTCAGCCTTTACATTTACCTATTCCGGTGACCAAAATCTGTGAATCTAACAGAAACAAATCAGACGTGAGATAATGCAGGGCATGGAAGCCGCGACGGACCTCCTCGTGGCGTCGTCTTCCTTCCTTCTTTGATGGAGCAGTGGGTGGATGGTCTAGGCTGAAATTGTACGCCTAGCACACTTGTGTGTTGTCCTATTGCTAAACTCTTTCCCGGGGTGTGGTAACGGTAGACGAAATGAAACTCCGTGATGCTTTAACTTTGATTTATTAGTAATAATAACACTACTCTGTAACGCCACTAGCCGTGTGTTTTAGTTTAATACTCAATTCTAAGGGGCCTAACTGCAGACATTTACCTCCCCAAGCTAAATCTATTTCCTATAGCTGGCTTCACACGCATCGCCACAAGCAAAGATTTACACGTGCTCCCTTTTATACCGTCACAGGGGGACGCTACATTTACCTAGCTATTTTATAAGATTTACTCTCATTGGCTTTCCCCTGTGCGTATGAGAATATTCGTCTTCATATCTGAAGTCGTGACAAGTTTCGAAATTCCCAAAGTGTCAAGATCTCTCTCCCTCTCTTTCTATCCTATCGCTATCTCTCTCACTCATATCCTGCAAGTGCTTGTGACTGCTTTAGCGAGGTTGCAATTCTGCCCCTTGTTACCTGCATTCTTACCCTTCTCACGGCTAGCTGGCCTTCCCTCACATCTTACATATGTGTGTTACAATATTAAGTTACCTTATTTCATTAACATTTACAATGATCTCATAGTCCCCGCTACAAAGCATGGAGGCAATTGTTGTTTCCTTCCATGATAATTTGTGTTTCCGCAAGTCAAACTTGAGTCACGTGCATAGAAATCCTTTAAAAGAAAGTTTTCAGCAGAAAATATAGTTACGTAAACAGGGAAATAACAAAATTATTATTATTATCCTTGACTAACAATAGGGGATATATAACCTGTGGCATTATTAAGATGCAAATGCTGCCAATTGGAGAATGTCAAACAGGAACAATCTCGGAATTAGCACGCATTGCAACATTGGCTACATGCGTTTATACACAGAAAACTACTAATAACAACATAACTCAGTGAACAAGCTATTGCATTTACGTTTTTTATTGAGTATCGAGGAACAGTGGTATTGTCCCATCAGTAGCAAAAAGCATTTTAGAAACCGGGGCCATTTGTTGACTTTTAAACAGGGATATTCCCGACATTTTAGAACGAATAGAATCACTAGAAAGGGAGGAAGCTGCCAAAGATGTTTGAAATATCGGCCTGTATTAAGTTTTCTGTTCCAGAGCACTCCAAGCAGTGCTGAAATCTGGCTGACCTACTTGCAATAAAACTTGGTGTATCTTTGTTTGCAGGTGAAAACAGAGTGAAGCTAAGAGGTCTGGAAAAGCCCTCTAGAGATAACTACTTAAGCACTCGAGACATACATCCAACTTTGCACATCTGCATTTCTCTCTATTCACGGAACGGCAGCTCTGAACAAGTTCTGAACTCGGGGTTGGAATGTGAGGCTTGGCCCGGTGCACCAAGTGGAACAAATGTGTCACAACTTGTCTACAAGTGCTCCATCATCTTCTTTCTTTCCTCACTTCATACTTTATCTCACAGATGTTCGCCTCGAAATGCGAAACAGCTTCTAGATATTGTCACAGCTTTCTTGTTGTGGCTTTGGAGTGGATTTCAAACAGGTGTTACCAGAGGCCACCTTTAAGGTTTAACAGCGGGCTCGCAAACTTCAAAAGTGAAAATGTATTCAAAATGGAGGTTTCACAGCAACACTGGAACACCATGGGACCTTAATTCAGCACAACTGGCTAAAATCAAGTTCTGCTTAGCCATTCAACGCTGCTCGACACTGAATTTTCAACGAGGTTTTGAAAAAAAAAAACTTGATGTGTTGCATTCATATGGCTCTCTACTCACTCCTCTACAAAATATTATTTTTGTGTCTAGTTTTTGTTAATACACATATACCTTCATTACTAATTTACTCATTTTAAGTATAAGAAAAATACATTAAGCTAAAGTGATAGTCAAATATTTTCAAAGTCTGACCTATGTGATGTCTTTGAAACTCTTCTCTTTGCATGAACATAATAAATAAATAAATAAATAAAAATAGCGATTTGCATTTGAGAGAAGCATAAACCATTTGAAAATTCAAACTAAAACAAAGAATATCTCGGGAATGGTTATTCCGCAAAAAATGTATTTGTAATAAATTGCATGCTTTAACGAGAGCTATATATTTTTTTGTGCAGTAAGATCTTCTAGTCTGTCTGTTACGGTTTACTGAATTAGTTAATTAGTTAACACACCATTTTACAAAATAATTCAGAATAAATAGGACTTAACAGGTTATACTGAGAAAATTCAGGATATACATTTTATTTCTCATGAAGATAACTCAAACCCATGGTATCTTAATAAAAATTGTTAGAGCCTTTCGTGAGAATTTTTTTTAAAAGTTTTCCAGGGGTAAGGGGAGGGATTTACTTCATATTCTATGTGTTGCATCCTTAGAAGATCCTAAACTTAAATACTAAGTTTCGTATTTATACGACATTTCATTTTTGACTTATGCTGTTCACAGACGCACACACAAACACACGCATACAACGAACCTTTTACTAAAAATGCTCTTTTGGGTTAGAGAGAACCTCATAACATGATTTCCTGTGAAATATCGACATCGAATTTTTGCTTTACTATATGTAGTATAGGAAGTAAAAATGGCGCACCTATTTAGAAAGTTCAGCTGAAAAAAAGCTCATACATGGTAGAATTAGGGTCCCATTGAAATTTGGACCTTATGTAAATATGATGTTTAAATATTCATACACAACGGGTGAAAATAATATATGAAGTGTTACAGCTTTATTTTCTCGTAATCTTGTTCTCATAATTTTTTTTCACTTTAAAATGTTACTCGCGTTGGAATTTTCCCCCCATTTATTTCAGATTCTCAGTATACGTCCTCAGAAGAAGGATGAGGGATTTAAGGAACCTATTCATAATGTAAAAGTAGTTTTGTAGTTGGTGTTTAAATGTTCAATACACAATTACTTTTTGAAAAGTTAAAATATGATATATTTTGTTAACTTCTTAAAAGAACGTTTTAATGTTGTACAAAATGTAATTTTTGACTGCAAAGAACTACAATCGAGAAATAATATGCAGGGTATAAAGATTAATAGTTGTCAAATATTCTTCATGGAAATTTACACATAACTCGATTTTCATTGTTTGGAAATCATTTCGTTGGAGAGCTAGGTGCACAGAATGCAAACTATTTATCATTATAATGATGTTGAACTGTAATAAAAATAAAATTTGATATGTTACACTCACATCACTTTCTCTACTCTTGTACAAACTATTTTTACAAACTCTAATTCTCCATTTATTTCTTATTAATCGAGATAAACATTTGCAGAAACGATCTTTTGACATTCAAAGAGAACTGCATTTTACACAAAGCGACCATTTCTAAAAATATTTGCCAAGAATAATTATCTTTGTATATCCAAGACAAAAAAATGAATAACGAATTCCCATTTGAGAAAATAAGTATTGAAAATTTAAAGGAATAACAAGCAATATCTCGAAAATGGTTCACTCAACAAAAAAATGTGTATTTTAACGCAATCTACATTTTTTGTTCAGTAAAACTTTGTCTATCTCTTATGGTTTACCGGTTATGCAAAAGTGGTTCTTTTTACTTTCTCTACTACGTATAGTAAGTAGGGGAAGTATTGTATTCCACCCAAAAATTCGATACCGAGATTTCACCGGAAATACATGTTTTGAGACCCCCCTGAATCCAAAAAAAAATATTTTTGGAAACATGTCTGTGTGTGTGTCTGTCTGTCTGTCTGTGAACAGCATAACTTAGAAACGAACAGTCAGATAAACACCAAACTTGATATTTAGGTTCAGTATCTTCCAGAGATGCGACACGAAGATTTTCAAGAATCCCCCACCCCAGACTACCCTTTACATGTAAAATTTGTCGAAAATTTTAATTTTCTCAAAAATGGCTCTAACGATTTTGATTAAAATATCATATGTTAAAGATATTTTCATGAAAATTAAATGTATATCTCGAATTTTCTGAGAATGTCTCCAAAAGTGTTCTTCATTGTGAACGACTTTTGCATAACTGGTAAACCATAAGAGATAGACAAAATTTTACTGCACAAAAATATAGATCGCGTTAAAATGCACAATTAATGTGGTACACATTTGTTTTGTAGAGTGAACCATTTTCGAGATATTGCTTGTTATTCCCTTAAATTTTCCAATACTTATACTTTTTCTCAAATTCATTATTCATTTGTTTTATGTCATGGACATGCAAAGAGATTGGAATACGCCACATAACAACCAACGCTTAAAGGATTTGACTATCGCTTATAACCTACCATATTCCCCTTGCATCTACAAGAAAATTAGCAATAAGATTGACATCTCGATTAACATGAAGCATATGGAGAATAAACGTTTGTAAAAATAGTTTGTACAAGAGTAGAGAAGGTCATGTGTGTGTAGCACATCAGATTTTTTGGATTCGGGGGGTCTCAAAACATATATTTCCGGTGAAATATCGGTATCGTATTTTTGGGCGGAATACGATACTTCCCTACTTACTATACGTAGTAGAGAAAGTAATAAAGAAAATGTTTTTACTTTTGTGAAAATTACTCAAAGTTTATTTCCGTGCACCATTAGTTATAGCACAGTGCGCTCCATTTGAAAGGACATTAAATAATTTTTACAACAAATTACTACCATTTATTTATCTTAGTTCGTAAAAGCATTCTAGAGGGATTGGAGTTTTGTACTATTACTTCTAAGTAACGAGCCAATTGTCGATTACATTTATGTAAATTTTAAAGAAAATGAATGAGATAAATTAACTTGACTTAAGACGTCCGAGATATGTCCACCATTACGTAATAGGTGTAGAAAGCCACCTTTTAACTTGTTGAGCTTACCTGAAGCGCAGGGATTAACACAGTTTGGCCAGACTATTTCACCACCTTCCAAGTCAGGCAACGCCTGTGAAGTAGGAGTATTGTTGCCCCACGTATGGAAAGCCAATTTGATGTAGTTGTTGTATTGTATTGCAGTTCCACTGTTGGGGTGCCAAACTTGATGAAGTAACTGCCCCACGTATGGTACAAAGTTTCCGCTAGCCTTCGCCCCAACGTTCACTTCCGGTGGCGTTCGCCTCAACGTTCGGGAATCAACTTTGTATTTTATTGTTTCTTTAAATATTATATATATTTATGTTTGCCTCGGCTGCGTCAGTAGTAATTTGTAGAAACATGTATCTCTTTGCAGGGGGTGATTCGGCTAAAGAATGTAGGCTTACACAAATTATAATTTTTACTTCACTCCTGTTATTAATCCTTGACAAAATTAAATAACACTTCACTGATATAGAGAGCTGTGAGATTATTTATTAATTACTTGCACTTTTTAACAAGTAAACTTTATAATATTCTCGCCGTAATGAATGTTATATGTCTCACACTGAATACGTACCGAGCGAACGAACTGCTCAGGCACGTTGCCTTCTAGCGACTGGTTTTACCGCTTAAGTTTGTAAATTTGTCTATTTCAAGTCTTTGATTGGTTAATTTTACTTCAATAGAATACTTTTATTTAACTTTCAGGTTTTCTGGCTTATGGATGGCTATTTATAAACTGTTTTAAATAGTACATTATTGTTCCAAGAATTACTAATATCATTATTAAACTTTCCAATTCATTATTGTCTCAAGGTTACCTAAATGTTATAAAATTTCGGCTTTTATTCTCACAGATCCTACATTGTTAAATTACGTAATACATTCACATAACATTATTACACATGTACAAAATAATATAAACATAATACAATGACTGTTACATACATTTTACATATTATTACATACACATATTGCTTTTAAGGTGGGCTGTTATATTTTATATTATATAATTAGACTGAAATCATTTAAGTGTTAAAAATACTGCCTCACCCGACTTGGGCAGGCTGTGGGTAGGCCAACTTATTTGCTAATTAATATTCCTTTATATTCTACAACATGCCAGTTCGGTTGTTATTCTTTTTCTCTAACATGTGGCTAGCATTACTGTTAGCGGGTAGGGGTGTTATCCGTTTATTTAATTAGAATTTAACAAAAACGCGTCAAAGAAAGAAATATCAGTATTACTCTTAACATTGCAAATGCATTTGTTAATAATTATTTCCCCCAATAAAGTTTCAAATACTTCAAAACATGTATTAAACAATGCTCTGAATGAAGAATTGCACTATGTAAATAAATATAATTCCAATAGATACATAGTTGATCGTACAATGTAATAATATTTAAGAGGTTTAGAGGCAATGAGATAGAGTGATTCCAGAAAGTATTCGTCTCGACTTTAAAAATTTTAGCAGCCAAAATTGAAACTTTTACTTTCTCTACTACATATAAGTAGGAGACGTATTGTATTCCATCCAAAAATCCAATACCGATTTCACCAAAAATGCATGTTTTGAGGCCCTCTGAATCCAAAAGCACCTTTAGAAAACGGTCCGTGTGTGTGTGTGTGTGTGTGTCTGTGTCTTTGAACAGCATAACCCCAAAACGAAACGTCGGTTAAATACCAAGCTTGGTATTTAGATTCAGTGTCTTTTAAAGAGGCTAAAGGAAGATTTTACGTAGAAACGTTTTCCAAAATTGTAATTTTCTCAAAAATAGCTCTAACGATTTGAATTAAAATATCACACGTTTAAGATATTTTCACCACAAATGAAATGTATATCTTGAATTTTCTGGAAATGTCCCCAAAAGTTCTCTTCATTGTGAATAGCTTTTGTATAAGTGGTAAACCGTAAGAAATAGGTAAACGTTTTGTACACAAAAAATGTAGATCTCGTTAAAGCACACAATTCATGTCATTTACATTTTTATGTGGAGTGAACCATTTCCGAGATATTCCTCGTTATTTGTTTCAATTTTCCAATAGTTATACTTTTTCTGAAATGCGAACTCGTTATTCGTTTATTTTTTGAATGTCCTGGACATGCAAAGAGAATGGAATGCTCCATAGAAAACATTTGACTATCGCCTAAATCGTACCAATTTCCCTTGCACTTACAAGAAAATTAACAATAAGATTAAGATCTCGATTAACACGAGGTTTAAGGAGAAAAAGGGTTTGTAAAAATAGTTTGTACAAGAATAGAGAAAGTCATGTTAGAGCAACACATCAGAATTTTTTAAAATGCGGAAAGAGCAAACTATTTTGGTGTTTTCAGCTTATTAGTTTTGTACGTTTTTAGAAATTACGCCGGTTTCTCAACTTCTTCGTCTATAGTGTTTAAAGAATTGTTTCACATGAATTTAATAAAGTAGACGTTTTGGTAGAATACATGAAATTGCAATGTAAATGGTTTAGTTCTCACAGAAAGTCAGGAATTATCAACGATTTACTGAACTTCTTTATTAATACTCGGTGTTACGACTTCACAAAGCATTTCTCCATTAGTTTAAATCATATCTCGGTGATACAACTTATTCGTGGGGTGTGGAGAAGTTGATATAAAGTTTGGCTGCAACCTTTAAAGATACTCATCTAAATTTGAAGCTCGTGGTTTTAGTTTTTGAGTAATGCCGTTTACACATACACAAAGACTGGTCTCTTTCTAAAAATACTTTCTGAGGGTTAAAGCGGATCCGAAAACCTTTATTTATGGTGAAAAGTTTTGGGTGTAGATAATGTTGAGTTTAATTTAGGGGTACACGGTGAGGCAGTATTTTTAACACTTAAATAATTTCAGTCTAATTATATAATATGTAAATTCAATAACAGCCCACCTTGAAGCAATATGTGTATGTAATAATTTGTAAAATGTATGTAACAGTCATTGCATATGCTTATATTATTGTGTACATATTCAATAATGTTATATAGATGTATTACGTAATTTAATAATGTAGGAGCTGTGAGAATAATAAGTCAAAAGTTGCTAACAATGAGGTAACAATGAGGCAATAATGAGTTTGAGAGTTTAAACGTTACGTATGATTCTTGGAAGCATTAATGTGATTTTAGTCACAGTTTATAAGAATAGCCAATCAATAACCAGAAAAAGCTTTAGTTAAATGCAGGTATTCTATTGGAGTAAAAATAGCCGATCAGAGACTCGAAATACAGAAATTTACAAGTTTAGATCGTTGAAATCAATTCAGTTGTCTGCACACAGAGTTACGAACCAGACGCGAGATGTATCCTCGAGAAATTAATTACGATTCGTGTGAGACGAAAATAATATACGTGTTAAAAAGTGCAAGTATTAAATAAAAGAATCCCACAGCTCTCGATATCAGTGAAGTGCTATTTAATTTAATAGAAAGGAGTGAATTAAAACTAAAAATCTTTGTAAGCCTACATTCTTGTCGCATCACGCCCTGCCAAGACTTCGATGTCTCTAACAAATACTGACGCAGCCGAGGCAAACATGAATATTAAATCTTTACAGAAACTGTTAAATTACAAAGTTAATGTTTTTAAACATTTGGGCCTAATAAATATCTACTCAAATTGACGCCCAAAGCGTGTTGCAAACAATTCCTGCAATAATAAACATCTTCTTCAAAGGTATTGCCTTGTAACCTTAAACTGATCTATTGCGCTACCCCATATTTTCAGCTATCAATCTTATAGTGTGATGTTCGTGATGAGCTAGTTCCAATTATGGACTGAGACTGGAAACTCTACTAGTTTTGAAAACTGTCTCCCAAAAATAAGTGTCCTTTGTTGAGCGATGCAAAGTAAATGAGCAGTAGGGATCGATGTGCTGCTCCATCTTATACAGCACATATGGTATTGGGAAGGAACGGAGCTGGAAGTAGTGAGGACATTTGAGTGCCTAGGAGTAAGGCTCAATAGTACAAGGGATTGGGGAGAAGAGAAGGAAAAAGAACTACCAAAGGGGAAACAATCAATACAGTAATCACAGCACGTGTAAACAAAGTCCCAGGAATGCAAATTGCGTGGCTAGAAGGGATATACAACACAGTGGTGGAAGCAAGGATGTTATACGCAGCAGAGGTATGGGGGCTAGAAAAAGGATGGAAAAATGTAGATCTACTATACACAGGAATTTTTGAAAAATAAGCCTGGGATTACCAAGGAGTTCACGGATATTTTTTTTAATTTTTAGACGCTCTTTACCTGCTGTGGTCCTTAGCGTCCCATTCTATATTGGGCGTGAAAGACCGGTAATTTTGCTCAGAAGCCTCTTGAGGTTCTTTTACGTGCCGTAAACCTACGACACGGGACCACCGGCTTTACTTCCCTTCCGAAGGAAGCCATGCTAAGGATTTTTACGCCCTAAAATATCCATCGCCCTCCGCCGGGTTTGAACCCGCGACCTCGTGAACTAGAGGCTAGCATGGTAACTACTACACCACGGAGGACGAAGAGTTCACCGAATGGAGTACCATAAGCATAACTAGGGAGGGTGGAAGCTAAAGGTAAAATGGTAGAAAAGGTAATAAAATACTGGTTCGAAATAAAGCTACTAGAGGAAAATGTGCTAGTAAAGCAATGCTTGGTTGTACAGGAGAAAATGGGGAGAAAAGAAACTTGGATGCACAAGATAAGAGAACATTGGAAGAAATAGGAATGGGGGAAACGTGGGCGGAAAAAACAACAAAAGTGAGGGTTTCTGGAAAGACATTAGAACAAGAGTAGAGGATATTGAAAAGCAAGGAATTATAAGTAGTTTCAAGGAAAGAAAGTCATTAATAGATTATAAATATTTTAAAACGGAATGGGGAAAAGAAGGATTCAACGAAGTATGCCACAAACAGGCCAGAATGGGGTATGCATGGGCGAGGACAGGTGTAATGAATTTAAGTGGTCTAACAGGGAGACAAAGGGGGAGATATGTACTAAATGTAATGGATTACATGACAATTGGCATTATATTCTGGAATGCGAGGACACAGATAAACGACGAGATAATTTAATATTAGAGAAATGGAAACATTTACCAATAGAGCTAAAAGTTAGGACGATTTTTAACACAATATCAAATGAATATATGGAGAAAGCAGGAAAATATTTAGGAAAAATTAGGTTAAAGTCGTTAAAAGAGACGAGAAGCAAATTGGAGGGCAGACGAAAAAAGGGTAAAAAGGCGAAAAATAAATAGTGCAAAATTATACTTCCCCATTACATATACAACAGAATGTTAAATATAAGGGGAAGAGAAATAATAAGCAACTCCATTGTATCGTATTGTATATACAAAAAGGCATAATAATATCGATAGTTATTCTGCTATTATAAAAGAAAATTAAAGCGAAATAAGAAAATTTAAAACAAAAGGAAAATTTAAAATCAATTACAGCACATAAGGACTCTACTTATAGGAGTCCTATAAGTGAACAGTTTCCTGTATGAAAACTTAGTAACCTCCTTAATTTTAACAGTTATTGCGACATAAAACTATGAAGGCCTTGAATGAGTGTTTTAGAATGTCTGAAACCCTATGAAGATTTCCAGTACCTCTTGTGTTCCGAGCATCCAGTCACTGATAACCAACTTAACCAGTCCCAGGATTGGTTCAGTTATAGTAAAGAGTGTCTTACTTTATTTCTTGTGTTTCATAGTTTACATGTCCTGGCACCGATTTTTCAGACTTAAGTTCATATGAGACCCTCATATCTGCAAGACCAGTTTTATGCTTTTGAAGATAAGGGCAATAGAAAGTAAAAACGCAACTACTCGGCGTAGCTAGGAAATCTACGATGCATTTTAGTCTAGCATAGAAGTTAAATGCAGCAGTCCTTTTGTTTAACGGTTTCATTTGAAAAAAACATTGTTAAATATTTAGATATTATCTAGACAACTATTTGGATTAGAATCTTCCAAGTCACGACAAAGTCATTTTAATTCTATCCACCTCTGTTTTCTTTGAAGCCAATAGGCACTATCTAATTTTAAAAACTTTATGTAGTAATACATTTTCTTATAATTTTTATGTTGATATATCATTCACAATTTCACGATAAAAGTGCTTCAATAACAACTTCCGTATGGAAATATTTACAGGGGTTGGTTTCACGAGATTCACCAGGTATAATCATGAGTTCATTCCTAAGCAATTTATATGAATTTTAAGTAAAAATATTTGATTTCATCTTGCTTAAATTTCATTTGATTTCGGATTACTACATATCGTATTTCAGGTATTCTTCATATAAACCTTTCATTGGTGCAAGGCTATTACTAAATTACGAAGAACGTTATTTTGTTGTGTTGTTATTTGCCCCACGCTTTGGGAGACAATTTGAAGAAGTTACATTATATTTCGACTGTTGGGGAGCCGAACTTGAAGTATTTGCAACCGCACGTATGGTAAAAAGTTTCCGGTAGCCCTCGCCCCAAACGTACTTTCCGGTGTCCTTTGCCCCAAATGTTTATAAAATATTAACTGTGTAATTTTGACTGTTTCCTTAAATATTATATATTTATGTTTGCCTCGGCTGCGTCAGTGTTTATATTTTTTTTGTGACACATGAATGTCTTAGCAGGGAGTGGTGCGACTGAAGAATGTAGGCTTACACAAATTTTAAGTTTTTCTTCACTCCATTTATTAATGCTTGACACGATTTAAACAACACTTCACTGATATAGAGAGCTGTGGGATTGTTTTTAATTACTTGCACTTTTTAACACGTAAACTATTTTTGTCTCACACGAATGGGTATTAAATTTCTCGAGGACGCATCTCGCGTCCGGTTAGGAACACTGTCTACAACCAACACATCCAGTTATGAGCGCTGTCTACAAGCAACTGAACTTTGAATTTGTAAATTTTTGCTATATTTCAATTTCTGGTTGGCTAATCCTACTCCAATAGAATACCTTCATTTAGCTAAAGTTTTTCTGGTTGTTGATTGGCTATTTTATGAACTGTCACAAAACATTATTGTTTCCAAGAATCAAGTAGCAATTAAACTTTCAAATTTATTATTGACTCAAGGTTACCTCATTGTTACCTCTTTGTTAGCAACTTTTAATCTATTATTCTCACAGCTCCTACATTATTAAATTACGTAATACATTCACATAACATCATTACACAGGTATACAATAATATAAACATATACAATGACTATAATATACACTTTTTATATCTTTTTACATACACATATTGCTTTAAGGCGGGCTGTTATTGAATTTATATATTATAGAATTAGACTGAAATCATTTAAGTGTTAAAAATATTGCCTCAATTTAAATCAATAGATCCCGAGGTATTTAATATTCTGCACTTATATCGTAGAAAGCGAATGACAGAATAACAGAAGGTTAATGATATAAATCCATCACTTCAATTTACTTACCCTTACACACTGATGGGTGATTTTGTTTTATAATTTATATTTAGCGATTTCCAAACGAACGCCCTTGTGACGGTATAACAGACCCTACAAACATAATCAATTAATAAATGTTACAGCAAACATCCGTTAATGCATCATATTAATAATATATATTTATTATTTCAGAATCATGTATAATTTTTGTGTATGTAATATTCAATCCTTTATAACAGTGCCAGCAGTATGTTCGCGAAGTATAACAAAGCAAGCAAATTTTCTTAAAACACAGCACAAGGCTACAAGAGAAAACGACACCAAAAGAAGCACCCTTAGTGAAGGTCGTGTTATAAAACTATAACGAAGAAGTAGGTTTCTAGTAGTTTCGATGGACGTTTGGAACCAACAGTAGTTTTCAAACGATCCAGTAACAAGCTATGCTGTGATAGGTTAGTCTAAGCAAAACGTCACGGTAAAGATCAATAAAATGCGAGTACTTTGTTTAAACTTAAAGAGGGAAGCGACGCTCAGAAATTCTTTCCCAATTCGTGGTAGTTCGCTAGCAAGCAAGGAAGATGTAGAGTGTAATAGGACTTGCGCGTAAAGAAAGTACAAATAATGTATTTACAGAAGTTAATCTCATGGCAGTTACAATACGAATAACAAGAGCCGAGTGCTAATATATGTGAGTTATACGATTATACAATTTTTAAGGAGTTATAGCAAACTTAGTAATTCTTGCTGATAACCACGCGACGTACCTTATGGACTGTTTCTTAAACAATGATACCGATTATAACTAAACTATTCTGCGTGTTAAATATTCAAGATAGAATATCCTTGTGTTACACCTTTAGAGCTTTAGAAATCCAGTGTGTTTATCATACTATGTTTCCCGTCCCCATTCCACTACCTGCAACAACAAAGTGCTCTGCGATATATCGAGTTAGCTCAGGCAAAATACTCCAAACTTAACCCACACTGCATACAACTAACACGGTAGGTAGCAGTCACCAGCTGTGAGAAAGGAACATTCATCAGTAGCTGATTGGGGGACACCACCACGTGCATCTACCAGAACTTAATTGGTTCCTACAACAGGTACGTCCACGTCATCAGTGACGCCGACAACACCGATTGACTACAAAGCGGATGCAAGTGTCGCAACAACGTGGGGCAAGGATAAAAAACAGCAACACTCTCTCGTTAGATTAAAAATACTGTTAAATTATGAAGTAGGAACGGGGAGTATGGTATTAAGATTGTTTTTCTTAAGTTTTCTAAAACCTACCTATAGCAGGTAGAAGAGGTCTTCCACCCAAAAATTCCATACTCAAATTTCATCCCAAACAGAGGTTTTCAGGTCTCTTGAGTACTTATTATACTACGTGTAATTTAGTAGGGTAGGTATTGTATTCGATACAAAAGTTCGATGTCGGGATTTCACCGAAAATATGTTTTGAGCCTCCCTGAACTCCAAAAGATGCATTTTTAGAAAAAGTCACCTGCGTTTGTGTGTGTGTGTGTGTGTGTGTGTGTGTGTGTGTGTGTGTGTGGTTTGTGTGTCTGTGCACAGCATAACTAAAAATTTCTGATGTGTTACACTCACATGACTTTCTCTACTCTTGTACAAACTATTTTTACAAACGCTTATTCTCCATATGCTTCATGTTAATCGAGATGTTAATCTTATTGCTAATTTTCTTGTAGATGCAAGGGGAATTGGTAGGCTTTAAGCGATAGTCAAATAATTTAAGAGTTGGAAAATTTAAGGGAATAACAAGCAATATCTCGAAAATAGTTCACTCAACAACAAAAATATGTATATGACATAAATTGTGTATTTTCACGCGATCTACATTTTTTGTGTAGTAAAAGTTTGTCTATCTCTTATGGTTTACCAGTTATGCAAAGGTCGTTCACAATGAAGAATGCTTTTGGAGACAATCCCAGAAAATTCGAGATATACATTTCATTTGTCATGAAAATATCTTAAATATATGATATTTTAATCAAAATCGTTAGAGTCATTTTTGAGAAAATTAAAATTTTCGAAAAATGTTCAATATAAAGGGTAATCTGGGGTGGGGGGATTTTGTTGAAAACCTTGGTGTCGCATCTCTGGAAGATACTGAACCTAAATACCAAGTAATTAAATTATTTCTACAAAATTTTATCTTAATTATTTCTACAAACTTTCATCTTAATTAACATGAAGTAGACAGGAAAATAAGCTTTGGAAAAACAGTTGGGATAACATAAATGTTAACAATAGCCTGAAGAGAAAGGCATGTGAATGAAGTACATCATATTTTTTCACGTAACTGCAAGATATGTTATATAATAATGCAGCTAATGTAATTAAAGAAGATTAGCTCTTATGAGCCCTTAGAGTTTTCTTTGTAATATAATTTTTGCTGTCAGTTTTTACATAGCGATTTGGCTACAAACACAGTCATCTTTATTTATCACGACAGACAAAGAAGCTTTATGTGTGCTGTTGATGCTACGGGCTTGGTTATCGCGGTGAGAAAATACTTTACAGAAGGATTTTATTCAAAGAGAAGCGTCTGTTTAAAATTTAGCGCATTTGTATTCCATAATGTCCCTTTCTAGGAAAACAAGTATTGTCTGAAATGGTGAACTGCCCCAAAATCATAGCGTATTTGGGTGTAAAAGAGATTATTACACTTCGGGTTCAGCGTGTATGCTAATAATTATTATTAACTGATTACAATTAGTTATTAAAGAAAATGAACACATTCTATATACACACATAGAACCTTGCAAAGTAGTTGGTATCAACTATTATTATGGTTCACAAACATATAGCGGAAAATCGTCGATCCTTGGGTTGATATGATCTTCTGCAGTGTTCTTCCTCAGCTATTGGTGCTAGTCGGTTGTTGCGTATTCCATTCCTAACTATATCTAATTATTAATTCTCAGGTTATAGTAAGTGAGGCAAGTTTAAGAAATACACTGCAATTTTTCCTTAATAAATGAAGTTTATTCACAATTGAAATAATTATGGGCGGCTAGCTTTTTTCATTATTATAGTCCCACCACTTTAAATTAGTCAGGAGCCAAGCTATCAGCACACGCACTCCCACCCTTGTGCACCCACGTGCATCTGTAGCACCTTGTGTCGATGTGAATTCTTGAAGATCAGTTACAGAGTTGGCTCTGAGGCCTTGGCTACCCTTATATACGGTAGCTTAGTGACGCCCACCTCTGCGTTTAAAATATAACGACGTTTCCTTTTGTCCCGCAGACCGCGTTATCTTAACATGTATGGGAATGTGTGGCTTCAGATCCGTGCGCTTAAGCGCCATCTTGTAGCGTTGTGAAGCTAGTTCCATATCTCCGTCTCTTTCTTTTCTCTATGTCTCTTTCATATTTCTCCGTACCGTTACCGGTTCCCTGCCTGTTGGCTTGGTGAAAAGTACGCTCTTTATGTTTTCCTGGAATTTTTGCTAGCTAGCCCGTTTCTTACAATTAGCTCTGTACAAATGTTAGATGTTGAATATTTTAACATGTTAGTGAATTATATTATTACTATACAGTTCTTATATGTATGGTTCCCCTTTCATATGTACAATTCCTCTATATGTATAATTTATCCCCTTTCAAACAGATTACGCAGAATTCAACTGATACGAAAAATGAGAAATACGACCGTACTAGAAATTTGTATTTAACCTAACTAAATAACCGTTATCTGGGTTATGGAAATAACAACTGCGTAACTCTAAAATTAGCTACTTGAAAGGTATTGAAATGTGTGAAATTCTAAATGCAGGTACTCTAAGTAAACTCGACTGACATCCAAGTTAAATATCGTAAACACTTATCCTGTCCAGTTACTTTTTAAAGTATAATTTCATCGATTAATTTAAGTTATGAACCCCCGTTATAAAACTGGAAGTGTTTTCCATACCTTCTTCGATTAATTAGCTGACGATTTGGCCTGTAATAGGTGCTGGCTATGCAGTTTATCCTGAAGAGCCGCCAACATTTGAGCGGAAACACCGCGAGATATGCAGGAGGACACCAAATGAATATAACTCATATTCAACAGTATAATTAAAAATAAACAAATAAATAAAAAAGAAAGAAAAA
Source organism: Deroplatys truncata (assembly GCA_030765065.1). Classification (NCBI taxonomy): domain Eukaryota; kingdom Metazoa; phylum Arthropoda; class Insecta; order Mantodea; family Mantidae; genus Deroplatys; species Deroplatys truncata. Next base: position 53,495,913 of record CM060982.1, read on the forward strand.
GAAACATAAAGGAAGAAAGTAGTATTAGTAGTAATAGTGGTTATTACATTAATGACGTAACATAGTCACGGGTCAACAGACCGTACTACGTGCTCTCTAGAAAAATATCTGATCTGGTAAACTTGATTTGCAGAACCAGAAACACCCATTTTATATTCACAGCACTGCAAATATATTATATACTCATAAAACTAAAAACACTCTGAATCACACACACACATTCACATATAAATGTACAAGCACCAAATATGTATGTTTAAATAACATTTACATAAACACCGTATCTCTTAGTACACGTCCCTCCATTAAGTATGAGCCCAAGCTTGGCCAGTTTTCGCTGTTTAGAATCGAGTCCCAGGTATACGACAAGCGAGGCCGTCAGGCCGTAGTGACAGGGTCCTGTGGTTTCAAGATTTACCCGAGATTAGGTTTAGCTTAGTGTGTGTGTGTATGTGTGTGTGTATGTGAATTGGATTCAAACAATAGGTAGGATATCAGAAACTGCGCAATAAAGGAGGCGAGAGGGAACTTTAGCTTAATAATGATGCATACAGAGTTCTTTGTATTTAGAAGTAAAAAGTCATTATTTTTGCGAATTACGCTAATACAAAATTTTAACAAAATAGAGTACTTTTTGACATATCGCGATGCATTTATGACTTTACTATACAATAAACTAAGAGAGGGGGTGGTTTAGAGGCTAAGTGTTCACATCTCTCTTAATACCACTGTTATATACATTTTCATTCCTTAAGTCATTATCTTTTAGCATCTGAAGCATAAGGTAAATATGGAACTGTTACCTAAAACAATTAGTACCTGAAGCGTGGTTATGTAGGGATCAAAATAAAACGGAGTATTCAGTTTCATGTACCTCCATGTTTCATGTCAGCATGCGCCCGTTTTCCGAATCTGATGTATTCTATATTAAACGTTAGCAATTATATTTAAGCATTTAATACACATTTTTCTCTTGTATTAGCAAAAAGTGAACATTTTGTGATTACTTCTAGGCCTGTTCGATGCGTCTCACACTGTTAAACTGCGAATTATTGCCCGCATTTACGACGTCACAGCTGTGTATCGCTCAGGAAGTATAGAAGGCTTTGCTACAAGCCATGGTCGCTCATGTTTTCGGCTACTATGTGTGCAGCAGCGGAGCTTTTTGAAAATATTTCCTGTAGATTTCGCGGCAGTGTGTACTTGTCCACCAAAATGCTTGAAGAGAGCTTTTCCTCTTAATACATTTGTGTGAATGCGGATTTGAAAATCTCCTTAGCAATTACCTTCAGCTTATCAGCTATGCCAATGAGGTAGGAAATGCAAATATCGGATTTCCAGAATGTCTTTAACACTCCCACAGAGCTTTGCATCACCGCCAAGGAGGGCTCCCCCACCCCTCACGCATAGCGGAGAGCGTACCTGTCTTTTTGGAGTTTGGTGTCATTAGCGCAACACGCAAATCACACTGATTTTTTACGAGCAGAGAGTAAGTGGAGAGAGGTAACAAAATTGCGTTCTCATCTACTATTTTAAACAGCTGACGGAAGACAAAATCAATAAAATTTCGCCACCCGCTCGGAGAACTCCTTGGATAAAATTAAGACTATGTGAAGATAAGAGCAATTAGTGCTGGTATATGTGATTTAACTCCTCGTATCTAACAGTCTGTGAATTTGCGAGATAGCCGGAAGGATAAACTGTACCAAAGAGATACCAAATTATATACTAAATTGTCGCAGTTCTCTATGACTAGTGTTATCTTATTTACTGAGCGCCTGTTGTTTTATTATATTTAAATTTGAGTTCTTTGTCCTCCGGCTAGCTATTATAACTCAGTTAAGCAAGTATCTCTAAGCAAGGCGTGTAAACGGAAATGAGTTGTTACTAAAGGATAACACTGATAAAATAATTTGTTTCTACACTTTTATTGCCGTCACACTTAATTAATAATTCACATATTTAATCTTTATACATGCCTGACTGAAACTGTTATATTTGCGAATGTAACTACTGTCGTATTAGTTGCCGCGTACTTCGCATTTTGTAACTAACTTTACGACGTGTACCTCGCGAGAGATTTTTCCAAACTCTATGACGTACACCTCACGAGAGATTCCTTAGAACTGCGCGACACATGATTATGGCTCGAGAATATATACTCCTTCACCTCAAAATGCCTAAAAATTATAATAAAGCTGCTATTTGTTACCAAATTGCGCCAACATTAGCGTCTGTTTTGTCAGCCAATCACTACTACTAACATATATGCTCTAGAAGATATTCCCTCCATTTCTAAAGAAAGACACGCTACCCTGATGTCATTTGTTTGTCTCTTCTTAGTGATAAACAACTCACCCCCTCGATTTATTGTTACCCACTTCTATTGTCAGTTTCAGTGAGGCCGTGTAAACTTATTTCCTAACAATGCTTTTGGCTAACAAACATCTAAAATCCTGTACATACAATAATATTAATTTACACTACAATCACTCTGGCATTCACAGCATGTTATGACATAAAATACTGCCTCAAAATGCAATCAGAAACGTTACGGTAGTCGAACTGAATCGTATCAATTAAAATGTGTTCATCCGGTACAGTTATTAGAAAATAATTATTATAACCAAACCTTACAAGAATTAATTTTTGCTATTCTTCTAGCAATATACTTTACTATACCTCAATTATACGCATTTTGTGAAGTACCTTTAACTACTGCAGATTTAGTTTTCGGGCTCAAGTTTGGAGACATGAGGTTCACGGTCTTGTTTAGCTGAGGAAAAACGACATATCCAGGATTTACTATAAAGTAAGATTTTATACATAACATTAAAAAGTGAAGTCAGAGTACAGGCGCAGCCGGCGGTGTGAAGCAGTATATTTTGATTAGTAAAATAAAATTAAGATCATAGGGAAAATAAATATCAATAACACTAGGAATAGTATTGAAATAAAACTGGCTAGCGAATGTTACTGTAAGTTCTAATAAGGGTTGAGAGGCAGTGCCTTCAGCGGCCGGAAACGGGTGGTTTTTCCCTCTATTGTTAAGCGTCCCGTTAGGTTGCTGGGAGTTCAGGCTAGTAGAAAAGGGTCAATGTTCGCCAAAAGCCAGATAGCCTTAGGCCTCCAATGAAAGAAGCTAGGAATCAGGTGATAGTGGAATGAGGAGATATGGAACGTTTGAAACAGAAAAACGGAAGACTTTAGAATACTCACTTGGTCGTGAGATTTGAGAATGAACACTTCGTCGTGAGATTTTGGAAGACACACTTGGTTGTAGTAAGTCTGAGGAGATGCTTGTTAGAAAAGTTTAGAAGGCAGCGGATAGGCCCGATGATATGAAACATTTAACAAATAGGAAATGCGTGTGTGTGTGTCGAAGAAATAGCAGCGATCAAATGTTAAAACGGTGACGATAAATAAACGAGCAGAAAAACCAACAGTCGTGTTCACCACTAACCCGAGATCCAAGATCCATGCAAAGAACCCTGAGCTAGTACCGAAACCGGGACCTTTCCTAACAATCCTGTACCGTAAAACAACCAGAAGTACCACCGCAAATTGGCTGCCAAACGTGGGGCCTCAATCACCGAAGAGAAATCCTACCGCAGGTGGTATATTTGGATACCAAAAAGCAAAACCTGTACCGGTGGTAAGGATATATTCTGCAAGCTCTGTGTTAGCCTATATTTGATCTTCTCTATATTATTATTAGTTATTGTTATTATTATTTAATTTTCTAATATTACACGTTTCACGTTGATGTTGGCACTAATATTACTGAATTTTAAACACAGTATTTACAGAATTCAAAAGTATTTTTTCCGACATTTCCTTAATCATTTACAAGAAGTATGCTGACGTCACTCCTGTATAAGAGAATGGTTCCATTTACATTTCATGTAGCTGTTTAGCAAGAAAGCAGAAAAAAAATTAAAGGAAACATTAAAATGACGGGAAGTGAAAAGGCTGAAAGAATGGAGACTCAGTAAAGCCTTCCTTTTTTCTTTTTTTTACTTCAACAGTGACATTTTCCTGCGTAAAAATTTCATGACCTTCAAATTATTTATTTTATTCCATCAGAGTTACGGACGTTCGCAAATGAGGATGGGCATAGCGACTTTGCGCACCAATAATGGCCTCGCAGTGTATTTTACATTCAACGTAATTTGCAATTCTATTTCTTTTTCTCTGTCTTTCACTTCTTTTATCCCCTTTTACCCCTACAACACTGCTCGTTTCCGTCATTTAATATTCACTGTGTAATCCATTCTCCAACATCTCCATGCAGCAACCCTTATCCCCATATTTAATGCAACTGTAATTTTTTAGAGTAGTTACACTGATACACAACTGGATATCCGTTGAAACCATAGAAGAGGGTTTTAGAATACATAAATGCATCACTTACTTAAGTACTAAAGCAAATCATAGTGACGTTGTCTTTTAATGAATCTCTAGGACTGGATTTGTAAATAAAGGTCGCAAGTTTTTCAGTAAAAATGTTGGTAGTCAAATTCTTAAAAAGGTCTAATAATAAGAAAGCAGACAACTAATCAATAACGGAAGTTTATCCTTTACTATGATTTCGTGGCTCAAAAAACCTGGTGGTTTTAACAGAGTTCCTGTAAGTAAGGGGTGGAATAGATTTGGTTTGAACAAGGTTCCTGTAAGGTAGGTGGTGTATATATGGTTTTAACAGGGTTCCTGTAAGTTAAGGGTGGAATAAATTTGGTTTGAACAGGGTTCCTGTAAGATGGGTGGAGTAGATATGTTTTGAACAGGATTCTTGTGCGGTAGGTGTGGAATAAGTTTGGTTTTAACAGAGCTCCTGTAAGGTGAGGGTGGAGTACGTAAGATTTGAACAGGGTTCCTGTAAAATGGGTGGAGTAGGTATGCTTTGAACAGGATTCGTGCAAAGTAGGGTGGAATAAATTTAGTTTGAACAGGGTTCCTGTAAGGTAGGGGTGGAATAGATTTGCTTTTAGCAGGGTTCCTGTAAGGCAGGGGAGTATATATGGTTTTAACAGAGTTCCTGTAAGTAAGGGGTGGAATAGATTTGGTTCGAATAGGGTTCCTCTAAGATAGGTTGGAGTATATATGGTTTGAACAGAGTTCTTGTAAGATGGGTGGAGTAGATATATTTTGGATAGGATTCCTATGAGGTAGGGTGGAATAAATTTGGTTTGAACAGTGTTCCTGTACGGTGGTTGGAGTAGAAATGGTTTGAACAGGGTTCCTGTAAGGTGAGTGGAGTAGCTATGGATTGAACAGGGTTCCTGTAAGGTAGGGGTGGAATAGATTTGCTTTTAGCAGGGTTCCTGTAAGGTAGGTGGAGTATATATGGTTTTAATGGAGTTCCTGTAAGTAAGGGGTGGAATAGATTTGGTTCGAACAGGGTTCCTCTAAGGTAGGTGGAGTATATATGGTTTGAACAGGGTTCATATAAGGTAGGGTGGAATAGATTTGGTTTGAATAGGGTTCCTTTAAGGTGGGGAATAGATATGATTTGAACAGGGTTCCTCTAAGGTAGGGGTGAAATAGATTTGCTTTTAGCAGGGTTCCTGTAAGGTAGGTGGAGTATATATGGTTTTAACAGAGTTCCTGTAAGTAAGGGGTGGAATAGATTTGGTTCGAACAGGGTTCCTCTGAGGTAGGTGGAGTATATGGTTTGAACAGGGTTCATGTAAGTTGGGGTGGAATAGATTTGGTTTGAATAGGGTTCCTGTAAGGTAGGGGTGGAATACGTTTGGTTTGAACAGGGTTCCTTTAAGATAGGTGGAGTAGATATGTTTTGGATAGGATTCCTATGAGGTAGGGTGGAATAAATTTGGTTTGAACAGTGTTCCTGTACGGTGAGTGGAGTAGATATGGTTTGAACAGGGTTCCTGTAAGGTGAGTGGAGTAGATATGGTTTGAACAGGGATCCTGGAAGGTGAGTGTTGTAGATATGGTTTGAACAGTTCCTGTAAGGTGGGTGAAGTAGATATGGATTGAACAGGGTTCCTGTAAAGTAGGGGTGGAATAGGTTTGCTTTTAGCAGGGTTCCTGTAAGGTAGTGGGAGTATATATGGTTTTAATAGAGTTCCTGTAAGGGGTGGAATAGATTTGGTTAGAAAAGGGTTCCTCTAAGGTAGGTGGAGTATATATATGGAGTATGGTTTGAACAGGGTTCTTGTAAGGTAGGGTGGAATAGATTTGGTTTGAAAAGGGTTCCTGTAAGGTGGGGAAGTAGATATGGTTTGAACAGGGTTCCTGTAAGGTGAGTGGAGTAGATATGGTTTAAGCAGGGATCCTGGAAGGTAAGTGGAGTAGATATGGTTTGAACAGGGTTCCTGTAAGTGAGTAAAGTAAATATGTGTTAACAGGGTTCCTGTAAGGTAGAGGTGGAATAGATTTGGTTTGGACAGGGTTCCTCTAAGGAGTTGGAGTTTATATGGTTTGTACAGGGTTCCTATAAGGTAGGGGTGGAATAGATTTAGTTTGAACAGGGTTCCTGTAAGATGGTGTGGATAGATATGGTTGGAACAGAGTTCCTGTAAGGTAGGCGAAGTAGATATGGATTGAATAGGGTTCCTCTAAGGTAGAGGTGGAATAGATTTGGTTTGGCAGGGTTCCTGTAAGATGAGTGGAGTGGATATGCTTTGAACAGGATTCCTGTAAGATAGGGGTGGAATAAATTTGGTTTCAATAGGGTTCCTGTAAGGTAGGGGTGGAATAGATATGTTTTGAACAGGGCTCCCGTAAGTTGGTTTGAGTAGATATGAATAAATCGCCTTTCACTTCCGCTTGAACCGGTCGTTTATCCAGCTGAGAGCTTCTAGTCTGCAGATCCAGGGACGTAGCTAAAGGGGTGAGGATTCCTCTTGCAGTCTGCACATAAATAAACTATTTTTGTAATGAAGTGATTCCATGGAATTAATTAAAAATAAATCCAAATGTTGTAAAGGTATATTTTCAACTGTAAAACGCTTGTAAAGATAAAGTTACTTACAACAAACATTTATAAGTGAGATTGAATTTTATTCTCTGAGACGCCTTAAAATGTATCTCAAAAACAGTGTAGGATAAACTTGACAAAATGGAGTGGAACATCTTCAATGCTCCGAAATAAATATTAAAATTATTGAGTGTTGAGTTAATTTGCAAAGAGGGTTGCCCTATTCGGTTCATATAAGAACTCTCAAACTCAATATATACTCGTGTGCATTGTTTGTTTATATATTTTAACGAGATCTACATTTTTGTATACAAAGATTTTATCTATCTCTTACGGTTTACCAGATATGTAAAAGTCATTCAGAATGAAGAGGACTTTTGGAGACATTCCCAGAAAATTAAAGTCATATATTTCATTTGTCATGAAAACATCTTAAACATATGATATTTTAATCAAAATCGTTTGAGCCACTTTTGAGAAAATAAAAATTTTCGAAAACTTTTCCATGTAAAGGGTAGTCTGGGGATAGGGATTTTCTTGAAAATCTTCGTATCGCATCTTTAAAAGATACTGAACCTAAATACCAAGTTTAGTATTTATTCCACTTTTCGTTTTTGAGTTATGCTGTTCACAGACGCACGCACACACGCGCGCACACACACACACAGACACACACACACAGAACGTTTTCTAAAAATGCTTTTTTTTATTCAGGGTGACTCAAAGCATGTATTTCCGGTGAAATCTCGGTATCGAATTTTTGGGTGGAATACAATACTTCCCCTACTTACTATACGTAGTAGAGAAAGTAATAAAAATAGCTGCTCGCTCGACTATGTCTATTTGTTATACTTATGTGTTTTCAGTAGTACTATGGGTGAAGTACAGAAAAATACATATTGAGATTTCCCAATTTTTAGATAAAGTCGAAATGCTACTCATGTTAACAGACCGGGATGACTCAGACGGTTTCATCTGTGACCCCACATTCGGGAGGTCGTGGGTTGGATTCCCGTGGCCGACCTTCCTGAACCATGGGTTTTTTCGGGGTTTTCCCGAATCGCCAGGCGAATTCTAGAAAGTATTCTCACATCCTTCGAATTTCCTATCCTTTCCTTTCATCTCAAGTCTCATTTCACTTTATCTTTCATCCGCTGGTCTCTTTCAGTGTTGGAACTATCAGCGATGTTGTTTCCGTGCAATGTGGCACGCGGAAAGAATGTTCTTGGTAACTCTCTCCGTCCCTTGTCCTTCGACAGTCTGCAGAAGGTATCCGAACCCCCTTGTGGGGTGTTGAGCCCCTCAGTGCGAGGTGGGGTCCCCGGTCTGCCTATCTATCTGCCGGGGAGTCTCTATCTAGAAACGTAGGGACCCTGCCATTCTATGCTGTCGATCCTGGTTCCGGCCGCCCTCTCGCTTCATCCTTCCTCCCGAAGACGCCCCCTTGTGGGGCGTAGGTACAATATCCCCTATGTAAATCAGTGTCGAGTCCCCTTCTTAGCCAATCCAATCCAAACCTACATCTGTTAAAATACCTGTAGTCTAATTTGCTCTATCTCTGAAATATTTTTCAAAGTAAACAACAGTATTCTAACCAAATTTTAAAATGTCCATGCAGTATAATACCCTAGGGTCACGTTTTAAAAAATCTCAACTCAGAGTAACATGAGTACATAAGAAATTATTGGCAAATTTATTTTAACCCAACAACGATTTTGTTTGGTCTATTGTTTCATTGTTACCTATACGGATTATTTTAAGAAAGTAAAATACATATTTTTAAGCGCAAAATTCTTACAAAGGTTTATTTTAACTGTAAAAGTCAACAAAATGCTAAAAAATCTAAAATACTCGTATGTGAAGCTTCATGTTTTTAGGTTTTGGTGCAAAAGCATCCTAACTTTGAGAATCAGGAGCTCTATAAGAACGCGTTTAAGTTAAATCCGAAATATAGCAATATACTTATAAAATTTACAAAACAGGCGTCACTCCGGGAGCTTCTATCTGCCCCATTATCACCAAGGAATACCATACATCACTTATTTAACATGACCCCACCCCATTCAAATCCAAGGTGGTTCTAGGTAACCCGAAAAATAGCATGTTTCCGGCTGCGAAATAGAGGTTGTCTTATGGCAAAGAAGTGTTCAACCATGCCAAACGGCTTCAGTTTTTTTTACCAGTATGTTTAAGACAGTGAGCGCTCAGGTAAAAGCTCCGTGAGAGTTTGAGCTGCAAACGAATGGAAGTGTTGTTGACCCTTTTAAAGAACAAATGCACATTCAAGTTAATATAAAAGAATGAAACAAACATGTCACGAAAATACTACTAATATGTGTAACTAGTCGAAGTTATATAAAACAAAATGAGAAAGCACAACTCTCTCATTTTTAACAATTTATTTCAGAGGATAGCACCTATTAAAATAATTACAACATAATATATATTTAAAACCTAAATATTTGACTTGCATCTTCTCCAGCTTAAATAAATCTTCCATGAGATAAACAACTTAAGAACAAAAATCAACTTGTGGTCATCTATTACTGTTGTGTGGCTCACCTAAAACAATAAATGACGGACTCAGATGGAACACCCTGTATATTCAGCTTCCGGTGCCTAATAATTACGTAACTTATTCGCATCTGTGATCTTTCATATGCATTTCTTTCGTCTTACAATGGTAGTCTAAATACAGTTTTACTGATTTGGACAGAACCTGCGGCTGTTTTTAGATAGCCTGAAAACTTCGGCCTGTATAAAACTTAATTATACGGGGCAAGTGACCCGCATACGTGTGCTGTCTACCAAAGAGATACTTGATAGGGAAAGATTAAAATGATGCTGTAACAAAGATGCTCGAGATCTTCGCCATAACACAGTTCGCTAAACAGAGAAGGCCATTGGAGTAAACATGGAGAAAATCCAGTCAATTACAAGGGATCTTCTCTCCAAGCTTGCCAGCGCTCTTGATTAAGACAACACAAAGTGTGAGTGTGTGCGTGTTTTGTGCGCTTGCATAATCTGTGTCTAAGTACGCCATGAAATAAATTTCCAAGAAACAGACGAGAGAGGAGTTTTCTACATCCCCACCCCATGTAGCTTCAGCCATAACTAAGTTTTTACTTTCTCTACCACTTACCTTATAGTAGAGTACAGCACACCGAGCGAGATGGCGGTATCGTCTCTGGCCAGCATTCGGAAGACTCTGGGTTCGATAACCGGCAACCGTCCACTCTGACCTATGGGTTTTTTCGGGGGTTTTCCCACTGGAGTAGTTCTTTCATTCTCCGAATTTTCTGTATCTACATTTCTTCCATTAATCATTGTTCACCCCGTTTTATCTGTTTCAGGGTTGGAAGTGTCGACAATAGTGTTTCAGTGCAGTGTGGCAGGGGAAAAGGACGCTCTCTGTGAACCTTCTCCGTTCTTCGGCCTTTGGCTGGTTGCCGTGGTGTAGAGCCCGTCCCTTGGGGGGAGGCTGAACCCTATGTGACGTCATTGCGGTGACGTTACTCCTGGTTCCGGCCGCCCGGTGTCTTCCTTCACCTCATCCCTCCCACCCGAGGCGCCTCCTCATGAGGCGTCGGCGCAGTATCCTCATTTCTGGATCGGTGCCGAATCCCCGCCACCTTACAATCCAATCCAGAGCACCTCCTTTGTCAAAACATGTGACGTCGAGGTTTCACACAAGTATACGCTTTAAAGTAAAAGGTATGATATACAACTATCACGGAACTACCACTGCTAATTCACAGAGGTCAACCACAAGAAACGCTTGCCAAGATATGGTTTCAGCATTAGGCATTGCGGACTTGGTTACATGCAAAATATGGAAATAACAATCACAGGTTTACATCAAAAGTAAATTTCTATCAGAAAATAGCTCAAGATGGAAAAGAGAATTACACATTTTCAAATATACACTACGTGATCAAAAGTAAAGATCCAGACACCTGGCTGAAAATGACGTACAAGTTCGTGGCACCCTCCATCGGTAATGCTGGAAGTCAATATGGTGTTGGCCCAAACTTAGCCTTGGTGACAGTGTTCATTCTCGCAGGCATACTTTCAATCAGGTGCTGGAAGGTTTCTTGGGGAATGGCAGCCCATTCTTCACGGAGTGCAGAACTGAGGAGAGGTATCGATGTAGGTCGGTGAGGCCTGGCTCGAAGTCGGCCGTCCAAAACAACCCAAAGGTGTTCTATAGGATTCAGGTCAGAACTCTGTGCAGGCCAGTCCATTACAGGGATGTTATTGTCGTGTAACCACTCCACCACAGTCCGTGAAGTATTATCAGTTGCTCGATTGTGTTGAAAGATGCAGTGACCATCCACGAATTGCTCTTCAACAGTGGGAAGCAAGAAGGTGCTTAAAATGTCAATGGGGGTCTGCGCTGTGATCGTTCCACGCAAAAAAACAAGGGGTGCAAACCCCCTCCAGGAAAAACACGACCACACCATAACACCACCACCTCCTCCGAATTTCACTGTTGGCATTACACACGCTGGCAGATGACGTTCACCGGGCATTCGCCATACCCACACCCTGCCATCGAATCGTCATATTGTGTACCGTGATTCGTCACTCCACACAACGTTTTGCCACTGTTCAATCGTGTAATGTTGACGCTCCTTACACCAAGCGAGGTGTCGTTTGGCATTTTCCTGAGTGATGTGTGGCTTATGAGCAGCCGCTCGACCATGGAATCCAAGGTTTCTCGCCTCACGCCTAACTGTCATAGTACTTGGAGTGGCTCCTGATGCAGTTTGGAATTCTTGTGTGATGGTCAGGATAGATATCTGCCTGTTACTCTTTACGACCCTCTTCAAATAGTGGTGGTCTCTGTCAGTCAACAGACGAGGTCGGCCTGTACTCTTTTGTACTGTACATGTCCCTTCACGTTTCCACTTCACTATCACATCGGAAACATTGGACCTAGGGATGTTTAGGAGTGTGGAAATCTCGGTACAGACTTCTGACGCAAGTGACACCCAATCACCTGATCACGTTCGAAGTCCGTGAGTTCCACGGAGCGTCCCATTCTACTGTTTCACGATGTCTAATGATTAGTGAGTTCGCGGATAATGAGTACTAGGCAGGAGGTGGCAGCACAATGCACATAAGATGAAAAAAGTATGTTTATTGGGTGTCCGGATACTTTTGATCACATAGTGTATGTAACAATAACGCTCCAAAGTAAACTTTAACCTGAGAAAATTTAAATACTAACAACCAGTATTCGGGAAACGGCTATGCTGTTAAAAACGTTTTTTGGACTTGAATAGGGTGTGGCAGTAATTTGTTTCACAATATTGTAAATGCCAGAGTGATTGTAGTGTAAATAAGCATTATTGTATGACAGTGATTTGATATGTTTGTTAATTATAAGCATTGTTAGGAAATAAGTTTACACGGCCTCACTGCAACTGACAATAAGAGCGGATAACAATGAGCGAGGGGGTGAGTTGTTTATCAATTAGAAGAGACAAACAAATGACGTCAGATTGGCGCGCTTTTCTGTAGAAATGGAGGGAATATTTTCCGTAGAGCATTTGTGTTCGTAATTTTGATTGGATATAAAAATAGGCGCTAATGTTGGCGCGTTTTATTAACCAATAGCAGCCTGGTTATAATCTTTAGGCATATTAGGGTGTGGGAGTATAAAAAGCTAAAGCCAGAGGCAAGTATCGCCCAGTTCAACAAAATCATCCACGCGTTACACGTCGCTGTGTCCAACAGAACCATTCAGTAGTTAAACGTCGCTTACTTCATCAGAATCGTTCGCGAGTTACACGTCGCAATTCTACAGAACCTCTCGCGTCTTAAAGTTTGTTATAAATGTGAAACACGCGAATTAATAATGTGCAGTAAATAAGTGATTATAGTGATATTAGAAAATATAACAGTTTCAGTCTGCCGTGTATCAAGAGTCAATATGTCAACTTCATTAATTGTGACGGTAATAAAAGTGTAAAAACAAATTCTTTTATCAGTGTTATCTTTGAGTAACAAATCCTTTCCGTTTACACACCTTGTTGAAGAGATGTGCCCGACTGAATAATAATAATAGCTAGCCGGAGGACAATGAACCCAACATTCAAAGTAGTAATACAATAACAGGCGCCCAGTAAAAGATAACACGAAGGGACCGCGACAAATTGGCTTCCATACGTTGTGCAGATAAACATGAAGCATCTTCTAATTAATAACAAATATTCCACTCCAAGGGTCAGAGGCCTGACGAATATGGAATCAGAAAATGAAGAACCTGGAACGGGGTATCGGCCCATGTGAGAATGAGGAAGAAGGCGATATAAAACGAAATGGATGAAACAAAAAGTAATGATGGAGCAATTGGTGGAATGAATGGCGAGGGAAACTGGGGAACTCGGAGAAAATCCGTCCATACGCTGCTTCATCCACTACAAATCCCACATGCGGATCCTTGGGATCGAATCCGGCCCCTTGGTGGGAAGCAAAAGTTCTAACCACTCGACCACGGTGACGCCCTTGTTTATTATAATGAACTCTTACTGTTACCCTATTATCCATAGCTAATGGTTTCGTAGTTATATAAAATACATACCGAAGAAAATTTCATTGGATATTTACAGAAATTGCAAGAAAAACATGTTATTCGTCATACCACTGTGCCATTTATATTACATTTTAATCAAAATGATTGGAACTATTTTTTATAACCAAGTTTCATTGCATGGGATTGTCTAGCATTCTTTAAAGGCGTCTAAATTTGATATTTATCTGTATTTTTGTTTTTGAGTTGTACTGTTCACAAACAGGCAGATGGATGATTTTTATAAACGTTTCCGCATTTTCGGTGAAATTTCCGTATCGATTCAAAACGTCCTAGCAGATAAAGTTAAAATTTATTATGGGAAACAATCCGAACATGTATCGGCGAATAATCTAAAACTGAAAATTTTGATAAATACCAAACTTCATATTTAAGTAATACAACAGGGAACTACTAAAGAGTACAACCACTTTGTGATGAAATAATTGGTATAAAGAAATTTCAGGAAAATGTATCACCATTATGCCAGCAACTATCAAGGCCTCTGTATTCACACTACCAAAAATCTGATGTATTGAATTCACATGACTTTCTCTACTCATCCTTCTGTAAACTATTTCTACAAAAGCTTATCTTCAACTAGATACTTCTTTTTAATACAGAAAAACCTCCATTACTCATTTACAAATTTCGTTTTAGTTATAATAACATATTAAGCTAAAGCGATAATCAAATATTTTCAAAGCAAGTCGAAATTGTGCTCTCTTTGAATGAACACGAAAAATAAAGAAAGGAAGAAAATAGCAATTTGAATTTCAGAAAAGTATAATCATCTGAAAATTCAAAACAATAGCAAAGAGCATTTCGAAATAGTTAACGCCACGAAAAATGTATGTGAATAAACTGTGTGCTTTAACGAGATTTATATTTTTTGTAGTAAGACTTTGTCTATCTCTTACGGTTTACCAATTATACAAAATTCATTCGGATTAAAGAGGTCTTCATAGGCTATTCCCAGATACCTCTGATATACATGTTATTGTTCATGAAAATAGTTTAAACTTATGGTATTTTAATAAAACGTTTTAGAGAGCTTTGAGAGAATGAAAAATAACAAAATATTGTCCATGTACAGGGTGGTTTGGGGTGAATGGACTTTCTTCAAAATCTTCATGTTGCATCCTGGGAAGATCCTGAACTTAAATACTAGGTTTCGTATTTAACCGGCTTTTCGTTTTTGAGTTATGTTATGCTAATCACACACGCACACATACACAAATACTTGCGTTGTACAACTAAATAGATTCTAAATAAAATGAGAATAAAATACCAGGGCAATTTGGTAATGCATTAAATATTGAATCTTCTACTTCTGCTGTTCGTGATAATTTCTGAATTAAAAAAACTAATAGCGGATCACGATATTCATACCCTTTCATTCTTCAATGAAATCCTCACATAGCTATTTCAAAATCTTCATTGCTTAATAAAATACAGGTAATCCTTGTGTGTACGCATAAAACATTATGTAACCTGGCAGTGCGACAAACACCTCGAATGATTCGTCTGCTAATTCTGAAACAGTTCTTAATTTGTCAATCATAATTTGTGTAAAGGTTTGAAATTTAATTTACATCAATGTCGGTTATTATGTTTATTGCTTGCATGAAATGAAGAATGCACGGATGTGTTTAACCTAATTTTTGTCTGAACGCTGTAAATAGTTTGTATTTAAACATATTCCTGTAATGGTACGGAGGATCATCCTAATACATTAAACCCAATATACGAATAAGCTTCGCACATACCGCATATACCTATACACTTAGGCGAGAATGCTTCATAAACAAAGTTATATTCAAAGCCCATGAACATTCGGCTAAACAAAAGATGCATTGTATGCATTTTCTTACAAAATACAGGGTGTAAAATGTGTGTTACAAGACTCGGCATAGGTTTGTTTACCTACCATCATCTCAGTTCTCGATTCGGAGGTCCTATCACGTACATAAGGAGTGTCTAGACATGGATTTATAAACAAAATATTATCACATAATGCCCATCTACCAATCAATGTGACATGTATTTGTGTACACTCTGCAATATGAATTATGTATATAGTGTTTCATGTAATATAGCTAACCAGTAAGAATGAATCACATATTTCTCTGTGTTAAATGCAACGTAATTAAAACAATTCTAATGTGTTACATTCACATGAGTTTCTCTATTCTTTGAGACAATTTTAATGTTATTTGTATTTACTTGTGTTTTGCCCCAACAGGTGTGTAAACGGAAAGGAGATTTTATCCAAAGATAACACTGATAAAAGAATTTGTTTTATACTTTTATTGTCGTAACACATTATGCACTTTCACGTATTAATCTTGACACTCGCCAAGAAACTGTTATAATAACTTCTTTACTGCCCCTTATTAATTCGCGTACTTCAACTTTTTGTGTAATTAACTTTACAACACGAGAGATTTTTTTATAACTTTGCTATGCGTACACTGCAAATCGATAAACTATGCTAGGTATTCACCATGACTGTTTTTGTTAAACTCGACGACGTGTAATGTACAAATGTTTCCGATGGACTGGAGCCGACGTGTAATGTACAAATGTTTCCGATGGACTGGGAGGGATCAACCTCTGACTTAGCCCTTTTTATACTCCTACACCCCGATATGCCTAAAGATTATAACTGAGCTGCTATTGGTTAATAAACCGCGCCAACATTAGCGTCTATATTTATATCCAATGAAAATTACGAAAACATATGCTCTAGGGAAAATGTTCCAGCAAATTCTAAGAAAAACGCGCCAATATTACGTCATTTGCTCGTCTCTAATAATGACAAACAGCTCACCCCCTCGCTACATTATTGCACGCTATTATTGTCAGTTTCATTAAGGTCGTATAAACCCACTTCTCAACAATGCTTACAATCAACAAACATCTCAAATCAATGTCACACAATAATGCATATTCACACTACAATTACTCTTGACATTTACATAATTTGTGATACAAATTACTGCGTCATCTTCTACAAGCTATTCTTACAAATTCTCATTCTTATATTTACGTCTTGTTGATAGAGATAAATGTTCAATACGCACTTACCTATTTCGTTGTGTATAAGAATGCAGCACGCTAAAGTGTCGCTATATTCAAGTCGTGTTTTTAAAATAAGTACCGATACTTTATTAAAAAACAACATAACATTATTTTCCAAACACTTTATTATAATTTATTATCTTACACTTCTTCTCCACATAGTCACTGTCGTTATTCAAGTACTTATCGTAACGGAAAAAAAAGTTTATGTGTGCCTTCATCAAAGAATGATGCCGCCTGTGGTGTTAGCCAAATCTGCGCTTCTTGTTTCACAACATCTCCGTTGAAATGTTTTCCACCACAGAATTTCTTCACACGAAGAAACAGATAAAAATCGCTTGGTGCCAAATCCAGACAATAGGGAGGGTGGTCGAATTGTTCCCAAACAAATGATGTGATCAGTCCTTGATTTTGTTTGGCTGTGTGTGGAAACATTCATTATGTTTCCTCATAAACCTCACACAACTGGCGATGAATGTTTGCTGGCGTAACATTTATCGCACTCAAAAATCGTATCATTATTCTGACCTCATAGTCGGCGGGTCGTTCGATTGTTTTGAACATTTCGAAACGCTTTAAAAAAAAAGAAAAACACAAAGTGACGATCGCTCACATCTACATTATCTTAAACATACGTATTTTAATAAAAATCGTTAGCTTTGCTGAATTACTTTGGTCTTTACTGAAAACGTTAACAAAAGTAACGGTTAAGTGGCCCTTCTTATATAGTCGTTTTTGGCGACTTTTGGAAGGAATTGCTGCCAACGTGAATCAATCGAGTGTTAGGCGTGCAGATTCCTCGGCTACACCTTGAGGCTGAAGGCTCTCAATCGTGATTTCAGCTATTTTAAAATTTCCAATGTTTGCTTTGAAGACCAACGTAAAGCAGACTACCGGCGTTTTCAATGAAGGCCAAAGTAATGCAACAAGTCCAAATAGTTGACCATTTTTGAGAACATTTTTCCTTGCAAAGATTACTTTGGGACGGGGGAATTTTCTTTATTTCTTCATGTTGCATCCTTGGAGGATGCTGAACTTAAATGCCAAGTTTGGTAGTTAGATGACCTTTTGTTTTTGAGTAAAATCCTGAGCTTTTTTTAATAAATGTGTTTTTTTGGATTCAAGTGACTTCAGAGCATATATTTCTGCTGAAATCTGGTATCAAACTATTGTGTGGAATACGTACAGTACTTTCCCTACTTGCTGTAAGTACATATTAGACAAAGTAATAAAGTGCAGGTTACGAAGCACTGTTAGCTGACATATTATAGACAGGTGGAAGCGAATCCCGAGTAATATACACGTATAAGTCGCAAAACAAGCAGAAATAGTACGCCAAAGGAGAATAAATATAGAGTAAATATTATAGATTTTATTGAAATTTTGGGAGGTTTAAAAAGTTTGAACTGCATTTTGTGCCAATTTTAAAGTGAAGATATATTTTTATTGTGAAAGAAAACTAGCAGTTATTATTAGCTCTAATAAAACCTTCATCAACCTCACCACGTCCTGAGATACAGAAGAAAACCCTGAGACGACACATCACACAAGATGAACCACACCAACATTTTTATGCGTTTTTATTAAGCAGTATTATTATATTTTACTTACTTTTACTTCCCCCAAACGGATATATTGCCTGAAGGTTTTTGTTTCTATTTCGAGGTGTCTAAACAACATGTCTGTTTGTGATTTCGTGTACTGAAGTTAAAGGGAACACCCTGATACTAACGTTTAAGTTAAAGAACAAAAGCAGAGTTTTGTCCATATATTTTTCTGAAATGTGGCCCTTTGACAGCCTTAAGTATAGTACTGGAAAAACGTCTGTGTTATAATGTCATCACTTTCTCCACTAGTGATAGAAAGGCTTGGCTTTCTACAGCTTGTTTAATTTCATATCTATTCTGCAGATTATTCGTAAAAGTTTCGTTTTACTTTCTGTACTACGTATAGTAAGTAGAGGAAGTATGGAATTCCACCTAAAAATTCTATACCGAGATTTCATCGGAAATACATGTTTTGAGACCCCCTGAATCCAAAAAAAGCATTTTTAGAAATAGGTTCGTGTCTTGTGTCTCTGAACATCATAACTCAAAAGCGAAAAGTTGGATAAATATCAAATACCTTGTTATTTAGGTTCAGTATCTTTCAAAGATGCCACACGAAGATTTTCAAGAAAATCCTATAACCAAGACTACCCTTAATATGGAACATTTTTCGAAATTTTTGATTTAATTAAAATATCATATGCTTGTGATATTTTCATGAGAAATGAAATGTCTATCTAGAATTTTCTGGGAATGTGCCCTAAGTACTCTTCATTGAGAATGGCTTTTGCATAACTGGTAAACTATAACAGATAGATAAATTTTTTGTACACACAAAATACAGATATCGTTAAAAACACAATTCATGCAGGATACATTTTTTGGTGGAGTAAATAATTTCGGATATATTCCTTGTTATTTGTTTCAATTTTCCAATAGTTATAATTTTTCCCAAATGCGAAATCGTTATTCGTTTCTTTTATGTCCTGGACTGCAAAGAGATTAGAATACTCCATATAGCAACCAGCTCTTAAAATATTTGACTATCGCTTAAAGCCTACCAATTCCCCTTGGCATCTACAAGAAAATAAGCAATAAGATTAACATCTCGATTAACATTAAGTATATGGAGAATAAGCGTTTGTAAAAATAGTTTGTACAAGAATAGAGAAAGTGATGTGACACATAGATTTTTCTACATCTTCTTAATCACGGAAATGTTTCTCGAAATGGTTTCTATAAACATTTTTTTGTAGGTACGTAGAAATTTACCTCGAATTATGCTAATAAGAAACAAAAGCACGGACATAGCATTTCAGGAGTTTGTAGCTGAAATATTGAACAGTTCCTACCAATAGTATATCTTCTAAAAGTTTAAAGGTACAAAAGCGAAATGACACAAGTGTATATGTTAGTAAACTGTGCAATTTTTATGAGTTAAATTTTAATCCGTCTATTATACTTTCGTAATAAATCCAAGTTTGGTATTTATCCAACTTTCCGATTTTAAGCCCTCTCTCTCTCTCTCTCTCTCTCTCTCGTATTTCTAAAATCTTGGGGTGGAGTTTATGTGGATGACAGGACATTTGTTTCCGGTGGAACCATGGTATTGAGATTTTAGATCGAATGTAACAAGTCGTCAATCTTAAGTAGAGAGACGATAGCACGTAAAACAGGCATCTGTGAATTATTCATATTTACAAATTATGATTTGTCCATTTTGGTTCATACACTCATTATTTGAACGATAGACAAAGTGCGTTAATATGGAAATCTAAAATTCGAATTTCGGTTATAACAGAAACTTGACTCTCCTTTGATTTATTATTTTGTGTACTGAGTAGATAAGGCAAGGTAGGGCAAAATTGTCACCACAAATTTTTTCTCTGACCTGTATTCCGTAACTACAAAATCACATAAAATAAATTCAGTATAGTACTAAACCAAACATTTTTATAATATTTTGTTAAAAAGCTGAGTGTCTCTCTGGGATCAGTGCATTTAAATTACATTTATAAAAAAAATGCAAAACTATTTAACTACACGTACAACTTTTTAAACGTGACCGGTCTAAATATGTTGCCAATAAGAAGTGATTATTAGATGATTTCGTTCCTGTTAATATTAATATTTCCTTACAGTATGAAA
This sequence comes from Deroplatys truncata, assembly GCA_030765065.1. Lineage (NCBI taxonomy): Eukaryota > Metazoa > Arthropoda > Insecta > Mantodea > Mantidae > Deroplatys > Deroplatys truncata. The sequence continues at coordinate 53,516,212 of CM060982.1, forward strand.
ACGTTTTTCTGATGTAGGCTCTATGTAGGAGGAGAATTTTAAAATGCAAAAAAAGAAAATTCGGAAATTTGATACCCGTTACAATTAAGCCACTCGACTTATAATGGTTTTTGTGTTTGTGATTTTAATCCATTGCTTTTATCCATGGATACATACCTTGTAGTTTTCTTTGGAAAAGGAAATTTCTACCCTATCTGAAAGTATTTTCCTATTATGAAGTTTTCATTCAGAAGGAAAGAGCTATTTCTTGATAGTTTAAAAGTAAAAAAGGACGTTACCTTTGAACTGTTTTATTTATAAAAGTATTTCATTTTGATATATATATATATTCTACAACAGGAATAATTTTATTTATTGTTTCAGAAATATTTTTTCGTATCATTTTTTTGAACTATCCTAGAAGACATGTTCTGACTTGCAACAATATATGGTGCAAAAATAATTTATAATGCAGCATCTCTACGAGTTCCTTATTTATAACTTTGAAGGATATTAGTTTATTTAACTTATAATCTTAATAAATTATTAAGATTGAAGTACAGATTTTGCAGTAGATAATGCAACTTTGAATCGATTTTTTTTTACATTTCATTTTGTACTTTCGTTTAAGATTTTGATTTTCCTATGTACTATTATTAATCTATTTAGGAGGAATACTAATTTTATAAAAAGTTCAAAAAATGATAGGAAAAAATTCTGAAACAATAAATAAAATTATTCTTAAGGCAGTAATAAATATAATTAGCTCATTTTACGCTATTAGAATTTTTTCTGCAGTTATATTAGCTGGTAGACGATTGCCAGTTTTAGACACGATTCTCAGTAACAGTTACTGCAGTACTAAGCCCGTGTACCTCCCACATGTAGTGAGCAGGTGAACATGCTTCCTGAAATATGCGTTTCATTTTGTTTTCTTGTCGAGGTCGCGACATCAGAAACAACCATAACTCATCCAAATAACGTCTGTAACGTATGGTCGCTGCTGTAAAGAGAAATGGTCCATACACTTTGTGGCAACTCTCTACACGTCACCCTTTCAAGTCATGGAAGCTGTGTGAACTTTTCAACCTTCCTCTTACATGAAAAGTCGCTTCCCTTGGTAACAGCCATTTCCTCAATAACGTTTCTTCTTTTATTCTTTCATCTTCTGACACGTCAAGTTGGCAAATATGAAACACACCCTTGTCGTACAACTTCTGTGTACACTATATGACAAAAGTAAGTTAAGTTTTTTGGCTTGTATGAATTAGACGCCATAGCAGTTAAATGGCAATGTTGCTTTGTACATTGCTATATTTAAATTTTAGTTAAAAATAAAGACATATTCAATTTTAATATGAAAAACATTTCTGATATCATTTACCCATACGGTTGAGGTTGTGGCAGTAATTTGTATCACAATAATGTAAATGCCAGAGTGATTGTAGTGTAAATAAGCATTATTGTATGACAATGATTTGAGATGTTTGTTAATTATATGCATTGTTAGGAAATAAGTTTACACGGCCTAACTGAAACTGACAATAGGAGCGGATAACAATGAGCGAGGGGGTGAGTTGAATATTAATTAGAAGAGACAAACAAATGCGCGCTTTTCTGTAGAAATGGAGGGAATATCTTCCTTAGAGCATATGTTTTCGTAATTTTAATTGGATATAAAAATAGACGCTAATGTTGGCGCGTTTTAATAACCAATAGCAGCTCGGTTACAATCTTTAGGCATATTAGGGTGTGGGAGTATAAAAAGCTAAAGCCAGAGGCAAGTATCGTCCAGTTCAACAAAATCATCCACGCGTTACACGTCGCTGAGTCCAACAGAATCACTCAGAAGTTAAACGTCGCTTAGTTCATCAGAATCGTTCGCGAGTTACACGTCGCAATTCTACAGAATCTCTCGCGTCTTAAAGTTTGTTATAAATGTGAAATACGCGAATTAATAAGGTGCAACAAATAAGTGATTATAGTAACATTAGAAAATATAACAGTTTCAGTCTGGCGTGTATCAAGAGTCAGTATGTGAAATTAACTAATTGTAACGGTAATAAAAGTGTAAAAACAAATTCTTTTATAAGTGTTATCTTTCAGTAACAAATCCTTTCCGTTTACACACCTTGATCAAGAGATATGCTCGACTGAATAATAATAATAGCTAGCCGGAGGACAATGAACCCAACATTCAAAGTAGTAATACAATAACAGGCGCCCAGCAAAAGATAACACGAAGTGACCGCGAAAATTGGCTTCCATACGTGGTGCAGATAAACATGAAGCATCTTCTACCAACTACCAACAAATATTCCACTTCAAATTGGCGCACAAACGTGGGGCTAACAAATATAATCTACTTCAAGGTTAAAGCGAGTCACTACAAGACATCACTACGGGCTGCAGTGGGATATGGCGCAATACTCAACCACTTCGTTACTCGTAATTTTTCACTCTATTTAAACTTTGTACTTTCGCTTTTAGTTAATATAATCCTCGAGAAATTTAATATCTGCAGAAATATGCTGAAATTGTTAAACATCTATAATGCAGTGTTAGACATTTAACATGAATATTGTTATTACCCAACATTACTGTATTTGAGAGCTCTGATTTACCTCAGTCTGTTGGCTGCTAATTGCTTGAATGCTAAAAAATGTTTAAGCTTAATGGTCGAAATAAATACAAATTTTCTATCTGACTAAACATGCTGATAATATGAATTTCGCATACTATGTTATTGATTTTCTAATTAAAAACCAAATACATTACAACTGTCGCACGTCTTCACCAAAATTAGCGGGTGTATCTCTAAACAAAACGCACCGATGCCCTGATACCCAGGTTTGATAACTCGTAGTGTAAACATAAATAGAGTTAGTCACAAACGTTAGTAATATAGTTATTCTATTAAATTTGTACGCATTTTCGCCATAGATCCAAATATACCATCATTGCCTTTAGTCCCTCTTATGGCTTTCATAATACAAGCATCGCCATGTTGAAGTATAAACAATGCTTACTATAAAATCAAATAACTTAGTATTGTTCAATGTTCTTAATTACATACATATAATATGTATCACTATGTGATCAAAAGTATCCGGACACCCCACAAACATACGTTTTTCATCTTAAGTGCATTATGTTGCCACCTACTGCCTGGTACTCATTATCCGCGACCTCATTAGTCATTAGACATCGTGAAACAGCAGAATGGAACGCTCCGTGGAACTCACGGACTTCGAACGTGGTCAGGTGATTGGATGTCACTTGTGTCAGAAGTCTGTACGAGAGATTTCCACACTCTTAAACATCCCTAGGTCCACTGTTTCTGGTGTGATAGTGAAGTGGAAAAGTGAAGGGACATGTACAGCACAAAAGCGTACAGGTCGACCTCGTCTGTTGACTGACAGAGACCGCCGACATTTGAAGAGGTTCGTAAAGAGTAATAGGCAGACATCTATCCAGACCATCACACAGGAATTCTAAACTGCATCAGGATCCACTCCAAATACTATGAAGGTTAGGCGTGAGGTGAGAAACCTTGGCGAGTGACTGCTCATAAGCCACACATCACGTAGGAAAATGCCAAACGACGCCTCGCTTGGTGTAAGGAGCGTCAAAATTGCATGATTGAACAGTGGCAAAACGTTGTGTGGAGTGACGAATCACAGTACACAATGTGGCGATCCAATGGCAGGGTGTGGGTATGGCGAATTCCCGGTGAACGTCATCTGCCAGCGTGTATAGTGCCAACAGTGAAATTCGGAGGTTGTGGTGTTATGGTGTGGTCGTGTTTTTCCTGGAAGGGGCTTGCACGCTTGTTGTTTTGCGTGGCACGATCACAGCACAGCGCAGCGCAGGTGATATTTTAAGCACCTTCTTACTTCCCACTGTTGAATAGAAATTCGGGGATGGCGATTGCATCTTTCAACACGATCGAACACCTGTTCATACTGCACGGGCTGTGGCGGAATGGTTACACGACAATAACATTTCTGTAATGGACTGGCCTGCACAGAGTCCTGACTTGAATCCTATAGAACACCTTTGGGATGTTTTGGAACGCCGACTTCGTGCCAGGCCTCACCGACCTACAGCAATACCTCTCCTGAGTTCCGCACTCCGTGAAGAATGGGCTGCCCATTCCCCAAGAAACCTTCCAGCACCTGATTGAAAGTATGCCTGCGAGAGTGAACGCCGTCATCAAGGCTAAGGGTGGGCCAACACCATATTGACTTCAAGAATCACCGGTGGAGGGCGCCACGAACTTGTACGTCATTTTCAACCAGGTGTGCGGATACTTTTGATCACGTAGTGTATATGTGTGTGTGTGTGTGTGTGTGTGTGTGTGTGTGTGTGTGTGTATTTCGAGTCCTTATCATTTATAATGCTATACATCGTTTAATTATAACAAAAATAAAGAATTTATAAGTATCTGAAATTTACAAGAATTGAGGAGGAGTAAACGTGGTCACGCTTAACCAAAGTGACTGACGCAGTATGGTGAAATGAGTTTTAATTTTATTAGTTCTGTAATTTTTTTTAATTGTACAGATTTTTCAGCTTTTAGGTGTGCTGTTTACAAAGTTATTTTGTATGAATTTTGTAGTGTTTTGATCTGACGGAACAAAATAATCTCATATTCAGGAACTATCTAAGTGTATGAATGAGAGCTTTTAGTGAACTTGTTCATTAATGAAGATCTTTTACGATCTCACAAAATTTTGCGTTAGTTTAAATCATATATCGGTAACGTTTTCAGGTATTATATGAAACGTGTTTTATAGTAAATGTATATAATAATCTCGTAAACATCACACAAAGTGAAAAATGTAACAAATTCTCAATAAGATTTTAAATCTCTAAGCAAACTTTATACAACTACAAGACACCAGGACTGTGTTATATCGTTTGTTATTTCCGCGTATTAAAAATGAGATTTTTTCTTTTGTTAATTTCATTGCTAGAATTTTAAAGATGGTGGCGAATACTTTATGGATTCTATGCAAATAGCCCCTTATTTCTAAGCGTCAGAATGTTCCAACTGCCACTACAGATACCTAACTATCTACTTACCTACCTCTATTATATACTAATACTATGTACATCACTTATTCCTCTTATGAAGCTGTTGCAGGTTTTGTTGTATTGTATATCAAATGGGTCAATTTTGTTCTCACTAACGCTTTTCAGTGCTCAGTTCCAAATTTTTAATCAGGGTTATTAAAAAAGAAGAAACAGACTTTAAATATTTATTTCTCATGAACAACAATATATGGCGACATATGCAATACATCACTGAACAGAGAAAATTTCAAAATTGTATTTTATGTGTTCAAAATGAGCACCATTTGTTTTGCGAGGACGATCAGTGCTTTTCTGTTTGCATACGCAATCATCTTCTACGAATTTATTATATCAATTCTAAATTTTTTGCGTGCTGCAATGAAACAGTGGATTCACTCTTTGCATAATGCAGCACACAAAACGAGTTTTTCTGTGGCGTCGCCATTTTATCGTAAAGAAACACAGCGCCACTCTAGGCACTGAATGGAACTAATAGGTGGACTTAAAACTTCGAACTTTCCTCTATTCAATGATGTGTCGCTATATATTGTCATTCATTAAAAATTAATATTTCGAATCTGTTTCTTGTTTTGAATAATCCTGTATTATCAAGTGGCTGCATGAACAATTGTTACTTTTTAGTTTTGGCATTTAAAATATTTTAGCATTCCTAGGAAGGTTTGCGAAATTACCTAAAACTTCTCCAGTTTCCTCAAATTTATCCTTGGGAAGCATACTCTGCTCACTTTCCGTTTTATATGTAGAGAAATTTCAAACTCCTTAGATTTATTGACAGACTACGCAGACTATTTCTGTGCGTTACAGGAACATCAGAAATTTCTCACTAATGTGTAAAAAGGTTCTCTGTTCCAAGGCGTGTACCTACGAATGGGCACTATAACAATATATCGTCTCACGGATTGAGCTTCGCAAGCTCCGGCTGGACCAAACATTAAGGCTTTCACCGGGAAACTGAACTAAGAGCAGAGTTTTCAGCACAGGCTTGTAACACCACCGCCACATCCAAAAAACAATGAGCTGTTTTTCTTATTATGTAATAAAGAAAATATATTTGATCTAATCTTGTAAATACTTTAGTTTTTCTCAGAAATTTATTTCGCATCCTAGGTCGTCTAACTTGGGAACTGTCCGGCTTACTGTGAATAATGAGAGATTTACAAAATTAGCATTGAATTATAGATCTATAGGCAGGCCGCAAAAGAGATGGAAAGACTTACTATGAAGGCTGAGCAGGCTAATGATCTAAACCATGGATTAAAGAAGAAGAAGAATATATATTTTAAAGTATAAATTCAATGGATTAGTAAGTTTCTTAATCACGATTAGGTTGAATTGCAGATTCATAAAATGTCACAAAAGATTGCTCTGTTTATGTCCTGGTGCAACTCAAAGACTCAAAACTTGATCAGCGGCACCAAAAGTGTCATCCTCCTGTTCTAGGAGTACCATGCTAGTTCCCAAGGTCGCAGGTTCAAACCCGGTGGAGGACGATGGACTTTTTTGGGTGTAAACATCCTTAGATTGGCTTCCTTCGGAAGGGAAGTAAAGCAGTGGTCCCGCGTCGTAGATTTAAGGCACGTAAAAGAACCTCAAGGACTCTGAGCAAAATCACCCGTCTTTCACAACCAATATACAATGGGACGCTAAGGGTCATAGTAGTTAAAGAGCGTCCATAAAAATAACTCAAGTTTAATTTTGGTACCAAAATTTCGTTGTAATTTACTTTATTTTGCTGATTGTGTTATATAAATTAAGGGTTTTATAGAAACCCTTCAGTAAACTTTATCTAACTTTGTGTTTGAGATGTCTAAGGCTGACTCTTTATCTAAAAAGGTTTAATCTCTTTGGTGATTTATTTGAATCAGGAAAAACAACAGAGTTAGCACCCTTAATGATGCTTGAAAGTTTGATAATGCTCAGCTGTTACACAAGGCGCGATCATTAAATCCCGAGACTACAATAGTTTTTGAACGAATGGATCAAACGACGCTGTGACGCTGCTTTGGGTTTCAAACTGGTAAAAAATTATATATATATATATATATATATATATATATGTATATCTGAAATCAGATATTATAATATCTGAAACTCAAGAAATCAGCAATCGAACATCTTTAAAATCTTTGCCGCAATGAAGCAAGTAAGATGTTTTGAGTGGCATTCGCATTTCAGTGATTCAACAATCACTGGAGAGGCACAACGAATCACTCAGGTGCAACACTTCCGAAAATGTGGAAGAGATTGTGTATTTTAAAATATTCTCTAGGGTTAATTGTGAATAATGTTTTTCCTGTAAGTTTTTGGATGTGCGAAAGAGGATATTAGGCGTGAATGCCAAATCTGAGCCGAGAACAAATGGGTACTCCATATTAACATGTCAGTTCTGCTGCTATCACGACACCATCACTTCTCACCCATCCGTTCGGCAGATTTGGCAACCTGTGACTTACTTTTCTTCCCAAAGATGAAGTCTGAAGCTACAAGATCGCGTCTTAGCACAGTGAAGTAAATCCAACGCGAATGGCAGGGCTTGCTTCACAGGTTTGAAGAACGCATCTTCCAGAAAGCACTCCAAAAATTGCAGAAGCGTCGGGTTCGGTGTATAGCTGCCCAAGGAGACCATTTCATTGGGGATAGCAGCCAAATTGAAATTATGAAATTTTATTTGCTGTTACGGAGCTAATCTCAAAATTTACTGATCGAAACTCCTAAATAAATCAAATAATACTAGAGCACTTTAATTTCCTATTACACGAGCTTATTTTTATTTATGAGTGAGTGTGAGCCTTGCCTGTAACAGTGATCACAAATGACAGCACTACTGTGAATAACGAGCTTCTTTTTCAATCTTGTGGATCCAAAATGTACCTTTACTGAAGCGGCAGCAAGATAGCAGAGATAACTAAAACGTAAAGGTCTGTTGTAACTACAGATTCATGACTTGTTTAACACCATGAAAACATTGGCTTCTTGGAAGATTTTCGCTCCTTCACGTTGATATCTGTTCTTTATTGGCTGTATCTCTCTTTCACTCAATTCTGTCGTTAAATTTTCCCATTTTCCCAGATTATGTGTCCACTGTTATTGAAAATTTCTCATTCCCTTGCTTGACCTTAACATGTCTAACTAAAGGTATCCTTTTGCTGCAAAGGAAAGGCTTAGTTATCAATTTTTAACCTTATTATGATTATTGTTGTAGCCCTCAAAAGAATTATTCGTTGCAGAAAGCATTGCCACTCCTCTGGTATTTATGGATGATACGATAAGTGTGTCTTCGGTATAACGGAAAGCTAGAACATGAGCGAAATACATGCAGAAGTGTGTCATAGCGATCCTTGTGCACATCGGAAGAGAGGTAAAGAAAGAAAGAAAGAAAGAAAGAAAGAAAGAAAGAAAGAAAGAAAGAAAGAAAAACTAAACTAAAACACGTAGTATATAAGCTAGACGTAGTGCCTACATAAGGCTAGTGTGACAAAACAATTATTAAAGCACAAATCAACTCCAAAAATCATAGTTTATTTGATATTTACTGTGTGTTTAGCTGAATGCAAGATACAAGTGGGATTGGCGTTCAGCCCAGGCTCCTTTGCCTCTTCCACTTGTGAGAACTTACAACATTTACAACTTTATTCTTATTCCTATTCTAATTATTAACTATATTATAACCTAATTGTTTCTTTTCACTGACCATAACCATTTGCTTCTCACTTTGTTCATAAACACTCCAACTTTGTGATAGTCCTTTATAAATAATTCCTTCACTGCAATGTTTGGGTCAACCTTTGTACATTTGTCACTTATTTGTTCCTCCCTCCACTTGTTAGTGACCCTACATTTAAACAGTATATGACCAGATCCTCCTGATCCTCGTTCCTTTTAACCTCACACGCCTAATCTTAGCCATGCTATGCTTTATCTTGATTACTTACCTGTTTTTTCTACATTCCTCAACTCCCCATGTTGACTTTAATATTTTATAATCTATTAAAGCAGACTTTTCTGATATTTCACTAAACATTTTCTGTATTTGCATACACTACAGCCACTTAATTCCCTCTAAAAGTTTAATTCATTATTTTCCCTTTTTCACCAAATCTCTCCAAGACCATTTGATTCTAGGATGTTCTTCAAACGATACACCCATACTTTATTTTTTAAACTTTTTTGAAATTCTAGACACTGTCTTACTATATTATTTTCTTCTAGGTGTAGAATTATGTAATGCTCTCTCCATAATCTTACCCTTGCTTGACATTTCTACCTGTGATATTCGTAAGGATATTCTTTACAAAATAACCTATGGACTTAATCAACTACTTCCCACTCCTCATCAAGATTTTGGGCTCCACCACTGTGTTATATAGTCGTTCCATCCACTTGAATCCCATTTCGGGTACTCTATATTTTCAACATTTTATTATTGCTAACGCACGTTTTCCTTTAGCCAATGTTGCTTTTTTCTGTTTTTCCCCATCTTCCACCACCATCCATTTTGACTCCTAGGTAATTACTTTCTCTAACCACCTTATATTACTTTTCCCTTCCTTCCCATTTCTCATTTTTGCTCAATTTAGCTCCTTTCTTAAACACCACAACCTGCGTTTGTTCTTGGTTAAGCCTCAATCCCCAGTCATTGCAATATTTGCCTACACCTTGGAGAAATTGTTTTAATCCAATTACCGTAATTGATCCCACAACCAAATCATCGGCAAAAAGCAACCCCTGTATTGTACATTGTTTATCACTGGAGAGTGTTTATTGTATCTCCCTACTTCTTGTAATATGTCGTCAATAAATATATTAAATGATACTGGAATTATTTTGAACCTTGTTTAAGGCCTTTTCATTCTCAAATATCTCCCGTTACTTCCCATTCCTCCACTCTTATACAAAAGGTGTTGTCTTTATACAATGTTCTTAATGTATTAACCATTTGATTGCCCATCCCTTTATTCAACAATTTATGCCACAGTAATTGTTGTTCAATATTATAGTAAGCTTTTTCTAGGTACCAAAGCCCATATACAATTTCTCTCTTTTCTCTTTTAAATACTTGACCATTAATGTTTTTATTACAAAGACGTTCTCCCACTCCTAAAACCCATTTAAAATTCTGATATTTTATATTCATTCGCCCATCTTTGCACCCTACTTGGTAAAATATCTGTGAATATTTTCCCCACATTAGATAACAATACCACGATAGCTATTTGGTTTATCCACATTCCCCTTATATTTATATATTGCTTATATTATAGCTTTTTCCATCTGTCGAGTATGTATCTCTTTCTTATGATTTCGTTAAACAAATCGTTTAACAGTAGTTTTGCTTTTCACTTTCTCTACCACGTATAGTAAGTAGGGGAAGCATTTTATCCCACCCAAAAATTCGATACCGAAATTTCATAGGAAATATGTTTTGAGACCCCCTGAATCCAAAAAAAAAGTATTTTTGGAACCATGTCGTATGTGTGTCTGTGTGTCTGTGAACAGCATAACTCAGAAACGAACAGTCGGATAAACACCAAACTTAGTATTTAGGTTCAGTATCTTCCCGAGATGCGACAAAGGTTTCCAAGAAGATCCCCCACTCCAGATTACCCTTTACATGGAACATTTTTCGAAAATTTTAATTTTCTCAAAAATGGCTCTAACTATTTTGATTAAAATATCGTATGTTTAAGATATTTTCATGACAAATGATATGTATATATTGAATTTTCTGGGAATGTCTCCAAAAGTATTCTTCATTGTGAACGACTTTTGCATAACTGGTAAACCATAAGAGATAGACAAACTTTTACTACACAAGAAATGTAGAATACATTTTTGTTGAGTGAACCATTTTCGAGATATTGCTTGTTATTCCCTTAAATTTTCCAATACTTTATACTTTTTCTCAAATGGGAATTTGTTATTCAGTTTTATTTGTCCTGGTAATTTCAAAGAGAATGGAATAATGCACATAGCAACCAGCTCTTAAAATATTTGACTGTCGCTTAAAGCCTACCAATGCCCCTTGCATCTACAAGAAAATTAACAATAAGATTAACATCTCGATTAAACATGAAACATATGGAGCATAAGCGTTTATAAAAATAGTTTGTACAAGAGTAGAGAAAGTCATGTGAGTGTAACACATCAGATTTTTTTCCATATACGATTCTTTCAAACATTCATCAGGTATACCATCTTTTCCCGTTGCTTTATTCTTCCGCATTTTTGAACCTACCTTATTATTCCATATTTCACTATCTAACTTTTCTACAAAATTATAACTTACTTCTAATTTGCCAAATGTTGTTAAAGTTTCTTGTTCTCATATAGGCCTTTAAAATACTCTTCCCATTCCTCTATTTTTATATTAGCTTTGGCTGTATACTCCTTACATGTTCAGCTTACTGTCTTCCATATCTAAGTTGTGTAGCCCTCCTTTATTACACTATTTACCCTATTTTCTTGCGTCTCTTCACAGCGCTTTCTTGCGATCAAGTAATGAATCGTAGAATTTTTTCTCCAATATATTTTTCTTTCGTTTAATAATCTCCTATCTCCCTCCATTTAATCAACAGCTGTTTGACTTGCCTTTTTCTGCTCTACACTCATTATCATACCATTCCTCTACTTTTCTGTTATCCCTCTTAATTATTTTCATTTCCTCCTCTCGCTTTGTGCATCACATTATCTATTAGATTAACTGTTGTTTCTATTTCTCCGCATTCCAGCATATATTTTCTCCCATATTCTGACTTGAGCCCTTTTCTAAGGTTCTCCCCGTATTTTTCTTTCCATTTACATCCTGTAATAAAAATGATAAACTACATAAGTCTGGTAATGTAAATCACTCTAAAAATTCCAAGTCACCTTAAAACTTGGTCTCTAATATTTGAAAATGCCTTGGAGGGGATTTAGTGCCTTACACGTATTCGCTATGGTAGCTCAAGCGGTAAGAGCATCGGCAAGGAGAGCCGAAGATCCATGGTTAGAGTTCCGGTCGTGATAATGAACTTTTTAAGCCTGATTCAAGTTCAACAGTTACAGATATGTCACTCTGTAAAGAAAGTCAGTCTCCCTAACCTACAGTTGCCTGAGTAGATACGCAATACCGCTTCCAGCCGGGCACATTATTGCACTTTCTCGGCCCAGTATAGAATTAATGGCATTATAGTGGAGGAAAATGTGGTAGGAGGCGTGTTTTAAAGTAAATACCGTTTTAATATTTTGCCGCTGCAGTCGCAATTTTGAGCATGCACGATCACCTCCTCCATTCATTAGGAAGTCAGACACAGTTATGAAAGATACTCATTTTGTGTTTTCCTGTGTTAGAGCGTTTAGAAATGTTCAAAACAGTCGAACGACCCACCGACTATGAAGCCAGATCAGTGATTGGTTTTTTGAGTGCGAGAAATGTTACGCCAGCAAACATTCATCGTCAGTTGTACGAGGTTTATCGGTAAACAATAATGAGCGACAATGCCCGGCACACAAAGCCAAACAAACTGAAGATTTGATCGCATCATTTCATTGGGAACATTTCACCATCCTCCGTACAGTTCGGATTTGGCACCAAGCTAATTTCATCTGAAGAAATTCCTTGGTGGGAAGCATTTCAAAGACGATGATGTTGCGAAACAAGAGGTGCCGACTGGCTTTCATCACAGGTGGCAGCTTTCTTCGATGAAGCCATGCAAAAATTCGTTTCCCGTTACAAGTCCCTAAATAACGGCGGGACTAAATGGAGAAGTCCTGCAAGTTGTAAAGTAATGAATGATAATGAAGTATTTGGTAAATAATGTTCTGTTATTTTTTTAAAAAAAATTATCAGTACTTGCTTTAAAAATACGCCTCGCATTACGAATCTCTCTGGTGCTAATAATGCCAAACAGTTAATTAGATATTCACAAGTCTTTGACTCATTCTAATGACCATTTGCTTCACTAAACCACCTGAAACACAATGTGTAAACGGTGTGTATGTTTTCCTCTTATAAATTTTTTTGAAACGTTGCGATTTATGTAACTGTAAATTTTCTGCGCCTGTTATACGTTCATAAATGACAAGTACCTACTTGAAATGTACATTAATAGTTATAACGTTAAGTATATACTAAGATATTTGCTTTAGAAGTAAGCATCGATTATACTTGCATGGCGATGCTTGTAAAATGAAACCCTGAGTGAGAGCTGAAAACGTGTTTAGACCCATGCCGATAAATAAGTATTAATCTAATAAAACAACTTTATTTCTAGCTTTTGTAATTACTTATTTTTTCATTACGAGATCTGTATTCGCCGTGAAGACTTATATGCGGTCTAATTAAGAGTTGCATACACTCATTTTAATCATAATTTGCAAGTATTTTTGGTAAAGCCTATATTACAAATCTGTTTTGCAATGTGTTTGGTTTACTATCCCAAAATTAAAAACGTAGTTATTGATAACCGTTCTATTACGTATTTAGTCAGATCTTATATTTCTTTCGATTTTTCTACACATTTTTACTTTCTCTACTACATTCCACCCAAAAATTGCTTTCGATAATTCACCGGAAATACATGTTTCGAAACCCCATGAATTTAAAAAAACCTATGTGTCTATGAACAACATAACTCAAAAACGTGGTGTTTAAGTTCAGGACCTTCCAAAGATGTGAAGAATATTTCCCAACCACTAAAGCTCTTTACATTAAACATTTTTCGAAATTTTTATTATAAAAATGGCTAATGAGTTTTATTAAACTACTATATATCAAAGACGTTAAAGCGGAAATAAAATGTATATCTTAGCATGTGAAGTTCTTATTCGGAAGGAATTTTCTACAGCTTTGTATAACTGGGTAACATTAAGCAATAGACGAAAACGTACTATACAAAAATGTAGATCTCTTTAAAAAACACAATTTATTTTAAATAACCCCTTGTGTGTCTAAGTCATTTCCGAGATATCCGTTATTAATGTTCGAATTGCTCAACATGTTATCATTCTTTTAAAGTCATGTCGATATTCAGTTGTTTCTCACGACTGTATGGAAAGTGTATGGAATTTTAAGGCCAACGTATAGTGTCCAGTTCTAAAACATTTGACTATCGCTGCTCACATTGTATCTATAACGAAGTGTGTAATCTGCAAAGCTTTATCTGGATTAAAATGCAGTAGATAAGAAAATAAGTTTTTATAAGAATAGTTTGTGTACCCACTAATAAGTGATAGAGGGTAGAGAAAGTCATTTGAATGTAACACATCAAATTTTTAATTTATGTTGTAACTTAAAAACTACAAACGATCTTTCCACTGTTGCATATAGGAAACTCATTTCTGTTATAGTATCTTTAAACCACAAAAATAAAGTATCAGCCCTAAAAGAAAACAAAGTTACAGCATGGAGAATGTGGATAGGGAAAATCTAGAGACAATCACCGGGAAAGGAAGGGTGCTACAACACACTTTAATTTTGCAATCACAATATCCCCACTAACATCATAAAACGTATACGTTTACTAAAAATTTTATTTCATTTATAGTACAATAATTCAAACTAAACCATATTGATATTTACATTAGAATTTACACCCCATTCACAAGGAAAAGAGAACATTTTAGCGTAATAACATGTTAAATTCTTGGTGAGTTTGTTGGTACACAAGCAATTACAGCTTTATTTTAATGGCATGCAAGTTAAAAGAAAGAACTAATCATTTATAAGGTTAGGTCTTTGAAATGCAAATAAAAATAATGTGTTATCTTTAACTTAGAAGTTCTTATTTATCTAACTGGAAGCATTTTTTAATAATTTGCTAGGAGTACATGGAATGTGTTTACACTTTTTAAATTAAAATTGAAGTAAACATTCTCTGTAGGTACAAACATCCATCAATGACAAACATATAAAACAAGATTTAAACACAACATACAGGGCATAAGTATCTTTTGCACCATTGTGAAATTACTGTCATTTATGTCGTACGAAATACTATATTTTGAAGATTACTGTCAAGATTTATTTTATAACAAAATCTATTCAAATGAACAGTTTTTATAAAGAATTGCAGATTTTGACGTGTTCAACAAAATGTTTACAATATTAGGTGATCAATCAGATGAGTAAGCGACCAGTTTTCTCTACATAAACTATTCAAATATTAGCACCACCTAAGAATAGGTTTCTTCACATTTCTTATGTTGTACATCCAACTCTTCACTTTATTTCCCCTAAATGGTACGTTTGCTTCTAGTGAGTACTTATGCAATAAACTAGTGTGACATAAATTAAGCAGTCGGTTGTTTATGTTTCTCTGCTAACCGTACGCGAGACCATAAATTGCCCGGCAACCAGTTGAATATTCAGTGATAGTCAATTTTTCCAACATCGGTAAAACCACCTGGAGACTCACTGCATTGCAAGAATTTAATTTATAGTACCGGAGCTAAAATCTTTTCTGTTGTAAAAACACAAAGATTCGTGTCCTGAATGCATTCATTTTTAGGTTAACTGCTTTAATTTACATAGAAATAAAGGCATAAATGCACCTATGAACATTACGGCACTCATAATGTGTTTCATGGATTGTAATGGGGATTGCTAATTTTCTTTGCACGACTGTTTTTAATTCTGAAAACTCTTAGCTCGCTGAAAAAAACCAATTAAATTAAGAAAATTGCTGCTCTTTGGTAGAGAATATTCATTCTTCTTCTTTCTCTGTTTAACCTCCTCTTATGTAGGACTTACACCCCCAGGACTTACAGGCAGGTGCCTGGGGTCAGAGGCCCGTCGAGGAGCAGACGCTCATGGATCAGACAGAATAACCAGGATGGGTGATCAGCCCGATGCCTGGTATGGGAGGAAGGATGTAGATGAAACGAAATGGTGGTGAAATGGACAAAAGGAAAGGTGATGATGGAGCAGTTGGCGGAATGAATGGCGGGGGATACCGGAGAACCCGGAGCAAACCCACCCAGACGCCGCTTCGAAATATTCATTCTATTGCGTGAAAATATTTTCTTATAATTTTATATACTTATTTATTTGTACAGACTGAACCTTTTCACATAGAATACTGTAAAGCTAAGCAGAAAGACTATGCAATGTACATTTTCCACCACCATATGTTATACGTATGCTCATGACGTGGAGATCTATTTGATAATTGGTGATGGTTTTGAGTTTGGAAGCGTTTGACCTGCGTGGTTTTGCAAGCTTAGGAGTGCAATTACCCTCTTCCGTAATCAGAATTTTTTTAATACTTTCCTTCCCTTCTTCCGTTTGTTAGAACACTCAGTTTTGCATAAATGCAATAAGAAATGAAATTAATGCTGCTTATCTCTCGTGAAGTGAATGTGTTAAATTTGTAACAATGTTTACTTGTAGAAAATATGGGCCATATAAGCAATGTATTCAAATACGGTGATCCAAATTAAGACGCTCTGCTCAGAACTTCAGTTTAACATTACCAGACAAGGGCTAATGCATCTCCAAAGCATGTAGGAATTTTGAATGCTGCCAGCATAGAATGCTATCTGTGAAGCATAAGTTGGAGCGACTTACTGCTTGAAATATCATTTGCGTGTTCTTGAAACTCATCATAAGGGTTACAGCCGCCGTCAGGATGTTTTTAAATCTTGTGCGTTCATGGCGTCTTTTGAACGACGCGTCTTTTGAACGATAAAAGAAAAGCCTGCTTTCTTATTTGCGATTTCGTTTTGACCATTAGATGACGTCCAAACTTTGATAATTAGGGTACTCCAAAAGAGTACTGGGCTGACCTCATCCAAAGGCAACTACAGGTATATGAAATGACAAGCATATGAACTGGTCGTCATCACGTGGACTAGATTGTTTTCACTCCACTCATTCGAAACTCTTTTCGCTCGGGTTGCAAGGTATGCTGATTGAGATGGTATTCTCAGAAACTGGAAAGCGTTTGGCCCAAAATGGTATTTAGGCCGTTTTTTAGCATTAAAGTTTTTAACGGTCGGCCTTGCGGCTCGGAGCGTGGAGCCACTGACAGAAGCTCTTCAAAATTTCAGCGCTCCAAAAGCATTTCGATTTCTGAAAATCACATCACTTCAACCACTTAATCGATATATCCAAACAAAATTCCAGCTTCGGGCGGGTTGAATCCTTCGTATTAGTTACACTGCATATAGTATTCAATATGTTGTTTACAACTCTTATGTACTATTTTAGTTTTCAGTTACTCTGTTAATCCTTCAGGTCCTCAAAATACCATGATATTAAGTATTATTATCCAGTGTAGAGAGTCGATACACTAATAGTATGCATTCTGAAACCTATAATGTATTGTAAACTTTACGTAAGGAGACATTTGTGTAGAGCTGTTTATGAAAGTTCACCAAATATTATGTATACCTACCAACTTTCTCAAAGCTAGCTGAAGGGAAGCTTTTTGTACACTCTGAAAACATTTATCCAACAGCGTCAAATATTTAAGCGCAAACTATAACATGTATTTTAATACAACGATGTTATGATATGACACTCTGACGACAACTTAAAGGAAAATAATGTATTCAATTTATATAGACTCCGTCAAAGCAGCAGTAATTCTTATTCAGTTTTATATCCTTGCGTAAAATTTTGCACATAAAATAGACAGTGACTTCACGATAAATTATATAGATGTGCAGCTATCTGAACTATTCTTTTAATCATGATTCTTTTTACCATTTCCACATTAGATAAACTTCAGTACATAAAACACTTTTTCATAAAGTCTTAGAAGTATAGAAATATGCGTTCCTTGTATTCAGAGGAGAAATAAAGGATAATGCTGAAAAAATTACATTCTTGAATTCATAGGCAACGTTTTCTTATTGGAAGTGAGCAAGTTATAATGACAAACTACATTAAGAGATTTTAAGCACACAGAAGAGATATCAGTCATTTACAGCCAATTTTCAGAGACAAATTAGCAGAGGGTCTGGAGTATCAGAAACATCTCGATGATTTAGAAAATTTAAAACAGTAATATTTCTTCAAGCACATTATGGATTTAGGAGATAAATGCTGTCCCAACCATTTTGTTGAGTGCTTCAGAGAGAAGTTCTTTCAAATCCAGTAATTTTAAGGTATAATTATAAAACAGCATTGCAGAATACTGTTTAAGGCTTACATAAAACATGATGTTTTCTACAATTGGAAGCTGATGTGCCATAAGATCAGTCATTTTTTGAACAGAAAATACAAAATAAACCGAGAGAAAAATGTAACTAGAATTGTTCTGTAAATGCAATAAATGTTTTTATATATTGATACCTAAATGTAATACAAAATCGCCACATATTTTATAAGAAATACCTTTCAAGAAGATAAGGCGCATTTTAAAACTAATCAATGCATTTTTTTGTTGAAATCTAGGCAAAATTTACAGTGCATTTTTTTTTTAAAAAAACTTTTTAATGTATGCTTTTAAAGTAGAAAAAAGTAGCTCTATACTGACACAATACTTCCTACAAAGGCTTTTACCAACTCTGGTTGGAATAACAGCAATCATTTTGGCTTGGAATTTTGGTAGAAATGTATATTTAACGAAACACCCTGCATTCATGAGTACAAGCTAATTCGAGGTTGGCCAGATCCGCTCAGGGGTTTAGAAAGACCTCGACATGTTTACACACCAGCCTCTCCATCCCAAAATAGAACAGACAGGTAAAGCTGGAAGATACTAAGATCGGCTTGAGTTTACGCTTCTATAGAGACAGCCCACCCTGAAGGACCTTAAATTCCTCTGGGGAGTTGAAACTCTACGATGAATACGATTTCAAACACATACCAATACACTGCCGATAGAATTTAAGCCTAAAATTCTTGTAGTTCAATCTAAAGAGTGGCGCATATGGGACAGGTAGATGCAATATTAATTTTACATTCTAGAAATGTTAGGCTTTCTTGACTAGGCAATGTACCTAGGTATTTAGACCAGTATTAACAAACTTAGAGTAAATGTAATAAGGGGCGGAATGTTTTCACTCTATTGATGTATCTGAGTTTCGGCGCTTAATGAGACAATTGTATATGTTATATGTTATGAACAGGGCCCGGAAGTGGTTGCTCGTCAGCGATGTTTCAGTTACAGCAGCTCGATTATGAGAGATAACATTCAGCTTAAGCGCAGAGTGCGAAGGGTAGCAGGGGTAGAAGGAACAATGCAGCCTACTTATATTAACTGACAGCTATATCAAGTCGGGCAGAATGAGCATCGGCATGTAAGTTATTCTGGATCGCTGTGTTCTCTACGTTTAAAAGGACACAGAATTAGAACAAACAAACATAAATACAAGATTGCGGAATAAATTTCAAAATGAACAGTATAAAGCCTATTTTAGAAAGAATTAGCAATCCTTCACTGAATGTGTGCACCTATTTGCATTTAGCACCTTTTGCAGATTTATGAATTGTTGGAAGATTCAAACAACTTGTTTTTTGAATTGTTGAAAACACACGTTGTAATAAAAACGTCATTCGATATTTTAAATATCAGAAAACATCAATCAAGGACTCTGAATTATACCGTTTCATTTGAACATTTATTGCTTAGTATACTACCTTTGGTGAATTCCGCTTTGAAGCTACAGCTGCTATGTATAAGTGCTTTTACGATTCTCGTTTCTCATGTATTTATTTAGAGAAACCTTAACGAGATAACTGAAATTGCTGTTAGATAATCGTTTCTGTTTAAAATAAATTCGAAACTGATATTGCCACAAAAATGTTTTATATAATTCCAAATAGAGCCTTTATTTCTTATACCACTCCATTCTCAAAATTTAGCCTGAAAGTTAAAGACAGCCACTGCAAGAAGGCTTTGGAGGCGGCAACGGGATACGGCGCAGCACGCCATCAGCTGTTTTCTTGAGAGTGGTCCAGTACACATACAATAATACCAGATGGGACAAAATATACATATATTTGTCTATTTATACGATATAATTTAGCTGTTGATTTTGAATACAGAATTTCTTACATGTCTTAAATGATCTTGAAAACTAAGAATATGGAATATATTTCAGAGGAACAAACCACTAGACTAAACATTTTATTGTTATTATGGCCAAAGCAAACCATTTTCAAATGGTACAATAATCCTGCATTATGCTTCGGTGGATCCACCACGTCGTCAAGTGTAACAAAAGAGTTCTCTTATGTGTTCAGTTATGACTGTACCATCACTTAATTGTGACGTGGTCCTGTTCGACCAGAGCAAAACAGGTATTGCATTTTGAGGTTATGCATTTGCTAGATATAGATTACGAGCGTTAATACAGAATTAGTGCCGATTTCTGACTTTTTATTTTTGTTATCTGATTTCACTTTCCTATTATTTCTTTTCTTAATTTCTGCATCAGTCCCTATCAAGTATATTTTTGAGGTACTGTTATTCAGTAGAGGTTCAAACAAGCCCAAGAGTTAATAATGTTTGTACCTATTTACTACGGTTTACATAATAATGCTCATTTCTCCAGAGATTAAGGCAAGACATTGATGAAATTTTCTGATACATAAGTGTTCTCTGTCACAAAACACTTTCAAACTCGTTCACATTTCTTTCAGAATTATTTGTCAGAATTAAAAAAAGAAATATTTCTTAAGGAATGAAGCTTCAAACTCTATGTAACAATGTTTTTAATTATTTTGCATTCAAATATTTTCGGTTTTTAAACTGGTACCTATGCAGAATTTTTGTACAAGGGAAAAAAAACAGCTTTTCAAAAGTACTGAAGGTAACATGCCAAAATATTGCATCTCAATTTTACTCACGGAGGCTACGGCAAACCGTAGGAGGAAAAAAAGAATGACAGGTTTTGAAGCTTTCATCCATGGGTTGTCTTAATATTACAGCTTCTGCAATACTGTACTAGAAATACCCAATAGGTACTTTATGAAACAAATATTAGTATAAATTCATTGCAATTTTTCTTATTGCACAAAGCCCATTTCTTTGTTCAAGTTTTCTTTCCTAATGATACTCGTGAAAATATTTTGTCAGGTTTGACACAATGCATAACGTTAAGCAAAAACCAGTGTGCAACATATTTATGAGTAACAGAAATGAGCATTTTCAGTGGCAGATTTATGATTATAGAAAAAGTTTAAACGAAAAAAGGAGTAGGTTAGATAATAATGCAAGTACTACACTAATTTACAAAATATTTCGTTGATCAAAGAGCATCAGCTTATTCGCTTCTATTTGTTTAGCCTAAATTCACTTATTTCTATAATTTAATTTACAAGGTCTTTGCATTTATTCTTGTTTACGACTAGTTACAAATGTACGCTAAAAATTGCAACAAAATACAAGTTTTAGGATTACTTTTGCTATGCAGCAAATAAGCTGAATTTTCTCTTATCACAAACATAAACAACATTTTAAAATTAAATTTGCTTATATATGATAAAACACTTCAATGGCTGGTAGGAGATGTCACTTCCAACAACACTGAAACTATATATTTCTTAAACGTTTGTAGTTCTCATTCGTCCTGGGTTTCTTTGGTCTTGCTGTTTGTTTCTCACACCACACAAAAAATGTCGAAATGTTCACAACACCATCCTCACGCACAGTTTCATCTCTCATTCCACCATATTCTTTACACATAAAACGTTCTTTGATGAAGTGGAAAAAGAGGAAATGCACCAAGCATTATTTGAAATCCATACCAGATACAAGTTAGCTTCATATGTAGTTGAGAACTTGTTAAAAGAAAACGACAAGGTTCTTTACTTCAACCATTCACATTTAAAATGTTTTAACTTGATGTTCTGACGGGCATCTGGTAACACGAAGAACATTCACACTGACTGTTTTATACCCTTACTTTAAAAATATTCGCAACACGTCTTTCTTTTGTTTTAACTACAGTACCTCCATGTTAGCCAAACAGTTTAGCTCATTCTTGCACCAACACTCCCAGCTTAATTACAGGCACATCTGCAAACGGAATGCGTAAACATTCTTATATACATTAATGAAATATTTCAGCACTGTCCAATATTATCTAGACATACAGATACCATGGAGAGATGGTTGTAGATGGGAATGAATAAATGTAAGGGAAAGGGTTAATGGAGAGAGGGAATGAATAAAATGTAAGGGAATAGATTAATTGAAAAAGGGAAAGAAAAATGAAGGAATGGACAAATGGAGGGACTGATAGAGACGCGATAAAGGGCGGGGTGGTAGAAAGTTAATAAAAAACAAAGGAGAATGGTGCGAGTGGAGAAGGAAGAAATAAATGCATGGGTGATAGAGAGGGGAATGATTAGATAATAGCGGAGGTAAGAGTGTAGCAAATAATTGAAGAGAATGAGAGACGAGAGGGAGAGAGGCTGAAGGAAAATAATCTACTATAAATGCAGGATGATAAGAATATAAACATATCGAGGTTAAAATAGAAGAGATGTGAAGGAATAGTTGGTGGAAGCAAAGGAAACGAAAAGTAATGGAGAGAGAGAAAAAGGACTTAAGAATGGAGAATAGGGGTACTGAATACGTAGAGGTGAAGGGGAGAAAAACGATAAGGGTGTATAACTAAAATATTTGAGAGATGATTGAAGAATGAAGGAGAATAAAGGAAAAGAGTGTGACGGAAAGGGGAATCGATAGAGCAATTGAAGAAGGCAGAAAAAGTAATGGCTAGGTAAACGGAGGTGGCTGAAATAGAGTGAGAAGTAAAGGTGTAAAGTGAATCTGAAGGAAGAACGAATCAACAAATGAAGAAGAAAGGGATGGATTCAGAGAAAAAGGAAGGACTGAATATGCGAATGGCACTTTTTAAGGTGAGTAAATGGATGTAGCAGAAAAGAGAAAATGAGGGAGAGATTGATTCATAGAACGGAAGACAGAGAGGGGCGGAGGGGAGAGAAATAAAAGGAGAAATGGAAAATAAGTGCCTAAAGAAGGACAGAAAAATCAAGTTAAGGCAATAGCACGGATTATTGAATGATATATGGAACTACGCGGCAGAGATCAGCAGACAATTTGATAAAAGGATGTTTAATTTGAAAGTCTCCTCACAGTAGTAAAAGGATGGATTTTTAAGATGTTTTTGGAAGCAATGGTCATAACCTATGTTGAATTGGCTTTCATAAATTGTGATTTGTCAATAGTTTTCTTGAATCGCAGGATTTCGTATTACCGCTCATTTTGTTTTCAAGATAGATTATGCAGAACGTCTAATGGACGTTTAAGGACAGTTAGAGGAAATTTATATTTAATAGCAATTTGGATTTCCATTCACAATGGAAACGTAACATTAAAATAACGCAACATAAGCGCAGGCGTAGGCGTAACGCAAAAATTAGCACGGGTTTTCTATATCCGTAAATTGTATGCGGGAATCTTTCGAGCATAACGGAAGTTTCAAATCGAATAACATAAGCAATAATATACAATAAAAATTCGTTCACTCTTTTGTAAACAAATAAGATACAAAAAAGAGTAGAGTCAAGCCTACAACAGACCAGCGTCTATCGTCAATATTTAAAATGGCATGGCACGACCAAATGAAAGAACATGTGTACGGTAGATGTAAAACCTTGCATCGCGAGCGTGTGTTGTTGAGCAACAGCCAATGCGTGGAAAAAGAATTGCAGAATTTTTCCTCTATGCAAGCAAGGCAAACAAAGTTTGAAGTTCGCAATCTCTTGCGTTACATGGCTCTATGTGAGCGCTTCCATTAAGTAGCATGGGTGCAAAGTCTGCGTCTGTCTTTACGTTTCATTGTGAACGGCGCTTTACACATTATCCTCATAAGGGTGAACGAAATAGGATCGTTGATTCGAAAAAATGAGTACACGATCGGTAACTTTCTTTAAAAATGTTTGGCGAAGTGAATTTCGTAGGTGATGAGTTTCAAAGGAAGGTGTGAACTGTCTCGTTGGGACAGCTGGGAGAACTGAGGAAAATATGAATGGATGTTCAGAAGGATAAGCATTTGAGGAGTAACAATTACATAACTATGAAATGAAAAAATCGTTCACGACTTCAAGGCCAAAATAAGAGTCATTATAGGAGGGCGGATGGTTGTGCCCCATAAGCTCCAAAATTGCAGCCGGAGATGTTAGTCACATACAAACATAGCTCCGTGTGTGCTCAAGAAGGATGCTGGTGCCGTGTTCATTTCAATGGTGAGCGCCGTGTTGCTCATTATTATATTGTACTTTTCTTACTGTTGTTTGACTAAGAGTTCAACGTACCCTTGAACAGCAATAGGTGGTTACTGACAAATTTGTAACTAAATGCACAACCATACGCCCTTTTATTATTAATACTCCAGTAATAAGACATAGACCATGCTCCATTTCTGTACAAAAAAGATGAGACATAAGAAGAAAAGCATGCAACTACATGAGGATGTAAGGGAATTCCGTCATCTAGTTTTATGAGATGGTTCCATCCCATAACTGAACAATATTTTCCAATTACCTTTGGAAAATATATTGTCTGTGATAGGCAAACAGAATCGAAGCATACTGATCACTTTACAATGTTTTGTGATTTGAAACGCTTTGACATAAATTTATGTAAATTACTTTATGAAGTCTTCAGTCTTCCAAAATGTTATTAAAAACCGTGCAAGTGTTACTACATTCTCTTCACTGTATAATTAACCATCGGGCAAATTTTAAGGTTCAAGTTTATACTTTGAAGAAGTTTTGAGTCATTGATGGCTCCCTTTTTACGTCCAGGACACTGGTGACTAAATAAAGTGGTCACCAGCATTATTTCACCCAGACATGAGTTACGCCTACTAGCGAGACGACGCAACCTGCGTAGTGATCAGTTGAGTTCACTGGAAGCAGCTTGTCTCCTGAACGCTAGAGGTAGCATTGGTACTGTATGACGTCTTGTCATGTGGTCTTCAACTCTGCGGGTCGAGCCAAGCAGCTAGCAAGACGGCAGGCCTCTTGAGCTTAAGCTTTCTTTATTGTGCCTAATGGGGTACAAAAAGTGGAAGCTTGCTGGGCCCACAGCCCAGAGGTGCGTGGATCGAAAACACTCTACACTACCATTTTGTACCCCATTAGGTAAGTAAAGAAAGCCCCTATGCTCATATTACTACATTGTAGTTTTGGATCGCCAGAAAAAACATCCGTAAATCACCCAAGTTACCCACTGCATTAATTTGCGTGCTGGGCCCATTAACTTTATTTCTGTATTCCTAACGTGGTACGTGCACATCCTTAACAATTAAAAAAATAGTGTTTGACTCATGTAAGTGGTAAGGAAACAACCAAGGTTAAATAGCACAAAGAATGATCGTAATTCTTGCAGCTTTAACTTGAATGTATTGCACCATTGATTAACACTCCACATGTTTACATAATGTAACAAATCTTAATATTTTCTGAAAGTTTTTGTTTTTCTTGCACCTTTTAGAATGAATAACAAAATATCTGTCCTTACAATTGGCTTGAAAAGAAACAGGCTCTAATCCGAGTGTGTGCTATGCCATATAATATAAATTTTCAATGGTACTTACTAAAGAGAGTTTATTTAATTTAGAAAAGGCCGAAAGCTCGTGCCTTTTACCGCTATTCCATGCGTCGAGCTAAAGCGCCGATCCGATGTTCGTAAATCCTCGACTGAAGAAGCTTTACCGTCTTGCTCGCTGCTTGGCCTGACCTACGGAGTTGAAGACCACGTGACAAGACGTCATGCAGCACTAATGTCACCTCGAGGGGGGGCAGACGGCCATCTAGCCTTCAGGAGACAAGCTTCTTCCACCGGACTCGACTGGCCCCTATGCAGGTTGCGTTGTCTCGTTAGCAAGCGTAACTCATGTCTGGGTGAAATAATGCTGGTGAATACTTTATTTAGCCACTACTGACCTGGTACGAGCGATTGGATGTATAAAGGGAACCAGCTATGGCTCAGCTTTAACAGCCAGTTATCTTTATTTAATAAGATCAAAGTTGTTTTTAATAACTAAATTAAAATCCCGTGGGTTTCATACCTGCAATTATAGAACCTGATCATCTGAAATATGATATCTGTTAATCTCCGTTTCCTTACTTCAGAAAAACCCATTATTACTGCCGCTATATACAGGATTTTGTTTGTTGTTTATTTATTTACACCTTAGCAAATTACAAGTTAATAGCTCCACAATGTTTATTATTTCAGTATCCGATGGCTGATAAACTCGAAAATTTTAAACGCGGGGAAAACATAAAAGGAAATATAATAAAATAGCCCTTCTTTTATCTTTCATAAACCTTATCATTTAAGGTTAAATGTTCCAATCAGCAAGGGGATTATGACATTTTTGAATGGCAAGAGAAAATATCACGAACTTGTTTACTTTGCCTTCTGGCAGACTCCCTGGTCCTAATGATAGATATATCTGAGAGTGACTGTAGTCATAACGTTATCAACTGGATTACATTGTATTGTAAACCTTTGCTAAAATAAATATGTTATACGTTAGCAGCGGAGTCAAAGTCACCCTTTCATTTTACTTGTTTCTCTCCATCTTTTGAAACTGAGCAGTAAGGATTACAATTGGCATCACTGAAAAATAAATACAACACTGATCTTAAACACAGACAATGAAAGCTGTTCAAATTCTGCAAAGCACATTTCACTGAGCCATGCTCAAAGAATGCCCAAGATAGGACGACATGCGTTTATATGATATGGAAAGAGCGGCACGCCTTATCAGGCCTTGCTACGTGAGTTGAACTGAAACTGCCTGTTTTGTTTCATGTTTTCCCTGATATCAGAACATGTGCATGGCAATTCTTTCCCTTGTGTGATATATCCACTGCGATTGGAAGGGATGATAAGTTACTATAAAACGCAATGCCCTCCAGGAGTTAACTGCAATGATGTAGAACCTAGCCAAGGTTTTAAACGAACGTTAAGAGAACGTCAAATATGATTCTATTTGTAAGGGAAACATTCTTTAACCTTGCCTACCACAGTGAATACATGAATGTATTTATTTCCAGTTATTTTATGCAATATTTATTTCGCCGATAGTTCGCTACGATTTACACCCATGATGCTTAGGAATTTTTATTTTATCTTTAATTGCATCTAGTGATAACGAAATGCTATAGCGGAAACAACTTCATTAAAATTTAATATATACTACTTGTTCGCATTTCTTAAATTGTTAACCTCCCTCTATGCATTCCTCGTATTTCCCTGACACGCTTTCCAAATGTAACTATCCCTATAGTATTCAAATTCTTTTTCGGTTATATAATACCCATGCTGGATTGCCTCTCGTCATCCTTGATAGCAGATTACCTTGTCAAGAGATCGATCCTCATGATTCATTCACAGTTACTATAATTTATATTGTATAATCTCAACACGAGTTTCGAAATTCTGAATGTTTACGGAAGGCCGTAACCTGCTCTTTCGGAAATCATACTTGATAAAATTAGAGTCAGAATATATGATGCGTTATAAAACAGATCAAACACATGGAAGAGGTTGAATTCCCAACTTAAAACAGCATTAAGGTTATCCACATATTAATCTCTTGGTTCCAAAAACTGAAAAGAGGTTTATGGTCTTCCTCGGCCAACTAACAAGGAGCCATTGTCACATTGATGTTACAGATTGAGCTGGGATTTTCTTAGTGATAGCATAACGCAAGTGTCTCAGGATTCTCTCCCGTAGACCCAAGTTTGACAAGAAACAATTATTTACAAATTAGAATGGTTCAATCATATCTACTTCCTTACATATACCTATGTATGTGTTTAAAAAGTATTAAATTGGAGAGGTTATAAAAATGTAAAATTTTTACTTCCTCGATTTTTTTCTTGGAGGCACCCATCACTGGGAATAAAATGAAACGTAATTGCACCGCTCTTCTCTTCGCTATATCAAATCTTGACTGCAAGTTATCTTTAGTGTAGTCTTGCGTGTAGATACTTGTATCTTCGGTTATTATCCCGTCCCATCCGTAGTTGTGTTGAGACATTGAAGAAGCAATACGGTATCTGCTTTCCATTAGTTCTATGTCTCCATAAGTGTGGTGTGGGTTAATTTTACATAAACAATAATTGAAGAATAAATGTATTAATTATGAATGATTTAACTGCTGGTACGTCTGAAGGTGTGTTATGTGTATGCGTGTTTACGTAAATTTAATAATACTGTATTTGTTTCTAAGAACATATTATAGAGATTTGTTACTTATATAAACTATATTTGAAATAACAGTTTTTTAGAGTTTAGAGAAATGTGGAAGGTATTTGTGATAAAGTCTGTTATGTTCAAATTGCACATACGTTCTTAAATGAAAACTGTTTAAACCTACAAAATATTATATTTTTAATCAATGCGCAATATCATTTCGCTTGTCAGTTCCCAATTCAGTATTCTGATTCCTGAGAAATACGAGCTTCGTTTCTCTTGTGGAACCTTGCACACTTTTACTGTAGCGTCTGGCGTTGTACCAGGCAGCTGATCTTTGAGCGAAAAATAACCTAAAGTCAACCCTTACAACTTAAAAGTTTATAATTCTTTCCCGGCGAAAAGGGACCCTATGGAAGAAAAAGGCGAGACGGGGTAATTTTGTGTTCGATGTATTTTTCACTATAAAAAGATAACTGCTTAATCTGCAACATCAGTGTGACAATGGCCCCTTGTCATTCAGCCTTCAACACCAGTTCATTCAGAACTTCACGAATACTTCCATCTATAGTGGTAGTTCTCGTCCGAAAGACACGAATACTCCATTTCATTAATAAAAGTCGGTGTTTCCACCTTTTTTTCTTCAGAAATTGGTAAATAAAAAAGGGCGATTGCTAAATCTTAAGGCCAATTTAGAATACGGTACATTTTAAGCACCTTTTAATTGCTTTTTTATAGCAAAAATATCAACTATAGCTTTCGACGTCATCATTTTCTCTTGAAGTGTCCAAAATGTCTGCTCAGCTTTTATGTATTATTTATTTGCAACCAAATACCCATTTTGGTTAAAATATGTCGGGGAGGGTTGATTAAGAATTTAAATATAAAAAGAAAATTTACGAAACTACAGGTTACTTACTTCAAATTAACCGATCCGGAATTCCATTACTGGCATTATCTGAGCACTATTTCTGCACTGTTGTGCATAGGTTTAGATGAACTCAGTCTAACCGACAGAATTAATTCTTTGTTATAGTGTACGTTAGGTTACAGCGAGTTTCCAGTACTCACCCAATTCTTTGATAACTTTTTAAATCATTTAGCATCAGGGTGATTAAGCAAGCAGAAAATCAAGCAAAGCAAAAATAAAGACAAGCTAAAGAAAGCATGAATATATTAAAAACAAAGCAGCCATACATCGTTGAGTTTAAAAACAAACAGCTACATACTTATGAAGTTATAATGTTAAGCGTGGCTTCAGAATTCCAAAAGCAGGGCATTTGGTAAGATAGAAAAAAAATGGGTAGAAATTTGTTGGAAGTTTTACCACAAAATTGAAAACTACCTTAACCATTCAGGTTCTAGTTTACTACAGTGCGGTCGCTTTAAGGTGAGGCAGCAGTAATAATAGTTGAATTTTTATTTGTGGATGCTCTTTAACTACTATGGGTCTTAGCGTCTCATTCTATATTGGGCGTGCAAAACGGAAATTTTTCTCGGAAGCCTTTTTATCAGATTTAAGGTTATTTTACGTGTCATAAATCCACGACCGTGACCACCGGATTTACTTCCCTTCGGAAGGTTGCCATGCTAAGGATTTTTACGCCCGAAAAAATCCATCGCCCTCCGCCGGGTTTGAACCCTGATCTCGGGAACTAACCGCTAGCATGGTGCCACTAGCCACATAGGACGACAAGCTGAGGCCACAGATCGGCTATATGCGTAGCACGCTGTACCGCAACTAGCGGTGCACGACGCGTTCAAGGTTATCTTTACCTGCTGTGCTTCAGTCGCTGCTTTGTGTTCATGTTGTAAAGAGAGTTGTACTTGTGCATCTCAAAGATGAAAGTTTATTCAAGACATTTTGTTGTGCATGATTTGATTAAGTGTTAACCCCTTGCAATGCCTGCCTACAACTTTACGCTGGAACAATCATGTAGATATGTGTGTAGATGATTTCATAAGAAATTGTCTACAGTATTCCAGTTCCACTTAGAGAAATGTTAGACGTCTTGTTAATGTGTTTAGAAGATCGGGATCGCTAAATGCAAGAAGCGAAAACGAGGTGCTCTAACGGAGGAAAAGAATTGGCGAAATTTGTGCATCTGTTTTTTCGGGAACCCAAAAAGTAATGTTTATAGGAACAATCTCCACACCATGGACGGACTTATGGAAAATATAAAAACATAAATTGTGAACATTACGCAAGAAGAACTTTCATCCGAAGGTACCAGGAATGATTTCACGCAGATGGACACCACATCCAACCTAACTTATAACAAGGTAAGTACTCATTATAGTGCATGTTACTATCACTCGTGAGTTACGTTGAAGTTACGAAACGAAAAATCCTCCAGTGTAATAGCTAATGTGCGGGGTACGCATACACGCGATTCGTGGCCTCACCATAAAACGACCGCACTATTATCACACAAGCACCTGAGATTCCATAAGAGATACCTACGTTTGCTATGCAGGAGATTATAGCAGTCGCGAGGACGAACATAAACTTGAGATCCATCTGGCAGGCTGCTGATAAGGAATTGGAATTCGCTATAAGACCCATGTCTTCCATCTCTGGCTCTGCGGAAAAAGAAAAAAGAGAATCACATTAATTATACTAGTCTGCATTTTCAAACTTTTTGTCAGATGGTTTCTTAAAAGTAGGTGTTCTTGAATCAAATTTTTATGCTGATTCCAGAAATAACTTCCATTTTTTTCTATCACGTCAGGTTTTTACACAAAATAAGTAATGTTTTGACAATTTTACTAATGAGCGTAGAAAAGTATTCAAACACCATTTCACAGAAGGTAAT
Source organism: Deroplatys truncata (assembly GCA_030765065.1). NCBI lineage: Eukaryota > Metazoa > Arthropoda > Insecta > Mantodea > Mantidae > Deroplatys > Deroplatys truncata. The sequence continues at coordinate 53,547,224 of CM060982.1, forward strand.
TTTTTATTCAAGAAACATTTTAAGAATACTCTCAAGAACTCCCCTAATTTATTTCATGACTACATTTTAACAAAACAAGAAGCTAAAGTATTTCGTTTATTTTTTTTCAAATTTTCTCTTCTTTGACTTCCTTGCAGATCCTTGAAGATGACTGCCCCTCCTCAACATCCAACAGTAGTCGGCCATCATAGTTTCATTCTATCTCCCCTGGTACCTCCTCTCCATTTCCTTAATATCTTGGTGAAAACGTTCACCCTGCTCTTCACTATAATGTCCCAGATTTTCTGGAAAGTAGTCGATATGTGAATGCAGAAAATGCACCTTTACACTCATGTTACAACCCATCTTCTTGAAATTTTCCAACATTATTTCGACAATGGCCTTGTAATCAGGATTTTTGTTATTACCTAAGAAGTTTTCAGTATCTGATCGGAAGACGGTCCATGCTTCTATTTCTCTCTCATTCATTGTCTTCTCAAAATCTTCATCCTTCATCAATTTCTTTATTTGAGGATCAACAAAAATTCCAGCCTTTAAATTGTCTTGTTTAATGAAGGGAAATTTCTTGGAAAGGTACTTGAAGCAGGGTCCGTCCAGTGGTAGAGCCCTTACAAATTGCTTCATCAAGCTCAATGTTATGTGTAGTGGCGGAAGCAATATCTTTATATCTGCATATATTTGAAGTGAAATTGTGAAAAAAAAACTGTACGTGATAGAAACAAACTAAAAACAGTTCTGAAATCAGCATAAAAAGTGAGTCAGAATCACTTATTAGCTTTCAGTCATCCGATATCATGCAGACTAGTGTTATAATCGAAATACTTTCAACTTCCTTCTCAAGAAAAACATGAAAATTATTTCTGTAAGTTAAAATACAGGTAAGGTGCTTTCGAAGTAGTAACCTCAGTGTTATAGGGTGGGATCACATAAAGCAGCAACGCTATTAGTGACACTGAGTCGCGGTCGCGCGCCTTCTCTCCCGAGTCTCTATTGCACTATTTCCCTCATACTTATACATCAAAGTTCACTACACGATCATAAGGTCAGTATTTGATGTGCTGTGAGTGCGGCTAGATAATTGGCTCTATTTTATTTCACAAAACAATTAATGCTTCACTGTACCAAGCCTTAATTTTGGAGGAGTTTTTCCATCAATTGAGAGATGAGCGAATGCACGGCGTATTTCAACAAGACGGGACTACAGGTCATACAGCTCTGACGTCTTTGGATACAATTGCTGACGTCTTTGTTGACGGATTGATCAGTATAGGTGTGTGGCCTGCTCGATCCCTAGACCCCATGCCCTGCGATTGTTTACTTGTGCCCCAGTTTAAAAGACAATATGTATAACCAATATCTCCAAACATTAAAAGAAATGCAAATAATATACGGGAAGAAATAACGAACATTTCCCAAGAAGAGCAGCTTATGTGAATCATAATTTGTTAAGATGCTGCAATGTTTGTCTTTGAGCACAAGGACAACGTTTCCAACATCATGTTTGAAAAGTTAAGCAATGTAACGGACATTCAATAGTGAGATTTGCGAAATAATAATGGTACTAGTTGGCCTTGTCCGTTCATCCTGTTTGTTTTGATACGTATGACGGTTCGCGCGGGGTTGAAGCGTCGGCAGGCGAGTGGCGCACGCCCGCGACCCAAGTGCCGCTAGCAGCGTTGCTGTTTAATCTGATGACCCTGTATAAAACAAGAACTAATACAAATTTACTTTATTGCCATATTAAGTTTTATTCATAACCCTACATTATGATGATTTGTGTTTAAGGGCGCCCAACTACCAGGTCATTAGCGCCCTTGTGAAACAGATGATGGCAAAGGTTTCATAACCATGTTTTATGACCATTATAGGACCTTCTTAAGGGAGGTGTGAGTCTCATTGATGTGGAGTTCCTTTTCACGAAGATTTTAAAGAAAAACTGCTACCCTAACTATCCTTTACATTGACAATTGTTTGTAATTTTTTATCTTCTCAAAAATGGCTCTAACAGTTTTCATTCAAATACCAGTGTGTATGAAAAATAAAATGCACCTAGCTGCGAATGACGAAAATTCTGTTTATTGGGAACGAATTTTGTACACGTTTGTAAGGCTAAATCTTACTACACAAAAATATTCTGGTTAAAACCCAGGCTTTATGTACAATATTTTCGAGTTATTAACCAGTGTCCGAGATTTCCATTGTTACTGCTTTGAATTTTCAAATACTTTATAAGTTTTTGTAGTGCCAAGACGCCATTCAATTCTTTCTTGTGCTGAGTGTAATTTCCAAGCCAGAATAATTATAGGGATCCACTGTTTTAAGCTTTGATTATCGCTAAAGTTTTCTGTATCCACCAGTATGCAAACAACGAAATGTGATGAAACCATTTTTAAAAACCATTTCGATTAACATGAAATTGATAGAAGAATAAGCTTTTGTAAGAGAGACTGTGGACGAGTAGGTAGGAAAAGTCTGTAAACTTACACATTCCATTTTTCAGAACGGATGTAGTGATAATTATCTATATCTTATCGATTTTTAAGTCCAAGTGCTAAAATATCACACAGGTGCTGCACAGTTAATATTAAATTCCAAGAATTTAGTGTTATGGTATAAGAAGTCTTAAGCTTTCACCATTTGTGCTTTAAATATGTTCAGGAAGGAAAAGCAACAAGCATCATAATATATTTCATATATGTTTTTCTAGTAATCTTTATATGCCAGTGTTAGTGAATTGGATGCGCGTTTCTCAAGATTGGCTATCGCCGATCACATGGTCGCGCTTCATCACCAATGAGAGAATAAGGGCTAGTGTGAGACATAAAGGTTTCGATTTCAGCAGTAGCGGACGTTTATAGGCGATTCTACAAGTTTTTTCGTGAAGCAGCAGCAATCTCACCAGGGATTATCTATACGTGATTTAAACTTCTGTCAAGGTTATTTAATCATAAATTGAAGCTTTTTCATGAATGTGTGAATGATGTTAAAATCCCTTTCTTCTTATTTCCCCTTGTAAGTCAATGATTTTATTCATATAAACATAGCTTATCCTTTCATACATTTAAGGAGGCACATGGAAATATGTTCTTCTGCTTTAACGGATCACCCTCCTCGTTGTAAGAGTTACACCTCCAAAGACCTACAAGCCAATGCCATGGGTCAGTAGCCTGCCAAGGTTATTGCATTTCTCACAGGATATGTTCCGGTGTAAAAGTATCTTAACACAATGTTTCAGGGCAACTTAGATTGTATATTTTGTAAGAAAGAAACTCAAGCAGCACAACAAAAGCATTTTAACAAGATGGGAGTGCTTCAGGGTATGTTGCTCATAAGGACTGTTAAGGTCTGTTTCAGCCCAGCACATTACATGGCATGGCATGGCTCACAGGAGATATATTGCTTTTGGGAAAATGCTTTTAAAACCAGAAGAATTTGAAACCATGTGTGTTATGATTCTGTATTCCTTAGTAAAGGGTGCAGGGGTAATGAATTGGCCAAAAGCTGAAGTGCGTCCGGAGCATTGACGGAAATCTGTATTGAACAAGACAGGGCAAGAAGCCCGTCGAAGAATACGCATATCCGTGATGAGTGATCAGCTCAATGCCTGATATGGCGGTGAAAAAAAAGGAAATGTAGTTATAGGAAAATTCGCGGATCAAATTATCCAACCGCGAAAAGCCCTTCGGTCAGATTGGTTCATTGGGGGCTTGAGCCCGGGATCTCCTGAATGCGGGGTACAGACGTTACCGCGTGAGCCATCCCGCTACATGGCAATACGCTGGGTGAAATACTCGTATGTGATATGCTAACTACACGTAACACGCTAGTATGGTTGTAAAGATTTTATGTTTATACACAAATTAAGCACAATTTCCGGGGTTCGGATAAATCATATACTTTCTGGTTCTAAATGAACCAAAAGAATGAACCAGTTCTTTGAGAATCGAATTTCTTCATCAAATATTGAACTGCTTATTCCTTCATTGCCCCATAAGAAAAAGTGCATATACAGAAACAGAAACAGAAACACAGACATAAGGAACATCCCTTACCTGCTCCTCTTGTGTAAAACTGAAACAGATCTGAAACTTCGTTCCATCCATAACGATTCTTGGCCTGTACGATCGCTTCGAAAATGGAGCCATGGTCTAGGTTTCGAATATTATAAGACATCACATGCGTGAAAGTTTCGTCATTTGGGGGTTGCAAGATGACGTCATGCCACTTTCCGGGATGTTGGTACGTTTCGTTAACCTGTAAGCAAGAATATAAGACGTTATACACTAGCTAATGCAGCAAATTTAGTACAACACAAGTTGGGAAGAGCGTAGCTGTTTTAGTGTTTGTTTCGCTAATATAAACTGTCATTAGCTATAAAATTTACGTAAAAGAATTGAGAACATACAATTACTTTGCAAACATATTTTAGCTGTGAAGTCATAAAATTATATATTATTTTAATAGAAAAATTAGGTTGGAAACAATGAAAACGTAAGAAAAGCTGACATGATTCCAAGGAAAGAATAACAAATTGACGACACCGTTCGTATGAACGGTGAACAGAAATAAAATGAGTAGAAATAAAGAAAAGTTAAATGAAATGTGCAGAAACGGATAAGAAAGACCAGAGAAGAAACCAGATATAGGAGAGAAAAAATAGAAAGAGAAGTGAGAGATACAAATGAAAAAAACAAAGGAATCACAAAGTAAAAATAAATAAACTAAGAAAAGAGTTAAATAAACCGAACATTAGAGGAAGAGAAGAAAACATGGTTTTAAAAGGTTAAATAACAAAAGAACACTTAAAACATATCAAAGCAAAACATTCGATACGAAAAAGGCAAATATGTCAAGGAGAGATGCAACACTTATAAAATGTAAAAAGAAGGTTGCAATTACTAAAATGAAGAATCAAATGAAGAACATAGAAGAGAAAAGGAAAACCGAGAATAGCAAATAAATCCAGAAAAAGAAAATAACTATGAAGTAGGAATAGAAATAAATAAAGATAGAAATACAAAATAAATAAATGTGCAAAAAAGGAAACAGTGAACATATATACAGGCAAGAGAGAAAGGAGAAATATTAGGAGCGTAGAAAAGAAAAAACAGAAATAAGGTTTAACGTGGAATCATAAAATTGCAGTCGGGAAGTACGTAAGAGCATGAGCGCAAATATGAGAAGGAGCTAAAGAAAAGAAAAGAAAAGAAAAAAAAAAGATTAGTGAGGTATTTTGTTGGTGTTTATAGTCACCTACTGCAGTTATCTCAATGAAAAATCTGACAGTTTCCCTCTGATAATTAATTTAATTTCACTTTCTTTTCAGAGCCGTCTTTGTTGTTATAAGATAATGACTTCTTTACCGTTAGTCTCCAAACAACTATCATAACAATAAACATTCGTTAAACTCAATTAAATTGCAATAAAACTATTAGTTCTCTATACTTACAATTGAAGAACAATATATAAAAAGTGTATATTACAGTCATTGTATATGTTTATATTATTGTATACATGTGTAACAATGTTATCTGAATGTATTACGTAATTTAATAATGTAGGAGCTGTGAGAATAATAGGTTGAAAGTTGCTAACAATGAGGTAACAATGAGTAAAAAAGTTTAATAATGCTACTAGTCATTATTGGAGCAACAATAATGTAAATTTTGAGACAGTTTATAAATAGCCAATCAACAACCAGAAAAAGCTTTAGTTAAATGAAGGTATTCTATTGGAGTAGGATTAGCTAATCAGAAATTGAAATTTAGCAAAATTTACAAATTCAGCTGTCAGCTGGTTGTAGACAGTGTTCCTAACCGGACGCGAGATGCGTCCTCGAGAAATTTAAGACGTATTATGTGAGACGAAAATAGTTTACGTGTTAAAAAGTGCAAGTAATTAATAACAGAATCTCGCAGCTCTCTATATAGTGAAGCGTTATTTAAATTGTGTCAAGGATTAATAAATGCAGTGAAGTAAAAATTATAATCTGTGTAAGCCTACATTCTTAGCCGTACTACTCTCTGCAAAGAAATCCATGTCTAACAATAATACTGACGCAGCCGAGGCAAACATAAATGTATAATATTTAAAGAAACAGTCAAATTACAAAGTTAATATTTTTAAATTTGGGGTGAAGGGTTCCGGGTACCATACGTGCGGTTGCAACTACTTCAAGTTCGGCTCCCCAACAGTTGAACTACAATACAACTCCTACTTCAAATTGGCTCCCAAAGCATAGGGCAAATAACATTACAACAAAATAACAACTTCAAATCTTAAGTTGAATTGATAAATATTAAATTCACAGCATATGTGTGTATATATATATATATATATACAAAACAGACAAGGTACAAACTGAAATAAATGCTCTGTTCATATTCTGAAAACATAGGAACGGGCCATAATACAGAAGACGTATGTATATGCATTTAAGTCAAAGTTAAGCATAATCCCACTATTATTATCATGTGTATCTGGCGAATTCTCAAAAGAATTCATTATCTTTGCTCACCATGAGTTTTCGGTATAGCAGGCGGACCTCTTCAAGTGGAGGGTAACTTTCCACTACCCAAGTCAAGTTGTAGCTGTCCCAAGATCGGCTGAAGGGCGGGCTTCGAAACTCGGCTGGTCCAGGTCGCCCTAAGAAATAAGCATATATTAAAGCTAATGCTTATAATTTACTTCTAACAGCAGAATGGAAGTATTATTGTTTGTAGTAGCTCAATAATAAAAGAACAGTTAAATGAACACAACAAGCTAAATATTGCGGGTTAGTTTAGCTTTTCTTCAGGCAGATAGGATAACTGGATGTTGTAATTGCAAACTAAAGACAGCCACTTCATTTGCATCCCCCAAATAATTCCGAAAACAGACTTTAATAACGATAGGATTTAAGGGACTAAACGTTATACGAAATAGTTGTGTTTTTCGTTTAAATACTCTCAGTAATTTATACATATTCATAGCACCCTGATTAAATGAAAAGAATTGTATACGGACCAAAAAATTGCAAATGTTGAATGACCATCGTAAAAGCGAAACGCCCAGATCCTTTAGGCCACGACCTATCTCTCCTCTTCATCATAAAAGTCCTTGTGAACTTCGTTATTTGTTGGGAGAAAAACAATTTATTTTTTCGCTTTAACTGCGAGGTTATATTGTCACGCTTTTCTGGCAAGAGGCATATGTGGGATTCAAGGCCTTAGTTGCACAGTCAACTTCCTGTGCTAACTGTGAGTAACTTGCTAATTATTTGTCTTTGTGTAATCGATTTCCTTTGCTGCAGAGATTATTCGACAAAACTCTCGCATTTTTTTAGCGTATTAAACGTTTAATAGAGTGCAGGAGTCAATTGTGCATTCTTAAATCGGAGCCTGTGAACATTTTTAATATTTATTCACATCCCATACACATTCAAGTAATGAAAACCCGAAAACCAAATCATAATGGTTGAGATCTCAAAATATTGCAACTTCAAACATGAGAAGTTTCTGTCATATGCATTAAATCATAAATTTGTGTTTACCTCCTCTACTATCCCTAAAATGTTGTAAACAATTTTTGATACCCTGTGTTGTAGCAATCTTTGGGCTTTTCTCGATCTTTTATTTTATTTGTAGATATCATTTGTTGAAACTGATTCTATATGCGTTTATAAAATACGGATGTTATAAAAAGCCTTGCTATATGCAGTACTTTTCTTCCACACCGTGGCCATGGCACAGCGGGTCGCGCTTCGGCCGCTATAGCTCGGACTCCAGCCAAAACGGTTACAATATCCACGCAACCGCTTCGCATCCTCACAGTTACGGTTACAATTACAATGACTATTTCACTCATGCCACAAATGCAAAATATGGACCAATAGTTTAAAGGAATGTTATTTTTGAAACAATCACGGCCATTATTCTGCTCAAAGTTTATCGAAATATCTTTATCACCTCCTGCTTTGAGCTCCTCCATTTTGTAATACTCTGAAGAGGTTGGAGTATAATTTTGCAGTGACTCAGCTACCAACAATCAATTCCGCTACGTTTAAACTCAAAAATGGCAGCAACGAGGTTTGGTAAGGTTCAAATGAAGATATAGACGAAATTATTAATCAGGCATGCTAATTCTAGCGCAGCGATAAGGAAAAATTTCATTTGTAATCCTTCAGGGGTATTCTTATCACATAAATTTATGACTGTTACATATTCTTCGGACTTTAAAACCATTGTACTAGCTTTTATTTTTTCCGGTAAGTTTTGGAGCAGTTTTCTTTTCGCGTTCCTTGCATCTCTGTCTGGTCTTCAAATGGATTGAAGTTTATATATTTCTTAAAAAACATTTCTTATAGCATTTTAGGTATGAGATTCGACGTAGTTTTTATAGCATCAATATGAGGAAATCAAACGTGGAAGAGTATCAGAAATAAATACACTATAAATTTAAGTAGATAATTGTGTTTTTAAACCAATGAATTGAAAAAAGTTAACATTTATCAGCCTTTTTATGTAAAAAAGTCATAACCTATAATGTTGATAATATAGTTTTAGTTGTTTTCTATTAGGAGCATTCTTAGAATCATAGATAAAAAATTAGTGAACCCCTGCTGCAAGTTTGGCGAGCCAGATGACAGAAAATAATACCTACATGATCAAGTTGTGCTGATCAAACAAACACAACGTAACCTACGATTATAACTTGTTTTCCAAAACAACGCCACTTATATTGCAAATAAACAAATATTTTATGATTTTATTATAATAATCATGATTTTTGGGTACTTACTACATTTTATTGGTATAATAATCTTAACAAATGCCACTCATGATTTCTAATTCCCTATATAAACTCTCGAGTAACTTCTCGACTCGAGAATTCATTGACGATTTGGAAATCACCTTGGCACACACCTTATTATAAGAGATGTTGGAAATTTTGTCCTTCTCTCCCCACATATTCTTAGTATCTTAGAAAATTTTATTTTGCATTTGAGATTTCAATAAATGTCTCAAATTATTTCCTTTTACATTCGTAATGGCGTCTTGGTTTATTAGTTATCACTCTAACAAATTGTAAAAGTGAAACATAATTGTTTCCTCAAGTTGTTCTAAGATCCCTGTATTACTCCCATGAACTAATCTAACTTGGTACAAGCTCACGAAGGAAGTTACCTGAGAGTTCCATGTATTTCTTGGCACGTCCTAGAGAGTTATCTGCCACACAGCTGTAGTTCCCAAAGTCTGAAGCCTGAACGTTTCTTATGTTCAGTGTGTGCTTGTTGCCTCTGGTTTCCATCTTACGTCGATCCGTGGGATCCAGCAGCAAGCTATCCTTGTACCACATCAACTGTACACACAAACAAAACATTTTATGCGTCACATTCGCGCGGCTTTCTCTACCCATTACAATATCACATATCAGTAACGTTTTAACTACAAGTTATTTCAAATTAATCTATATTGACTTGTTTATGCGTACAATACAGAAACAATATACAACTGTTCAAACATCTCGAGTTTTTATTGTTCATGAAACCACGTAAGGAAAAAATCTGATGTTTGCATTTACATGGCTTTCTCTACCCTCTATCGCTCATTAGTGATTATACAAGCTATTCCTACTAAAGCTTATTTTTCTACCTACTTCATTTTAATCCAAATAAAGCTGTGCAGAAATAGCTACTTAAACACATTCCCTTATAGATATAAAGGATAGACAAATATTTAAGAACTGACACTTTATGGATATCTCGGAAATTGCTTATATAACAAAAAAATTATTTGAAATAAATTGTGTACTTTGAAGAGCTCTACATTTTTTGTGTAGTACATTTTCGTCTATCGCTTACTGTTTACCAGTTATACAATATTATACAAAATTCCTTCGGAATGAAGTGGACTTCACACGTTTTCCCTAGAAAATTCAAGATATACATTTATTTGCAATGCAAATATCTATAATATATGTTATTTAATCAAAATTGTTAGAGCTATTTTTTAGAAAGTAAAAATTTCGAAAAATGTTCTATGTAAAGTGTAGGATGGATGTGGGATTTTCTTGAAAATCTTAGGAAGGTACTGAACTTAAATATCAAGTTTGGTATTTATCGAACTTTCTGTTTTTGAGTTATGTTGTTCACAGACACACGCGGATCTTTTTATAAAAATGCTTTTTTTATTCAGGGGGCCTCAAAACATGTATCTCCGGTGAAATTTCGATATCAAATTTTTTGATAAAATGCAACACCTCTACGCACCATGTACTGCATATTTCTGGTAAAATCTCGGTATTGAATTTTTGAGTCGAATGCAAAACCTTCTCCCTAATGTACGTGTTAGAGCAACTAATATTTTTTTGATTCAGGCGGCCTGAAAACATATTTCCGGTGAAATCTAGGTATCGAAGTTTTGGGTAGAGTGCAATACCCCTCTAACTACTATGTAAATGGCAGGTAAACTAAAACTAAGAAGGGCTTAAGATCTTTTATATTTGCCACATAACAGTTAACAATGGTAAACTTTAAGATGTAAAGACGAATATTTGGAAACATTTGTAATAAATTGTATATTTTAACGCGATCTACACAAGCTTTTGTGTATCTCTTATGTTTTAAAATGTATGTAAAATTATACAAAATTCTTTCCAAATTAAGACTTCATGGGTTATTTATAGAAAATTCGAAGTATAACAATTTATTAAAGTGCAAAAATACTGGACTTAAATATGAAACCTAATAGCGCTTTGTAAGTTTAACGTCATTAAAGGTAGGTCAAGTCAGAGGCAAAATGATGCTCCAATGAATCAAGAGTCCTTAGAGCTTAGCGTTACCCAGCATTTATCTTCTCAAGATACGGAAACACCCTGAAAAAAAAAACATTTGCAAGTAACTCACTTAACGAAGATTTGAACTCGGGAGGCCTACACTCTGCGCGGCATACACAGGGGATGATCTCTAAGTACTTGTGTGGCGTCTCTATTTGTAATTATTCTGTTTTTAAACATATACATTTTTCTTCTAAAAACGACCCCTTTGTTTTCAGGGTTTTCAGATAATATTTTTGAAGTAATGAAATTGCTATGAAGAATGCCATAATAAAACAATATTGTAGTAGAAAGCTGCCAAATTTAACCTATACAGTTTGCCTCTTAGCTTTTAACGTTAACGGATAAATAATAAGTATTCATTAGAAAGTAAAGAACACATGACTTTCACTCTGCACATACATTTTGTCGAAGTCTAGATGTGTTAGAAAAGCTCACTTTGTTGAGTTGTTCCTTTTCCACAGCTCCTCATTTCTTCGCCCCTTTTTGTTTTTCGCGTCATTGTCAGCGTTACCACCCTGTCACATAAAGTAAATCCACCCTTTTTTGTCATTTTCTATAAAGTGACTAAGCTGTCAACTCTTGGCTGGACATACAAGGAGGAAGAGAAAGGGAAAAAACTATACTGTTGTATAAGTAGATTGTCTTCCCCCATGAAATATTCAAGAGACCGCAAATGTGAGACCGTTTTAAAGCTGAACGAACCAGAAACGCTATTTTCTCCATTTCACACGCATCCTTATGTTGGTGGAACACATCTATCCAATCCATTTTCTTCTTTCCAGAGTCTCCTCAAGCAAATTGTTATGATTAAAGTGCGATGTAGCGTTGGTATAGGATGTTTAAACACAGTGATAAATGAAATTAATTGTTCTTTCACACAAGCCGTGTGTTGGACAGGGTTGGAAAGGTAGAATCAGGTGACTGAAAAATTCAATGCCATAGCCGTGGTTCAAATCCCGGCTATGGCATTGAATTTTTCAGTCACCTGATTCTACCTTTCCAACAGTGATAAATGGTTTAACAGCAACAAAATACTAAGTAAATATTATTAACACTGAAAGGTGTCCTCTAGAATCAAAACATGAACTAATAATTAATTATTTACTGGTTTAATGGACGCATATATTCTCACTAACCAGCACAGAAGACTCAGAGAAGCAATAGAAATATATAAACATCTCAATAACTTCAATGGAGAAGGAGGATTTAAGCTAAACCGGACTTGGATTCCCGCCTTACGTCTTTTCTTCAATTTGTTTTATTCATTTTGTGTTTAATTAAACTAATACAAAAATTACGTGATAGTTTTGTACGCTATGATCAGATAAATGATATAGACATTTAAAACACTGATTTTTTTTTAAAGAGCTAGAGTTTGGTTAAATTATAACAATAGTGTTTCTAAGTAGCATTTCTTATATTGCATCTTAACTGCAGCAAAAAATAAAATGGTAGCTTTGGCACAATGCACACAAAAATTCACATCCTTGTGAGAAAAAAAAAACTCTTGATTTTAGCAATTTTCACAGATGTCTCCTCCTAAACAGAAAGAATATCTAAGCTGGGCCGATTCACAACAGTGTTTCTCGTTTTTTTTCCTTTTGAGTCGGGTGGGATGGTCTGTGAGAAAATTCTCCAGACCCCATACACTTGGAGCGGGATTGCCAATTGCAACAGAGCACTCCATACACAACTCCTTCCACCACTCCAGGAGCATAAATTTACCAAATGAAACCGCAGTCACCAAGCGCTCCAACCAAGCTTCGGAGGATGCCCTCTACAGTTGAGGACGAAACGTCAAGTTTTATTATAATGAACAGAAGTACTTTTTATTGTGATGTTATCATATGATAATTTAAACTGAGTCGTCACTTGTTAATTTCCATCACATTAGCGCTAGATGTTAACTAAGGAGCGCTTTCGGGAGATATGTTTCTCTCATCATCAGCTTAGGCAAACTAGCGATACGTTCTCTTCCCTAACCCCAAAAAGTATTTCATTAGACGATTCTTTTGCCCTCTGTTGTGAAGAATTGTAAACTAGTGGTGCTGGATTTATTGCCATCTGTAGTGAAGGTTGGGAACTCTTCTATCTTCTTTCTTCTCTCTTGTAATCTGATTGGATCAGCTGCATGAAGTAGTCTGTAGGCGGATTTCAAAATTCAAAGCGTTCTTAATGTTGAGATGAATAAAAATCTTTTCCCAAACTTCCAAATGTGAAGTAATCTGTATAGATTTTAGTAATTTTATCTCTTGTCCTATTTCATGGTTACTGTTCCAAAAATGGTTGGCCACTGCTGATTTATCTATTTGTTTCAGTTTTATGTTTCTTTGGTGTTCACTTAATCTTATTTTTAAATTCCTTTTGGTTCTACCTATATATGAGCCTTGGCAATCATGACATGAGATCTGGTAAATTCCTGATTTTTTTAAATTATCAGTTGTATTAGTCAAAGGTGTAATCAGCATATTTCTTAAACTGTAGATATTCTGAGGTGCCAATTGAATCTGATATTTTCTGAATAATGTTTCAAAAACTTTGAACATCACTAGGTGGTATGTAAACTTCTTGTATATTAAATCCTTTTTATTTGGATTTTGTAGGGTACTAATCATATGTAAGTTATGTTTCTTTTATATCTAGTAATTAAGTTATTGAGGTTTGAAACCATTTACCGCTAGTTAAGATCTAGCGCTAATGTGATGCGAATTAACAAGTTACGACTCAGTTTAAATTATCACGTCAAGTTTTACCAATTTCATTCTTCAACCACGACCTACAAGATCGAAGACAATGTATATTTTACTAATAATACCGGCCGTGGAAGCCTATGATCACATTTAATTGTTACAACGTTAAGGGTGGAAGGTTTGCACCAAAATAATACTCCAACACATCTTGGCGATAGGGTTAAAATGTTTTAAATTAGCATATTTCTGTCTTAGTTTTCTAGAAACAGGTTTGTTTTTCAGCTATAATTTATCAGAGAAGAGTGGAATGTGACGTGTTTGCACTGCTGGGGATTTCGTTGAATGTAGTTTAGGATGTCAGCTAGGAAATTTAATAAATGTATCTTAAAAGAGATCAATGAGAATATAAAAATGGAGAATATAAACTTGTAACGTAGGGGGACTCAAAGTCCAGCACCGAGAAATGCTTATGCATTTAAGATCAGGCGTCAAATAAACAATAGGGGTCCCCGAAATATTTAATCTGTTTAAAAGTTTAGCTATTAAATTTGATCTTGTTTCAATATCTATTATTTGCAACTATTTATCTCATTAATTAATTGAGTTTTATTTATGAACGCCCTTTAACTACTATGATTCTTAGCGTTCCATTCTATATTGGGCGTGAAAGACTGGAAATTTTACTCACAGGCCTGTTTTATCAGTCTTGAGGTTCTTTTACGGGGCGTAAATCTACGACACGGGACCACTGGCTTTACTTTTCTTCCGAAGGAAACCATGCTAAGGATTTTTACTCCTGAAAAAATCCATCGCCTTCCGCCGGATTTGAACCCGTGACCTCAGGTACTCCTAGACCAAGGAGGACGACATTTATCTCCTTAGAAATATAGAATCAGACTGAAAAATGCAATGCCATAAGCGGGACTTTCACCACAGGTCATGGCTTACCGTGTCACTACTCTAAGCAAATGAGCACGCCATTAAAACACTTATTTCACAACTGACAAACATTTTTTTACCGGTAAACTACAAACAGTACTCAAATTCATTTTGAGATAACGTAACCCAATACCGACTTAAAATTTCACAAGCAGTATTAAGTTCGGAGCTTTACAGACTACCACCGTTATACTATCAGATTATCATGATAATCGATCATAGTTTATTGTTGTTTCAAACATGCCGCGTATAGGCTAAGATTTCAGACTGAAAATTAACACTGATTCAGCCTAATAGTAGTAATCAATAAAACCCGGGACTTAAAATACTTAGAAGATTGTAAGTCCCATTTATGTATGTTACCTAAAAATTAATTTCGGAACTTTTTGTGATTTAATAGGAAAATGTGAATCAGTTTGGAAATTTAATGTCGTGCCGGTATGTTATCGCGGTTACTCAATTGGTTAAGCCGAAAATCCGAGATTCAAATCTCGATATGGTCTTGAATGTTACAGTCTTATTCTACATTTCCATCTTCATCCTAAAGACGGCATATGCTAAAGAACAACTACCTACCTAATATTTATCTTCTTTATATTCCTTTAGAAGGATTACAATTAATGTTCTATACAAATTATTAGTATTATATTCATTTAAATACACAAATATGTAAAAGGGCTTCTTGCTTTTTTCTTTAGGTAATCACTTATAATTATTAATTCATTAATTCTTATTTGCGAAATAATTGCTTAAATGTCTTTATACGAAAAACATATTTAATGACTAAGATCATTAAATATTATTTTCATAAACAAATTATTTGTCTTCAATGATCCTAAATAAAACCAAGCAAATAACCCTTTTTCCTGCCTTAATTAGTGCTCTCAATTTAATATGATAAATGCGTAGCAGAACTGTTGCGCTATATACAAGAGAGAGAGAGAGAGAGAGAGAGAGAGAGAGAGAGAAAGCAACAAGCCAAGTTCCCTACGCCTTGCCCAAGCCTGGTTGAGCCTCACTTGGCGGACACTTCTGCCTGTTTTATGAGGAACTGGTTTGTCTGCCTACGCTCCAGTCAAGTTGCGCAAGTTAGAAAACGGCATTTGTACATCTTTAGAAGCTATCTATATGGAGTATACTTCCTGAATTCGGCATACTCCTAAATTAATTTCACTAAAAAAATACTCTTCATCTCTGAGAAATAGCCAGGATTATTTGAAAAATCTTTTCTTCTATCTCTTGTTCGGAGAATTAAACGAACGAAATATTTCGGAAATTTTTCTCACAAAACCATATTTTTTCTTGAGAAAATTTGAAGTTATAATTATTTTGAATATTTACCGAATAATTACAGCTTTAAGTATAAGAAAAATGAATAAATTATAAAATAAATCAAGCATATAAGGATTGAATGTGGTTATAACATGGCTTCATAAATTACATTAGTATGCCATACTAAAATTACTAATTATTAATCCATCGCCAAATTTTCATAATATCTACCAAATCTAAATTAACTTAATATTAATAAAATTACCTACTGCACAATAAATTATATACTATCTTTAAGAAAGCTGTAACGGGAATATACGGTTTTATGTTTCCATTCAACCTCTTTAATAAAAAATATTATAGATGATTAAGCATGTTGACCTACAACACTAATTAAGTGTATAGTTATTAGAACGCAGTTTTGAAAATCAATTGAAATATGGAGTAGATTTTGTTTAAAAGTGTAGTTTTGACAGAGATAGATGGCGAGTAAAGGCTATGAAGATGTTTGAGTGTCCTGTTGTGATGAATTTGTATAAAACCAAGCGCACACAGATGCGATAGAGTTAAAATTTCATGAGATAAATAGCCATTTAAAGTGGTTTATAATTCAATGCATAAGAGGTAAATTAGAACAACTTTTAACTGCGGTGTAATGTTACATCATGTAATGCCTCGTTGTAGTTTAGCGTGAACGAAATGCGCTGAAACATAGACATTACTAAAAGGTTCCTTACTCTCGTACTGTACTAAACAGAAAGGGCCTTACCGTCTTTGTTAATAAATTGAAGTCTCGCAGAAAAAATACAGCCACCTTTGGAATATAAAAAACGTTCTTAGTAAAAGAAAATGGATCCTGCGGAAGAAAATGGGTTTTGAGAACAAAAGAAGAGGTAGGGGATGAAATAGCATATCGAAACTGGCGTCTCTATAAGACAAGAAGTTTGCCAGGTGGGTTAGATAGGGAAGCAGTCCATAAGAATACAGCTTCTTCTGAAGACAAGGAAGTTCAGCTACTGGTGCGGGACGGGCGGGGGAGAAACTTTCCCTCCACAAAAGTTTTAGCTCCCATCTATTCTACGCACATTTTCCATTGCATGTTGAAGAGAGAGAGAGAGAGAATACACTTGGGACCACTACATTAGCACAGCCACCATACCAGCTTGAAATGAGGAATAGTGTTTTAAATAAGATCGCCTTTCTCTTTCTTCTGAGAGAGTTCCGCTTTCAGATGGGGTTACTCCAACTGTCTACCCCAAGATGTTCATAGTATAGATCCTCTTCTTCTGAAACCATTGTTCACACTTGGGGCTCTTTAAATTGAATTATTGTCAACTTTAAAAATGGCTTCTGTCTAACCTAGATGATGATGGCCAAATTTTGGTCTGTTTCCTTTACCAAAGTAGCTAACTACAACCAAAACAAGGTTAAAGGAACCAATGACGTCAGAACACTTACTAGATATTCAATAGAATTTGCTTCCTACGTCCAGTTAAGGTACGTAATTTATCTAGAATGATACTCGCTCCAGATGTCCAAGACAGCGAAACTCAAATGAAAGTAGCATCCAAAACACATATGCATTTAATGGCATTCGAACTTTCTGTATCCTGCAGTGTTAAAACAAATTTGTTCAAAATGTTGCCTAGACTGCACAAAGAACAATCTCAAAGTTTTGTTTTGATAAGTTTTACTGGCTATGAGAAGAGGTGAAATACAATACTTTCTCTACTTATTCTATGTAAACAATAGAGAAAGTAACAAAATTCCGGGAAAATAGTTTCAAAGTATAACTCACATTTACCATTGCGTTTGAAAGGATATTTTGAAAGTTATGTGACTGGATATAAAACTTTCGTCAACATTATTAAAGTAACATAAAGCTTATTTTGCATTTTAAAATCAGAAATTTCGTCCTTTAAAACATTTTATTTTTCACTGTAGCATGCCCTTAAAATTAAAACATTTTTGTGGTAATTGGCGGTTTTTGACAAGTAACTGATGCTTTCTTTTAAGAGACTAGCCTGAGACCAAAACTTGAGTATTAAATAAATATGTATGCATCTATTAGCAGAATGCGCAACTCTTCTCGGTTATTGTGTTAAACGCTTGCACTATCATTCTCCTCGCCTCCATCGCCCTCGCCCTCTTTCTGTGCAACTTGAACGTGATGTGATGATTTGAACACTACTTTTCCTGCGTGTAAATACAAATTATAATATGAGTAGAATATTTAAAACACAAACTTGCGCCTTTTTCTCATTGGTATAAGTGTGAGAGTAAACAAAACACTCTTATAAATGCTTAAATATTCACGTTATCCAAATGTTGTAAACAACATAACTTGTTAGGAATATAATGCTTACAAACTCTTATTATGTAGCTTTAAAACAACTTAATAAGCATGTGTGTATATGCATGTTACGGTTAAAATTAATCATTATATTCCAGTAAAATAAAGATCCATCTCATCTACAAGAAAAGAGAAAAAAAATCACTCATGCATATGTGCACAGAAGCTACTCAAAGACTGTTGCATAAAACTCATGGTACAAATTGGAATATTGGATCAGCGATTAAAGCTGATTAATGCTCCTGTCTTTGTGACAGGGAATCTCCGAACAAAAAGTTAGGTATCTACAAATTCAGTTGCATGTAGGAGTATAATGTCCAATTATAATTGGGCGGGTGAAACGTAAACTTTAGGTCAAATTAAAAGCCATTTCAAGAATATACAACTCAAACTAGTATAAAAGAGTAAATTTTATGCTTTTTATCATAAGATGCATTACACTGGAAATCGTAGTTTTCCATCGCCTTAAAATAAAACCCTGATTGTGATAGTGACTATATTTAACATAAAGACAAAAAAGGTTAGCTCAGTCGATAGAGCACCTGCCTGCTATGTGAGAGATCCCGGGTCCGATTCCCGACTGGGGGGGGGGATTTTTCTCTAGCCAAGATTATTCCCTATCCTCCCCAGAGTCTGCAAGTATGAATGGGAGTTTGAATGTGTGTATGTGATCTAATTATTAAAATACCCATAGAAACCTAACGACAAGCGATTTACAAGCAAACAACAAGCTTCATATCTACAAGCTGTGCTGAGCACATGAAGCCACGTTCTGAAAGTTGGGTGTTATTCGGAAAAAATGACCAGTATGATAACCGATTGTTGGAGAGTAAGCAAGATTTGGTTAAGAATTAAACAGTTGACTGTGAGCATGTATGTGTGATTTAGCATCCTTTAACCGGTCATATCGGACGAATGAATGAAAGATATGGGTGAAATGATGCCCAAAATGAGCCCGGGATCCATAGAGGTTAGAGTTATCCGACATTAGTCTTTTCAGGATAGTCTTTTCATTGCCTAGGGTAATAAGTTTCAAAGGAAAGGCCGCCGATAAGAACAATGTAGTTAAAGGCAGAGTATAAATGCAACAAACAAACAAAACTTTCAAAGCACTTAATATTTATGTGAATGAATAATTGGTTGAATAAATGAGTGAGTATGTATGCAACAGTACTTTAACTTGGTACTTAACATACCTTAAATCCAAGTTACAGAGTTTGGCTAAATCGGTATTCCGAAAGGAGCGTTGCACCTTTTGGAAACAGAAATTTCTTTCGTATTTTACAAATAGCCTAAAGTGATGTTTTACAACAATTCTCCCAGATTAATATAAGAAGCCGTTTTCGAGTTTCAGAAATTTGAGCGGTCGGCCGTTTGCTTAGGGCTTGGAGAAACGTAAGAATAGGAGAAAGGCTCCAAGCGCCGAGAACAAGGTCGATCACTCAAAACTTCAACGTTCAAAAATGCCTAAATATCGCTTATTGCCAAAGCATTTAAGTTTCTCAGAAGAACAAACAACCAGCTGCACATGAAACCCGAACGGAATATCAAAATATGAGTAGAGTGTTCTTTGTTAGCTGCATCCCCTAAGGTGTGAGAGGTACTAGTAGAGAGAGATAATAGCAAAAAGTAAAAACTTCAAAATATCTAGAAAGAAAGTTAAATACTCAAAACTTATACTCGTAAGTAGGATATTACTTTACGTTTCAATAGGAGTTTTCTTATTGTCATTTTCTGCTTACCATTAGAAAGAGTATAGTAGCATCCTAGAAAAAGCAGTCTTATTGTTCGTTTTCAAACTTCATGAGAATAACACGCATTGGAGGAAGGAACAAAGAAGAGTTTCCACAGGTAATTAAATAATGCAACAGATCCGCGGGTTCTACTAATATTCAAAGTACTATCGTGTCCCTTATCTCATTCTGTGCGCTTCCTTTTTCCCATTATTTTCGCATGAACTACACATAAACAAATCTGCTGGGATGATATTCAGCGAATTCTCATCGAAACACTGCGATTCCTAAATTCTGTTTCTGGAGCTGTTGATGCATATTTACCAAGTCCTCTAATAATTAACTTCGAAGCAGAATTCTGGTTCATCACCACTTATCATCGCGAACTTTCCCTTAATCCCTGGATGGCTGTGAAGCAAGACTACTGGTGTTTGTATTACCGTTTTAAGAGATTACGAATAACGCTTTAATTACGAAGCGTGCCGAGGGGCGATGTCCCAGGGGAGTAGGGGGAAGGAAAGGGTTTTAGACCCACAAAAACAATAATCAAGAGGCTTGATGCGATACCGGAGAGATTTTGCTCCTTGCATATGGATGACCAAAGAGGGCAATGTCGTTTCCATTTTGGTTTAAGCTTCTAGAGTTGCTTTTGATTGTGGAAGGGCCGCAGGATTAGTCTAGCCAAAGCTGATTATGGATTCTGAAGGCGTTCTTTAAACGCCAGAGGCGTGGTGACTGGGCCTGCAGCAACTCTAAGACATTGGGCGCAACGCCAAGCGTTGCAGATTCACTAGTGCCAGCAATGCTGACGTAAACTTTCTCTGATGTTTATCTACCGGGAAACGAAGGGAAAGCTTTAGGCCTCGTTTAAATAAACTATTATTGCAAAATTCTGGGAATTATTCCACGCAGTGTGTAGATGTTTACTCGTCTTTTTGCCTAAATCATTCTTAGAAAGCAATCAATTGTTATAATAATAATAATAATAATAATAATAATAATAATAATTGCTGCCGGGTGCATCAGTTTAGAATAATAATGCTTCTCTACGTATAACTCCCCTTTGTATGCTCTGAAATTACGGTTGTTAATAATGTTTATTTACCTATCTGAAAATCCTATAAATACGAGGACTTCATAATAACTAATTCACAGCAACTAATTTTAATAAAAACTACAGAAATTGGCTAAAATTGATGTAAATACATAAAAAAGTGTCGCGGTCACTTCGTGTTATCTTATTGCTGAGCGCCTGTTATTGTATACTAGTTTGAGTTTTGGGTTCTTTGTCCTTCGGCTAGCTATTATTTCTCAGTCGAGCATATCTCTTAAACAGGGTGTGTAAACGGAAAGGATTTGTTACTGAAAGATAACACTTATAAAACAATTTGTTTTTACACTTTTATTACCGTCACAATTAATTAATTTCACATATTGACTCTGATACACGCCCGACTGAAACTGTTATATTTTCTAATATCAGTATAATCACTTATTTGTTGCACATTATTAATTCGCGTATTTCACATTTATAACTAACTTTACAACGCGAGAGATTCTGTAGAATTGGTGCGACGTATAACGCGTGAACGATTCTCTTAAACTGTGCGACGTATAACCTTTGTATGATTGTGTTGGACTGAACGACGTTTACCTCGTGAATTATTCTGTCAAACTGCGCGTTACCCGTCTCTGGCATGGAATTTATACACCCTCACCCGATATGCCTAAAGATTATAACCGAGCTGCTATTGGTTAATAAAACGCGCCAACATTAGCGTCTATATTTATATCCAATCAAAATTACGAACACATATGCTCTAGGGAAGAAATTCCCTCCATTTCTAAAGAAACGCGCGCTACTCTGACGTCATTTGCTTGCCTCTTCTAATTAATAAACAACTCACCCCCTCGCTACATTGTTGCCCGCTCTTATTGTCGGTTTCAGTGAGGCCGTGTAAACTTATTTCCTAACAATGCTTATAATTAACAAACATCTCAAATCAATGTCATACAATAATGCTTATTTACACTACAATCACTCTGGCATTTACATTATTGTGATATAAAATACTGCCACAAAAGATAACCATACGTTAACAAATTCTTAGCATAAGGCTGTAGTAGTTTCAAATTTAGTGTTGGTCTGAAAAAAGTTAGGTAATTATAAATAAATGAATACCGCAAACTTTGGCTTAACTTGGTCTTTTAAAAACTTGTGTTATTGTCTGGTCAGAGTCTCTTAGACAACGTAGGCGAAGGTAGAAAACCGGTTGGTCGCGGCAAGGTGGAGTTCGTGTGGCGGCTTTATGTTATTGCTACCGTGCCGCGAATTCCGTATCTCCCTTTTCACTGTCTCAAAAGCCTCTGAACAGACTATACATTAATCACCCATATACTACTTTTGAGAAACAGTATGCAGGTGCAATTACTTCTGAACTGAAGAAGAACTGAAGCAGTTTTAGCAAAGGTAATCCCACCAGAGGTTACAAATTTATTTGACAAAACTGGTAATCTTAAATGGGATTCATTAAGACTATTCAATGAATAAAATATAACAGAATATATAAATAATTATTATTTTCTTACTTTGTGTTGTTTAAAATGAAATCACCATTGTGTGAGCTGTCAAATTATGGCATACCAGCATACTAAATGAATAAACAATCGAATGTGTTATGGAATACTAACCTATGTTACCAACAGAGGGAATGAGAACATTGTTAATCTCATTAGAATATGCAAAAATCAAAACCCAATAAAGGCACTTTTTTCAAGAATATAATTTATTTGGAAATTGTTATGCGTTGCTTAAAATACAAATATCAAAACTGAAAGTTGAAGAAATCTGCTTGTTTTCGATAATGCAAACTGAAGTGAATTGGAATGAAATGGATGTTGAGGTAGTGGGATTTCGTCATTTCTCCAGATAATGGCGCTGTCGATTTAGCTGTAAATATGGCTTCATTGAAGATTCGTTTGGCGTGACCTGTTACTCTTATAAATTCTTGATCGTTTATGCCAATCTGATTCCCATCTGAATCATTCCAATCATCAGTAACGAGTTGACATTTATTCCTACAAAATCGCATCCTTGCAAGTATATTATAAGATGGCAGCCGTGATTGGACGATATGCGAGGTATTGCTGAAGATATTAGTCAACATTAAATACACGGGGGATGAATGTTGAAAATGCATGAACTTATAAAGAACAATCTGTAAGAGCTGCAAGAACAATCGGAAACAGCACAATTACCTTTTCAAGTCTAAGATTCTCAATTCCTGCACTGCGCGCACTTCACTGTCGCTCCGAACAGGTTTAAAGAGATAACAATGATAATAATGAGAGTACTCTATGGTTTTGTGGAGTAAAGCCATGTGGATTTGTACAAAGAAGAGCATCTTGAGGAATGTGGTGAAAAATATAATGACCTATGGTGCCGAGGTGTGAACTTTGGTAGAGGGTGACGCAGTATTTTATATCACAACACTGTGAATGCCAGAGTGATTGTAGTGTAAATTAGCATTATTGTATGACAATGATTTGAGATGTTTGTTAATTATAGCCATTGTTAGGAAAAAAGTTTACACGGCCTCACTGAAACTGACAATAGGAGCGGATAAAAATGAGCGAGGGGGTGAGTTGTTTATTAATTAGAAGAGGCAAACAAATGACGTCAGAGTAGCGCACTTTTCTTTAGAAATGGAGGGAATATCTTCCCTAGAGCATATGTGTTCGTAATTTTGATTGGATATAAAAATAGACGCTAATGTTGGGGCACTTTATTAACCAATAGCAGCTCTGTTATAATCTTTAGGCATATCGGGGTGAGGGAGTATAAATTCCGAGCCAGAGGCGGGTAACGCGCAGTTCTACAGAATAATTCACAAGGCAAACTTCCCGCAGTTCTACAGAATCATTCACAAGTTACACGTCGCCCAGTTCATCAGAATCATTCACGGGTTAAACGTCGCGCAGTTCTACAAAATCTCTCGCGTCGTAAAGTTAGTTAAAAAATGTGAAATATGCGAATTAATAATGTGCGGCAAATAAGTGATTATAGTTACATTTGAAAATATAACAGTTTCAGTCGGGCGTGTATCAAGAGTAATTATGTGAAATTAATTAATTGTGACGGCAATAAAAGTGTAAAAACAAATTCTTTTATCAGTGTTATCTTTTAGTAACAACTCCTTTCCGTTTACACACCCTGTTCAAGAGAATTGCTCGACTGAGTAATAATAGCTAGCCGGAGGACAAAGAACCCAAAAATTCAAAATAGTAAAACAATAAAAGGCGCTCAGCAATAAGATAACACGAAGATACCGCGACAAGGGACCAAAATCTAAGATCTTGGCAGTGGAAATGACAGTGCTAGAGTATCTAGGATGGAAAGAAGAGAAATAGAGAGGTGAGACAGATGATGCGTACGGAGGAAACAGTGATGGAGAGGATTGAAAGGCGGGGTCTTTAATGGTATGGACATGTGAAAACGATGTAGGATGATAGGTGGCTTAAGAACTTTTTGGAATGGTCACCTCGTGGAAGAATAAAGCGAGGTAGGCCAAGAGCAACCTGGAGAGGACAGATTCATAGGTGCCTGGATGAGGATGACTTGCTCAATCGGGAAGAATGGTGAATGGGAATACAGGGCAACTGCTGAAGAGTGGAGAAGCCCTAAAAAGTAAAAATGACAGTAAGCAATAATGAGAGTAAAGTACAAGTGATTTGTTGCTGAGCAGTGCTTGCGGTGTTGTTAAACTGCATAAAATCAAAGCTAGTAATGCGATTTCTTTTGTGTATGGCAGAAATACATTGGAGTCACTGGAAATGGTAGGCCATATAGCCATGAATGTTCTGTTCATTTCCTTTCATCTTTCAAGCTAGCGGAATCAGCGGTGGACCGGTGGTGCGGACAGAATGCCATGAGATCTGTTTCTTCCCTGGCTTTTTCTTCTGTCCCAACCTGTTCGTAAGCATAGGTCAGCC
Source organism: Deroplatys truncata (assembly GCA_030765065.1). Classification (NCBI taxonomy): domain Eukaryota; kingdom Metazoa; phylum Arthropoda; class Insecta; order Mantodea; family Mantidae; genus Deroplatys; species Deroplatys truncata. The sequence continues at coordinate 53,572,021 of CM060982.1, forward strand.
AAGCATGTTCAATAAAGAAAGTTAATGACCCCGCTGTGCCTCCGCGATCAGATCTGGCTACGCCGTAGGATGTAGGATTTGCGGGGTGTATTTATTGGGGGGGGGATCTAGCCACTGCCACCAGCTTGATCTGTTGAGGATACAACCCCCGGGAGGCAAGGATGAGGTTGAAGGAGCCATGCAGGAGATCTCAGGTCCGCAGGCAGATAGCAACAGTGACGCGCAGAAGTCCCTAATATTTTCAGTTTGAACACCCGCGCACCAGTAGAGGCGAAGAATTCCGAACGAGGGCGACGAAGAGACTAACCGGCGGTGCAAGTACCTTGGCATTCCGGGGAGAAATATTTCCAATGCGGAAGCATCCACTCCATCTGTCCAACACCGCCAGCACAGCAGAACCTGAATACCAGCGTATGTCAAGTGGGATAGTAACTTCCGGTGCAGCATCGATGTTCCCACATCGGCCGACCCCGAACCAAACATTTTGAGCGCTGCACATCAATTTTACTTCAGGTTCCTGTCAAAAGATGTCTCTCTTTCCCAGATTTCAACGGATGTATAGTAAGTATCAGTGATACCAATATCCATTAATTTAGTAGCATCGTAATTTCAACAGTATAGTAGGAAATACTAATAAAAACAATAAACCAATGACTGAATTATAATTAAATTCTGCACATTCATACATTACGGCAATGAGTTGTGAAATAATACCTTTTACAGGTAGCCTGTTCTCTAGCATAATGGAGTACATGTTGTTCACCTTGATGAGACAAGCGCTTGCAGATAGCTCTCCCGAAGGTATCAACGAGCAATTGTGTAAATGTAGGAGTTTATAGTGATACCTTATTTAATATTGAGTACCAAATAACGCGCATCCGAAGTTTAAAACTGGAACATGACCTGAAAACCTAGTAAGGTAGAAGACAGGTTATGAATCGAAAGTTTAGTTGGTTTTAATGAAGAATTGAAATATATATATAGCGAAAACAAGCTAACCTTAAATATAAACTATACTTAGTATGTTAAGGTGTTAAAATGTGTGTTTGTGCTATTTAGTGTTGAAATGTGTTCGAATTAGGGACTGTATTTCGAAAACTTTGTTTTTGTGGATTGCACAGTAATATCGTAAAACGAACATGAGAACTCATGCTCAAAGGTTATGTCTGATACCTATTTCAATTTTGAATGTGATGTAATGATAATAGTTTGGGATAGTTTGATTTTGGATGTGTATTAGTGTTGTGCTCAAACACTATTTCCTGCTGTTATACCAAATAAATAAATTGGGTCATAATGCTCTTTTCATTGCAAAATAACTTAAAGCATTTCATAAACAGTAAATTCTCCATATGTACTGTGTATCTTTGGGAATTTTTTGTCAATCTGGGTAACTCGGTTAAGCGCTGGCCTTGGAAGCACAAATAGTTACATAAAACTTGTGTATCACCACATTATTACTGAATGATTTCTACATATCGAAATGTCAGCTACCATATTTATGACAAAACACCCAACTTAAATTATATAAATGTATAATATGTATTGCATGGCGCACAGGTGGGCGGGGAGCGGTGGTACCGTAACATGCGCTCAGTCGCAATAGAAATTCACTGCATTACCGACTCAATCGTTAGTTCCAATTAGTGCTACTCCGAAAGATCAGGGAAAAAACGCCCTATTCGACACCTTGTCCTCACCATTGAGTTGAGAATCTGGTTAATCTGTGCTGAATACACATCTGAAACGTGAAAGGGAGAATTGAAATGAGAGGAAAAGGAGAAATCGCGGAAGAATATACCACCCCGGCATTCGCCTAGGCGACAGGGGGGAAAACCAGAAGAAACCCCATAATCAGAGTGGGCGGTCACCGGGATTCGAACCCGGGCCACACACGGTACCGCCGGAGCCATCCCTTGCGGTTTGCTGCTCCGTACTTCCTCCGCACTCCTCCATACATTCCTTCCTCCCGAAGGTTTAGTAGGCGCAATAAGCCTAACCTTGGCTATAGTGAATACCAAAATTCTCAACCCTCAGTACCCAAAACCTCAAAGAGAAGCTATAACCCGTTAAACTGACAAACAGTTAAGTGTACATACTATTTGAATTCAAATACTTGTTTATACTTTTCACGTTTAGCAGCCATTTTACATCCCACTTACCTATAGTGAGCAAGGAAGTATTGCATTCCATCCAAAAATTCGAACCCGAGATCTCACCGAAAATACCTGCTTTGAAGTCCCCTGATTACAACAAAAAATACATTTTCAGAAAAAGTTGCATGTGTTTGCAACGCGCGTGCGTGTGTGAACCGTATTATCTCAAAAATGAAATGTTGCATAAATACCAAATTCGAGTTTTAAGTTTAATATCTTCCAAAGATGCAACAGGTAGATTTTTAAAGAAATCCCCCAAACTACTCTTTACATGGAACATTCTTTGTTACTTTTATTTCCCCAAAAATGACTCAAATGGTTTTGATTAAAATACCATTTTTACTTTCCCTTACACGTACATAGGGGTAGAGAAGTTATTTTCATTCCACTCAAAAATTATATACCGAGATTTCACCCTTGAACCTCATAAAACACTTTCAGAGAAACGTATGTGCGTTAGTGCGCGCGTGTATCTGTTAAAGCATAACTCAAAAATAAAAGACGGAGAAATACCAAACTTGGTGTTTAGTTCACTATCTTCCAACGTTGCGACACGTAGATTTTCAAGGAAATCCCCCCCTAAACTACACCTTATATGAAACATATTTAGACATTTTTTTATTTCCTAAAAATAGCTCTAACGGTTGTGATTAAAATACCATATATTAAAGAATTTTATATGAAAAGTAAAATATATAACTTGAATGGCATCAGTTATTTCCGAGATATCCGTTATTAATGGTTTGAATTGTTGAATACTTAGTAATTCTTTTGAAGTCTTGTCGATTTTCAGTTTTATCTCTGATATCAAGGAAACAGTATGGAATTTTAATGCCAGCGTATAGCATGCAGTTCTAAAACATTTGAACCTATAATGAAACGTATAATGTCGCTACATTCGGAAAGTTTTATCTCGATTAAAATGAAATAGATACAGAAACAAACTTTCTTAAGAATAATTTGTATACCTACTAATAAGCGATAAAGTGTAGAGAAAGTCATATGAAATAACACATAAGGTTTTTTTATGATGTTTGCATGACTAACAAAATGTATGTCTTGAATTTTCCGGAAATCGCTTGTGATGTGCTCTTCATTAAGAAATATATTTGTACGTATAATTTTGCATAGTTGGTAAGCCATAAGAGATAGATAACAATTTACTGCCTGCCTCTGTGGAGAGCATGTCTGCCTCACATGCAAGAGGTCCCGAGTTCGAATCTCGGTTAGGTTTTTCCGGGGTTTTCTGTCCTACTAAGAAGACGAATGTCGGGTAGTTTTAAGTTTCATGGGCCCCAAGCTCATTTGAGCATAATTTCACGCATTTCATTTATCGCCTGATATGACCTATCAGGTTAAAGAACGTTAAGTTTAACAAAGTTACTACTCAGAAAATATTGATGTCTTTAAAACATAATATATTTAAAAAAACCTCTTTGTGGAGTGGGGAGGTAGTATCAATAATTTTCAAGACAACCGTTGAATTTTTCAATACTTATCATGGAGAAAGCGTGGAATTTCAAAGTCCCTATAGAAACTCGGTTTTTAACATTCTATTTCGCTTCGATTTCCTATATTCCCCCTGTACCCATGAGGAAATATGCCATGAAACTGTTTCTACAAACGTTTATCTCGATTACAATGAAGGAGAGTTTTTAGAAGTTATTTAACAATAAACGATAGCATGTAGGAAATGTCATGTGAACCTAAGACTTCAGATTTTTATTTTAATAGAGTTACTGTCTCAACAAAAGGCGGTAATGTAAACAAAGTAATACAGACATTAAGGCTGTTAACACCGGGAGTAAATATAATATCCATACTGAAATGTATAACACCAACGCAACTGATAGGGGTCCTTATGTTATTGTTGCGTATCGGTTTAATAACTTTTTGAAAATATGGAAACTAAACAAGAAAATATTTTAAGAATCAACTATGTTGTAAAATTCCGCCTATTTCAAATATGCTATAAATGGAAGTAGAATCGGCACGAGTTAAAGCGATTTATACCTACATGTAGGTTTCGACTTAGTGATTTTAATAATCAGATGCCCACTATTTGATCAATGTGGAAAGTTTTGAAATCATAATCCTGTTTATAAGAGCTAAATACAAAACCTTTAGTATAATACACTAAGGTTTATGATCTTCCTTTGAATATATAATAATCAGTAGGACGTAACGTTCTCATCCTGAGCCGGTTTCAAAATGTTTTGGAAATAATTTATTTTATTTAGAAAGATCGGATGGACTCTAGTCAAATTTTTAACTGTTGAAAATGACTGCACTTCATAATTCACAAGAAGAAACGAGAAAACACATTACTCATATTTGTGCACTGAGGAAGCAATTTAAGAACATTGTTTCTCATTATATTTATTACAATAATAAAAAAAGTAAAAGTCTAAGGAAATTCATTTCGTCGGCCTAATTGGCATACCTTTAATAATTTTACAAGTGGAACAAGAATCACATTAAAACTTCAGTTTATCCCAAGGCTCTACATTTGTAGTTATAAGTTCTGACTGATTAGTGACTGACTTTTCCACGCTAAGAAGAGGACAAAGAAGGTTTTGAGACAAATTAATGTTACAGTTAATGAGTTGAATTCCTCTTTCACATCAAGTGGTGCTGACAGAACAGAAGAATGCGGTTTGGTAACAAGACAGATTAAATTAAGGTATTAATAAAATAATTATGCTGAGACGCTTACGTGAATTATTACTGTTTAGAGCATACATATACAGGAGAAAGAATTAGTAAAGCTCCTGTTTGCATAACTATACCCTCAGAAGATTCATTCGATACGGTGTTAATAACACCGACTGCGGATATTTTAAAGAAAGGAAGTGAAAGCGGATATGTTATCTTTAGTAAGCTGTAAGGATACGTTTAAAGAACAGGCTCTTCTTGGTCCTCAAGATTTTTTATTGATGTAATCCCCTGCACGAGGGAGAGAATTCTTGGAAGAGAAGCTTCATTATGGGCACCCTTCAAGGGCCTTACAGCGAATGCGATCCGGGACAAGGAACAGGAGATTCTGAAAAATAGACCTAGCACTACTCCCTAAAACTGGAACTTTAAAGGAAAAGTGGGATTGAGTTTATCGCTAAGGAATAGGGGGAGGAAAGAAATGATACAAATGTTACTTATTTACATATAAATACACTTCGTATCATTACATTTGTTTGCGATCCGCCGTTTTTTAAGCTGTGGTACAGCTGATGAATACAGCATTGAGGCAGTTATGTTGGGTTCTTTTGAAAATAAACTTTTCAGGATATATACTTATACTTGGGCACCAATTCCGGTTCATTTTTTGAAACATTTTATACATAAATATAGGAAACTTCATGTTATGTTTAATGCTAAGGTTAGGTTACTAAATCAATAATAGAAACTATATGCATATTTTATAAGGTGGTGCATGGAGTTCAACAGCTTCCAATAGCTTATTTTTCATACTGATTTTATGTTGCAGTTATTAGAAAAACATGTTATAAACATTTTGTTTAAACATCAGCTAAATTTCTGAAGTTCTGATAAATAACTGAGCAGGAAAATAAATTATAATACGTAGCCAAAGGCTACTTGTTCACTTTCTAAAACTTACATTTTCAAACACTGTTTCCTTGATAGCTCAAACTATTGTACACAACTCATGAAATTTGGTGTACCTATTTATACCAGCTTTATCTTGAAATTATGCAAAACCTCTCTTGATTAGTTCTTCTTAAAAAATAATTTAGGACTAAAAACTACCACATATACCAACTGACTTGCATTATAGAATTAAAAATGATACTTAAAATGCATTACGATAAAACGGCGCGACAGTGTAAACATGATTTTTATAATAAAACAGTCATAAAATGTTGAAAAAGAACATGATCAACAGCCACAATTTTGGTTTATTTACTTGGAGAAAAACTTTTTAGGATAGAGAAGTAATATTATTTTACAAATGGCAAATGTTGGTGGCGTAGCTAAAATAGTAATATAACGAAATAATTTCAAAAACTATTAGAGTAAGCTGTATGCAACCACTCCAAAAATCTGAAAATAAATAAAAGCTAATATACGACTAAGTAAATTGATATGAAGCAGCCCTATTGTTTTGAACTACAGCAAATTTTGTAGTTTTGATACTAAAGCTTATTTTTCTATCTACTTCATTTTAATCCAAATAATCCTTTGTAGAAATAGCAACATTACTATTTCAATCAAGATACAAAGGGAACAGCGATAATCAAACGTTTAAGAACTGGACGCTATAGGCTGGCCCTAAAATTATATACTTTTCCGTGCAATTGCGAGAAAATATTCAATGTTAACAGGACTGTAAGAATGACCAAGTAATAAATAATTTGAAGTAAATGAGGGATATCTCTGTCATGGTTTTTGCCATAAAAAGCTATTTGAAATAAATTGTGTGTTTTAACGAGATGCACAATTTTTGTGTAGTACGTTTTCGTCTATCGCTTAACGTTTACCACTTATACAAGATTATACAAAATTCCTTCTGAATAAAGAGGACTTTATAGAATATTCCTAGAAAATTCAAGGATATACATGTTATTTGCCGTGCAAATATCTTTAATATATGGCATTTTAATAAAAATCATTAGTCGTTTTTCAGAAAATCAAAAATTTCGAAAAGTGCTCCAAGTAAAGGGAAGTTTGAGATGGGAGATGTTCTTGAAAATTTTCGTGTGGCATCTTTGGAAGGTACGAAATCTAAATATCAAGTTTGGTATTTATTCAACTTTTCGTTTTCGAGTTATCCTGTTCACAGTCAGACACACACCCAACCTTACTTTTTTTTAGCTTTTTTGGATACAGGGAGCCTCGAAACATGAATTTTTGGTCAAATCTCGTTATCGAATTTTTGGATAGAATTCAATACCTTCTCTACTCAAAGTACGTGGTAGGGAAAGTAGTAACATGCTATTATATAACAATATGAGGCGCCTTATTCCTGTGCTGATTCCGCATGGCAATTTGTGACTTCATGACTTTCTCCTGTTAAAAGAAATCGAACTGTTCGATGCTGTTTTTCTTCTATTTGCATTTAACATTGTAAAATGGCGTATATCACCGTTATAGTTTTTTATTTATTTATTTCTTCTAGTCCTTGGAATAAAGAACCTTTTTAGCTAAAGTAGATGTGCATGATAAAATTGTTTTTTAATCGCCATGGTTCTGCATTCTCTTTCTGTTCAAAAATAACAGAAAATCAAGAGAATTAATTAAGAATGTGTCTTTATGCATTTCTGAAAAAAATTGAACAAACGTGTTCAGAACTTAAGAAAATAAATATATATATAATTTAAATCATTCAAAACATCTTCTGGTGTGCAAAACATTTCCATGAAACTACTTTAAGAGACATTTGTACTAACGATGTTTAATAAAAGACAATAGAACGCCTGTGTTTGAAGAATACAATAATTCCTTCCTTTCCTCAATTCTAAAAGCGGAATCAGACGATAATAATACATCACCTTCTTTAGGTTACAAATGGAAGGATATTTTGAACTAATAGCAAGTCAAAGTATTTTGATTTATTGTAAGCCAGATTTCAGTGTATTCATTGATTCTTAGGACTCTAATAACGATTTTCAATTAAACATTTTGGGAAATAGTGACGGAAAATTTAAATGTGCATTTATTGCTTTCACATATATGTATTTAAAATCTGAGAGGAAATTAAAATTTAAGGAAATACATTAAAAAGACAAAACTGAATTTTTTTTCGCGATCTTTCTTATTGACTTTAAAATTTCCTGTAGCACCTCCATGTGAGGTGCAATTTGGGCTTCCTTAGATTTCCCGTTTTGCTTAGGAATGACTTTCAATGAAAGCGTATATTAACAGAAACTTGTTAGAATTTCTACTGGTTATGTTCAAAGCTATTCTCAAACCGTATTGTACATGGAAATGGCTGCGAATGAAAAGGTGAATGAAAGGAAACCCTCTTTACGGGACAAGTGATACTACTGAATATTAAATCTTGTAGGAACACTGAGCGATGGATGTAATATAACGTAGAAGTCCGGGGCAGCAAACAAGCTGCCTCCATTGTCTCACTAAAGCTCTGCTAGGAGGCGTTGTTAAGCTGGTAAACACAACAAACAGTACCAGAGATGGACGTATGCAAGTATGTACAGTCCACATAGAATCAGACAAGTTCGTTATTTTATAGTCTTCATCGTCCTAAATCTTATTTTTAAAATATCCGATGTGATACATACACATGAGTTTCTCTACTCTCTATCGTTTATTAGAGGGTATACAAATTATTGTTATACAATCTTATTTTTGTATCTACTATATTTTAATCCAAATAAACCTTTGTAGAAATAGATACATCACACATTTCGTTATAGATGCAAAGAGAACAGCGATAGTCAGATGTTTAAGAACTGGACGCTATACGCTGGCCTTAAAATTCCATACTGTTTCCATGCAATCGCGAGAAACAACTTAATGTTAAAGGACTTTAACAGAATTACCAAGAAATGAACAATCCGAACCTTTAATAACGGGTATCTCAGAAACGTTTATACCACAATAAAACTTATTTGAAATAAATTGTGTTTTAAAGAGATCTACATTTTTTGTGTAGTACGTTTTTGTCTGTCGCTTAACGTTTACCACTTATACAAGATTATACAGAATTTCTTTAAAATGATGTGGATTTTACAGGCTATTCCCATAAAATCGAAGAGATAGATTTTGTCTGCCATCTTTAATATATAGTATTTTAATCAAAATCGTTAGCGCCATTTTTTAGAAAATTAAATTTTCGAAAATAGTCCATGTAAAGGGTAGCTTTTGAAAATCCCCCACCTCTTTATAAAAATGATTTTTTAATTAAGGGCCTCTGAAAACATGTCTTTACGGTGAAATCTCGTTATCGAATTTTTGGGTGGAATACAATACAGAAAGTAAAAATTGTGGCCGGAAGCAAACAAGAAATCATGAAGATTAAATGTTCCCACCACCTGAATAATTTCTGTATATTAAATCAATGTATAATGTAAGAAGCTGGAGTTGTAGAGATTTATTCGGAGAAAAAGATAATTAGCAAACAAAGTCATTAGTAACAGCCGCAGTAGTGAACGCGTTAGTATAAAAGTTCTTGGAATGCAGTTAAGGGGTGAATTCAGTATGTTTGCAGAGTCACGTAGACAGGAATGGTGTAAAAGAGAAAGGGAATGAAATTCTGAGATAGTAACAAACTCAGATACACATATGTATGAACTTAAGATTGGCACCGCGCGAGAGGAACCTTGTTGGGGATAGTTCTAAGGTGGGAGAAGCTTATAAAATAAAAGAGCGTGTATTGCTAAACTTAACGTCTTGTCGTCCTTTATTTTCTTCGTGTACAGACTTAAGGACTTCGTTACTTACGGTGATCGGCAGTTCGAGCGCCTAAGACAGACAAGGTTATCAGCTTTAACGGTAAGTTTTAACCCCCGCGAGGGGTTTTGCCGGTAAGCATTTAACGGCTCACGGCAAGTTACGCTTCTAGTTTTTATTGCGTAAACAATTATTTTAAACCGTAAAACTGACACTGCAGCAGTCAGAAGGTATAATAAGTCAGTTGATATAGTTTCGAGTGCTACAATTCATTATCAATTTCATTCTTTATCTTCAAACAGTCGACAACTCGCTTCAATAGGTCAAGTATTGGATCACATTAAATTTCTCAGGTTATTGAAACTGATGTTATCCTTGTACACTATGCCCACGCATACCCTGAGAGAAAGATCTCATAGCCAACACTGTAGCAGCCGGCAGCAGATATTGAAGCAAAGGATACGGCTTCAAAAGTGATGACCATCGTCCGGCTTCTATCCAAAATCCAATTTAGATGCCAATCAGGTTGGGTATACAGTAAAATATCAGAAAATATCCTAAATCATTCCCATATAGAGACAAAATCTATAGTAAGCTTTTATAGCACATCCCCAAAGTAGAGAAACGGCATGTCTTACGAAAAAATATATATCAGGGTTTCGCAAATATATTCGGCCTCCCGCTGCCTCTTCCTCTCTAGGTGGCTGTCCAATTGTAATCTGCGTGCTGCATATTCGATGATTCGGCGAAGGAAGATATTCTCGTAAACTCTGCTGCAATGTATTTTAGAGAGAATGAATTTCCCCTCAGAGAGGGATTGTGAGAGGGTATAAAGAACAATTTTCATACCCACATATTCGTACTGCTTTAAAAAGCATCGAATCGTACCGGTTTAACTAAAATTATTGGTAGAGGATTATCTTCAAGCAAACGCAGTACAGTCACAACTCCAAACTGGTTAAACTGAGGTGGGTTCAAGCCATGAAGACTTAGAAGGGGGTAAAAAAGCAGACGGACTGGCCAAAAAGAAGTAAACAGCGCCTTCGTTATGCTTGAAACAGCCCTGCAGCCAGCATTTAGCAATCCAGCTAACTTCACATACAAGAGTGTATAAAGTAAGAACACCGCAAAAGATTGGCCATATTTGAAAACACAGATATTGCAGGATAGAAGAAAGTTAAGCCGGGTATTAGTTTCATAACAGGATAGTCAGGAAACATCTGAAGAAAATGAGCCTTTTTCAAGAGAAACTCTTTGCAGACTTGGAACTCAGGAATATGCAACTGCTCCCACCTTCATGTGGTGTGGTGGAAACGTGGCAGTCTCATGTTCCAGTAGACCCGAGTTCCAAATTTGGTTGAGGTTGACCACTAGCATAGCGTTCTCTTCTGGAGTTTTACTTCATCTCTTAAGAAGAAGAAGAGTTTCAGGTGATTAAGCTCTGTGGACACTGCCTAGTTTCAGCGACCATTTTATTTATTCGCCATCCAAAAAGAATATTAAAATCGCAAGAGAGAAGAGCAGAAAAGAAATAAATAAAAATAATAAAATTGCGGAATATATACCATGCTGAAGATGGTCTGGGTTATATATTCTTCTTTTTCTGCTCCTCCTCTTTTCAGGGATTAGTTAAACTCACCTGTTATTAATGTTTTGACCCAACGGTATTCTTGCTTTTAAAAGCATACTCTTTATTCTTTGTATATGCAGGGCGATTTATGAAGAACTGACACACTTATTTCTTTAATTGTCCCAAAATGAGTTATGCTAGCGACAACTTATTGTACCTAAAGTGCAGAGGAATTTAGGGAGATTATTTGCCTCTATAGCAAATGTAGAAAATGTCCTCCATCCTGCATATGACACAAATCAACTCGTCTTTCCATGTTACTGGCCACTCGTTGAAGGACTCTGTTGTTAGTAGCTTGAATATCCTGTGTAATCTTGTGCTTCAGGTCGTCCAATGTCTGGGGACGTGTGGCATAAACCCTGTCTTTTAAGCAACCCTATAGAAAGTAGTCCGGAGATCTCGGTGACCACAGGTTCTTGGACATTATCTGCTCGTCAAAGAAACTTGCATTTAGTGCCATGGATTCATTTGAAGTATGGCATATAACGCTGCCCCGCTGAAAATATCGTTGACTCAGCTCTACACCGTCTAGTTTATCAAACTCCATGAAAATCCGTCTGTACTCTGTACTATTCACATTGTTTAAAAAAATGGTCCCACTATTCTCTGTGCGGATATTGCGCACCAAACTCCGATTTTAACCGGGTGCATAGGTGCTTCATGAATAACATGTGGATTTTCGCTGGCCCAATAGCGTGAGTTCACATAGTTGGATAAATGGAACCATGATTCGTCTGTGAACCATGTGATGGACAATATGGCAGCATTTTGCACAATGAACGCCTGAAATCAACGACAATAATTCAGTCCTCTATCCTTATCTGGTTCCTGTAACTGATGGACAACCGTAATCCTATACGGCTTTAGGCCTGCACTTTTCACAGCTCTCTGACACGCTTAGTAGCTCTACCCTGTCTCCTGCGACAAACGTCCTAATGATTTTTTAGGTGACTGATCCAGTCGTGCTCTTACGTCAACAACAATCATGGAAAACCTAGATGAACGAGTTTTGCTTTTTTCACTCACCAGAGATCCAGTTGTTTCCAATTTGTTTACCAGCCCCTGCAATGTGTTTCTTTGGGGAGGATTCCGAACAGCAAATTCTCTCTGGTATGCCCTTTGAGTAACTGTAATTGAATTCGTAATCCAGTATTGCTTTACAAGGAAGAGTCGTTCTCTTAATGTGTATTCCATTTTCACGCTGACTAGAACGAAATCTCAAAAACAGTTGCCGACAATAAAACTAACAATTACAAATAAAACACGAACATCTGCGCATCTATTGACAGGCAATAAAACCTCCAGAATATTCTGCTTAATCTGGTGCTAAAATTGGGGCATTGAGTAAATTTGGAACAGAATATAAATAAATAAATGTGTCCGTTTTTCATAAATCACCTGTGCTTTAAATTATATTGCATCGCATTTTGGCTTAAAGTATACACCGACATTTGTAGCTCATCTTCTGTTTAGTGAATACTTACTTGATCACCAGCGTGGTGGGAGACCTCGGCACCATAAAACCTCACAATACAGCTTGAAGTAGGCAGATTTATTTAACTTAATTGTCAGTCTATATAGGAGAAGCTACTTCGAAATACTAAATGAACTTCAAACTATAAATCAGACACATGACAATCTACAAATGATTAAGTTTACAGATCTGTACGTGACCTTTGAACTTGAGTATTCAGTATTTTGTGTAGCCTCGCCTCGCTGCAATCAGAGAGCTGCTAAAGCCGTGGCATTGAATAAAAGAGGTTATGGAAATGTTCCTCCACGTAATTTGTAAGTGAGGCCACAAATCGACACTGGTTACTGAGTACCGTGTCGAACAAGTTGCTGACCAACCACATCCCAGACGTGTTTGATGGGCAACATTGAGGGGAATGTGCAGGCCAGGAGAGCAATGGTCGTTCTTCGAAGAAGACTTGCACATTCCTTCCAAATGTGGCCGGGCATTATCCTGCTGAAATGTGGCATGTAGAGTTACCTGAAGGAGGGCAGTACATCTCTCTAAAACCTTCTTCATGTACAGATTGCTCTTCAGATTGCCCTCAATACGTAGAAGGCGAGATTGGTTGTTTTAACCAATGGCGCCCTAAACCATCGCACCTGATGTTTGTCCGCTATGCCGCTCAACAATGCTGGTAGCCAGATTGCGCTCGCCCGGTACCATCAAACACGTATGCGGCCCACATTTTAGGACAGGTTGAAGCGCGAATCGTCTGAAAACACTAGATCTTGCCACTCAGCATACAGTGACAGCGTTCAGGAACCCCATTGGAGACGGAGGCACCTGTGGTTTCTGGACAAATTAAGCCGACACAATGATAGCCCAGTCCTCAGCAGACGCCTTGGAACCGTCGATGCAAACAGGTTCACACATGTTGCAGTAATCCAGCATTGAGCCAACATTGTGGCCGAAGCTGTACGATCCGTTATGGACAAGATGGCGGTCATCCAATGCTGTTGTCATATTGCGTGGTCAGTACCTACTCGTCGCTGCGTACATCACTTTTCTATCTATCGCTTCCACACGTGCATCACCATTGCATCAGTGATGCCCTGCACGAGTCAAAATAAACGGTATGAACAAACCCGCTTCCTGGAGACCGATATTTTTGCCCCGTTCGAACTCACTCATATGCTGATATTGTACTCTTTGACGTCAACGAGACATATTGGCACTTGCTTTCACGTTTCCACCTTGTTTGACAACTCTTCACTGACTACACTTGGCATAACCATGACCCAGTCAGACCCACAAGACGGCCCTCTACTGGGTCTGACAAGGTCCTCTTTGGCCCATCTCACTGCAATCCTAATCACTTATTGCACACTGTTCTACTCATCCACCGAGCTTGGATTCATTCAGGCTATCCATTTGAGGCAGTATTTTTAGCACTTAAATGATATCAGTCTAATTATATAATATAAAATATAATAACAGCCCGCCTTAAAGCAATATGTGTATGTAATAATATATAAAATGTGTGCGACAGTCATTGTATTATGTTTATATTATTGTGTACATGTATAATAAGGTTATATGAATGTATTACGTAATTTACCAATGTATGAGCTGTGAGAATAGGAGCAAGCTGCCTTCCGTAGCAAACAGAATTATAAAGTAGAAGCCAAAAGTTGCTAACAATGAGGTAACCTTGAGACAATAATGAACTGGAACGTTTAACAATGCTACTAATAATTCTCGAAACAATAATGTAACATTTAAAACAGTTTATAAATAGCCAATCAACAACTAGAAAAAAGCTTAACTTAAATAAAAGTATCCTATTGGAGTAAAATTAGCCAATTAGAGATTTGAAATATAATAAAAGTATAAATTTAGGCGGTAGAAGCCAGATGCTAGAAGACAGCGTACCCAACCGGACGCTACTAGACAGTGTTCCCGAGCAGTTCGATACGTATTCAGTGTGAGACATAAAAAATACATTACGGCGTGAATAATATAATGTTTTCGTGTTAAAAAGTACAAGTAATAATAATCTCACAGCTCTAAGTAGGATACATCAGTGAAGTGTTATGTAATCGTGTGAAGGATTAATAAAATTATAATTTACATAAGCCTTATTCTTTAGCCGTACCAAGTCCTGCTAAGAGATACGTGTTTCCACAAATTACTACTGACGCAGCCGAGGCATACATATATAATATTTACATAAACATTAGAATACAAGGTTGATTATTAAACGTTGGGGCGAAGGATAGCGGAAAAGTGAACGTGGGGCGAAGGCCACCGGAAACTTTGTATCTTAAGTGGGGCTGCAACTAACTCAAGTTTGGTGCCCAAAGCGTGGTGCTGAAACCGTAAAGATAAACTACTTCACTTTCACGGCGTTGCAATTTTCACAAACGTTAGTATTATCAATTAAACTAAACAAATCAGCTCATAAGTGTCTTCAGAGGCTGTATCTGTGGATAGTAAGGCAAATCAGTTCATAGCAATCAAAACTATAAACATAACAGAGCGGAGTATTTACAAAGGGTAAGAGGCTACACGAAATAACTTGCAGCTGTTATGCGGTTTATATGAAATAATACCAATCTTCCACAACTTCTGATTTTTAGAAAAAACACACTTCAAACTCTCATTTTAAATGGAAGTTCGCCAGTTATTAAGAGAGGGTTAACAAGGGAAATGCTACGTTTTTGCCCCTAGAATTAGATTAGCCAACTTTTATAACATTCACCCTCTCCTGCAGTTTCGTAAGTGGCTATGTTGGTTATGTCAAACGAGGGCAAGGCTTACAATCTTGGTTGTCTGTACAAGTTATTGTTTATGCACTAGGTGAATAGGCATAGGGAAACGACTCTGCAACGGAGAATCATTTATGGGAAAGCAGCAGTTAATTCCATTAAGGAAGCAGTGTGGGGAGTAAGCTATATTGTCTCAGACGTTCATCCCCAACAACGCGTTTACCCTGCATTGTGTCAACCAGGATCTTATATCTTGTCATTACCTATTAAGTAACATAACACGACGGGTATTTATACCCTTAATACGATGATTCTGAGGGGATCCTTTATAGGGAGGTTTCAAAATGGTAATAATGTTCAGTTATTTCAAACGAGAAGGGTAAGAAGCAAGAAAATACATAACGTGTGAGATAATAAAGGGTCTTTCAAAAAAAGTGTTCTATCTTTAACATGTGATTCCTGCCGGTGCTATTGAGTTACAGCAGTCATTTTTCATGTGGTTACAGTTGTTACTCACAAATAGCCATAGAATGTTACAGCATTCAGCAACGCGTAGAAATTATGAAAATTTATCCTCAAAATGGATCTTCTGATCGCCAAACCTTCCGTGTATTGCGTGAAGTTTACGGTGTGCATAATCGTCCCTGCGAGAGAACATTCGGCGTTTGATTGATAAATTTGAAAGAAGTTCTGTCAGCGATCAAAGAACGCATGTACGTAATCAACGTAAGCGCTCCAACGAAAACATAGGCGCCGTTCGTGAGAGTGTACGCGAGAATGGAAACAAATCAATTGCTCGTCAAGCGCAAGAATTGGGGCTTTCGCCGACCACATCTTGGCGAATTCTGTATCTGGATTAGAAGTTTCCCGCTTACAAAATGGTGTTAACTCAAGAACTAAATCCCAACGACCATAGGTTACGCCGTGTATTCGCCGACTGGCTATGGAGCAATTGGAAACTGACCCGCGACGAAGCGACGAAGCCCACTTTTGGATGGATGGTTGTGAACAAACAAAATTGCCGCTATTGGAGCAATCACAAAGGTTATTGTGTGGTGTGGATTTTGGTATGGTGGAATCATTGGTCCATATGTTTTCCAAGATGAAGATGTAGAAGCTCTAACTGTCAATGGAGAAAGATACCGGGCTCTTATAAGGGACTATTTTTGGCCTCAATTGGATGGTATGAATCTCAGAAACATCTGCTTCCAGCAGGATGGTGCCACATGTCATACTGATCTCGAAACAATCGATCATTTGAAGGAGAAGTTTCAAAGGTCTCACCACTTCCCGTGGTGGTGATGTTAACTGGCCCCGAGATCATGCGATTTAACGCCGTTGCTTTACTTCTTGTGGGGTTATGTTAAATCTCGAGTTTATGCTAATAAGCCAGAAACAGTAAATGATCTTATGAACAACATCACGTGTGTTATTCGTGAAGTTGGACCCAATTTCGTTCTTCTGTCATTGAGTCAGCCGTATACAGGCAACCCAACGAAGTCGTGGCGGTTACTTAACTGGTGTTCTCTTCCAAACGTAATGACATTGATTATGTTCCAAAATAAAAAAGAAATAAACCTCTATCATTTATAGAACGTGTTTTATTTAAGTTAAAAGATAGGACACTCTTGTTGAAAGACCCTATAGGTTCTGCAGTTTCTTTTGGTAACAAAGCTAGCTGGCTAACCGGACGTATCGAATGACAACTTAATGAATTTGGTTTACCTTCCGCCGTTCTTTATAAAATTGATACCCAATGCTCTAAAATATTTTGATGATGAATCCTCCCCTTAAGGCTTTATAATTGTAATTTCTTACAGCCCCGGCTATTCCCAATAGCGGATGAAACATTCCCTGATATTCACGAGAAAGGATGTGACATTTCGGGGAATATTCGACTCCTTAATCTTCCCCTAACAGTCTTCAAGTTCCGGAAATGCTGCTTAACCCATTTGTACCCCTTGGAGATGGAATAATCATCATTCTGATTCGGAATGGTCGAGTAATTGTTTCTTCGGATGGGGGGGGGGGTAAATAGAGTAATTGAAATTTTACACATTTTATCTTTTATTCCATAGTTATTTAATAATACAAATGTTACATAGTTTTCACATAATACAGAACCCCTTTACATGTTAACGAAATAGAGGTGAAGCTGGTGAATATGTCTGTCACTCCCATTAAAATTGAGTTCCTTTTTATGGACGGTCCTTAAGTACTATAGCTCTTAACGTCCATTCTATATTAGAAATTTTGCTCAGAGGCCTCTTTATCAGGCTTGAGGTTCTTTTACGTGCCGTAAATCTACGACAAAGGACCACCGGCTTTACTTTCCTTCCGAAGGCAGTCATGCTAAGGATTTTTACGCCCTAAAAATCATCGTCCTCCGCCTGATTTGAACCCACGACCTCGGGAGCTAGAGGCTAGCATGGTACCCTTAGACCACGGAGGACGACCTTTCACTCCAGATCATATAGTTTATGACCATCAAGAAAAATAATATTGATGATCTACGGTCAAGTGGTCGGCATTCTGGCTTCTCAACCACAGGTCTTGTGCTTGACCTCTGGATGGAGCGGGAATGTTTCTTTAAGCAGGATCATTCTAGAGTCTGGAAGTATGAATGTGAGTGTGTTTAATCTTAAAAAAATGGTAAAACTAACGTTAAGAAAACCTACAGTTCAACGAGCAATAATACTATCAGCTATTTCTCAAGTCAAAGCCCTCGATATCACCGAAGAAGTTAAAGGGGTTATACAAAAGGAAAAATTAAAGAAACATATTCGCAGTTGTTAAGTATCAAACATCGGTTGAGAGTTTTCTAATGTTAACTGGACACAACAAACCTGATTGCAAAATACAAACCAAAAAATCTTATGTGTTACACTCACATACTTTCTCTACTCTTGTACAAACTATTTTTACAAACGCTTATTTTCCATATGCTTCATGTTAATTGAGATATCGATTCCATTCTCTTTGCATTACCAGGACAAAAAAAAATAAATAACGAATTTCCATTTGAGAAAAAGTATAATTTTTGGAAAATTTAAGGGAATAACAAGCAATGGTTCATTCAACAACAACAAAAAATGTATATGAATAAATTGTGTATTTTAACGCGATCTACATTTTTTGCGTAGTAAAATTTTGTCTATCCCTCATGGTTTACCAATTATGCAAATGTCGTTCACAATGAAGAATACTTTTGGAGACATTCCCAGAAAATTCAAGATATACATTTTATTTGTCATGAAAGTATCTTAAATATATGATATTTTAATCAAAATCGTTAGAGCGATTTTTAAGAAAATTAAAATTATCGAAAAATGTTCCATGTAAAGGGTAATCTGGGATGGGGGGATTTTCTTGAAAACCTTCGTGTCGCATCTATGGAAGATACTGAACCTAAATGCCAAGTAGATCGCGTTAATATACACAATTTATGTCATATACATTTTTTTTTGTTGTTGAGTGAACCATTTTCGAGCTATTGCTTGTTATTCCCTTAAATTTTTCAATACTTATTTTCTCAAATTGGAATTCGTTATTCATTTTTTTGTCTTGGATATGCAAAGAGTATTAATCTGTGGCAAAGGGAATGGTGCTGCACGTAGCAACCAGCTATTAAGAGATATGTATGTGCTTAAAGACTACTGTATTTCCCTTATAAATATATATTCCCCTTACATCTACAAGAAAATTAGCAATAAGATAGAGTCTGCAAAAGTTTATCTCGATTAACATGAAGTAGATGGAGAATAAGCATTTGTAAAAATAGTTTGTACAAGAGCAGAGAAAGTCATGTGAGTGTAGCACATCAGATTTTTAAAAGACGTAACACTTTATTTTCGAAATACTTTAAGACAAGGAAACACCTGATGTGTTACATTTCCAAAACTACACTACGGTTTATTTTATATAACTTTCGCAATCTACTTAATCTAATCAAAGCTTATTTTTGTACATACCTTATGATATTCAAGATAAACGTTTACAGTAATGGTTTCGTTACACATGTCGTTGTAAGTGCAAGAGGGGTGCATGCAAGAGATTCAAGCGACAGTGGAATCTTTAAAAAGGGAATCGCTAATACCCTTTGCACGACATCGTAAGGAAAATGAGAAAAATGCCTTAGTACTTAAAACACTGTAAAAGTACTGGAATATTCAAACCAATTGCAACGAATTTCTTGAAAATGCTTAATTTACAAAATGTTTATATTGTCATAAATTGTGTGTTTTAAAGAGATCTACATATTTTATGTGCTAAGCCTTAATCTATTTCATATGGTTTACCATTACACAAAAGTATGTAAGAAATTCATTCAGAAGGACAAGTACTTTACAGGCTATTTACTGAAAGTTCAAAACACACATTCTGTTAGTTATATGAATATCTTAAACATGGAACATTTTAATTGAAATCTTACGGCAATTTCTTACAAAATCAGAAATCAGGAACAAATCTTGCATGAAAAGGATAGTTTTGGCTGTAGATTTTCTTGAAACTCTTCGTGTTGCATCTTGGGAAGATGCGGAACTTTAGTACCAAGTTTGATATATCTGACATCTCGTTTTTGAGTTATACTGCTCTATCTCTCACATACACACCCTCTTGGAAAATTCTACAATAAGTTTGCAAGAGACGATTCCTCATTCCAGGGTTTCCATGTACCATACGATTTCCGGCTTCTACTGGAATAACGTTTCTTTAATTGCGTTATTCTGTGTTCTCTTTAGAGTCCGGGAATAGAACATGTGAGTGCCAATGTGTGTATGATTTAAAGTTTAATCCAATGAAATCCGAGGCTCAAATCAATGGTAAAGACTACTGGCGTTCCATAGTTTCCAGAGTTGAGGCCTACCAATATAACTTTGAATATTGAAAAGCGAAAAAAATGTAAAAACAGAAATTACTAAAGAAACTTTATGCACGTTTATTTTAATTCTATTTTTATACTTTAAGAAGGTATATATTTTCTTATGTAACTCTTATAGCTTCTGAGAATTCAGAAGCTGAGCATGAAGAGAAACTCACAGGCTATATAAATAGATAGCCCGCAGAAAATTCTCCTTAAGTTTCATAACATTTTAGCTGCACTTCTTTCATTGTATGGCTTGTAATGTTTGACTCTCTCACTAAAAATGTATTAAGAAGGTTGGAAGCAGCAATGAACTTTCTACGGCAATTGGGATACTCTATGCTTAAAGGCTATTGTATTTCTATATTGCCCTTGTAAATATATATTCCCCTTGCATCTACAAGAAAATTAGCAATAAGATAGAGTCTGAAAATGTTTATCTTGATTAACTTGAAATAGATGGACAATAAGCGTTTGTAAAAATAGTTTGTACAAGAGTAGAGAAAGTTATGTGAGTGTAACACATCAGATTTTTTAAAATGCTGTTTTCGTTTTATGGTGTCCATGGGGAATATAGAATGTGTATATTTTCGTTGAAAATGTCAAACTTTTCTGTGGAACAATTCCTCTACCTTGGTAAAAGACTAAAAATCGGTGCCTATCAAAAGTTTCTTTAAAGTTAAGCTATTCACCGTATCACACGGTGACAGAAATAATGACGAACATTTTTAATTTCTTTACCACGTACCTACATAGTAGGTAGAGTAGGTATTGCATTCAACCCAATAATTGTATGCCAAGATTTCACCGGAAATACATGTTTTGAGGCTCCCTGATTCCAAAAAAAGGTATTTTTAGAAAATGATCCGTGTATGAGTGTGTGTGAACAGGATAACTCAAAAACGAAAAGTCGAGTAAATACCAAACTTAGTATTTAGGTTCAGTACCTTCCAAAGATGCGACACGAAGATGTTTCCACCCCAAGCTACCCATTATATGGCACATCTTTGGAAGTTTTTGTTTTCCTAAAAATGGATCTATTTTTATTAAAATCACATATATTAAAGATAATTGCATTACAAATAAAACGTATATTTTGAATTTTCTGGAAACAGCCTGTGAAGTCTACTTCATTCAAAGAAATTTTGTATAATCTTGTATAACTTGTAAACGTTAAGCGATAGACAAAAATGTACTACACAAAAACTGTAGATCTCTTTAAAACACAAAATTTATACCAAAACGTTTTTTGTGTCATAAGGCATTTTTGAGATATCCGTTATTAAAGGTTGGAATTGTTCATTTCTTGGGCATTGTCTTAAAGTGCAGTCAACATTCAATTGTTTCTCGCGACTACACGGAAACAATACGAATTGAAATCTGATTATAGCTGTTCCCTTTGTATCTATAACGAAATGAGTAATGCAGCTATTTCTGGAAAGTTTTATCTCGATTAAAATGAAATAGATAGGAAAATAAACTTTCATAAGAATAATTTGTATACCCACTAATGAGCACTAAAGGTTAGAGAAAGTCATGTGAATGCAACACATACGATTTTTCTATTTATTTTTCTATTCACTAGGGTCAAGAAACAAGTATTTACTCTACCGTAAATAAGGGTTATATAAAGTAAAATCATATACGTACTGTGTTACCCCTTGAGCATGTTCTTGGAATGCCGTAATTGGCGGCTAATTCCTTACGTTTGGCTTATGTATAACACAAAGAGAAGAAAACTCTCCGCCGAACCCGAATAATAGTCCCCATGTCGGTCTTTGTACTTAGGAAATACATCCCCTAATTACTGCAACCCTAGCTGCTGCAGGGATTTCCTCCTCTGTCGTCACTAGTTTGGTTTGACCGCTCTTTTAATACTGTCCTCTTCATCCCTTAAGTAATTCTATCGTATGTAACGTGAACCACCACCGCTACTTACAGTTTACTAACCACCCCCGTATCTGTATTACGATACAATTACTGGCCGTTTTTTGTTAAGACGAGGGCGTAAGGAAAAGACCCCAAACAACAACACTTGGGGGTAAGATGTTGAGATATAGCATGCTAGGGAGAATATTGCCACAAGCTCGTGTAGGGATGAATACGGTCAGCCTGGACATCCCCCTGTGCAGGGTTTATACGAGCGATTCTCACCCCCTATGCTCGTTTGATCCCCCTTTGCCTTTGAAGGGCGAGGGTAGTCGGCGAGTGAAATAAAACCTAGTGCAACCATTACTAGTTTTATTTATCTCCTCCCCATCCCTCTCGCCCCTTTTTGGCCATCATGTTTCCACCATCTCTCACTCTCTCCGCTACGCGCCGACCAATAAGGAGGAGGAATAAAATTCGTTTTATATCCAACGGATCGTTCTAATAAAATTACTGACGATGAGGGTTTCATACGAAATGCTGACTTTTTCTCTACCTTCCCTTTCAGAGGACCTCTGCGGAGCATCACTTTCTAATTCTGCTCCTTCTTCGCTTCCTGGAATGTGTTTGTGTTAAGGTTCTATAAAATATATTACAGAGGGATGTCAATTTTTCTATTCCCGGACAAAAATGGGGTGATGTTTTATGCCTCTTCCTTGTGCTGTACTCTCTTGGCGGTGATGGGGGTGGAGGTTACATCGGTGAACTTTTCTCCGAATTGCCACAACCGTCTACCTCTCCAGTAAAATCCTACTTTACTCTACCATGTATACATTTTTATGTCTTTTAAGGGAGAGCTGCGTAGCTGTTGACCAGAATACGACAATGATGAGACCAAAGCAACCAATTTGTACAGAGCCTTCAATTGGACGCGTGACCGGCCTAACGGTAATTTTCCTGTCAACGGGAAGCACGCTGTTTGCCGGGGAATTGGATATTCAGAGCCCCTTACATGCAAGCACACAGATCATGCAAATGATAACTACAATGACTACATAACTTGGTCACAGAATATGTTGGAAATGTAGTTGTGCTACCACAGATCTCCTTTTTAGAACATTTGCATTAACACGCATTAATTCTTCATGGCCATGTAAATAAAATCATGTTTATCCGTAAAAAAATTAAACGCTGATCTGAGCAACCATTTATGTTATCCACCACCCAATGGCAGAACTTAACTGTACTCACATTACGAGTGGTTACAACTCCTAAACCACTGTTATCCTTTAGGGTTTTAATTGTAAAAGTTAAGTGGTTTCCGAGCCGAGGCTTACGAAATTTCTGATCCCTGTGCAAGTTTATCTAAGATTACTTTGGCTTTCGTTCTAACATTTTTCCAGTCTTACCGAGTTGTTCCTGTTTAAGAACATGATTTAATTTCGGTTTCTTACCAAGAATAGATCCCGTTTCCCTAAATTTATTCAAAAGATTACGAAACGTTTCTCTGCGAGGGGCACGAACATCAGGGAAGTTTTCTATAAATTGCAATCTCAATTCTCTACGAGAGTTTATTGTCACATAGGAATCATACATGAAGATTCGGTGTGCTAAAGCACACAGACGTTTTGGCATTATAAAACACTAACACAATAACTGTAACACTGAAACACGTGGTTTCACAGCGTAACAACCTTTGTACAAGACTTCATGTACTTGGGGAAACAGAACAGCGCAGTGCAGCGAAAGCCATTTCCCGTAATACGGCCACACGTCCATACGAAAGTGCGGTATAATGTACCACTTTGTGTCATCGCCCATAGCCCTGGATAGGTGTGTAAAATATTTAGGTCGAGCGTGTTTAAATTGCGCGGTGCGCGGCGAAGTTAGTCTATCACTGCCCGAAGATCTCCATACATAATATCGTTCACTGTGAAATCTGCTCGTCCTTTGAAAACACAAGATGTCAAATGTGCGAAACTTTAAGTGTATGTCGTTGAAGGTTGCACATTTTAATTAGAAATAATTGATTAATTTAGATTACATTTTTACACTCGTTGTACACATAAATAATATATTTTGAACTTCACGTAGAGCTGAGTATTTTATTAATATAGTTAGTATTGCAATTAATATAAATTTATTTCTATTTTAAAGCATATATTTCTGCACAATTATTGTAATTTTCCATTATTTCTTAGAAGCTTAGCTGTGCTTTTTTCAAATTTTTCTTCTGTAAACTCTTTCTAATTGTAGCACGTAATACTTGGAATTTTTTTAGACTTTGTTTATGTCTTTATGGTATTTTTGTGTAATAGTAGTACTGAAATTCATCAATAAAGTTTAGTTCATAATGTCTGTTTGCCTTTGAATGTTAGCTTACGTTTTACACACCAGATTCTGCGTATACGAAAATAACTTGTTTATCAAACAAAAACTGCTCGTGTCCAGCCAAGAATCAAACCCTGAAACCATGGAATAGCAGGCAGTGATACATGGTTAATGCTGAGCCATGCGTCAATTTCCAAATCAGTAGTAAAGATAAGTGAAAGCCAAAAGCTTTCTAGTTGCTTACGGAGTACAACTTTTACTAATAGCTTCAGATAAGAAATGTACGAGTACTTATAATACATTTATTAAAACCTTAAGTCGGCTAGGAATTTTCTTCTTTGCCTAAGGTGGAGATAATTTTGCATATTTTATTGACGTTTTAATGGAAATAAACTTTTTATGCTCCCATGAATCACTAAAAACATATTTACAAAACGATCCCTTGTCAACACTTTGTACAGCAGTGATAAAGGTTTTAAGGAATATATCCTCTCTGAATAATCGTTTACGGGAAAAATGCTCTATTACTTTTATTTTTATTCGAATATCAAATAACAAAATGCATTACTTGAATTTTTTATAAACAATTGTAGAAGTAATTTTTATTCATATTTAATTCTATACAACTGGGAAACAATGAAAGATAAACATTTACAACAAGAAAAGTATAGGTTTCGTTAGAGCATGTAATTTATACCGAATAAATGTTTGTGGCAGTAACCATTTTGAGGCAGTATTTTTAACACTTGAATGATTTCAGTCTAATTATATAATATAAAATATAATAACAGTTCGCCTTAAAACAATATATGCGTAATATAATATATAAAATGTATGCAACTGTTATTGTATTAATCTTTATATTATTGTATACATGTATATTAATGTTATGTGAATGTATTACGTAATTTAAATGTAGGAGCTGTGAGAATATAGATCAAAAGTGTTAACAATGAGGTAACAATGAGGAAACCTTGAGGCAATAATGAATTGGAAAGTTTAATAATGCTACTAGTAATTCTTGGAGCAACAATAATGTAATTTTTGAGACAGTTTATAAATAGCCAATCAACAACCACAAAACTTGAAAGTTAAATAAAAGTATTCTATTGGAGTAAAATTAGCAAATCAGAGACTTGAAATAGATGAAATTTGTAAATTCAGGCGGTAGAAGTCAGTTGCTAGTAGACAGCGTTCCTAACTGGACGCGAGACAAGTCCTCC
Organism: Deroplatys truncata; assembly: GCA_030765065.1. NCBI lineage: Eukaryota > Metazoa > Arthropoda > Insecta > Mantodea > Mantidae > Deroplatys > Deroplatys truncata. The sequence goes on from CM060982.1 coordinate 53,597,686, forward strand.
AGAAGTTTAATACGTATTCAGTGTGAGACGAAAATTCATTACGACGAGAATATTATAAAGTTCACGTGTTAAAAAGTGCAAGTAATTGATAAATAATCTCACAGCTCTCTATATTGGTGAAGTGTTATTTAATCGTGTGATGCATTAATAAATAGAGTGAAATAAAAATTATAATTTGTGTAAGCCTACATTCTTTAGCAGCATCAACCACTGCAAAGAGACACATGTTTCTATAAATTAATACTGATGCCGCCGAGGCAAACCTAAATATATATAATATTTAAAGAAACATAAAATACAAAGTTCAGTTCTAATCGTTGGTGCGAAGGCCAACGGAAAGTAAACTTGGGACGAAGACCACCGGAAAGGGAACATTGGGACGAAGGCCACCGGAAACTTTGTACCATACGTGGGGTAGTTACTTCATCAAGTTTGGCTCCCCAACAGTAGAACTACAATACAACTTCTTCCTAAAAGTTTACTTCAATTTCCAAACAATTCAATTTTCTCACTTTAATTTTTTCGAATTATGTTATTTTGTTTCTTATTGACCTTATGCAAAGAAAATGTAATATCAAGGCTAACATAATTTTGACCTTTTCTTTCAAAGGCACGTGTCCTCTGAGCATCTGCTTGCTCCTGTGTGCTTGCAAAACAATATGTATTGAAATAATTTCTGTAGCATACACACCATGAATAACAGGAACTGTAAAATACATAGTTTTTATATGAATAATTTGTAACATATCTATATTATTATTATTACTATTATTATTATTATTATTATTATTATTATTATTATAACCTTTAGAAAGGATATACAATAGGCCGTGTTGAATATACAATGCAAATATTTCATTGTACAAAGTATTGAAAATCAATGAGTGTGTGTGGTCACAATAGACAGTTTTACAATAAAAAGCAATGAACTGAAACAACATTCAAATTAAATTACAAATTTTATTCAAACATTCCCGCATTCTATAAAAAGGGGTTTCTTGTGAATTAAGGCAATTCCGAAGGCAATAACACTAATTCGTTCAACAGAGAGTAATAATTTCATAATATTTACTTATTCCAAAAGTACTCTACAAGCTCTTCAAGATCTACCCTTTGCTACATGACATTAGTATACTCTTCGACCTATTCTAGCAGAAGGTCGTACTGTAACTTTTGTCTGGATCCCATCACACATCGGCAAGACTTAGCAGCCAAAGAAGCCACTCGCCATTCATCAGTTGACAAATCTATCAAAATTCTTGTCAGTATCCTACATCACACTTTAAAACAGCGATCTGCAGCCTTTGGAAGCATCAATGGACCCAGATCTCAAACAGTAAGCTGCATGCTACTAGACAGGAAAACTCCAGTCCCTTCCCAAATATTACCTTGAACCGCCAAGACCAAACAATTGCTGCTAGATTACGAATCGGACATACAAAACTCACTCACTTCTACCTCTTCACCAAAGAACCACCTCCTGAATGTTGTTTCTGTACTACAAGACTCACTGTTGAACATCTACTATGCAAATGCCAACAATATGACAACTGTAGCAGAACTGAAAAGATTTCCTCATCCCTCCATACTGCAATAGATACTCAAGCAGCCTATTTAAAACTAAAGAAATGCCTGCAGAATATCACTCTTTTTAACAAAATATAAAATGTTTCAATCTAATATTTAATATTTTCTCCCCCATACATGAATAGTAATCCTAATATAAATATTTATTTAACGATTTTAAAATGAACTCTGTAATTCCATTATATATTCTATATTCTCTTTTATTTTCAGCTACTTTTTGTGTTTTAATATATTACAATTCATTTTTTATTAATTTTGTGAACATGTAACCGTTTGTTTTATTATAAATTAATGTAATTAATTGATGAGTGGCATATACCCATGTAGTTGGCGCGACTTTAAACAAATTTAAAAAGGGGTTTCATTTTAACTTTAAGCTTCGCTGAGTCGTACAATGTCTTATATTTAAATATATTACTCTCTCAGCGAGGATAATGTATATAATAATTGAGTTAAACACAATTAACTGTATTTAATTTCAAGCTAGCAAATGGAGTGTGAATATTATATCTTGTATTGTAAGAATAAAAGGTTCTTCAGAGTTCATGATCTGTGTTATTGTTATTTTTCCTTGAAGACATCAAGAAATTATGGAAATATAATTTGTCAAATGTTAAAACTCTTTTCCTTAGAAATGAAGGTCTGCAGGATGAGTAAAATGAAGAACTTATAAATGCTTTATTGTCTTACTTAATCAAACATACCTACCTAATTATGTTTACAAAATAGGTCAAATAACTAATTAACTTATTAATTATATTCCTTACTTAATAATTATTACATACAAACTTTTACAAATATTAAAATTGTATGAGCTTGGGATTTTAAGAGATTTAATCTTATCATGATTTTTTACAAAGTAATTATTCTAAAATTATTTGTCAATGGCATTTATAACTGAAGTGCAAGTATTATTTAACTCAGCAATTGTTGTGAGTAATTAAACTGGAATAATCTTTATGAAGTATAGATCTTCTTCAACCAGACTTCATTACATTTAGTTGTAATGAAGCAGGCAAGAATGGCACACTATAGACGCTAAACAACTGAGAATTCCTGAAATAGACTCAGGTTTGCTAAGAATTAGGAAATACATAGGATATACATCTTCAGAAATGCCGTCAGATTGTATAATTCTAATTTAACATTATTGATCCTGAATGTTGGGCGAATAAAAGTCTGGAAACTCCTGAAAAATCTTTGATCTGGTTTACAGACGACTCAAAGAATGGCTCAGGAAGAGGATCCTGGGTGTATACCATAAGACCAAGTTGCAAAATGTGATTTCCCTTGGGTGGATATGATCCTGTTTTTGAAACAGAAATTTATGCTATTATTCAATGCATACATGAAAACGTAAAGACAGCTTACGCTGGTAAAGATATCCTTATCTTTTCAGATAGCCCGGAGCACTTAAGGCTCTAAGTAAAATAAATTAACGTCACGACTGGTTTTAAACTGTCTAAACATGCTCACAAGCCATGAAGTTCAACTCATCTGGGTGCTGGGTCATAGTGGCACCGAGGGAAATGATAAAGCTGATTAAGTTGTAAGATTGCAAGACAAGGAGCAACTTCACAATTTATTGGGGCAGAGCCTACTAGAAATATCTTGATGTTTAGTAAGAGATGCTATTAAGAAGCACTGGTCCAAAGTAGAACATTATAAAACTAGGCTTAAAACTCCAGGAAACAAACATGGTGAAGTACTTATTAGGAAATCATATAAGACAAGACCTGAAAGCTTATTTAAATGAGAACAATTATTGCATTTCTCACAGGACATGCTCCTGTGAAAAAGTCTTAACACGATGGGAGTGTTTCAGGGTAGGTTAAATTGCAGTGTGCAAGAAAAAGTCTGATACAGTCCAGCACATTATATGTTCTGTGAGGCTTTGACTCACAGGAGATATATTGCTTTTGGGAAAATATTTTTAGAACCAAAAGAATTTGAAACCATATCTGTTAGGAGGTACTAGGTAAAAGGTGCAGCCATAATGCATTGGCTTTAAAACGATACAAGTAGCACAATAAGCCCAAGGCTGAAGTTCGTCCGGAGCGATGACGGAATCATCGGACAAGACAAGTAGGTAGATAAGGTATCTTTATTGGTTTAAAACTATTGAAGTTATTTCACAAGTATTTAGTGCATGGGTCATTGACCGTACATGCATATTTAAGATACAATAGGGTAACAAAATAAACAAAGAGAAAGAAAACACAACAAAAAGAACAAGAAAAAGGGAAATAGAGATAAATTACCTTTGTCTAACTGAACAAATTTGACCAGGCTTCGCGCACTTTAGCCAAAAAATTGCCCATGTTTTGCCAATTCCTCTAGTCAGCCAGTAGATCCTAACATGCCAATGTCTTTCTTGAAGGACTTAAGAATTTTTCTTTCAGTTTAATCGTTCGCTGGTTCTCCCACTGTGCACATTCCGCCAAAATATGTACCCAGTCCTCATCAATCACAGAATAGGCAGATTCTCCTGCCAGAATCGTCAGTCATTTTCTGTGCCCTCCAGTTCCTCAGTCTAAACCATGCCAGTCCTGATCTGTCCCTTTTTCCTAAATTAAATATATATGCCTCTTTACCCCAGTTCAATTTTATTTCATTTGCTAGACTTAGAGAAGGTTTAATTTTACAATCCGATTCTATTTCCTGTTGGTTGATAGATTTAGTGAGAAATTTTAGGCACGTCATTGATCGTCATTAAAAAGGGTCCCAAACAGATCTCTGTAGTAGTACACCAAAATTTATTCTAGCCGTTATAAATCTAATACTATTAATTTTAACAATGCGTCATCGATATAACAAACACGAGTCAAGAAATTTCCATTATTTACTCGAATACAATAACAATTAAATTTCATAAGCAGCAGATCATGAGATATGGGTAGAGTACGCACAATGGTGGTTATTACTAGATTGTTACCCCTCCTGTACAGAAACAGTGACCGAAGTGTTGACACAGCATCACCACTTCCGACTTACCAGCCTGTGATCTTACTGAACAACCTGTACCGCTCAGAGTTTGCGTAATGCCGATATGAAAGCGTTGCTTGTATGAGAAACAAAGTTGAAATAAACAGCGTAGCTTTGCAGTTTTCTGTAACGAGATTAGGCAGTCGCGGGGCAGTGTGGTGGTCTGGAAGCAATTAGTAACCGCTGGAGAGGCAACTTTATTAACAGTTTGGGGCCTAGAATGGCGGTCTGCCCTCTCAGAGACCACTAAACATTGCAATTCATTAGCAGGGAAAACCATTTAAATTGCTTCGGATTCTACCTCCGCACACACCATTGTTATCATCATCATGTTTTGTAAAGTCACAGGATGTGCCACCGGTAGTAAAAACAATTTACATTTGTATAAACCGACACTATATAATGCTCTTATTACTGCCCTCCCCTCATTCAAGACCTTGCTATTAGCAGTTACACGGATAATTTCACATTTCCATAGAAATTACCCTATAGGTACCTGGACAGGAACTATTACCTCTCTCGCTTATTTTACGTTACGTTAATCAACGTTTGCGACACAACTGGCTTTAAAATAAATTAATGTTCTTAAGAACACCGCGTGTCTAAGTAAAACATCTATTTATTTAATTTTTGGCTTAAAAATAACTGTGTTGTAAGGTTTGTTGCATCGCTATTGAGAGATTTGAAAAGGGTTGTAACTGCACTATTGGAGAGCCAAACTTGAAGTTGTTTAGACCACGCACGTACGTTGTAGTAGCCCCACGTACGATACAAACTTTCCGGTGGCCTTCACCCCCACGTTTAAAAAATCAACTTTGTATTATAATGTTTATTTAAATATTATATATGTATGCCTCGGCTGCGTCAGTAGTAATTTGCAGAAACACGTATCTTTTAGCAGGGGCAGTACGGCTAAAGAATGAAGGCTTACACAAATTATAATGGTATTTAACTTCGTTTTATTAATCTTTCACACGATTAAATAACACTTCACTGATATATCCTACTGTAGAGCTGTGAGATTATTGTCACTTGTACTTTCTAACACGTAAACTTTATATTCTTCACGCCGTAATGAATTTTTTATGTCTCACACTGAATACGTACCGAGCGAACTGTTCGGGAAAGCTGCCTTCTAGCGTCTAGCGCCTAAATTCGTACATTTACTCTATTTCAAGTCTCTGATTGGCTAATCATACTCCAATGAATACTTTTATTTAACTTAAGCTTTTTCTAGTTGTTGATTGGCTATTTAGAAACTGTTTTAAGTATTACATTATTGTTCCAAGAATTATTAGTAGCCTTTATTAAGCTTTCTAATTTATAGTTACCTCAAGGTTACCTCATTGCTAGCAACTTTCGGTTTCTATTCTCACAGCTCCTACATTGTTAAAATTACGTAATACATTCACATAACATTATTATACATGTACATGATAATATAAACATAATACAATATCTATAACATACACTTTACATATTAAATTGTACTCATATTGCTTTAAGGCGGGCTATTATTATATTTTATATTATATAATTAGACTGATATCATTTAAGTGATAAAAATACTGCGTCACTATAACTCAATTTAACGTGAGTATGGTGCTTGGGACTAAACCACGCGCACGAATCTCAAGATGCGTTTTGCTGCATCTCAAGCTTCAACTCTCGCGCCTACCTATTACGTTAAAACAAACGCCATTATTAATGTTATTTTTCAGATTATCAGTTGTATTTAATACGGGTTTCCTTTAAAAACACAAGTTTATGTTGAAAATCGTACTTGCCTATATTTTAAATCACCTACACACGTATATCAGCTACTTCATAGAACCCTCTCCTACCTCCATGCCTGTGAAGTCGTTCTTCAATTAATTTTCTTTTCAGAGATATATATGACTTATACGGTCCAGTATGGTTTCCTCTACCTAAGAGTTTACAGAAAGGATGCTCTAAATAGGTAAGTCGTAACTCCTAGCCACACATTTTATCTTTTAGAGACATGTGTTGTACAAAACTCAGGTAACCCTTTAAAATAATATCGATTGGATTTTTAGTGTCTGTCTTTCAGTCCAAACAATTTTCCATCTAATTAACTTCTCTTTACTCATTTTATTTTACTAGGAAATGCTTGTGTTTGTTAACAGAACTTGAATTCTGTGTTCAGACAAACATTAGTGGTTTAGATTCTATTCATAGTTTAAGAAAAACCTTAAAAAAGTATGTTAAGCAGGTCATTTAAGACGCAAATATTTCATTGAACACGAACACTCGGCCTCTGGGAAAAGTACACGTGATCCCAGCAGCAACATTTTTAATAAATGCCGTTTCAACAGTGAATATGTTTAGTAATTTCAGGATAGAGGATACTATCTCCTTTATTGAGTGAACAACCAATGGCCAATGCATCTCTTCTTATTTCGTAAGCCTGATTGGTGCGGATTGGTTGAAACAGTTATAAGTTGCAGTGTTTTATTGAGTGAGGATAAAACTCTTTCTCCACAAATAATTTCAAGCTCCATATCGGTACAACGTCTGCAATGAAAAATCTTCAGTCTTAAAAAGCAAATTTTGCATATTCAAATCCAAAATGATGTCATAACTTCTTTTCAAATGGTAAAATGACATCAGCCCACCCCCTGTTCAATTTACACAATAAATATAGCTTAATGGCAACTTTATTTGAGTGGTTAACACCTTAACAGCCAAGTATTAACCTCGCATTCTTCTGATTTTGCAAGCTAATTGTGTAGGCTCTTTGTGAATGTTTAACAAAAGTAGCAGTCGTGCATAGATAAGTTATTGGTTTAAGGAACACACCAGTTTGCTGTGTTGATTCTTGGGGTGTAAAGGAAAATAAACCGAAGAGTAGCAGCACACAAAAGGTAGACAGGCTCACGGTCTCCATCAAGGTCCGGAAGTCCAACTCAGAGCTGCTTCTGAGTCGAATGCGAATATGGAGTAATAATTTATAAATATGTATAGTCTGTTTTCTCCAAAATACAATGACATCAGCATTTACATTACGTACTCCTAGATGTTAGATCACCACTTGCGCATGATTGTGTTGCAGAGTGTATGTAACAAAGGGACGCAACATTATCAGAGCCAACACTGCGGTCAAGGATTGTGGTTTGGCTGGGAGAAGTGAAAGCTCCGAAGAAGCGCGGTGACTATCCGAAAATACTGGAACGTAAGCATCGAAAGTTCTGATAAGCTTTAGAAAAGGGAAACGTCGGGTAACTCATCGCTTGCATAAAGAGCCAGCTGTGAGATACGTGAGACGGTGACCTGACGCAAGCATGAAGTCCTCGGAGCGAGAGGTGATTGTTATGAGTAAGTAACCAGCTGTTTCAAGTGCTTTATAAGCGATGCAGAAACCACATTGGAAGCAGTTTTCAGTTAGAGGAAGTTGCTAATTTTCTAATAGGTGCAAGGGAAATATGGTAGACTTTAAGTGATAGTCATGTCTTTTAAGAATTGGTTGCTATGTGGAGCATTCCATTCTGTTTGCATGGCCAGAACATAAAAAACGAATAACGAATTCCCATTTGAGAAAAAGTATAAGTATTGGGAAATATAAAAAAATGGTATCTCGGAAATGGTTCACTGGACAAAACAAATGTATATGACCTAAATTGTATGTTTTAACGAGATTTATATTCTTTGTGTAGTAAAATTTTGTTATCTCCTACGGTTTACTAGATATGTGAAAGTCATTCAGAATGTAGAGGACTTTTGGAGATATTCCCAGAAAATTCAAGATATACATTTTATTTGCCATGAAAATATCTTAAACTATGATACTTTAATCAAAATCGTTAAGAGTCATTTTTGGGAAAATCAAAATTTTCGAAAAATGTTCCACGTAAAGGGCAGTCCGGGGTGGCGGATTTTCTTGAAAATCTTTTTGTCACATCCTGGAAAATACTAAACTCAAATACCAAGTTTGATATTCTTCCGACTTTTCGTTTTTGAGTTGCGCTGTTCACAGACTGACAGACAGACACTCGGACATGTTTCTAAAAATGCTTTAATTGGATTAATGGACATCAAAACATGTGTTTCTGGTGAAATATCACTATCGAATGTTTGGGTGGAATTCAATATTCCTCCTGCTTACTATACGTAGTAGAGAGAGTAAAAATTGATGTTGTATGCAACTGAAAATTAGAGTTGGGCAGGTTTTGGAAGTTGTAAGGTAATCTATGACTTTTGGCAGTTCTGCAATTCTATAATATTTTGACCAGATAGGTTAAGCAGTATAGATTTCTACTCAAGGGTTTGAAAACGTGATTTGGAGTTGTAGCATAGGCTCTCATTTTCTTTGGACCCTATAGCATAAGGGTGCAACATTTTGTATAGATAATAGATAAAAGAGTGTTGATTTGATTTATATGTTAGGTGTTGGAAATAGGAATTGAGAATAAGCGTTGCGCAAACTTTTGAAAATTGCAGGATAGGGTTTTAAATTTGGTGAAGTCAGAGGAAAATGTTATGATATGGGCAATATGAAACTCTCCGCCCGGCTAAAATAACTGAATGTTAAAGATTTTGAGCCTCCCGACTTCCCTTTAGTCCGAAATTATTCAAATCTGTCATTGGCGCTTTAAAATGCAAAAATATCCTATGTTGCTTATATTGAAATAAACTAGATTTAAAATTACGTGGAATGAATAATGAAAACTCTTTAAACAACTCTAACATTTTGGAAATATTTTGTAGCCTAGAAGTATTGTTCGTTTCATTGTTGAAAAAATTCTAAAAATATATTGTCATTTCCGAGATTACTCCCACAGCCCATACTTTCTGTTTATAATATTAGTATATACAGATATCAATTACTTTCTTGGTTACCGGGAGCGATTAAAGGAACCAAACATGTAATTAATCACCTGCTAAGTTTGGGATCCGCATCACAAACCCTTATTGCACAGAGCATAGCCTCTTTATACTTTTCACTTAGACGCTACCTGTTCAAGAAGAAAAATCCTAAGCGTTCATCCGCTGTTTTATATAGCGTGTACTACAGCTAGTTGCCTCATTCTTATCCATTATAAGTCTGAAGTGGAAGAAGCTATCAGCCCTAAACTAAAGTGGACTATTATCTCGCTATTGAAAGCGCTGAAAAAGGCGATTCCTTTTATCTTCCTCGCTAACTAGAATGCAGGTTTAAAGAAAACAAATTGAGGATGATGATGATGAGTGCAACTTGTAGTAAAGATCTAAGTGGATAAAATTAAAAAAACGAAGTAAAATACGAAATTAAAATAATTACACGCAATAATAATTTCATGCAGAGCAGTTTTGGACCTCTCTAGAACATATTTTAAGGTATTCTATACTTACATTAATTAAGTAATATGAAATATAATTTTATTATATGCTTAGCATAAATATCACAATAGGTTTAAAAGCTAAGCATACTCAACTAAAATCAGTTTCTAAAATCACCACTGATCGCTAGATGTTTTGAAATATTAGGGATAGGAATTAGAAACGGAAGAGGATTTAAGCACAGCGGCCAAGGATAGGCCTATTGCACCTAATACCCTCAGGAAGGAAGGGATGAGATGGGAGAGTAAGAAGGGCGGTCAAATGTGATAGCGACAGGAGCTACGCAGGGGTCTCTAACGTTTCCAGATTAAACACATCACCGCCCACCCCACTTGGCAATGAAAACCTGAAAGGTGAAGAGGGAAATGAAGGAAAATTCGTGGTATTATATAATTCACCTCAGCACTCGCCTATCACCTGGGAAAATCACAAAAAAAATCCTAGGTAAGAATGATAGTTCCAACAGGAACCGAACGCGGGACTTCCCGAATGCGAGCCTCAGACTCTACCTTGAAAATCACGGTCTTGGTAGCAGTTTCAGTTACTATTAAAATAAACTAAATGTAACTCAGAAAATGATATCTACTTGTGAAAACTGCATGCTCTGTGGGATAAAAAACATTCGTCACAGTTAATATAAACGAATCAAAAGAATATTTTTATTTTGTAATAAATACTAGGAACATCCAGCATATATTTTATTTTAACACGAAAATATTCAAATGGTGCCAAAATTCAAACAAAATTTACAATACACATTTTTATATTTAATCTGTCACCCTTTGTTTTGAATATCAGGATTTGATTCCGTGAGGCAGCGACATCTTAGATCATATCAGAAATAACAAATCTTGTTTATTCAGTTTCAATTAATAAATAAGGATGTAAAATATATAATTCCCTTATTAACCTTCTCTTACTAATTCAAAGCTTTAAAAGAAAAGTTCTAATCCCAAATAAAAAAAAATCTGATGTGTTACAATCACATGACTTTCTCTACTCTTGTACAAACTACTTTTACAAACGCTTATTGTCCATCTACTTCCTGTTAATCGAGATAAACATTTGCAGACTATCTTATTGCTAATTTTCTTGTAGATGTAAGGGGAATATATATTTACAAGAGCAATATAGAAATACAGTAGCCTTTAAGCACATACATATCTCTTAATAGCTGGTTGCTAGGTGCAGCACCATTCCTTTTCCCACAGATTAATACTCTTTGCATATCCAAGACAAAAAAATGAATAACGAAAAATTTAAGGAAATAACAAGCAATATCTTGAAAATGGTACACTCAACAAAAAAAATGTATATGACATAAATTGTGTATTTTAACGCGATCTACATTTTTTGTGTAGTAAAATTTTGTCTATTTCTTATGGTTTACCAGTTATGCAAAAGTCGTTCACAATGAAGAATGCTTTTGGAGACATTCCCAGAAAATTCATGATATACATTTTATTTGTCATGAACATGTCGAAAACATATGATATTTTAATCAAAATCGTTAGAGCCATTTTTGAGAAAATTAAACTTTTGTAAAAATCTTCCATGTAAAGGGTAATCTGGGGTGGGGGGATTTTCTTGAAAACCTTCGTGTCGCATCTCTGGAAGATACTGAACCTAAATACTAAGTTTGTTGTTTATCTGACTGTTCGTTTCTGAGTTATGCTGTTCACAGACAGACACACACACAGACGGACATGTTTCCAGAAATGCTTTTTACTTTCTCTACTACGTATAGTAAGTAGGGGAAGTATTGTATTCCACCCAAAAATTCGATACCGAGATTTCACCGGAAATACATGTTTTGAGACTCCCTGAATCCAAAAAAAGCATTTTTGGAAACATGTCCGTGTGTGTGTCTGTGTGTGTGTGTGTCTGTGTGTCTGTGAACAGCATAACTCAGAAACGAACAGTCGGATAAGCACCAAACTTGGTATTTAGGTTCAGTATCTTCCAGAGATGCGACACGAAGTTTTTCAAGAAAATCCGCCCACCTCAGACTACCCTTTACATGGAACATTTTTCGAAAATTTTAATTTTCTCAAAAATGGCTCTAACGATTTTGATTAAAATATCATATGTTTAAGCTATTGTCATTAGAAATGAAATGTATATCTCGAATTTTCTGGGAATGTCTCCAAAAGTATTCTTCATTGTGAACGACTTTTGCATAACTGGTAAACCATAAAAGATAGACAAAATTTTACTACACAAAAAAATGTAGATCGCGTTAAAATACACAATTTATGTCGCATACATTTCTTTTGTTGAGTGAACCGTTTTCGAGATATTGCTTGTTATTCCCTTAAATTTTCCAATACTTATACTTTTTCTCAAATTCTTTATTCATTTTTACTTTCTCTACTACGTATAGTAAGTAGGGGAAGTATTGCATTCCACCTAAAAATTCGATACCGAGATTTCACCGGAAATACATGTTTTGAGACCTCCTGAATCCAAAAAAAAAGCATTTTTGGAAACATGCCCGTGTTTGTGTGTGTCTGTGAATAGCATAACTCAAAAACGAACAGTCGGATAAGCACCAAACTTGGTATTTAGGTTCAGTATCTTACAGAGATGCGACACGAAGGTTTTCAAGAAAATCCCCCCACCCCAGACTACCCTTTACATGGAAGATTTTTCGAAAATTTTAATTTTCTCAAAAATGGCTCTAACGATTTTGATGAAAGTATCATATGTTTATGATAATGTCATGAGAAATTAAATGTATATCTCGTATTTTCTAGGAATGTCTCCAAAAGTATTCTTCATTGTGAACGACTTTTCCATAACTGGTAAACCATAAGAGATAGACAAAATTTTACTACACAAAAAATGTAGATCGCGTTAAAATACACAACTTATGTCATATACATTTCTTTTGTTGAGTGAACCGTTTTCGAGATATTGCTCGTTATTTCCTTAAATTTTCCAATACTTATATTTTTTCTCAAATTCGTGATTCATTTTTTTTATGTCCTGGACGTGCAAAGAGAATGGAATGCGCCACATAGCAACCAGCGTTAAAATATTTGACTATCGCTTAAAAGCTACCATATTTCCCTTGCATCTACAAGAAAATTACCAATAAGATTACATCTCGATATCTCGATTAACATGAAGCATATGGAGAATAGGCGTTTGTAAAATTAGATTGTACAAGAGTAGAGAAAGTCATGTGAGTGTAACACATCAGATTTTTTATGTTCTGGACATGCAAAGAGAATGGAATGCGCCACATAGCAACGAGCGTTAAAATATTTGACTATCGCTTAAAACCTACCATATTCCCCTTGCATTTACAAGAAAATTAGCAATAAGGTTGACATCTCGATATATCGATTAACATGAAGCATATGTAGATTAAGCGTTTGTAAAAATAGTTTGTACAAGAGTAGAGAAAGTCATGTGAGTGTAACACATCAGATATTTTTGTCTTGGATATGCAAAGAGTATTAATCTGTGGGAAAGGGAATGGTGCTGCACCTAGCAACCAGCTATTAAGAGATATGTATGTGCTTAAAGGCTACTGTATTTCGATACTGCCCTTGTAAATAAATTCCCCTTTCATCTACAAGAAAATTAGCAATAAGATAGAGTCTGCAAATGTTTATCTCGATTAATATGAAGTAGATGGAGAATAAGCGTTTGTAAAAATAGTTTGTACAAGAGTAGAGAAAGTCATGTGAGTGTAACACATCAGATTTTTTTTTGGATTCAGGGGGTCTCAAAACATGTATTTCCGGTGAAATCTCGGTATGGAATTTTTGGGTGGAATACAATACTTCCCCTACTTACTATACGTAGTAGAGAAAGTAATAAATTTAAATATACAGGTAAAATGCTAGCTCACTACGAGTTCTTAGCGCAAGGACAGTTCTTTTTGCATATGAGTCTCACACTTCTATTCAATTCAGTTTAGGATTGTTTGGTGTTATCAAACCTCTTTACCGGCTTTGTCAACGTGCTTCGACATTCTGCAGACAAAGTGGTGAAAGGTTCTGTTTAACAGATTAAAATACATAACTTTGACTGCTGTGCTGATTATGGTAAATAACCTGTTATAAGTGAATCATCCCAAGTATTTAGAAATCGTAATAAATCAGCATTTACAATGAGACAAACGTGCAAAAACTTATTCAAATAATTCCCTTTTTCCTTTCTCTACTAAGTACTACATACAGTAATTAGAGCAAGCATTCCACACAAAATTTCTTTGTAAATACATTCTTCAAACCCTCTATACACACAAAGAAAGCGTTTTTAGAAAAAGGCTCAGGTGTATGTGTGTGCGTGTGAGTACAGGATAACCCCAAAACGAAATATCACATAAATACGAAACTTTCTATTTAGGTTCAGCATTTTCCAAGGATGTGACACGAAGATTTTCTAGAAAATTCCCCAGCCCAAACTATCGCTTACATGGAAGATGTTTCAAAATTCTCGATATTCCCAGGGGCTATAAAGATTTTCATTAAGTACCATACATTTATGATATTTACCTAACAAATACTATGTATAGGCATCCAGAATTTTCTATGGAATAGCATGTGAAGTCCTTTTAATTTGGAAGGAAAATGTGTATAAGTTTATGTAACTGGTAAACTATAAGAGCTAGATAAAAATTTACTGCAGAAAAATGTAGATCCATTTAAAACTCACATTTATTTATAGTAACCTTTTTATGGAATTAGCTATTTCCGAGATATACGTTGCTTTTGGTTTGAAGTTTTCAATTATTTGTCTTTTATAAAGTGTTGTCGCTATTCAGTTGCTTCTGGTGATGTCCTGGAAGAGTGTGGAATATCTACACCAGCATATAAGACTAATTTTTAAACTTCTGACCTTCGATTTGGTTCCCTCTATCCACCATGTATCTTCAACGAAATGAGTAATGAAAATACTTCTGCAACCGTTTATCTCGATTAACATAAAGTGGATAGAAATATGTTTTACTAAGAATAGTTTGTAGAAGTTATATGCAGATAAACTACAGTGATAGAGAAAGTATATGAATGTGACACACCATATGACTCCTCCGCAAATTTAGGAAATATTTGCTTGCTGATGTGTGATATATTAATATTGTATATTTAATTCAATTCGTTCTTCAGTACGGGTTTATAGTGCAGGTCAGTTTGCTTATCACTGTCATTATGCCTTTAATACTATTACAATGAAGTTTAATTAAAATATGTCAATTAAAACTTCTTGACTATCTAACAAAACCTCTTAGGTTTAAATTCAAAACACGTAAAACCTACCAAATGTATAATAGGTTATCTAGTTATGTACGTAAACAGTCGAGTATATTCCCATTGTAACCCCATAAATACAAAACATAACTATCTGACCTTTTGTGTCCGTGTTACAGGTGTAACGTTCAACCCATAGGGCAAACTAAGTCCAAATTTATACAATATAATGATTGAACTATATCCAGATTTTCAGCACTACAGAACTTTTAAATTTAAAAAAAGCTAAAATTATATCAGGAGATAATTTTAATGACGAATATTACTTTTGAATACTTTAAATTAATATAGTATTAGCGCTTTTATTATTATAACTATCACTTTACCACAATACTTTTACTTTTCTACCATGTACCTAGTAGGTAGAGAAGGTATTGCATTCCACCCAAAAAATCGATATTGAGATTTCACGGAAATACGTGTTTTGAGGCCCCCTGAATAAAAGAAGGGCTCTGTGTGTCTGTCTGTCTGTGGACAGCATAACTCAAAAACTAAAAATCAGAATAGTACCAAAGTTGGTGTTTAGTTTTAGCATATTCCAAAGATGCGACCCAAGATTTTCAAGAAAATCCTCCCTCCCTAAGCTACCCTTTACAGGGAACATTTTTCCATTTTTTTATTTTCAAAACACTGGTTCTAATTATTTTGGTTAAAATACAATATATTAAATATATATACATGACAAAATGTATACCTTGAATTTTCTAGCAATAGCCAGGGAAGTCCTCTTCATTCGGAAGGAATTTTGTATAATCTGTATAACTGGTAAAGGTTAAGTGATAGACGAAAACGTACTGACAAAGAGTGTAGATCTCTTTAAAATACGAGGGGCACTATTTATATTTTGAGCCCTGGCAACCCTGAATGTTGTAGGTGCCATTTAACGTTTCCAACGGAAATTTTGACAATTTTTAATATAAGCTACTTCAAACATTTTGTCAATAGAGCGTCATTTTTGTTTGTTTATACTAACTTGAAAATTGTGTGTCAACAAAAACATGTAATTAACTCGTGAGAATGTTCGTGCAATGATTTATTAGGACCTTCGACGTGGATTATCAAGATAAGAGTGCATCGATCAACTAACTTCCACATTTGGCGACGAAGCTCCATCCTTTGTCACTGTGAAACACTGGTATAACGAATATAACCTTGGCCGTCGTTCGCTCAATGATGAACTTCGTGAAGGACGTCCAAAATCAGTTGTTGTGCCAGAAAACATTGATGCTGTGCAAAAGCTAATAATGAAAGATCGTCATGAAACATATTGTGAGATTGAGGCAACCCTAGGCATTAGTAATTCCACAAGGATATATAAAATATTGCATGATTATTTAGCCGTGAAAAAGGTGTGCTCTCGTTGGATCCCACATAATTTGACGCAATCTCAAAAAGATACTCGTGTCGATTGAATTACAAAAATGCTCAAGAAATATAATGGCCGTGCCTCAAAAGACGTATATAAGATTATAACAGGTGATGAATCATGGATCTATGCGTATGAGCCGGAACGTAAACAGCAGTCGACTGTAAGATGAAGCAAATCCAACAAAAGTTGTTCGCACTCGAAGCACTTCGAAGCAAATGGTCGCCTGCTTTTTCAGCAAAACTGGGCATGTGACAACAGTGCCTTTAGAGGAACGTAAAACGGTCAATGCCGAATGGTACACAACCATTTGTTTGCCGGAAGTCTTCGGTAAAGTAAGGAAAACCAACAAGAACCGTAGGATTGTTCTTCATCAAGACAATGCAAGCGCATACACATCTCGTCTAACAACTGAGTGTTTGAAGGCTCAAAAAATCGAATTGATAGGTCATCCGCATTACAATCCTGATTTGGCACCCAATGACTTCTTATTGTTCCCGAACATCAAGAATAAATTGCGTGGATAATAATAATAATTTTCGTTGGCAGAAGAAGCCGTTGATACCTTCAAAACCCATGTATTGGAGGTGTCTCAAGAAGGCTGGAATAAATGCTTTCACAAATGGTTCAAACGGATGCAAAAGTGCATTGATCATAAAGGAGAATATTTTGAAAAACAATAAAGCAGTTTTCAGTCAGAAATTATTTTGTTTTAATTATTAGGATCAAAATATAAATTGTGCCCCTCGTAACAGTTTATTTCAAAAACTGTTTTGTAGCATCAGCCACTTCCGAAATATCCGTTGCTAATCATTCAATTTGTTCAATAATTTGTCATTGTTTATAAGCTCCATCGATTTGCAGTTGTTTCTCACGATTGCATGGAAATAGTATGGAATTTTAAGACAGCATATAGCATCCAGTTGTTAAACATTTCATTATTGCTGCTCTCTTTGTATCCTAGCAAAATGTGCAATGTAGCTCTTTTTGCAAAAGCTTTTCAAATCGAAATAAAGTAGAAATAAAAATAATGATGAGGTTAGAGAAAGTCATGTGATGTAACACATCAGATTTTTAATTTTATTTCAAACTACAGTGATAGTACTGACTTAAAACTTTAATAACAAAATTAGTTTCCGCAACTGAATTTTAAGGTTGTGTCTTACTGAAGTTATCCTAACAAATATTAATTTAATTAATTTGTTTGCATATATCTATACCGGATTGAGAAGTCATGCAGCCCCGGCGTTGTACGGACTATGCCGCAAACACTGTCCACGGCATCGCGTCGTCTCAATTTCGGCCGAAATGACTACTTTGTACCGCGCTGCGTGCAGTGTCTTGCTCTCGTAGCGGAATAGTGTGCGCGTTGGCCTTTAGTGGTGAAGGTGCCAGGTTCAAATGCCGCCACTTGAAGGTACTTTATAGGTTTAGTAGCTTTAATCAGAACTGATAGTTTGACATTGAAGTGTCATTTCACCTAATTAGTTTCATTGTGTGAATATCATTAAAACACAAATTGTTACTTGTTAGAATATGCTTTAATGAACATCATAAATAAATGCAAGAACTGAATAAAAAACTCATTTATTCGCAGGCGTGATTTGAACTTCCGACCTTTACCATGACTTTGCAGCATGTTAACCATTGCGCTACTAGAGCACGTTAACAACGAGCACCACCGTAGCTCTAATCAGCGGGCTGGTGAATACGGTGTCAGCACCTGCATTTCGCATGGACTGTAAATCTTCAGGATGAGAAGACTCACCCGATATATATATCACCAATCGGTGTACGTAGGTTATATATGCCAGGAATTAACATTTACTGTTCATATCCATTACAGAAATCTATAGCTATATATTCATTCACTGTTTAACCTCATCTTATGTAGAACTTACAGGCGGGTGCCCGGGGTCAGAGACCCGTCGAGGAGCAGACACTCATGGAGCAGACAGAACATCCAGGATGGGTGATCAGCCCGGTATGGGATGAAGGAAGTAGATGATACGAATAATGGCGAAATGGATGAAAGGAAAGGTGACGATGGAGCAGTTGGTGGAATGAATGGCGGGGAAAACCGGAGAACCCGGAGAAAACCCGCCCAGACACCGCTTTATCCACCACAAATCCCAGATGCGGGTCCCTGGAATTGAACCCGGGCCACCTCGGTGAGATGTGAGCGGTCTAACCACTCGGCCACGGCGCCGCCATAGCTATATATTAAATAAATAAAACATTTTTCTGCTGTAACGAATTCACAACAGGGAATTCACAACATCCCGCCTTGAGAAAGCAGATATCCATGGCCAGCGGTTAACATTTTCAACAGAAGACATGTAACAATTCCTATTTTACAACTTACTTAATATTCAGCTACTCGCAGTGATCTGCCACAAACTTCTTCTTTCCTTTCACTCATTCTTTATTCGATTAAGGATCCATCTTAGAGCAAAGCTCTTGAGGTAATAGGGGAGGCAGTTACGTGGTTTTGTTCGTAGCGCTCATACTGCGGCAGTAGGGTTGAAAATTTAATCTGCCCCCATCCAGACTTTCACCTTTAACTAGGTCATATGAAGTATCCCCAAGACACAACGCGGTTCGGACTCCACAGAATAAAAGCTATAGGTCCCCTCGTTACATGGCTTCTCATTATCATCCTACCATTGGAGGTAACGGACACCGTCAGCTGCATGTCTCCAGCTAATAAATGGACCCAGTGATTACTTGTAGGAATGAAGTTCCCCGAAAGTGTCGTCCACATGGGGAGCATGGAAGTAACTTTCTGAAGCAGAAGAAACATGAAACACAAACACTATACTGTCAATGTAATCATAACATCCAACCTTTACCAATGATAAGAAGCTGATATTGAAAATCATGGACCACTTTACGTGTCTGTGGTTGTACACAGACCTAAAGTCTGGATATCGTGTCTCAGCACCTTTATTAGGAAAAATGGTTTTCTTTGTAACGTTATTAACATTTTTGTGCCTTTTCTAATTTCCTAGCTTTAGAGCATGTTTCATTATTGAATTTCATTTGACTTGTTCACCTTCACATAGCAAAACTAGAGCTGGGACATTTTATATGAAGTTTAAATCAGAAAAAACGTTTAAGATAATGACTGCGAGTCGAATCATATAAGCTTACGGTCCGATATTTTCCGTTCCAAATTCGAAAATTCCTTTCATTTCATTCTAGCATTTAAGCAGAATCTTAAAATTTATATTAGAGGCAGAGTTACGAATTCTAACTCTAAATCTACAAGTACTTGATAATGTGGAGAAATATCGTTAAACTGCGGCGGAGATGAACTAAAGTAATATAGCTCGATTTTCAC
Source organism: Deroplatys truncata (assembly GCA_030765065.1). Lineage (NCBI taxonomy): Eukaryota > Metazoa > Arthropoda > Insecta > Mantodea > Mantidae > Deroplatys > Deroplatys truncata. The sequence continues at coordinate 53,617,568 of CM060982.1, forward strand.
TATGCCATTGAATTGGAGGCACTCTTCAAATTTACGCTTGTTTGAACATACAAGTTAAAGCGATTTAAATTTTAATCTGCACATGAAGGTATTTTGTATGTATCCTGTGAACAGTGGAAGTCGTATTTGTGTATTACTTTTAATGCTTATTCTTTAGCGCGCAAATGGCAAAAGCCGAATACAGCCATAATTTCTGGTGAACAGGCTAGATGAAAGCATAAGCCTTCGGTATTTATACTCATAATGTACAAAGCAGAATTGCATTACATCAGAAAGTTCCGCCATTGCATAACTTTTCTGTCCGCAGGATAAATTTAAACGCCCGATATATTAAAATGTTACGTAGAAGAGAAAATATACAATGTTCTGCTTCCCTTAACCCTGAAAGGTTGATTGCTGTGCTGCTGAAACTCCAAATAAGATGAAGTGCTGGGTCATGCCCGTTCTATAAAAATTTAATATAGTTCTCTTTACTCAATGATCACTACATTTTCTTGCCTACTACAGAACCACCTATAGAAATGTTTGCATTACATAACGTTGAGGCATGTATTTCCAAAGAGATGTAACATTCACTGTTTGCACACACGGTATTTTAAAATTCTATCTCCATTATTTGTTCTTTCGATTCACATTAGAGTGCTTACACATAGTAAATGTTTATTCTTGTGATGAGATTGAAGTCCCTGATGAATTTACTCATCATTGCTGATACATACATGTTTTAAACAATGAATTTCCCCTGCCGGCGCTTCTCCCACGATGGGCATTTCCAGGTCACCAACTCTTAAGTGAAACCATGTGGCACTATTGTGGTACCATGGCTGTTAATCCAGTGCGAACTATCGCTTAGACCCAAGACACAGGTCCAGTCCCACGTGTGGAGTCACAGGGCGTTACAAGGTTGATTTTCTGTCCGCGACATCTGCAAAATTCCCATAGTTGTAGAATGTCGATGATACCGCGTCAAATTATATCAATAACGCAGCCCAAGTTGGTCAGCAGCATGGTCGTCCGGAGGCATAGGAAATCTCAAGCAATGGGGTTCAAGTTATCTACACAAAACCATTATGACTATAAAGAAATCAAAACACAGAGACCAAGGGTCACTAGCAGTCAGGTAAAAACCGGTCTGAGTGCTGTCTCCATACAGGAAAAGATTATACGTGGGATGCAGATGGTTTGTTACATACACTATGTGATCAAAAGTATCCGGATACCCCCACAAGAATACGTTTTTATCTTACAAGCATTGTGCTGCCACCTACTGCCTGGTAATCATTATCCGCGACCTTAGATATCGCGAAACAGCAGAATGGGACGCTCCGTGGAACTCACGGACTTCGAACGTTGTCAGGTGATTGGGTGTCACTTGTGTCAGAAGTCTGTACGCGAGATTTCCACACTCCTAGACATCCCTAGGTCCACTGTTTCTGATGTGATATTGAAGTGGAAACGTGAAGGGACATGTACAGCACAAAACCGTACAGGCCGACCTCGTCTGTTGACTGACAGAGACCGCCGACAACTCCAAACTGCACCAGGATCCACTTCAAGTACTATGACAGTTAGGCGAGGTGAGGTGAGAAACCTTGGATTCAATGGTCGAACGGCTGCTCACAAGCCACACATCACGCAGGAAAATGCCAAACGACTCCTAGCTTGGTGTAAGGAGGGTCAACATTTCACGATTGAACAGTGGCAAAACGTTGTGTGGAGTGACGATTCACGGTACACAATGTGGCGATCCGATGGCAGGGTGTGGGTATGGCGAATGCCCGGTGAACGTCATCTGCCAGCGTGTGTAGTGCCAACAGTGAAATTCGGAGGTGGTGGTGTTCTAGTGTGGTCGTGCACTCCTTATTGTTTTGCGTGGCACGATCACAGCGCGGACCTACATTAATATTTTAAGCACTTCTTGCTTCCCACTGTTGAAGAGCAACTCGGGGATGACAATTGCATCTTTCAACACGATCGAGCACCTGTACATACTGCACGGGCTTTGGAGTGGTTACACGACAATAACATCCCTATAATGGACTGGCCTGCACAGAGTCCTGACCTGAATCCAATAGAACACCTTTGGGATGTTTTGGAACGCCAACTTCGTGCCAGGCCTCACCGACCTACATCGATACCTCTCCTCAGTTCCGCTCTCCGTGAAGAATGGGCTGCCATTCCCCAAGAAACCTTCCAGCACCTGATTGAAAGTATGCCTGCGAGAGTGAACGCTGTAATCAAGGCTAAGGGTGGGCTAACACCATATTGACTTCCAGCATTACCAATGGAGGGCGCCACGAACTTGTACGTCATTTTCAGCCAGGTGTCCGAATACTTTTGATCACGTAGTGTAGTCCAGTAACAGTTCAACCTTATTCCTGTCAGTATCGTCTATGCAGTGCGGCACCTCCGTTCGGAGGTCAACGCCATATTGTCCTGCATGGAGGAACTCGTCTGCTTACTTAATCACAATGATTCGTCAAAACAAAACAAAAACCGGTTACAGCGAATGGCGGCCTTTCAGGCCTAGTGTCGATCTCCACACAGTACACACCGCGGGCTTCAACAGCACCAGAACACAATTGAATTTCAACACTGAAACTTGATACAACCTTCGAGTGCAAAGGACGAGAAGAAATCTATCGGAAACTCAGATTAGACCAAATAGCACAAGTTTGCAAAAGCAGAAAGCTCTAACAAAATTCAATAAGAGACATATCCAAATACAATATAGATTTCAGCCCGTATTTTCCAAGATGGCAAACTTAGACTTGGTAAAGCAAGTCACCTGAAGTTGAAGAAGTTTTGTTGCTGCTACGTATGGAAAGTCAGTTTGAAGAGATGTATTATATTTTCACTGTTGGGGAACCGAACTTGAAGTAGTAGCAACCGCACGTATGGTAAAAGTTTCCGGTAGCCTTCGCCCCAAATGTACTTTCCGGTGACCTTTGCCCCAAATGTTTAAAAAATATTAACTTTGTAATTTCGACCGTTTCTTTAAATATTATATATTTATGTTTGCCTCGGCTGCGTCAGTATTTATATTTTTTTAGAGACACGAATGTCTTAGCCAGGAGGTGGGACTGAAGAATGTATGCTTACACAGATTATAATTTTACTTCACTCCTTTTATTAATGCCTGACACGATTTTAATAACACTTCGCTGATATAGAGAGAGAGCTGGGAGCTTTTTTTATTAATTACTTGCACTTTTAAACACGTAAACTATTTTTGTCTCACACAAAATACTTATTAAATTTCTCGAAGACGCATCTCGCGTCCGGTTAGAAACACTGCCTTCAAGCAACGCGTCCAGTTATGAGCGCTGTCTACAAGCAACTGCCTTGATTTCTACCTCCTAAATTTCTGTATTTCAAGTCTCTGATTGGCTATTCCTAATCCAATAGAATACTTTTATTTAACTTAAGCTTTTTTCTGGTTGTTAATTGGCTATTTTATATACTGTCTAAAAATTTACATATTTTTGCTCCAATAATGAGTAGTAGCATTATTAAACTTTCTTACCCATTATTGCCTCAAAGTTACCTCATTATTACCTCATTGTTAGCAACTTTTTACCTATTATTCCCACAGCTCCTACATTATTATATTACGTAATACATTCACATAACATTATTGAATATGTATACAATAATATAAACATATACAATGACTGTAATATACACTCTTTATATTTTTTACACACACATATGGCTTTAAAGTCGCTGGTATTGAATTTATATATTATGTAATTAGATTGAAATCATTTAAGAGTGAAAAATACTGCCTCAAAGTATGTGCATTCAACTATTGGCAGTCCTGGATGCCAGATCTGCCTAACTCCTTCTACCATAGGCTGATCCAGGACTCTTTTAGGAAGGGGCTAATATATTTTGAAAAAAAATACCTTGACAAGGAGCAAAATGTTAGTCAGTAATAGAACATTTTCAGTTCTAAATTTTGAAGCATCATGTAAGTGATCCATGATTATCTTTGGACACGCAAAGATCAGTTTAAAACTTGCTCGATATAACACATTGAATTCTCTCTCCGTAATTCCTAACTTGTTTTCCTTTCTCCTTGTTTGTTACTCTCTAATTCTTTATTTTCCTGCTCCCTACCCAAAAAAGGCAATGATTATAGACACAAATGACGATACGATTCGCTGTGTAGCTTTACGTTTTCGACCCACTTAACAATGCACATGTATAAGCTGTGAAGAGTATGATAAGGTTACCTAAGTTGGCATGGCTTACTCAGACGCTGCGTGCGCACTTCCCCTTCCATATCCGCTTTGTAACTACGGAGGTCGCTTCTCGCCTGCATGGCCCAGACTGTTGCTCTCTCCTCTTCTTCCTTCTATTCAGTTCTGGGCTTTTAGCTTCTGGCGCGAGCAACTTCCGTGTTTATTTTGACTTTCTGGCAGCTCGAGGAGTGTCAATGGTTATGGATTTTTGAACAGCATTAGACAAAATCTCAAAATGTGGTCCTCCATTTAATTGTTTGGTGGAAGGGGGTGCTATTGCAACTCAGCCATTGTGTTATACTCTTTTGGTGGCAGGAACATTGGTGGTTTTGTATTAAAGACATCATATTGTACATCGTGAAATATAAATTATTAACGGGGGCAAATTATATGTTAAGATAATTAAAAGTTACGTTAAATGCATAGTTTGCAATTACGTTAATTCTTAATTAGGTAACTGCTAGTGAGGTTATTAGTAGTTAACTCTTAATTCAATCTTGTTGTCACGTATTGCCATATACATTATATTCACATTATTCACCTATTCAATTGCTGTTAACGTAAGATGGGGAAACTTTTGTAGATTTTACAATTTTTACATTTTCATTTGTAGTACATCCATCTATATATATTTCCACCGACACCGTCGTCCTCCATGGTCTAGGGGTACCACGCTAGCATCTGGTTCCGAGGTCGCAGTTTCAAACCCGGCGGAGGGCGATGGATTTTTTCGGGCGTAAAAATACTTAGCACAGCTTCCTTCGGAAGGGAAGTAAAGCCATTGGTCCCGTGTCGTTGATTTACGGCAAGTAAAAGAACCTCAAGCCTGATAAAGAGAAAAAATTTCCGGCCTTTTAGTCCAATATATAATGGGACGTTAAGGAACATAGTAGTTAAAGAGCGTCAATAAATGAAAAAAAAGACACTAGTGAACGGTACTAAATTTAGGCCTAAAAGAACGTTTCCTTCGCAAATTTCCTTTCTCAGTTATAATTCCATTGTTTTTATCATCAGTGTCCACCGCCTGTGGTGTGGTATGTAATAAGAACGGAGTTTTATATAATAAAAAACTATATTTTCAAATTAACTTCACCATGACATTTAACTTCACCTTTGGCTCATTTGTAACGAAATTTACCTTTTTTGCAGTTTGCTTTTTTTATAGTAAAAATAATATTTGAACTTTCAATATTACTCCGTGGGGGAACTTGAGCATGCCATATATTAATGCGATTTTTACAGTTATACCTAACCGGGGTTAGATTTATCAGTATCTAGAAATATATATCATATTTAAAGAACAGAAAGAAAAACAAAACACAATTTAAAATAACTATGTCGACCGCGATGTTATTGTACTTGACCTTGCGCGCGAAAGCCAGCCCAGTAAAGTGCAATACTATTATGTTCGAGTTATACACTCAATGAATTTTAAAGCAAGTGCAAGATGCCGCGATGATGGTGCGACAGTTTGGAGCACGAATGTTATTGCTACCTTTTCTCGTCTGCAGTATCTGCTGTTTATTCTGCTGCAAGTTGCTCCAAGGGTTAAGCTGTAAGCATTTTTCCTCAGCGTAAGCATGGATGCATTGTGAGGGACAACATCCGTTTAAATTCATTTCAGCAATAAATGAAACCAAAAGCGTAACCTGCTGTGAGTCGCTAAAATGCTTACCGGCAAGATCCCTCGCGATAGCCACTACTCCTACATGTGCGGGAGCTTGGGAGCTTAAAATATCACACGAGCAAGTACCGCTGGCAGTACCAGAGAGAGAGAGTAACTCTCTGATTTCGATGCCCGCCTCTATATTACTTAAGCCACGCCTAATTTATAATTATCCCACCAAAATTATTTTACGCCCCAGCCAATATTCACTCCTCTTCATGCACGTCTCTCACTCTGTTACCATGGGGATTAGCTAAAATTATCAGAATGTAATTGCCTTTCTCTTTTCCAGAAATGGCCTAGGTGTCTGTATTAACGTACTGAACTTATAACCTAACTGCGTTCTTAGAAATTCTTAAGCTAATATGCTCTCTACTTCGGCTTTCGTAATGACTTTGGCTAACCTTACTTCCAAAATTCTCCCGTCATTCTGGACAAAACCTTTCGACCCAGGCTTGTTATATTATACACCGATTTAATATATGGAAGTTACTTATTGTAATTATTTCTTTATCTTACTATTACCTCATTTAATCATTTATGTCTGCCGTCAATAATTACGGCATCAACCTAATCACTACCATAACAGTTCTTGTATTCAAAAAGTATATCTTCAGTTCCTGTTTTGCAATTGTCGCATATCCAAAAAAGAAGACTATTATACCCATTCTGGTCCTTCGAAAGTTTCGGAATCACACGAGCACACAATACATACTGATATTATTTTTATATTTCTTCTTATAGCTACGGATAACTTAATTTCAGAGGTGGTTGTCTCGGTATAGGACCGGTTCCCACTCAGCATCGTAGGAAAGTGAGGAGCTGCGATAGGCAGCGATCCCGGCCACGGAGGCTAACATTCTGGCTGATGGATGCGTGATGCTAACCACCCATTTCCCCGTATCGGTTGGATGATCGCCCACCTCTGGCATACTACGTGGGCGTGAGATCGGCGGTCGGGATAACAGGTCAAGGCCTTTCTTGAGCTGTAGCGCCACGGGATTATTATTATTATTATTATTATTATTATTATTATTATTACCATCATGGTACGTATATCACTTACCATCAGAAACATAGTTCCGATTAGAACAAATGTATTGTTAAAAACTTTACATGCGATATAACTGTTTTATTCTCTAGAAAATGACAAAAAACATCATACGATCGTAAGCTCCACAGAGGGAAACACAGAAGCGGGGTCGATTTTGGGGAAGACCGAGTAATTTGAGAAGAAGGAGAGGGGGAGAAGAGAAAGATGGATAGAATAAGGGAGTGACACGGCGAGATAGTGAGATAGAGAGCGGCAAAGAATGTCAGCATTTAACATAATGACGTGAACAGAGCTGAGGGTTCAAAATTGAGCACACAATGGTCTTGCTCATTGGGCCAGATTTATTTTTATGTAGATTTGGGCATTCTTCTCACAGACGCTACAGTCCTTTGTTGCCTACCTCTCTTCTGCTCAGTAATAAGTGGTTAGAAATGATCGTGCGGAGTTTTGGGGCTGCGTCGTTTTCAATAACTCCTACAACAAACATCCTCTATTTTTGTTACAGATTACTTCCAAGGAAGATTCTGATGGTATACTCATCCATTGTTTGGAATTTGTGTGTGGCGTATGAGTGTGTGGCAACAACCGGCGTTTAAGGGTTAAAACCACGTTGATATACTTTACTTTTAAGCAAAAAGTTATATTTATGTTTGGGTAAACTGCGCTAAATGAAGTATAATTTGCAGGTAGCTGGGAGGATATCTTCCGCTGATTACGAGCCTGAGGAACATAAGAGCGGTTGGGAAGAGCGCGTGCCATATGGTGCATTAATTATGGAAGATCCCCTCGCCAGTGTAGATACATGGTAGAGATGGAGAGGAGAGGGGGTTGGCGGTGGTTCAGGTCACAGCACGCTACGAAATTTCATTTGGAGTGCAAACCGCCCTTCCCTCGACAGTTATGCTCAGACACACGTGTGAAGTGCAGGAATTAAGCAGTGGCGGCTCGTTCACTCCAAGCTTCTTCAAACAACGACTGTTTTACGTAGAAATAATTCAATTTCATTCCTTCACTGCAAACTTTGCTTTTGCGAGGTTAAACGTGACATGTGAAGAGGAAATTTTACAAGTCAGCTACACACCTGGTGGTGGCGGTTTCCTTTTATTTGCTTGGACCGGAGGAGCAGAAAGTTGATGGATACTTTGGAGTTGTAATCACATTTAAATTAATAAAAAATCTTGTATAGGAGTTCACTAGTTTTGGCTGAGATTCCAACGTTGAACCGGGCACTAACGCTCTCCCTGTGGTATCTGATTTTAGAAACTTAATATCAACCTTAATAGCGTGATTTTCCCTGGGAAGTCTCTAATACAGTGTGGCAGTAAAGGATTTTTAAAAGTCATTTTGGCATTAAAATTTGTGTCACATTTTCCTACTTACATCACAGTTGTCTAATTTTCTACATACTCATGGTAGTATTTTTAAGAAATATGAATATTTAATTGCTTAGTCCTCAATAGTTAACCCTAAGTTCATACTAATCTATCACGCCTGAACTCAACTCTACACGTTATGCATTCGGGTGTTATTAAGTTAGTTTATGAAAACTTCAAAGTTAGTTTATCGATGTATTTTAAACCCAAAGTGTAATAATGACCTCATATGTTGAGGAAACTCAGTTGAAAGTAACACCACCATTAAATTGCAGTAAAATAACTAATTTATACAAATTATTTCTCGTACATATATAATCCGCAATGGTGGCTAGATGTAAGCTAAACAAGAGATCGACTTAACTTCCTAGGTTTAAAGGGTGAACACTTAGGTTGAAGTGCCCTGCGTTTATCCATCAACTGCAGTGTTGAAAAGGATAGGGGTTTATCATTAAAGGCACTACGCATACGATACGTTTCAAATTATGCAGGATAAATTACAAATCTACATCGTTTAATACGGCTTATAGAATCAGATTAGTTTTACAGTATCTATGCAGTATAAAGCAACCTCAAACGAAACTATGTTAACTATGTACTAAACACAAAGGCTTCATTTGCTAGAATATACAATTACGTAACATCCTTAGAATAAATATATATTTGAAACTCACTTAAGAAATATCAGGACAATTACCTTTAAATGTTGATTTTGGTATTATAAGACCTTAAAATTATATAAGCAAACACAAAAAAGTATTATTTATTTAAACTACTGTAAAGATAAAAATATTATTAATTATACAATCATTATAAAACATTGCATTACGTAAAAACATACATTTTTAGGTTATGTCAAAGACATTTCAATGGAGTTCGAATGCAATGCTTTACTTAACATTGGAGCGCGAGGAAGGGAATACGTTGTTAAAATTGGCCACGTTGCCTGGAGCAGGCTGTTGGTATTACATTTGTTTACATCGATCCACCATCGCTGACCACGGCTACACATTGTTAAGATTTTTCACCCAATGTAGCTGTAGTATTATTCTATCCGCCTACTGAATTTATGTATTACATCAAAACAGCTCTAAAGATGACTTCTAATTACTATATGGGTAAGGAAATTAACTTAAGAAATGTGCGTTAGATATTTTCAGCACAGAAACCTAGGATTATATTTCAGATAACAGTGGATCGGATAAATATGCGACGCCGTTCACGCAACATCTGATACCCACAACACTACGGTGTGGCCCTGGATTAAAAATCGAGCTCCATTTGAACTATTATTATTATTATTATTATTATTATTATTATTATTATTATTATTATTATTATTAAATACTTCGCTATTATTTTCTTTAGAAAAGCTAATAGAAGTCAAGTATACAACTAAGCTTCTCACACTATAGAAACCTAAAACAAACATTTGCAATGAAATTACATTTACTGTGCTGAGAAACTGGTACACGTAAAGGAAAATTTCTGATGTTCATTGTGTCTCAGAAAAAAATTTGTCAGCATGTTATTTAGTATGTAGGGCCTTAGATATTTGAGCGCCGTGGGTTCTCGGAAGAAGATTTCGTCAAGAACGTAGTGATTGGTTATCAACCCACTGAGCTAATGCTTCGAAACATATAAACTACGGTCACTGTATTGTCCCACCGAATCTTGACAATCGAAGACTAAGGGCAGGCGGGCTGCTTTTCGGCTGCTTTAATGCATCCAAATAGACCTACAACTTAACGTGGAATCCGAACAACGGTGGGCTAAGTTATACCCCCCCCCCCCACAGCATATGTCAGAGTGCAGGGTCGCTCGTCTAAGTGCCGATCAAGCTCAAATGCAATGGTTTCGATAACTCTTAACGATAACCCCTACAGAATTCATATGACCACCACTGGTATCTTTACTACTCCCATTAAGACTGTAGCTATTTCCTGTCCTATCTCTCATATTCCGATTCATGTTTTCTTTATTTTTAGTAACATTTCCTCTTCCCCTTCTTGATATACCCCAATGCTCAAAACATGGCCGCTCTCTCCTCCCTTGTTTTATCTTTTGTTACAGCGTGGCGGCTACTTCTTTTAAAAAATTATCTCATTTTTCTTCTCTACCTTGAAGAGGCAATTTCAGAAAACGGCGAGGATGAGAGAATTGTAAATATTATCCATCTTCTTTCTCTCCCTTTCACCTCAAACTGCAAAAGATATATTAAGAGAAAACTTGAAGAGACGCCCGAAAATGGATGATAAAAAATGAATTAAATTCCTTTCTCTCCCCTCCAGCAGTTTTTTTCTTTGATGATTTCTTTTACCTTTTTCTGTTTTTCTGACTTCAGTAATTCCTTTTAAAAAATTAAAAAAGGAAAGAAAGATGAAAGACGGAGCTTCAAACGTAGACAAAAATCTAAACGTATAATTTTAAAAAATAAAAGATGAAAGGGGTGGGACGGAGGACTGTTAATTACCACATCTTTAACGTGGGTGGGGTAGTCGAATACTTGGCTACTATTTAATTCAATAGGCATGGGAATCGCTCAGCGGGCGGCAAATGCATAAAGACAAATTAAAAATTAATCACTGTCACCTTCAAAATGGAATGTCTTTACTATTCAGCTAAATTATATCTGAAAAATAAAAAAGTTAGTGGCACCACTCCAGTTTGCAGATTTATTGTTGAGTAAGCAAAGATTAATGAGATGATAACTAATGACTAATACGGAATGAATAAAATAAGTTGCAGCGTCGAATGATAGGTATCGGGAACGCTGGACAGGTGTAGGTTTGATATATATGACTCGCGTTTCTCTCGCTTTTAATTGTTCATTAATTAATTAAGAAATAAGAAAATAATTATGATTTTCTCATTACCAAATAAATAAACAGATTCTTTTTAATGAAGAGGTTATAAATGAATAGCCTTTTAATTGTTTGTTAACTATATAATATAGTGCTGAAAATATTTAGGATGTTTTTCTTATAGAATTTTTTATGAATAGGTTATAAATGAATGGTACTTTGCCGAGTTTAACTGTTGTTGGTGCAATTAAAAAGCTTTTTAGAAGTGTCAATGATTCGATCTAATCGCTTAGCTTTGTTATATTTTCAGATAGGAGAATCCGTAGTTCTGCTCGCGTTATTGCCTTTTTGGAGATATTGACTCCCTCTCTCTTTCTAACAGTCTGTTTGCCTGTTTCTTTCCCATCTCTATTTCTTCCTCTTTCTTCCTCTCACTCGCCCTCATCTCCTACCTATCCTTATCGCTGTACAAATTACATATCGTGATGTTTTGACCACCAGTAATCGTTTTTTTCTGGGTTGTTAATAAACATTATAAGAAGAAGATGAAGAATAAAGACTGGTAGTCTTTTGTCAGCTCTTTTTTATTTAGCGTTACCAGGTTTAGAGAGTTTAAACGGGTTTGCTTTCGCTGATTCTTAATTAAAAGAAATATATATATATATTATTACTTATATATAACTACATGATATTGTCGAGTCCTTTGAGTTATATTTCAAAACGCAGAGGAACGAGAAGGAGCAGTAATATGAATTTTATTTGTCACTCTCTGCTTTGTCTAGCCGTTATCTCATTGAGATAGAGGGCTTTATAAAGAAAAACAAAACTCTTGTGTAAAATTTTATTTGCGTAAAATTGGATCGAAATCGTTGCGACGGTTTGGATTTGTATTCAGTACAAACAAACAAACAATTAGCGGACCCAAACTAGTCCTCGAAACAGAAGTGCAAACAGAAGTGCATACTTGCCAACTTTCGGCCTGTTCGCAAAATGTACGGGAGCGGAGTCATTTTTACGACTTTACGACAAAGAAGCGTTTTTACGGCTTTGTGAGCAGATTCAAGGCGCTACAAACTTTCACCAGGGACATGACAAAGCATTACATTCTATTGCATTATATTGTTAACTAAAGGTTGCAGACTGAATGTATCGCGCTCATTGGTATATAGTACTGTGATAGGCCACAGTGTATCCTAAGTGCATCTTCATCACGATCATATACCCCCTTCATCGGAATGCAACAACGTGCATACAGGATTTAAAATTTTACTGCGTCATTAGTACACTCTAATAACCGATGAGCAGTAAATGGGCGCGCACATTCAGTAATACACGACGTGCGTTATAAAGTCAACTCCTTCACGTAAACTGTTTATCTTATTCGCGTTCTGTGGCTGCGGGATATGTTTCCCATTTTCGTCACAGTTTTTTTTTTTAGCTCATGTTATAACGCTAAAATAGGGACTAGAAATTTGTGTGTAGCCTAGGAAGTGGTGCTCGTTATTTAATACGCGTTTCTGGTATCAGAAAGAATTTCAGAATGAGTGACACAAAAGAAGCAGTAATGTCAGCCTTCAAGGAGCTTTATAAAACGAAATTTCCATTTATTTTACATGTAATTTGTGTATGTTTACTGTATTGAACAGTTTACAGATTTTAAATTTCATGTCATATGCAAAATTATTACGATTTCTTAGAGGCTGGAAAGTTTTACGGATTTAAATTTCAGGAAGTTGGTAAGTATGGAAGTGATGTAACCAGTAACGATTAAAATAGTTATGAAAGCTAGAATGTATTTGAGGATGGATATTTTAATTTAAGGGAAAAGATGACCAGAGATACAAATGGAGATTCTTGGTTGAAAACTTAGTTTTTCGTTCTTTATAAGATAATTGAAGTCTGCCGGCCAAATTTTAAAGCACTGCAACGCTAACCAATATGCTTTGTTGCATCACAATTAAATGTCTGCTCGCATTAAATGACAAATATATTTTATGCACGTTTATTATTACTACCTTTAATCATATTGAATTGCTAACCCACAGGACGCTACAGAACGCTTTTCTGAGAGCTACAGTTAAAAAAGTAAAGAAATTTGTGTCATTCAGATTTAAAATATTAATATTTTTAATTGCACCGCATAGTTCATTTTTATTTAAGTTGAAACCGCAGATATAATTTAGCAGCACAATTTTTATGGTAGTATATACATTTTTGTAAGAAGTAAAAAAAGAAAAAGGTATATCTCAGAAACAATTAAACTAATTTGAATTAACTGTTTTTCCACACAAGCCGTTTGTAGCACAAGGTTGAAAAAGTATTATCAGACGACTGAAAGATTCACTGCACTAGCCGGGATTTGAACCACGATTTTCCGGTTTCCTTCAGGTTGTTCTAAGCAAGTAGTTACTATGGCAACACACCGGTAGGGCATTAAATTAAATGGGAGTCAGCTGAACATTTCATCTCCTACTGCCGTGGTACCACAATTGGTAAGGCGGCCAGACGGAATCTGGACGATTTTGGTTCAAATACCGGTAATGGCATTGATTTTTCAGTCTCTAATTCTACCTTTCTAAACTAATATTAATTAAATGCGTGGCTGTTAATACAATTGACAAGAAGTTTCTTTTTGCAAAAAATTATAGTCTAGTTTAAAACAAAAATGTGGAAACTAGCAATTTCACTGATAAAGAGCGCACGCACACATTCGGTTTTAAAACACAAAGGCAACGAAGAAAACGAATTTTAAAAACACGCAAAACTTTTAGGTTAGCATGCTAAAATCGCTTGAATGCCCAGCGAACTTCCACTGCCTTACACATCCATAAATAAGCATAATGCATTTCTTGCCTGCATACAGAGCATTACATTCACGACACAGATATCATAATCCTAAATAAAAAGCAAATAAAGCTTTCATATTCCATGCGTGTCCATTTCTTAATGCAGTTGCTTGTAGATAGCAGCTGTTTGGTCACTAAATCTAGCATGTACGGCTAAGGGTTTACAACGTAGCAACCTACCTCAGGAGCGGGTTCCCCATGAACAATGCAGACCAGTTGTGCTTCGTACCCCTCTCCGGAATGTACCCAGCTGCGTTCCACTTCGATTTCTGGTGGATCTGAAACAAAAGGGAAAAATTTCATTAATGATTTGTTACTTCGCTCCTCGAAACCTGTGTGCGTTGCTTTCCTAATCAAACCTCCTGCAGCTGGGAAACCTTGGTAGAGTCAAGCCGTTAAAATAGAACTGGGTGTCCATACAAATTCACTCACCAGTCCTTTTCTGTAGATAAGTTGGACACAAATGTTTATGGCACGTATATTCTGAGTGTAATATTTGGCAACTCATACACATAAAACTAACCAATTTGGTGGTGGAATTTCCATGAAAATTTTCGTGACATTCCTTGAAAGATGCTAAATTTAAATGCCAAGTTTGGTATACATCCTACTTTTGATTTTTGAGTTATCTCACAAACACAAATTTTTCTAGAAATACTTTTTCCCAGATTCAGGAATCTGAGAACTAATATTTCAGCTAAATTTTGATATACAGTTATTGGTTGAAATGCAATACTTCCTCCGCCAAATACAAATAGGTGCTAAAGAAAGCAAAAATAGCCAAAATGAAATTCCTAAGATGAGTTGAAGCAATATGTGTATGTAATAATTTGTAAAATGTATGTAACAGTCATTGCATATGCTTATATTATTGTATCCATGTGTAATAATGTTATGTGAATGCATTACGTAATTTAATAATTTAGGAGCTGTGAGAATAATAAGTTAAATATTGCTAACAATGAGGTAAGAATGAGGTAACCTTGAGGCAATAATGAGCTTAAGAGTTTAAATGTTATTTATGGTTCTTGGAAGCATTAATGTAATTTTAGTGTATAAAAATAGCCAATCAACAACAAGAAAAAGCTTTAGTTAAATGCAGGTATTCTATTGGAGTAGGATTAGCCAATCAGAGACTTAAAATACAGAAATTTACAGGTTTAGACGAATGAAATCTATTCAGTTGCCTGCAGACAGTGATAGTAACCGCATGCAATATGCGTCCTCGGGAGATTTAATTACGTATTCGTGTTAGACGAAAAAATAGTTTTACGTGGTAAAAAGTGTAATTAATGAATTAAAAGAATCTAACAGCTCTCTATATCAGTGAAGTGCTATTTAATTTGTGCCAAGAATTAATAAAAAGAAGTGAATTAAAACTTAAAATCTGCGTAAGCCTACATTCCTGTCGTACCACGCCCTGCCAAGACACCCATGTCTAACAATAATACTGACGCAGCCGAGGCAAATATAATTATTTAATTATTAAAGAAACAGTTTAATTTCAAAGTTAATATTTTTTAAAATTGGGGCAAAGGCCACCTAAAAATACATTTGGGGCGAAGGCTACCGGAAACCGTTTACTATACATGCTGTTGTAACTACTACAAGTTCGGCTCCGCAACAGTTGAAATACGACACAACTGCTTCAATACAACCTACTTTAAGTCGGCTTTTCATACGTGTAAACATCTCCAACAAAGCAACTTCCTCAAATTGGCGTCCATGTGTGGAACTAAATAAATAAACAACTGCATCGTAAAGACAATATCTTCTCAGAAGTGACATAAGGTAGTAGCTATATACACTTACATTATATATTTTTTACAATGTCCTCATCTGCACTAAAAGAAAGTTATGTGATTGCCAGTCAAGATGGAAACGTGATGTAGACAGCTCAAAAACTAGATGGACAGATGATCTCTACGCGGAGCAACACGGACCTAACTTGAATTAGAAAAAGAAACAGATCTACATCTCATTCTTAGGTCAGAGAATACAACATGACATATAGTTGAACTAACCTAGAAGCCCAATTATGTTCATCATAAATGTCTCTATGGATAGAAGACATATTATTAGAAGAGGGATTGTTTGCTGACGGTAATGATCGATTCAGAAAGCATCTGCAGCTATTAGGGTCGCCTATATAGGTTCCCAAGTACAGAATATTCAAGCAGGACCAAGAATTGTCAAACACAATATTCTAGTAGAGAACAGATGATTAGTGTCCCAGGAGAGTAATGCCGGTTCAATGGAAGACCAAAACAACTGAGTGCAGGGTATTAAGCTCATAAGAGGTACGGAGCTAGATCTATTAGGCAGATGTGGGACCATTGGCTCATTTGGAAGAGGTCAACCGAATCTTTACCCCGTTATTTATTTCTATTACTACGCAACGGCATACATCGTAACATCCAGAATTTATTTTCTTGTTACTCATATTTTTAATGCTTTAAAGATTTCTACAAGCAAGATGTTAATAGCAATGGTCTAAGAGAATATTCTAATCTATTTCTTTTTTTGATTTCGAGAAATGAACAGTGAGGAACTGCGCATTTGTGTATCTCATCACTATAGCAACAGGGTTTCACAATGCATTTTTAAACTATATTCACTCTTCTATTCTTATTCCATACAAGGCCAGTTTGAAGTAACAGACATTGCAAGAACATATAAGTACATTTTCATTAGACAATGTCCAGCTTTAACGTAATTCATCTGTGAAATTTGACAAAATTTATGGTAAATTAAAATTTGCACTGTAAAATAATATTAATTCTAAACTTTACGAAAATGTTTAGTTTTTTACACTTGGCGTATTTAAACTTCTACTTAACTGAAGTTATAAATGGACAAGTGCATGCTTAGTAATATGCAAGTCCAAATTTACATATTGTTTTCTAGCAAACTTTTTCACTCTTAAAATGAACGAGTAGTTGCAATTTTTTTTTACCAATTTGTTTCAAAATCTTTTATTGCCCTTCAAAAGTATACTAAAGAAAACGAACATATATTAATTTCTCTACTACGTATAGTAAGAAGGGGAACTATTGTATTCCACCCAAAAATTCGATACCGAGATTTCACCGGAAATACATGTTTTGAGACCCCCTTAATCCAAAAAAAAGCATTTTTGGAAACATGTCCGTGTGTGTGTCTGTATATCTATGAACAGTATAACTCAGAAATGAACAGTCGGATAAACACCAAACTTGGTATTTAGGTTCAGTATCTTCCAGAGATGCGACGCGAAGGTTTGCAAGAAAATTCCCCCACCGCAGATTACCCTTTACATGGAACAGTTTTCGAAAATTTTAATTTTCTCAAAAATGGCTCTAACGATTTTGATTAAAATATCATATGTTTAAGATATTTTCATGACAAATGAAATGTATATCTCGAATTTTCTGGGAATGTCTCCAAAAGTATTCTTCAAAGTGAACGACTTTTGCATAACTGGTAAACCATAAGAGTTTTTTTTAAACTAATGCTACAATTTTGAGAAATAGGTTATTTGCTTTTGAAAAACCAAGAATTTTGGTGAGTACAAAAAGTATTAATTTTCATACAATAATTATGCTCTGTCTCACACAAGAAGGATCATGTCATGAACAACAAGGTGTAGTGGACTCGACCCCCCAGGGATTTGACGTACATTGTACATAAAGTTTTGCAACACTAGCTGCAGTAGCGCTAATCCCTAGACAGTAAGTCGAATAAGACATTGCCAATTATTAAATCTGTGTGTTAAAGAATTACTATTAACGTGTACTAGCATAAGGTTACGCTTGGAGATTCTTTCTTAAACATGCGAAACAACGCGCGATCAAATGCCTCTTGCCACTTCTTAAGACTTTCCTCGGCTGTGTGCTATTTCGGCAGATTGACAGATGTGCTCCGTGATGTTAAGCTGACTGCTTTTAAATTGCATAGACGTGAGTGTTCTGGATTTGTGAATTTTGGGAAAGGCGTAGGAAATGCAGTCTTAAATATCAGAACTTACGACTCTGCACGTCAAACAACATCTGAATCAACATTCACCTCGAGACCTACTTGTTCCGAGAGGACCGTGTCGTATAGCAGTACAACTTACGTATTATACAACTGTTTCGTTAGTTAATTAACAATAATAAGTTAACAGTGTATAACTGCTCATGTCTTTGGTTTAATCCGTGTCTCTATGCTTATGCATATGTTTGTTGTTTGATTACTTTCAGAATTCACGAGCGTAGAACACATTGAGGCGGTATTTTTAACACTTAAATGATTTCAGTCAAATTATATAATATAAAATATAATAACAGCCCGCCTTAAAGCAATATGTGTATGTAACAATAAATAAAAATGTATGTAACAGTAATTGTGTTATTGTTTATATTATTGTATACATGTAATAATGTTATATGAATATACTACGTAATTTAATAATGTAGGAGCTGTGATAATAATAGGTTAAAAGTTTCTAACAATGAGATACCCTTGAGGCAATAATGAATTAGAATGTTTAATAATACTGCTGGTGATTCTTGGAGCAACAATAATGTAATTTTAGTGACAGTTTATAATAGTAGCCAATCAACAAACAAACAAAAAAGCTTTAGTTAAATGAAGGTATTCTATTGGACTAGGATTAGCCAATCAGAGACTTAAAATATAGAACTTTATAAATTTAGACTGGACGCGTTGGTTGTAGACAGTGTTCCTAACCGGACGCGAGATGCGTCCTCGAGAAATTTAATACGTATTCAGCGTGAGTCGAAAAATAGTTTACGTGTTAAAAAGTGCAAGTAATTAATAAAAAAATCTCACAGCTCTCTATATCAGTGAAGTGTTATTTAAATCGTGTCAAGAATTAATATATGTAGTGAAGTAAAAATTATAATCTGTGTAAGCCTACATTCTTCAGCCGCACAACGCCTCGCAAAGAAATCCATGTCTCTTAACAATAATACTGACGCGGCAGAGGCAAACATAAATATGTAATATTTAAATAAAGTCAAATTAAAAAGTTAATATTTTTAAATTTGGGACGAAGGCTACCGGGTACAATACATGCGGTTGCAAATACTTCAAGTTCGGCTCCCCAACAGTTGAACTACAATACAATTCCTGCTTCAAATTGGCTTTCCATACGTAGCAGCAACAAAACTACTTCAAACTGGCTCCCAAAGCGTGGGGAAAATAACAACGTAAAAATAAAAATACAATAAAATAACTACTTCAACATCTGTGGTGTGTGTGTGTGTGTGTGTGTGTGTGTGTATGTGTGTGTGCACAGAAATGAATCTAAACATTTGTAGACTGTTCTCTCGCCGAAACTAATTCACACTAAGTAGTGATTACAAAACATCTGACAATGCTGTACTTCTTAGAGGCGGTTATTTTGCGAAAACAAATAAAAGAAAACACCCATGTACTCCCATCCACCATTCAGCTGTCTAAGAACGTTCCTTCTCACTGTCTCTCTCTCTTTTCCCTCCCATATTGTGACACGTATTAATAATTTGGGGTATTATATTATTGTTCTAAATTGTCATTCCAGACACATTGTTGTTTACGTCACTCTTGGCTGGTAGCTTTGCTAGCCACGAGTAGTGGGGGGATAGCGTCATTCTCAGTTAGCATTCCGTGAGTATCGGACCGCGTGTGTAAACCGGGCTTTGGATTGGTGGACATCTCCTCCAACCTTCCATTTAAATAATGTAGGAACCCCAAACGGTTGGGAAATAAATCTAGGAATGTGCGAGTAGATTTGTGTTGTGGATTTTGTGCAGTAAAAACCCACGCCTTCCTCTAATCTCCACACCACGTTTCGGTCCTCAGCAGCCAAGTAAGTATACGCCCTCTCATTGTACGTTCTGGGTACTCAAAATTCATTAAATTTTCATGTGAACTTTTAGGATATCTACCCAGTATGTAACAATATGTTTATAAGAGGATCGTTCTTGGTCGAGACAGATTATAGGGGTTAATATGAAAAGTATGATATGATGGATTTTTTAAACTCATTTATTGCAAATCGTGTACTTTGATGTGAATATTTTAGGTGTCACATTTTTATTAGAAGAATAAAGAAATAAATACTTAAATAACCATGCAGGCTAGAATTTTAAAATCTGGCAAAAGCGTTACCGTTATTGTGTGCAATAACCAGCATGAATTTCAACAAGATACATATTGCAAAGATGCATTACCTTAAAAGTCCAACATAGACTTTGCTACCTCTTAGTTTTATGCAGATACTTGAACTTATCACGGTATTATTACGAAGTCTAGGTGATCTACGGCACGTTTAATGACTGCCTTAGCTCAGTCACAATGTTCCCGTGTCACCGAGATATAGAATCGCTGCACTGCACGATAATGAATGTCAGGCAAATGGAATTGTTCGAACGTTATTTGCGCTGTAAATACGAAGGTGGGTAGGGGGTGGGTGACAAAGCGCTGCATGTAGCCCATAGGCGACATGCTCTCCCATCACTGCACACTAATGCTCGCCCCGGGGTTCTTGTACCGAACCTGTCACGCAGTAATCATTCTTATTACACGTCACGCTCCCTCATGATTCTCATTTTCCCTCATCCAATTAAAAATAATAACGCGCGTAGCAAAAGTAAATCATAAGAGTGCTGCTGTAGCACTCATTTGTTTTATTAATGTCGCTACAGAAAGAATGTGAAAGGTGAAGGTCCTTAATTGCAGTGACCACCATATGTGGAGAGCCTGTGGTCTTGGCCCAAAATTGTAGCTTCCAGTGTATGAAGTCCTGCAAGGCAGAGAAGTTGGTGAGTAGAAGTCGAAAATGGATATTACGACTGCATTGCCAGTTGATATTTGACTGCTGGCCCTGTAACTAAAAATCTGATGTGTTACATTCACATGACTTTCTCTACTCTTGTAGAAACTATTTTTACAAACGCTTATTCTCCATATGCTTCATGTTAATCGAGATGTTAATCTTATTGCTAATTTTCTTGTAGGTGCAAGGGGAATATGATAGGCTTTAAGCGATAGTCAAATATGTTAAGAGTTGGTTGCTATGTGGTGCAATCCATTCTCTTTGCATGTACAGGACATACAAAAATGAATAACAAATTCCCATTTGAGAAAAAGAATAAGTATTGGAAAATTTGAGGGAATAACAAGCAATATCTCGAAAATGGTTCACTCAACAAAAAAATGTATATGACATAAATTGTGTATTTTAACGCGATCTAAATTTTTTGTGTAGTAAAATTTTGTCTATCTCTTATAGTTTACCAGTTATGCAAAAGTCGTTCACAATGAAGAATACTTTTGGAGACATTCCCAGAAGATTCGAGATATACATTTCATTTGTCATGAAAATATGTTAAACATATGATATTTTATTCAAAATCGTTAGACATTTTTGGGAAAATTAAAATTTTCGAAAAATGTTCCATGTAAAGGGTAATCTGGGGTGGGGGGATTTTCTTGAAAACCTTCGTGTCGCATCTCTGCAAGATACTGAACCTAAACATCAAGTTTGGTGTTTATCCGACTGTTCGTTTCTGAGTTATGCTGTTCACAGACACACACACACGGGCATGTTTCCAAAAATGCTTTTTTTGGATTCAGAAGGTTTCAAAACATATATTTCCGGTGAAATCTCGGTATCGAATATTTGGGTGGAATACAATACTTCTCCTACTTACTATACGTAGTAGAGAATGTAAAAATCAAAAGGCGGTTAAAACAATTCAATTGCGTATTTAATTATGCATCTTTTAAGCACGCAGTGCAAACGTTTTAGAGAGGGATTTTGCCATCCTTGCCCCAAAAGGACGAATGCTGTTTTTAAAATTGCAATAATGATTTTAATTAAAATATATAACTTTGAGATATTGGCATGAGAAATAAAACAGATATCTTTAAATGTACTGTAAATAGACGGTGAAGCCCTTTTCATTCCAACTGAATGTCATGTAAATGGACAAGCTTGACACGGTCATAGCATTACTCCAGGAATATATTGAGCTAATTAAAATTTTAAATTTGCGTCAAAGAACTTCTACCAAATATATTAGCATTTAGCAATAACGGCGCTACCCTCCACCTAAATGAAAATCGGCGCTTCATCGTTTTTACTTTCTCTACTACGTGTAGTAAGTAGGGGAAGTATTGCATTCCACCCAAAAATTCGATACCGAGATATCACCGGAAATACATGTTTTGATACCCCCTGAATCCAAAAAATGCATTTTTGGAAACATGTCCGTGTGCGTGTCTGTGTGTATGTCTGTGTGTGTGTCTGTGAACAGCATAACTCAGAAACGTTCAGTCGGATAAACACCAAACTTGGTATTTAGGTTCAGTATCCTCCAGAGATGCGACACAAAGGTTTTCAAGAAAATCCCCCCACCATAATTACCCTATACATGGAACATTTTTCGAAAATTTTAATTTTCTCAAAAGTGGTTCTAATGATTTTGATTAAAATATCATATGTTTAATATATTTTTATGACAAACGAAATGTATATCTCGAATTTTCTGGGTATGTCTCCAAAAGTATTCTTCATTGTGAACGAATTTTGCTTAACTGGTAAACCATAAGAGACAGACAAAAGTTTACTACACAAAAATGTAGATCGCGTTAAAATACACAATTTATGTCATATACAGTTTTTTGTTGAGTGAACCATTTTCGAGATATTACTTGTTATTCCCTTAGATTTTCCAATACGTATACTTTTTCTCAAATTCGTTATTCATTTTTTTTATGTCCTTGACATGCAAATAGAATGGAATGCGCCACATAGCAACCAGCGCTTTAAAGATTTGACTATTGCTTAAAACCTACCATATTTCCCTTGCACCTACAAGAAAATTAGCAATAAGATTAACATCTCGATTAACATGAAGCATCTGGAGAATAAGGGTTTTTAAAAATAGTTTGTACAAGAGTAGAGAAAGTTATGTTAGTGTAACACATCAGATGTTTTTTTCTGCTTATTTAACAAAAGCGATTAGAAAAACACTGAAGGAACGAGGGTTTATTGGCGTTAATTACTGATGATGTTTCATGCATGACCAATAGAAAAACATATTTGGAGGTGTCCAAGTTTTTGTATACGATACTCTTAGGCTCTCTTTAGCTCCTGGAGAAAGGCTGAAGCCATCTTCGAGCGCGCAAGCCTGCCGCTCTCTCTGGGGTTATCCCGAGTTTCTCCATATCCACGCTCTGGAAGATTATTTAGAACCACATAACAATGTATTAAACCAAAATTTCGTGCACAGTTTGTGTTATATGTAGTTAAAATAAATTTCCCAAAATAATGTTTTCTTTCCTCTGCCACCTGTCATATCGACGTAGCGGAGACTATACCATTCCTTTTAAGACCTTTTCAAACTAACCTATTCCACTTTACCCCTAGTTCTAGTTCTAGTTTGAGAAGGGGTGGGTTTTATGCCCAGGCACTGCGACCTTAAAGATCTATTCCGCATCCCCCCGTTTGGTCAGTTAAGTAGTCTGTATGAACTTAACCAGACTGCTAACTGAGGCTTTCGATAGTTCATCTATATTTGGAAAGTGATTACCAAAAATACTTGCTCTTTGATTCGCAAGAGCAGGGCAATCACATAGCAGATGAGTAACATTCTCATCTCCTTCTAGGCATCTACTACAGATGGGGTTGTTAAACAATCCCATTCTGTATAGATTAAACTTTAGGGCACAGTGTCCTGTAATGAATCATGTTGCCCATGCAAGTCTTCTTCTACTAAGTCCGCGCAGGTACTGCCCGGCTGTTATCCAGGTCTGTAATAAACAACTTGGAATGTCTGCAACCCTCAATGGAGTTCCAGTAGTTCTTGTGTTCTGCTTGAGCCCAGCACTTAATAGCCTGTTTCACTGGTCTGTACGACACTCCTAGTACAGGCTCCGCAACAAAAAATGGGATTTCACTGCCAATCTTGGCTGCTTCATCTGCTTTCTCATTGCCTGGTATACCTATGTGTGCTGGCACCCACATAAGTTGAACCTTATTGTGTTCAGCCAGTGTCATTAAGGATTCCCGGCATTCTTAGACGAACTTTGATTTTATTGATGGTGATTCAAGTGCTTTAAGAGCAGCTTGACTGTCTGAGATGATAAGAACACTTCTATTCTTATATCTCCTTTTAATGATTTCCATGACACTGGCTAGGATTGCATAAACCTCAGCCTGGAAAACTGCAGCTAAGGTACCAAGACTATAAGAAATCTTGGTGCCATTACCGTAAAGCCCAGCCCCCGTTCCCGATTTGGTTCTAGAACCATCAGGATACCAGATTGGGCCTTGTCCACTTTACCCCTACTAGCAGAAAAGGACATAATATCCTAGACAAAGTGATCGGGCATTACATGGTGAACACTAGTTATAAGACCTTTGATACTAATAATAATTTAATTAAATTTTATACATCTGAGTCTTTTTAAAACATACATTTAAATTGTAGAAAATAATAATTTTAATTTAAACAACAATGGCTGATTTCTAGCACCACGCCTGAATGAAAAAATATTTTGTTCACGAAAGGATTCCTTACAAATTGACATACATAGTATAGATGTATATGTAAAAAATATTAGCATTAAACAATAATGAACTAAATTAGTGTTTGAGGATAATAGCCATAAGTCATAACATTAATTATAAGCTACAAAGGTTAATTCTGTTACACGGATTCTTTAATAGGAGAAATAGTGTGCTGAAATAACACTAATAAAATATATGTCGCCTGTAAAATAAAATACTTTTTGTTGTGTAAAATCTTTCCTAATAAAACATTATTTTTTAAATATAAATGCTTTGGTACTGCAAATTGATATTTATTTTTATCATTACATGGTATAACCTTGGACCAAGGTTGTTATTGTGGGCTGCGTTGCTATACATTTAGGCGCAGAGAAGCTTACAAAGTCAGATCATTTAGTTCTGTATTTATGTAGATACAACTGGAATGTATTCCATTTTTTTTCGGTATATAATTCAGTAAAACATTATACATTTTGTGGATTCTGAGTATGTTGAATTCGAAAACAGAAGTTCTGTTGGAAAATCAATGAATTTTTTTACTTTCTCTACTACGTATAGTAAGTAGGGGAAGTATTGCATTCCATCCAAAAATTCGATACCGAGATTTCACCGGAAATACACGCTTTGAGACCCCTGAATAGAAAAAGAACCTTTTTTGGAAAAAGCTTCGTGTGTGTGTGTGTGTGTGTCTATGTGCATCATAACTCAAAAACGAAAAATCGGATAAATACCAAACTTGGTATTTAGATTCAGTATCTTTCAAAGATGCGACAGGAGATTTTCGAGAAAATTTCCCACCCCAGACTACCCTTTACATGGCACATTTATCGAAATTTTTTATTTTCTCAAAAATGGCTCAAACGATTCTGATTAAAATAGCATATGTTTAAGATATTTTCATGACAAATTAAATGTATATCTCGAATTTTCTGGGAATGTCCGCAAGTCCTCTTCATTCTGAATGAATTCTGCAAAATTGGTAAACTGTAAGAAATAGATAAAATCTTTATACATATAAAACGTAGATCTCATTAAAATACACAATTCATGTCATACACATTTTGTTTGGCCAGTGAAGCATTTCCGAGACATTGCTTGTTTGTTTGCATTATCCAATAGTTATACTTTTCTCAAATGGGTATTCGTTATTCGTTATTTTTGTTATGTCCTGTCCTCATACAAGGAGAATAGAATGTTCCACGTAGCAAGCAGCTCTTAAAAGATTTAACAATCGCCTAAAGGTTACCATATTTCCCTTACACCTACCAGAAAATTAGCAATAAGATTAACATCTCGATATCTCGATTAACACGAAGTATATGGAGAATAAGCGTTTGTAACAATAGTTTGTACACGAGTAGAGAAAGTCATGTGAGTGCAACAGATTTTTTCAGATATATTAGAGCGGTTTGTTATTTTATCTGTTAAGCTGCCTCGCGAATGAGAGACAAGTATACGATAATCGCTCAACGTACTCGATTTGTGTGATAATGTACTACGTACTTTATGTTGAGCTTAGTGAAGCGGGAGTGGAATTGCGAGTTTCGTGCCTTCTTACCGTTTTCTGTTATCTCCGAAGTTGTGGAAGATAAGTCCTCTGCTGGCTTCGCTGATTCAACCTTTCTTGCCTTGGGCGCTGTCGGTATATCCGAATAACATGAAACAGTAATGAAGATCTCTAGGGTGTGATAAGTAAGAAAGAATTTACTAAAAGTCGACGTTAAGTTTGTATGAAATTGTTTTAATTACTATTTGTTGAATGAAAAAAATATGATGTGTTATACTCACATGACTTTCTCTACTCTTGTACAAACTGTTTTTACAAACGCTTATTCTCCGTATGCTTCACGTTAATCGAGATATCGAGACGTTAATCTTATTGCTAATTTTCTTGTAGGTGCAAAGGGAATTGGTAGGATTTAAGCGATAGTCAAATATTTTAAGAGCTGGTTGCTATGTGCAGTATTCCATTCTCTTTGCATTACCAGGACAAAAAAAATGAATATTGAATTCCCATTTGAGAAAAAGTATAAGTATTGGAAAATTTAAGGGAATAACAAGCAATATCTCAAAAATGGATCACTAAACAAAAAAAATGCATATGACATAAATTGTGTATTTTAACGCGGTCTGCATTTTTGTGTGGTAAAATTCTGTCTATCACGTATGGTTTACCAGTTATGCAAAAGTCGTTCACAATGAAGAATACTTTTAGAGACATTCCCAGAAAATTCGAGATATATATTTCATTTGTCATGAAATTATCTTAAACATATGAAATTTTAATCAAAATCGTTGGAGCCACTTTTGAGAAAATTAAAATTTTCGAAAAATGTTCCATGCAAAGGGTAATCTGGTGTCGGGGGATTTTCTTGAAAACCTTCGTGTCGCATCTCTGGAAGATACTGAACCTATATACCAAGTTTGGTGTTATCCGACTGTTCGTTTCTGAGTTATGCTGTTCACAGACACACAGACACATACACGGACATGTTTCCAAAAATGCTTTTTTTGGATTCGGGGGTCAAAACATGTATTTCCGGTGAAATCTCGGGATCGAATTTTTGGGTGGAATACAATACTTCCCCTACTTACTATACGTAGTAGAGAAAGTAAAAAATTGTGAATTCTGTATTGGTTTACAAGATATTGACACTATATTCACGATAACGCATTCCCACTGTAATTATTCTATTGAAAATCTAACAAATCACTGTTTTATATCACTGAAGTTACCTTATGTTTAGTTAATTACACACGACTTTCACAACACTCGCGCACTCGATTTGTATCTTGGTTTTATTCCATTATAGTTTTGGCACGGACTTGCTTAACTGAGTGAGGCAGTTTCAACACACAACCAAATACACCAAGCTACTGCAGAAACTGCTTTTCCTGCAGCTTATGTAACTTCGAAAATTGTAGAAATTCTTCTGATTAGCTCGTTGGATCCGAGTTGCAAATTCAAGAAAATTTGGAGGCCTTTTGCACCCTCCTGATTCGTTCTCTCCGAATCACGTGCTTTTACACAATGTAGATTTCTCCTGTCTCTGGTTTATTTTGGGTTTCCTAGAGTATTGGCTGAGTAAGTCTTTCTTGTGCTGAACATTAATAAAAGACCATTGTCTGCTCGTAAGGCTTGTACAACTTTCTCTTTGCCTCTGTGCATTTTCAACAAAATTCGTACGTAGCAGTGGAAATACCATTCGTCTTCTTACATTAGTAGAATATATCTAACATAATATTTAATAAAACATATACAGCTTATTTACAGGAATAATATAGTTATAACCTTGATATTAACACGATTAATATAATAAGATATAACTATGGTGTACCTATGAGTGGTGCATACATACTGTTTTAATATTTTAATTTATCTTGTTTGTAATAACTTTAAGGGCATAATGGTAATTGTAAAAGAAGTGTCCAGCCCTGTAATATACACTGAAGAACGGATTGAAGCAAAGTTAAACACATTAGATGCAAAACTTCAGTAAAATATTAATATGTCTACAATATGATAAATGAGTGGATTAATGACCAAGTAAATTGCATGTGTAAGCTATATTCTTATTCCATCATAAATAAAGATCTGTTATGATTTCTAAATATTTTTGAGGTGATTTGTTTGTAAATGATATCTGAAGTTATAAAGACAGCAAGAATGATTATGAAATTGATTTCATCAAATAATTAAATGGAGAAACAAGGTATTTTGAGATCAGCAGATAACAAATGCAACAGTATGCTTAACGTGGCACCAAAGACTGGCCTGCATAGTGAACCTATGAGTGTCAGCAAATAAAAAACATGGAAATCTGGAGCAACTGAAGAAACATGTGGAGCTTTAATTGATCACATTATCATTTTAGTTACTTATCTTAAAATATTAGTCTGCCAATGAGCTGCCTATTTCCTTCTAGTTTAGTACCATTAAGTTATTATTATTAATAATAATAATAATAATAATAACCGTAATGGTGTATTTAACGACGCTTTTTGACTATAGTTCAGCAACTTAGAAAAAACCCTTGGGAGGGGTAACTCACCTGGTTATGTACTCCCCTTCTCTAACTGCCTTGGGCGGGCATCATGCCTCTGCTACTCTGCCTCTGAGTCGCTTCTCTAGCACCACACGCCATAATTTTGCCTAGCCCGTGTTTTATTTTATTTTATTCTCACGAAATCGTTTATCACTTAATCACACCGATGTTGTAACTATCCAGCTGTAGAGGCAGAACTAACGACAAAGAGCAAGGTGCAGCGGGTGTTAAAACAAATGTTTGCATATTACTAGTGATAGCATATCACATATACGGTATTATCATGGGGTATATTCTAAAAGTTAATTCACACTTTTTAGGATACTTCATAGCCTTCTATCTCCAATCTATCTCTTCAAGGAAAAAATTTCCTCGCTGATTGATTTTCATAATACAAATTATTTCAATTGAAGTTTTATAAATCAAAACCAGCGGCTTTAATTTTTTACAAGGTATACCAATAACACATCACCACCATCATCTCAAAACTGCTCTTTAACACATCTTACATAACTGGAATAAGGATTTTAGGTTTTGAGTTATCAGGATGTAAACAAGATTGTGTTAAAATTTTCTACACTATAACATTTTTATGTTCACAACGGTGACGTAACAGTTGTTTCCTCTTTAAGACACCTCATTGGATAACTCAGTAGCTAAAGCAAAAGACAAGTAGAGTGAGGGCTACTTATTCCTCCTGGATACTCGCGCAGTCCGTAGATCGAGAGATTTACCGAGTTGTTATACTATAATAGTCATTATGCAACAACGCAGTAGTATTAATAATATTGATAGTTTCCAGGTTCCCAAAGGTTCAGTTTTCCTACCAGCCAGGTATAGAGGTATAGAGAACTACCCTTATCGAAATGGCAGACCAATTATAACATATTGAATTCACAAGTCAAAAGAATAAAAGTATAATAATAATAATAATCATTATAATAAACTAAAATAATGATTGAAGTTGATAAATGCCAGAAATAATATTCTCTAGGTGGCCGTTTGCACACTACTGAAAACGTTTAATATAAATATTGCAGCTGTTGTGCATTTCAGCATTGCAACATTTTCACCCAACTCTCTCTCTCTACAAGGTTGAGTCGTTAATTATATGGATTGGATAAGCCATCTCTACTTGTTTACACTAATTAGAGTTGAATTCATTAATAAAGATTATTTCTGGTCCTTACTTTTTTAACACCGAGTATAACATCGCTCATAGATTCATGCTACAGAGAGACGTAATAAGAGTTGGATGAAATCTAATGTTGTTTACATAAATGTAGAAATCTCTCGGAAGAAAGAACACCATTGCCATTTATGAGAATGTACCACTTTTTCTTTTCGCAAGTACACACGCCTCTATTTATTTTATATTTAAATGTAAATTTATGTCTGATTTGAATTTTGATTATAGACTAACTTACCAATCTTTAAAAGCATTGCGACTCAGGCACTCTTGTCTTTAAAGGAATAAGAAGTGAAAATAAAAATATTCACACACAATCAAAAGAAATAGCTAATAATTGAGAAAACAGGTAGGAGATGCTTAAACAAAACTGTAGAATAGGTGGTGACAATGAAACGGCGTCCCTTTAACTGGAGAGAAGAAATTACGTAGAAACGGTTTATTGGCCAGAACCACCAGGTTGCATTAGGGACTCCAAACTTCTTGTTAATCCCTTCGATGTAAATAAATTGAGTATAGCAAAACCGTACGCTGTCACTGACAGTGTCACACACCGCAACTTCATCTAGTTCTAGGCTAGATTAGCTTTTCCTCAGAGTTTGCTATGGACCACATGTGAACATTAATTACTACTTGCAAGTCTGTGATGTTGTAACAGCCTCGGTCAATTTCATGTCCTTTGTCTACATCGGCTCATCTGCTGGTATAATCTCCCAAATGGAAACTGTGTAACAGCCGGAGAATATCCCTCGTTTGCACTGAAATCAATTTCTGCAATTTCCTCCACCTGTTATATGGATATTTGAAAGGATGTCATTTAATATCAAGAATCTTTAAATTTTTATATGTTCTTAGGGTACAGTAGGGTTTCATAGTACGTTTAGTCTGGCTAATTTTAAAAAAACTAAGTGTTCAGTTCAAAGCATATCCTTTTATATTTATGACTATATTTAAATATCAAACATACGTTGTTTCAACAAAAATAAGACTAAAAGGATGTTCAGGAATCCACTAACTAACTCTTATGATACTATTACACGGACAAATTTGAGACACAAACTCAAAGGCATATACATTCTGACCTAAATAATTTGCAAGCAACAACCATAAAAATTTACTCGATAAAAATCCGCAATATCAAATGAGTTTAGTGATACTCGCTTGCCAGGCAACTGTGATAAATATCCATGTAGGCTGGCCCGGCTACCTGCATAAAGGTCAGTTTCCCGCTGTTCTTCCTCGCCCTTAGAGATCTGCATTATTCTCGATTAACTGCAGCGCAGCCAGTAGCTACGCCAGCAGCAGGCTGGCAAGTGTATAGCGCTATCTATGTTGTGAAACCGCGCCTTTTCATTTGTTAACTTTTTAAAGCTGTATTACTTGAGCTGTATTACTAATAGAGCATACTTCCGAAAAAGTTTTGTCTCCAATTTTATCTTTCTTTAATAAAAAATCCTGGAGCTTCAGTGCACGAATTCGTGATCATACAGGAAAACATTGAAAAATCCACGCAATTTAAGGAACTTATAAAATGAAAAATGTTTAAGAAAAAGGCAGTTATTTTCTTTTTGCATATTAAAATAGAATTTTTTGTTTATTAACTTTACTGCTAGACTCTTTTAAAGTGAAATGAATACTTCTGGAGACACTACATATAAGTTTTAAATTTTCTGATTAAGAGCAGCTACAATAGTTTCGTTTCAATTAATGTCTGCTATTCTAAATTACATTATATCAATAAAATGGGTTTTATCAGGTGCGGCATATTGATGCTACACATTTTATTTTGTGTTTATGAGAGTTTACATGTTTGAAATGTCTTATTAGGAAAAATATGCATTAGAGTTAAGCGGTTCATGTTTTATTCCTTGTTTCGCTGAATAATGGTGACGTGGAATCCTTTTGAAATTATATGTACTATGAAAGCGTTCTTCTCTAATGGAAGTTGCAGCATTACAGCACAAAGGCGATTCCAAAAAGCTTTCTAAAGGCGTGAAGATCATCTCAGATGGTAACCCTGCGTGCTGTTCAGAACTTCGGTGAGACAGTAAACTCACAAAAGAAATGTTCTCCAAGACAACCTCAAGCATCTGTAGTGCAATGAACATTGAGCTTATACCGAGTGAAACTGACCAAAGTCTCAAGAAGTCTACTCGTCGAGTGCCTCAAGTGCGTATCCCATTTACTGGTGTTCGCAGTGTTATTAAAAAAATCTGATGTGTTACACTCACATGACTTTCTCTACTCTTGTACAAACTATTTTTACAAACGCTTATTCTCCATCTACTTCATGTTAATCGAGATAAACATTTGCAGACTCTATCTTATTGCTAATTTTCTTGTAGATGTAAGGGGAAAATATATTTACAAGGGCAATATAGAAAAACAGTAGCCTTTAAGCACATACATATCTCTTAATAGCTGGTTGCTAGGTGCAGCACCATTCTCTTTGCCACAGATTATAACTCTTTGCATATCCAAGACAAAAAAAATGAATAACGAATTCCCATTTTAGAAAATATTGAAAAATTTAAGGGAATAACAAGCAATATCTCGAAAATGGTTCAATCAAAAAAAAATGTACATGACATAAATTGTGTATTTTAACGCGATCTATATTTTGTGTGTAGTAAAATTTTGTCTATCTCTTATGGTTTACCAGTTATGCAAAAGTCGTTCACAATGAAGAATACTTTTGGAGACATTCCCAGAAAATTCAAGATATACATTTTATTTGGCATAAAAATATCTTAAGCATATGATATTTAAATCAAAATCGTTAGAGCCATTTTTGAGAAAATTAAAATTTTCGAAAAATGTTCCATGTAAAGGGTAATCTGGGGTGGGGAAATTTTCTTGAAAACCTTTGTGTCGCATCTGTGGAAGATACTGAACCTAAATATCAAGTTTGGTGTTTATCCGACAGTTCGTTTCTGAGTTATGCTGTTCACAGACAGGCACACAGACACTCACACGGACATGTTTCCAAAAATGCTTTTTTTTGGATTCAGGGGGTCTGAAAACATGTATTTCCGGTGAAATGTCGGTATGGAATTTTTGGGTGGAATACAATACTTCCCCTACTTACTATACGTAGTAGAGAAAGTAAAAAGGACTTCAAGAGCAACATCTTTGTGAGCTGCTGAGTGTACGTGAATTGCACCAAGATAAGGCTCACAGATTGACGTTCTCTGATTGATTAGTCAACAGGGATGATGATCTTGTGCAGCATTTGATCATGTCAGATGAAGCTCCTTTCAATTAAGTGGGTGTATTAAAATAACTGTCGAACATGTGTGATAGATTTTTTTGGGGGGAGATACGGCAACTGTCACAGTTACATTGAGTGAGCTATAATAGCATGCTACTAACCTGCCTCATTCCCAAAATGAGACGGCTCCTTCTTACAAGGCAAGTATGAGAACCCTTATGCCGAAACTCACCTTAAAATTTCTGTGACAAGCGATAAGGAGCCACAACTAGAACATCAACTACCAGTTTTAACCAAGGTGTCCCAATTCTGAAGGTTGCAATCCTTCAACCGTAACTCAGTATGCGATCCAGATTAATGTCATTGCTTCAAAGACGTGCTTCAATGCAGTATGTGGATTTTAGTGGAGAAGGCGTGGCATGAGCTCTGTCCCACTGTTAGAACACTCGGCATTCAGCGATAAAAGAAAACAAAAATGAGAACAGCATAACTCAAAAACGAAAAGTTGAATTAATTCTAAACTTGATATTTAAGTTCAGAACTTTCCAAAGATGCGACATGATTTCAAGAAAATCCCTCCACCTTCAACTACCCTTCACATGGAGGATTTTTCAACTTTATTTTTAAAAAATGGATCAACGATTTTGATTAAAATGCCATATATTGAAGATGTTTACATTAAAAATAAATTGTATATCATGAATTCTTTGGGAATAGCCTTTAGGTCCTCTTCATCTGGAAGGAATTCTGTATAACCTTGTGTAACTGGTAAACGTTGCGCGATAGACGAAAACGTACTACACAAAAAATATAGATCTCTTTATAGCATACAATTTATTTCAAATAACTTTTGCTTGTGAAATCAGTCATTTCCGTAATATCCGTTATTAATGTTTCGAATTGTTTCATTCTTTTAAACTCCTGTGGATTTTCAATTGTTTCTCGAGATGTAATGGAAAGAGTGTGGAATTTTAAGGCCAGTATATAGCGT
This sequence comes from Deroplatys truncata, assembly GCA_030765065.1. Lineage (NCBI taxonomy): Eukaryota > Metazoa > Arthropoda > Insecta > Mantodea > Mantidae > Deroplatys > Deroplatys truncata. Next base: position 53,651,538 of record CM060982.1, read on the forward strand.
CGAATTCTAAAACATATGACTATAGCTCTCTTTGTATCTATAATGATATTTGTAATGCAGCTATTTCCGGATAGGTTTATCTCGTTTAAAATGAAGTAGATAGGAACAAAGACTTTCGTAAGAATTATTTGTATAACCACTAATACATGCTAGAGGGGGGAGAAAGTCATGTGAATGTAATGCATCAGGATGTTTTTATCATGCTTCTCTTTACAGCCACTGAGAACTCGGGAGATCGGTCCGTCATGCATCTGCTTGTAAACCAGGAATAGTTTAACGTGTTCTGAAACCTTGGGGATGGAACCTAAGAGTATAGAAAGGAGTTTAAATTTAGTATACTGCGCTATGACAAAGCTCTTCGTTAATGCTTCTAATTTATGTTATCATTTATGATAAGTAAAGGTCCTTCACAGCCGGAAAATGAACTTAAGGAGTGGTTGGATTTTTCCAGTACCAATGGAATCTACAACATTTTTATGGTCTTACCTGGAGGAATATCTTCAAGACAAGTGGTATCGCTGTATGAGGTTCAGGAACCTTGTAGTAGGGCACACTTTTTTGCACAAAATGGAAACAAGGCCTCGTTTCAGGTCTCTTTCCTATTTTCTCGGAGTTCATGGAGATAAGAATAATGTTATCATCTTTAAATATTCGTTTAGGAGCTCTTTCACCAAACGTTTCTGTGGTTTCTGAAGCACAATAAATAATTTGGGAATAAGGAACCATCCAGGCTGATTGTTGGCATGGTACTATCTAAAACCGTCAATATACTAACTGGCTGGGCTACGACTGAGTTACGACTGAGTATATGTATCCCTAACCAAACACTGTTCATTTTGATCGCATTTTTCGCTCACATACAGGATGGTTTTCGTAATGAGATATCCGATATTTTATGTTAAGAGACATGTGGACGCAACACGACGGTCATACAGAATTAATTTTCATGGAAACTTCAGATAACGATTCTCTGAACATCTCACTTCCATTGGCATTGAGATCCTCGGATTTAACCCCACGGGATTATAAGATCTAATACGATTGTTCAACTGAAAGACAGATCCCAAGAGAGATAAACAGACCATTCCAGCCGAATTGCTGCACCAAACTTTGGGCAGTATGACTATTAGAGCTCAAGAATGTTCTCCTCAAGGTGGTACACAACTATAGGAGGTAATATTCAAAAAATGAAGACAGTACTAAATTTCTGTACTTTGCTAATGTGTTACAATTAGTGTTTAATAAATACTATTCTTCATTGGTTAGAAATATATTAGCACCACATAGTGATTGGGATTTAAATTCCGCAATACTTTGCTTAGAATAAACATCTGCAAACTCTTATACCGGGGTGAGTAAATGAAATAAAACAATTATATAGTTTTGGAACGAGAGGTATAATTTATGCGCTTGTTTTTCGCAAAACTGAAAAGTGGACAAGGGCCCATAAAGTTAAACTATAAAAGAATGTCAGCCCTTTACGAGGGAGTATATTGCATAACAATAGGGATGGGACCTCGATTCTCTCGATACTCGGTGGTAAGTATGTCTAATATTTATAGATAAACCTTTGCTACATATACTTCAAAATTTTTAAGTTTTGCATTATTGAAATTTGCTGCGTTTAACTTTGTGCTAGATAAGGAATGAAACTTTACGTTATTGCCTCTCACGTGTCTCCAAAAACTGCTAGACAATATTTCTTGATAGACTTTGATTGCGTTTCCTGTGTGTAAATGAATGCAGCATTCCATATACTCTTGTGTCTAATTGAAAACATGCAAAACAATGGGAGAAGGTGTAGACTACTCGTGTAATGTGCAGCGTTAACCGAGTTGTGAATGGAGCTGATTCACTAAGTGACCTTTGTGCAATAGCCTGTGTCAGTCATAACATTTACCTCACTCTTTTGACAAAAATCTATGAATCCAGCAGAAACGAATCAGAACTTAAGATGTGAAATAAGCATGAGCATGAAATATTTGTTCTTTTCTTCCATCTGCTTGTGCTTTCGCTAATCAAACCTTTGTATTAAACATGTATATGCCACTATATGACAGTGGTAGTAGAGAGGATCCACAACTCACTATGTTTCTAAGTGTTATATGGCTAATGACTTATTACGCGATGAAAAATACGTATGTTATGTGGTACTTGTGAACAGTGGTAGAATGGTGTAACAAAAATATTATTTTTAGTTGTTTGATTTTCATGTAAAATATGTGTTAGATTATATTTTCAATAATGTAGAATAAAGAGGAATTGCTAGTATTTCTATTCCTAAGGATAGAAAATCGTTTAAATAAAAGTTTTCAGCATAAAATATAATATAGTTACATAAAAAGGGAAGCAACGAAATTATGATAGCTATTAGGTATAATAATAATAATAATAATTATTATTATTATTATTATTATTATTATTATTATTAGCCTTGAACTAACAATAGGGGATATACATATAGCTTGTATTATTAGCTAAAAATTACTGCCGATTGCATAAGTTCAAACAGAAACAGCTTCGAATTAGCTCGTATACACTACAAAATTGTTTTTTTTATAGAAAGTGAGTATTCAGTATCAGTGCTCAAAAATCAGTATCGTTCCATCACTATAACAACGTTACATTTCTGCAAGAGAACAAAAATACTTAGGATTAATATGGCGTTTTCTCCTATAAAATGTGACTAGTGGTGTTTTACACGATGCTAGTGAAAACCGCTTACGAGATATCAAAATGTATTATTTACTTAAGGGGTAATTTCACATTGAAAGGTGAAACGGTCTTTTGTAAGCGATATCAATTCCTAAGGTAGAAATATGTTTTGTATGCTTATTGAAATATAGTTACATTTACAAACAAATACATGGCTAATTGGAACGGTTAATATTTCTTTATTTGTTTTATGTTGATATATATTGTTAAATATTCTGGAATAAGCATTCAAAAAACAAATTTTATATTCTAAAGTCAATTGAGATACTTAGATATCTGACCTGTTTTCCTCATGTTGAGAACTCGAAGAAGAGGACGTAGAGTTTTTATAGAAGCAAGTTGATAAGTACTCATTATTTTAAATATGAAGAGTTCTTATTGAGATTTTTGTTCACGGAGAAAAACATTAATTATGCAATAACCACACATAACGAAAGGAATTCTATAAATATGAAGTGTGTATTTAATGAGCACTATGCATAAACAAGAGCAGTTGGAGCTGAAGAATAATGCATAAGGAAACGTTTAAGTAGGACTCGTATTAACAAGAAGGTAACAAAGAAATCCTTACCTAAGAAACTGCGGATAAAGATATCTTGAGGAACTAGTGAAAGGAGGAATGCATATTTTAATGCTTCGGCTTTCCTTGTGATAGATTTTCTGTGTTTGCAATTTTTTCCTGCTGCAATATCTCGTCTTGAAACTGTGAACTACAGGACTCCCAAATTTATTTCTATCACATTTTCAAAGGCTATGAAAGATGACAAGCGGAAATTAATGGGTTGTGGAACACATATACTATACACCATTTTCTCATTTAATTAAAATAATTCCTCTTGGTTTTCTTCAAATAATTCAAAACCAAATGTTTTCCTACCTTGGAGCGTAAGGAGGTGAGATTTATAAAGGAACTCAAACAGAAATAACCCTTCTTGAATCGTTAATGGAGTAGAACCACATGATATACCACTGCTTTATACATAAGTAAGTAGCCATCAAATATTACATATACTTATTTTAACATATCCTATTAACTGGCTCCATCTCACTTGCCAGGAACTTCAGCCCAAGCTTTGTCATCTGTCCATAAACAAATTAATACATACAGAGAAATTAACAGTCACATTTTTGCTGTTTTTGCAGCGGAAACGACGGTTCTTGGTTTTCAGAACCTAAGACATTAGTCCCTGATTTAGGCCAAAAGCTGCATGTCATCATCACCAGTGATCCCGATCAACAACAGCGAATTGGTATTGCGATACAGAGAGAAAATGCTTCCAGTATTAAGATGCACGTTTCCGGAGCCATCCTTTATAGTTGAAATTTTTTATTTTACCTAACCCATACAATGTCGTTTAATTACATTTTTGAAAATATTTCCATTTAAAACTTAAGAATGCTCCTAGACTTTGTAATTCACGTATTGAGTAGGATAAGCTAGTCAGATATTTATTATAATTTATGAATAATATTATAATTTATATTAACATATACATCATAAATTGAAATATGAACTGAGACCATAGAATAAATATTCATGCTTATGGATTAACCTTGATTAAATTAAGTTATTGAATTCAGTAATGTGTACTGATAAACCGTAATTTAAAGTTATCTTCCTCTGAACAATAGTTGGTAAATGAAAATGTACTTAAGAATCCTAACGTAAATTGAAGTACTGCTAATACACTATAATACAGTAAAATTGAACCCACCATTTAAGTTAATTTAATAGTTGGTGTTTAAATTATTACACCCTACAACTGCAACCTAACATTAAAAATACAGCACATCATTTCGTCCATAGCTCCATATCTGAATAATGAAAACTGCATATTGATTTAAAATTTTGAAGGATTAGTAATTAGATCCAAATAAATTTAAAATTCATCACAATAATTTTAACCCACGAAAAAAAGCTTTTAAAATGGCATTTGAAATGGAACGACCTCACCTTATGACGAAAACTGTCGGCAGGCAGATGTGCACAGCGTCTGTCTCCTAGAAATTAAGTACAGCTCAGTGGAACGTAGCAAGCGAACCCTGCTTAGAGAGGGGTATCTGTGTCTTCAGGTATTATTTATTTTATTGTATTTTGTTTTGGGAGGACAAGGATAAAGATTTCAAGCATTGACAAGCGGAGGACAAAGTAAGGTGGAAAGTAAATAGGCTAAGCAATAGAAGTTTGAGGCGTTTATGTTCCGCTATCGCTATTGCATCCTAAGATTTAAGGAAGAGGAAGTAACTGGCCGACAGCAAATGTTGTAGGATAGGAGAGAAGGTAGAAGACCTGGAAACTTGACCAAGGTCCTTCTTACTACCGTAACAGATTCGGGATGAGGAAGTGTATGAGGGAAACATTTTAATTTTGTTGTGTTTCAACGGCTTCCGAAGGAGGTTCTTTAGGAAGTTTTGTGCCTCAGGAAGGCTGCTACTTCCTCTGCTGGTTGCAGAGATCTTTCTCACCTCCCGACAAATCCGAAATTTGCGGTCGACGTGGCCTCCCGTGCGGCTGAACTACTAGTTTGGTGTGTGTTCATATTTGTTCGTTGTTGAAGTTTATGGAAAGTGTTTCTTTTGCCGATGAGTTGAGAGATGATTTCCTCAATGTCGGATACCCTACATGCACCTGAGGAGCTCGGCGTGCAAGGCCTCTATCATCGGATGCAGATGAACGTGGCGGTGACGTGCAGGTATTGGCCTGGCCACCGCAGGTATTACAAAAACGGCAGTGGACCAAGTTGTGCTCCTGGGTCAGCTACTACGAAAACACGGAAGCGAGCGACGATTATTGAGGTAAACCGCTAGGTTGAAGGTAGTACGGTTTACGATTCGAGCCCTAGAACAGACACGAAAGAAGAGAGAAATGTGCTACGCGAGAGCCATAAAAACTACACAATAGGACAGGACATCTTGCTGTTCACTTGACTGGAAATTACTTTTAGTTAGAAAATTATAAAACGCAGTATATTCAAAATGAAAGACAAAAAGAAGCACCGGAAAAAATTTCAAGGAAATAGCAGAGAAAATGCAGCATTTCGAACATTCTTACCCTGCCCCAGACTTTCGCATAAACGCTTTTCAGATCCCTTTGTCAAATAAAATAAAGAAGCCCCCCTCAAAAAAAAACATCCACACAAAAGCAATTTTTTACAGTGCAGATTGAACTTTTCATCTGCTAGTTTTCTTTCTTCAGTAACCTCTTTCAACAAAAGGCAATCTTAATGCGTTCATTTTACAGGCTCTGTATATTGACTTAAAGTAATATAAACAACTTCAATGTTTTGGCTTGAAAATGTTTCTTTTTTCATATATATAACAGCAGCATGGTGCTCATTGAGGTACATGTCCTATCTGAGATGGCGGCGCAGGGTCAAACTGCGCAGTTTGAACCTGCGCGGCGCTGGTATTTTGATCTGGAACTGTTAAGGGCCATTATTGCCTCCGCTTTAGTACAGTTCCTCTGCGCAATATATGACTCCCAGTAATATTACAGAATTTTTATTCAGTGTGCTTGAAAATCTCTGGAGAATTTACGATATCGCATTTGGGGTGAAATATACTGCTGCTTATAGTGAAGTTAAGGGGTGGAGAAAATAAAAATATATGCTCTAATGCTAGGTGTTGAGCTAAATACACTTATTTAGGCAGTGTTTCGCGGAAGTTTGAACTACAAAGCAAGTCATTAATGTTCAAACAAGCTTCTGTCTCACACGACAGGCAGCAGTTTGTCAGCAAGCAAGAGAAACGCGGTGCAGCTTTCAGAAGTCTGTGTGTCGGAACAAGAGATGCACAATGTAACGCCTGGGTGTTTGGAATTCAGTGTCGGTCTTTTGTGTTGATAACTCGCATCACGTTCTCGGCGACGCCGGGATGTGTTTATGGATCCTTAACAGAGTAAATTTGCCACACCCTCACTTCTTCCTGCTCACGTATCCGCCCAACTTTGACTTTCAATAATGCTTCAAGCCAAGTGATTTATACGGTTCTTGTTGTACGTTACACCCACTTCTGGTTCCTGGTTTGTAAAAATGATCAGATATTTCATACTGAAGTTCTGACCCTGAATAAAACTCTTAAGGACGGTAGGTAAGCGAGTATACTATGCTACAAGATTCCACCGACTCGGAATCACATCTGACTGACGTGATGATTCTACAATATAGAGTTATCTTCAATTCAGTCATCCTCACCATTTATGTTGACTATTTATATATATATATATATATATATATACATATATATGCCGATTGAGGCACTTAAAACTACCACCTTAAATATCTCTTGTTCTAATAGTGATATCGACCAGCTATTTTCGGTACATTGAAGGGCACATAAGGGCTAACGAATCCAGCTCATATGGAACGAATATACTGTATAACAAATAGTATGTTTTCTGCAGAAAGCTATATTTTTTAAATATGGAAAAAATAAAGTATTAAATTAAATACATTTACAATAAAATTGACAATAACTGCATTTTTCTAAAGCAAATACTTAAAACACCTGTTATCCCTCAGTTGTACCTAAGTTAAAACGCATTTGTACCGAACTGTATGATACAGCATTACACAAAACGGACATAACACAATAACAATGCTAGAAATTCTTGATGCTCTCGTGTTATTTCTTTTATTTGTGGTTATATTTGTTTCTACTGAAGCAAATAGGTAGATATTCCGAAAGAATGCTATTTACTAAAGATGAAAAAGTAGTATAATGTATATTGTGAATATAGGAAGAATGCAGTGTTATCTTGAAATTTGCGTGGTGAGAGATATCCCGAGAGACGTCTGCCAAACCAAAGACTGTTTGCGAACCTCTTCAACCAATACGATAAACTGGATGTGAAACGTTCCACAAAGATATCCGAAGCAAAAGCGTGACTGGAGAAGACACTGAAATTTATATTCTAGCTGCTATTGCATCAAACCACAAGTTAGTTCCCGTGCTATTCTAGAGGAAGTGCAATAACACAAAAAAAGTGGCTTACGGATTTTTTCTCGTCACAAGAGACATGCATATTGTTATTCTCCACCAAGAGCTACATGGAAGTGATTTTGAGAATCGTGTAAATGTTTGTGAATGGTTATTATGTCAAACTACTTTTTCATGTATCCTCTTTACCAATAAATCTAGATTTACAAATTTAAACTTAGGAACATCACTCACATTAGTCATTAAAATACTCCTAACTGGCTTCTGAACTGGAAGAATGTCATCGCCAATGGAATGTAAATTTATGATGCGGAACAGTTGGCCATGAATAATTAAGAGGACCCTATTTGATAAAGATTTAATGAATTGCAGAACAAATGTCAATTTCATAATACATGAACTACAACCACTGATATTATAAGAACATGTACCAGCAGGTGGTTGTCCAGCCCATTATGCAAGGCGTAATAAAAGAACATTTAATCGACTGTTTGGAGAACATCGGGTTGGTCGCAGCGAGCCTTAAGCTGAGCCAAACCGATGTCCTGATGTTTTTCAATGGAGAAAACTGGAGGACGTAATCTAAGACGATATACCAATTTCACCACAAGATATGCAACATCTGTTTTAGCAGCTTCCATTGCGATTACTCCTGAAATGCTAGGTAATCCGCAGCAATCCCTGCATCAAAAAATAGAAGCTTGGATTGTAGTGAATGGTCACCATCTGGAATATTTTGCGAGCCTGACGCATTTTCTGGACCGAAAGTCAACTAAAGGTATTTAATTCCCGAATTATTTTTTACTTACTTTTAATGCACTGAATGGGGGTTCTGGATAACGGTTTAATAAATTTAATCCTTAAGTATTTGATCTAGAAAAATGTGGTTAACAGCATTATTACCGTCATTTTGTTTAGTTTAACTTTTTCTATGTTAAAGATAAATGTTAATGAAAATATTAATTATGCAAAAAATAATAAATTTTGAATTTCAGTTCTGCTTTCATCACAAATAAATAGTTCTATTGAATGATCACATAACTTCCCTTTAGCAGAACACACTTATAATGAATCAACTTTAAATCGTTTAAAGAAATTATGGTCATTGTTCCTTTAGAAAAATATAACTTTTTGCTAAAAACACTATGTTTTATTATTAATATTAGTTCTCCATGAGTGTTCGCTAGGCCATATGTGCCCTTCCACCAAAAATAGCTGGTCGATACCACTATTACATTAGGATATATTTAAAGTGGTACTTTTAAGAAGTGCCTCATCTACGTACATACAAACATTATGCAAGTTTTTCTTTCCATCATACATCGGCCTGAGTCATTCTGCAGAAGTTGCTTACTTACCACCACATTTAAAATAAATATTTGGATTTTATTTTATATTTTTTGAAGACACTGACTATAAAAAATATACGTCTCCACTTCAAGAATACTAGCAGCCAAATTAGCAGAGCGAGGACTATAATATTAACGTGCAGAAGGAGCAAACGATAATGCAGTTTAAGCGATCTTGCGTTTTTCAAAATGTTTTCAGTTTATTATCTGAAGACACTTTTGAAACCTTTTCATGTGCGGTGTGTAAAAACTTATTTTACTTGCATTTAGTGTAGATGTTTTTGTGTGTAATACTTGAAATTGCAGTGAAAATGTCAAAGTCAGGAATAAAAACAGCTCTACTGAGATTCCTCATTAACGCTTAGTTCTTATGATTTCGGGAATTTAGTTCTCCGCCAGTTTAAGTCATATGTCGGCGATATCGTCAAGTAATATGGGCATATCAACATTGCTGCACTAAATGCGAATAACATTAGTTTTAAAACTCCACACATGTACATGGAATAAATGTAATACTATTCTATACTTGCATTAGAAAATGGCGTCATTTTTATGTAGAGTATTTATTTCAAGAGGTATAACAATTCAAATATAGTTAAATGGGCTATACTACTTTATGGGCAACGTTTAGAAAATACACATAATTGCAACGTATAAAGTTAGATGCGGCAGTATCATTCATTTGATTTTCTACGTGTGGAGACATAATTTTTGCAGCACTAGTCATACAATGCTCCTTTTTTCTATATAATAATACTACTAATAACATATTCATTGTCCTCGTGTTAAAGTTCTCTTTTACTTCGAGACTCCCAAAAACCGCCGGTTTGCCCATGCATTAGGACGACACTGTCAGGTATCACAGCCGAAGAAGGCAGGTGGCAAGGTCATTGTTTTCGCTGAACACCCCATTTGAGGCAGTATTTTCAACACTTAAATGATTTGAGTTTAATTATATAATATACAAATTCAATAACAGCCCACCTTAAAGCAATATGTGTATGTAACAATATATAAAAAATGTATGTAACAGTCATTGTATATGTTTGTATTATTGTATCCAAGTAATGTTATGTGAATGTATTATGTAATTTAATAATGTAGGAGCTGTGAGAAAAATAAGTTAAAAGCTGCTAACAGTGAGGTAACCTTGAGGCAATAATGAGTTTGAGAGTTTAACAATACTACTTCTGATTCTTGGAAACAATAATGTAATTTTAGTGACAGTTTATAAAATAGCCAATCAAAAACCAGAAAAAGCTTTAAATGAAGGTATTCATTGAAGGTATTCTATTGGAGTAGGATTAGCCAATCAGAAACTGAAAAGGAGAAAATTTTACAAATTTAGAGTTCAATTGCCTGCAGACAGCGTTACTAACCAGACGCAAAAAGTGTCCTCAAGAAATATAATATGTATTCCTGTGAGACGAAAAATAAGTTTACGTGTTAAGAAGTGTAATTAATTAACAAAACAGAATCTCACAGCTTTCTATATCAGTGAAGTGTTATTTAAATCGTGTCAATCATTAATAAAAGGAGTGAAGTAAAATTATAATCTGTGTAAGCCTACATTCTTAGTCACATCACAACCCTGCTAAAAGAAACGTATCTCTAACAATAATACTGACGCAGCCGAGGCAAACATAAAATAATATTTAAAGAAACAGTCAAATTACAAAGTTAATATTTTTTAAACTTGGGGCGAAGGCTGCCGGAAACTGTTTAATATACGTGCGGTTGCAACTACAGTTGAAATACGATACAACTCCTTCTAAAATCAACAAAACAAGTACTTCAAATTGGCGTCCATACGTGGAGCTAATAAAATACTACTTCACATTCATTAAGAGTAATATGGTTCTACTACTTTCGCAAGCAGGGGGACCTACTATTAGCGATACTCGACAAATAGACAAGGCGTATCGGCCATACAGTGCTCATGGTAACTTTAGGGATTTTGTTTCGTCATTATTTTGATTGGCAATTCCAGAGTGGAGCAAATACTAGGGTTAACCGTTACATGGCAGAGGGTGCGTGACAGGTTGCAAATAGCATTACGTTAGCATGACCATTGTCATCTTTATTTACCCACATTGGGCACTTTTACATTAAAAGCGCCCAACGTCAAACTTAGGGCTGCTCTTTACACTAAATATATTAACTTTATTGTTTAAGGGGAGATTAAAACCCCTATCTTGCCAATGAATGTTAAATCTGCTAAATTCATGAACCATTATTTCAGAAACCATTTAGGATATCAGCCTGAAGTTTTTACAGGAAGTAGAGGTATGCCTGCTAAGTTCAGTGACCTACTTTTATAAAATACGTTTGGTTTTGAAGGATGTTACGATTATTTTCATACTAATAGCAACTTTTGATTAAACTGTATCAACAACTATCCCTTTAACAGAATAAAAAATTATGCTATTCCCAAAGCTTATCCACAACAAACTCAGAATAGTTTTCATTATTATAAATTTAATTTAGTTATCTTGAATAGTTTGAAAAAAACGGGGCATTTACGTCATAGAATGACATTCGCAGAAAAAGCAATAGCAAAAAATTAAAAAAAAATAAAAAATTGCATATATTTGCAAAGGAGGAGACTACATGGCTTGAGCAACGGAAACTGTCATTTATAATAGTAGTACCAAATTTTAGAACGAAACTTCTCCATAAAGATGAGCTAAAATGTACCTTCCTACTACAAAATATGTAGGAGTCAGGGGTCTTTACTTTCTCTGTCACGTACATAGTAGGTATAGAAGATACTGCATTTCGCCCAAAAATTCAATTCTGAGATTTCACCGAAAATTAGTCCCCCTGAATCAAACAAAATTAGCAAAAGATCCGTGTGTATGTGTATGCGTGTCAGCATAACTCAAAAATGAAAAGTCGTATAAATAAAGAAATTGTTATTTAAGCATCAGTATATTCTAAAGTGGGACAAGCTGATTTTCAAGAAAATTCCCCCCCCAAATGCATTTACATGAAACATTTTTGAAATTTTCTGGTTTCTTTTAAATGGCCCAAACTATTTTAATTAAAATATCTATCATATACCAAAGGTGTTTAATGACAAATAAAATGTACCTATATCATGAATTTTCTTAGGAGATAGACGAAAACATATTGCACAAAAATTATAGATCTCTTTGAATCACACAGTTTATTTCATATAAGTTTTTTTCGGTATAAATAATTTTCATTATATCCATTATTAATTGTTCGGATGTTAAATGGTTTATCATTCTTTACATGTCCTGTAGATTTTCACGTATTTCTCGCGACAGCGTGGATGGTGTATGGAATTTTAAAGCCAGCGTATGTGTCCAGTTCTTAAACATTTGACGATCACTGTTCTCTTTGTATCTATAACGAAATGTGTAATGTAGCTATTTCTGCAAAACTTTAGCTCCATTAAAATGAAGTAGATAGAAAAATAAGCTTTCGTAAGAATAGCTTGTATACCAACTAATAAACGATAGAGGGTAGAGAATGTAACACATCAGATTATTTAAAAGACAGATTTTTGCCTGTAATTATAATATAGCTATAAGATTAAACAGGAGATTACAATTAATAAAACTACAAACAAATGAATATGTCATTTTTTCCCATTTTCGCCATCTGGCGTTGTGTGAAATTAAATTATTTTAGGAAATAAAAACAATACTCACGCTGTTAATATAAAAAGTCACAGATGCACAGATAAACTAATTGACACGAAATATTGATAGTAAAATAATATGCATGATTATATTTTTAATATTTTATCCATAGTCTTTGCTTTTGGATTACATCTCATAATTTCCTGGCGTTGAATCAACAAGATTCAATGTAAATCCTGTGAGGTAATGATATTATTCCACACACCAAATATCGGTCCGATAGCTCACCATTTGGGATCTTACTCGGCGCAAGGACCTGTTCAATTCTGTTTTGGATTTGAGTCCACATATTCAAGCTGATTCAACAGCTTGTGCTTTGACGTCAATCTTAGGGCCGCACTCTTGAGTAGAGTAGAGTAGATTGGTATCTATTGGTCTTAACATTTTGCATGCTCAAACTCAGACATCGCACGGGTCAGATAGACCATACGTGCTTGTATAATACACTGTAGTTCACATTTTTACTTTCTCTACTGCGTACAGTAAGTAGGGGAAGTATTGTATTCTACCCAAAAATTCGATACCGAGATTTCACCGGAAATACATGTTTTGAGAACCCTGAATCCAAAAAAAGCATTTTTGGAAACATGTCCGTGTGTGTGTGTCTGTGAACAGCATAACTCAGAAACGAACAGTCGGATAAACACCAAACTTTGTATTTAGGTTCAGTATCTTCCAGAGATGCGACACGAAGGTTTTCAAGAAAATCCCCCCACCACAGAATACCCTTTACATGGAAGATTTTTCGAAAAGTTTAATTTTCTCAAAAATGGCTCTAACGATTTTGATTAAAATATCATAGGTTTAAGATATTTTCATGACAAATAAAAGTATATCTTGAATTTTCTGGGAATGTCTCCAAAAATATTCTCCATTGTGAACGACTTTTGCATAACTGGTAAACCATAAGAGACAGACAAAATGTTACTACACAAAAAATGTAGATCGCGTTAAAATACACAATTTATGTAATATATATTTACATGTTTATCTCGATTAACATGAAGTAGATGGAGAATAAGCGTTTTTAAAAATAGTTTGTACAAGAGTAGAGAAAGTCATGTGAGTGTAACACATCAGATTTTTCAGATTATATCCATCACGCTGAACTTTAAAGTTAATTATATTTACAAGAAATGAAAGAAAAGAAAGAAAACAGGCAAACTAACAACAAACAAAACAGAAGAAGAAGAGAAGAAACTTGTTCACAAGCACGCGTTATTGTTTAAAAAACAATTACTCGCCCCTAAGCCACTAACCCTCCCACTCCCACCCTTAACACTCTTCCTTATATTCCAATCGGGGCTGTATAATTTTTTGTAAAAATGTACCAATTGCCTCCCCCTTCCCCCTCCCAACCAGCAAGGTCCGACAAGCTTGTTACCCTCTCCTTAAGCTAACAAAGAAACCTGGCAGATACTTTCTCAACTGTTCTGTCTTAGTACAATGCGGCAGAATATGAATCCAAGTTTCTTCCTCTCTACACCAGGGACAGCTTATTATGCCCTCTTCGTTAATGAATTTAATTGCTCGCTATGATCCTAGTCTGAGCCAAGCAAGTGCTTGCTTGCTGGCTCTATTTCTGGAGAAAATATATTGTTCTATACCCAATTCTGTTTTAGTTTCAACTGTAAGCTTAATAGCACTTTTCTCGTTAAATTGTTACAGCGTCTACTGTCGGTCTATATCTTTCAATAGCTTCTGTACTTTTCTCCACACATTTCCTCTATTTCTAAGTCCTTCAAACCAAATATTACCCATCCCTCTTCTCTCCAGGCCTCTCTTGATTTTGGCTGCCCACGTCTTGTTCCCTCCCATTCTAAGCTGTTCCTTATAGCATATGTTCTCATAAGTGATTGCTCTTCTCTCATAACACTAATCCAATATTTAGCGAGGTGATGAAGGGGCTAAAGGTGAAAAATTATGCTACATACACATACAGTGTCACAGAGGAAGTAAAACACGATATAAAGTGGGTGCAGCATGCATTTTATGTCTAAATGGCAATGTGATTCCTCAGATGAAGTTCAAACTACATAGTCACTGCACTATGAGGCAATATTTTATATCACAACACTGTGAATGCCAGTGAGATTGTAGTGTAAATTAATATTATTGTATGTACAGGATTTTAGATGTTTGTTAGCCATAAGTATTGTTAGGAAATAAGTTTACACGACCTCACTAAAACTGACAATAGAAGTTGGTAACAATAAACCGAGGGGGTGATTTGTTTAACACTAAGAAGAGAAAACGAATGACATCAGGGTAGCGTGCCTTTTTTAGAAATGGAGGGAATATCTTCCCTAGAGTATATACGTCAGTAGTAGTGATTGACTGACAAAACAGACGCTAAAGTGGGCGCGATTTGGTAACCAATAGCAGTTCTATTATAATGTTTAGGCAATTCGGGGAGAAGGAGTATATATTCTCGAGCCATAAGCAAATGTCTCGCAGTTCGGAAGAATCTCTCGCGAGGTACACGTCCCAAAGTTAGTTACAAAATGTGAAGTACGCGAAGTAATTTGTGCGCGGCAACTATAACGACTGTAGTTGCATTCGGAAATATCACGTGTGTATAAAGATTAAATATGTGAATTATTAATTAAGTGTGACGGCAATAAAAGTGTAGAAACAAATTATTTTATCAGTGTTATCTTTTAGCAACAACTCCTTTCCGTTTACACGCTCTGCATAGAGACACTTCCTCGACTGAGTTGTAATAGCTAGCCGGAGGACAAAGAACCCAAATTTAAAATAATAAAACATGAGGCGCCCACTAAATAAGATAACACGAGCCATGAGAACTGCGACAACTAATAACCAGGCTGAGCAAATCTAAATTTTGAAAACTCTCGACAAATTGGAAGAATTACAGAACATAGAAGACAACGCTAAACAAGTAGCAATATATACTGACAGCAAAATCACAATAGATCTACTAAAAATAAGTTCACACAGTAAGCTCATAGAATCCATAAGAAACAAGACTAAGGCACTAACGAACACACAATGGATCATAAATGGGGTGGGTTAGAGGACACGCAGGAATAGAGGTCAATGGAATGGCGGATCAACTGGCGAAAGAAGCTGCTCTAGAAGATGGTGACGTTGTGTACAACAAAATACCCAAAGAAGTGATTGTAACAAGAAAGAGGGAAAATGGCCGTATTAGAATGGAAACAACAATGGGCAAATACAAATAAACGAACTATAACAAAATCTTTCTTAACAAAATGAGTGACAGACTCCGACAGGACATTCCCATATTCATAGAGTTCATATGGATGTTGATAGGCCATGGAAAATTAATATCATACCGCAACAAAGTTAAATTTACAAACAACCCGGTCTGCGTATGTAATGATGGGGAACAAAGCGTTGTCCACTTAATACGTCATTGTGAAAAGCTTGGTACACAAAGAAACCGAATTATACGAGCCATAATAATAAGTGGAGGATACTGGCCCACATCTAACGATCTACTCATCGGCAACCACCTTCAAATTTTCACGAGATTTATTAGATCGATAGATTTTACACAACTAGAATGACTATAGCAAAACTACAAATAAATGTAGTATGTACTTGACAGGAATAATATAAAATGTTGTTAACTATGTATGAAGTCTGAAAATATGTAAATATAGTACGTATGTTATAGGAATAGGAATTAATATGAGCTGTTGTAAATTCTATATAAAGATAATTAAAGCAAACACAAGAGAATAAGCTCACAGGGAGGGGAATTATAATTATATAGTCACATTACACATACTTCACATAGATAATTGTTAGCATTGGTTAAATTAGGATAAACAAGAAATTATAAATCAGGTAATATTACTATGTAATGGGGCATGCTGTTGAATAAACACACACAACGATGGGAATAAAATGACTAATACACTTGTTTTTCGAGCAGTATATGGGAAGCAAATATAACAGTAAAGCTAATTTAAACAGTAGAGAATGTTTGGTTTGGATGCTTAAATAGATTACTCAGCATGAAAAAATATGTTAAGCGTTATTAGAGCATCATTAAGAAAATCAGAAGTCCTGAGGAATACATCGGATTAATAAATCGTCCTCGAAATTCCAAAACTCGCAATGTGGATTTTTTTGCTTTTAGAAACTGGCATTTTTTGTACTTTGTACTGAAAATTTGACATAGAATATATTACAGAAATGACTAACATAAATAGTGAATTCTAAAAAATTACTAAAAGTTTGTAAACGCAATTTGAACATAACGGTGATTGCAAGAGCAACGATGAAATTTCATTCGAAAGCGTCTATGTGAAGTATTACTTTATCTTGACCAACTAATTTCATAATTATGCAAAACGAATTATTATTTAAAATATTTGAAACAATAAATTTATAAAAAAACACGATTTTCCTAATTTTTTCCATCAATTTTATACATCGTATAAAGAGAGAAATGCTTTGAAGGTCTATTAAATTTGCGACCACTTTTCAATATATGTATAGAGTTTGTGCGAATTACTACCTCTGTAGAGATCCTATTTTGCATAACGATGGATGTAAACAAAATAGCCAACTTTTACGTTCATATCACGGCCTGCAGCAAGACTCTAATCATCTGAATCCATCATAGCGTCAATTTACTTGGCAATGCAAAGCAATTATTGTCTCCCAGCTTATCTCAATTAAGCCACGTTAGTTTCAGTGTTTTAACCGGGTGTATATATCATTCTTTAAACAAACGATTGATCTCGGCGAGTACGCTAAAAACGTTTATGAATGATTTTGTTCTTGCGTATATAACTTTGTAGAAATAAGCCTTAAAATGCAGCGAGGATTGTCAACAACGAGCTTTCACTTGCAGGTGAGTGGCAAGATTATACTTGACTGTAAGGTGAGGTCCGCCGGCTTTGTCCCTGATGTCGCTAACAATTGCTTACTGCAACAAAAACTAATAACTACTAACTGCTGGAAGATATTATTTTGCTAGCGAGGTTCGATTATCATGACATGTCTTTGTGTGTTTTCAGTGAAATGCTTAATGTTTGATGTCAGCGGCTAAAACTAAAACGCACTTGTTCAATTTTAAATGAAATAATAAACATAATAATGTTTTAACTCATATAATTAATTCATTTTCACTTAATGTAGAAATCAAATAGGTACAGTAATTGATAAATAATCGATAGGTACTTATCGCTATATTCATTGAAAGGAAGTAAAACGAAACTGGGTATCTTTATTTAACAGTTAAACAACTTACTTAAACGTTATTCTATGATACTAACAACTAAACAATCTTATTTTTATTTAAATATTCAAAAAAGGAAATAAAACTGACGTAACAATGATGTAACGACCTTTATATCGAAGTTAGGAACGAATGATACTGCGCGGAGAGACAGATACCATAGCCACGTGAGGCGTGTTTGTGGTCAGTGATCAGGCCGCTGTTGGACATCGTATCCAGCGTAAATAAAAATTTATACCAAACAAAGATGTTAAACTGTGGTGAAGTTGGTATTCAACAAAGAAAGTGAATATAACAAAAATGCAGATTAGTAGTTCCTGTTCTATGGTACGAAATACTTCAATATGCCTTACTTTAATCGTTCTGTATGTGAATTATAAGGAGATAAAATTATTTTTATGAAATATGCATTTACAAATTAAAATTATATTACAGGGTAGGGTAAAAATCCTTAGCATGGCTTCGGAAGGGAAATAAAGTTGATGTTCCCGTGTCCTAGATTTGAAGCACGTAAAAGAACCTCAAGCCTGATGAGCTTTCTGTGCAAAATTACCGGTCTTTCACGCCCGACATAGAATGGGACAGTTAAAGAGCGTCTATAAATAAAACTCAATTGAATTTCTCTCTTTTATACTCTCCCTCGATTGTGTAAAATTCATTTCCCATCTAATGTGTAATACTACTACATACCTAAGTATACTACATTGAGGAAGATGGTTTTACGTTATTTTTACCACGCTTTGGATGTTAATTTGAATTAGTTTGCATTGAAGAAGTTGTATTATATTTCGACTGTTGGGGAGCCGAAATTGTAGTAGTTGGAACCACTCATATAGTAAACAGTTTTCTGTAGCCTTCGCCCCAAATGTACTTTCAGGTGGCCTTTGTCCCAAGTTTAAAAAAAATTATTAACTTTGTAATTTAACTGTTTCTTTAAATATTATATATTTATGTTTGCCTCGGCTGCGTCAGTATTTGTTAGAGACACGTTTCTCTTAGCAGGGTTTTGGTGTGACAAGAATGTAGGATTACACACATTATAATTTTACTTCACTCCTTTTATTAATGCTTGATACGATTTAAATAACACTTTACTGATATAGAGAGCTGTGAGATTCTTTTATAAATTACTTGCACCTTTTAACACGTAAACTATTTTTCGTCTCACACGAATACGTATTAAATCTCTCAAGAATGTGTCTCGCGTCCGAATAGACACACTGTTTGCAGGCAACTGAATTGATTTCAACCGTCTAAACTAGTAAATTTCTTTATTTTAAGTCTGATTGGCTAATCCTACTCCAATAAAATACCTTTATTTAACTAAAGCTTTTTTCTGGTTGTTGATTGGTTATTTTTAACCTGTCTCAAAATTTACATTATTGTTGCTCCAAGAATGACTAGTAGTATTGATAAACTTTCAAATTCATTATTGCCTCAAGGTTACCTCATTGTTAGCAACTTTGACCTATCTCTCACAGCTCCTACATTATTAAATTACGTAACATATTCACATAACATTATTACACATGGATACAATAATATAAACATATATAATGACTGTAATATACACTTTTATGTATATATATACATATTACTTTAAGGCGGGCTGTTATTGAATTTACATTTTATATAATTAGACTGAAATCATTTAAGTGTTAAAAATACTGCCTCAACATAAAACATTCAGTACTTAAACAATACGGACATAATTCCCTTCTTTGACGAATGTTTAGGCTGATTCAAAGAAACCAGTTTTCTTTGAATTGATTGTACAGCAAAAATTAATTGGATTATTTATGAAATTAATAAATACCTATAATGGGAAAATTTTATGCAACACAAGAAAATATTTAATTCCTTGAAAATTAAATCCTGGAAATGGCCTCCATTACAACGCAAAACAATTTGTCAGTCTACAAACACATACGTCCAACGACTTTTGTAACACTTCAATTGAAATAGCACTAATTTATATACAAACAGTGTGTTTATTATGTTGAAGGGATAGTATACGATTTGAATAAACGTTGCACTTTAAATATTCCCGGAGATAGTAGCTACATACAAAGAAATCTGGGTTTTTAGGAGGCCATACAATGGCTCCATTTTTCGGTACATTGACCTCAGAGAGCTGACGCACAGCTAACATGGAAATTCTAGTATTATATACTGGTCCCATACTGGATGCTCCCATGTAGATTCTGAAGACAATATTCACTGAGATATTAATGTATTGCGTATACAATTTTACACAAACCCTTTAACAATATGCCCGTACGCTGGCAGATTGTCGTGATAAAAATGAGGAAATTTCTAGAACATGCTTTTCAAGAAATTAAATGTACTTGTTTTGCTTAAAATGCCTCATAGTTTTCATTAATGTTGCATATTTGTCACATTATACCTACTTTAATATTACAAACAGAAAAAAATTGTATGTGTGTGTGATTATACAGGGTAATCTTAAAAACCACTGAACGGTTTTGACAATTCTTTTGCCATTTGCCATTTGCCTTTTTTGGTAGATATGACTATAAAACACTTTCTAAGTTCATTTACTAACTTTCTAAAAAAATTAAAATAATTTACAAAGCTCTTGTAGTTTAACACAAAAGCATTAAAGTTATAAAAGAATATACTTCCGAAGAAGGCTTTGCAATTTAGTTGAGAATGCCATGGAGTAGAAAATAGTTGTTTTTAATCCACAGAATATGCACATAAAATATGACAAACGCCGCGCATATTCCATTCCAAGTAATATATACACTACATGATCAAAAGTATCCGGATATCTGGCTGAAAATGACGTACAAGTTCAATATGGAGTTGGCCCACCCTCAGCCTTGATGACAGCGTTCACTCTCGCAGGCATACTTTCAATCAGGTGCTGGAAGGTTTCTTGGGGAATGGCAGCCCATTCTTCACGGAGTGCGGAACTGCGGAGAGCTATCGATGTAGGTCGGTGAGGCCTGGCACGAAGTCGGCGTTCCAAAACATCCCAAAGGTGTTCTATAGGATTCAAGTCAGGACTCTGTGCAGGCCAGTCCATTACAGGGATGTTATTGTCGTGTAACCACTCCGACACAGCCCGTGCAGTATGAACAGGTGCTCGATCGTGTTGAAAGATGCAATCGCCATCCCCGAATTGCTCTTCAACAATGGGAAGCAAGAAGGTGCTTAAAATATCAAGTAGGTCTGCGCTATGATCCTGTCCCCTCCAGAAAAAGCACGAGCACACCATAACACCACCACTCCGAATTTCACTGTTGGTACTACACACACTGGCAGATGACGTTCACCGGGCATTCACTATACCCACTCCCTGCCATCGGACCGTAATTCGTCACTCCACACAACGTTTTGCCTTCTTTTCAATCGTGTAATGTTGACGCTCCTTACACCAAGCGAGGCGTCGTTTGCCATTTTCCTGCGTGATGTGTGGCTTATGAGCAGCCGCTTGACCACGGAATCCAAGGTTTCTCACCTCACGCCTGTCATAGTACTTGGAGTGGATCCTGATGCAGTTTGGAATTCCTGTGTGATGGTCTGGATAGATGTCTGCCTATTACTCTTTACGACCCTCTTCAAATGTCGGCGGTCTCTGTCAGTCAACAGACGAGGTCGGTCTGTACGCTTTTGTGCTGTACATGTCCCTTCACGTTTCCACTTGACTATCACATCAGAAACAGTGGACCTAGGGATGTTTAGGAGTGTGGAAATCTCGCGTACAGACTTCTGACACAAGTGACTCCCAATCACCTGACCACGTTTGAAGTCCTGAGTTGCAAGGCGCGTCCCATTATGCTGTTTCACGATGTCTAATGACTACTGAGGTCGCGGATAATGAGTACCAGGCAGTAGGTGGTAGCACAAGGCACCTAAGATGAAAAACGTATGTTTGTAAGGTTGTCCGGATACTTTTTATCACATAGTGTATGTAGATGGTCACGATTTAATTACTAAGACACAGCTAAAGAAAAGAGAACCGAATCTGCCATTGCCTACCAACATATTCTAATTAGCTTCAAGTGAGAAAGTTTTACTTTATTTTCTTTGTATGTTACAATAAAGGTCGTTATGTTAAATAATTGTATATAAACCAAAATTGTGTCCAGCAATATTAAAAATAAATAACCAACATTTTACATTCAACAAATCAGCATATCATTTTACCCATGGACGCAGATCATGAATCTTTTCCACACAGGTTAACCTGGTGGCCTGGGAGTGGGGAATCTTCACCTCTGTTTCGTTGTAGATATATGTTAAGGGTTGAGTCCGTATTTTAACACTTAAATGTATTCAGTCAAATTATATAATATACATTTAATAACAACCCGCCTTAAAGCAATATGTGTATGTAACAATGTATAAAAAGTGTATAATACAGTCATTATATATGTTTATATTATTGTATAAATGTTTAATATTTTTAAGTGAATGTATTAAGTAATTTAGTAATGTAGGAGCTGTGAGAAATAGATCAAAAGTTGCTAACAATGAGGTATCCTTGAGGCAATAATGAATTTGAAAGTTTAACAATGCTACTTGTAGTCCTTGGAAGCAATAATGTAATTGTTTGTGACAGTTTATAAAATAGCCAATCAACAACCAGTAAAAGCTTTATTTAAATGAAGGTATTCTATTGGGCTAGGATTAGCCAATCAGAAACTAAAATAAAACAAAATTTACAAATTCAGAAGTCAGTTGCTTGTAGACAGCGTTTCTAACCGGACACGAGATGCGTCCTCGAGAAGTTTAATACGTATTCAGTATGAGACAAAAATAGTTTCTGTTAAAAGGTGCAAGTAATTAATAAAAATATCTCATAACTCTCTCTATATCAGTGAGCGTTATTTTAATCGTGTCAGCATTAATAAAAGGAGTGAAGTAAAATTATAGTGTGTAAGCCTACATTCTTCAGTCGCACCACTCCCTGCTAAGACATTCATGTCCTTAAAAAAAATATAACTGCTGACGCAGCCGAGGCAAACATAAATATATAATATTTAAAAAAACAGTAAAAATTACAAAGTTAATATTTTTTTAAACATTTGGGGCAAAGGCTACCGGAAAGTTTTTACCACACGTGCAGTTGCAACTACTTCAAGTTCGGCTCCCCAACAGTCGAAATACAATACAACTCCTTCAATACAAAAACTTCATCAGGGTTTATGTATTATGTGAAAAAAATGTAGCTTTTATATATTACACAATTATGAGACCAAACAGAAGGACCCTAAGAAAGGTTTAAAATGACACCTAATGTGATTACTTAAAAAATTAGTCGACCATTTCAAACGATAAATGTTGGGTACTTATAGGCTATGAGGCATTTCCAGTGTTTTTTCCCTATTTATTTTATGTTACTTAACTATGTAGTCATATCGCAACGGATCTGTTAGGAGACACGGATAGTTAGCTTTCTAGGTCTTATCCCTTTACCATACCGTACTGCTTCATCCCGCGTCCACAGAGGCCGTAGTGCTAGGTAGCGGAACCTATGCTTCTATACATGACGGGCAGATGACAGCTTTGTCCGGTGCCCACAGAGACTTACCGCTAGCAACTGATTCGCTACTTCTACACGTGCCGAGCAGATGACATTAGGGTGGCAGATCATTCGCTGTTACCATCTATTTTAATTTTTTATATTCTTTTACACTTAAAGTGGAACTTTGGATCATAGTATTAAATATCCAATTCATTATTTACCTTGGCGATTGAGGCAAACCACGAAAAAACCTTACCAAATTGGTATGCCCACGGATTTGAACCTGGGACCTCCCGAATGCGTTACCGCCTGAGCCATCCCACTCGGTATTGCCAGAACTTGGAAGGATATCAGGGGGAGGTTAAGGAAATCATTTGTTCTGCCGATGTTTCATATCCTTTTGCGTGAATGCGGGAGAAGTTTTCATCTGATATGAATAGCCGGGGCTTTACGTAATTATAATTGTAAAGTGTAAAGGAGAGATTTAATCATTAAAATCCTTTAGATAATTGTACAATAATTTTATAAAGAATGGGGGGAGGTGAATGACAATAATTAGATCGTTATTTCAAGTTTAAAAAATATACCCTTGCAACGTCGGGCAGCCAGTTAATAGGTAGTATAATTCATGTTTATTACATAATATTAATAATTTGCCTCATTGAATCAATCTTTATACTCAGAAACAGTATCTAGATTCCAGGTTCCTTGATGCAGAGAGTCACATGGGTCTGATAGTGTTTCAGGAGACATTTCTCTCTCAAGAGATTAAAGCAAGCGTTTGTTGTGCTCACGTATCCTACTTTTCTCGTGGTATGGAAGCATCTGCTTTAATTACCAAATATAACGACCTGCTAACCTTTATATCAGAATGAAATTCGTTGCTGCGTAAAAGAGGCTTCTTGAGTAAATAAGAGAACCGTACCTTATGCCATATAATTCCTTTTTGGCCTCTTTCGAGACACAATACGTCTGTCAAAACATATGCCCAGGGAACCACTAAAACCCTAAAAAGGGTGAAGGGAAAGCGCTTTTAAGGGCATAAGCTGCTTAAGATTTACCAGTCCAATGACCTGCGTCTCCCAACCAAGATTTTTTTCAAAACACGCAGGAGAGACGTCGAGGTTCTCAAAGGAAAAACAGAGTGCAGCTGCGTTTTCAAAACTTGTCCTCTAATACAGCTGAAATTAAATGTATGCCTTCTATGTTTTGTGGTACTTGAGGTTAGCTAATTAAAACTGTTGCCCTTTGGGACATAAGATGGAGAATTTCAGAGCAAAAATTATAATTATTACTCAATTTTTACATTAACTTATCTTCATCGATACGGATTTGAGGTTCCCTAAACCTCCCGAAAACACATTTGTTAACAGAGTAACCCAAAAAGAAAAAGACAGGTAAATACCAAACTTCGTGTTTTAAATCAAGCATACGAAAGTCGCATTAAAGGAAATTTAGTTATTTTGTTTCTTTCTTAAATTGACATATGCGCACTTCTACTAAAACATTTAAGAATTGAAGCGGGTTATATGATGCCGTGATGGTGTGACAATTTGGAAGCCGTATACTTTACCTGCTTCTAATGTGATTGTTATCTCATTCTGTTGTCACGTGCGCCAGCTTCTCCAGTGGTAGACCTATGAATACTTCCTCAAGCTAGACGTGAGAGTAATGTGAAGAACAACACCAGCTATATTGATCGAGAGATTTACTATGGTCCCATACCTGAGCTACTGAAGTGAGTTGCCAACCGCTTGAGGATAAATAACGAAAGCGAGTAAGAATCGTAGCACTTGAAACTGTAGCCATTGAATTCTTATACAAACTAGAAGCGTAATTTGCCGTGAGTCACTAAAATGATTACCGGAATGATCCCTCATAATAGCCGCTGAATCTTACTCACGCAAGCGCATCCCTGGGCGCTCAAAATTAAAACCGGAATCGTCCTAAGTGACGAATGTATGCACGAATGTGTGGACGGAAAAAGTGTGCACGAAAGAGTGTCTGATTAAAAATGCAAGCCTTTATATTAACTCCGTATTAGAACTGCCCCACCAAAATTCTACCTTAT
This sequence comes from Deroplatys truncata, assembly GCA_030765065.1. NCBI lineage: Eukaryota > Metazoa > Arthropoda > Insecta > Mantodea > Mantidae > Deroplatys > Deroplatys truncata. The sequence goes on from CM060982.1 coordinate 53,677,018, forward strand.
GTTGCCAAATATTACGCATCTGAAACGTAACTTTTACTCCTTTGACTACCAAATACCGAGAATTCTTTCTCTGTCACTCATCTTCCGAATTGTCCCACGTGCACTTTCTTGCTTTGTTGCTCTAATGGGACTCCCCGACTCATAGAATTTAAGTGACTTTCTCTTTCTCAGAATTGGACTAAGTGTCTGTGCAAGTTCTGAACTTCTGACCTAACTGCGTTCCAGGAATCCTTGTGCTTAACGCGTTGACCACTTCGGCTGTTACTAATGACTTTTCCTAACATAACTTCTTATGGCCTTTTCTCCTGACGAATCATTCAACTAAGCTTATTATTTTACACATTGATTTAATATTCGGATATTATTTATTGCAATTACTTCTTTATCTTCCTATCAATTCTTTATTTAATTATTTATATCCTCTTGTCAATAATTCTGTATCAGTATGAACAAATTTCGAGATATTTTCCTTCGTTAATTTTAGGTTTACAGTTTTTCGAGTAACTCAGATATCAAATTCCATCTCTTACTCCTTCATACTCCACCCATTTCTCCTTCATCTTCCAATCCCTCACTCCCTCCTCCTCCTCTGTCGCCCAATCTCCAATCTCAACCTTTTTCTGTGTAAATGTACCTGTCATACCCGTAATAAAACTTCTTTTTCTGAAGTATTAAATATTAGAATTTAAGAAAAGGTTTAGTACATAAAAGTGTACATTTTTCTTTAGCTTACAATGCGATTGAAACTATAAAAACCAAAATACCTCTGTAAGTATTGTTTTCTTCTCGTGGGAAATGTACATGAATAGTAAACAGTTTGAGAAACTTCTTAAACTCCCACCGTATCGAAAGTTTGTACATATCAAAATAGTAAGAAATGCTATGTCGTGTAAAAACAACTGAATAATTTGACATGCCTCGATAGTTTCATATTGTGCACCGTTAGAGCTTACATCTCCCCCTCCCCACGTTTCGGGCAGTAATTAAGATGCACATAGCTTATTTGTTTTAGTGTTATACATTAAGTTCCATAACAATCAAGTTGGTCACTGTTTGTGATGACTTTTTGGCTTCAACGTAGCTCATTATATCAGTTTGTATCAATTATTCATCCAAAACGAAAATTAATATTCTGTTACAGTTTTAGTTATTACTAGCATCGTGAGAAAATAAGTTTTATCAGTTAAGCAAAGCTCTCGTATTAATTTATGCGCACAGAGAGAGAGAGAGAGAGAGAGAGAGAGAGAGGGAGAAGGGTGTGAACTTTCGCAGTTAAAGGTAATAAGCGATATTGACCTCCATACTGCGTATTTGCTAATATCAAATTATCTCTGAATGAGGACATTATATTCAATTCAAAGGACTTCATATGGACTGAAAATGTTATATTGAACTTTATGAGCTTTTATAATTTATATGCTCATAAAATCTAGGTCTAAATTATTAAAAGGGACATTTTATCGAAATTTTTGCTAAATTAATTGCGGAGATTCTACTGCATCCCTCTCTCTGGTTATCATCTCCTAAGAATTTTTTAGAAAAGTAATAAATTACGACAACGTGTTCATGTAAATGTTTATTAGGGTGGAAGATTTTCCCGAACTTCTTCGTCATCCATCCTCAAAAGGTTCCCGACAAAACATTTATTTCTTGTGTAATTTTGATATTCAATGCGATATTCAATGGCTCGAATGCGATACTTCTGTCACGGTAGGACAAGCAAAGCCAAGGTTGTTTTGCTGTTCGGTTTCATAATATGGAACAGCACATTTGCTTCAAAAATAGAAAATGACAACACACGGTATGACTTGCACAGGTTTCGCGTCTCTCACAGAGTGTGTTTTATTTTTAGTTTGAGATGAATTTATTCTAAAGCATCTGCATAACGCCAGGAAAGGCGTGAAAGAATATAGCAGAAATGTTTATGCTGTTGTGTGACATATCTACATAGTGTAGAGATTTACTGCGCAGTTGTTCATGACGTGAATTATTTCACATGGCAGCAATTCTGTATTTTTTGAAGCGGATAGTTTAGAGATAATTTATGAATAAACATCAAGCCTCAAGTCGGCTAACTTCTTTCAGGTAAAAAATGTTTGTAAAACACCAGCGAAATGCAAAACAGCTTAATATTCCCTCGGAGAGAGAAAAGTGTTTTCTCAGCACAGAGCTGCTCTACTCCGTTGTGTGGAGATGGAGTGGGAGGTGAGAGGAAGAGACAGGAAGCTAGATGCGAAGAAAAGAGAGAAAGGGTAGGAGCAAAATAAGGTGGGGGATGAAAAGTGAAGGGGAAAATTCAGAGAAAGAAAACATAGAAGAAAATTAGAAGAAAAACACACTTTAACGGCAACAAAACAAACTAGATAAAAAATCATGAAGTTGTGCTGCTTCAAAAAAAAGTGAAGAAAATAATGAACATTTCACATATTTTGTTTGTGTTTCAGAAACACGATAAAAATAATTTATGGCTGTCATACTCTTCTAGCACCTTACCAGGTATACAGTTTATTAGCATCTAATTAATATGGTTAAACTTAAAATGTATTCTTAATTATTTGAATTTTGGTTCTCAAAAAGTGTCCAGCCTCAATTTCTAGCACATTAAGTTATGAATATAGCTTTTATTCATTCTACCATATGTGGTAAATAGAGGAAGTATTGCATTCCATCCCTAAAATCAATATCGAAATTTCACCGGATATATAGCTGTCAGTCCCAGTGAATCGAAAAATAATGTTCGTGTATACGCGCGCGTGTTTGTGCGCACGAAAACCACAACTCAAAAACGAACAGTGGATAAATAAACTTTACTTTTTAAGCTCATCAGATTCTTATGATGCAACACGAAGATTTTAAGAAAATACCCTCGTCCCAAATCGTTTACATGAAAAAAAAATAGTATTTGTTTTCTCAAAAAATAGCTCTAACGATTTTGATTGAAATATTATATGTTTAAGATATTTACACTTACTAATATAATGTACACGTTGAATTTTCTGTGAAGCCCTCTTCATTCGGAATGAACTTTGTATAGTTTTCTTTAACTACAGAACCGTAAGAGAGAGCCAAAACTGACAGCTCCAAAACTGTAGCTTTTGTTAAAATACACACACTGTGTCATTTACCATTTGCGAAACATACGTCAGTATAAGTTGAATTTTGTAATACATTTTTTTAAGTGTAGGGAATCACTCTTTTGTTTTGTGATAAACCTACAAAAATTATGGAATGTTAAAGACAGCATATAACAACCTGGGCTTTAGATAGTGAAGTGTATAGTGAAATAAGTTTTGTAAGATTATTTTGCGGAGCGATACAAAAATAAATTATAGTGAATAAAAAAGTCACGTTGATGTAATACATCAACTTTTTTGAGCGTGTGTTTAAAAGCCATAAGGATTATATACAATACACAGCAGCTCAAAACTAGCTTAAAATATAATTAGAAGAACAGAAATAACAACACTACTACTACAACAATAATAATATCAATAATTGTAATAATAGGATTATTAAGGATTGTTCTATGTTTTCAATATTTTAAAATACTAAATAGTGTAAGAGTAGAAATGATATACAGAATATGTAGTATAAAATTGAAACAACTACTACAAAGTTAAACGAACTGAAACATATGAAAGAAAATGTACAAACTAATAATAAAAATCTGATGTGTTACACTCACATGACTTTCTCTACTCTTGTACAAACTATTTTTACAAACGTTTGTTCTCCATATGCTTCATGTTAATCGAGATTTTAATCTTATTGCTAATTTTCTTGTAGGTGCAAGGGGAATTGGTAGGTTTTAAGCGATAGTCAAATATTTTAACAGCTGGTTTCTATGTGGCGCATTCCATTCTCTTTGTATGTCCAGGCCATAAAAAATGAATAATGAATTTCCATTTGAGAAAAAATATAAGTATTGGAAAATTTAAGGGAATAACAAGCAATATCCCGAAAATGGTTCACTCAACAACAAAAACGTATATGACTTAAATTGTGTATTTTAACACGATCTACATTTTTTGTGTAGTAACATTTTGTCTATCTCTTATAGTTTACCAGTATGCAAAAGTTGTTCACAATGAAGAATACTTTTGGAGACATTCACAAAAAATTCGAGATATACATTTCATTTGTCATGAAAATATTTTAATATATGATATTTTAATCAAAATCGTTAAGAGCCATTTTTAAGAAAATTACAATTTTCGAAAAATGTTCCATGTAAAGAGTAATCTGGGGTGGGGGATTTTCTTGAGAACCTTCGTGTCGCATCTCTGGAAGACACTGAACCTATATACCAAGTTTGGTGTTTATCCGACTGTTCGTTTCTGTGTTATGCTGTTCAGAGACACAAAGACACACACACACACGGACATGTTTCCAAAAATGGGTCTCAAAACATGTATTTCAGGTGAAATCTCGGTATCGAATTTTTGGGTGGAATACAATACTTCCCCAACTTACTATACGTAGTAGAGAAACTAAAAAGAGCAAAGCTGTTAAACCGCAAGACTGGACCATTTGAAAGTTCTAATATGTGCAAAAAGAATTACGTCTAACACATAAACAGGCCAAAGCAAGAAGAAATAAGATACGAAAAGAAACACAAGGCAATGCAAGTAATCAGCTTCGTGGTAATCAATACACTCTTTTGTTTATCTTATTTCAAAACAAGTTTTTCTAAGTACTTAAGGTTAAAAAAGAAAATGTGGTCGGAGAGGTCAAATATTTAAAATTGGTACATAATGAAATTAGTTTATAACGTCAACTTGACTGTGAACGTAAAGGTACGAACCGGATTGAGTTTTCTAATTTTTTCGCGTACAATAAGTCGTAAAACATAAAAGCATTACATCCTGGACTCGAATTAAAATCTATAACCTTACTGCTTTTGTTCAATGTTCTAAATAATATACATTTTGAAAGCCCGTAGGTTAAACAGACCAAAAATAAATAGAATTTAAAAAACGTAAGATTAGATAACAGCAGGTATAGATTACAGAAATGGATGGAAATGAAAGACAATATAGGATATAATACATCATTTTCTGTATCTATAACTGAATTTCATAATTATTCTATTACCATATCTACACTCACACGAGATTTTTAGGCTGTGGAATAGGTTCGTGAGTGCTAAACACGAGAGAAGTGATATGCTTCAGTTAAAAACTTCAAACTGTATTTATTGTGACTATTTCACTAACAAAATCGATGAAATTATTGTTATAGCATATACACAATAAAAGTGAGACAATCATTAAATTTCCGCATTTTGTAACGTTAGTACAAACTGCTGAGTTATAAAGCATTATATAAACACAAGCCTAACCTCGAAAGGAAGGCCTATGAAATCCGAAACAAAAAATCTGATGTGTTACACTCACATGACTTTTTCTACTCTTGTACAAACTATTTTTACAAACGCTTATTCTCCATCTACATCTTGTTAATCGAGATAAACATTTGCAGTCTCTATCTTATTGCTAATTTCCTTGTAGATGTAAGGGGAAAATATACTTACAAGGGCAATTTGGAAATACGTAGCCTTTAAGCATATACATATCTCTTAATAGCTGGTTGCTAGGTGCAGCACCATTCCCTTTCCCACAAATTAATACTCTTTGCATATCCAAGACAAAAAAATGAATAACGAATTCCCATTTAAGAAAATAAGTTTTGAAAAATTTAAGGGAATAACAAGTCATATCTCGAAAATGGTTCACTTAACAAAAAATGTATATGACATGAATTGTGTATTTTAACGCGATGTACATTTTTTGTGTAGTAAAATTTTGTCTATCTCTTATGGTTTACCGGTTATGCAAAAGTCGTTCCCAATAAAGAACACTTTTGGGGAAATTCCCAGAAAATTCAAGATATACATTTTATTTGAAATAAAAATATCTTAAACATATCATATTTTAATCAAAATCGTTAGAGCCGTTTTTGAGAAAATTAAAATGTTCGGAAAATCTTCCTGGGGTGGGTGGATTTTCTTGAAAACCTTCGTGTCGCATCCCTGGAAGATACTGAACCTAAATACCAAGTTTGGTGTTATCAGACTGTTCGTTTCTGAGTTATGCTGTTCACAGACAGACACACAGACGGACATGTTTCTAAAAATGCTTTTTTTTGGATTCAGGGGATCTCAAAACATGTATTGCCAGAAAAATCTCGGTATCGAATTTTTTAATGGAATGCAATACTTCCCCTACTTACTATACGTAGTAGAGAAAGTAAGAATGAATAACGAATTCCCATTTGAGAAAATAAGTATTGAAAAATTTAAGGGAATAACAAGCAATATCTCGAAAATGGATCACTCAATAAAAAAATGATATGACATAAATTGTGTATTTTAAGGCGATCAACATTTTTTGTGTAGTAAAATTTTGTCTATCTGTTATGGTTTAGCAGTTATGCAATAGTCGTTCACAATGAAGAATACTTTTGGAGACATTCCCAGAAAATTCAAGATATACATTTTATTTGTCATGAAAATGTGTTAAACATATGATATTTTAATCAAAATCGTTGGAGCCATTTTTGAGAAAATTAAAATTTTCGAAAACTCTTACATGTAAAGGGTAATCTGGGGTTGGGGGAGTTTCTTGAAAACCTTCGTGTTGCATCTCTGGAAGATACTGAACCTAAATTCCAAGTTTGGTGTTTATCCGACTGTTCATTTCTGAGTTATGCTGTTCACAGACAGACACACAGACAGACATACACACACACACACATACACACACAGACACACACACGGATGTTTCCAAAAATGCTTTTTTTGGATTAGGGGGTCTCAAAACACGTATTTCCGGTGAAATCTCGTTATCGAATTTTTGAGTGGAATACAATACTTCCCCTACTTACTATACGTAGTAGAGAAAGTAAAAAGAAAATGTGGTCGGAGAGGTCAAATGTTTAAAATTGGTACCTAATGAAATTAGTTTATAACGTCATACTTTAACTGTGGAAGTAAAGGTTCAAACGAATTGAGTTTTCTAATTTTTACGAGTTGAATAAGTCGTAAAATATAACAGCATTACATCCTGGACTCGAATTAAAATGTATATCCTTACTGCTTTTGTTCAATGTTCTAAATAGTATACATTTTAAAAGCCCGTGGGTTAAACAGACCAAAAATAAATAAAAGTTAAAAAAGGTATGGTAATACCTTGTATTGGTTACAGAAAGGAATGGAAATGAAAGACAATATACGTTATAATACATAATTTTCTCTATCTATAATTAATTGTCACAATTATTCTATTGTCATATCTACACTCACACGAATTTTTTTGGCTGTGGAATAAGTTCGCGAGTGCTAAACACGAGAGAAGTCATATGCTTCAGTTAAAAACCTCAAACTGTATTTATTGTGACTATTTCACAAACAAAATTGATGCCATTATTGTTATAGCATATACACAATAAAAATAAGACAATCAGGAAATTTCCGCGTTTTGTAACGTTAGTACAAACTGCTGAATGAAACATTGTATAAGCACAAGCCTAACCTCGAAAGGAATGGTTATGAAATCCGAAACAAAAAATGAAGACGGCGTAATTATTGTTTTTGATTATCATTTCCTATAGATACGATAATTGCTCTTTAATCAAAACGAGTTTGGTTGGTATCAAATGCAATCTTATACGTTATACATAAGTTTGATTTTCTACTTACTTCATATTAACCATGATATATATTTGTAGAAACTGCTAAAATAACATTATGTTGTAGATATCAGGTGTATGCAGGAGGCTGATAGGACAGTCAACTGTTTTGTTTATGTATGCCTGACTTGCTATTGTACACACTTCGCTTAAAAGGAGCAAAAGATTGCACATGTTAAGGACCATTTACAACAAATAACACATAAACATAACGTAAACATACGTTAGCTTAATGAACACGTTCATTTTGCTTAACGTTAACATAAATATAACCATTAGCTTAATGCGAAAACACATAAGTGTGCAAGCTTCAAGTTTCATGTTTATATCTGTCAAACAATAAACTTACTAATCAGACAGTCATTCTCTATACACCTCGTCACGTAATCGTTCTACTTTCTACAGAGTGAGCCAAAAGACTCCGAACCGCCTGCGCGGTGTTTTTCCTGTCCGCGTACTCGGCGCTCGTTGCAGTCTGCCGCTATCATAGAAAGGCGCGGATGAAACCATACAACATTTTTAAAACTACTTTTAAAGGCTTTACTTACCAACTATGAAAGGAAATGCTGAAACTGGCCACCGTCGTTGTCCATACATTTTTGGCACCTCTTGAGGAAACTATCCATCATGGAATTTTTGGGGGGAATTTTCCAAACGATGAGCGATGTCGTCTAATGTTTCTTCGGTAAGAACCGAACGCCGTTTTTTAGATTTCTTAGCCTGAATACTTCCTGTAGCCTGAAATTTACTGTAAAGTTCATGGATTGTTATACAGCTTGAACTTTTATATCTGGAAATCTTTCTGCAAATCGTACTTTCACTTGGCGAGCTGACCGAGTTAACGCATACGAATCATAAATAAATACACGCTGTGCAGTAGAAAACGTATACTGAGCCATAATATACTATGTGACCAAGTACAGGACAAACTAATAAATAACTCGTAATAACTGAACTACATCACATCACCGTCAACTCAAAACTGCACTTCACACCACAACAGCGTGACTTTGTTTATAGCAGAAGTACGTTATCATGCTTTTATCATATTTCCACACGCCCAGTGGAAAAACACCGCGCAGCCGGTAATACTGTAATAAAATACCCCTCCGGGGTAACTTAAAACATAAAGTGTACACACACACCCTGGAAGAATTAAAACAAAATATCCGCCAGTAAATTTCTGTGTGAACTACGGAGAGTGATAGATAGTTTCCTAAAGAGGTACCAAAAATGTATGGACAACGACTTTGGCCAGTTTCAGCATCTCCTTTCGTGTCGTCCTCCGTGGACTAGTGGTACCGTGCTAGCCTCTAGTTCACAAGGTCGCGGGTTCAAACCCGGCGGAGGGCGATGGATTTTTTCGGGCGTAAAAATCCCTAGCATGGCTTCCTTCGGAAGGGAAGTAAAGCCGGTGGTCCCGTGTCGTAGATTTACGGCATGTAAAAGAACCTCAAGCCTGATAAAGAGGCCTCTCAGCAAAATTACCGGTCTTTCACGCCCAATATAGAATGGGACGCTAAGAACCACAGGAGTTAAAGAGCGTCCATAAATAAAACTCGATTTAAATTTTTATCTCCTTTCGTAAAGTTGGTAGTTTTAAGGATGTTGTATGGTTTTATGTGCGCCTTTCTATGATAGCGGCAGACGGCAACGAGCTCCGAGGACGCGGACAGGAAAAACACCCCGCAAGCGGTTCGGAGTGTTTTGGCTAACTCTGTATTATCAAATTGTCCGTCGCCATATGTTGATTCATTAATTGCTTTTGTGTATAGGATCACGGACCAGGAATCACTGGAATCTCTGTTAACTCGCAGAAACGAATTATCTTTTGTGAGTATAAAATCTCTTGACCGAGTAGCTCTTGTTCATATTGATGCATGTACGTAACCTTTCTTGTCGTGTGTACTGTCGGTGGTCCCTTCCCTATATTAGCTCAGCTGTTTCCCGCTCTCTTGAGATTGGCTGCTGTGAGTGATGGTGAATGAAAGCATATCGCGTAACTTTATGCTTACGTTCTACTTCGTTATATTAAGACTTGCATTTTATTGTGAATGATCCCTAACACTTTGAAATTTCTAATAGTTTAAATGATGTATTTAAACGAACAACAGTAAATGTCTGTTTCGGAAGAGGTTATTGCCACAACATTTTTTGTATTTCACATAACTGGTCTGCACTTTTTCTGTAGTAAAGTTTTGTCTATCCCCTATGAATTTCCAATCTTATCAATTTCCATTAGAACGAATAGGGCTTTATAGGTATCGGAACATTCAAGGAATACACTTCATTTACCATGTGGAAAAATAAAAAGATCGAAAACTTGTTTATGGGGATTGTTTGGATTGCATACATTTTCTTGAAAATATTACCTGGCATATTCAAAGTCTCTCATTAAGTGTCAAATTTTGTATCCATCCATATATTTGTATTCCAACTGTGGAAGACACACATAAGCAGCTCCTGCTCAAGAACTGTGCTACTTTTTCTTAACAGAAATTTAAAGCCTGTTATTTCTTCTGATAGAGCATATAGAATTTTTGCGTGGGTTGAAGCAATTACTCTGCCTTGGATATTCGAACAGTAAAATGTAAGAAATATTGTTACATTCACATGCCTTTCTCTGTCCACTGTATTATTACATTTTATACCTACACACTATTATTACAACATAAGTTTTCATATATTTCGTGTTATTCGAGATAAACGTTTATGTTTGTTGTGGATAAAGAGAGTGAAGCGATGGTCAAAGTTTAAAAGGCATGCTAACTTAACTCCGTACTCTTTGCATAATATCACGACAAATAAAAGAATAGTCACGAAACTTCAAAAAACTTAAAACAATTCAAGCCAGAGAAATTATTTGAAATATTTTGTGTTTTAACGAGAACTGCTTTTTGTGGTAAGTTATTCTACGTCTCTTATTGGTTTACCAATGATACATCATTAATTCAGAATGAAATTGAGAAAATGAGTTTTATTTATGGACGCTCTTTAGCGACATATTCTATATTGGGCGTGAAAGAGCGGCAATTTTGCTCAGAGGTCTCTTCATCAGGCTTGAGGTTCTTTTACTGCCGTAAATCTACGACACGGTACCAACGGCTTTACTTCCCTTCCGAAGAAAGCCATGCTAAGAGCCTTTACACCCGAAAAAAATCCACCGCCCTCTGCCGGGTTTGAACCCGCGACCTCGGGAACTAGAAGCTAACATGGTAACCACTACACCACGGAGGACGACAAATTCAGAATGAAGAAGGATACACATGCTATTCCCATAAAATTCAAGATATACATTTTATTAGCTATGCAAATACCTTAAATGTATTGTATTTTAAATTAAATAATTTTCGAAAATCTAAACGCCCAATATGTAAATCGTAGTTAGGGATAGCATACTTACCTCTAGTTCCCGGAGTCGCGGGTTCAAACCTGGCGAAGGCGATGGAAATTTTCGGGCATAAAAATCCTTAGCATCCTTCGGAAGAGAAGCAAAGCCAGTGGTCCTATGTCACAGATTTACGGCACGTAAAAGCACCTTAAGCCTGATAAAGAGACCTCTGTGCAAAATTTCTGGTCTTTCACGCCCAATATAGAATGGGACGGTAAGAACCATACCAGTTAAAGAGCGTCCATAATTAACACTCAATTGAATTTAATTTGTAGTTTGGGGTGGTGAAATTTCCTGGAAAATATTTGTGTCTCATCCTCGGAGGGGAGTGGGCTGAATTTAAATACCAATACGATGCACACATACACACCTAGACGTTTTTCTAAAAACGCTATTTATTCAAGGTCCACAGACATGTTTTGGTGACATTTCTATATAAAATTTTTGGCTGGAATACAATACCTCTGTATACTATAAGTAGGTAATGGAGAAAGTAAAGGGAAAGAAAACTAAGAAAAGAGCACACTATAGTGTGTAAATGAGATGCATACAACTGGGCAGGTATTGCAACGGAACTAATACATAAGAATTGAAGGGAATGAAAAATCAAAAGGAATCGCGGAGAAAGGTAACGACAGCACTTTTCTTAATATCCCTCCCACTTAGGATATTCACATACGTATACAAAGGGTCATTGGTTTGAAAGTTGACGTTTGCAAATAAAGATTGTATTGAGGCGCTCAGAATCGCCTTTGTGCGCTAAAGCTGAATGTAAATGCCATGAGGGCGTTTTCCTTTGAGAAGATCTATCTCGTGATTACAGACGCTCAACTGTCTCCATAGGAACGCGGTGCGGTTTCAATGGAACAAAACCGCCACTTCAATCAACGTCGGACGACGAAAGGAAAGCTTCGGGTAAGTGTCCCAGTAGGCAAACTTCTGGGCTTTTGACCTCAGCAAAATGTAACAAACACACAGGAATGTATAACTTGCGTGTTTGTTTTTGCTCTTTTAATCCGATCCAATGGGAATTAAAATGAGACTAACATTCTAATTATAACATTTTATGAAAGTTTTATGCAAAACTGTAGTTAACACAATTTTTCTAACAAGTTTTGTTATTTGCAGTATCTCGATATATGAATATTTAAGGCGATATATCAAATTTGTTCCAATTATACGTGTGCATAAACAGGCGGATTTTCAACATACTAAATTGGAGATATTTATTGCAGTATTACGGAAAAGAGGAAGAGGCACACATTTTATAATATTAAATATATGTTTTACTACAGGGAGAACCAAAAGACTACGAACCGGCTGCGCGGTGTTTTTCCTGTCCGCGTCTTCGGCGCTCGTTGCAGTCTGCCGCTTTCCTAGAAAGACGCGGATGAAACCATACAACACTTTTAAAAACTACTTTTAAAAGCTTTACTAACCAATTTTATGAAAGGAGATGCTAAAATTGCCATCGTCGTTACCATACATTTTTGGCACCTCTTTAGGAAGCTAGTTCACGTTGAAAAATGCTGGCAATTTCCTGGCGGATATTTTGTTTTAACTCTTCCAGGGTGTGTGGGTTTGTCTTGTACACTTTATGTTTTAAGTTACCCTAGAGATAAAAATCGCAGGGAGTTAGGTCGGAGGACCGAGGGGGCCACAAATCTCTCCTAATAATTCTGTCCTCAAACACAGTTTCAATTGTTCTCATCGAAATATTCGCCGTATGAGCTGTTGCAGAATCTTATTGAAAAAGGCAAAATCACACTCCCTGTCTGTTAATTCTCTAAAAACAGGGGACAAAATTGTATTCACGATTGCATGGATTTCAACTGTTGACACGAAAAAAAATGGCCCTTCATAAAGTTTATAAGTAAAGCCTTTAAACGTAGTTTTTAAAATGTTATATGGTTTCATCCGCGCCTTCTATGATAGCGACAGACGGCAACAAGCGCCGACGACGCGGACAGGAAAAACACCGCGCAGCCAGGTCGTAGTTTTTTTTGGCTCTCTGTAGTAGAAACAGCAGTTCTACTTGCGTTATTAAATTAATTGCGGAAATTCCACTGCATCCCTCTTTCTCGTTATCATCTCTTACTCCTTAATTCTCCCATTTCTCCCTCATTTTCCAATCCCTCACTCCCTCCTCCTATGTCGACTAATCTCCAATCTCATCCTTTTTCTGTGTAAATGTAACTGTCATACCCGTAATAAAACTGGTTTTCTGAGGTATTAATTAATAGAACATAAGTAGAAGGTTTAGTACATAAAAGTGTACCTTTTTCTTTAGCTTGCAATGTAATTGAAACTAAAGAGCTATAAGTATTACCTTAGGTATTGTTTGCTTCTCGTGGGAAATGTACACGAACAGTTTAAACAACTTCTTAAACTCCCACCGTATCGAAAGTTTGTACATATCAAAATAGTAAGAAATGCTATGAATAATTTGACATACCTCGATAGTTTCATATTGTGCACCGTTAGAGCCTACATCTCCCCCCCCCACGTTTTGAGCAGTAATTAAGATGCATATAGCCCATTTGTTTTAGTGTTATACACTAAGTTCCATAAGAATCAACTTGGTCACTCTTTGTGATGACTTTTTGGCTTCAGCGTAGCTCATCATATCAGTTTGTATAAATTATTTATCCAAAACGAAAATTAATATTCTGTTACAGTTTTAGTTATTACTAGCATCGTGAGAAAATAAGTTTAATCACACAGTGATGAACTTTGGCAGTTAAAGGTAGTAAGTGATATTGACCCCCATACTGCGTATTTGCTGATATGGAATTATCTCTAAATGAGAACATTATATTAAATTCAAAGGACTTCATAGGGACTGAGAGTGTTATGCTGAATTTTATGAGTGTTATAATTTATAATCTCATAAAATCTAGGTCTAAATTTTTGCTAGTTTCAATAACCTGTTAAGAAATGCGTGATTGCTTTGAGCAGGAAAAATTAGCGTCGCTGATATAATATTTTATACCAGAAAATTATTGTGATTTGAACAATTTTATCTAAATAATTTTTCTGTACTTTATTTTAAACTAAAACAGTATATACAAACTATATCTATAGACTATAGATGAAGAAACAGAAAAGTATTTGAAAACACACCGCACACACTATTGCATAATACATCGGAGGGCAGATTTATTTTACAAAATGAGAAGAATTGGAAATACTGGAACCATAGAATCCAAATTTTAAAAATTAGAAACAGATGACATGCTTAAATCTTTTTAGAGGAGAGGAAGAGCAAGAAAATACAACTTTAAGATGCGATCAGAAGCATGCAAGCCTGACACTTTGCTTCCACAGCATGATGTAACTATTTTCTTTAACTGATTACCCTCTTCTTAGCAGGACTTCCAAGAGAAGACAATGCCTTGGGTCAGTAGCCTGTCGAGGAGCAAGCAAATTCTGAATCATAGGAGGAGTGATCAGCCCAATGCCCACTGTGGCAGTGAAGGAAATGAAATGTACTGGTGAAAGGAATGATAAGAAAATTCGCGGATCAAATTATCCAACCCAATATTAACCTAGCGACCGAGGAAAACTGCGAAAAAACCTTCGGTCAGACTTGTCCTCCCCGGAGGTTTGAGCCCGGGAGCTCCCAAACGCGGGCCACAGATGTACCGCCCGAGCCATGCTGCTCATCATAATTCTAAATTGAGTTTTTAACAATATGTCGTTCATTTAAGATTTCTTGAAAATACATAAATAATAAAAGAAAATGAAAAAGTGTAAATGTTAAAAATACATGTATTCTGATCAAACAAATCTGAATATTTCAATAAACCCAAATTAATCACTCATAAAATGCTACAATAAATAAAATAATCTTTAAAATAAATAAGTAAATAAAAATATGTATGTTAAGAAATAAGAAATAATATTCCTCCTGTATTAAGTACATAGTGAGGCAGTATTTTTAACACTTAAATAATTTCAGTCAAATTATATAATTTGTAAATTCAATAACAGCCCGCCTTGAAGCAATATGTGTATGTAATAATTTGTAAAATGTATATAACAGTCATTGTATATGTTTATATTATTGTACCCATGTCTAATAATGTTATGTGAATGCATTACGTAATTTAATAATGTAGGAGCTGTGGGAATAATAAGTTAAAAGTTGCTAACAATGAGGTAACCTTGAGGCAATAATGAGTTTGAGAGTTTAAATGCACTACTCATTATTAGAGCAGCAATAATGTAAATTTTAGTGACAGTTTAAAAATAGCCAATCAAGAACCAGAAAAAAACTTTAGTTAAATGCAGGTATTCTATTGGAGTAGGATTAGCCAATCAGAGACTTGAAATACAGAAATTTACAAGTTTAGACGGTTGAAATCTATTCAGTTGCCTGCAGACCGTGATAGTAACCGGATGCAGATGCGTCCTCTAAAGAAATATAATATATATTCGTGTGAGACGAAAAATAAGTTTACGTGTTAAAAAGTACAAGTAATTAAATAAAAGAATC
The DNA here is from genome assembly GCA_030765065.1 of Deroplatys truncata. Lineage (NCBI taxonomy): Eukaryota > Metazoa > Arthropoda > Insecta > Mantodea > Mantidae > Deroplatys > Deroplatys truncata. The sequence goes on from CM060982.1 coordinate 53,692,596, forward strand.
TCACAGCTCTCGATATCAGTGAAGTGCTATTTAATTTGTGTCAAGGATTAATAAAAAAGAGTGAATTAAAACTAAAAATCTGTGTAAGCCTACATTCTTGTCGCATCACGTCCTGCCTAAGAGAAACGTGTCTCTAACAATAATACTGACGCAGCTGAGGCAAACATAAATATAATATCTAAAGAAACAGTCAAATTACAAAGCTAATATGCTTTTAAACTTTGGGCAAAGGCCACCTGAAAGTACATTTGGGGCGAAGGCTACCGGAAGCTGTTTAACATACGTGAGATTGAAACTACTTCAAGTGCAACTACTTAAAATCGGCTTTTCATACGTAGCAGCAAACAACGTAAAGAACAATCCTACTTCAAATTGGCGTCCATACGCGGAGCTAATAAAATACCATCTTCAATAGTGCACATTTTCAGTGAATATAGATCCTAGCCGAGCTTGTAATACAACTGGCCTATAGAGGTTGCTCTAAATTTCTTGTACTATGTTTCTTATGCATCTATTCAGCAGCGTGCAACAAAATAACCAATACAAGAGCAAATGTATGAACCAAGTGAAACCTGAGGGAGTGCATTTGTTTTTCAAAAAGCTCGCTCTTATGTGTCGGACGTGGTAGCGGTTTCCTTTTTCCCCCAAATTTGCTGCGGTGCAGGGCATAACCCTGGGGCTCAATCATCCTCTAACAGCAACAGAGGTATCCCCCGAGGATAACCCCGGTTACAGCTGCTGAAATTTCCTTCCCGGTTTAGTACCGGCTGTTCAGTAAATCCACAAACCCAATTTGCCGCAACTCGTTTACCTTACTTTAGCGCACGAGCTGTGGTGGCCCCGCAGTTTTGTTTTCCATTAAATGACATTTCCCTTGCAGAGCCTGCTCGCATATAAGATTGCGGTATAAAAATTAGAAAAAACAACGTTCCTTGGCAAAGTTATAAAACAGCTCATTTTTAAGCATTAAAATTGTGGTTGCTTACCTACTGTATTTATGCATAGAACCGGCCCATATTATTTCTAGATATTTCTACCGTGATGCTTTCTTGTTTGGTATAAGCGGAGCGAATACAAGGCAGTTGAAGCAAGTTTAAAGTTTATATGGTAGAGGGACTGTGTCCGATTTTGGATTATTTTATGTTAATAGGGCATATTAAATCATAATTAAATCAATAGGGACAATAGTTACAATCACTATTAAATCTTTTAGTAGGATTGTTTCGTGAAGTTTTTGAATAATGGATTTTTACATTGTTTATATTAAATGTGCTAATAATTGTTACTCAGATAAGCTGAATGTATTTTAGAAAATAAAACATGCAAAATAATACTCATTGTATAATCTAACGTAGCAATAAGTATTTCATAGCTAGGTAAAATAACAAAATACTACACACAAAATAAATAATATCTTTTGCACATATATTTTATTTACCGAGCGGGATGGCTCGGGCGGTTACGTCTGTGGTCCGCATTCGGAAGGTCCCGGCCCATGGGTTTTTCATGGTTTTCCCAGATCGCCAGGCGAATGCTGGGGGAGTTCATCTTCTACCATGACTCTCCTTCCTCTCATTTCCTGTACCCATCATCTTCCTTTTGATCTGTTTTGGGATTGTAGGACTAGACGATGTTGTTCCGCGGGTTGCGGCTGGGCGGTGGCTTGCGCTCTGTAAAGGTTTTTTCCCTGGTGTTGCTGCCGTACCGCTCAGCTAGGTCTCTCCTCAGCGTGGAGCTCCTCTCCCGGGGGATGCTGGAGGTTGGTGGCTTGTGGGCAGGAGCATGTTTCTATCCGGAAACGTTAGGAACTCCGTCCATGCTTGCATCCGTCGCCATCCGGATCTGGTCGCCCTTCCCTCCCAGGAGTGACGTTGGAAGCACAATGGGCCGACTGGTCTGCGTGCGGTACTCTGCCCCAGTTCCGGGGACACTCCGTTATACGTACCTTTATCTTTACTTTTACATACATTTTATTTGAATGTGAAAAAGAAATTGATCATGAAAATAATAGTAATTTATACAAAAAGTTGTTAATCTTGATTATTATGGCACTAGTTAATGTTTGTGACATGATCCACAGTGAGAGCCACAATCTTCACGAGTGTAATATAAGATTATCCACGTGTTGGTTACAACGTTTTATGAAATCTTAGGATTATAAATCGTAGGAAATAGATAACAAAATAATTCAGAATCCAGAACGTCTTCATATGTTATGAGATGTTAGCTTATCTCCCTGGCGTGTTGAACCGAAAAGTCACTTTTATGCATTCCCTTCCTGGGAGAGAAGTGAGCAGGTGTTACAGTCTGTGAAGTAGACTATTATCAGCATGGTAAGTAATTATAAATCAGATCTTAATTGATCTACATTTAGTAACGTTCAGAGATTTTGCATCTCGTGGTTCAAAGAAAAGAAAAATACAAAAAGGTTTCATCCTCTCCCTATAACTCAGGGCAACTTGGAATGCCAGTACTTTCTTTCAGTAGTGTTTAACGATTCGACAAGGTGGCCTGGGTATAAAGTGAAAAAATAAAGGATGAGTTACAGGCAGTGTTAAAGTCATAATGTTTACGTCAACGTTTCTTCTGGAGTAACATAGAAACGAAGTCTAAAATTATTGCCGCCATCGAAAAAGGATGTAGCGGTACAAGGGCTACTGAATTGTGAGACAACTCGAAGAACCGAACCCGTTGGGGAAGAGCTATTAGTTGGATGTTTTCAGTTTCAATAACTACTTTGGTCTATAACCATTTAAATATAATAATATTACAATACTAATGATATAGTAATATCGTTATCAATAATGAACCAGTGAAACAAGTAAATAAATGTAATTACTTAGGCTGTACAATAACTTAAGGTATACAAATGACACAGACGTTGAATTTACCCAAATTTCAGCAAATATTAGGCAGAGTTAAAATAACACTTGTTGGAAGAAACAGAAGAGAAGTAATTTTATAGTCTTGAGCATACCATTACTACTCTATGGTTCAGAAGCTTCGTCTTTAACAAAAAGGAAATATCACAGAATAGAGGCAGCAGAAAAGAGAATTATTGAAACCATTAGCTGGATACGAAACATTAGACCATACACATTGCGGATATCCATTTAGAAATTGGAATTACCAGCATTGCGTAAAAAACTGACAACTAGATGATAGAATGGCATGATCATGTAAACAGAATGGATCCCAATCGCATATCCAAAATGGTAGATGACTAAAAACCTATAGTACGACATATATTGGACTCTCCTGAAAGAGATGGAAATATCAATTTCAATAGCAATTGTAATTAAATGGAGACGGAGGAGGCCGTGTGGTCTAAACTATAATTGTATATGATGATAATATTATAAAAAATAATTATATTTGGTTATTTACTTATTACTGTCAATTCTTGAGTGTACATACGTATGTGCGCAGTGACCTATGTTATTTCTACTTTTTTGTTTCTATCATGATATTTTCATGCTTGCGATTACTGATTTATGAACTTGGTTGTATAGGAAAAAATGGGAAAAACAAAATACAGACAATATTGGAAGATATAGGAATGGGGGAAAACATGGGCAGAAAGAAACAACAAAAGTAAGGGTTACGGAAAGAAATTAGAAAAAGAGTGAAGGATATTTAAAAGCAAGAAATTATTAGTTTCAAGGAAAGGGTCATTAATAGATTAAAAATATTTTAACGGGGGGAGAAGAAAGATACATCGAAGTTTGCAACAAAGAGGCCAGAATGGGGTATGCATGGGTGCGAGGACAGGTGTAATGAAATTAAGTGAGAAGAAGGGGGGGGAGATATGTACTAAATGTAATGGATTACATGACAATTGGCATATTCCGGAATGCGAGCATGCGGATAAAGGAAGAGAGAATTTAATATTAGAGAAATGGAAACATTTAACAATAGAGCTAAAAGTTAAGCAGATTTTAATACAAGATCAAAGGAATATATGGAGAAAGCAGGAAATATTTAAGGAAAAATAAGGTTAAAATGGTTAAAAGAAGCGTGAAGCAAATTGGAGAAAAAACGGAAAAAGTGTAACAAGGCAGAAAATAAATAGTAGATACATTATATTTCCCCGTTACATAGGGTGCACAATTTAAGCTGAGACTGCACAATATCTCCAAAACTAAGCGTTATAGAAAGAAATGTCTTTAATAAAAGTTGCTTGATATTATAGAGGAAAGTAAATGCCATTAGTAGTGTTTTGTTTGGAGGACGTTATAATGGTCATTGACCCTAATTGTAGGTTCCCATACAGTATCAACTTATACAATAGAATGTTAAAAATAAGGGGAAGAAAATTAATAAGCAAATCCATTGTATATATTGTATGTAAAGTTTAGAGCAGACAATAAATCATTCACTCATCCGGCTTATGAATGACTGAACAATATTTTACAATCTGTGAATGTATTTTATGATTCATAGCAGATATGATCACGAGTATTAGTACTTTATTAATGTGTAGTTTATTACGTATTTTTGTTACATAATGTATTGGAAAGAATTCACAAACTATAAATAACATAACTAGCATATCATTGAATATTACAATTCTATTGTGCATTTTAATGATTTATGACAGCTGAATAAGACCAAGTTATGAAGCATAAGTACTGCTTCCTTCCAAATGAAAAGAGAAAAAACATTTTAAGAAGCGTGCGTGTAAAAGGGACTATTCATAAAAAAAGGTCCATAGTTCATAAAAAAGAAAGACGCATCCATTTGCTAATCATCAAATAGGCAGATCAATTTGCACGTAACTGCACATGAAAGCTACCTTCCCGCGTTTACAAATAAAGCGGTGTTGCCGATATCAAAATCACCCGATTGCTCCTTCATTAACATGCCTTTTTTGTACTGTATAAATCCCTGCAAGCAGATTCCTATTGGATTCATTTGCATTTCAAAGACGGTTTGGTTTTCTCTTAATGAATAATTTATTTTGCCTCTGATTTGCGTGTTCATTGCCAATCTGAAGTCTTCTATTTTGTTATATTACGCAATGCACAAATCCAACTGAAGTCTCTACAGAGGTCTGCTCTTTATCGAGTAGGAGTGCTAATGTATAATACACTAAATGGTATTATCTCTCTTATGAATTCCAAGAAGTACCCGCTTAAACCGTCAAATCACTGTAACCACCATCATAGAGAGGCAAATATGAACTCTCTATGGTACAGAATACTAAAAAAAATCTGATATGTTACACTCACATGACTTTCTCTACTCTTGTACAAACTATTTTTACAAACGCTTATTCTGCATATGCTTCATGTTAATCGATGTTAATCTTATTGCTAATTTTCTTGTAGATGTAAGGGGAATTGGTAGGCTTTAAGCGATAGTCAAATATTTTAAGAGAGCTGGTGGCTATGTGGAGTATTCCATTTTCTTTGCATTACCAGGACAAAAAAAATGAATAACGAATTTGAGAAAAAGTATAAGTATTGGAAAGTTTAAGGGAATAACAAGCAATATCTCGAAAATGGTTCACTCAACAACAAAAATGTATATGACATAAATTGTGTACTTTAATGCGATCTACATTTTTGTGTAGTAAAATTTTGTCTATCTCTTATGGTTTACCAGTTATGCAAAAGTCGTTCACAGTGAAGAATACTTTTGGAGACATTCCCAGAAAATTCCAGATATACATTTCATTTGTGATGAGAATATCTTAAACATATGATATTTTAATCAAAATCATTAGAGCCATTTTGCAAAAATTAATATTTTCGAAAAATGTTCCATGTAAAGGGTAATCTGAGGTGCGGGGGTTTTCTTGAAAACCTTCGTATCACATCTATGGAAGATACTGAACCTAAATACCAAGTTTGGTGTTTATCCGACTTCGTTTCTGAGTTATGCTGTTCACAGACCACACAGACACACAGACACACACACACGGACATGTTTCCAAAAATGCTTTTTTTGGATTCAGGGGGTCTCAAAACATGTATTTACGATGAAATCTCGGTATCGAATTTTTGGGTGGAATACAATACTTCCCCTACTTACTATACGTAGTAGAGAAAGTAAAAATTGAATAACGAATTTGAGAAAACGTATAAGTATTGGAAAATTTAAGGGAATAACAAGCAATATCTCACTCAACAAAAAATGCATATGACATAAGTTGTGTATTTTAACGCGATATACATTTTTTGTGCAGTAAAATTTTGTCTATCTCTTGTGGTTTACCAGTTATGCAAAAGTCGTTCACAATGAAGAATAATTTTGAAAACATTCCCAGAAAATTCGAGACATATGTTTCATTATTATGAAAATATCCTAAACATTTGCTATTTTATTCTAAATCGTTAGAGTCATTTTTGCGAAAATTAAAATTTTCGAAAAATGTTCCATGTAAATGGTAATCTGGGGTGGGGGATTTTCTTGAAAAACTTCGTGCGGCATCCCTGGAAGATACTGAACCTAAATACCAAGTTTGGTGTTTATCCGACTATTCGTTTCTGATTATGCTGTTCATAGACAGACACACACACGGACATGTTTCCAAAAATGCTTTTTTTGGATTCAGGGGGTATCAAAACATATATTTCCGGTGAAATTTCGATCGCATTTTTGGGTGAAATACAATACTTCCCCTACTTACTATACGTAGTAGAGAAAGTAATATATCTGTGCGTCTATCTGGATGTAGCATAACTCAAAAACCAAAAGTCGGATAAATGCCAAATTTGTATTTGAATCCGGAATGTTTAAAGATAACAGAAGACTTGCCCCAAGCTATCATTGGGATTGAGAAGTGTTGTTATTTATTATTTTCTCAAAAATGCCTGCAATGATTTTGATTACAGTAGTGCATATTTCAGGCACTGAAGGTCTAATATGCACATCTTCTACTTTCATAAATAAAGTGTAAGTGGTTAAAATATACAATATGTTAGGAGTAAGTTTTATTTTCGTAGCATTTCAGATATTAACTGCTTTTCGTTTTGTTTGCTACACATACAAAAATAGTTAAAATATCGTATCACCCTCATCATTGCTCTATTGTGTTTCATACAAAATTTGTATTTAAATCATTACTGTTCACATTCATCATGATTAATACAAAGTATATAAACGAAAGAGCAAATTTTTGGATTGAATAATTTGTGTAATAGATGTAGAAGTAAATTACAGGGAATAGGGAAAGTTGAGTGTCTGTAACACACCAGATCCCCCCCTCAATGTAGGGTTGCGTTCCAGATTACAATAATTGTGATGGCTAGACCTTGTAATGTTGTGAACACTGAAGGGAAGGGACAAAAAATACGATAGACTCAAAAAGAAAACTTTCACAGTAATCATGTGCCAACATGCAGTTTAAATGATAAATGTATCATGATAAAATGAAATTAATGCAACAATTCCAGCTATATACTAAGGAGAGCTTAGCTACATCGCATGATAGAAAATCGTTGACAAGGCAATCTCTGAGTCGAGGAGACCATCTAGGGCGGAAGAAGCGTTGCTGTGTTTAGCTACAGACAGACTCACCCTCAGGGAAGCGGTTCCAATATCTGGACAAGTTAGTCCTTGCGTACGCTTCCTTATTCATTGTGTCAATATGGGGGTGGAGTGGGTTTTAGCTACCCTATCCCCAAAATTGCGCCAGAGGGACTCTCACCGACCAACGTGCAGCTTCAAAGTAACCTTCCTCGTGAATAAGAACGTCAATATTCAAGAGTACCTTCCTGCCGACTATTTGCTTTCATTTGTTGTGCACATACCCTCCAGCTTGTGCTATTCGATATTCAGTTTTAAGGTTCTTCGCTTATCATCCGGTTTGCAATACAAAATCCTCTCTAGGCTTTTTTATAAGAGCAATAACTGTAAAAAAGATATGTGAAATAATCACATGGTTTCTCTACCCGTTATAATTTATTTTAATGCAGATACCAATTACTCATAAAAAAATCTGATGTGTTACACTCACATGACTTTCCCTACTCTTGTACAAACTATTTTTACAAACGTTTATTCTCCATATGCTTCACGTTAATCGAGATATCCAGATGTTAATCTTATTGCTAATTTTCTTGTAGATGCAAGGGGAATTGGTAGGCTTTAAGCGATAGTCAAATATTTTAAGAGCTGGTTACTATACGGAATACTCCATTATCTTTGCATTACCAGGACAAAAAAAATGAATAAGGAATTCCCGTTTGAGAAAAAGTATAAGTATTAGAAAATTTAAGGGAATAACAAGCAATATTTTAACAATTGTTCACTTAACAAAAAAAGTATATGACATAAATTGTGTATTTTAACGCGATCTACATTCTTTGTGTAGTAAAATTTTGTAGGGGAAGTATTGTATTGTATTCCACCCAAAAATTCGATACCGAGATTTCACCGGAAATACATGTATTGAGACCCCCTGAATCCAAAAAAAGCATTTTTAGAAACATGTCCATGTGTGTGTCTGTGTGTCTGTCTGTGTGTATGTCTGTGAACAGCACAACACAGAAACGAACAGTCGGATAAGCATCGAACTTGGTATTTAGGTTTAGTATCTTCCAGAGATGCGACACGGTTTTCAAGAAAATTCTCTACCTCAGATTACCCTTTACATGGAACATTTTTCGAAAATTTTAATTTTTGCAAAAATGGCTTTAACGATTTTGATTAAAATATCATATGTTTAAGATATTTTCATGACAAATGAAATGTATATCTCGTATTTTCTGGGAATGTCTCCAAAAGTATTCATCATTGTGAACTACTTTTGTATAACTGGTAAACCATAAGAGATAGATAAAATATTACTACACAAAAATGTAGATCGCGTTAAAAACACAATTTATGTCATATACCTTTTTTTTTGTTGAGTGAACCGTTTTCGAGATATTGCTTGTTATTCCCTTAAATTTTCCAATACTTATACTTTTTCTCAAATTCGTTATTCATTTTTTTTATGTCCTGGACATGCAAAGAGAATGGAATGCGCCAAATAGCATCCAGTGCTTAAAATATTTCACTATCGCTTAAAACCTACCATATTCCCCTTGCACCTAAGAAAATTAGCAATAAGATTGACATCCCGATAACTCGATTAACATGAAACATATGGAGAATAAGCGTTTGTAAAAATAGTTTGTATAAGAGTAGAGAAAGTCATGTGAGTGTAACATATCAGATTTTTTAAAGTAAGTACCGCTTCAATATTTTGCCACTACATTCGCGATTTTGTGCATGCACGATCACTTCTTTCATTAATTAGGAAGCCAGACGCAACTGTGAGCGATCGTTATTTTGTGCTTTCTTGTAGTTCGAGCGTTTCAAATTGTTCCAAACAATCGAACGACGCGCCAGGTGTGAAGTCAGATCAGTAATTCGTTTTCTGAATGCGAGAAATCTTACACCAGCAAACATTCAGCGCCAATTGTGTGAGATTTATGGATAAACAAAAATGAGTAACAATGCCCTGTCACACAAAGTCAAACAAACTCAAGATCTGATTGCATCATTTGTTTGGAACCAATTCGACCATCCTCCCTACAGTCCGGATTTGGCACCAAATGATTTTTATCTGTTTCTTTATCTAAAGGAATTCATTGGTGTGAAACATTTCAAAGACGGCATGTTGCGAAACAAGAAGTGGTTTTCAGCACAGGTGGTATCATTCTTCGACAAAGCCATATAAAACCTCGTTTTCCGTTACAAGTCCCTAAATAACGACGCTGACTATGTGGAGCAGTACTGTAAGGTGTAAGGTAAGAATGATAAAGTATTTGACAAATAATGTTTTGTTATTTTTTAAAAAATCTAATGTGGTCCACTCACATGACTTTCTCTACTCGTGTAAAAACTAGTTTTACAAACTCTTATTCTCCATCTATTTCATATTAATCGAGATAAACATTTGCAGAAACGATCTTTTGACATGCAAAGAGAATTACATTTTACACATAGCGACCAGTTCTAAAAATATTTGACTATCGCTTAAGGCGTACTATGTTCCCCTTGTTTTGTAATTCCAAGGGCAATATAGAAATAGTGTATCCTTTAAGCATAGACATATCTCTTAATAGCTGGTTGCTAGGTGCAGCACCATTCTATTTGCCACAGATTAATACACTTTGCATATGCAAGACAAAAAATGAATAACGAATTCCCATTTGAGAAATTAAGTATTGAAAAATTTAAGGGAATAACAAGCAATATCTCGAAAATGCTTCACTCCACAAAACAAATGTATAGGACATAAATTGTGTATTTTAACACGATCTACATTTTTTGTAGTAAAATTTTGTCTATCTCTTATGGTTTACCAATTATGCAAAAGTCGTTCACAATGAAGAATACTTTTGGAGACATGCCCAGAAAATTGGAGATATACATTTCATTTGTCACAAACATATCTTAAACATATGGTATTTTAATCAAAATTGTGAGAACGATTTTTGAGAAAATTAAAATTTTCGAAAAATGTTCCATGTAAAGTGTAATGGGGTACGGGGATTTTCTTAAAAACCTTCTTGTTGCATCTCTGGAAGATACTGAATCTAAGTACCAAGTTTGTTGTTTATCCAACTGTTCGTTTCTGAGTTATGCTGTTCACAGACACACAAACATACACACGGACATGTTTCCAAAAATTATGGGCACTTACTTTTAAAAAAAACACGCCTCGTATTTCTTAGAGAAAAAACAGTTCAATCTATTCCTATTTTAAGGATTGTTCTGTGAACTGTCTAAAAATTAATTCTGTTAAGATTAAAATATATTGATTGGGATATGTTATCTCAAAATTAATTTGAATACGCTTTGTAGTTTAGAGGAAAAATGTAAGTTAGTTGGAGAACTTGTGTTGTAGCGGCATGTTGCCATGGTAGATGAATTTATTAGAGCAACGGCACAAAATCGAAGATTCATATTCGAATCCCGGGTAAGGCATTGAATTTTTCAGTCTGCTTCTACGTTTCCAACAATAAGCTGTAACAAAGTGTTTTATGGCAGTGTATTGTATGATAAGTATACCATAAGTTAAGAGAACCCCTGTACTTGAACATTTGATAGCAAGAAAGTGTTTGCAAACAGATGCACTGCATGGAGTGGTGAACGGGAGATATTTTTTGAGGACAGAATAATTTATTCGGTTATAGTTGTTATTTTAATAAATAATTCATTTGCGGAAGGAAGAACAAATAAGGAAGGATGGAGAAAATTGGTAGCAGTGTAGAGCTTCATTGAAGTTTCCTTATAATACATGATATTGCATATTTTCTTAGAAGAAAGCACACCTTAAGTCTGTTAAGGGTGTTCTGATTTGTGTTTCCACCCCAGCAATCGCTAGAAATACAGTAGTTGCGTGTGTTTGCCATAAAGGGCAGTAGCACTCGAGGAAACAAAAATAATGCATGACCCGAACCTCTAATTGGGCATGAGAAACAGCGCAGGTGGTGCGCGCTTCAATAAACAAACCAAAATGTCTTTGTTGGTGGGGGAAAAATTACACCATGTACCTTTGTCTCGGAAGATGACGCAAAAGATTATTTGACGGTGACTTATTTATAAGACGCCGCGCTGGTTCGATGCTTGAAAATGCCTCCTCGTCAGAGACTTTGTCTTTTGTCTTCTGGAGAGACAGAGAGGCAACTTAGAGAATTAGGGGTGTACAATAGTGTTTGCATTTCGTATTAGCGTTCTCTTCTCTCAGTTCTCTTTTTTATTTTTGTGGGTTGTCCTTTACTTTGTGCATCCTTCACTGTTGAAAAGCGGCTCATCAGTATTGTCACTGGCAAAATAAAATAAAATCAAGTTGTACTTTTGACGTTTTTACCAGTAGTGGAGCATGTAAATATATAAAATATCAATTCCTGGAATTTTAGTTTTAGCATTTTTACTTTCTCTACTACGTAGAGTAAGTAGGGGAAGTATTGTATTCCACCCAAAAATTCCATACCGACATTTCACCGGAAATAAATGTTTTGAGACCCCCCGAATACAAAAAAAAGCATTTTTGGAAACATGTCCGTGTGTGTGTCTGTGTGTGTGTCTGTCTGAGAACAGTATAACTCAGAAACGAACAGTCGGATAAACACCAAACTTGGTAATTAGGTTCAGTATCTTCCAAGGATGCGACACGAAAGTTTTCAAGAAAATCCCCCACCCCATATTACCCTTTACATGTAAGATTTTTCGAAAATTTTAATTTTCTCAAAAATGGCTCTAACGGTTTTGATTAAAATATCACATGTTTAACATATTTTTATGACAAATAAAATGTATATCTTGAATTTCCTGGGAATGTCTCCAAAAGTATTCTTCATTGTGAACGACTTTTGCATAACTGGTAAACCATAAGAGATAGACAAACGTTTACTACACAAAAAATGTAGATCGCGTTAAAATACACAATTTATATCATACACATTTGTTTTGTTGAGTGAACCATTTTCGAGATATTGCTTGTCATTCCCTTAAATTTTTCAATACTTATTTTCTAAAATGGGAATTCGTTATTCATTTTTCTGTCTTGGATATGCAGAGTATTAATCTGTGGCAAAGGGAATGGTGCTGCACCTAGCAACCAGCTATTAAGAGATATGTATGTGCTTAAAGGCTACTGTATTTCCAAATTGCCCTTGTAAATATATATTCCCCTTACATCTACAACAAAATTAGCAATAAGATAGAGTCTGCAAATGTTTATCTTGATTAACATGAAGTAGATGGAGAATAAGCGTTTGTAAAAATAGTTTGTGCAAGAGTAGAGAAAGTCATGTGAGTGTAACACATCAGATTTTTAGGTTCATTCTCCATCGCTTCCAGTTTATTCCTCCTTAAATCTGTATGCAAAGCAACCCAAGCCACACACAAACACAAATAGACATTTTACTTTCTCTACCATGTTTACAGTAGAGAAGGTATTGCATTCCACTCAAAAATTAGATACCAAGATTTCAGGTGGAAATACACATGATGAGGTCCTGATTAGAAAAAAAACATTTTTAGAAAAAGTGTGTGTATTGTGCTAATGAATAGTATAACTCAAAGACGAAAAATCAGATAAATAATTAAACTTGGTATATAAGTTTAGTATATTAAAAAGTTGTACGAAGGTTTTAAAGAAAATCCCCTAACCCAACTACCCTTTATATGAAAGACGTTTCGAAAATTTTAATTTTTTAAAAGTGGCTCTAACGATTGAATTAAAATACCATATATTAAAGATATTTACAGTACAAATAAAACGTATATCTTTAATTTTCTGGAAATAACCTGTGAAGTCCTTTTCATTCGGAAGGAATTTTGTATAATCTTGAATAAGTGGCAAACATTAAGTGATACACGAAAACGTGCTACACAAAAATGGCAATCTGTTTAAAACACACAATTTATTTCAAATAACGTTTTTGTGACATCAGCCGTTTCCTAGATATCCATTATTAATAGTTCGAATTGTTTCAACACAACAATTGTTGTCGTTCTTGTCGTTTTTCAATTGTTTCTCGCGATTTCACGGAAAGAATATAGAACTTTAACACCAGTGTATAGCATCCAGTTCTTAAACGTTTGACTATCGCTGTTCCCTTTCTATCTATAATGAAATGTGTAATGCAGCTATTTCAAGAATGGTTTATCTGGATTAGAATGAAGTGGAACGGAAAATAAACTTTCGTAAGAATAATTTGCATATCCACCAATTAGCGATAGAGGGTTGAGAAAGTCATGCGAATGGATCACATAAGATATTTTTAAATGCGCTCCGAATTATTCCAAAAACAGTTCCAAGTCTTGCCACCAGGTAAAAACATTGCACTGTAAGCAAGAACACTACTTTGACCATACCATTACTTTCATGCAAGATGGGGCAACACCATAAGTCGCTCCCCAGGTGAATGATTTGCAGCAAGAAACCTTCAGAACAACCGGATCATCTCCAGGCAATTTCCTGCTGCGTGGCCTTCAAGAGCTCCCAACCTGTATCCACCAGACTTCTGGTTTTGGGGATATTTGAAAGATGATGTTTATCAGAGACTTAACGGTATATCTGACATATCGTATACTGCGAGCAACTGTCGGCCATGATGTGTTACGGATGCAAAATGTTGCTGAGTTGGGAGATCATGGTGAAGTGTGTTTACGTTCTGATATAGCTTACGGCGCCATATTTTCACCTGTAAACAAGATTTGGAACTAATTATCTTCTGGATAATTCGCGAGCGCATTGCTTAATTAGCATATCTACGAAGTTTCAGACTCCTTGATCATTACAGTTCGTGCTGTGCCACGCTGAACAGCGCCATTTTAATTACAACCATAGCTAAAAAAATTCTGGTGTGTTACACTTATATGATTTTTTCTGCTCCTGTATAAACTATTTTTACAAACGGTTATTCTCCGTCTACTTCAAGTTAATCGAGGTAAACATTTGCACAAACTATCTTATCGCTAATTTGTTTGTAGGTGCAAGGGGAATATGATAGTCTTTAAGCGATAGTCAAATCTTTTTAAGAGCTGGTTGCTATTGTGGAGCATTCCATTCTCTTTGCATATTCAGGACAGAAAAAGAAATAATAACGAATTTCAAGTTGAGAAAAGCTATAAGTATTGGAAAATTCAAACAAATAACAAAGAATATCTCGGAATTATTTTACTCCACAAAAAAACATGTGACATAAATTGTGTGTTTTAAGGAGAACTACATTTTTGTGCAGAAACATTTTGTCTATCTCTTACGGTTTACCAGTTATGCAAAAACCATTCAGAATGAAGAGGGCTTTTGGGGACATTCTTAGAAAACTCAAGATATACATTTAATTTGTCATAAAAATATCTTAAATATATGATATTTTAATCAAAATCGTTTCATCCATTTTTGAGAAAATCAATATTTTCGAAAAATGCTTCATGTAAAGGGTAGTCTGGGGTGGAGATATTTTCTTAAAAATCTTCGTGTCGCATCTTTGCAAGATACTGAATCTAAATAGAAAGTTTGGTATTTATACGACTTTTTGTTTTTGAGTTATGCTGTTAACAGAACACACAGTCACACACACACGGACCTTCTTCTAAAAATCCTTTTTCTTTTTTAAATTCAGGGGACCAAAAAAGATGTATTTCTCGTGAAATCTTGGTTTCGAATTTTTGGGTGGAATGCAATACTTCTACTTACTTTTAATTTACTATAGTAGAGAAAGTAATAAGCTTTCGTGAAAAGAGTTTGTAGAACTATATAAAAGCAAACGAAACAGCAGAGTCATGTGAGTGTAACATATGCAACTTTTTTTTATTCAAAATGTGTATTTCTGGTGAACTTTCTGTATCAAGCTTTTGGGTAGAATGCAATACTTCCTCTACCTACTACGGATAAGTATTAAAGAAAGTAAAACGTTTTATAAACTGTTTATAGAGAAAGTCTTATAACTGTTATGCATCAAAAATCCTTGCAAGGGAACATCGAGATGTAAAGATCGATTTACTGCAAGGGACGACAGTGCCGAGTGTAAACATTTGAAAATGAAATGCCCTGTAACAGCAGTGCAAGTTTCAGCTGCAGTAACTAGATTTCGTAGAAGACATTAGTGAAAGTATACAGCTGCGCCCGTTGTCGCCTGCCAAGTTAACACGAAACATAACTTGAAGCAAAGATACACAGTGAAGTTTTGCTTTCATTTCAGCACATCCAAGCCAGATTCCTTTGGCTTACTACAAGAAGCACAAGGTAAGAAGAGCACGTTGATACTACTGCCTTACTACAGCTTAAAGAATGGAAACTGGTTTTACTCTGCGATACCTTACACCCGAGTGTGTGAGATTAACACTTCTAGTCCCTGTGTTCATTGTAATGAACTTTAATTTAAATCAGCTTTCAGTATAATTAAGTAAGGCTGTAACTTGCAACTTCTGAAAATGTTCGATCTTTCGTGGTGGGATTAAATTTATATCTTTAGTATACTTAAAGGAAAAACACAAGAGAATTTTCTCAGTTTGAAACGCAAAACTAGTGTTTCACCACAGTACCCGTCAATACCCACACACAGGAATCATCGTTTATTTTCTGTGGGCTCGCTCCATACTTTAACACAATTGATACCACTGCAAGTGAGGATACGAACCTATGAGCCATATTATTCTGAACTGCAAACAAAGAACAAGTAGAAATGTTTTTAGAAGCTCAAATAAATGCCAGCAAGTAGGAAGGAACTGTTTAAAAAAAACTGAAAGGATTAAATTGATGTTTGCATAAAATTGCCCTCATTTTCATTGTATATAAAGCAATAAATTAAGCTGAACTCATTTTTATTTAAGTACCTTTGTCGTTTGCAGGAACACATTTATTCACACGATAAACACTACCGGATTTTCAAACTTGCAACTATAGTTGCAAAAACGACTTATAAACTTAGAGGTTTCACAAACTGTCCCTCAGGTCGAAAATAGGACCTATACGTTAGATGGAGTTTCGTTGATGCTCATTGTACCCCGTCATTATATAGAGTAAAGAAATCACTTATATTTATTCTGTTTATGAAATGTTGAACTACCTTGTCTCTCTAAACGTGTGTCGGCCGTTAACGAGGATAGTGCGCCTAATAATGCGAGTGTGTAATGCTTATGTTTGCTTTATATTTTTTATATTTTCTATTTTCGGTGAATAGCTAATATAAACGCGTACATTGGGCTACACTGAAGCCAAAAGTAATGTTTTTAATTTTAGTTTCTGCATAATTGTATTTGCTACCTTATAAATCAAAAATAATTTGGAGCGTCTATTTGATAAATATAAAGTTGGTGATGGAATAGACACTTTAAGGTACCTTTAAGGTGGTACTGGTCAACCAATGTGATGCTTCAATCTGGTGTTTATGAACAAATAAGTAGAAAGATAATAATTAACATAATTATCCAGCGATCGCCCAAAAAAGAGGAGTGAATTATGGGTACATAAGCTAAGTGTTAACAGACAAGACCTAGTCTCGTATTTCATATTTTTCTTACATACTATAATAAACCACTTTGTACCTTATATTCGTTCACGGTACTGGTTAATACCTCTCATTCAGAATTCTGGAGAAAAGTTCAAATAATAAACCTATACCTACATCTTTAAGTACAACTTGTGTCAAATGTGGTAGCAGTTCCCCATTCCTGAAGCGTAGATACGCAATAGCATCGACCAGCTCACTTACATAATAAGAGTGTTGGGGGTCAGTGTTCCACCTGCTGTGAGTGTGGTATTGTAAGCTTACACAGTTGTTTACAATGCTTTAGCTAGTATGTGACTACCTTCCAGTTCTGACATCACCTTCTAATCCTTGTTCCTCTACCACTCTCACCACTTCTCATTTTTCCTCTCTTACGCATATGGGGTGTCACGACGTTTTACACAAACTATATGATGTTTACTGTGGTGACCAGAATTAATAACGATATAGTTTGAAATCCGTTGCTTCATTGAAGATTGTTTATAGGATATAGGGAGGTGGCACCCTACGCACTGCAACTTACGTGAGATCTATTACGGCCAACACCCTCAGGAGGAAGGGATGAAGTGAAGGAACCACAGGAAGCCACGAACCTCAAGCAGATAGACCACAGAGACGCGCGGAAGTCTCTACACTTCCTAACCTGAAGGCCAGTCCCACTATTGGAGCAATCCAGAGAGGGCGATGAACGATCCGTTCAACCATGTAACAATAATGTTTCCTTGAAGCAAGCATCCGCGCCATTTGTCCACGAAACCTAAAACCACACTTCAAAGATGAGAAGGAAACGGAATGAAAAGGAAATCAGAGGGAGGAAGTCGTGTATGATGTGACATAATAATTTCATTGTCCTTACCAGACGTATTGTTGTGTTGTATTGTTGCTACCAGACGTAGCATTATTGGATCTCCTTAGATATATTTCGGCTTAACGGTCTTTCCTTTCGGTGCGGATAACGCCAAAGGCGTATCTGGCTTTGGCTAGACACAGTTAATGGGGGCAAAATATAGCGTCACTCGAGTGGAAGTGGTCGCTGGAACCAGACGTGTGTGTGGCCGGTCTACGGTCTGTGGTATCTCCCTCCATCCTGTTTCCTTTGTTAATTATGTAGAGTCGCCAAACGCTTTTGTGAATAAACCCCAGGTAATGTGTGTTATGTAATCTTTAAATGTAATATCATACCCACGCATTCCCCTTAATTCTACACAACAAGGTCCCGGTTGCCAGCGAGTTGCGTCCCCCGCCCCCCAAATGTGCGTGTTGGGGCGACCTAAATTAATCATTTTCTGGTAACCTTTTTTAGCCTTCACCTCAACATGTAACAATATGAAAAAGTACCCCAGAATTCGCCTACCGACCAGGAAAACCGCGAAACCCTAAGATCACGGTCTAAGGCAATTGAACCGGGACTTCCCTCACGCGTTACCATGGAGCCATCTCGCTCGGTGAAGGATGTTAAGTCACAAAAGTGCATTTTGAACTAAGCAATGGCACGTTTCGGAAGTCCAGGTATAATTAAATCACTGAAGTAGGTTACATATTAATGTAGCTTATGAACGCGCACTCTTTAAGGCTGATTCACAACTACCCGAGAACGGAACCAGAACGAAAACGAGTACGGGAAGCAATGCAACGTACAAGATTTTGGTTCACAACAGCCCGGTAACCAGAACAAGGATTGCATATCGATTTTATCGCTTTGGGATTTAATTTGTTTTTATCTAACCAATGATACTTTTTCAGCTACTTCCAATTTGGCTAACATAATGCGGGTTACCCAACGTCAAAATTCGATTAAATAAACGCTATCTAAATGCATATTACATTTCCGATTCCTCTAGTTGTAGCAAACATTCATTCCTTTATTTAATGGCATACATTAAACTTATTCATTGTTCTTTGTTAATTTCTACCGCTTTTTCTGCCCTTCGTAGCTTTAGCCTTTGTTTTTTAGTTACTTGTAAACAAACTACAGATGGCGCTTCCACTACAAGAACCAAGGATCAAAGGATCTGCGGGTATCAGGATCTGAGGTTAGGAGGCACATATGTTACTAATTTGTTCCAGTTTGATGTTTCCAGCTTGCGAGTATAGAGAGGAATAGCGGCTTTTTCTATCACGGCCGCCTAGAATAACCTCTATAGTGAAGAGTCTAATATGCACAATAAGGATCCAATATGCCAAGCCCGGGAACGAGAACGAGAAAGCTAAAGCTTGGGCAAGTCTACCTTCTCGTTCCCGGGGCCCGAGAAGGCTTCCCGTCGAATATGAACGCTCCCATTTAAATATACGTATTTAAAATTTCTCGTTCTCGTTGGTACTCTCTTTACAGTACTACCGTTATTTATTTACCCCAAAACTCACCTGAAATAAAGTAAAACCAATGCATTACATTACATCCACACACACCTTGAACTCAAATAGTTTATGGACACATTACTTTCTTATATACCTCGTATTTAATTACTGCCAACTTAATTACCTTAAGGTAATCTGATAATACGGTGCTATAAAGTTTAAAACAAATACTGCTGGAATATAGTTAATTTAAAGGGCTATGCTTTAGAACATGGAGTTTTGCAATTTACAGGATGCAGCTAGACAGAACAGGGTGCAGTAACGCCGGCAGCAGTTAAGTACAAAACAGGTGAGTCATGAAAAGCGATGCAATCTGACCCATTTACCGCCAGTACGCTTATCGCGCTGGGGTAAAATACCATTCCCGGACATAGAAATTGAAATGAATACAGCAGGAAAACCATTTTTATGGGGCCTGAACACACGATACTCTCATAACGGGCGACGCACGATACCAATTAAATATTCATGGCAAGTTTTACGGTGCACACTGTTGTGACCAGCTGAGGCGGTTTTCTAAACGCGCTAATTTGCCACCATCGCCATGCCCATTTTAATGGCATTAATTATATGCTATGCACTATACACATTAAGGTGAGGGGCATGTACACGTGTTGCGTGTGGTTATTTATGAGATTTCTGGTACATTTTACGCAAAGTTAATTGTCACTCCATGTCGGAAATATTAAGATAATGAGAATCGACAATAATTGAATATTCTGCGTGTCACATTTGCTTTCTGAGTGGCAAAGCTAATCGTGTCTGCTGATTCAATACGTTCTCTGCTGCGATGCAGTTATTATCGTTTTGTTTGTCCGTTTTTATAAATAACTCACATACCACTGTACCCGCAGAATTGCCATTGCAGATGAAATACATTTTGTCAGTACATTTCAAAGTTCTTGAAGTCAGTAAACTAGTTTAAACGGAGAACCTCCTATAACTTTGATGTGACACACTCACATATTTTTCTCTACCTATGCAAATGTACGTATATCCATTTCTATGGATTTATCTAGAATGATGCGACCAGCAGTAGCTGACATGCAGTTGGTATTGGGTTGAATGACTCGCTCTGCGGTTAGCTAACTCATGTGCCTACGGAGGATAATGACTTTTACAGTTGTTTGACATAGTGTGTAGTGAGAATAAAGTTATATGTTGTTGGAAAGGTAGAATCAGGCGACTGAAAAATTCAATGACAGCCGGGATTTCAACCACGGATCTCCCGATCTCGTCCGGTTGCTCTAACCACTGAGCTACCATGGCAACATGCCGGCACGGCACTAAGTTCTCCAGCTGATTCGCATTTTCTCGGTAAACCACAAGGAGATCTCAAATTGTATTGAGATGATATACCCCAATGGCGACTTACAATGCGTCGCCTGATTCTACCTTTCCAACCCTGTCCAACTCAAGGCTTGTGTGGAAGAACAATTAATTCCATTATATGTTGTTGATTGTATTTACTGTGTACAGCTGCCAGAGTGTGTTTATTGTGTTAAGTTTTGCTCATATAGTCAGCTGTGGATTGCTGCCCTGAAGTTGTACAGAAATTTTCTGGTGTCACCTTTCCTAACAAATCCATAGTTTTTAAGTAAAATAAATTTAAACAGTCCTGATTCCTGCTAGGCAAAAACATAGACAGCAAGCAGTTCTAATAGAAGAAAAATTATACGAGATATTAATAGCTGTCTCAATTACTTGTTTTTCATGACAGAATAATTGATTAGCCTACTTGCTCTAACATCTAAATATATGTGATTGATATGTGTGAGGAATGTTGGTAGATAAAATTAATTCCTGCGCTTGACGAATTACATGTTCTCCAATATTTCAGCAGCAGAAATTTCTCCAGGGTTCAATAATGCGTTGAACATGTGCCAGTCTTGCAGAGGGTATAATCTGGAACACCTTTTATAACAAAAAGAAGTGTAACATTTTTATGTTGTTCCGCATCATTAGGATTATCTAGGGGAGAAACGAGCAGCCGGTCCGCCGCTAATGCACGAACGGAATCGTATATCAGTGCATTGGGAGTGGCGGGTTGCCAGTCGCGTCATTCAAGGGAAATCCGATTCTACAGTACTCAAATAAAAAGCGATTCTTGACTGTCTGTAATCGAGTGGTGAGCATCAACCCAGAGGTACTGAGATTCGTGGGGAAATTTATTTTTATCAGAATCAATCCTTCCTTCTGCAGAATCTGGAAGTATGAATATTAGAGTGAATGTGCGTGTGTACACCGTAACATTATAAAAAAACGACAACTTACAGCTCAATGAGATACTAATAAATCAAAGCCCTTGATATGACCACAGAAGTTAAAGGGGCCTATACAAAATCAATCCTTCCTTCTGTAGAATCTGGAAGTATGAATATTAGAGTGAATGTGCGTGTGTACACCGTAACATTATAAAAAAACGACAACTTACAGCTCAATGAGATACTAATAAATCAAAGCCCTTGATATGACCACAGAAGTTAAAGGGGCCTATACAAATGCAACAATTAAAAACCCATAATTACGCTATAAGGAGGAGTGACCAACATTTGGATTTTGATTAAACACTCTTACATCAAGTAACATCTTAAACCGAATTGTGCTTTATCTGAAAGTTTTTGGTGTGTATCTCTTTGGAAAGAAGTGTACAATCTATTAAGTCTGCTTGTAAGTAGTCGTTTTAATGCGTAGGCCCCTGCGTTGCTTTATCCGTCTCTCCTTCACCCGTCCTTCATTTGGCATGAAACAACTCGCCAACCACTGCAAGTACGGAACGATACCTCATCACATTTTAACGCTACATACTTGCCAACCTACCACCGATAAAACCCATTCTATATGGAGGAGAATTTGACGCTGTTCTCTCCATTCCTCGGAGTTCTGCATTCTTCACATTTAAGTCGCCTGCATTACAGCGACAGGTTGACCTTTAACCAGGTATCCAAGCCAGCCAGCAAGTGTGTTATCAGCAGCGGCTGAGTGCCTTGCCCCAAACTGTTATGTGTTATCGCGCCGTTTTATTTATTAACTTTTTACGGATATATCTTGTGAATGATTACAGTTAAAATGCAGATACAATAAATATTTTGTCTCCGGTTTTCCGTGAAATAGGATCATGGAGACAGTGTATAATTCAGTCTCAAACGGCCCTCTATGAAGGTCATAAAACGAATGTCGTAGTATTTGTGCTGAAATAATAGCAACTTCTCAGTTCCATTATTCAATTCTGTAAGACTTTGTGGAAGACTTTGAAGGTATCTTCTCGAATACCCCCAGAGTGAGAGAGTGAGAGAACACACATAAATTTGATTGCTCTAACCTTGTGCTTAGAGACTGCCATCTAGAGGTGTGTGTTGTGGCACAATCTTGTTGAAATCATCTTGCTTCTTCTAAGTTTTAGGAGAAAATGTCTCAAGCATCTGGATATACAAATTTTTGTTTTCGGCTTTTCTTCCAGTAGCTGCAATGTCATTGTTTTGGTGTACGGACATTGAGATACAGATCACATCTGCATATCTATAGGAATTTCACACAACTGATAAACAGGTAACATTTTCCGCCAATTTTCTAAAGGAGTGGTTAAAAAGCATGTTCAATGAAATACCCTGTATTTTGATTTAGCAGATAAATGAGGTATGATTTGGAAAATTGCTGGAAATATAGTAATAAAATTGCAGATTTGTGCGAGATATTGTTTAACTGTTAAGTGCATTAATAATATTAATTATTTCCAGCAATAAGTCTGACCATCGTTCAAATTTATTCTAAATAAACGTTTTTTGACGTCTTAAATACATCAATGTGCTGAGAAAGAATCTAAGAAATGGCTGGTCTTATTGCCCCGAAATAATTAATCTTATTGATGGACTGAAATGGTAAAGAACATCTGACAAGCATTTCCCCAACCTTTGTCGACATTTGAACTTCAAAGCAACAACCGATGAAGGGGAGAGAGGAGAAGCTAACTGCTAGCTGTTCTGGTTTAGAGTACTTAAATTTTTTTCTTCTCATTTCGTTCTCAAAGTTTCGTGCTTCACTTTAAAAACGGTTTCCATGTCGGACGTTCTTTGCTGTGTCAATTCACAAACAGAAATATTCAGCGCGTAACTGTTTCTCGGCAGTACTTCATTCATATGCTAACATGCAGCGCCAGTGTCACTCAAGCGACTGTCACTCACTGTGACGGCTGACATCACCCTCATATCATCATCAACCCTTATTTTTATCCGGGATTGCTCTTTTAAATCGTATGTACTTCCCTCGCTCTTATAATTCAT
Organism: Deroplatys truncata; assembly: GCA_030765065.1. NCBI lineage: Eukaryota > Metazoa > Arthropoda > Insecta > Mantodea > Mantidae > Deroplatys > Deroplatys truncata. Next base: position 53,716,198 of record CM060982.1, read on the forward strand.
AAACTTCAAGGAATTAATGGAAAAGTAAAATTTTTCGTTTTGACGAATAAATGCAAGTAAGTTGGAAGGTCATACCTACTCCTGTCACAGAAATAACGCACACTGAAGTCTGAAATATCCGGTATAAACAGATCTATTTAGGGACATTTAGAATCTACGTTTCAGTAAAATCATAACAATTATCATTTTTAATGGAGTCAATATAACGCGAGAAAAACCTACATGCATGATTGATGACGAACATTCATTCTTGAATGTGAATTTTGGAACTTAAAATCTAAAGATACAACTTGCCCTACACAAATTTTAAACTATTTTTTTTCTAAAAACTACGTTTCAACATGTCAAAAATAGCATACAAATCAGCTTTCACCTTACTTATGAGAAAATTCAAAGTAAGTACTCTGCACTTCTGATACAGCTTCTAATATATTCTTTGATACTATTGAATTCGTACAAAAATTGATCCAGTGGACTAATTAATCCCATATCTGTATCTTTGAAATTTGAGATAAATTATAAGATAAAATTAAAATGCATTCTTAAGGCTTTTTATAATAGCCCTCCAAAAAGAATAGCGGATTTAGAACTTTTAAAAGAATAGTATCCTCGAGGAGAACTTCAAAATTTACAGTGTCTAAAAAAAGCCTATAAATATTGAATATCTCAATATTATGGAGCGTAGCGCGAAAACGCAATTTTCTAAAACATTAAAGCAAGATTGTTTTCTATAAATACAGGCGTAAGTGTACAACGCTTCATTTCAATAATTGGTTGCATTTTTCAAATATTTATTTATACCCATTTAACAATTCAAATAAAAATATATCTGCTCCCAATTATATAATGGTATATTATATGATATGTAATGGCCTATTCATTATAGTAACCTACAAATGTAATTTTTTTTAATTATCTATCTTATTGCCCTTATATGAAACTCTCGATATAAAATGTTCATTCGGTGGTTTGAATTTTAAAACATGTATCCTATAAAGTGGAGAAATGTAACCAAAAATGGCGAAAGGTTGTGAAAATTATTTTTAAAAATATAATAAAGGAATTTTATGAACTTTCCAATTGAACACTGAACATGTTACTTCTGCATGAAAATAGCAAGAAAATTGAAAGTGAGGGCAGGCGTCCAAAAATGAGTTGCATTCGCTTTCCGCGAATGAAATTTCTTTCAAATATGCTTCAATATACCTTATGGTTCATTTTTGTACTAAAATAAAATTAGATTATTGTTTTATCCAATTTTTGGTGTCATAGATATAATAAATTAATTATTTTAGGTTATGATTTATTTACCAACTACTAAAATAGCACTTTATTTTCTCCTTAATGAAATTTAATGCCGTTGAGAAAACAACTGATCAACTTGAAAAATAATAACAACAATTTATTAAGTTTATTTTTGGTATCCTGAGTGAAAATGTAGTAGATAAACTAGATAAAATAGTAAAAATTATAATTCTTCTTGTATGAAAGTATTTAAAGCTTTGTACTTCAACAACATTCAAATTATTTTTCTCTTTTAACCAGGCATACCACCACTAGTCCGTTTTCTTCTTTTTATCATATTTCCATTATATAGAGTTTCATCAATCTGTTTTAGTATTTTGTAATAATAATTGTTTCTAAATTTTAGTAACTAATTTTCTATATCCGTTTCACTAAATTTACATCTGTTACATCAAGCATTAACGCTTGTAGTTGTCCGATTTCCCTCCCTTTTAAGGTGCTCACTTCCGAAGCTCTTCAACATGCTTACAATCGTCGCTTCTGCGCAGTTCATTGCTAAGTTCGGGAGCACACATGACGGTTCAACTACTGCTCAGACTGAGAGACAGAGATAGTACACTGTCTCTTTCTTTCATTTTCCCTTGCCATACCTGGCAGGTTACGTGACTCAGGGCAATACTCTATGCAACCTACACTCACCCGCTTTCGAGTGTGCTCCGGACCCGACTATAGCGGATGAGTAGACTTCGGACATGAATTTAGGCTAACCTCGTGCGCTACTGAGTTTGTGCTGTGCTGGGTACTGTGGGTATACGTGGATACAGAAGTAAGTGTGCAATTCTGTATAAACTTAAGCTTTTATTCCAAAGTATAAATAAGCTGAACAAAATAATAAATCTGAACCGTGGCAGATGAAATAATCAGTTTCATGTGTGATTTACAAGCTTGGACAATTACTACAATAGATTACAATATATTTTCTAAATGTATCAAAAGCAAAACCTCTTCTCAAATTCAAAAACGTTTACATCTTGAAAAGCTCCGTTCCACATCACATGATGTTACTAGTGCAAAACAAAACTGACCTGAGAAACGCTGGCATTTTAATTATTTAGAAAATCATTATAATAGAATATTATTATTATTATTATTATTATTATTATTATTATTATTATTAATGTCTAATAGGCATGTAATTGCATATCCTAGGTTTTTATCTAAAACACTCTTCAGTTTCAGGTGTGCTATTTCAGCAGCAGAACATTTGCCTACTTCTGTAAAGTGTTGTGTCAAATTATCGACAAGTTTCAAGAAATCTGGTATTGCCATCTCTTACAAAGACAAATAAAAGTTGCGTAAAGTAGACTCACAAGGACATTTCATAGCTGTATATTTCTCCAGAAACGTTTTAAAAGCAAATTTTGCAGCTTATTAAATGGGATATTTGTGCTTATCATCATGTGCTTCTGTTTGGTAACATGAGTTCGTGGTTTCTGATGTGGATAGTATACCCTCACCACCTCATTTCTAAGAAGCAACGTAGTATTTTGTAAGTGTTTTTTTAGATTTACAGTGTCTTGCAATAAAAAACCCTTCTCTCAATCTAAAATACTTTAAAAGTATATTTTCCCCTCTTACATCAAAGTACTCACGTCCATATACATTTACAAGTAAGACACTCTTCTTACTGGTTGTTTTCGGCATGTTTTGTCAGCTATCAACGGCCGGACTTCGTAACTTCAGAACAGGCTGTATATATATATATATATATACTGATCGCTTGCTTAGAGAGAATAACTGGCAGTGCTTGGGGAGCGGGAGGTCTCAGTGAAACCCTATGCGCGCATAACTGTTTTCCAGTCAAAGTGCAACGAAACAGCAACCGTGTCCGAAGCCTACTGATGAGGAACTCCTCTCCACTCCCCTTCTCTCTTTCTCTTACATTTGCTCGCTCTTCGAACCAATCAACCAATACTCGCACTTGCAACCGACAAATGCCACGGTTTTTAAAGTTTCGTCACCAGAAGATTCCAATAGCCAATCTCCTGCTTACAATTCTCTGGAACATTCTGGCAAAATGTAGCGTACTTTGGTAAATTCACCTCCGCATAACACATCAACGTAGTAAACTAGTTGTTATCCACGTTGAGCGTGACGCTAACTACACTTATAACAGAAAATATAATTTTGCTTAAGCCCTATTGCACATTTATGTATGATAAAAATTGCATTTGTTTTTCTATGAATACAAATGCAAAGCGAAGACAGGGAGCTATAGTACTATTCGGGTTTTAAGCCGAGTGAAACGTTTTTAGCTATTGCTTCAAGTCCAATTCTATATAATACGATCCACTGAAGAGATTAACATGTATATTTATAATTTCCTTCCTATAGCATTACCTGCCGCTTTCCATTGCGCACTACATGTAAAATAAAAATAAACGTTTCTTTTAGTGTTGTGTCTATCCTTGCTCTGGTTCACATTTGTACTTCCCTCGCTCACGTGCGTAGTCCAGCGCCGGAACCGGAATTGAGCAGAAAATGCTAAAACAACGAGGCCGGCCGTGCATTGTTTCTAACGCGCGGCCATTAATTAATAACGCACCGTCACTGCATAAACACGCAACGGCCACGTTGTAGTCACGTGATGTACGGCTGTCTCCATCTGTTGGTGGGAACAAAAGGTAACGAAAGACACAAACCAGGGAGCGTGTAAATCGGTTTTGTAGCCACCTCCCTAGCACCACTGATACATACAGCTTCCGGCTATTCTCAATTACTCAAAAGGTACAGCCTGTAATCATATTTGCAAGACCGACTCGCAGCGGCGGCTAGTAACGCAGCGGTGCAAGTCAGTGAAGCGCGAAATATCCCATGTTGGAGAACTCTAGTGTTATTCCGGTCTGCAGGAAGCAATGGTGAAAGCCTGTCGTGTTGACTTTTAGTCGTTTATTAAATATGTGAAAGTAAATACGCATACTTTATTTCCTTCTTCAGGTAATTTCGATTGGAAAGCTTGCAACTTATGGCGCGCATTGGAATCAGCAGGAATTATATTCAAAGCATGTTACAAATTTTAAGTTTCGTTTGAAGAAGGTGAATTGTAGTTCCACTGTTGGGGAGCCAAAAACTTGAAGTAGTTGCAACCACGTATGGAACAAAGTTTCCGGTGGCCTTCACCCCACTATTAAGAAAAATCAACTTTGTGATTTTAATGTTTAATTAAATATTATATATGTATATTTGCCCCGACTTAGTCAGTAGTAATTTGCAGAAACACGTATCTCTTAGCAGGGCTGGAACGGCTAAAGAATGAGAGCTTACACAAATTATAATTGTATTTAACTTCGTTTTAGTAATCTTTCACACGATTAAATAACACTTCACTGATATATCCTACTGTAGAGCTGTGAGATTATTGTTACTTGTACTATTTAACACGTAAACTTTATATTATTCACGCCGTATTGAAATTTTATGTCTCACACTGAATACGTAGAGCGAACTGTTCGGGAACGCTGCCTTCTAGCATCTGCCGTCTACCGATTAAAATTATAAATTTCTCTATTTCAAGTCTTTGATTGCCTAATTCTACTCCAATAGAATACTTTTATCTAACTTTCAGCTTATCTAGTTTTTTGATTGGCTATTTATAAGCTGTTTTAAATATTACATTATTGTTCCAAGAATTACTAGTAGCATTATTAAACTTTCTAATTTATTATTGCCTCAAGGTTAACTCATTGTTAGCAACCTTTAGCTTCTATTATCACAGCTCCTACGTTGTTAAATTACGTAATACATTCACATAACATGATTAAACATGTACATAATAATATAAACATAATACAATGACTGTTACATACATTTTACATATTATTGCATACACATATTGCGGGCTGTTATTATAATTACGGACCTCTCTTAATAATAAAGAAATCTACACCTATCTACACGTACTCCGATGAAATCTCAATATAGAATTTTTGGATAAATTGCAATACTTCCTCTGTCTGCTATATCACGCTAAAGAAAGTAGATAGATAGATAGATAGATAGATAAGGTATCTTTATTGGTTTCAAATTATTGAAGTTATTACACAAGTATTTAGTGCATGGGTCATTGACCGTACATGCATATTTAAGATACAATAGGGTGACAAAATAAACAACAGATAAAGAAAACACAACAAAAGGAACAAGAAAAAGGGAAATAGAAATAAATTACCTTTGTCTAACTGAACAAATTTGACCTAGCTTCGCGCACTTTAGCCAGAAAATTGCCCATGTTTTGCCAGTTCCTCTGGTCAGCCAGTAGATCCCAACATGCCAATCTCTTTCTCAAGGGACTTAAGAATTTTTCTTTGAGTTTAATCGTTCGCTGATTCTCCCACTGTGCACATTCCGCCAAAATATGTACCCAGTCCTCATCCAATTCACAGAATGGGCAGATTCTCCTGCCAGAATCGTCGGTCATTTTCTGTGCTCTCCAGCCCCCCAGTCTAAACCATGCCATTCCTGATCTTTCCTTTCTTCCTAAATTAAGTATATATGCCTCTTTACCCCAGTTCAATTTTATTTCATTTGCTAGACTTAGAGAAGGTTTAATTTTACAGTCCGATTCTATTTCCTGTTGGTTGATGTCTCTTAGTCTTCTTTTAACACCTTTCCATATGTTTTTGTCATTTGTTTCAGCTCTTAGCCATACTGATCCCATTCCTATTCTCCTCAAACCCCTTTCCAAATCAGCTGCACAAAACTTAGGAGACAGGTTTTCTCGCTGTTATTTATAACATTTGGATCGTAGTGTGGAGTTATCCCCATGCATCAGCCTTAGCCAGTACTTCACTGCTCTTATTTTGCAGTGTATTGTGTCTTCATACATATTGAAGGAATGTACATGGTAAACAAACCAGCTATTTTTACTTCAGAGGATCCTTTCAGTTTTGAAAAAGACACCTTTGGGAACGGTGATTAGAAAATTAAAGCTAAAAGGAACTCAACTTAAGTAGTTGTTGTATATTTAACATTTATATTTAAATTATATTCACTTAAATTCTATATATTATATCACTTTCTATACTCTAATTTTACGAATAATTTATAAATTGCTTTGGGTTTTTTTAGGGTATTTATTACAATAGTGTAATGTGTAATAGGTACTCCTTGTCAGAGTGGAAAAGCTTTTAAAAACAAGAAATTTAATTTGTTTATACTATTCTTACTGGCACCATCATCAGTCCTTCGGTAATTTTTGTCAGAGGTAATCTTTTTCTAGAGGAAATTAATGAATATTTTAGGAATAGAAGGAAGTGTGCAGTTTAGAAGGAAACATCTCAGCTGGCACAACGAATGCATGAATTTGAACCACAGAAACGCTATCGTGATGTACTTACAGAGGACGTCTAGTTGCATGTCAACCGTGACAGGATCCCCGACACCGTTGGACGCAGTGCACTGGTAGACACCTGCCTGATGACGGTCAACTTTGTCAAGCGTGATGGAAAATCCTTCCTGAGCCTTCTCGCCAGTTGGCAGCATGTTGTCCTGTAACAACACGTTCATGTGACAAACTGTTTCAAAGGTAGCTTAGTGGTTTTGATACCTCTGGTTATGTGTGTAACAAACAGTTCCACACAATCAATACGATATCAAGTACTTGTGTTCCCGAATTTGGAGTTTTTCTCATTATTCACTAATAAGGGGCCATTTTGGATGACAGAAACACAAAACTGGAAAAATCTATATAATCATTGTTATTCATGTGACCCATAATGAATGTTTACCTAAATCATGATTTTTAAGAAACGATATAAACTAAGAAAGACCGAAAAGTGGTATTCAGAAAGAACGGAGCTGGAAGTAATGAGGACAATTGCCTATCTACGAATAAGCCTCAATAGTGCAGGGGATTGGGGAGAACAGAAGAAAAAATCTGATGTGTTACACTCACATAACTTTCTCTACCCTTGTACAAACTATTTTTACAAACGCTTATTCTCCATATGCTTCATGTTAATCGAGATGTATTTTAACGCGATCTAAATTTTTTGTGTAGTGAAATTTTGTCTATCTCTTATGGTTTACCAGTTATGCAAAAGTCGTTCACAATGAAGAATACTTTTGTAGATATTCTCAGAAAATTCAAGATATACATTTTATTTGTCATGAAAGTATCTTAAATATATGATGCTTTAATCAAAATCGTTAGAGCCATTTTTGAGAAAATTAAAATTTTTGAAAAACGTTCCATGTAAAGGGTAATCTGGGGTGGGGGGATTGTCTTGAAAACCTTCGTGTCGCATCTCTGGAAGATACTGAACCTAAATACCAAGTTTGGTGTTTATCCGACTGTTCGTTTCTGAGTTATGCTGTTCACAAACAGACACACAGACAGACACACACACGGACATGTTTCCAAAAATACGTTTTTTGGATTCAGGAGGTCTCAAAACATGTATTTCCGGTGAAATCTCGGTATCGAATTTTTGGGTGGAATGCAATACTTCCTCTACTTACTATACGTAGTAGAGAAAGTAAAAAGTACCAGCAAAGTGGAAACAGACAAAACAGGTGAGCAGAGCACATGTGAACAAAATACCCGAAATGCAAATTGCATGGCTAGAAAGGATATATAGCGCAGTGGTGGAAGCAGGATGTTATACGTAGCAGAGATATGAGGGCTGGAGAAAGGATGGGAAAATGTAGATGGTATACATAGGAATTTTTGCAAAATACGCCTAGGATTATCAAGAAGTTCACCAAATGGAGTATCAGAATTAGGGAGGTTGGGAGCAAAAGGTAAAATGATAGAAAAGGCAATTAAATACTAGTTCGGAATAGAGGAAAATGTTATACTAGAGCAATGCTTGGTCGTGCAGGAGAATATGGGGAGAAATGAAATTTGGATGCACAATATACAAATAACATTGAAAGAGATATGAATGGGGGGAACATATGCAAAATAAAGAACAAAAGTAAGGATTTCTGGAAAGAAATGAGAACAAGAGTGGAGGATAATCAAAAGCAAGAAACCAGCAGTTTCAAGGAAAAAGGTCATTAATAACTTATAGATATTTAAAGAGGGAATGGGGAAAAGAAAGCTACATCGAAGTATGCCAAAAAGAGGCCAGAATGAGGTACGCATGGGTGAGGACAGGTGTAATGAATTTAAGTGGTCTAACAGGGAGAAGAAGGGGGGAGTGATCTACTAAACGTAATGGATTACATGACAATTGGCATTTTATTCTGGAATACGAGGACACGGATAAAGGGAGAGAGAATTTAATACTGGAGAAATGCTAAAATTTACCAATAGAGCTAAAAGTTAGGAAGATTTGTAATACAAGATCAAATCAAAATGTTTAGGAAAAATTAGGTTAATGTGGTTGAAAGAGACGTTAAGGAAATTGGAAAACATATGCAAAAGGGGTAACAAGGCAAAAACTTAAATAGTGGAACATTATACTTCCCCATTATATATACAACAGAATGTTAAATATAAGGAGAAGAAAAATAATGAGAGACTCTATTGTATTGAAGATTTTATAAATTGCATATAAGTTCAAAGTAGACAATAAATCATTCATTCATTCAGGTTTTTTAAACTATACACTGACTTCAGGCAGACTGAAACGAGAGAAGGTTCACAGTAAAAGAGGAAGGGGTTCTTAACGTATATTCAGTACCATTTAAAACTACTACGCGTCTAAATCCGCTAAATCCATTTTTACTTTCTCTACTACGTACAGTAAGTAGGAGAAGTATTGTATTCCACCCAAAAATTCGATACCGAGATTTCACCGGAAATACGTGTTTTGAGACCTCCTGAATCCAAAAACAGCATTTTTGGAAACATGTCCGTGTGTGTCTGTGTGTGTGTGTCTGTCTGTGAACAGCATAACTCAGAAACGAACAGTCGGATAAACACCAAACTTGGTATTTAGGTTCAGTATCTTCCAGGCATGCGACACGAAAGTTTTCAAGAAAATCCCCCCACCCCAGATTACCCTTTACATGGAAGATTTTTCCAAAAATTTAAATTTTCTCAAAAATGGCTCTAACGATTTTGATTAAAATATCATATGTTTAAAATATTTTCATGACAAATAAAATGTATACCTTGAATTTCCTGGGAATGTATCCAAAAGTATTCTTCATTCTGAACGACTTTTGCATAACTGGTAAACCATAAGAGATAGACAAAATTTTACCACAAAAAAAATTTATATCGCGTTAAAATACACAATTTATGTCATATACATTTTTTTGTTGAGTGAACCATTTTCGAGATATTGCTTGTTATTCCCTTAAATTTTTCAATATTTTCTCAAATGGGAATTCGTTATTCATTTTTTTTGTCTTGGATATGCAAGGAGTATTAATCTGTGGCAAAGGGAATGGTGCTGCACCTAGCAACCAGCTATTAAGAGATATGTATATGCTTAAAGGCTACTGTATTTCTATATTGCCCTTGTAAATATATATTCCCCTTACATCTAGAAGAAAATTAGCAATAAGATAGAGTCTGTAAATGTTAATCTCGATTAACAGGAAGTAGATGGAGAATAAGCGTTTGTAAAAATAGTTTGTACAAGTGTAGAGAAAGTCATGTGAGTGTAACACATCAGATTTTTTACCTTTGTTTTACATTTGCATAACTGTAAACCGAATTCTTGTTTAAACTTACTTAGTTTGACTTCTCTTTAGTTCTCAACATGAGGACTGACATTCTTGAACCAAGATTCAAGTTTGAAATGAAATTTACGGTCTCTTATCCACAGCGGGGTGAATGGGAAATACTGGTAAAACCTCAAAATAACAAAGGCCCAAATCTGGTATACTGATGGTTTTAGAACCAAATCAGGAACAGGGGCTTGGCTTTACGGTAGTGGCAGCAAGATTTCTTATAGTCCTGGTACCTTAGGTACAGTTTTCCAGGCTGAGGTTTATGCAATCCTAGCCAGTGTCATGGAAAGCATTAAAAGGAGATATAGAATAGAAGTGTTCTTATCCTCTCAGACAGTCAAGCTGCTCTTAAAGCACTTGAATCACTATCAATAAAACCAAAGCTCGTCTCAAAATGCCGGGAATCCTTAAGATACTGGCTGAACACAATAAGGTTCAACTTATGTGGGTGCCAGCACACATAGGTATACCAGGCAATGAGAAAGCAGATGAAGCAGCCAAGATTGGCAGTGAAATCCCATTTTTTGTTGCGGAGCCTGTACTAGGAGTGTCGTACAGACCAGTGAAACAGGCTATTAAGTGCTGGGCTCAAGCAGAACACAAGAACTACTGGAACTCCATTGAGGGTTGCAGACATTCCAAGTTGTTTATTACAGACCTGGATAACAGCCGGGCAGTACCTGCGCGGTCTTAGTAGAAGAAGACTTGCATGGGCAACATGATTCATTACAGGACACTGTGCCCTAAAGTTTAATCTATACAGAATGGGATTGTTTAACAACCCCATCTGTAGTAGATGACTAGAAGGAGATGAGACTGTTACTCATCTGCTATGTGATTGCCCTGCTCTTACAAATCAAAGAGCAAGTATTTTTGGCAATCACTTTCCAAAGATAGATGAACTATCGAAAACCTCAGTTAGCAGTCTGGTTAAGTTCATAACGAGCAACAGACTACTTAACTGATGAAGGGGGGGATGCGCAATAGATCTTTAAGGTCGCAGTGCTTGGGCATAAAACCCACCCTTTTTTTCAAACTAGAAACTAGAACTAGACTTCTCTTTTCTGTTTAATTGAAAATAACAGCTTCACACCAAATAAAATCTTGCCTAAAGGGTACTCGTAATGAAATTTCTAATTTCTATAAATCATCTAAAATCTTTATCACAAACTTTTTCAATGTAATTAAAGATAAAATTAATTTCATGGTCTATACACCTAACTTTCTAAGAATATAACTTTCAAGGAATTAAAATGTCTCATTGAAATGACTCACCTGATGAATATTTAAAAGGTTCAATCTTTTAAATTTTGCAAAGCATTCGTGTAATATAATTATTTAAACGAATAATAATAATATGTGTATCATAAAAAGTTTTCCTGGAAAAAGTAATATAGTATGCAGCACACTTAATTTTCTAACATTCAGTCATGCATTTAATTATTAAAACTCTAAATGAAAACTGAATTTGATATGAAGAAACGCCTCTTTATATCTCATTACGCTTTTACGTATTTTTATTTGTTAATTACACATATTTATTCAGTGTATTAAAACGTCACGTTTAGGTATTTAAAAAGCGAGAAAAGCAAAACCATAATTGAATCTTGGCTCTACAATGCTAGAGATTATTTTCTATACAAAGTTTTGAAACAAGCAATTCTAGTAGTAATGGAATTAACGCACGAGTATTTTCACGTACGCTGTAGCAACTAGTCAGAAAGCTCTTCTTAAATGGTACCCAGAAAACCAATTGAGTAACAGGTTTCTTCTCCTTTAATCACACAACTCTTGTCAGTGATATGACGGATCACTGTTGGCAACATTGCAACGGCCGTCACAAGCCACTCCTCTCATGTAACCCCGCTCCACCTGCACTATTTCTCACGAAAGTGCTAAACAGTTGAAAGCCATTCTCTCTCAGTTCTTTTCGTTCACTTGTAATCCTTGCTAAAGGCTCCTCGATGCATTAATCAAACTGTTCTTTCCATTTCTTCTTCTCCCTCTTGTAGCAGAGGGAGAATATGTGATAAATAATTCTTTCTCAGTGCGGACGGTGAAAAAAGCTAACTTAAGGGAGGCGTTGTGAAACGGCAACTCTAGGCCGGGCCCGAGAACAGTAATTCTAGATAACTTATTAATTAACTTTTAGTGATGTTAAATCGTATTATGTAAATATCTTTTTCTCATACTGCTTGTATATTTTAAGAAGGGTGATTTAACGTTATGTATCTATCTAGGTTATTAATATTAGTAGAGTTATAAATGGTTTAATGTGAATAATTTAAGCGCTATGTTAAAATACTGTCCACGAGGGAATGTTTTAGCTACAGGAATAGTGCTTTCGAAGGCAGAAAACCTAGTTTTATTACCTCTCTTCGGTCGCCGTGCTATTATTCCTACAGCGAGGGTGTAGAGCCTTTGTCCCATTATTTGATAATTCGCCGTGACCAAGTGAGTGAGACAGACAACCTTAACGGTAAATGTAGGAAAAGCCGCGATTTATATTAAAATTGGACCAATGAAATCCCTGGAAGTTTATTCGAAATAGTTAGACGCGTCGAGTCGCGCTAAAAATGTACCAATAGGAAAGGAAGCAGCCTCAGAAGCCTGAGACTATAAATGAATCTGTTTGGGGAAATTTCGGGACAGTTTTGGTAATGTGTGGTCAGGGAGAGATGCTGCAGGATGCGTGAGATATCGCGCCAAGAAGGGAATCAAGTCAGCTTTGTAATGTCAGCTTAGTATTGCAATTTATTCGAGAGTTTTTGTCATGTGTGGTCAGGGAGAGATGCTGCAGGATGTGTGAGATATCGCGCCAAGACAGGGAATCCAAATAGTTTTAGCAACACACCTAAGATCCGCTACTCTTAAAGCGACAATAAGAATATTTAAACTTCAAGTCATATCCGCGCCATAGTTTAACAGCGGTGGACAGTATTTTACAGCGGCCATACCAGTTTTGTATACTACGAGTGTTAATTAAATAAAAAGAAACGGCAGTGTCATCTTTTCATAAACAAAGCAAGTCTATGTCTTCCTATATCACCACCCGAGATCTACGTTTTCCTTTACCGAGGATAAGTCCATGCTCCCATAGAATTTAAGGAAAATTACTGCAGCTAGCCGAGGATAAATTGAAGAACCAACACGCTGAGAACTTCTGGAAGCAACGGGAGAAGCATCAAGGTAAGCTACAGCAACGGATGAGGAGGTGATCGCCGCAAACTGGCGCCCAAAAGTGGGGCTAACAAACGTTAAGAGCGCCGCAAACTGGCGCCATAACGTGGAGCTCGAAGGGAAGACCAGCTCGAAGGGAAGACCAACATAAACGGAGGACTAGAAAACAACGAATAGACGAAGAATCTTCAGAGGAAAGGGGCACAGCAGAACAAAATTACAACGCGAACTTCTAATCTACCTACGTGGGACAACAAAACAGCTGAGAACATCGCTTCTAGAACTTCACCAGGATTCGAACCCGGAACGCATCAGTTAACATTGAAAAAAAATACAGGTTATAACTTTTATTCAAAAACAAACAAAAAGGCATGCAGAGTAGTGACTCAGTTTTGTGAACACATGTTATTGAGAGGGGGTAAAGTCATTACTAGGGAGGTAGAACTTGCTAACGGAACCATGAGTAGGTCAAGGGAAGATTTGAAAGAATTGAATGGGGAGGCTATTGTCAGCATAACAACAGATGGAGAAAATATGGGCGCAGCAGAAGTAGAAGTTAGGCTAGAAAGGCAATCACCGAATAAGCAGGTCATTGACGCAGGTCAAAACCAGCTGCTAATATTGCTTCAACAGTTGAGCGCAATAATAGATGAACGGGGTAAGATCTTCAATGAACATAGTAAAAAGTTAGAAAGCATAATAGATGAACGGGGTAAGATCTTAAGTGAATATAGTAAGAACGTAGAAAGAATCGGAAGTCAACTAGATAAGAATTTAGAAGGGGAATCAAATGGGCATAATAAGGACGTAGAAAGAATCGTAAGTAAGCAGAGTAAGGGCTTAGAAAGAATCGTAAGTGGACAAGATAAGAATGTAGAAGGTGAATCAAATGAGCATAATAAGGACTTAGAAAGAGTCGTAAGTAAGCAGAGTAATGACTTAGAAAGAATCGTAAGTGAACCAGATAAGAATCTAGAAGGGAAATCAAATGAGCATAATAAGGACTTAGAAAGAATCGCAAATGAGCAGAGTAAAGACTTAGAAAGAATCGTAAGTGAACAAGATAAGAATGTAGAAGGGCAGAGTAAAGACTTAGAAAGAATCGTAAGTGAACAAGATAAGAATGTAGAAGGGAAATCAAATGAGCATAATATGGACTTAGAAAGAATCGTAAGGGAACAAGATAAGAATGTAGAAGGGAAATCAAACGAGCAGAGTAAGGACTTAGAAAGAATCGTAAATGAGCAGAGTAAGGACTTAGAAAGAAAATTGAGTGAACAGAAAAAGGATTTCGAAGGGAAATTAAGTAAGCAGAATAAGGACTTAGAAAGAAACTTAAGTGAACAAGATAAGAATGTAGAGGGGAAATTAGTTGAGCTGATGAAGAGGAAGCTAATAGAAACACTTGAAGGGAAATTACTACAGATACTAGAAACTAAAGAGCCGAAAACACTAACGGGAGAAGAGACGTTAAAGAAAGCTTTTGAAAGAATGTTAAAAAGGGCGCAGAAAAGAAAGCAGGAATTTAAAACAAGGAAGCGAAAGAAAGGGTTGATCGAACTTGGAGAATTAGTATGGGTATAAAAAAAAAAAAAAAAAAAAAAAAAGAAAAGAAAGACATAATATCATTGATCCTGACTCTACAGTGCCTGGAAAGGAGAGCTTTCACATGTGAATTAATGAATTATCGTAAGCAGTTGTGCAGAACATTTTTTTTTGCATTACTAAAGAGACTTGAGTATTAAATGCTCATTAGTGATAGTGAAGAAGAACAAGAAACACCTTTGCCATTAATATGTTTCAGTTTCTTTCTGCTTGAATAAGTTTGTCTTAAGGTTGAAACAGCTTTTATTGTCAGAATATTTATTATATTTTTTTTTGATATTGAGCAATATTTGTAAATTATTAATTGGTTGGTATGCTAGCAATATGCTGACAGTTTTCTTTAAACATATAAATTAGTTTTATTAATTATAAAAAAAAAGGTATCATAGAATGGAAAATTTATTTAAAGGTCCATACAGGGTGATTTACATTTGAGTTACAAGAAATAAAGAATTCCAAGATCGTAGGGAGATATCATAAACAGTTGCTCAAACCGTACAAATGTTTAGAGAATGAGAAGGGTGAAGAATGTAATGAAAATAATCAGGTTAGTTTTACTCGAAATGAGGTAGCAACCCTGTGAACAAATAGTAAAGGTAATACACCCGAGAAATAAGGATGTAAAGAAGTAACTAAATGCATAATAATTATGTACCAATATGTATGTAAATAGATTTAAGTTCTAGAACTTAATTTGGGTATTAGAGTATTTGTTTGCGTCACAAGTTATTCGTGTGCGCGAAATGTATTGTGTAAGAATGTCTCTCGGAAACCTGTTTTTAAATGGTGAGAGGGGATCAACCATAACAAATGTGGAGTGAATGACCCAAATATAAACACCACTGGTGTGGCAGAACCCTTGTGAAGAAACAGGTATAGCGAAGGGTCTCTGTCAACAAAACAAACCTACAAAGGCCATAATCAGAGGAATTATTCTGGAAAAGAAAATTGTATCAAGTGCTGAAAAATTTATTCTTTTCCAGAACAGGGCAATTTGAAACGGCAACTCTAGGCCGGGCCCGAGAACAGTAATTCTAGATAACTTATTAATTAACTTTTAGTGATGTTAAATCGTATTATGTAAATATCTTTTTCTCATACTGCTTGTATATTTTAAGAAGGGTGATTTAACGTTATGTATCTATCTAGGTTATTAATATTAGTAGAGTTATAAATGGTTTAATGTGAATAATTTAAGCGCTATGTTAAAATACTGTCCACGAGGGAATGTTTTAGCTACAGGAATAGTGCTTTCGAAGGCAGAAAACCTAGTTTTATTACCTCTCTTCGGTCGCCGTGCTATTATTCCTACAGCGAGGGTGTAGAGCCTTTGTCCCATTATTTGATAATTCGCCGTGACCAAGTGAGTGAGACAGACAACCTTAACGGTAAATGTAGGAAAAGCCGCGATTTATATTAAAATTGGACCAATGAAATCCCTGGAAGTTTATTCGAAATAGTTAGACGCGTCGAGTCGCGCTAAAAATGTACCAATAGGAAAGGAAGCAGCCTCAGAAGCCTGAGACTATAAATGAATCTGTTTGGGGAAATTTCGGGACAGTTTTGGTAATGTGTGGTCAGGGAGAGATGCTGCAGGATGCGTGAGATATCGCGCCAAGAAGGGAATCAAGTCAGCTTTGTAATGTCAGCTTAGTATTGCAATTTATTCGAGAGTTTTTGTCATGTGTGGTCAGGGAGAGATGCTGCAGGATGTGTGAGATATCGCGCCAAGACAGGGAATCCAAATAGTTTTAGCAACACACCTAAGATCCGCTACTCTTAAAGCGACAATAAGAATATTTAAACTTCAAGTCATATCCGCGCCATAGTTTAACAGCGGTGGACAGTATTTTACAGCGGCCATACCAGTTTTGTATACTACGAGTGTTAATTAAATAAAAAGAAACGGCAGTGTCATCTTTTCATAAACAAAGCAAGTCTATGTCTTCCTATATCACCACCCGAGATCTACGTTTTCCTTTACCGAGGATAAGTCCATGCTCCCATAGAATTTAAGGAAAATTACTGCAGCTAGCCGAGGATAAATTGAAGAACCAACACGCTGAGAACTTCTGGAAGCAACGGGAGAAGCATCAAGGTAAGCTACAGCAACGGATGAGGAGGTGATCGCCGCAGTTGGAAGGGAGGAAGTTTGCAGTTACCTACCTCGGACTTTCGCTCAAATATTCCTATTGCCTGCTTTAGCTACTTCCGCCGTGAGTTAAATATTGGTTATAACCATACAGAAATGGTTATAACAATTCACATACGGAATGGAAGTCATACACAAGTCCCCGTGTAACTTGAGATGACAAGTAATGACAACTAATGATTATTAATTAGAAAAGTTATGCAAATTTTGGAAGTTAGGGAAATTCTGCAGAATCATTAGAGCTATTAGCAATGATCTAGAGGGCAAACCTTTTCTCGTAACTTCATCCGTCCTAAACTCTATGTCAAAATAGTTTATAGCAAACAAAGTTTCTGTAAATTTAGACAAAACAAAGGTTATTAGATACATAACTCATCGGTTTTTCACATGCCCCAATAGAAATGGAATTAATTGCTATTAAAGAAAATTGGCATTACATGCCTAGGCCATCAAGTAGATAAATATTTGGATTGGAAATCTCACATTAAGCATATCATATCCAAGCTTAGCTCTGCCTCTTTTGCACTTCGAAACATTGGCAAACGTGAGTTCAATCGATACACATATGTGTAATATATATGATATATACCAGGTGGCCCAAGCAAGCCGTCCTATGCAGTTTTATGTTGCCCGCATACATAGGTGCAAAAGAAGTTGCCGCATCACCGATGTTC
Source organism: Deroplatys truncata (assembly GCA_030765065.1). Classification (NCBI taxonomy): domain Eukaryota; kingdom Metazoa; phylum Arthropoda; class Insecta; order Mantodea; family Mantidae; genus Deroplatys; species Deroplatys truncata. The sequence goes on from CM060982.1 coordinate 53,733,742, forward strand.
AAAGGGGCAGTGCAGGTACGGAACAAAATGTAGTGCTGATGCCTGCATGTGTTTACGTGGTAGCTTCGTACCGATAAGCGTCGCGTGGTTCCAGCTAAGTTATTCAGACAAAAGCTAGTGTTCACTAATAACGAACACAGATATGGTTACGATGTGTGCGGAGACGCATCAAAATGGAGTTGAGGCACGAAGGCTGTGTTCTGAACATTTTCAGACATGGCATCTGTCTTCTGAACAGTGTTTTTTTGACGTACTGAGATGGTATTAACAAATGATGGATCATTCTAGGCAGAACGTGGGCCTGAGAGGTCCATACACCAATTCGTCTACCAAGGCGGGCATGTTTTTGCACATGCTTATTATGAATAATGTATTAATAGAAAATTATTTAATTATAACACGTCTTAAAGGTATATAAACATAATAAAACATAATTTTGTTTAATCTTAACTTTGTGGCACCATTTAAACATTAGACCGTGGGCATGTTTTTGTTTCAAGACAATTTTCTAGAGCCCAGCGGGGAATCAAACCCGGAATACCTCATATAGCAGAGTCTCCACCGAAAGGGCTCTGGGACCAGTAATAGTAGTTAAAGTGTTTATTTTCAAGCATTGGTCTTTCATTTACTAGTCTCCTCTCTGTCGGTATGGAGTCCTCTTTGCAGTTTTGCTTACCTATTGGCATCCGTACTATTCGTTATAAACTAACTTCAACTGACGGCTTGTGTGGGCCACCTGCTATACGTACATATCCAATCTCTATAAAATGGGATATAATTTTGGATAATTAGGCAGAAAGTAAACGTATATTTCTATTTCATAAGAAGGTTACAAGAACCATTTCAATCCCTCACAGCAGACATAGAAAAGTGAAGATATTATTTCTATTCTATATCTTCAAATTCTATGTATACAATTGAGTCGTACTCAAAACAAACATAGATATTCACGACGAAAACTAAATAAAAAGAAAATATCCATCGTCCCGAAGTACGTAAAGCTTTCTTGCTTCCAGAAAGGCGTGTATAATGCAACCATTGACACATTAAATACTCCGCCTACTAATCTTAAGGAAAAGTTTGACAATTTCAAGTTTTCGAACCTCCAGAAGAACCAAATCTAGCTCGAATAAAATAGAAACCCAGGGAAAAAGGCAATCGTGGTGACCCATTTGTATCAAATTAAGCTATCATATCAATGTGAATATCAAAACTGCTTCTTAACAGTGTCTTTGTAAAAAGTCATTTTATTCTGTAAAAAATTACCTATGTGAATGGGAGAACAATTAAATAGCTCTATAAGAAGTAATTTACTGATTTTAAGATAAACAATTGCTATGAATGCCTTCTCTAGAATTCATGAAATAGAAAATTTACTATGAGTCACATAGACTATTATGAAACCTTGTGAAAATGTAAACCTAAGTATCTTTATTTATATGTATAAAAATGGCATATGTTTACACTTGTAAGATCTGTAACTGCAGATAAATAATTGTACATTTTGATATTTTCTATAACTACCACAGAATACTTATGTTAAGTTTTATATTATTTGTTTGCGCATGGACATTTCAATATGCTCTTAATTAAAATATGTAGTTTATGCATGTATGTAGTTCAATTGTACGTACCCTTGGCATGTTTTATCTCAATGGCCACCAGTGAACTCAAAGAAAGCAATAATATAATTGAATATAAATAATTACACATAATATATCAGAAGTGTAAAATATAATCTACACATTACATTGTTTTCTCTATATCCGAAATCTCAACATCACGAGCAATCTCAATTGTTACCATAATCGTTTTGTTCCGGGTAGAAAACGGTTCTTTTTTATCTTATTCCTCTGCTTCGTGGAATTAGGCCTTAAGCCTGTTTCCACATCAAGTAATTGGTGAATGCTTCCATCTGTCCAATGGGCGTCAGCTTTTCACTTTCTCTCTAGTAAGTAGGGGAAGAATTGCATTCCACCCAAAAATTTGATACCGAGATTTCACGGAAATACATGTTTTGGGACCCCCTAAATCCAAAAAAGCACTTTTGAAAACATGTCCGTCTGTGTGTGTGTGTGTGTGTGGGGGGGGGTCTGTGAACAGCATAACTCAGAAACGAACAGTCGGATAAACACCAAACTTGGTATTTAGGTTTAGTATCTTCCAGAGATGCGACACAAAGGTTTTCAAGAAAATTCCCCCACCCAAATTACCCTATACGAGGAACATTTTTCGAAAATTTTAATTTTCTCAAAAATGCCACTAACGATTTTGATTAAAACATCATATGTTTAAGATATTTTCATGACCAATGAAATGTATATCTCATATTTTCTGGGAATGTCTCCAAAAGTATTCATTGTGAACGACTTTTGCATAACTGGTAAACCATAAGAGATAGACAAAATTTTACTACACAAAAAATGTAGATCGTGTTAAAATATATTTCCGGTAGAAATCTCGGTATCGAATTTTTGGGTGGAATACAATACTTCACCTATTTACTATACGTAGTAGAGAAAGTAAAGATACAGGAGACATTCAGTAGCCCTGTTTTAGTTCTTTATCTATAGGTATAATTTCATCGGCGCTTGAGATTGTGAAATTCTAGTACCCACTCTTGTGTATCCGAATTCATTGAGAAGACACTTGTAACCTATATAGATATGTTTGCATGTGAACATTAAAGAGTATTTTTGCTTCAAGTCCACTATTGATCAACGGCAGTTTATAAGCGCCGGGTACGATAATGCCTGTCTCTCTGGATGGTGTACATGGACTTCATTCGCGATTCGGTTGAGCCTTCCTGATAGGAACTACAGCGGGGGACAATGCCGTATATCCGAATACGAAATGTTGAGACCTTCAGTTAGTTTCTGTGAACATCGTGCGCTGCAAAAACATAATAAATATTTTATTATCAATTGCATACACAGAGGCGTCATCCTGGTACGGATAATCCTGTGAGAAACCGTGTTAATCATTAACCGATAAGATATAATATACGAGAAACTGAAAATTTGTTGAACTTTCTTTATTACCTGCTCTAAAGCGATACTCTACTTGTATATTTTGTTAAATTAGTTAATTTTACATCCAGTTCAGGGCTGATACAAAAGCTGCAGAGCTTAGACGTTTAATTTTATACTGCAAGAGATTAGTTTAGTTTTCATTTGAGGTTAAGTATGCTCTCAATGCTGCAATTAACATTAGGTCAATATTATATTTTAAATAGAAGAAGTATATCTGTATATGAATATCACTTTGTTACTGATATTTGATAAGAAGCTTTTATTTGTATGTTATTACATTAGTAGGATATATAGGAGAGAGCTGGGCCACTTTTTTGCGTTTATATGGGAAAGGATAGGGAAAACGAGGCTGGATGGGGTGGTTCAAGGAGGAAAATGCGTTTATATGGGAGAGATAGGGAATACGACGACCGATACTATGCTAAAGAGGGTTGAAGGAGGGAAATACGTTTATATGGAAGAAATAGTAGAGAGGTGTTAGGCTAGGAGGGTTTAAGTATGCGTTTATAAGGAGAGACGAGAAAACGGAGAGAGATCCTATGTTAGGATACACAGGTGTTAAAGTTAGGTTAGATAGGAAACCAAAGAGATACTCAGCTAGACAGGGGACAGGAGAGGAATGCGCTTTATGAGAGGTAGAGGATACGGGGAGTGGTGTTAGGCTAGACAGAGATTGAGAGTAGAGTATGCGTTTATATGTTTGAGAAGTATAGGAACAGGAAGAGGGTGCTAGGCTAGACAGAGGTTGAGGAGTAGAGTATAGGTTATATGAGAGGTATAGGAAAACGAGGGGAGGTGTTAGGCTAGACAGAGGCTGAGTAATGTATGGTTTATATGAGCGGTATAGGAAAACGATGAGAGGTGTTAGACTAGACAGGGCTTGAAACGTAGTGCATGGTTTATATGAGAGATATAGGAAAACGAGGAAAGGTGTTAGGCTAGACAGAAGTCGAGGAGTAGAGTATGGTTTATATCAGAAGTATAGGAAAACGAGGAGAGGTATTAGGTTAGGAGAATTGAGTTTGTGTTTATAAGGAGAGACGAGAAAACGGAGAGAGATCCTATGCTAGGATAGACAGGTGTTAAAGTTAGGTTAGATAGGAAACCAAGGAGTGATACTCAGCTAGAGGGGGGTAGGAGGGAATGAGCTTTTGAGAGGTAGGGGATACGGGGAGTGGTGTTAGGCTAGGCAGGGCTTGAAACGTAGGGCATGGTTTATATGTATGAGAAGTATAGGAACAGGAAGAGGGGTGCTAGGCTAGACAGAGGTTGAGGAGTAGAGTATAGTTTATATGAGAGGTATAGGAAAACGAGGAGAGGAGTTAGACTAAACAGAGGTCGAGGAGCAGAGTATGGTTTATGTGAGAGTCATAGGTAAACGAGAGAGGCGTTAGGCTAGACAGAGCTAGAGGAGTAGAGAATGGTTTATATGAGAGGTATAGGAACAGGAGGAGAGGTGTTAGGCTAGACAGGTAGTGTAGCAGTAGGAATATGGACTTATATACAGGAGAGATAGGGAATAGGAGGTGCTAGACTTGAAAGCGACTTTAGACGTGAACTTAGTAGAAAACTGTTTCATGTCAATGTTCTAGACATGCCCATCACGTAACCTATTCAGGGAAAAGGTGACTCGTTCAGGGGAAAAAGGTGACTGCTCAGGGAAAAAGGAGGCCCACAAAGGGAAAAAGTTGACTAGCAAAGGGAAAAACGTGACCAGTAAAGGGAAAAATGTCACCAGCAAAGGGGAAAATGTGACCAGCAAAGGGAAAAAGGTGAGCCATAAAGGGAAAAAGATGACCTGCAACGGGAAAAGCTAACCCACTAACACTAACAGGTAAGTAATTCAGGTAGTATTGCAAGAGGCTGACTGGATCATAGCAGTGTATGATTTCACAGGTAATTCAGCTAGTATCGTATGTATTTAGGCTAATTCGTCTAATAACACAGGATAGATTCCAGATGCTAACTGCATCATGGCTCTGCATGATTTCACAGATAATTCAGCTAGTATCGTAGGTATTTAGGCTAATTCAGCTAGTATCACAAGAGGATAGATTCTAGGGTTGGGTATAGCATAGTTTCATATTTCACAGGTAATTCAGGTAGTATCACGGGTGCTCGTGCTAATTTAGAGCAGGAATTCGTATCAGAGCTAGTTAAGGTAATTTCACATGATTCGGGTAGTATCACAGGTATTTAAATCATTTTCACAGCCAATTCAGCTAGTATCTTAAGCATTTAAGCTAATTCAGCTAGTATCACAGGAGGCTAGATTCCAGAGGCTAACTGCATAATACCTATGCATGATTTCACAGCTAATTCAGCTAGTATCGTAGGTATTTAGGCTAATTCAGCTAGTATCACAGGAGGTTAGATTCCAGGGTTGGGTATAGCATAGTTTCATATTTCACAGGTAATTCAGAGGGTATCGTAGGTATTTAGGATAATTCAAGTAACATAGGTGTTTAGAGTAATTAAGCAAGCATTACAGGAGGGTAGGTTCCAGGGGTTGGTTATAGCCTAGTTTCGTATTTTACAGATAGTTCAGGTAATATCGTAAGTATTTGGGTAATCAGCATAGTTTCACAGATGCTCGTGATAATTTCGATCAGAGATTTGTATCACAGCTATTTAAGGTAAATGCAGGTGATTCAGGTTGTATCAATGGTATTTGTGTCATTTTAACAGGTAATTCAGATAGTGTCTAGGTATTTGGGCGATTCAAGCATCATAGGTGTTTAAAGTAACTCAGCTAGTATCACAGGAGGCTAGATTCAATGATCAGGGTTTCGTATCAGAGCTATTTAATGTAATTTCACTTGATTCGAGTAGTATCACAGGTATTTAAGTCATTTTAACGGGCAATTCAACTAGTATCACAGGTACTCATGGTAATATAGAGAGTAATTAAATTATAAAACATTTCTCATCCAACGTTACAACAATTTATATACTTTTTTCTAAATCTTACAAACTTATTATATGTTAAACAGTTATTGTACGATGCGGAGAGGGATAAACTGCATATTGGTTCACAAATTGAAAAGCTTTACGTCAACATACCTTTATTTTAGTTCGGTGTAGATGTCTCTCCCCTTTTATCTAGGCTTGAGACTAGCACTAGGATTGCTCCTAATGGCAGGGTTACCACCTTCCCTTCCATCTTCTTCTTTCTTCATCAGGCGTCAGCTATCTGCATATACAGCACACAGATAACCTTCTTTTTTAAGATTGTAGACTCACGATAAAATCTTTATCTTTAACTTACATTCTTTTAAGCACTGTTTGTAATGGCGTAATGTCCATACGCATATGTCGTTATCCCATCCTCAGCAATAATTCTTTTATCATCAAACGGAGTCAATGCAATTTTATTCACTTGCACTGTAGCAAGAGCATGCTTTTGTGATAGGATCAGATTCATAGGTGTTCTGATGATTTCACAGGTTTTAAGACAGTCTGTATAGCTGTCAAACGAAATGTACTGCTTAATAGCGCTACGTTTTATACCTTTAATCTTTTTTATCATTGACCCTTGAATATCTAAGGCATACATCTTAGGACGTAGTCCAACAAAGCGTAGGATGATTTTGCTATTAGCCTCATCTTTAAATTTTCCCAATACCTTCTTGTTCTGAGTAGAGTAACATATATGGTTGGCAGGGTAATCAGCTGTATCGAGATGCTCAAGAAAACGTAGCTTGTCCTGGTACACATCTTCAGTTGTTACACGATGAATGAACGAATCAGTGTCCATATACATAAGCTTCAGGTTTTCAGCTCCATAATAAGGCAACAAAACGTCGTAATGATAGTTATACATTAATGTCTTGGAGATGTCCAACACACTCATACCAATGTATATAGGCTTGTTGAATACAATCTGACGAGAGGCCATATGTACAGCAGCTAGATTATCAGCATATATCGTCCTGTCGATAAACGTAGGCTTGGCGATCAGCTTCTCTAGAGTTTTTTCATTGGTCACCAGTCGTATATCCATGCGGTTACGCAGGTTCTCCATAGTTTTTCCAAACATAGCGTTGTTAAAGAGCTTGTAGAGATCCTTCTCGAAATCATTTACAGCTTGTTGTCGTAGCCTGTTGTTAAATTCCACATAAGGTTTCAACCACTGAGACTGTCGGAATTGTAGCACACGATGGATTTTTGTTAGTCGTAGTCCATGACTAAGAGCTTGCTTCAAAGCCATGTAATGCACTACATACTTCTTTCGAGGTCCAAGATGAGGTATCAGTTTCTTTGTAGATGATTCCAATGGTTTCATACACTCTGGCAGGAAAGGTAGATCGTTGTGTAGATCGTGAAGTTCAGCAGGATACTCGATGTCAACTTCTAATATGTACCCATGAGGATCATCTTCTTGTAGTGTTTCTAAGTTGATTTCTTCAGGTGACACCCACTGAAATCCAGCAAAAGGAAGAGCGTGACACATTGCCCACCCATATTGGTTATTAGCGTCCTCGTATGTGATAAATTGGGTTGGTCTCGACGGATCAAACTTATCCATATAAGTGTTATTAGCCTCAGCATACCGATGGGAAACTTGGCATAAACCTCCTCTTATACCTGATTCCACCATGAGTAGTTGATCATAATCTTGTAACAGCTCTAACTTAATCCCAGTATACAGTAACATGGCGTCCCATGTAAGACCTGGAGAGGTAAAATAATGGGCACGATCAACTTTGTGTGTTTTAAGGGTTTGCTCTCTGAACGTCTCAAAGACATCAGCTAGGAGAAGTACATCCGAAGTTAAGTAGAGATCGCTGTACTCTCCCAGGTTTCTCACATTGAACAGCTCCCATACATTTCTAGCATGATCGTAGTCAGTATCAGTAATTTCTTCTTCATTTAATCTATTGTAGAAGGAGTCCTTAGGAGGCAAGCAGGTCTCGTTCAGGACATCCCATGACGTAACAAAATCATATGGAAATACACCCTTACGGGTCATCAACTTCAATTTGTCTTCTCCAAAGTACTTTAGCGTTTCAGGATACGAGGTTAGATTTTTTACCAACTTATCCAAGCTTGTACTGAGGAATCGGAAGCTACCCACTAATCGAAGCTTTATATCTCCTACATACTTGGTGAATGAGATATAGCTTTCTTCAGAGTTAGGAATTACCTCCACACGTTCACTTGTGCACCCCAGCTCCTTTACAATGAAATGCGAGTCATATCCGCTAAGGTTATGCATGAAGACTGGTATATATTTAGGTGTTTTACAGGCTAAATTACATTCATTATGAAGACTTCCACGATATTCACCGCTGATGTGATCATGGTCGCGTACTTTATAGTTCTCTTCTGTAAAGGGTTTTCCACACAAGTAGCATGCTGAAGAAGACTCAAAATCCTTTTGCTGTTGATCCGTAAGTTTCAGAGGCTTAGCAGATTTGTATATATTACCAATCATTTCTGCAAGAGATGTAAGGTACAGCATAAACTTCTGAGCAGCATCAGCACCACGATACACATAGGGTTGCTTAGGAAGACCAGTTTCGAGATGTTCAACACTGGATGTAGGCTTCACGTAAACACAGAAGCTCATTGGTGTGTGCTCTTGATAAGGGGTTGTATAGGAAGTTTCAGGATTGGATATACACGTATGGCATGGAGTGAGAATACTCTCAAAATCAGCATAGATGACATAAGGTACTTTCAGCATCCTCTCAACATTTTTAAACTGAACAATTGATTTCTCCTTGGTAGGCATAACTACCCTCGCAACACCATGTTGAATACAGAAGGCTACATGTGCTTGCAGTTTTTCCTGTCCACTTCGTCCATATCGATCATCAAAATGTGTAAAGCAGCGCTTACAAGTATAAACCCGTCCATTATGGTTAGTTTTCTGGCGTCGAACGAGTTTCTCAAAATTCTTTATATACACGTAGTGATGTTTTCCACTGCTGTCATTCAATAGTAGCAGGTCGCGATGTTCAGGTAGTTCAATGTCAGCAACCTTTATTGGATACACTTCATGCTTCTCATCCAGCCCGAAAACGTTAATGGATATCTTGTTAAACTTCTCAAATTTAGGTATTTGAGAAAGTGGAGTAGGGTAGGAAACACAGCTGAAGTCGTACTTATCTTGAAGTTGTTTGTATTTGCTGACGCGTTGAGGCTTGATGCTCACGAATTTGGCCAGTATAGAGTACATGAAACATTTCTCGTCGCTAAAGTTCTGGATGTTTATACATGCTTTCCTTGCTTCAACAGCTGACGGTAGTGGTATGTAGCTACTTCCTCGTAACGGGTTGTACTTGTTGATACGAAGTCGAACTCCTTCCACAGCAAGCAAAGCACAGCTGCTACCCTTAAGCTGAGACTCCTCCATTTCAGTCACCAATTTCTTGAATTTCACTTCCATCGTTGAGTCCAGATCAGTTTCCAGGAAAACAGCTTGATTCCGTGTTTTAAATGTTTTGTCACAGGTTTCTCCAATACTGTTAACAAATCGACACTCAGCCAGCAGATTAATTTTAACACTCTTATGAATGCTAAGCTCTTTATGCACAGCATGGATTATACGTTGTTTTGCCTCTTGCAGATACATATTTAGGTCCTTAGCTGATTCGCATCGTATAAAATACGATTTCAATCGTCCTTCGAATGAAGTTTCGTATTCTTTCATATCGCAGTCCTCCATTGTTGACAGCAACTGATGTTTAGTTGGCTCCAATCTTCTTTTCTTCTGAGGGCTGCTAATTTCACATATATCTTCGTGTCGCTGTCCCTTATAACAATCTTTGAAGGTTACATTACAATGTTTACATTTGAAGAGCTTCTTGCAGCTCATCTCGTGTCTTCTCTTGTCATAACCTCGGAGGAACTTCTTCCCACATTTTCCGCATGCATATCCAGTAGCGCTTGGAATAATATCCTTATACGCTGAGTTATTCATCTTTATTCTTGATGTGATAACGTATTAATCACTGATCAATGAAATGTAGACCTCTTCACCTTGACACCACTTTAGAAAGCTGATTATTCTTGGAGAGAACACGATGTTAACACCTCAAGACTAATTAGCACAATGAAGTCCAATGCCCTAGATCACCATATTTATAGAGGGAGCACGAACCTTTTAGATCAATCATAAACTCGCTCCATAACCACCTGTATATGATCGCTCAACGTGTACTAACCCCCCAGCCATATAACCTCAAGTCTAGAGACAGGATGTTTATGACGTCACACCCAGAGACAGGATGTCTGGCAGCATCAAACACGTTTAAACTCGTCTCATAACTACCTGCTTATGCTGTCACACCAGCAAGAGAAGTATTCCCACACGCTCATTCAGACATATATTTCAAATTCAAGCCCACCACCACCATCACCACCTATTGTACCAAGGTTAATTCAAGCTGTATTATCACAATACTTAAAAGTAAAAGCTTAAAAGGAAACCTAGAAGATTTTCCCCCTTATTTACTTAATTATTTCATGTTCTTATTCCCTTTTCAATTCTTCCTTTCCATCTTCTCACAGAAAGACCATTACATTTCACTACAATCATGAGAAAAGCAATTTTTCCAGAGTTACACAGATTATAAGCTTCTAAATCGAACCCGGTAATACTTTTAATAAATGTATTTTAGCTCCCCAATATCAGCATCTACCATTTAATCTTTACTCGAACCTGATATGATCCATAAGCTTGAAGATATATGAAATCACATTTCGGGATTCGATCTGAGTACTTTAAAGTAATATTTGTCACGATAACGATATTTAAGGACTAGATACTCTGTTTGCGTTTACCTTGACATGTTTATCTAAATTAAATTACGAGTTATTAAATTTTTGCAAGTAAATTTCATTGAATCGGTATTCGAACCCAGAACACCAGGAACAAGATAATTTATAATATTAGTCTGACATGTTAAACAAAGTTGTATGCAGTTACATCATCGATCTAAGTGATATATTCTAGTGTACAGAGGAAAATTAAGAAAGTCATTGAAAGATCGGGATTCGAAGTAAGGACAACTGATTGAAAATTATATACAGTATTAATTGCCCATCATAGGAGCTATCAATCATGCTTTAGTCCACTCCTCTACCTCACTTAGTTCCCGAGATAATGAAAATTTTAAAATTAGGATCAAACCCAGGACGTCATGTATCTAGTTACACATTCACAAGATACTACCTAATAATATAAATGCAATAAAGTTTATTTGGCGTCTTTATCTTAATTGGTTTAGGAGTTATTAAATTTATAAGTAAATTCCATCAAATCAGTATTCGAACCCAGAACACCAAGAACAAAATAATTTATAATATGCGTTTGGTATGCTTAAAGGTGCTGTATGTAGTTACAGCATCAATTTAAGTGATATTTTCTAGAGTATAGAGTAAAATGAAGCAAGTCATTAAAAAATCGGGATTCGAACTAGAGACAACTGATTAAAAATTATATACAGTATTAATTACAAATTATAACAGCTATCAAACATGCTTTGGTGCATTCCTCTAGCTTTCTTAGTTTCCGAGATAATGAAGTTTTTAAAATTAAGGATCGAACCCAGGACACCAGGTACCCAAATATACATTTACAAGAAACTACCTAATGACATTAATGTAATAAAGTTTATTTGGCGTCTTTATCTTAATTAGTCTCTGAGTTATTAGAAGATGAATTTGTAATCACTCGTAGGATTCGAACCCAGGCATCCCGGTCAACTTGCAACAATGTCCTAATGACGCGGCGCATTCCAAATAATTGATTAGTTTTCATTCCATTGTTCTATCTCTTTTCATTCAGGGGATATAAGCGATTAAACAGTAGAAATAAAATGAGAGAGCTGGCACACAGAGAGATGCCGACATCTGATAAAGTTCTTTGATCTATGCCGGCAAGCTCCGCCCATTTTATTTCTACTGTATATGCAGATAGCTGACGCCTGATGAAGAAAGAAGAAGATGGAAGGGAAGGTGGTAACCCTGCCATTAGGAGCAATCCTAGTGCTAGTCTCAAGCCTAGATAAAAGGGGAGAGACATCTACACCGAACTAAAATAAAGGTATGTTGACGTAAAGCTTTTCAATTTGTGAACCAATATGCAGTTTATCCCTCTCCGCATCGTACAATAACTGTTTAACATATAATAAGTTTGTAAGATTTAGAAAAAAGTATATAAATTGTTGTAACGTTGGATGAGAAATGTTTTATAATTTAATTACTCTCTATATTACCATGAGTACCTGTGATACTAGTTGAATTGCCCGTTAAAATGACTTAAATACCTGTGATACTACTCGAATCAAGTGAAATTACATTAAATAGCTCTGATACGAAACCCTGATCATTGAATCTAGCCTCCTGTGATACTAGCTGAGTTACTTTAAACACCTATGATGCTTGAATCGCCCAAATACCTAGACACTATCTGAATTACCTGTTAAAATGACACAAATACCATTGATACAACCTGAATCACCTGCATTTACCTTAAATAGCTGTGATACAAATCTCTGATCGAAATTATCACGAGCATCTGTGAAACTATGCTGATTACCCAAATACTTACGATATTACCTGAACTATCTGTAAAATACGAAACTAGGCTATAACCAACCCCTGGAACCTACCCTCCTGTAATGCTTGCTTAATTACTCTAAACACCTATGTTACTTGAATTATCCTAAATACCTACGATACCCTCTGAATTACCTGTGAAATATGAAACTATGCTATACCCAACCCTGGAATCTAACCTCCTGTGATACTAGCTGAATTAGCCTAAATACCTACGATACTAGCTGAATTAGCTGTGAAATCATGCATAGGTATTATGCAGTTAGCCTCTGGAATCTAGCCTCCTGTGATACTAGCTGAATTAGCTTAAATGCTTAAGATACTAGCTGAATTGGCTGTGAAAATGATTTAAATACCTGTGATACTACCCGAATCATGTGAAATTACCTTAACTAGCTCTGATACGAATTCCTGCTCTAAATTAGCACGAGCACCCGTGATACTACCTGAATTACCTGTGAAATATGAAACTATGCTATACCCAACCCTAGAATCTATCCTCTTGTGATACTAGCTGAATTAGCCTAAATACCTACGATACTAGCTGAATTATCTGTGAAATCATGCAGAGCCATGATGCAGTTAGCATCTGGAATCTATCCTGTGTTATTAGACGAATTAGCCTAAATACATACGATACTAGCTGAATTACCTGTGAAATCATACACTGCTATGATCCAGTCAGCCTCTTGCAATACTACCTGAATTACTTACCTGTTAGTGTTAGTGGGTTAGCTTTTCCCGTTGCAGGTCATCTTTTTCCCTTTATGGCTCCCTTTTTCCCTTTGCTGGTCACATTTTCCCCTTTGCTGGTGACATTTTTCCCTTTACTGGTCACGTTTTTCCCTTTGCTAGTCAACTTTTTCCCTTTGTGGGCCTCCTTTTTCCCTGAGCAGTCACCTTTTTCCCCTGAACGAGTCACCTTTTCCCTGAATAGGTTACGTGATGGGCATGTCTAGAACATTGACATGAAACAGTTTTCTACTAAGTTCACGTCTAAAGTCGCTTTCAAGTCTAGCACCTCCTATTCCCTATCTCTCCTGTATATAAGTCCATATTCCTACTGCTACACTACCTGTCTAGCCTAACACCTCTCCTCCTGTTCCTATACCTCTCATATAAACCATTCTCTACTCCTCTAGCTCTGTCTAGCCTAACGCCTCTCTCGTTTACCTATGACTCTCACATAAACCATACTCTGCTCCTCGACCTCTGTTTAGTCTAACTCCTCTCCTCGTTTTCCTATACCTCTCATATAAACTATACTCTACTCCTCAACCTCTGTCTAGCCTAGCACCCCTCTTCCTGTTCCTATACTTCTCATACATATAAACCATGCCCTACGTTTCAAGCCCTGCCTAGCCTAACACCACTCCCCGTATCCCCTACCTCTCAAAAGCTCATTCCCTCCTACCCCCCTCTAGCTGAGTATCACTCCTTGGTTTCCTATCTAACCTAACTTTAACACCTGTCTATCCTAGCATAGGATCTCTCTCCGTTTTCTCGTCTCTCCTTATAAACACAAACTCAATTCTCCTAACCTAATACCTCTCCTCGTTTTCCTATACTTCTGATATAAACCATACTCTACTCCTCGACTTCTGTCTAGCCTAACACCTTTCCTCGTTTTCCTATATCTCTCATATAAACCATGCACTACGTTTCAAGCCCTGTCTAGTCTAACACCTCTCATCGTTTTCCTATACCGCTCATATAAACCATACATTACTCAGCCTCTGTCTAGCCTAACACCTCCCCTCGTTTTCCTATACCTCTCATATAACCTATACTCTACTCCTCAACCTCTGTCTAGCCTAGCACCCTCTTCCTGTTCCTATACTTCTCAAACATATAAACGCATACTCTACTCTCAATCTCTGTCTAGCCTAACACCACTCCCCGTATCCTCTACCTCTCATAAAGCGCATTCCTCTCCTGTCCCCTGTCTAGCTGAGTATCTCTTTGGTTTCCTATCTAACCTAACTTTAACACCTGTGTATCCTAACATAGGATCTCTCTCCGTTTTCTCGTCTCTCCTTATAAACGCATACTTAAACCCTCCTAGCCTAACACCTCTCTACTATTTCTTCCATATAAACGTATTTCCCTCCTTCAACCCTCTTTAGCATAGTATCGGTCGTCGTATTCCCTATCTCTCCCATATAAACGCATTTTCCTCCTTGAACCACCCCATCCAGCCTCGTTTTCCCTATCCTTTCCCATATAAACGCAAAAAAGTGGCCCAGCTCTCTCCTATATATCCTACTTACATTGTATTCCTATATTAGTCATTCATGATCAGTTATAGGAATTCTTGAACGGTAGCTTCAAGTAATCCACTCTTAAACTATTATGTCAATATATAGAATGTAAACAACAGTGGTCATGAGTCAATGACGAGCAGGTGAACACGGTCTAGGGAGTGTTATCTACAATCGCCAACAGACTGCACGAGGGATGGGTGGTTTGTAACCTTCGATGCCAGTGTGTAAATTTCAGTAACAGATCAACTTAGTTTCCTTCCGTCCTGGTTTTAATGCTTAGAAATTCCTAGGCTTAGCCATGATAAATATGAGTCGTAATTTTTAACCTGCCTAGATGATTCACCTATGACATTACTTATGACGACGTAAATGAATACCAAGGTTGTATGCTTTGTAATTACGAGTTTGAAGTAGTTATTTTGTTGTATTGTTATTTGCCCCACGCTTTGGGAGCCAATTTGAAAAAGGTTTGTTGCTGCTACGTATGAAAAGCCAGTTTGAAGAAGATGTATTATATTTCGACTGTTGCGGAGCCGAACTTGAAGTAGTTGCAACCGCACGTATGGTAAAAAAGTTTCCGGTAGCTTCGTCCCAAATGTACTTTCCGGTGGCCTTTGCCCCAAGTTTAATAATATTAACTTTGTAATTTTGACTGTTTCTTTAAATATTATATATTTATGTTTGCCTCGGCTGCGTCAGTAGTTATATTTTTTTTTAGAGACATGAATGTCTTAGCAAGGGGTGGTGCGACTGAAGAATGTAGGCTTACACAGATTTTAAGTTTTTCTTCACTCCATTTATTAATGCTTGACACGATTTAAATAACACTTTACTGATATAGAAAGAGCTGTGAGATTCTTTTGTTAATTACTTGCACTTTTTAACACGTAAACTATTTTCGTCTCACACTGAATACGCATTAAGCGTATCGAGAACACATCTCGCATCCGGTTAGGAACACTGTCTGCAAGCTTCTGAATTTTTACAATTTGCCCTATTTCAGTTTTTGATTGGCTATTCCTACTCCAATAGAATACTTTCATTTAACTTAAGTTTTTTTTCTGGTTGTTGATTGAATATTTATAAACTGTCTCACAATTTACATTACTGTTGCTCCAATAATGACTAGTAGCATTATTAAACTTTCTTACTCATTATTGCCTCAAGGTTAGCTCGTTGTTACCTCATTGTTAGCAACTTTTAATCCATTATTCTCACAGCTTCTACATTATTAAATTACGCAATACATTCATATAACATTATTACACATGTATACAATAATATAAATATATATAATGACTGTAGTATACACCTTTTATATATTGTTACATACACATATTGCTTTAAGGCGGGCTGTTATTGAATTTATATATTATATAATTAGACTGAAAATCATTTAAATGTTAAAAATACGCCTCAAGTTAACACATACTGGACATTACGAAACAGTTATTTATTTCTAGGAAAAAATATACGAGAAATGGCAATATAGATAGTATCAGATGTTTTGTACTATAGAACTGAATTTGAAATTTAGCACTTGTTTCACATCCACCTTACATATACCTATTGTTTAAACTCTATCACTTGAGAGGAATGATTACATAATTGCCTTCTCATCATTTCACGTTTAAGGGTTCGCATCTACTTCACATACCTTATCAATAGCTGGCAGTACTAACACGTAATAAGGAAGACCTGCCAATATCACCCTTAATTTTGAACCAGGTTACATGTGAGGCCGGCTCTTTCGCACGCCTGATATTTGGAAAACAAGATATTTCTCTAATATGCTTTAAATTCCATATAATATCTTACATCTACAGTGACGATGAATGGAGCGATGGTGATCAGAGGGTTCAAATGACCCCGGGGCATAAACACCTCAGTGGCCCGAAATTTATAGTTTTTTTTTACAAGAAAATGGTCGCAGCTCATCCCAACTTTGATCCGAAATCGGTCCTCTGGATTATTAGTAAAGTTCAGTCCTAGATAAACAGTTTTACTACGAATACAAACAATATCAGGAAATTTAAAATGCTTACAATTTCTCACAAACATAGGAGATAAGCAAAAAATTACCATACAGAAAAATATAGATCTCTAAAACAATTAGCTTATTGCAGATAACTTTATGGTTGCACTAACCATTTACGAGATATTCAATGTTATTGGCTTAATACTTTTTACTTTCTCTACTACGTATAGTAAGTAGGGGAAGTATTGTATTCCACCCAAAAATTCGATACCGAGATTTCACTGGAAATATATGTTTTGAGACCGCCTGAATAAAAAAAAAAGCATTTTTGGAAACATATCCGTGTGTGTGTCTGTGTGTCTGTGTGTGTGTGTGAACAGCATAACTCAGAAACGAACAGTCGGATAAACACCAAATTTGGTATTTAGGTTCAGTATATTCCAGAGATGATACACGAAGGTTTTCAAGAAAATCCCCAACCCCAGATTATCCTTTACATGGAACATTTTTCGAAAATTTTAATTTTCTCAAAAATGGCTCCAACGATTTTGATTAAAATATCATATGTTTAAGATATTTTGTTGACAAATAAAATGTATATCTCGAATTTTCTGGAAATGTCTCCAAAAGTATTCTTCATTGTGAACGACTTTTGCATAACTGGTAAACCATAAGAGATAAACAAAATTTTGCTACACAAAAAATGTAGATCGCGTTAAAATACACAATTCATGTCATATACATTTTTTTTGTTGAGTGAACCATTTTTGAGATATTGCTTGTTATTTCCTTAAATTTTTCAATACTTATTTTCACAATTTTTTTGTCTTGGATATGCAAAGAGTATTAATCTGTGGCAAAGAGAATGGTGCTGCACCTAGCAACCAGCTATTAAGAGATATGTCTATGCTTAAAGGCTACTGTATTTCTATATTGCCCTTGCAAATACAAAACAAGAGGAACATAGTACGCCTTAAGCGATAGTCAAATATTTTTAGAACTGGTCGCTATGTGTAAAATGTAATTCTCTTTGCATGTCAAAAGATCGTTTCTGCAAATGTTTATCTCGATTAATATGAAATAGATGGAGATAAGAGTTTGTGAAAATAGTTTGTACAAGAGTAGAGAAAGTCATTCTTTTGTTTCTTGCGTCATGGAAGGTGTATGGAATTTTAAGGCGATCGCATACTGGCCTGCTTATTAAACATTCGACTACCGCTTCAGCTTCCTGCATCCTCTTTGTGTCTACAATGAAATGTGCAATGGAACCATTTCTGCAAACGTTTATATCGATAAATATGAAGCAGGCAGACAACTAAGCTTTTGTAAGAATAGTTTGTAAAAGGAATATAAAAATTAACGATAAAGGCTAGAGAAAGTAGTGCGAATGTAACCCATCAGATATTTTTACTGTGTTCCCGCAGAGTAATTCCCATTCTCCACGGTGGAAGAAACTAAACGGCAATTTGCATAAAATCTCAAGGAATGTTTTTTACAATACATCGTCTGTTGGCAGAACTCGCCTTGCATTGTGATTCAATTTGTGCTCGTAGTATCAAAAAGGCTGCGTTTGCGGCAGAAATAAATTCACTTTTGCACTTTGTCGTGTGAAATTTATTCGCACTCCGCTTGAAATTTCAAGTTTGCCAGGAACTAAGAGCGAGAACTAAGTGACATGCAATTTGTGTGCCAGGAACTTTTCTTTATTGTGCTAATTATGGGATCCTTACGCTCGAGTGACCTATTAATTACATGCCTGCTCCGGCAATTCCCGGTGTTTGGGCAAATAGAAGGACTAACGAACACTTCCAGGAGGTTAGTCCCATAAGGGGTGGATAAACCTGCGCAATGCGCAAACTTGGAATCCAAGATTGGCCCTGTACGGTAGTGCTCTTCTTAGGGAATAATAGAGAGTTGAAGTCATACTCATTTGAGCTGAGAATGATCTATGTGGCATAATAAAACTCAGAAGGGTAATGGACACAGTTTTATAGCACACGCTGTTTCCATTGTGTAGTGGTTAGCATGGCGTCTGCCGCGTGAATGACGAGGTTCGTTTACACAGCACAGATACTGTGTTTTACTTCCTTATTATTCTTAAATGGTTAATTGTATTCCCATCCATTTTCAATTTTGTCGGAGACAATAATTTACTACCCACCTTAATGGCATGGTATGCACCAAAATACGTCAAAAATGTCTGGACACCACTTAAAATATATTCTTAAATTAATGCACTGGTACCTTAAGTAAATAATACTGTGGAATTTCGTAGATTAACAAAACTTACAATTAGACAACCAACCAAACAACATTCACAAGGATAGATAGATGTACTTGCAAAATACACACAGGGAATAGGTTCACAGAAATGTTTTATACTTCGTTGGACCAGCAGAGTACCCAGATTCGAATCTTCGTTGGTTGCCTTTTTTACTTTCTCTACTACGTATAGTAAGTAGGGGAAGTATTGTATTCCAACCAAAAATTCGATACCGAAATTTCACAGGAAATATATGTTTTGAGACCCCCTGAATACATAAAAAGCATTTTTGGAAACATGTCGTGTGTGTGCCTGTGTGTGTGTGTGTGTGTGTGTGTGTGTGTGTGTGTGTGCGCGCCTGTGAACTGCATAACTCAGAAACGAACAGTCGGAAAAACACCAACCTTGGTATTTAGGTTCAGTATCTTCCAGAGATGCGACACGTAGGTTTTCAAGAAAATCCCCTCACCCTTTACATGGAACATTTTTCGAAAACTTTAATTTTCTCAAAAATGGCTCTAACGATTTTGATTAAAATATCATATGATTAATAAATTTTCATGACAAATGAAATGTATATCTCGAATTTTCTGGGAATGTCTCCAAAGGTATTCTTCATTGTGAACGACTTTTGCATAACTGGTAAACCATAAGAAATAGGCAAAATTTTACTGCACAAAAACTGTAGATCGCGTTAAAATACACAATTTATGTCATATACATTTTTTGTTGAGTGAACCATTTTCGAAATATTGTTTGTTATTCCCTTAAAGTTTCCAATACTTATACTTTTTCGCAAATGGAAATTCGTTATTCATTTTGTTTGTCCTGGTAATGCAAAGAGAATGGAATACTGCACATGGCAACCATCTCTTAAAAGATTTGACTATTGTTTAAAGCCTACCATATTCCCTTTGCACCTACAAGAAAATTAGCAATAAGATTAACATCTCGATTAACATGAAGGATATGGAGAATAAACGTTTGTAAAATAGTTTATACAAGAGTAGAGAAAGTCATGTGAGCGTAACATATCATTTTTGGATATGTAGTGTCTGAATGGGACCCAGTTTGAGTATATTTGTTGCAAACAAATTCTTCACTTATAATGTAATTAGTTTTAATTAGAAACTCTGTGTAAATAAATATTCGCTGGGAAAAAAATAAGAAAATTTTACACAAACAGCGCCCTTATCTTGCCACAAATGTTACAGTAAGAGCAAACTTTTCTACTAAGGTAGGCTCGTAAAAAAAGAAAGAAAAAGTGATATCGAATGTGTTTGGGTGAATGGCACTTCTTTTGTCACGTACATTGTACCGGGAGAGCCAATGAACTAAGAGGTGGCTGCGTGGTATTTCCTGTTCGCGTTATCGGCGCTCGTTGCCGTTTCGAATACCGCGGATGCAACCATGCAACATTTTTAAAACTACTTTTAAAGGCTTTACCTTCCAACTTTATGAATGGAGGTGCTGAAAGTGGTCACCGTCGTTGTCCATACATTTTTGGTACCCCTTTAGGAAACTATGTCTCACTTGTCGTACTTCACATTGAGAAATTCTCGCAAATTTCTGGCGAATACTTTGTTTTAATTCTTCCAGGGTGTGTAGGTTTGTCTTTTACACTTTATGTTTTAATTTATCTCAGAGATAGAAATCGCAGGTGGTTATGTCGGGGACCGAGGGAGCCACAAATCCCTACTAATAATTCTGTCCTTATAGAGCGTGGACCATTAAAGTTGAGACTAAAATATCTGCAAAACTAGGCGTTGCAGAAAGAAATGTCTTGAATAAAAGTTGATTAGTATTATGGGGCAAAGTAAATACCATTAGCCGTGTTTTGTTTGGAGCACGTTATGGTGGTCATTTTATGGTCAATTTAAATTTTTTAAATGGGAACCTAATATCAAGCAATTTTTATTCAAAAAATTTCTTTCTACAAGCTTAGCTTTGCACATGTACAATCTCAACTTAAATGGTCCACCCTGTATACACTTTCTATTTTCTCATCGAAATATTGGCGTATGGGCTGTGGCAGAGTCTTGTTGATAAAGGATAATATCACGCTCCCTGTCTGTTAATTCTTTTAAAAAAACGGGGGCAAAATTGTTGACACGAATTTTTGGGGGAAAGTCTCGAAACGATGACTGATATCGTCTAATGATTCTTCGGTAAGAACGCTTTTAGGTTTCTTAGACTGAACACTTCCTGTGGCCTGAAATTTATTATAAAATGTAATGTATTGTTGTACACTCTGGAAATTTTACACCCGGAAATCTTTCTGCAATTCATATTTTTGCTTGACAAACTGACCGAGTTAACACATACGAATCTAAGTAAACACATACTGCGCAGTAGAAAACACACAGTGAGCCATATTATACTTCTTTTAATAAATACAGGACAAAATAATAAATAACTCGTATTAATTGAACTACACCATATCACTGTCAATTCAATACTGCAGAGCGAGAGCAGAGCAATCCGCGTCAGTAGGTGACCTTGATTGCACCAGCAGCGGGGAAACACGCGTCCACATGCCCAGTGAAAAAATACCGCGCAGCCGGTTTTTAGTTCGTTGGCTCACTTTGTATATCAAACAACACTAATATCAACCAGAGGCGTCTAGTATTTAAGCGTGAGTGCATGCCAACTTATGGTGTATTTAGATATTTGTCAAGGTTGTACGAATTATTCGGGCGGGTCATCAGGTTGAAAATCAAATATAGGTATTTTTAAGTGCATGTTGCATTAAATCAAATGGATATGTTTTTGCTCTTAAGGGAAGGCTGAAGAGATCATCAAGTGTTGTGAAATAGAGGAGCTATACCTTTTGTCAGAAATATTGAGAAGCTGCTCGTAGTGTAGATAGTATGTATGTCATATTTTGGATTTTTTCTTTCATATTTTTGTAAAGAAGTTAATATTTTGTACGGATGGTATCTTGATACCGTCGATACTTCGATACTTCCGATACACGGTGACATCAAAGTATGTCTAATACTTTGAGATAAACCTTAGAACCTTTGAAATTTTTAAGTTTTGCGTTATTGAAAGTTGTTACGTTAAACTTTATACTAGATAAGGGATGAAAGGAGTCGAGACTTCACGTTACTGCCTCGCAAGAGTTCTTGGCTGCGATGAATGCAGTATTCCATTGACTCTTGTGTGTAAATGAAATCATTGAAGAATTTTGGTGAATTTTCACCTAGCATACCGGTAAATACTATGTATGTAGTTTCCGATAACAGTTTTCTACTCGTGAAGGATGATGAAGGTGGAAGGATATCCTACTGTAACCTCAAAGAGAACACGATGACCATCCCTTCTTAAGTGCAATGTACGCCGGTGGTTTCCCCAAATCAATGATAATGGAAGATCAGAAAGAGGAAGTCGAGTGGTCCATACTGGAGAGTGTCAATGCAATCCATCATATAGGGTCATCTCCTAAGGTTGGCGAACCACATGAGTTTATCTAAGTGATCGATTGAAAGCAAGCAAAACTTGTACACTCAGTTGACACTGGGGATTTTTGTGTACACTTTCAGTACACCATCACATTTCATCCAAATGAAGGGCTGTGCTCTAATATAATGATCCTCAGGGAAGCTCTTAGCTGTTTAATTAATTAGCTAGAATGATTGAGAGTCTGTGTCAAAAGGTCATTTCCGTCGATACGTTTCTGAGTTTGGATGTGTCTACAAGATTCTGTCTAACTCATGAGAATGTACACTTATAGACTGTAAGATTTTATAATGATTACTCAAAAAGAAATCTAATATGTAACTTACAAATTACCTTGTCACCCACTACCTGTACTAAAATTATTCATGTAAATTCCTATTTTTAAACACTTCCTGTGGAATATATTATGCGAATATATATATTTTTAGGCTGAGACAACACAAAAATGCTATTTTATTTTACGCTAACCATATTACATATAATTTGCAGGTGCTAATGAAAAAAAGTGCACTCCCTTAACATTTGCACATGTACTGTTTAAAATATGGAAATATTAAAACTAACAATAGAAATATATTCCAGAAGTGATAAAGTCACCAACATTTATGTGACAGATTGTACAATTTATCGATGGCTACATTTACAATTAAGTAACATTTTTCCTAGCGCTTCAGTTTTTGCATTTATACAAAATGAAGTAAGAATGAAGAAGGGTTAGGAGATTTTACAGAAAATTCAAATCGTGCGAGTTATCCTCTTCCAGTATACCAAATTTATATTACAATCAACAATATTATACTTATTTTGAGTAAAAATGTCTTTTATTGTTAAACATTCCCGTCATAAGATTTGCATTGACTATTGCTCATCCAGATTTCTGTTTTATTCATTTTGGATTCAAAGTACCCCAAGCGTTTCTTTTCGCTGAAAACTGTGTTAAAAAACAATGGTGTAAAAATTCTTGCTGTTTCTTACAAAAGTGGCATTTAATGCGTATACCGGTCCTCGTAGCCGTGGTCGCTGGAGTGTATATCTCCGGCGTTCCGTAAAGCTGAGGGTCGCGGGTTCCGAGTCCCGCCATGGACATGGGTGTTTCTGTGTGTATGTGTGTTCTGGTAATAAGCGGTAACGAAAACAGTAAAAACACAGCATCATAAACTGGGTAAAACAAGGGAATATTAAAAAAAATGTGTAATGCGTAATGCTACAATAACTAAGATTTGATCATACCGAAACTTTTAGCTTATTTCTCTGATTAATCTGACGCACATTTCTAGAACTAAACAAATAGTCCCACTGAAGTAATTTTGGTTTGATTGGATGTAAATAAAGCATACGCGGCTGGTCCAGTTTGAGATCGTTTTGCTGCAAAGCCTTGCTGAAATTGGGGCGAAGAATTGAAGGACTATCGTGTTAATGAGCCCACTTAACACTTGAGGCTACGAACCAGTGTTGAGAGTGGCTGTTGCTAGATTTTCTTCAATAATTGAGATAATACTTGTGTTTAAATTTAGAACTAACGGTTAGTTAGTGACAAGTCGGCAAGTACACCGAAGACTCAACCACTATATAGTTTCCTTTTCTCTTTGCGGACTATCGAAACACAGACACGCTTAACTGAATAAAGCCAATCTCACTAGTAAGAGACCAAGAATACAAAAAATGTCGTTCAAAAATTCTCTAAGAATTGAAAAAGCAACTAAAAACCTGATGTGTTACACTCACATGATTTTCTCTACACTTGTGCAAACTGCTTTTACAAACGCTTATTTTCTATCTACTTCATATTAATCGAGATAAACATTTACAGAAACTATCTTATTGCTAATTTTCTTGTAGGTGCAAGGGGAATATGGGGTCGTCCTCCGTGGTGTATATTTACCAGGCTAGCCTTGAGGTAGCTTAATTTTTGGAGGTATTGTAATTGTTTCACATATGGTACAAAGTTTCCGGTGGCCTTCACCCCAATGTTCACTTTCCGGTGGCCTTCGCCCCAACTTTACTTTCCGGTGGTCTTTGCCCCAACTTTTAGGAATAAACTCTGTATTTTAATTTTTTTCTTTAAATATGATATATATTTATGTTTTCCTCGGCTGCGTCAGTATTAATTTGTAGAAACATGTTTCTCTTAACAGGGGGTGGTGCGGCTGAAGAATGTAGGCTTACACAAATTATAATTTTTACTTCACTCCTCTTATTAATCTTTCACACGATTAAATAACACTTCATTTTTATAGAGAGCTGTGAGATTATTTATTAATGGCGCTTTTAAGCACGTAAACTTTATAGTGTTCTCGCCGTAATGAATTTTCGTCTCACTGGATACGTATTAAACTTCTCGAGGACGCGTCTCGCGTCCGGTTAGGAACGCTGTCTACTAGCAACTGGTGCCTGACTTTGTACAATTTGCTCTATTTCAGTTTCTGATTGGCTAATCCTACTCCAATAGAATACTTTTATTTAACTTAAGCTTTCTCTGGTTATTGTTTGGCTATTTATAAACTGTCTCAAAAATTACATAATTGTTGCTCCAAGAATTACTAGTAGCATTATTAAACTTTCCAATTCATTAATGTTTCAAGGTTACCTCACTGTTAGCAACTTTTGACCTATATTTTCACATCTGCTACATTATTAAATTACCTAATACATTCACATAACATTATTAAATATGTACATAATAATGTAAACATAATACAATGACTGTTACATACATTTTATATGTTATTTATACAATATTGCTTTAAGGCGGGCTGTTATTGAATTATATATTATATAATTAGACTGAAATCATTTAAGTGTTAAAAATACTGCCTCAGCCTCTAGTTCCCGAGGTTGCGTTTTCAAATCCGGCGGAGGGCGATGGATTTTTTCGGGTGTAAAAATCCTTAGCATGACTTTCTTAGGAAGGGAAGTAAAGCCGGTGGTCCCGTGTCATATATTTACGGCACGTAAAAGAACCTCAAGCCTGATAAAAGACCTCTGAGCAAAATTACCGGTCTTTCACGCCCAATATAGAATGGGACGCTAAGGACCATAGCAGTTAAAGAGCGTCCATAAATAAAACTCAATTTAATTTTTGGGAGAAATATGGTAGGTTTAAGCGATAATCAAATGTCATAAGAGATGGCATTTCATTCTGTTTGCATATCCAGGTCTTAAAAGAAACAATAACGAATCCCATTTTAGCGAGATCTACATTTTTTTGTGGAGAAACATTTTGTCTATCTCTTACCAGCCATGCCAAAACCATTCAAAATGAAGTGGACTTTGTGGATGTTCCCAGAAAATTCAAGATATACATTTCATTTGTCTAAAATATCTTCAACATATTATATTTTAATCAAAATCATTAGAGCATTTTTGAAAAAATCAAAATTTTTCTTTTGCATCTCTGAAAGATGCTGAACTTAAATACCAAGTTTGGTATTTATGCGACTTTTTATTTTTGAGTTGTGCTGTTCACTGACACACACACAAAACTTTTTCTAAAAATGTTTTTTTTATTCAGGGGGCCTCAAAACATGTATTTCCGGTGAAATCTCGGTATCGAATTTTTGGGTGGAATGCAATACTTCCCCTACTTACTATACGTAGTAGTAAAAGTAAAAATAATAAGTAAAAGCAACAAAATTCACTTAAATTGATGTTGCCAATGCTGACATTTAGATTACTTTAATATGAATATACAATTAGCTTGCTATAGGATTTATCCTATTCTACAACAAGGATTAGGCATCAGGCATGCTCCGACTTCAAGAATGTTGTACCGGTCTTGCCATTTTAGAAACAGTCTACCTCGGTGTAACCTTGAGGCTTGTAATTGAATATAATGCGATCTGGCATTCTCATTATGTGTTGATACCACTTAGTTCTTAATTTATCTATATGCCCATTTAGATACATTTGAAGTTTATCTCTCAGTTTTACATTTCCCATCTGATCTCTACTAATGTTCTGAGGAATTTCATTTCCGAGCTTTCAGTTCTTCTTCTCACCTGTCTGCGCATGGTCCAGTTGTAGTTGCATTAATGTATTACTCCACACATATTATCTCATGCTAATTGCAAAATAGGTGGAAGCGCTGATTATAGCCTTTTTTATCAAATCAGTTTAGAGATAGTCTACCATCCCTCAAAAATGTACACAAATTACTGAAAGTAACGTAGGGAGAAGTAAAACTACTAAACTTTCTGAGAAAAATGCTTAGAACATGGCAGATTGTTTTGTTAGTTATTTGTAGATAAAAAAAATAAACAAACCGAATAAATTAGGTTTTGATTATGTCGGAGGTAAGGACTGCATATATTTGCCTTATAATAACATTTATCCCTAATACCGTAGCTATGTTTTATAAAGGTCACTTTATTAAATATTCAAAATCAAAATAATTCAGATTAATGTATGTAAAAAAAGAGAGAAACGCAAGAGAGTCATTAAGTTACTCTTTTGATTCCTTCTAAATTGGGTTGGAAATGGAGAGGATGACGACGTTCCAAGGCCTTTGCTTTGAAAATTTCATTGATTATGGCCACAACATTTAAATTATGCAAGTTTAATACTTATTCCGGCTAATGATAAAGATGAATTACAATTCTTTGCTCTAAATTCTTTCGCAAAAAGGATCCACTAGTAAGTTTTCAGAAAAGAGCGAGATTCTGTTTCGATAGCGTACTATACCATAATGCAAGGGTGGCGAAAACGACTTCCTTCCGCGAGTCACCAAATATGCAACACGCATTGCATCACTCAGCAGCATGTGAAAATGAAACGGACGTTTGCAGAGAGGGAGCGTGCGTCTGCGAGTCAAAATAACTCGCGAGTCACATTTTCGCCACCTCTGCCATAATGTGTCGTTCAACATTCCCTAGTACAATACTTTGATGGCGTACCGTTGACGTCATAAAGCACAACTTTTAAATCAAAGCCATATCAAAACCATGATCTATTCTGTAGCAATAACCATTAATTCTGCATTCACCAGGGCAACTGACCAGGATGCTATTAGTGCATTCTTTAGAAGTTTATAACTGTGCTGCTAATTGAAGTGTTATATTTCTTAATGTTTCAAATAATTTTAAAGCGATCTGCCAATAATATTATAGAAACTATTCAACAGTACTTGTAAATTTGTAAGGTTATGAATCACTACAAATTGTAGGTAACATATAAATTTGTTATATGCATAATTGTAATCCTCCATAAAACCTTTTAAGCAATTCCCTTATAAGCTTTGTTACGCCACTCGCTCGTGTAATAATCCAACGAATTATCATACATTTACATAAGGAATTATTTTGACATTTCTTCCTACCGTGTTAAGTACCTTATTACTTGAA
The DNA here is from genome assembly GCA_030765065.1 of Deroplatys truncata. Lineage (NCBI taxonomy): Eukaryota > Metazoa > Arthropoda > Insecta > Mantodea > Mantidae > Deroplatys > Deroplatys truncata. The sequence goes on from CM060982.1 coordinate 53,761,650, forward strand.
ACAGGTTTTTTGCAGTGATATCAAATTAAGCAAAATTGACGTAAAACAATAAAATTCCATCACTGTTTATCATTTCCATATTAATTAATTCCACACTTAAGTCATTAGGTAGTCCCAGCGCTCTCGAGTTCCTAAGAGACATTTCTTTGATTTCGATTAGAGAGGAACTAAGATAGTGCCCAAATTCAGATCCAATCAAGAATGAGTAAAGTCGCACAACACACAGAAAAGGCGATTGTGAGGAGTAAGCCCCTAAGGATTTCTTTGTTGTTAGACTTGCTATTGTTGTTTTATACCAACGCCCACTGCTAATGGAGGTTGTAGTGGGTAGCCTCTCTTTCCTCACACAAACACATACGCTACAGTCTTCTTTTTTTCGAAAGGACGAGTGTAAAGCACTCTAGCTGGTTGCACTTAAAGCTGGCGCGAGCTGACGCTGTGATGCATTGCTCCGTCATTATACTCGTATCCCTGGCTGCAATATAACGTTAGCGTCGTCCCTAACTATATCTGTATGTTCATAATTTATCTCTCGTTTCTTTTGATGGAGAAATTATTTTACTGTGTGCAGTAATACATAAGCTTATAAATACTTACTACGTTCAATATGGCTTAATTTTCAGGTTCCGCTTTCTCTGCCGTCTACAAATGGTTGATTGATTTCCACCTAAATTTTTGGTATCGACATTTTACCGAAAACTCGCGATTTAAAATCTTCGTATTCAAAATTACTTTAAATAATTCATACATAAACTGATAGTGTTTGTTTGTGTGTGTGTGTGTGTGTGGGTGTGTGTGTGCGTGTGTTTGTCAGTCACATGTCTATAACAGCATAATTCAGAAACAAGAAATCTTATGTGTTTAAATCCATTAGTTTTTTCATTCACTCTTTTACAAGCTATTGCACGAAATCTTATTCTTCTACCTACTTCTTGTTACTCCAGGTAAACTTTTATTACGCAATCATTCTTTTCGTTGTATATATATGAAAAATACAGGAGGGTAAAGTGATTGTCAGATTTTACTTTCTCTACAACGTATAGCAAGTAGGGGAAGTATTGTATTCCACCCAAAAATTCGATACCGAGATTTTACCAGAAATACATGTTTTGAGACCCCCTAAATCCAAAAAAAGCATTTTTGGAAACATATCCGTGTGTGTGTTTGTGTGTCTGTGTGTCTGTGAGCAACATAACTCAGAAACGAACAGTCGGATAAACACCAAACTTGGTATTTAGGTTCAGTATTTTCCAGAGATGCGACACGAAGGTTTTAAAAATTTATGTCATATACATTTATTTGTTTAGTCAACCATTTTCGAGATATTGCTTGTTATTCCCTTAAATTTTTCAATAATTATTTTCTCAAATGGCAATTCGTTATTGATTTTTTTGTCTTGTATATGCAAAGAGTATTAATCTCAGGCAAAGAAAATGGTGATGCACCTAGCAACCAGCTATTAAGAGATATGTCTATGCTTAAAGGCTACACTATTTCTATATTGCCCTTGCAAATACAAAACAAGGGGAACATAGTGCGCCTTAAGCGATAGTCAAATATTTTTGGAACTGGTCGCTATGTGTAAAATGTAATTCTCTTTGCATAAAAAAGATCGTTTCTGCAAATGTTTATCTCAATTAATATGAAATAGATGGAGAATAAGAGCTTGTAAAATAAGCTTGTAACGACTTACAACTGAAAACAGTATAAGTATTTGAAAATGAAAACCAATAACAAAGAATTTCTCGGAAATGGTTAACGCCAAAATAATTTTTATTTAACAGAAACTGTGTGCTTTAACGAGATATACATTTTTTATGTAATAACGTTCTGTCTATCTCCTAAAGTTTACTACTTATACAAAACTAATTCCAAATGAAGAGAACTTCAAAGGCTATTCCAGAAAACTTTAGACATACATTTCATTTGACTTGCAAATATCTTAAACATATGGTATTTTAAGCAATATCGTTTTAACCGTTTCTGAGAAAATAAAAAAACGAACATTTTTCCATTTAAGAGTAGTATGCGTGGACAGATTGTATTGAAAATCTCCGTGTCGCATCCTGGGAAAGCGCTGAATTAAGTATCATGTCTGGTATTTATCCAACTTTCCGTTTTTGAGCTTCTGTCCGCAGATAGACACACACATGCACACACGGATCTTCTGCTTAAAATTATTTTTGATTATTTATTCAGGGAGCCTCAAAACATGTATTTCCATACCGGAGATCTCAGTATGGAACTTTTTGGTAGAAAGCAATACTTCCTCTATTACTATAGGTAAGTAGTAGAGAAACCAAAATGGGATAAATAAGAAACTTTTTATTCAACCCCAGTCTCTTTCAAGAATGTAACTCCAGGATTTTCGCAAAATTCTTCCCGTCGCGCCCCAAATAATGACTTCACGGAGAATATTAACAATTGAATAGCTCCTCAACAATGTTATAAATACTGTTTTGTGCAAAATTTCTTTGCTTCAAGCAAAGAGCAATACGCCATATATAAAAACCTGGTTTACAAATGTTTGATTTATGTCCTACGCTCCGGAGTGGTTACAACGAAATGGATATTGAAGCTATTTCGACAGTACTTACCGTGTTTAATATGAAGTACACATAAATTTTTACTTTCTCTACTACGTATAGTAAGTTAGGGGAAGTATTGTATTCCACCCAAAAATTCTATACCGAGATTTCACCGGAAATATATGTTTTGAGACCCCCTGAATCCAAAAAAAAGCATTTTTGGAAACTTGTCAGTGTGTGTGTGTGTGTGTGTGTGTGTGAACAGCATAACTCAGAAATGAAAAGTCGGATAAACAACAAACTTGGTATTTAGGTTCAGTATCTTACAGACATGCGACACGGAGGTTTTCAAGAAAATCCCCCCAACCCAGATTACCCTTTACATGGAACGTTTTTCGAAAATTTTTATTTTCTCAAAAATGGCTCTAAAGATTTTGATTAAAATATCATATGTTTGAGATATTTTCATGACAAATGAAATGTATATCTCGAATTTTCTGGGAATGTCTCCAAAAGTATTCATCATTGTGAACGACTTTTGCATAACTGATAAACCACAAGAGATAGACAAAATTTTACTACACAATAAAATGTAGATCGCTTTAAAATACACAATTTATTTCATATATATTTTGTTGTTGAGTGAACTATTTTCGAGATATTGCTTTTTATTCCCTTAAATTTTCCAATACTTATACTTTTTCTCAAAAGGAAATGCGTTATTCATTTTTTTTTCTCCTGGTAATGCAAAGAGAATGGAATACTACATAGCAACCAGCTCTTAAAATATTTGACTATAGCTTAAAACCTACCAATGCCCCTTACATCTACAAGAAAATTAGCAATAAGATTAACATCTCGATATCTTGATTAACATGAAGCATATGGAGAATAAGCGTTTGTAAAAATAGTTTGTACAGATTAGAGAAAGTCATGTGAGTGTAACACATCAGACTTTTACGAATAGTTTGTTAAACAGCTATGTAAATAGATTATAATAAGTATAAAACGTTGTATGATTGTAATTCAGATTTTTATCTCACTACTGCCTCAATTATTGTTGTGTTAATTAACTAAAATTCTCTGGCGCAGAAAACCTCTACCAAACGCTAAAAGCCACAGCGTGAAATACTAGATGTCTCCCAGAGAGACTGTAGTGGTGTCCTGGGGAAGGAAGGAGAATATGTCCGAAACAGTTGATAACCGCAGCAATACACCCAACTTTCCTGGAACCCGTATGGATTGCACTTTATAGCAGGGAAGAGACAGAGACTGGCGTCCCTTGAGAACTCTTCGACCCTCCAGCGAAGGGCACCCTGGAGTGCTCGAAACTGACCGCGATTTCTGACTACCAAATGTGCTACTCAAAACCTTCATACCGCCCATATGGAACATCTTCTCTCGCACTGTACTCTGGAAAGTGAATTTTATTAACAGAGAAACAGAAAGGAAGGAAAAATCTGGTGTGTGATAGCCACGTGTCTTTTTTCTATCCCTTATCAATTCACAGGTACCCTTAATGCATTATACTATTCTTATAGAGATATATTCTTTATTCATGTTTACTTGAACCATGATAAATGTTGTCTAGGCTTATTTTCAAATTACGCAATGCACACTTTTTGCATGAAAGATGTATAAACAACATTCAGATGTGCATATAACAATCCTGTTTTTAATTAGTAATGAGCACTTTTCAAATATTTCATAGATAACGCGCAAAAAACATATGAGGTAAATTACATATTTATCTACTTTAATAGTAAACTTCTGCCTATGGTTTCCAAACTATTTTAAGTTCAATAAAAGGATTTTACATGCCATTTAAGGAAAATTCAAGATGTAAAATTTATTTGTCATTCACATATCTTAATATAGAATTGTTTAATCAAATTCGTTAGAGCCATTTTCGATAAAATAAACAACAAAAACTCATTCACATAAAAGAATTGTTTGATTTACGAGAAATTCCTTGAAAATCTTCTTCCCTTATACTTATAATCCGTGTGATCTAGGTAATAAGAATGTTATTTTCAAAAGTGTTATTTTTGAGAACGCTATACACAAACATATACTGTTTATTCATGGGACTTCAAACTATGTATTCGTTCAGTGGACTACATTAGAGAAACTGAAAAATCTTATGGATAACCGCTACACACTCCCCTAAAACATCCTATTTGAAATGGAATACATTTCATGCTAATTTAGAATGTATGTTTGCATAGAAATGGTAATATACACATATTGTTATACCCAGAAAGCTGTTCACAGATGATCGATATATGAGTTGTTGGGAGATAAGGTGGTAGAAGTCACTGATAATTTCACAGTATAAAGGATTTTGTGTTTCAATTTATGAAAAATATTTACTCGAAACTTTAAATTGAAATATTTTTATTCAAAGAAAATAATGCAAGTGAACAGTAAGTTAACGCAATACAGTTTGTATTATTTATAGCACTTTACCTTATTGGCTGCTAAGTTATATCAATTTTACCTTTTCACAAGCATTGCTACCATAGCGTAAGTATAGAATGTTAATACAGGGTAGTTAAATTATATTTGAACCCACTCGCGGCATCTCTCTACTGCGCGAGACAGCCGGCAGTTGCCGGTAGAGGCGGATTAAAATCCTTACCTTATATTAGATGCTGGAAATGTTGATCTTCTGCTCTCAAGCTCTCAAGCAGGTAGTATATCTCGTGTAAATATTTTTGCTCGCTCTCCAAAGCTCAGTTAGAAATTCTTGTGATGAAATGCTTCATTATGATCAGAAAATTGGAGTGTGGTGCGCGATAAGTGCTAGAAGAATAACAATAATAGGGCCCATATTCTTTGATGAAACAATAAATGCAGAGCGATATCAGAGGTTAATTCTGAGGTCAATTTGCAATCGCTTGACAGAAGAAGTGAAATCGTATGGTTGGTTACAGCAATATTCGGCAACAGCACATACGGCTGCCGAATCATTACTGCAATAAGAGAGGTGTTTGATGACAGAATAATTAGTGTTGATTTGTGGCCCCCCCCGTTCTTCTGACCTAATGAGTTGTGATTTTTATTTATGGAGTTCTTTAAAAGACAAAGTGTATCGTTCCAATCCTCGCAAACTACAGGAACTTAGAGACAACATTGTGCAAGAAATCACTAGAATTCCTGCTGCTAGGCTTCGGAGAGTGAGCGAGAATATTTACACGAGATATGCTGCCTGTTTGAGAGCAGAAGGTCAACATTTCCAGCATCTATTATAAGGTAAGGATTTTAGTCCGCCTCTGCCAGTGTAATTTCCCCCGTGGCTGCCGGCTGTCTCGCGTAGTACAGGGAGGCCGTGAGTGGGTTCGAATATAATTTAACTACCCTATATACACCATATTGCCTGTGAAGGCATTTCACCAAGAACACTTAAATGTTGTATACGTCAAAAAGCTTCTTTTGACTTTATCTACTCGATAGCTCAATATTGCATGTTGAGTAGTAAAGACCTCTAAATATCTCTACCTCAGAATACCGAGCGAGCGTTTTAAAACGAGGCCACACACCGGCTATATGCTAGCAGGCTGTGGTACTTTTCCGATACACAGATGGCGGCACAAGGCGCGTGCAAGGATAGCTTTATCAGCTGTGCTTCGGTCGCTGCTTTGTTTTACGTGCTGTAATGAGAGTTGTGCTTGTGCATCAAGTTTAGTCAAGACATACGTGTGTATGATTTACATAAGAGTGTTAATGTCTTGTTGTTAGTGTATTGCAATGCCTGCCGACAAATTTGCGCTTTAACAACGATACCTATATAAAAACCGAATCATGTGGACAATTTCAGGAGAAATTTCGTGGTATTCCAGTTCCAAGTAGAGAAATTCTTAAACATCTGGTTTATAAGCTTAGAACAACGGGATCGCTAAACACTAAACCTAAGAAACGAAAACGAAATGTTCTAACGCAGGAAAAAATTAAAAAAATTGATGCATCTACTTGTGGGGAACTCTATGCAAAGTTTAGGAACACTCCCCGCAACATAGACGAACTTAAGGACAAAAATCTGATGTGTTACACTCACAAGACCTTCTCTACTCTTGTACAAACTATTTTTACAAACTCTTATTCTCCATTTATTTCATATTAATCGAGATAAACATTTGCAGAAAAGATATTTTGACATGACAAGAGAATTTCATTTTACACATAGCGACCAGTTCTACAAATATTTGACTATCGCTTAAGGCCTACTATGTTCCCCTTGTTTTGTATTTGCAAGGGCAATATAGAAATACAGTAGCCTTTAAGCATAGACATATCTCTTAATAGCTGGTTGCTGTGTGCAGCACCATTCTCTTTGCCACAGATTAATACTCCTTGCATATTCAAGACAAAAAAATGAATAACGAATTCCCATTTGAGAAAAAGTATAAGTATTGGAAAATTTAAGGGAATAACAAGCAATATCTCGAAAATGGTTCACTCAACAAAAAAAATGTATGTGACATAAATTGTGTATTTTAACGCGATCTACATTGTTTGTGTAGTAAAATTTTGTCTATCTCTTATGGTTTACCAGTTATGCAAAAGTCGTTCACAATGAAGAATACTTTTGGAGACATTCCCAGAAAATTCAAGACATACATTTTATTTGACATAAAAATATCATAAACATATGATATTTTAATCAAAATCGTTAGCCATTTTTGAGAAAATTAAAATTTTCGAAAAATGTTCTATGTAAAGGGTAATCTAGGGTGGGGGAATTTTCTTTAAAACCTTCGTGTTGCATCTCTGGAAGATACTGAACCTAAATACCAAGTTTGGTGTTTATCCGACTGTTCATTTCCGAGTTATGCTGTTTAGAGGCAGACACACACACGCACATGTTTCCAAAAATGCTTTTTTTTGTATTCAGGGGCGTCTAAAAACATATATTTCCGGTGAAATCTCGGTATCGAATTTTTGGGTGGAATACAATACTTCCCCTACTTACTATACGTAGTAGGGAAAGTAATATAAAAAGAGATATTGTTAAAATCACACAAGAACTTATACGTATGAATGGAAATTTGTTTCGAAGGTGCCAGGAATGTCTTCACGCAGATGGACATCACTTCCTACACCACTTAACAAAGCTAATACTCATTATAGTGTATGTTACTATCACTCGTGAGTATGTAACGCGGGAGTTACGGAATTAAAACCCTCAGTATAATGGACAAAGTGTGGAGTACGCTTACGTGTGATCCGTGGCCTCACCATAAAACGAGCATGTATATTTTATAAGTTCTAAGAAACCTGGACAAAATATATTTTTGTACACTCTTGTATGCTCATGGTTCATAGTTTGGTGGCTGCGCTCTAAATCAAAGCAAAGTTGAAATAGCTATTTTGCAGAAAACATCTAGAAAATATAGTTCCTTCTACTAGAAACAAATCGGTGTATAGCTGATTTTATAAACCATTCCTGTACAGTGCATTTTGCTGCCCTCCTCCAAAATCTCACGAGGAAACATCTATGACATGGATCCAAAGTCATAATCTTCCAAAAGCAAAATATCAAAACAACTAGGAAAACGCTAGACTACAACGCATAAGAGATATACTTACATTTTGAGGCAGTATTTTTATCACTTAAATGATATCAGTCTAATTATATAATATAAAATATAATAACCGCCCGCCTAAAAGCAAAATGCGTATGTTATAATATATAAAGTGTATATTACAGTCATTGTATTATGTTTATGTTATTATGTATATGTATAAAATGTTATGTGAATGTATTTCGTAGTTTAACAATTTAGGAGCTGTGAGAATAGAAGCAAGCTGCTTTTCGTAGCAAACAGAATTACAAAGTAGAAGCGAAAGTTGCTAATAATAAGGTAATCTTAAGACAACAATAAATTAGAAAGTTAAAAAAGGCTAGTAATAGTTCTTGGAACAATATTAATGTAATACTTAAAACAGTTTATAAATGGTCACGTGGATATGGAAAGCAAGCCAGAATAAAAATAAACATATTCTATTGGAGTAGGCTTAGCCAATCAAAAACTAGAAAAGCTAAAGAAAATAAATGTATTCTATTGGAGTAGGCTTAGTCAATCAGAAACTAGAAAGAGAAATGTACAAACTCAAAACGGTTGACGCTCGTAGATAGCGTACCCACGCAGTTCTGTTCGGTACTGCTTCAGTGATTGTATGTGAGACATGATAATTCCTTGCGGTGAGAATAATATATACATGTTTACCTGTTCAAAGTGTAATTAACAATAATCTCACAGCTCTATAGTAGGATACATCGGTGAATTATTATAAACTGCGTGAAGGATTAATAAAATTATACAATAGAATTATAATTTATGTAAACTTTATTCTTCAGCCGTACCAGCCCTAGTTAGAGACACTTGCTCTACAAAATACTACTGACGCAGCCGAGACATAAATAATAAATAAATAAACATAAAAATAGTTATTACAAAATAAAAATAAACACATAACAACGCTGCAAAAGTTGGTTCCTAAACGTGGGGCGAAGGCCACTGGAAAGTTTGTACCCAAGGCGTGGGGCGAACACTCCTAGAAACGTATCTCCCTCAAATTGGCGCCCATACGTCATCCCAACTCCTTCAAAATTGGCATCCATACGTGGGTCAAATCTGCTTCAATTTAAAATAAGTTTTGTGCAGTCACGTTCAGAAAAAATATATTAAATTAATTCAATTCTGGCGTATACACACCGTACATTAACTTGTGTCATAGTTTTATCCAATGGATTGTTAAAGTGAAAACGTCTAATACAGCCTTAAGATGGTGCTAAAAGCCTGTAATATATAAGCAAAGTTTCGAGGTAGTAACAGAGTTCGCATGAAGTTAGATTAGAACTACATATTTTAAGGTGCATAGTTCCAAGGTGCTAAACAGCTCAGTGGCATCGCTGTATTTCTTTAGCAAGTGGCAACTGGGGAGAATCTTCCATGATAGTTAGCTGCAACGTCGTCCCCCCTCACATCCTTTTTTTACCTTTGGACTTGTGATTGGATACTTCCACATAAAACATTATTTTGTGTTCAAAAATAATTAAAACTAATATTTGTATTCTTTTCCAGGGTGCATTTGAGAAAAGAGTAACATTCAATAAATAAAAATTATCCTACCGCACCGTATACAAGAACAGTAGCAGCTACATGATTATCCATATTTAGTTTTTTTACGTACATTTTTTACGTAATTTTGTAACACTACACAATAATAATTGAACTAGTGAATTTAGCAAGCGTATTCTCACTCAGGGGCGTAATCGGCGACTACTCTAGAAATAATAGATAATGTCAGGAAAATTAAAACGGTTTTGGCTCTTGAACTTACTGCAGTAATAAATATGACTCTAAGGCTAGAAAGTTTGGAGACTCCAGCATTAGACCATGGCACTAGAGCATTCTTCTGTAACATAACAGAAGATCCACGCCAGATTACTTCTTTTTAAACATTCTGTTGCATCTTTATTTAGGTGGAACAAGCAATAAATAATGCATTGCAAGAGTCGTAGTAGTAGAAGTCGGAACGACCTAAACCATGGTGGTGGTGGGGAAGGAGGATAACAAGATGCTTTGTTTGCTAAAAGGCTAGATTTTTTCGAGCAAAGTCAGAATTTATAGATTGCATAGACAATAAAAGAAAAACAAAGGGAAGGTAATTCACCTGCTAGCTATACGATCTTTGTACACGATCACATTTTTGTCAAATTCAATACTTTACAAGACCTTTCAAGAATTGTCACAACTTCACAACTTTTCTTGTCAAATTACTTCCAATCCTTTTAGTCTTTGAAAGTCTTGAAAGCTAATAAGAATATGCTCTAAACGGTCAAAGATTTGACAATGATTTGATGCCTTTTGACAATGAAATGCGAGTATTTACAACGTGTCAAGAAATCTGAAACATCGCGGAAAGCGAAAAGTAAACCAAAATGGTTACCAGGCCAAAGTATGTTGTACGCAAACTGATTAGGTTATACGAGTATATAAGCTAGCCATGTCTGTATGTCGAGGGCTCCGTGGATTACCACAAGATGAAGCAGATGAAGATATATGAAGAAATAATTGTGCTTTGTGCGTGATAAATTATCAATGTGTTCTAAAGGGTTCAGTTTGGCATAGAGACAACTTCTAAACACACATTTATGACATTGTCAAGTCTTGCTAAGTCTTGTCCAAGCTTGTCAAATATTGAAAAATGTTTGACAATTTTTCTGGTAAACCCTTGAATTGAAAAAAATGTTTGATCGTGTACAAGGGGTTTAACAAATTAAAGTCTTATAAGAATTTGAAACATAAAGCTCGTATTTTGTCGCAGTTCTCATGGCTCGTGTTATCTTATTTACTGGGCGCCTCATGTTTTATTATTTTAAATGTGGGTTCATTGTCCTCCGGCTAGCTATTATAACTCAGTCTAGCAAGTATCTCTAACAGGGTGTGTAAACGGAAGGGAGTTGTTGCTAAAAGAGAACACTGATAAAAAAAATCATTTCTACACTTTTATTGCCGTCACAATTAATAGTTCACATCTTTAATCTTTATACACGCCTGACTGAAACTGTTATATTTCCGAATGTAATTACTGTCGTATTAGTTGCCGCGTACTTCACATTTTCTAACTAACTTTACGACGCTAGAGATTCTTCCAAACTGTATGATGTGTACTTCATGAGAGATTCTTCAAGACTGCATGACGTGTACCTCGCGAAAGATTACATAGAACTGCGTAAAACATGCTTATGGCTCGAGAATATATACTCTTTCTCCCCGAAATGCCTAAACATTATAATAGAGCTGTTATTGGTTACCAAATCGCGCCCACTTTAGCGTCTATTTTGTCAGCCAATCACAATTACTAATACTATGCTCTAGGGAAGATATTCCCTCCATTTCTAAAGAAAGGCACGGTACCCTGACGTCATTTTTTGTCTCTTCTTAGTGATAAACAACTCACCCCATCGGTTTATTGTTACCCACTTCTATTGTCAGTTTCAGTGAGGCCGTGTAAACTTATTTCCTAACAATGCTTATGGCTAACAAACATCTAAAATCATTGTCATACAATAATGTTAATTTACACTATAATCACTCTGGCATTCACAGTGTTGTGATATAAAATACTGCCTCAATATATCCGTTTAACGAACAGGCTGATACCTTAAACTACACAAGTTAAATTCTGTTTTCTGACATTCTCTTAGCCGTCTATATGCGCATCATTCAGCAAATCCACGTAACCATATGTGCGTTGCGATACGGTTAGCTGCCCCATGCTCCTTGCTGTGTAAACTGAATACAAAACAGTTGAAGCCCGGAGGGTCACTGCGGTTTGCTCGTTTTATTAAATATCCAAGCTTATCGTTTCATTTGTGCCAAAAAAGTATGACCTTACTGTTTACAGAACTGAGGCAAAACACATGCAAAGCAGTTTACTCATTTTGTGTTTCATGAAATCCATAGTCAATTCAGTTTTATGATTAACTCGTGATTTAACTGTGCTACACAAAACGAGAGCTGTAGAATTTATCTTGAGAGAGACTGAGTTGTATTTAGTTTTGCTATTTCAGGAATATAACGATAACAGACAAATAGTTTCGAAACATTGATAACTAGATTGCAATGCTAATAATTGCACGCTGAGGTGATAAAAAGAATATAAAGAAAACAGAAAAATATCCGATAAAAATTGGGAGAACAGACAGCTATTATTACTCCAAATTCATAGCATTTCTTTACCGAATTGGTACACACAAATTATCTAATATAAGTTTGCTGTGTGAAGGTTCAATGTCATAAATTAAAATGTAATAATTCATATTTTTAAAAATGTATTTACCATGAAGGTCATTCTCTATGACGCTTAGGAATTTATTCTACAACTGCTGATAATTCCAAATTCATAATTACTTTTTACTTCTAATTTTCTGTTTCTTACAAACAGATTCCTTTGCTGCTTTTTCAATACAGTTTTTGATGTTTCACCTTTCTTGATTTAGGAGATATTATAAAACCTGTTTTTATATAAACTCTTATACTTTCTTCATGTAAAGGATATACTTTATATACTGCCTCATTTGTTGACCATAATTTAAAAATAAAATTAATAATTCTCTTATTGATTCATATACCTTTATAGCTGCATAACATCTTGAAATTGGATAATTTGCGCAATGAACATCTAATCTATTGCATTAGAGACTTTTAATTAACTTAAAATCACACTTTCATTGGAATTGATTAATGACGGTTGGTGAGGCTTCCTTGAAAGTAATAAAAAATGACGTGTCACACCCCCCATGACTTTACCTATTTTCTTTTTATTTATGGACGTTGTTTAACTGCTGTGGTCCTTAACGTCCCTCTCCATATTGGGCGTGAAAGATCGGTAATTTTGCTCAGAGGCCTCTTCTTCAGGCTTGAGGTTCTTTTACGTGCCGTAAATCTACGACATGAGACTACCGGCTTTACTTCCGTTCCGAAGGAAGCCATACTAAGGATTTTTACGTCCTAAAAGATCTATCGACCATCGCCTGGTTTGACTTTCTCTATGCATTGTAAGGCTTTATGTGTTGCAGTGTACATTTAAAAGCTACTCATTACATGTTGCTTTACTCGTGACAAATATTTGAATTCAAACTATCTCAACTAAGCAATATAGGCTTATGTCCATGATACGGAAAACAAATCATAACCTTTCGCATGTCGTTAAGTCAGTTTTTACTTTCTCTACTACGTACCTATAGGAAGTAAGAGATGCATTGAATTCCATCCACAATTTCTATGTTGAAATTTCACCGGAAATATATGTTTTGAGGTACCTGAACCCAAAAAAGCACTTTTAGAAAAAGGTCCGCGCGCGCGGTTACATAACTCAAAAACGAAAAACATCAAAATAAGTATTTCAGTTCAGTATCTTCCAAAGATGCAACACGAATATTTTCAAGAAAATCTATCCACGACAACTACCCTTAACATGGAATATTTTTCGAAAATTTTGAATTTTTAAAAAATGCTTCTAACAAATTTTATTAAAATACTATATATTAAGTATATTTACATGACAAATAAAGTATATATATGTATATATCTTGAGTTTTAGGAACAGCTTTTGAAGTCCAATTCAGTCTTGTATAACTACTAAACGTTAAGTTACGTACTTCACAAGAAATGTAGATCTTTAAAATACCTACACAATTTGTTTCAAATAAGATTTTTCTTTGGCATGAGCCATTTCTGAGATATCCGTTATTAATGGTTCAATTGTTCATTACTTGGTCATTCTCTTGAAGTCCTGTCAACATTCAGTCGTTTCTCGCGATTGCATGTAAACTGTGGAATTTTAAGGCCAGCGTATAGCGTCCAGTTCTTAAACATTTTGACTATAGCTGTTCCCGTTGTATCTATAACGAAGTGTGTAATGTAGCTATTTCTGTAAAGGTTTATTTGAATTAAAGTGTAGTAGATAGAAAAATAAGCTTTAGTAGGAATAATTTATATACCCACTAATAAAGATAAAGGATAGGGAATGACATGTGAATGTATCACATCAGGTATTTATTTCTAATGAACCTATACGAGAAAAATGTGAGTCGCATAATAAAGTTTATAAATTCCACATGACAGTTCAATATGGGAGTGCGTATACTGCAACAAGAATATTCCGAAAACGGGTAGTGCGACAAACAGTTATTTGACTTTAGCTATATATTTAAATAAGGTTATTTTTTTCTATGTAGTAAGCTTGCTTTTATCTCTTACTTGCTTTACTAATTATACAAAAGATGTTCAAATGAAGAGAACTTCACAGGTTTATTTAGAGGAAATTGAGGATACACCGTTTATATATCCTAAATATACTCTGTATTCATAAAAATCTGATGTGTTGCACTCACATAGCTTTCCCTACTCTTGTACAAACCATTTTTACAAACGCTTATTCTCCATATACTTCATGTTAATCGAGATATTGAGATGTTAATCTTATTGCTAAATTTCTTGTAGATGCAAGGGGAATATGGAAAGGCTTTAAGCGATAGTCAAATCTTTTAAGAGCCGATTGCTATGCGCAGCATTCCATTCATTCTCTTTGCATATCCAGGACATAAAAACAAGGAATATCTCGGAAATGGTTCACTCCACAAAAAAAATTACATGACATATGTTGTGTGTTTTAACGAGATCCACATTTTTTGTGTACAACAATCTTTCGATCTCTTACGGTTTACTAGTTATGCAAAGGCCATTCACAATGAAGACATTTGTGAGACATTCCCTGAAAATTCAAGATATACATTTCATTTGTCATGAAAACATCAAACATATGATATTTTATTCAAAATAGTTAGAGCCATTTTTGAGAAAATAAAAATTTTCGAAACATTTTCCCGTAAAGAGCAGTCTAGGTGCGGTGATTTTCTTTAAAATCTGCGTGTCGCATCTTTGAAAGATACTGAACCGAAATACCAAGTTTGGTGTTTATCCAACTTTTCGTTTTTGAGTTATACTGTTCACAGACACGCATCCACACAGACACGGACCTTTTTCTAAAAATGCTTTATTGGATTCAGGGGGCCTCAAAACATGTATTTACAGTGAGATCTTGGTATATAATTTTTAGACGGAATGCATACTTCCCCTTCTTAATATACGTAGTTGAGAAAGTAAAAATGGTTAGAGCATTTTTGAGAAAATAAAGCAACAAGAATGTCCAATATAAACAGTAGTTCGGGGTCGGGAAGACTTCTTGAAAATCTCTGTAATCCATGTTTGACTGATGTTGGCGAAATTGGTATTCATCAAATGTTTCAATTTTTAGTTATACTGTTCCACACACAGACAGATACAGAGACACACATCCTATGTGCTGCGCGGGCAGCTTTTCTGCAAATGCGTTTTTGAGTTTCATTGGACCTAAGTAAGTGCTCATCTGGTGAATATCGAATTTTTGGGGGGAATAGAATACTTCCTTTATCTACTATGGGTAAGTGTCAGAAAATATAGCTTAAAACAACAATAAGAAGGGAACTGACTTACCTTTCTTGTCCAGAGGATACTGGGTACCGGATTTCCAGAAGCCTTGCACTCCAGTGTTATGGAGCCTCCTTTACGTGCCTTCAGTTGCCCGTTGGACGGCGACATTCTAATGCTGGGAGGCACTGAAACAAACAGAGAATAATGATGGTATTTTGGTAACATTCCAATTACAGTTTCCTTTGTGTTAGCCAGCGAAATCCGATCTAATTAACAGACATGATATTGAGTGTTTGGATGCCCGCAGTGAAACTGATATTATGTCTCTTTTAATAATACCATCGATCATTTCAAGGGCTTCATCGCAGAGAACGGAGAGACAAAGGGAAGGGGACGATCGACTCTTATACTCTCGTGTTTCGCCCGTCACAAAACTGTGCGAATCTTTCTCGAAAGTGCAGATCACATGGTCATATAACCTTATCACTTTATCTTCACGTTATCTGTTATCTAGTCCACTCCTGCACACGGTCATTGTAAAGGTTTAGGGAGAAATTAATGGAAGTTGAGAATTTGTGGCACCCAGTAGGGAAGCAAAACAGTCATGTATACACATAGGTATAAACGCATTTTCTAGGGTTTCTTCCAGTAAATTTCTCTCATATTTCTTCTACGACTTCTAAACTAAAAGTTATACGTGCTACATTTGTGAAAGTATTCTTTTTACAATTTACATTGCGCATGCAAAAATGCTATACATAAAATTTTTCATTGCGGTATGCTGGTTTTGGGTTTATTAACTAATTGTGTAATAAAATATTTTTATGGAGATGAGTATTGCAAACAATATGTTGGAGAGATATTTTATGTTACTGTTTGGTTGTTAATAAAATTACTAATTTCGTAAAAACAGTTTTTTAATAATTTTTAGACAGTATGGCCTAAAATAACTTTTAAGAATAGTACACATGAACTAAAAGCTTAACACGCCATTGTGACCAACTTTGGCTTCAAGTTCAATCACCTGCAATTACACTTTATATTTGCACATGTTTAGTAATTCTCTTGGTTTGATTTTTCAGTGTGTCTTTTGAGGCAGTATTTTTAACACTTAAACGATTTCGTCAAATTATATAATATAAATTCAATAACAGCACGCCTTAAAGCAACATGTGTGTGTAACAATATATAAAAAGTGTATATTACAGTCATTATATATGTTTATATTATTGTGTACAAGTTTAATAATGTTATGTGAATGTATTACGTAGGAGCTGTGAGAAATAGGTCAAAACTTGCTAACAATGAGGTAACAATGAGGTAACCTTGAGATAATAATGAATTTGAAAGTTTAACAATGCTACTTATAATTATTGGAAGCAATAATGTAATTTTTGTGACAGTTTATAAAATAGCCAATCAACAAGCAGAAAAAGCTTTAGTTAAATGAAGGTATTCTATTGGACTAGGATTAGCCAATCAGAAACGAAAATGAAGCAAAATGTACAAATTTAGAAGTAGTTGCTTGTAGACAGTGTTCATAACCGGGCGCGAGATGCGTCCTCGAGAAGTTTAATACGTATTCAGTGTGAGACAAAAATAGTTTGCGTGTTAAAAAGTGCAAGTAATTAATAAAAAATCTCACAGCTCTCTCTATTGTGTGAAGTGTTATTTAAATCGTGTCAAGCATTAATAAAAGGAGTGAAGTAAAATTATAAGCTGTGTAAGCCTACATTCTTCAGTCGCACCACTCCCTGCTAAGATATTCATGTCTCTAAAAAAATATAAATACTGACGCAGCCGAGGCAAACATAAATATATAATATTTAAAGAAACAGTCAAAATTACAAAGTTAATATATTTTTAAACATTTAGGGCAAAGGTCACCGGAAAGTACATTTTTAGGGCGAAGGCTACCGGAAACTTTTTACTATACGTGCGGTTGCAACTACTTCAAGTTCGGCTCCCCAAAAGTCGAAATAAATAAGAACTACTTCAAATTGGCTTCCAGACGTGGGGCAGAAACAAAACTTCTTCACTTTTTAAGTGATTAATTTCATGGGCTTGCATTATCTGTCTACAATACAAATCGTCATACTTCAGTTTATCGCAATTCGTTGTAGCATTAACCGATACATTATACTGCCAGACTTGTACTTTCTTTGATCTAAGGCATTGTTCCTTTATCTAGTAATGCCTACATAAAGACTAAATGGCGGACATTGTGAATTCAGAAGAAAATGAAATGGAAGAGCCAAGTGAAATTACAGAAGCAGCAGAAGGATTAACACTAGAACTACGTGCCCAAAACATCCAGAAAGCAATATCATATAGCATTTAATCGTTTCATTGCCTGGTGTAAGGCAAAAAATTCGAGAAAAAAATTCACTGAAAATGACTGCTAAAGAATAAACAAAACATCGAAACATCTAGCATCTCTTTGCACACGAGAGTTGATCGTTTTTAACGTCATTTCTCTTGTTTCAAAGCTCTCGCTATGCACGTAAGTTATCTCTTTCTAAACGTGATTTATCTTAGTTTCAGGAATCAATATAGTATAATTTTATTGAAATTTTATAAATTCTAATGCTGTCTAAAAGATAGTATACGCTAGACGCGTTGAAATTGGTTTTTATGTTGCGAGTACGAGCAAACATTTGCCAGTCCCCGGCATTTGCCAGTTATGGAGGCCGAGGAAAATCTGTAAATCACCTCAGTCAGGTTGACGTCCTAGCGGGATTGAACTTCAGATCTCCCGATCATGAGTTCGTGTCTTAACCTCGGTCATTCTGTCGGTGTAACGTAATTCGATATTATAGCATAAATAAAAATCTGATGTGTTACACTCACATGACTATCTCTACTCTTGTACAAACTATTTTTACAAACGCTTTTTCTCTATATGCTTCATGTTAATCGAGATAAACATTTGCAGAATCTATCTTATTGCTAATTTTCTTGTAGATGCAAGGGGAATATATATTTACAAGGGCAATATAGAAAAACAGTAGCCTTTAAGTATATACATATCTCTTAATAGCTGGTTGCTAGGTGCAGCACCATTCCCTTTGCCACAGATTAATACTCTTTGCATATACAAGACAAAAAAATGAATAACGAATTCCCATTCGAGAAAATAATTATTGAAAAATTTAAGGGAATAACAAGCATATCTCGAAAATGGTTCACTAAACAAAAAAATATATGACATTAATTGTGTATTTTAATGCGATCTAAATTTTTTGTGCAGTAACATTTTGTCTATCTCTTATGGTTTACCAGTTATGCAAAAGTCGTTCACAATGAAGAATACTTTCGGAGACATTCCCAGAAAATTCAAGATATACATTTTATTTGCCATGAAAATATCTTAAACATATGATATATTAGTCAAAATCGTTAGAGCCATTTTTGAGAAAATTAAAGAGTAATCTGGGATGGGGGGTTTTCTTGAAAACCTTCGTGTCGCATCTCTGGAAGATACTGAACCTAAATACCAAGTTTGGTGTTTATCCGACTGTTCGTTTCTGAGTTATGCTGTTCACAGACACACACACGGACATGTTCCAAAAATGCTCTTTTTTGGATTCAGAGGGTCTCAAACCATATATTTCCGGTGAAATCTCGGTATCGAATTTTTGGGTGGAATACAATACTTCCCCTACCTACTATATGTAGTAGAGAAAGTAAAAAATTCTGAAGATAGTGCAATAAAAATAATTTAAAGACCAATAGAAACATAAAAGAAACCATCTAGAAAAGGCAGAGAAGAAAAGCAAAGAAAATAATAAAGAAGCAGAGAAAAAAAAATGGTTAAAACAGAAAAAAACGTTAAAGTACTAGTAAGAAAAGAATATCCAAAGAAACGAGAGTAAGCGGCGGAAAAACGCTCCAATATACGAGAAACAAGAAACGACAAAATGAAAAAGAAGGCAATCTTAATCATGCTTGGCCTGATTAAAGTTGGGAAGGTTTTTACAGAAGCATTTCGAGTACCCATGTCAAGGGCCTGAGTTCAAGCCGCATGTATCCTTTTTCCTATTAAAAAAGGAAAGGCCATTCTCTGGAAGTTTCACATACCACCCTAGCTCGATGTAAACATGAAATATGAGATAAACACCCTCTAAACTATTTACATACCGCCCACAGCCCTTTCTTGAGGGCTGTGCTACTAAATTTCCACGCCTCATTAAACAGAAGACGGGCAAAAACCCCGCTTTAGATGCAAATCGCTTTTGCTCCATTAGCCCGGAAAGCAAGAAAATATAAACCATCTATGACTGACTGAATCAATGGCGAAGTATAAAGTAGGGAGATTCTCTAAAAGCGAATTTAAAAATCCATGATATCACCACAATGAATTTGCATCTTGTTTAATAATGCAATTCTCGATTACAACTTTCGACTTGGATACTAATATCTCATTGTCCTAATAATGGATATTTTTGGTATGCATATTTTATCTAGCGCTACTTTTATGAATGCTAAAGAATTACAAGAAACAAAGCTGTCAGTTAAATTAATATCAAACATTTTTAGAATTTCTTTACCCATTAATGGTCCAAACCGATTCTATCAGTTATATGAAAATTATTTTTGTTTTCTCTACCGGTTGCGTATGGTAGGTAGAGAAAGTAATGCATTTCAGTCAAA
Source organism: Deroplatys truncata (assembly GCA_030765065.1). Taxonomy (NCBI): domain Eukaryota; kingdom Metazoa; phylum Arthropoda; class Insecta; order Mantodea; family Mantidae; genus Deroplatys; species Deroplatys truncata. The sequence goes on from CM060982.1 coordinate 53,781,817, forward strand.
AATTCGATATCAAATTTGATTGCAAATGCACATTTTTGAGATCCTGAACCTAAACCAAAGCATTTTAGAAACACGTTTATGTGTGTGAGGCCGTGAAAACTAAGTAATAAGTCTGACATTCACACGCTTATTTCTACCCATCGTTTATTTTAGCTTCTCCAAAATATCCTTATGAAGGCTTTTATCTATTTACTTCATATAATAGAGATAAAATATTGCAGCCGGTCGCTATGCCGGCTCTGAAATTCCATACGCTTTCCATGACATCGCGAGAAACAACTGAAGGACGATCACTTTGTTTCATATGAACCTACGTAAACTATGGCTACCATAGTAGAGGCTCTCCTTGGACACCCAACTGTACAACACTTAATTTACGAATGTAAAATAGTGAGAAAAGAAAAAAATATTATGTGTAATCAAATAAATAACAAAGGAGGACTTAGCCTCCAACTACAATTGATTTAGCAAATGCATAATTGTAATTATTAATGAAATTTACAAATAGCATAGACTTTGAAAAATTAGTAACACATATAGTGTAGATGATAGAAAGGATATACCAAGAAAATACATAAAAAGCATATAAAAGTGTGTTAATGTAGTTTACGTCCAACAACTAATATACAATTATTGCCAAAATGATACAACATTACTTTTAGTACATGTAGTATTACTGTAAATGTAATGGAGCATGTTGTTAAATAAATTAATAAAAAGAAAAGTAAAGGTTTTTGACCTTATTCGATTTGATTTTTTCTTGTCTGCTTCCACATACAAGCTTGCCACGTGACTATCGCCTGAGCCGACGACATGTCTATTTCCGTGTCTATAACAGCGTACCAAGTGTTCCGTTTATGCTTTCAAAAATAAAGCATGATTAATAGGAAGCACATGGAACACACGCTTTTGTGGATAATTTTACAATATAATTTGTGTAAATAAATGAAAATGGGTGTAAAGAAGTTTCTATTCTCATATCTCCGATTAAACTTCGACATCAATATTTTTAGTACAGTGCAACACTTCCTCTACCATAGATAAATGAAAGCAAAGCAGCGAAATAATGAAAAGAGTGATATTGACAGTGGAGGGATAGGTTGATACTAATAGGAGTGGTTTTGAATTTATATTAGGAGCTGATTTTATTGTTGCGTTCATTATTATTCCACCAACAAATTATATAAGCACCATTATGAAGCACTTGCAGATACATAAAAATGAGCTTGTGTTGTTTAAAAACAAACCGCTGTCATCAAAATACATTAAGGTTAATCCGTATAACCTTAAAAATACCACACACTCTCAAAATTATGTATATTAAAGCTTAATTAGGTATCGTGCTAACACAACACATTTTAAACCGTTAAATTACAAAAGAAGTGGGATGGCTCAGGCGGCAGTCTGTAGCCCGCATTCGGGAGGCCCTGGGTTCGATTCCCGGTGACTCTGACTACAAATTTTTTCGTGGTTTTTCTTTGGTCGTCTATACGAATGCCAGGGTGGTGTATTCTAGTACGATTTCTCCTTTCTCCCATTTCCTTTCATTTCATCCCTCCCTTTCACGTTTCAGGTGTATTTTCAGGTCCTAAGGTGCTGCCGGTGTCGGGCAAATGGCATAGATGCTTGTGCGTGGGAAAGATTTCTCCCCGTGAACGCCAGGGTACGTTATCCCGCCATAAGGGGATAACGTACCCTCTATCGAGATTCTTCGTCTCTACTGGTGCGCGGGTGTTCAAACTGGGAATATTAGGGACTTCTGCGCGTCTCTGTGAGCCTGTCAACCTGCGGACCTGAGATCTCCTACGGCTCTTTCACCTCATCCCTGCCTCCCAGGGAATATAACCACAATAGATCAAGCTGGTCGCATCCTACGCGAATATAATAATGATTCGGTGTCCACTATTCGTCATTACATTTATAAAACATACACACCTTTTGAAAGTAATTAAATCACCTGTGTGTTTTTCTATATAAAATTTATGAATTGTATTTTATAAAATGAAAAAATGTAACTTATTTACACAATGTATGGATATGCTAAGCTGTGTTATGTGGCAACTTTCTAATGCAAGCAGCTCCATTTTTGCTCTTTAAGTGCAAAATAGTTTTATTCTTTTTCACCTAAATAAATCCTTAAAGGAATAAATTCTTAAAATGTAGGTAAAGGAATTAAAAACATAAAGACGCTACAGCGGGGTCATAACTTTGAGCCTTCAGGCATATAAAAGCAACAGAGAAATTGAAAATGAAAGCGTTATGCCCGCAAAGAAACGCCTTAAGATTTATGATATTCTCGACATGTAACAGCAGTTTTCCTAGTTGCCCTCGCGCATTATGCACACGAGATATACGTGAATTATAAACATACATAATACATCCGTCACACTAGCTTCCCCTCCACAGTGCAATATTTTAAATAACAGAAAGAAACTGGAGGAGACAGAGCAAGCATGCAAGATGTGACACTCAGGGCGTCTTTTGGCTCAAAAAGGGCCTATATCGCACTGCTGAAGTGCCACATATAATGAAAGTTAGCTGCTTATTGCATATTCAAATTTCTATCTACTTTATGATTTTAATGAATGCAGCTTTCATTTGTTCACTTTTCATAAGAGAACGGAATATCCTGATGGGTTTTACAAAATAAGAGAGATCTATACAGAGAGGAGGGAGGGGTAAATTGCATATCCATGTATTCAAGATAGATAGATAGATTAGATAGATAGATTAGATAGATTAGATAGATAGATTAGATAGATTAGATAGATAGATTAGATAGATAGATTAGATAGATAGATAGATTAGATAGATAGATAGATAGATAGATAGATAGATAGATAGATAGATAGATAGATAGATAGATAGATAGATAGATAGATAGATAGATAGATAGATAGATAGATAGATAGAAAAAAGAATCGCAAAAATATCTTGGGAAAGTATAATAATTACGCTAGATTAAATATTTAAAACCCAACTAAAGCTGCAAAAAAATGTATTTGTCAAAAATGGTGTAATTTCGTAAGCTCTGCGATTATATATCTCTTATGATTTCATAGTTTACAACAGTTTACAAAATTCAATAACACGAAGAGGATTTCATATCTTATTATAGAAAAGTTAAAATATACATTTTATAAGTGATAAAAATGTCTTCAACATTGGGTACTTTAATAAAAACTTTTAGAGCCATTTTTGAGAAACTACTTTGTAATTCTAACTCGGTCCCGTCTTCCAAAATGTAAACAATTACCTCGGTCCCGTTATTCAAAGCGTAAACAACCTATCTCAGCCCTGTAGGATATTAATCTCAATCTAGTTCATAATGCATAATTTCCCTTCCCATTTTAAAAGATTCAGAACTTTCAGCAGATCTAAAAAATTGCTCTACTAAATACATGTAACAATTCTATAAACTCCGTACAAAATAGTTGAAAAAGTGGTGTATTATTAAACAAATTATAATTCTAAACAATGAAAGATTCGGAAGAACGCCAAAATATATAATCTGCAATAACGTTTGTTCTTTTGTGAAGAGCTATCAACAATGTAGTGGTCATAGCCAACTTCTTGCCACTATGGATTTTTCCTAGCAGGCATGACACTTCACTATGCTCAGAGTGTTATTACTAAATTAGAATGCGTTCAAAAATTTTGACAGAATACAATACTTTCTCTGCTTACTGCAGGTAGGTTGTAGAGGATGTAATAAAGTGTTTAAGTTTTAAAAAATATGGGACATATGAGAACAACTGAGTATGATAAGAACAGTGCTGCCAAAGTGGATATTAGGTACTCGTACTATCATGAATTTAAAGAGGATGGAACGTAGCACACAAAAGAAGATAGCTAAGGTTACTTAGTACTCGTCATAATTAAATTATATTGTAGTGTCATATTGTTCCTTAATGTGTCGTATTGCTGCTTTAGGTTGCCCAACTCCGTCTATCTTCCAGTTCAGAGGGCTTAGCTCTAATTTCATTTGCAGTGAAACCTAAACTAGATTCTCTCTGGTGATATTCTTTGTCATAAGAACACATATATTGGTTAACGCTGAGCTCTATGGACTTCATGCTCATTTCACCAATTTTACTCGTATTTATTATTACTATTATTATTATTAGTAGTAGTAGTAGTAGTAGTAGTAGTAGTAGTAGTAGTAGTAGTAGTAGTAGTAGTAGTAGTATCCTATTTATTTTAGGTCGCTTTAACTACATGGCCATATCGCGACGGATCTGTTGGTAGATAACTCGTGGACAGTTGACGGACAGCTAGCCCTCTAGGTCTCATCCCTGTAACCATACCATCTTGCTTCCTCACTTTTCCACAGAGACCGTATCTTCTGCTTCGTGCAGAACGCATTAGGGTGCCGTCCAGTCTATCTGCTCTCATTATCTGTGGATAGATGGCACAGAATGCGCTATTATCACCTATTTTTCATTTTTAGTATTGTTTTAGACTTAAGATGGAATTTGGGACGTGGTATCCAATGCGGTATTTACCTTGACGGCTGAAGGAAACCACGAAAAAGCCACAGTCAGATTGGTCGGCCCACGGGATTTGAACCCGGAACCTTCCGAATGCGCACCACAGGCGTTACCGCTTGAGCCATCCCTCGGTTACTCGTATTTAGGCCCCTCTCTCTCTCTCTCTCTCTCTCTCTCTCTCTCTCTCTTTCACACACACAAAACACAACAATCAGGATTTTCTATGCAATTTGCATAATAATCATCTATATTATTCGTCCGCATAAGGCCTAAACCACGCAATTGTGCAATTTATTCTTGTTTGCTTAGGATAGAAGTCGTGTAGTTTAAAAGCAATCCATAATTACCACACCATGATCCCCAAATGAACCTCTAAAGTAAATAAAAACTAAAATATTCTGCATACACAGTCAGTTTAAATAGACATAACGCTTGCCTGAACCATGTATTCAATATATTTTATTTATTTTACTAATGAATTTACCACTAATATCAGACTGTGTACTGATGTCTTTTCGTCGTTTGAAGAAATAGATCTAAGCACCTGTAAATAGCTTTTCCGACAATGCCAAGAGTGATTAGTTCATATCAACGTATTCCTAAATTTAACTGTCTTGCATAATTATACAAGAGCGATTCTATAAATAATGCATACAGTGCTTACGTTTCCTTCGCATTAGAAATGCATGGTATCTATTGCATTACTACTGTGAGACATTCTGAACAACTCTGTGCGAGTTTAACTCAGTTGCTTAAAAATCTGATGATATACAAACTAAAGAAATTGATTAAAAAATCAGTTACGTCAGGTTAGCGTACTAGATGGAAGATTTTAACTGAATCTTTACGGGGATGTAAACTGGTAAACATTTATCAATGGTGGGGAAAAGTATGCGTTAGCAGGAGAAATATAAAACTTCATACTCTACAAGGCATTACATGTGATCATACTTTGTTTTTAAATCCATGTTCAGAAACTGTTTGTAATTAGAGACTTCGAAAAACGGAATTGACCGTAGATAAACTTTAGACCCCGCGACAAGCAGTAGATGTCGCATTCATTACTTAAGAGCTGTTTACCAATGGTACTGCAACAGCTGTTTTGCCATGCACAATAGTCCTTCAATATACCTGCAGCCAACGGTAGTGTTTACGGTATTATTCTGTTTAATCATTTCATATACAGTACTCATTTCTGTGGCTGTCATCAAGTGGGAATCAACAATGGTGGGCTGGAGCACAAATGCAGAGTACACCGAGATGCCCAAAGGAATGCAAGAGAAACTTACCAGCTCTATTAACAACTCCCCAACAGGAATCGCGTAGTCCAAACCATGTTTCCAAGTTTGGGAAGACGTATGAGTGAAACACGCAGTTTGCATCCTAACAAAAACTTCTGTGAATGTCCGCCATACCCTTTCCAAGAGTTCAACAACATATAACCAAGCGATGCACAAAATGTATGGAATTTGGCGGCAGTCAATTTTTTCATCTTCAGTAGTTGATTAAAAGCCTATGTGTTTACTTACAATACTTCATTTGTTTTCGTCATTCCTGTATTTTGTGGTCTATATTTTTTACATCCTCCTCCATAGTTCAGATACCCTAACACGTAAACAAAGCGTTTTTAAAAATGGGTTTATTCACAAAATATCACGTGGTACTCATCTGTCTAGCACCGAGCCTTGTTAAATATTTCATTAAAAGCTTTAGTGTTTATCACATTTTTAAGACTTGCAATTTTTTCCCCATTTGAGGCAGTATTTGTAACACTTAAATGATTTCAGTCAAATTATAATATATAAATTCAATAACAGCCCGCCTTGAAGCAATATGTGTATGTAATAATTTATAAAATGTATGTAACAGTCATTGCATATGCTTATATTATTGTATCCATGTGTAATAATGTTATATGAATGTATTACGTAATTTACTAATGTAGAAGCTGTGAAAATAATATGTTAAAAGTTGCTAACAATGAGGTAACATTGAGTAACATAGTTTAATAATGCTACTAGTCTTTATTGGAGCAACAATAATGTAATTTTGTGACAGTTTATAAAATATCCAATCAACAACAAGAAAAAGCTTTAGTTAAATGAAGGTATTCTATTGGAGTAGGATTAGCCGATCAGAAACTGAAAAGGAGAAACGTTTACAAATTCAGATGTCAGTTGCCTGCAGACAGTGTTTGTAACCGGATGCGTGTTCGTCCTCGAGAAATTTTATACTTATTTTGTATGAGACAAAAATATTTCACGTGTTAAAAAGTGTAATTAATTAATAAAAAGAATCTCACAGCTCTCCATATCAATGAAGTGTTATTTAAATCGTATCACGCATTAATAAAAGGAGTGAAGTAAAATTATAATCTGTGTAAGCCTACATTCTTCGTCGCATCACGCCCTGCCAAGGCATCCATGTCTCTAAAATAAATACTAACGCAGTCGAGGCAAACATAAATATAATACTTAAAGAAACAGTCAAATTACAAAGCTAATATTTTTAAACATTTGGGGCAAAGGCCACCGCAAAGTGCGTTTTGGGGCGAAGGCTGCCGAAAGTTTTTTACCAGACGTGTGGTTGCAACTACTTCTAGTTCGGCTCCCCAATAAATGAAATATAATACAACCCCTTCAATACAAACTACTTCAAATTGACGCCCAAAGCATGGTGCAAATAACGTAACAAACCATCTTCTCAAATTGGTGTCCATACGTGGAGCTAACAAACGAACTTCTTCACATTAAAGCACATTTTATTTTTATATTTTGTAAGACTTCTCCCCTTCAGTAATATTTCCTTTAGCAACGCACCAGGCACTCCACACATTGTGACTTACAGTTTTCCTAGAAAATTGCATCATACAGATTCCAGTATATATAAGGCCTGAGAGAAAAATTAGCGGGAGTTTGAAGAACGTTTGTAAAAGCTGTTTCTGTCAAATTTGATTTGGGAAAGAATTCATCACTCTATCTTCCTTCTATCAAGCTAATAAGATATCCGCAGGTAACAACAGTAAAACATCTGAAAACATTACACTACAAAATGCTCAGAGGCCTCTTATCAGGCTTGAGGTTCTTTTACGAGATTACCGGCTTTACTTCACTTCCGAAGGAAGCCGTGCTAAGGAAAAAATCTGATGTGTTACACCCACGTGACTTTCTCTGCTCTTGTACAAACTACTTTTACAAAAGATTATTCTCCATATGCTTCATGTTAATCGAGATGTTAATTTTATTGCTAATTTTCTTGTAGGTGCAAGGGGAATATGGTAGTATTTAAACGATAGTCAAATATTTTAAGAGCTGGTTGCTATGTGGCGCATTCCATTCTCTTTGCATGTCCAGGACCTAAAAAAATGAATAACGGATTCCCATTTGAGAAAAAGTATTGGAAAATTTAAGGGAATAACAAGCAATATCTCGAAAATGGTTCACCTAATAAAAAAATGTATATGACATAAATTGTGTATTTTAAACCGATCTACATTTTTGTGTATTAAAATTTTGTCTATCTCTTATGCTTTACCAGTTATGCAAAAGTCGTTCACAATGAAGAATACTTTTGGAGACATTCCCAGAAAATTCATGATATACATTTTATTTGTCATGAAAATATCTTAAACATATGATATTTTAATTAAAATCGTTAGAGCCATTTTTGAGAAAATTAAAAATTTCGAAAAATGTTCCATGTATAGGGTAATCTGGGGTGGGGGGATTTTCTTGAAAGCCTTCGTGTCACATCTCTGGAAGATACTGAACCTAAATACCAAATTTGGTGTTTATCCGACTGTTCGTTTCTGAGCTATGTTGTTCACAGACACACATACACACACACCAACACACACGCGGACATGTTTCCCGCGACCTCGGGAACTAGAGGCTAGCATGGTACCACTAGTCCACGGAGGACGACTGCGGTCATTATGGTCAATATCTTTTAATATACTGTGAGAATGAGCTTTTTACACTCTTATGAAATTATGCACATTACAAGTTTAACATCAACGATTTACATATCGTACTGCTCTCTCTTCCGAGAAGCTCATATTAAATTATGTAAAAAGCAACATAAGGAAGTGCTCAAATATTCACCCTTTTCCCTTTAAAGCCAATTCGATAATGTTAGGATTATTAGATTGTGAGAGACAAGGCTTATGAAGGCATTTTGGGGGAAGATTAGGACCATCACGTTTCTTTAATAACTCTTTATGAGAATTGCAGTTTTAAAGATGCGGCAAGGGAGGCAGGTCCGCAACACGGAGCGGCATTTCGGCAAAAAGTTCACGTCTCTAATTTAGCTTTATGGTACTCCTGGGCTGCCTGCAAGAGCTGTATATCTGCAAGGGAAGCGCCTTCCTTCCCTCTTTTGTTCACCTTCTTCTACTGTCTTCTGCTCTTCCTCTCATTTCCTGCTCTTGCTCTTTTGATAATTTTTTTCGGTTTCTCTTCCATTCCTTTACTTCTCCTATAATTATCTTACTCATCTCTTCCTATATCCTTCCGAGTTTGTTTGCTACTTCTCTCATTCCCTTTTTAATAGTTATGATGATATTTTATTCCTTTCCTGATTACACCACTAATTTTCTCTGTGATAATTTCCACTAACACCATTTCTTCCTTTCAGTGATATTTAAAAAAAAAATTAGTTTCTATTTCGTTGTTTACGTTTCTATTTTGCGTCATCCTTTCCTTTTACTTTCTCTACTACGTATAGTAAGTAGGGGAAGTATTGTATTCCACCCAAAAATTCGATACCGAGATTTCACCGGAAATATATGTTTTGAGACCCCCTGAATCTAAAAAAAAGCATTTTTGGAAACATGTCCGTGTGTGTGTCTGTGTGTGTATCTGTGTGTGTGCCTAACTGTGAACAGCATAACTCAGAAACTAACAGTCGGATAAACACCAAACTTGGTATTTAGATTCAGTATGTTCCAGAAATACAACGCGAAGGTTTTCAAGAAAATCCCCCCACCCCAGATTACCCTTTACATGGAAGAGTTTTCGAAAATTTTAATTTTCTCAAAAATGGTTCTAACGATTTTGATTAAAATATCATATGTTTAAGATATTTTTATGACAAATAAAATGTATATCTTGAATTTTCTGGGAATGTCTCCAAAAGTGTTCTTCATTGTGAACGACTTTTGCATAACTGGAAAACCATAAGAGATAGACAAAATTTTACTACACAAAAAATGTAGATCGCGTTAAAATACACGATTTATGCCATATACATTTTTTTTGTTGAGTGAACCATTTTCGAGATATTACTTATTATTCCCTTAAATTTTTCAATACTTATTTTCCCAAATGGGAATTCGTTATACAATTTTTTGTCTTGGATATGCAAAGAGTATTAATCTGTGGGAAAGGGAATGGCGCTGCACCTAGCAACCAGCTATTAAGAGATATGTATGTGCTTAAAGGCTACTGTATTTCCAAATTTCCCTTGTAAATATATATTCCCCTTACATCTACAAGAAAATTAGCAATAAGACAGAGTCTGCAAATGTTTATCTCGATTAACATGAAGTAGATGGAGAATAAGCGTTTGTATAAATAGTTTGTACAAGAGTAGAGAAAGTCATGTGAGTGTAACACATCAGATTTTTCATATCATCTTAGTCTTCGTTTGCTTCTATTTTATTTGGTTACCTTCCTTTGTTTTCAAAGTGTTTCCTTAGCATTGCTTTCTTTTCAAAATTTCTGTTCTACTATTTCTTTATTTCTGTATACTAGGTGGAAATTGTACTTTCTAAACATGCATACCAGTGCTTTTCTTCTTTCGTTAAATTCCTTTTGGTTTTTAACACTAGAGTTTCTTTAACATTACTGACTTTTGCTTTAATTTACATTTTCTCTAGCACTAACTGATAGCAGGTAGAAGCATCGGCCTTCCACTCAAAAATGTTATATCCAAATTTTCAAAAAATACATATTTTGAGGTCCTCTGAATCAAAACAAATTATAGAAAGTCGCGCGCGCGCTTCCAAGGATGCCACACAAGATTCCTAAGAAAATTCTCCCTATAAATACATTTAACATGGATCATTTGTTTTATTTTATCCAAATGCTATATCATTTTAATTAAAATACCATATGTTTAAGATATTTATATGACTAATAAAAAACTATATAATGAAATTTCGGAATAGCCTGTTCCATAATACACAATAAATTTTGTATAATTTGTACAGCTGATAAACCATAATAGATAAACAGAAACAACAAGAAATGCTGATTTCTTTACACATACGTACAATTATTATCGAATAAATGTTGTGGTATCAGCCATTTACGAGGTATTTGTTGCTATTTGTTTGAATTTTTCAATGTTTCAGCTGTTTCACGCAATTATGGAAAGAATATTGAACTTCAAAGTCAGCATAGGGAAATCCGTCTCTTAAAAATTTGACTATCACTTCATTTCACTGTATACCACTTTTATCTAAAAAAAATATGAAATGAAATTATTTATGCAAACTTTATCTCGAATAACATGAAGTAGAGAGAAAAATAAGATTTTTAAAGAATGATTTGTAGAAGCTGTATAAGAATAAACGATAGTGGCTACAGATAGCCATATGCATGCAACACTTCACATTTTTACTTTCTCTACTACGTATAGTAAGTAGGGGAAGTAACGTATTCCACCCAAAAATTCGATACCGAGATTTCACCGTAAATACATGTTTTGAAGCCCCATGAATAAAAAAAAGCATTTCTGGAAATATGTCTGTGTGTGTGTTTTTATCTGTGAACAGCATAACTCAGGAACGAACAGTCGGATAAACACCAAACTTGGTATTTAGGTTCAGTATCTTCCAGAGAAGGTTTTTAAGAAAATCCCGCCACCCCAGATATAAGACATTTTTATAGCAAATAAAATGTATATCTTGAATTTTCTGGAAATGTCTCCAAAAGTATTCTTCATTGTGAATGACTTTTGCATAACTTGTAAACCATAAGAGATAGACACGATTTTACTACACAAAAAATGTAGATCGCGTTAAAATACACAATTTATGATATATACATTTTTGTTGTTGAGTGAACCATTTTCGAGATATTGCTTGTTATTTCCTTTAGTTATCCAATACATATACTTTTTCTCAAATTCGTTATTCATTTTTTTGTGCTGGTAATGCAAAGAGAACGTAATACTGCACATAGCAACCAGCTCTTATAATATTTGACTATCGCTTAAAGCCTACCAATTCCCCTTGCACCTACAAGAAAATTAGCAATAAGATTAACATCTCGATTAACATGTAGCATATGGAGAATAAGCCTTCGTAAAAACAGTTTGTACAAGAGAAGAGAAAGTCTTGTGAGTGTAACACATCAGATTTTTATTTATTATCTTCCATCCACATTTACTCCCTATCTATTTAGTTATTCTCTTGTTTTATTTAAGATTATTCAGAATATGTGCAAACGTTCTAGAACGATATTATAGGACAAATCTGACATAATGAGTAAAATTGTAGAGAAATCTTCGTCTGAATGAAATAATAATTCATTATAGGCACATAAATTAAAACCAAAACGGATCAGGTTTCATATCCCTCTAGCTCGCTGTAGTGCAAACTGGTTAAAGGCAAACTCACTGAAGGCGAAACTGCCTTACACTTGCAGCTTCAAAAGGTTTTACAGAACAAAACGTGTTACGTCTCCCGTTCGATGACATTAACATGAAACAATGTCGCCTTATTGGTTACTTCTTTGCTAAGGCTTGAGAAAGATCACTCACAGTATGTAAATTCTGTTATTCGAGGATTATCCAGGAAGTAACGACCGTTTGGTTTTAATATTCTAATAAATATATTTAAAAGAATGTCACTTACGAACTTGAAACTTACTTCATACCTTCACATGATCATCTCGTCATTAAAAGACTGTGTCCACGAGTTTTAAAATTCCCGTGCTGTAGTGGCTCCGTCAGTCCAGTGAGCCAAGATGTTCGAATACATTTTCATCGGGCAAAGAACGAGAAATGTTTGGGAAAAAATCATTAACTCAATTAGGTCACATGCCTGTCTTATGTTATTTTGTTGTTCACCAGATCTTCAAATTATCTGCGATGAGTGGCGGACGTCCGGGTAGAGTTTCGTTGTGCGTATTTGTTCGCCCATTGTTGTACATTTAACACCACTTCTAAAATTTCTTTCGTTAATTGCTGTATCACGAACACTTCCTTTAATTGACTGTAAATTCCTGCAGTTTCAACATCCGAACATTCAAAAACCCAATACCTCTCACCTCAGAGTCGGCGGGACTTTGTATCATGCAGTTCATTTCGAACAATCACAGGAAGAACAATAACATCTTTCTTTTTTGTCTGAAACTCGCACAACAGTGAGAAAAGCTATCAAGGAATCATTCGTCCTTGAATAGAAGCCGTATAGCGTTCTGAGCAGCGGAATGCGTAAACAGTCTTTGCTTCCTATATTAGCCTCGTACTTCTCCCATAGATTTTTTACTTTCTCTATTATGTATAGTAAGTAGGGGAAGTATTGCATTCCACTCCAAAATTCGATACCGAGATTTCACCGTAAATACATGTTTTGAGGCCCCCTGAATCCAAAAAAAAATATTTTTGGAAACATGTCCGTGTATGTGTGTGTGTGCGCGCGCGCGTGTGTGTGTGTGTGTCTGTATGTGTGTGTCTGTGAACAGCATAACTCAGAAACGAACAGTCGGATAAAAACCAAACTTGGTATTTAGGTTTAGTATCTTCCAGAGAAGGTTTTCAAGAAAATCCCCCACCCCAGATTACCCATTACATGGAACATTTTTCGAAAATTTCTATTTTCTCAAAAACGGCTCTAACGATTTTGATTAAAATATCATATGTATATATATGTAAGACATTTTTATAGCAAATAAAATGTATACCTTGAATTTTCTGAGAATACCTCTAAAAGTATTCTTCATCGTGAACGGCTTTTGCATAACTGGTAAACCATAAGAGATAGACAAAATTTTACTTCACAAAAAGTTTAGATCGTGTTAAAATACACAATTTATGTAATATACTTTGTTTTGTTGAGTGAACCATTTTCGAGATATTGCTTGTTATTCCCTTAAATTTTCCAATACTTATACTTTTTCTCAAATGGGAATTCGTTATTCATTTAAGTCGCTGTCATATTTAAGCACACGTCCTAGGCGGGAGAGAACCTGTAACCTTGGGAACAGAAAGTTAGTTCTCATCAAGTGCGCCTCCCAGAATGACCCTATAGCTGTCCATAGAAACCAGTGCTAGACTAGAAGCTCATAGACTGCTATGTTTTCCTGTGCGAGATGCATGGTCAGATTTTTCAAGAGGTAATTGAAACTCTTTCACATGAACAGAAAGCTTCCAGCAATTTTTAAGCTATTTCACAAGCCGAATTTAGAAATTTGCCTAATCCTTTAGTTCCGATTTATTGTTCAGAATTTCAAACTGTTTTTCAACAATTTAAATTTTAAAAATGTTACTGTCTGTTCTAGAACTGTTAAGTTAAATAATTAAAAATTACCAAATATCAGAATATTAGTGGCCAGGAATCTCTGTTGAATGTTAGTTTGGTGCTGTGCTCGCTACAGTTTTTCCATTTCTAATATTAAGGTACCATGTAAGATAGGTGGTTTTCGGTACTTGCAAATGTTAATGGAACATCTGTTTGCATTTTGAAAAGTCTCATGTGTTACATTCACATGACTTTCTCTACCCTCTATTGCTTATTAGTGGGTATACAATCTATTCTTACTAAAACGTATTTTTCTATCTATTTATTTTAATCCAAATAAACCTTTGAAGAAACAGCTACATTATACATTTCGTTATAGATACAAAGAGAACATTGATAGTCAAAATATTTAAGAACTGGGCGCTATACGCTGTCTTAAAGTTCCATACTGTTTCCATGCAATCGCGAGAAACAACTGAATGCTGAAAGGACTTCAAAGAATGACCAGGTACTGAGCAATTCGAACCATTATCAATGGGTATCTTGGAAATGGCTGATGCCACAAAAAGGTTACTTGAAATAAATTGTGTGTTTTAAAGAATCTACATTTCTTGTGTAGGACGGTTTTGTCTATCGCTTAACGTTTACTACTAGTTATACAAGATTATACAAAGTTCCTTCCGAATGAAAAGGACTGCAAAAGCTATTCCCAGAAATTCGAGATATACATTTTATATGTCATGTAAATATCATTAATATATAGTATTTTAATCAAATTTGTTACATCCATTTTTTTGGAAAATTGAGGCAGTATTTTATATCACAACTTTGTAAATGCCAGAGTGATTGTAGTGTAAATTAACATTATTGTATGTAATGATTTGAGATGTTTGTTAATTATAAGCATTGTTAGGAAATAAGTTTACACGGCCTCACTGAAACTGACAATAGGAGCGGGTAACAATGAAACGAGGGGATGAGTTGTTTATTAATTAGAAGAGACAAGCAAATGATATCAGAGTAGCGTGCCTTTCTTTAGAAATGGAGGGAATATCTTCCCTAGAGCATATGTGTTCGTAATTTTGATTGGATATAAAAATAGACGCTAATGTTGGCGCGCTTTATTAACCAATAGCAGCTCTGTTATAATGTTTAGGCATATCGGGGTGAGGGAGTATAAATATATGAAGCCAGAGACAGGTATCGCACAGTTTGACAGAATCATTCACGGGTTACACGTCGCGCAGTTCAACAGAATAATTCACAAGGCAAACGTCGCGCAGTTCAACAGAATCATTCACGGGTTAGACGTCGCGCAGTTCTACAGAATCTCTCGTGTCGTAAAGTTAGTTACAAGATGTGAAATACGCGAATTAATAATGAGCGGCAAATAAGTGATAATAGTTACGTTCGAAAATACAACAGTTTCAGTCGGGTGTGTATCAAGAGTAATTATGTGAAATGAATAAAGTGTGACGGCAATAAAAGTGTAAAAACAAATTCTTTTATCAGTGTTATATTTTAGTAAAAACTCCTTTCCGTTTACACACCCTGTTCGAGAGGTTTGCTTGACTAAATAATAATAGCTAGCCGGAGGACAAAGAACTCAATATTTGAAATAGCAAAACAATAACAGGCGCTCAGCAAATACGATAACACGAACGATACTGCGACAAAATAAAAAATTTCAAAAAAATATTCAATGTAAAGGGTAGTTTTGCGTGGAGAATTTTCTTGAAAATTTTCGTGTCGCATCTTTAGAAAGTGCTGAACCTAAATACCAAATTTGATGTTTATCTGACTTTTAGTACACAGGCACACACATGCATCTTTTTCTAAAGTTTTTTGGGGGGATTCAGAGAATCTCAAAGCATGAATTTCTAGTGAAATATCGGTATAGAATTTTTCGATGGAAAGCAATACCTTCTCTACTACTATGTGCATGATAAAGTAATGAAAAGGGCAACCACCGACCTTTTTTTTATTTTTATTTAATGTATGGTATTACGCATATATTTAATGAAATAATTGTGTTATTTAGCAATGAGGATTGGGAATACCCAAGTACCCTACAGTCATACTTTGTTTCATGGCAAAGCGATTTGTAAATGAGTGTGGCATTATAATGATTGAAAGAGTTAACTCCAAAAGAAGATAACAATGTTTTTATTGTGTTTGGTATACATGTTTAACGTCGACTTAAATATGTATTTTAAAACGTTTATAGGGAAGGTGAAACCAAAAAGCAGCACACATTTAAATATTTCACCAGCGCAACGTCCGTATTAGTGAAATACCTAATGAAGTTAAACCTGTTACCGCATTTAATATTTGAATTAACATTTAAAACCTATATTGCCAAGGTACCACTTTGAAATTTCCATGATTAGATTTTCGCGACTCTTTATTTGATTTTGCTTGCAGAGGCGATATAATTTAATTAAAAACAAGCACCTTTCTGTATATTTAACAAAATCTGTTTATTATTTACAAAAATCACATGACCGTTACGGCAGATAAAGGCTGGGGGGAAAAATAGATTCAGCGATTTTGGGCCAAAGCTGTGAAACAGAGTGCCGGACTGTCAATGACAAATAAGCCCCGGAAAATATTTATTTAAAGAGATTAAATGGAATAATGTATTATTCCACAGCGCGTCATATTTACAGATGGAAAAATATTTTATCAATTTTGACAGCAACACGTAGTGATGTTTATTTTTAAGGCAAGCCACTGTCACGTGAATTTAGCGAGTGACGATTTTTTCATCAAGCCACCTAAGCTGATGCTTTACATGGCTGAGCATTCGTATTCAATCATGTAGAGCATGCATGAGTACTACTGGTATGGTCATACTTTTTCCTACTTAACTATAACAAGTAGAGAAGAATTGCATTGAACCCAAATATTCGATACCGTTAGTTCTTATTTTAGGATGAGTTGTATTGTATTTCGACTGTTGGGGAGCCAAACTTGAAGTAGTTGCAACCACACGTAAGGTCAAAGGTTTCCGGTAGCATTCGCCCCAAGTTTAAGAGTCAACTTTGCATTTTGAATGTTCCTTTAAATATTACATATATTTATGTTTGCCTCGGCTGCGTCAGTATTAATTTTAGAGACATAAATTTCTTAACAAGGTGTGTTGCGGCTGAAGAATGTAGGCTTACACAGATTATAATTTCACTTCACTCCTTTTATTAATGCTTAACACGATTTAAATAACACTTCACTGATATAGAGAGCTGTGAGATTCTTTTATTAATTACTTACACTTTTTAACACGTATACTTTTTTCGTCTCACAATGAATACGTATTAAACTTCTCGAGGACGCGTCTCGCGTCCGGTTAGTAACGCTGTCTACAAGCAACTGACTTCTGAATTTGTACAATTTATCCTATTTCAGTTTCTGATTGGCTAATCCTACTCCAATAGAATACCTTTGTTTAACTGAAGCTTTTTTCTGGTTGTTGATTGGCTATTTTATAAACTGTCTCAAAAGTTATATTATTGTTGCTCCAAGAATTACCAGTATCATCATTAAACTTTCTAATCATTATTGCCTCAAGGCTACCTCATTGTTACCTCATTGTTAGCAACTTTTAACCTATTATTCTTACAGATCCTACATTAATAAATTACGTAATACATTCATACAACATTATTGAACATGTACATAATGATATAAACATTAATACAATGACTGTTAGATGCATTTTATATATTATTTATACACATATTGCTTTAAGGTGGGCTGTTATTATATTTTATATTATACAATTTGACTGAAATCATTTAAGTGTTAAAAATACTGCCACAACTGTCACGTGAATTTAGCGAGTGACGATTTTTTCATCAAGCCACCTATGCTAATGCTTTACATGGCTGAGCATTCGTATTCAATCATGTAGAGCATGTTTGAGTACTACTGGTATAGTCTTATTTTTTCCTACTTAACTATAACAAGTAGAGGAAGAATTGCATTGAACCCAAATATTCAATAGCGTTGTTTTACCGTAAATACACTTTTTGAGGTTCCTTGAACAAAATAAAACATTTTTAGAAAAATGTACACATTTATGTGTATCTGTGTATATCCATGAACAGCAGAACTAAAGAAAAGTAAAGTTGATGTTATTTGTGTTCAAATCTTCAATAGATGCGATGAGGATTTTCAAGCAAATCTCCCACGCCAAACTACTCTTTGGTTGAAACAAACAAAAAAAAATTAATTTTCTTAAAAATATCTCTAAATTTTTATTAAAATATCACGTTTAATATATGAAATATGTTGGGAAATAAAATGTATATCTTTAATTTATACTAATCTGATTGGATTACGACTAGTCATTGCGTTACTAATTTGGCGATTAGAGCGGATGTATTTCTGAGGTTTAGTATGCAATTTTTCAAGGCGGGTAACAGAGGCCATAAAAATATTTAAATGCCGTAACAACCGTAAAAAAAGAAGAATTAACCCGATTGTATAAAGTCCAGGCCCGGTGACTCAATGATTAGTGCGCGTTGTACCGTCCATGGTATAAATACAGGTTGGTTACTAATTAATGAACAGTTGGTGCCAGAAGCCGCTCAGTGTGTCCTCTGAAGATGCCCGCCGGAATGTCGCGGCGAAACGTCAGGCGACGTTTTATCGTTTAGACCACAGCCAAAAAGCCCGGTTTTTTTAAGAATTTTAATAATAATTTTATAATCTTAACAATACAGTTGATTTTATGCAAATTTACCATAATTAGCAGGAGGTAGATGGGAAAGCAAACCTTTATGTGCATGGCTTGTATAGTAGCTACGAAAATAAATGAATAATTGCCATAAACGTGTGGTGTCGTGGATTCGGATTTTAAAGAATATAATTTTTCTTGAAAGTGTTTAAACTAAAAATCTGATGTGTTACACTCACATGACTTTCTCTACTCTTGTACAAACTATGTATACAAACGCTTATACTCCATCTACTTCATGTTAATCGAGATAAACATTTGCAGACTCTATCTTATTGCTAATTTTCTTGTAGATGTAAGGGGAAAATATATATTTACAAGGGCAATTTGGAATTACAGTAGCCTTTAAACACATACATATCTCTTAATAGCTGGTTGATAGGTGCAGCACCATTCCCTTTCCCACAGATTAATACTTTTTGCATATACAAGACAAAAAAATGAATAAGGAATTCCCATTTGAGAAAATAAGTATTGAAAAATTTAAGGGAAGAACAAGCAATATCTCGAAAATGGTTCACTCAAAAATAAATGTATATAACATAAATTGTGTATTTTAATACGATCTACATTTTTGTGTAGTAAAATTTTGTCTATCTCTTATGGTTTACCAGTTATGCAAACGTCGTTCACAATGAAAATAGTTTTGGAGACATTCCCAGAAAATTGAAGATATACATTTTGTTTGTCATGAACATATCTTAAGCATATGATATTTTAATCAAAATCGTTAGAGCCATTCTTGAGAAAATTAAAATCTTCCATGTAAAGGGTAATCTGAGGTGGGGGATTTTCTTGAAAACCTTAGTGTCTCATCTCTGAAAGATACTGAACCTGAATACCAAGTTTGGGGTATTCGACTGTTCGTTTCTGAGTTATGCTGTTCACAAACACACAGACACACACACGGACATGTTTCCAAAAATGCTTTTTTTGGATTCAGAGGGTCCCAAAAAAGTATTTCCGGTGAAATCTCGGTATCGAATTTTTGGGTGGAATGCAATACTTCCCCTACTTACTATACGTAGTAGAGAAAGTAAAAATGCTACTTTAGATGATATTCGCTTGCTAAACAACAAAGATACACTTCAAATTACTCATTCGAAAACATTAATAGTGTTTTATCTGTTCTCCGCATCCCAAGTCTAAACCCAGTAGTGAGAGGAAAGGCCAAGTAGAGACCTCTGGATGTCATACCCTGAAGTTCTAGTGTTTATCCCATGTTGAGGGATTACACGTCTAATACTGCCATGTAATACCGGGGTTACCTCCACCTGGAATAAATTCCCCCCAATTAGGTCAAAATCCTCCTCCGTTGTTCCTCTGTTTGAAATGGACAAGGGTCACAGCTATAAAGGAAGGCTGCAGGTTCATAAACTGTCAAAGTTATAGCTGCTGCAACTTTATTAGGAAACTTGCTCCACGTTGTGAATACGTTACAGCATGAGAATCCCCTCCTAATTAAAATGAATGATAGCAGCAAATGCGGAAGGTTCCAGTTAATGAAGCAAAGTCCAAATGACACGCCGAGCAAATTAGGGTGCCGTGTTTATTGCAGTTTTCCTTTTATCAGGTTGATCGTCTTTGTGCACAGTCACCAAATTGCGATTGGTTGGGGATAGAGATGAATGGATTTCCCGTATTCAGTACGTAGTCGTAGTTTCGAGATCAGCCAACAAAATGTTTCCTAAAAGCTGCACATGCCTCAACATTTCTCGTCTAAAAATCTGATGTGTTACACTCACATGACTTTCTCTATTCTTGACAAACTATTTTTACAAACGCTTATTCTCCATATGCTTCATGTTAATTGAGATATCGAGATGTCAATCTTATTGCTAATTTTCTTGTAGATGCTAGGGGAACATGGTAGGTTTTAAGCGATAGTCAAATCCTTTAAGCGCTGGTTGCTATGTGGAGCATTCCATTCTGTTTGCATATCCAGGACATAAAAAATGAATAGCGAATTTGAGAAAAAGTATAAGTATTGGAAAATTTAAGGGAATAACAAGCAATATCTCGAAAATGCTTCACTCAACTAAAAAAATGTATATGACATAAATTGTGTATTTTAACGCGATCAACATTTTTTGTGTATTAAACTTTTGTCTATCTCTTATGGTTTACCAGTTATGCAAAAGTCTTTCACAATGAAGAATACTTTTGGAGACATTCACAGAAAATTCAAGATATACATTTCATTTGTTATGAAAATATCTTAAACATATGATATTTTAATCAAAATCGTTAGAGCCATTTTTGAGAAAATTAAAATTTTTGAAAAATGTTTCATGTAAAGGGTACTCTGGGTGGGGGGATTTTCTTGAAAACCTTCTTGTCGTATCTCTGGAAGATACTGAACCTAAATACCAAGTTTGGTGTTTATCCGACTGTTCGTTTCTGAGTTGTGCTGTTCACACACACACACACACACACACACACACACACATAGACAGACACACAAACGGACATGTTTCCAAAAATGCTTTTTTTGGATTCAGGGGGTCTCAAAACATGTATTTCCGGTGGAATCTCGGTATCGAATTTTTGGGTGGAATACAGTACTTCCCCTACTTACTATACGTAGTAGAGAAAGTAAAAAATAATGACGAACGTCATAATTAGAACACAAACTGGATTCAGCAAAGAGCGTAGTTTTGAAGACTATATTATAGATGAGTATAAGCTACGTCACCACGCGGAAAGATTTGCCTGAAATTAAGAAACGACGTCACGATTCCTGAAAGATTATTGCTTCTAAAGAAATTATAGTTTTATAAAACAACCAACACCTTTATCTTATCTCAAATTAGGTTGGAGAATCACTTTTGCAGTTACTTTTAGTTCGACTATACAAGAGTACTACACATTTATATCTAATTATTGCAGTCTCTAGTTCCCGAGGTCGCGGGTTCAAACCCGGCGGAGGACGATGGATTTTTTCGGGCGTAAAAATCATTAGAATGGCTTCCTTCGGAAGGGAAGTAAAGCCGGTGGTCCCGTGTGGTAGATTTACGGCACGTAAAGGAACCTCCAGTCTGATAAAGAGGCATCTGAGCAAAATTATCGGTCTTTCACGCCCAGTATGGAATGGAACGCTAAGGACCAAAGCAGTTAAAGAGCGTCCATAAAAAAACCCAATTCAATTCTATCTAATTATTGCAGATCTTCAAACTTTATGTACAATTGCAATGGCTGAGTGCATCAATCCCGGTAAATATAAGCTGTTACGATACCGCGGATAAATTGTTACCGTGGTAAAATCATAAATCCTGTGCACCATAGTTAACCCTCGGTTTGAATACCGCGATTTCGTAGCGTGTGGTTTTCTCACTATTTTTCTCCTCTATAGCAATTCATAGCAGTATTCAGAATACAATGATTAATTTCGACAGTCACTTGCTTGTTGTGTTTATGCGTAGAGTGTAGGCAATGGCTGTATTAGTAGCCTACATTTAACCTTCCACGTTACTGAAACTCTGAAGTTTCAGTCGCAAGCAAGATGATTGGTGTTACCATTAAAGACAAGATGAAAACTTAACAAAAATTCTGATGTATTAATACACATTACTTTCTTTACCTATATCCTTTATTTGTATATAACTTCTACACATCGTGCTTACGAAAGCTTATTTTTCTATCTACTTAATGCTAATGGAGATAAATCTTTGCAGAAATAGTTACGATATGCAATATATTGCCTTTATTTTCCAATTATTTACGAGAAACAATTGAATAGTGCTTTAAAAATAACAAAAGTGTTGAAAAATTCAAATCAGTATTTCGGAAATAGCTGATGCCACAAAAACGTTATTTGAAATAAAGTTTCTGTTTTAAAGAGTTCTACAGTTTTTATAAAGCTCTTAAAATTTACTAGTTGAACAGAATTATACAAAACACTTTCTGAATAAAGAGGACTTTGCGGGTATTTTCGGAAAATTCAAGGTATATTTGACATGTAAATATATTAAATATATGGTATTTTAATTAAAATCCTTACAAGTATTTTTAAGAAAATATAAAATTTCCAAAATGATCCATGTAAAGGATAACATAAGGTGGTGAATTGTGTTAAAAACTCTCATGTAGCATTTTTGTCCCAGTTGTGCGAGAGACAGTTTTATGCACTGATGTGATAACGTAGCAATTACGTACAAAATCCAATGTTTATATGACATACCGTTGTTCTGTCTTTAATCACTCACATTACCTATTATTCCTTGAAATGTTCCAGTCGCATTAAATCACAGAGCTACAAGATAATGGTTTCTGAGGATACTGGAAGTTTTCTTGCCTTAGAGAACTGGAGTTGTTCGCCAGTTGCAACTAAAATTGCAGTTACCCTTTCTTTTTCAACCAGAATCTTCGAATCTTCAGTCTTTTAAATATGTACACTCCTCCTCCATTCTATTACTCTGTCTTCGTTGCGTGCAAGTTGATGAAAACATTGCAGTTACAAATGCAATATTTAAGTTCCGTTTTGGATTCTTCGTGGTTTTCTTTGAAACGAGCGGTAATCTTTACCACGATTAAACACCGGTAAGTCGAAACCGAGCATGGTGCAACAGAAATATGATTTTACCCTGGTAAACTATGAACATTGCCGCGGTATTCCCTCAACCAAGAATGATGCACTTGGACATTAGTTTTTAAGTTAGGCGTACTATAATTGATAACTAATTGTTCTTTCACACAAGCCAAGTATGTAGAACAAGGTTGGAAAGGTAGAATCAAACCGAAAAATTCAATGCATAGCCGGGATCTGAACCACGGATCTTCTGGTTATCTTACAGTGGCTGCCATTGACACATGTCGGCGGCAATAAATTCCCCAACTGACTCTCATTTTTTCAAGTAAACTACAAGGAGATCTCAAGCATGTTGAACCGGCATATTTCCATGTTAGTTCAGCTGGTTAGAGCAACCGGACGAAAACCGGAGGATCCGTGGTTCAAATCCTAGCTATAGCATTGAATTTTCAGTCTGATTCCACCTTTCCATACTATAATTGTTTAGTTTTAAACAACAGAAGTGCCTATTTTAATGTGGTATAAACTATTTTAGATACCATTGTCTAACACAAGAGCACGCGAGCTAAAAGCTTTACATTACCCACACTAGTTCGATAGTATTCACTGTGACCAACTTTGGCTTCAGGCCCAATCACATGGCAATTATTTGTATTTGCACATGTTAAATAACTTGACTTGGCTTGATTAGGTTTTACTTTTCATTGTGTCTTTTTACACGATTAATTTCTAATGGCGCCTGCATTATCTGTTCACAATAAAAATTGCCATAATTTAATTTACTGCAATTTGTTGTAGAGTTAACCTATACGTTATGTTGGCAGCCTTGAGCTTTCTTTGATATAGAACGCTATTCTTTTGTCTACGACAACCTACATAAAGATTCAATGGCGGAAATTATAAATTCAGAAGAAACTAAAATGCAAGAACCGGTTGAAACAGCAGAAAGAATAATACTGGAAGTACTTACCCAAAAAATCCAGAAACCAATATGATATAGCATTTAAATGGTGCACTAACTGGTGTAAGGCAAGACGTATTGAAAATAAATTCACTGAAAATAACTGCTAGAGAATCAACAAAATGTCAAAACATCTGACAACTCGCTTTTATAACTCGGCATACGGCCTTCGTTTCGTAAACATTCCTGCTGTTGCCTCTTGTACTATAATCCACTATTATATACTGTATTTGACAATATTGGCTATTATTTATATAACTATATAATGAAACTGCCTTAGTGAATGAAACTTATAGAAAGGTAAACCATATATTACGAAAACATTTTATGTATTACATTCATAGAACTTTCTGTGTCAACTCTCCTACAAACCATTCTTACCAAAATAATTTTTTCATAAAATGAAATAAACATTTTAAGGAATAGCTTCTTCGTTCTAATTTCTTTGTAAGAGACTTACGAAGACTTAAAGCGATATCAGATTTTTAAACAGTGGGTCGCTGTGTGACGGTTTTGAAATTCCACTCTTTACATAACTACGAGGGAAGGAAAGAATATGACTTAGCAATTGAAAAAATTGCAAATATTTGAAGTTTCAAAACAAGAATATCTTGGGAATGGTTAATGGCACGCAAGATATTGAGATAAATTGCTTGCTTTAACTATATCTAAAGTTTTGTGCTTTTCAGTATCTCTTAAGAGTTTACCATACAACACTAATTCGAAATGAAGAATACTTCACAAGCGATTCATAGAAAATTAAATTTATGCATATCATTTTTCATGCAAATGTCTCAAGCATATGCTGTTTTAATCAAAGTGGTTGGGAGACATTTCTGAGAGAAACAAAAATAACGAAACTTTTTCCATGTAAAAGGTAGTTTGGTTTGGGGGAATTTTCTTAAAATTCGTGTCGCATCCTGGAAGATGCTGAACATAAATATAAAGTTTGGTATTTATCTTACTTTTCGTTTTTAAGTTATGTTATTCGCAATACACACAAACTCACACACGTACCAATTTTTCTAAAAATGCTTTGCCGATCTGATAGCGTGTTTTTTCGATGTAACCCCCATATCGAATTTTTGAGTGAAAGCAACACTTTTCTTAGAGATAGCTTTACAAATTTTGATTAAAACACCATATATTTAAGATATTTACATGACAATAACAACTACAACTTTAATTTTCTGGATACAGCTTTTGAAGTCCTCTTCATTGAGAAGGAATTGCTTATGAATTTCGTATAATTGTGTATAATGGAAAAAAACTGGTTTTAAAACACAATTTATTTCAAATAACTTTTTGGTGTATTCAGGAATTTCCGAGGTATTTGTTTTAATTGGTTTTAATTTGTCACTAAATTCTCATTTATTAGGTGGCCAGCATTCAGTTGTTTCTTGACATGTCGTGGGAACAGTATGGAATTTCAACCCACATATAGTGACCCCCTGTTTAATCATTTGCCTATTGCTTCGGCGTTAGAAGTATTCCCCTTTGAATACTTTTTAGTGCAATAAAGCTATTTCTGCATACGTAAATACCATTCAAAATACCAAGTAAATAAAAAATAAGCAAGAATAATTTGTAGAAGCTATATAAAAATAAGCAGTACTGAGTGGAGAAAGTAATGTGACTGTAAAGCATAAGAATTTTTTGAAGTACCATCACCTTCAGGTGTTTCTCGTGACACAAACCAGTAATTTTTTCTAATTTTGTTTATTCAGGTCCTTAAAACGTGCATTTTAAGTGAAATCTCGATATGGAAT
Organism: Deroplatys truncata; assembly: GCA_030765065.1. Classification (NCBI taxonomy): domain Eukaryota; kingdom Metazoa; phylum Arthropoda; class Insecta; order Mantodea; family Mantidae; genus Deroplatys; species Deroplatys truncata. The sequence goes on from CM060982.1 coordinate 53,807,772, forward strand.
TCTTTGGTTAAATGGAATACTTCCTCTACTCACCAGGTGCGTGGTTGGGAAAGTAAAAAAAACTATCTTCGGCATGTTCCCAAAACAATTTGCAATATGGATGGATACAAAAGCTTATGTACTTCTCCAAACAGGTCTCGAATAACAAGGAATTCAGGGCACGTTACACGTGCTTGCTGTTTGCTCATCGTTCGCAGGTCTTAAACGTGTCTCGGGCTATCGGAGTAAACACATGGGCGCTGTTTATGTCCTTACCAATACATAAGTGGCCATAACCGTAACGCGGCTAACAGCGTGTTAACTGCTTGCCGCAATTGGTGATCTGGTAAATAGCTGGACATTACATGGACGAGATGGTTGTCTTATGGCGCGAGTCATGAAACTAGGTCCTAACTTCGCCAGGTCTTCAGCAAACAGTGGTAAATTTATTCTTTCTTCCTTTCATACTGTGTTTGGACAGTTGCTCTAAACAAAAAAACAAAAAAAACATCGTGAACAATCCGGTAGGTTTTAAGCTGACAACTGAGGAATTAAGAAAGGAAATGAAAGTTAAATTCATTCCTAATACAGTATTTCTGATGAACATTTTAATACAGATTTATTTAATTATTTTCTATTTAGATTTCTAAAGCTAACGATGTGCAATTTAATTTTTATTTTAAATACAAGTCAAAATATTAACTTAACTTTACTTGCATCCAAATAATTTACTGAAAAAGCTCCAACCGTAACCTCAGAAAGTCATGTTCCATTTCCATTTAAACATCTATTGCAGTCAAATTAACGGAAAAAATATGTTAGTATGCAGAAAGAACACATGATGTGATAGTTTACTGTTCTGGCTTTTTTCGGGATTTTATATTGCATTAGTTTTATAATTTTTTCAATATTGCACCATTTTTTTACACTGATAGAAAAATACATTTATGGAAAAATAAAAACTGAGATATTATGAGAAAGTTCAGTAAAATCGGTGATAATTCCTGACTTTTTCATGTTTGTCCTCTGTCAGACCAAACCTTACTTTCACAGCAACTTAAGGTACTATAACCAAATAGTTACTCTGTTACATGCATGTGAAATAATGAGAATTTTTTTCCTCCGTAGATTTGGCCGTTAGAACTTTCTTAAAGTGGAAATGAATACTTTCTGAAATCACGGTATATGTAGTTTGTTTTTCATCTATGTGGTGCTTGCTACTTCAGCAAATCATTTCTGTCTTCAAAAATAATAATTATAGTCAAGATTGTATGAGAAAAATGTCCTATAAGAACGAAATAATACATTATATATTAAAAGAATTGAGTTTTATTTATGGACGCGCCTTAGCTGCTATGGTCCTTAGCGTCCCATTCTGTATTGGGCATGAAAGACCGGAAATTTTTCTCAGAGGCCTCTTTAAGAGGCTCGAGGTTCTTTTACGTGCTGCTACACATGGGACCACCGGCTTTACTGCCCTTCCGAAGGGAGCTAGAGGCAGCAGGGTAACCACTACACCACGGGGGACGACACATTATATGTCAGATTAAATATATCAGCTAGTTAGGAAAAACATCAGTTGTTATAACCTTAGGATGTAAAAATTAATTATGCAAATACCAGAGGATCTGAGATGATTTGATTGAACGTTTAGAAAAACTTCTGATGTAACAAAAAATTCTAAATTGTCATGGTAGTTCCTATGCTGTAATGCGGAAGCAAAATCTCGACATTAAGCAAGGGGAAAAACAATACAGATCATACTTAGCACATTAATTCTTTAAAGAGAAGTTAAATGTGCACAGGAGACATCAGGGAAGAATTACGAATGTATAATCCAAACGATAGACGAAAGGAGTGGAAGCGTGGAAGATATACGTGGAAAAGATGCTATAGTCAAGTTACAGGGAAACATTTAAGAGATACAGTTCTACATATTAGGCTGTGGGTAAATCTACAAAAAGTTGAAGTTCATATTTACATGTTTAAGTGTAGAAGAAACTTAAGGTTGTCTTAAAAGACTTCACTGCTAAAAGCATTATGATTAACTAAAACATTAAATAATAGGAATGAATACTGAAATATGGAATTTAAATGTTAATGGGAAATACAGCCCATATACGTATATACCTAGTAAGTTACCTAAAACTACCACCGCAAATATCACTGCAACAAAAACAGGATTTGAAGCACGACTTTCACAGGCATGGAGGTAGAGGAGGAGCTCATATAATGGGCTATATGGGTCATTCAAAACTGTATATAACTATAATTTTCAACATAAACTTGTGATTCATTTTAGATGGAAAGCTCGTATTATAATTGACGCAATTGATAATAAAATTGAGAATGCGTTTGTTGCATCCTACAAGGTCAATTACATCCCTATAAATAATAACGTGAAGTTGAGCCTGACATACAACGCAAGAGCTAAACCTCTCTTTGTTTTCCTCTTTTATGTGACTGAAAATCTGTTATTTTCGGCGCAATTGATAACAGGAAAGATAATATTAAGAACAGCTTTTGTCGTATTGTGGTCCATCAATTGCATCGCGTGAAGTTTGCGTTTGAGGCTTAACCATGCGATTGAACCTCTAGCATGTACATTGCTCCGTTGTATCTCAAGCGTCAACTTCACGTTACATTTCTCGGTATGTAATTGATCCATTGCGATGCAAAAAACGATATAATTATATAATGTATTTAACATATTATCACTTGCATCAAAGTAATAGGAGATTTCTACTTAAAAATCACAATTTCATGTTGTAAATCATAGTTGTTTACAGTTTTGAACGACTTATATCATCTGTTTGTTTAAGAGATGTTTACGGCGGTAGTTTTAGATTACCCATCACGTATACATATATATATGGTAGAACAAAAATTCATAACACCAAGCTTCAGCAATAGAGGTACGTTTTTTCATAGATAATTTTAAAGCACAGACGAGATAAGAAACAGCAACATACATATGTGCATATGACTAGAAAAAAAATAAATATTCCTTATTCAAAGCACATTACACAATAAGCAATCGTAAATTTCAAACAATAAATAATTATCATAAGAGGAGCAGAACAATTCATTATTCAAAACGTTTTGGAATAAAAACTAACTGAACAGCTTTCTACCTCTGAATATTTGGTATAAAACGCGAACAACAGAAATAAATAAAGATTTGAATGAAGAAATTGCCGCATAAACAATACTCTGGATGCATTTGAGAGATAAACTAAAACATACACAAGAATAATAAGACCAGCAATTAAATATGGATACCAATATTCGGATGAAATACAGTAAAGAGTAAATAACAGAGGCAATGGTCATAACAATGCTGAAAAACCCATATATTTAAATTGTTAGACTACATATCAAGTCTTTAGTATCTTGGTGATCGACGCATATGCTTTGTCAGAAATAAAAATGAAAATATAAAAGCAATTTAAGTTATATGTTACCATTGAATACCCCTTATCACCTATCCTATTCAGCGTTTACTTGGGGAGTTTGGTGAAGAATAAGTTAAGTGTACAAGCAGAATATACATATATATATATTCCCACGTTTTTTTAAAAAATCTCACAGAAATCAGCTGAATCCTCTATTTGTGGAGCAAATGCTACTCGAAGAAAGGTCACGGAGATATTTTGGGAGAAACAGCAATGATACATATTCAGCAAGAAAGCTACGTTTTATTACATATTAGATTTGCTGATGATATGGCACTACCAGGAAAACACGAAATGCGATGCTTAAGTGCTGACATGGGCTGTTGTAATTAGCGAAGCAGAGAACAGCATAGACAGACGAAGCGCTTAATATAAAAATATACTTTTTCTCTTGCTCTTGAATAAGTATATAAGAAAGATAGTAGCGAGGTGCTTTATGTTGAGTGTGGTAGGTTCCTATCAACCTTGATGCTGCGACGAAGGGAGGAAGAACGATTTATTTGGATATGGAAGAATGGAGTGTGTAAAATGGGAAGATAATATAAACAATGGAAAGAGCAAACGAGTACTATGACCAGCGCTCAAGTCGAAGCAGATAGAGGAAAAGAAAATGGGCTGGAATATAAGATGAGAAGGAAATTCCTGCTAAGAGATGTACTGGAAGGTACAGGGATTGGGATAAACTCTGGAGGAAAAGAAGATATCACACGATATGCAATATTAAGCTAAGTGGTTCATTTGCGAAGACGTAGAGGAACTTGAAAAATAAGGGAGAATGAGAGAGTCTTGGAGTTGCAAAGAAGGAACTGCTTGATTTATTGACATTCATAAGGTGTTCAAGTTCCAATTTATTTAATTGTATTTTTTTATACCGGCTCTACAAAATTATTTCTTGATCCAGATGTGTTGCGAAAACCTCATTTTGGAGAACCTTGATAAAAAAATCTGATATGTTACACTCACATGATTTTCTCTACTCTTTTACAAACTATTTTTACAAACGCTTATTCTCCATCTACTTCATGTTAATCGAGATATCGAGATCTTAATCTTATTGCTAATTTTCTTGTAGGTGCAAGGGGAATTGGTAGGCTTTAAGCGATAGTCAAATATTTTAAGAGCTGGTTGCTATGTGAAGTATTCCACTCCCTTTGCATTACCGGGACAAACAAAATGAATAACGAATTTGAGAAAAAGTATAAGTATTGGAAAATTTAAGAGAATAACAAGCAATATCTCGAAAATGGTTCACTCAAAAAAATGTGTATGACATAAATTGTGTATTTTAACGCGATCTACATTTTTTGTGTAGTAAAATTTTGTCTATCTCTTATGGATTACCAGTTATGCAAAAGTCGTTCACAATGAAGAATACTTTTGGAGACATTCCCAGAAAATTCAAGATATACATTTCATTTCTCATGAAAATATCTTAAACCTATGATATTTTAGTCAAAATCGTTAGAGCCATTTTTGAGAAAATTAAAATTTTCGAAAAATGTTCCATGTAAAGGGTAATCTGGGGTGCGGTGATTTTCTTGAAAACCTTCGTGTCGCATCTCTGGAAGATACTGAACCTAAATACCAAGTTTGTTGTTTATCCGACTTTTCGTTTCTGAGTTATGCTGTTCACAGACACACAGACACACACACACACACGGACATGTTTCCAAAAATGCTTTTTTTTATTCAGGGGGTCTCAAAACATGTATTTCCGGTGAAATCTCGGTATCGAATTTTTGGGTGGAATGCAATACTTCCCCTACATACTATACGTGGTAGAGAAAGTAAAAAAGAACTGAAAGAAGATTGCACAATAGGGAAAATGTGGGAATATTAACGGCAACAAAAACGTAGTATTCAAAGAGCGGATTCTTCGAGATAGTAAGTTTCTCTGTTAAAAATCCTCGGGCACAGCAGATAACCATTCTAACCTTAGTTGTAACCACCAGACCGACATGAATTTATTAGGTTGGGGTTTTAAACGGGTGAAGGCAATAGCTTTGTGAAGCGAGGGATTGAGTTTCTGGGGTTGTAATTATCGTGTGGCCGCTGTCTGGCTGCACTTAATGATGCGCCCTTTGATCCACATTCTGATTCACATTTACTTCCCATGGTTCTTTCCACAGGTTAACTTTTAAAAGGAGCTGTGACGGTATAAATATTTAGGTTTAAATGTATTTATCGTGCTTTAGGGCATAAGAAACAGAAAGTCAGATACAATAATTGTTAATATAAACAGATGTGTCTAAAATGTGACAAACATGAATTATAACTGCGGAATATCGTATCGCTTAAGCGTAAATTAGATATATCAAGGCGATTTCCACTATCACTTCTTACCAGTTTCTCTACCGCGTGCATATAGTAGACAGTGAAAGTATTGCTTCTACCCAAAGATTTAATATCGACATTTCACCAGAAATACATGTTTTGAAGGACCCTGAATCCAGAGAGTATTTTTAGGAAAATGACAATGTGCGTGTGTGTATGTGAGAGAGAAAGAGGGAGGGAGAGAAAGAGAGAGAAAGGAAGAAACCTCTGACTCTGAACAGCGTAATCAGAAATGAAATGTCCGATACCTACCAAACTTGGAGTTTAAGATACGGCACAAAGATTTCCAGGAAAACCCCAAACTACCACTTACATGAAAAAATTTCCGGAATGTTGGATTTTCTCAAAATGGCTCGAGTGATTTTGATTAAAATACGGTATGCTTAAGATACTCGTATTTACATGACAAATGAAATGTATATCTTGAATTTTCTGGGAACAGTTTGTGAAGCTCTCTTCATTGGGAAGGAATGTATAATTTTGCATAATGAATAAACCATAAGCGTGTACTACAAAAAAGAAAGAAAGAAAGAAATAAAGAAAGAAAGAAAAATGTAGAACTCTTTAAAAAAATAATTTATTTCGAATAGCTGTTTCTATAAGCTAATTAGAATTAGACGACAAATCCAGTTTTTAGGATTAGCTGGAATACCTCGACGATATTCAGATTACAACCTTTTAGTGATGCTATTAAATTATTTTGGATTACTGGGTGTTGCACAAACAATTTCTTACTTTTAACAGACCGTAACTTAATACATCTTTTTTTGATCCTGCATCGGTCATTTTGTAGATATATACATGTTATTGGTTTGAATTTTTAATACTCTTGTCAGATTTTTCAAGTACTGTCGCTATTCAGTTATTTCTTGCCTCGTTATGGAAAGAATATAGCGAGCCGGGTTTTAAACATCTGACTATCAATTCCGTAATCTCTATCTACCTTGTACCTTCAATGAAATGTGTAATTAAAATATTTCTCATAAGGTTTAACTCGATTAACATAAAGTAGATAAAAAAGTAAATTTTCATAAGAATAGCTTTTGGACGTTATATAAAAATAAACGATAGTAGGTAGAGAAATTCGTGTGAACATAACAAATAAGGTGTTTTTTCTTGACTCGCTGGCACAGGAATTTATTTTATCGTTATGAATACTAACATCAAATACATTACGACCGTACAAGTTCCTATTAAAATCTGGTTGTTCGCAGAATTAGACAATGTTAAATAGTTTGCAAACGTAATTGATGGACATAGTAACAGAACAAGATTGTATTTAGTAGGGTGAATTGCAATAATCCCTTGTGGCTTGTTTGTTAATATCCGCCACATGAATTGCAGCAGGCATTTTGGACGAACTGATGATGAACAAAATGAAATATAATTTTACAGCATCGTAGGTATGTGTGGCAATGTATCTATTTGTATTATTTAATATAATAAAGGGAGAAGCATTACGTACGTATATATGCATGTGTGTATGAATGTATGTATGCATAGATACATGTGTGTATGTATATATGCATGTATGTTCGTAACGTGTATGTGTGTGTGTGTGTGTGAGTGTGTTTGTGTGTGTGTGTGTGTGTTTGCTTTCAGGGATATCTCAAAAACTCAATGAGACGGATTTGAAAATTCATACACCATTGAGAAACACTTTTCTTCCCGACGGCAAGGACCATGAGATTTTAAAACTTTGGAATTAGGGAAAATTTTCATATTCATATCACCCGATCTCAATCTCGTTTCCTTGAAAATGAATTTTGGCCCCTTATAAAGGGGCTTTGAAAAAATTTTACTGCTCAAATTTAACTGACCAGACACTTTTAGTTTGACTGAGTAAACGTATAACGTAACAGCAGCTATTGCTGAATTTTGACAGGCTTTTGTTTGCTGAAATTCGGGAATGTTCCTTGTTGAAATGCATAGATTGCTAAAACAGCAGAGAGTAGTAATTACTGAACATACCTAGCATTTCTATGTGACTCATTAAACTACTGGCGTAAGTTGCAGCAAAACGAGTAACTAAAGCTGGGATGCAGCACCTAAACACCTTTAACTTTACAGCCATTTAAGTTCAGAGAGAGGTAATGAGATACATACATGGTACCATTCAAAGAAGACCAAAACTTGTCATGCTGTGGGGAACTGCAGGAAAGTGTGTTTAGCCTTCTAAAAGTCTCATCTAACTGAAGTTTGCAGCTTTAGTAACGCCTCCTTGCAAAAAGGACCTAAGATGGTGCTTTAGTAATGTAATGTAAACTAGATCTGATACTTACACAGAATGTTTTCAAACGAACTATGAGTTACCAATATCATAATCAGATAGGTAGTATTGTTGGAGTTGGGCCAAACAGGAAGTAAAGGCCTAATGGGTGAAAGATTGCTAAACTATTGGTACTGGATTATATCAGTAAAAGAACAAAATATTGTCAGACAGTGTTTGATTATGCAGGAGAAATCTGAAATGTTCTGGACAATGAAATTGCAAGGTATTACCTATAGGGGAAATTGGTATGGATAATTTATGCAGGAGAGGGAAGCTCTAGAGGGAGGATTCTAAAAGCAGGCCAGACAAACAACACAATAATAATAATAATAATAATAATAATAATAATAATAATAATAATAATAATAATAATAATAATAATAATAATAATCCCTAGCTCTACAGCCCATGAAGGGATTTGACCTGCTTACCCGACTGTCGGCCTCACGCCCACGTGCGCACGGCAGAGATGGGCGATCATCCTACAGATACCGAGAGGTGATGTAGCCAGCATCATACATCCCACCGGAATTTTGGCCTTCGTGGCGGGATTGCTGCTTATCGCAGCTTCTCACTTTCCTCACAAAACATCTTAAAATATCAAAAATTTGTGTGCATCATACACTAAAATGTAGAAAAGTAAGATATAATTTTAGAAATGGTTTCTTTAAGAAATTTAAATATTTTTATTTATATGTTATATTTTTTTTCTTGTTGAGTGGACACCGGTCCTATGTCAAGGTCTTAAAATGCGCACCTCCATATGTGGGATCGATCCCCGCGCACTTGACCGGGAACCAGAGCTACACGCTCCAGCCCACAGCCCCACGACATAGGATTCAGACAAAGAATAGAGGATATTAATAAATATGACATTTTTATCAGTATTATGGATAAGAAAACCTTAATGCCATACAGAGAAATTAAACTAAGCTAAAACTAGAAATAGATATATAGTAAACTAGGTAGAGAATGCTGAGCATATTTTACAACTGGGGTAAAAAGTAAATTTCCATTGTGTGGAGGTACAAAAACAGTTTTCATTGCATTTTAGAATGGATAGATGAATCTGTAGAATGTGTAAATTATGGAGGGACCAAATTGTATCATCGAGATATTTCATGCCTTTAAGATTTTGATTCTCCTATGTTTTGCTTTTAATTTGCTTAGGAGTAATATTAGTTTTATTTATGTATGTCATTGGCTGCAGTTACCGAGAGAGTTAATTAAGTTAATACTTTTTAAAACAAGAAAATATAATGGATATTAAATGAATCGCTGAATTAGAGGGAAAAGTTAGAGAAAAATGAAGAAAATGTTTAAACTATAAATTGTCAAGCACACCTATCTAAATAAATTGGCACAGTCATTGTAATTCTTGAAGTTTTATGTGAATTTGGTATACAATATATCAACCATATCAGATGAGAAGTCAATTTTAGGGATTGATAATGCCAAATTTTAAAACTCAAATAGAGTACGAGAGGCAATGGCCCATATGGAGTACATTATTCCAGAATTTTATTTCTTTCAAAAAGAAAATAATAAAATATGTCTTGCACATATGACACCGACCCACTTTTTTACAAACTATTTTTACAAAAGCTTATTTTTCTTTGTATTAATCGATATAAACTATTGCAGTAAAAATTAAAAAGTGAGTCCATATGTGCAGACTTTGAAACCTCATTCTCTTTTTACATGGCCATGAGAAACAAGCAATGGCGATTTAGTATTTAGAAAAATAATGTTTGAAAAGTCATGCTAAAAGCAAGACTATCTCGAAAAGGTTTAATACTACAAAAATTATTTTTCATATATTGCATGTTTTAATGAGATATACATGAGACATTTTTTGTGTCTAAGTTTCTATAACTGCTCAAGTTTACCAATTATTTATTATACAATACGAATTAATTCACAAGCTTTTCGCAGAAAAATCAGTAAATATATTTTGTTATGCAAAGATCCTAAACATTACATTTTAATCAAAATCGTTGGAGACATTTCTGGTAAAATAACAAAATTTATTCTATGATGAAAAGGGTAGCTTATGATGGGAACATTTTCTTGAAAAGCTTCTGTAGCAATCTTGGATGACATATTTAAATATCCGCGCGCGCGCCGAAATTTTTCTTACGATATTTTAATCAGGGACCTCAAAACGTATATTTTAGGTGTAATGTCAATATGGCATCTTGCATAGAATACAATATTTCCTCTACTCACTATAGTTACACAAGCGGTACAGAAAGTAAAAACATTAATCATTGATTTTATATAATGAAGTTGTTTACATTTTAGAAAACTCACATAGTAAACAGATAAAGGGGTAAAATGAGATTTTATATTCAAAAAGAAAATATTGGTGCTTTTAACTGGGTAAACCTTATTACTTTATTTTTATTAAGTTGGAAGTTTTACTTTCTCTACTACGTATAGTAAGTCGAGGAAGTATTGTATTCAATCAAAAATTCGATACCGAGATTTCACCGGAAATACATGTTTTCAGACCCCTGAATCCAAAAAAATCATTTTTGGAAACATGTCTGTGTGTATATCTGTCTCTGTGTGTGATGTGTGTGTGTGTGTGTGTGTGTGTGTGTGTGTGTGTGTGTGTGTGTGTGAGCAGCATAACTAAGAAACGAACAGTCGGATAAACACCACACTTGGTATTTAGGTTCAGTATGTTCCAGAGATGCGACACGAAGGCTTACAAGAAAATCCCTCCACCCCAGATTACCCTTTTAATGGAACATTTTTCCAAAATTTTAATTTTCTCAAAAATCCCTCTAACGATTTTGATTAAAATAGATAGTTTAAGATATTTAAGATATTTTCATGGCAAATAAAATGTATATCTTGAATTTTCTGGGAATGTCTCCAAAATCATTCTTCATTGTGAACGACTTTTGCATAACTGGTAAACCATAAGAGATAGACAAAATTTTACTACACTAAAAATGTAGATCACGTTAAAATACACAATTTATGTCATATACATTTTTTTCCTTTTTGGTTTAGTGAACCATTTTCGAGATCTAGCTTGTTATTCCCTTAAATTTTCCAATACTTAAACTTTTTCTCAAATGGAAATTCGTTATTCATTTTTTGGTCCTGGTAATGCAAAGAGAATGGAATACTCCACATAGCAACCACCTCTTAAAATATTTGACTATCGCTTAAAGCCTACCAATTCCCCTTGCATCTACAAGAAAATTAGCAATAAGATTAACATCTCGATATCTCGATTAGCATGAAGCATATGGAGAATAAGCGTTTGTAAATATAGTTTGTACAAGAGTAGAGAAAGTCATATGAGTGTAACACATCAGGTTTTTTATAAATAAACATAACTTTTGGGTCATACTTGTCATACTTTTTAAATAAATTTTAGCCCACAAAAGTTTGTATTTTCTTATATTTTCTTTTTTGTCGTTTTGTATTAATAATGCCTTCCATTCAGTTGAGCTGAAATAAATCTTTACATATTTCATTGATGTAGCAGTGGAATAGAAAAACCCGAATCGATAGTCAGATATTTAAAAGCAGTGCTATGCATATGATGGCCTTTGCATAACATCGCCAGAAGCAACTAAATAGCAGCAGCATTTTAAAAGAATGACAAAGTACTGAAAAATTCAAACCAATAATAACGAATATATCCGAAATGACTGGTGACACAAAACAAGTTGTTTGAAGTAAATTATGTGCTGAAAGATATCTTTATTTTTATTGTACTTTTTGGCTATCTCTTATATCCCTTATACAAAATTATAAAAAAGTCTTTCAGAATGAAGAGGACTTCACACGATTCCTAGAAAATTTAAGACATATATTTTACTTATGATGTAAATATCTTAAGCATGTGGCATATTAATCAAAATAGTTAAAGTCTTTTTGAGATATTCAAAATCTTCGAAAAATGTTCCATGTAAAGGGTAGTTTGAGGTGGGGGATTTATTTGTATCACATCTTTGGAAAACACTGAACTTAAATACTAAGTTTAGAGTTTATCTTATTTTATTATTTTCTTTTTGTGTGTTTTTTTGGTTTTGAAGTATGGTATTCATAGGTGCATGCACAAGCAGTGGATCTTTTTCTAACTTTCTTTTCATTCAGTGGGGCTCAAAAACGTATTCCAATGGAATAAAGTATCGATTTTTTTAGGTAGAATGCAATACATATCTACCTACCAGGTTAGTGGTGGAGAAAATAATGTTATTTGCATCTAATATAGGGACATAGATTACATAAGTTTGCTAATAATTTATGAAAATATTTTACAAATGTTGCCTGCAATGCTTTATGCTACAAACGGAAAACAGGAACTAATTTATAATGTACATACTAATTCTTATTGCGAGTATCCAACTGGACAACTCTAAGTAATCAAAGATTCATGCTCTGGGGTACCGTTAGATAGGGACACATTTCTCTTGATGCTATGGCTTTACAGATGTATGCTCATGGTTTTTCCTAATATCCTTCATTAATGATGTTTGCTTCCAATGTAAAGGATTAAGTGGCGTGGAACAGTGTTAATATAGCTAATGAAACTGATTGACATTATACGTGCCATAGCCGCTTCATCTTCGCGTGTGCTCGAGCTAATTACAACCGAGCAAATATCCATCATTCTCCAATAGAGGTATTATTTTCATTAATAATGATAAATAAAATAAGGAGTTAAAATTATTCAATTTAATATTCCTCCGCCAATTGCAGCAAAAATTATTAAACCTATTATTCGAATCAAACTTACTGATTTGTATATTGTTAATGCTGCAATAGTAAATTTCCAAAGAAGTTCTCAAAGATTGGCTAGAAAAGTATTAATGAAATTCATTGGATATGTAGTATCTTTCAGAAAATTTACTCATTCTTCGAGTTCTTCCACCACTACCAACACCACCAACCATTCAGGTTCTATTCCTTTTCAAAAGTGCATCGTTTCAATTTCTGAAGACGTCTGTCAATATTTCTGTTTTCTTGTGATCAGTAGCCAGCAAGGATCTCTGGTATTCTACGTAAGATTTACCATTATTTGCATTTAGTCTCCCACTTCAGTCTCTGCTCTTACTTAAGAATAAGTAGAGGCAGTATTGTGTTCGACTCAGGAATTTTATATCAACATTTCACTGAATTTTGAGATCCTCTAAATTTTATATATATATATATATATATATAAAGAGAGAGAGAAAAAAACATTTTCAATTCCCTGGCTCGCGCGCGCAAGTGTGTGTGTTAACCTGTCGCCTATCTCTCTGTATAAGGAAATACTCAGAAACGAAAAAAGTTCGGAGTTGGCTAAAAACACAACACGAATATTTTCAAGAAAATACCCCTACCCCAAACTTCCCTTTACATTGAAAATTTTTCGTCATTTTTAATAAAAATGACTAAGTTTCGTTAAAATTACATAACTTTAAGCTATTTGCGTTACTAATAAAACGTATCTTGAACTTTCTGTGGATAACTGTGAAGCCTTTCTCATTCTGAGCGAACTTTATTTAATTGCTAAATCAAAAGATATACAAAAACTTAGTACATGAAAAATGCAGATCTCATTCAAACACACATTTTATGTTAAATCAAATTTTATAGTAACAACCATTCCCAAGATATTTGTTCTTATTGGTTTGAATTTTCCAATACATTATCACATATATTTGATGTGTTTATTCATCATTCTTTTTAGTTCCATAACGTCATCCAGAGATTTGAAATTTCAAAGCATACCTATTGCGAGTTTGTTTTTAAGGGTTAGAACTTTAGTCTCCTTTATTTCCTTTGTACCTATGAGTCTAATGAAATTATTTCCACAAAAATCATCTAAAATAAATATAATAAACAACGGAAGTAAAAAATTGCATTGTGTTTGTTTACTTTTTCACTTTAAGAAATCTTTCAACGCTGCAATACTTTGTGCCCTGGAAAGCAAGAAAATAATTTCTTGACATGGAAACTATTTGTTTTCGACACATACTTATTTTTACGGCTTTTTTTACTCGCCGTCTTCTGAACATAATGTCTGTTACAATTCGACTGTTACACTCCCGTCTAGAAACTGACAGCTTTGCAAGTTTTACATTAAATCCGCTCGTAACCCCATCTGGCTCAAGCTTTATGACACAAAATCATTTCTCTGCCTTCTTTTTCTCTATCAATCGCGCACAAAATGGCGGACAGTAGCGGAAGTGCTCCGTACGCGCCGGATGCATTCCCCTTTCTTTAAGCCCCATAACCCTGCCGGCAAAAGGGCTGTTACTCGGGTGTTTGTGCACCATAATAAATGGGGCGTATATATATACATGCTGCTTCCCGTCGCTCTAAACTATTAAATTCGAAGAAAAGCTGTTACTCAACCAAAAGACGTCTAGGAGAAAGCGAGCGGAAACGTGAATGAAACCGGCGTCACCTACTTTCGTGAGAACAAATCTTAAGTCTTGTAACCCTCAAAACTTTTAAAGATTTTCCAATATTTGTACCAATATTAATGTTTTATTTCCAGAATAACTAATGGAAGTGGTACTTCACCACTTTAGAAACTGAAATAAATGTTCTGAAATTCTTATATATTCATTTAAACACAAATTTTACCCATTTATTCTTTCTCCACCACTTGCGTATAGTATAAAAATGATTACATTTCACTGATATATCCCATATCGAGGTTGAGAAGAGTTAGTTTGTTTACGTTATTAAATTATTTGTCCCACGTATGGGAGCCAATTTGAGAAGAGTTAGTTTGTTTTAGGAGTTTGCCCCATGTATGGGCGCCAATTTATAGAAGGTAATTTTGTTGTAACTTGTTTGCAACGCGCTTTGGGCGTCAATTTGAAGTAGATCGTATTAAAGGAGTTCTATTATATTTCAACTGTTGGGGAACCGAACTTGAAATTCGTTGTAACCACACGTATAGAAAACAGTTTCCGGTAGCCTTCGCCCCAAATGTACTTTCAGGTGGCCTTCGCCCCAAGTTTAAAAAAAATTAACTTCGTAATTTGACTATTTCTTTAAATATTATGTATTTATTTTGCCTCGGCTGCGTCAGTATTATTGGTAAAGACGCGTTTCTCTTAGCAAGGTTGTGGTGCGACTTAAGAATGTAGGCTTACACAGATTATAATTTTACTTCACTCTTTTAATTAATGCTTGACACGATTTAAATAACACTTCACTAATACAGAGAGCTGTGAGATTCTTTAATTAATTACTTGCACTTTATAACACGTAAAACTATTTTCGTCTCACACGAATACGTATTAAATTTCCTGAGGAAACCTTTTGCGTCTGGTTAGTAACGCTATCTGCAACCGACTGAACTGATTTCAACTGCCTAAACTTGTAAATTTCTGAATTTCAAGTCTCTGATTGGCTAATCCTACTCCAATAGAATACCTTCATTTAACTAAAGCTTTTTCTGGTTGTTGATTGGCTATTTTTATAAACTGTCACTAAAATTACATTATTGCTTCCAAGAATCACAAGTAGTATTGTTAAACTTTCAAACTCATTATTGCCTCAAGGTTACCTCATTGTTAGCAACTTCTAACATATTATTCTCACAGCTCCTACATTATTAAATTACGTAATATATTCACATAACATTATTACACATGGATACAATAATACAAGCATATGCAATGACTGTTACATACATTTTACAAATTATTGTTACATACACATATTGCTTTAAGGCGAGTTGTTACTGAATTTACATATTACATAATTAGACTGAAATTATTTAAGTGTTAAAAATACTGCCTCAAGGTTTCAATGGAAACATATGTTCGAGGATCCTGAATATTCCAAAAAAAGGTATAAAGATCGTGTGTGTAAGTGTGTATGAGAGAGAGAGCAGTATAACTCAAACACGAACAGTCGGATAAGTACCAAGTTGGGCATTAAAGTTCAGCATACCCAAGAAAACGTCCCACCTAAAACCTTTAGGTAAATGAAAAATGTTTCAAATGCTGTGGCAATTCCTATTTGCCTTTGTAATAAAATCTAAATACATAGCATTTTCTATGAATAACCAGTGAATTCGTTTTCATTCAGAATGAATTTTGTACGAAACAAGAAAGAGCAAAATCTTATCACACGTTCTGTAACCTTACGAAACACAGAATTTAAAATCGTTTTCAGTATTAACTAATTCTGAGATATGCGTTGCTATTGGTATGAACTGTTCAACTATTTTTACATTTTTTAAGGGTAATGTACCATTCCTTATTTATTCTGATGTCTTGCAGAGAATATGAAAAACCAAAGCCAGAATATAGCGACCCGCACTTTAAATTCTATCGCTTCAGTCCCCTATATTCCGTTTGTATCGTATAATATAAGATCTAATGGAGCCATTTTTTGAAACGTTTATGTCTAACGAAGGACAGAGAAAACAAATTTTTCTAAGAATAGTTTGCAGAATAAATATAAAAATAAATGCTAGCAGGTGAAGTTTTTTTGTAGTGTTTAACGTCCTTTGTTTCTGCATACGGCATTGCAGGCGGTGGGCACTGATGATACATGAAATAATAATTGCAAAAGGAACCTTTGGAAGCAAACGTTCCAGGCCTATGTTTAGGGAATCACCAGGATTTTTTCAATTTTGAGAACTGAAGAAAACTTGAAAAAAATAACAGTCAGGGAGGACCATACTGCAGGGATCTAAATTGCAGATCTGCCGTTCACGAGTCTGTGCCTTAACGACCACGGTTACCCGTGTCGGTTGCGAGTAAAGAAAACACGTGAATGCAATATATAACATTTTTATATTGTTTATGCTAAAATATTTTTATCGGGTTACTTTTGCAAATATTCTTATTAAGCTTATCATACTACACTCATTCACACATTCTTCCCATTTATTTTAAGTGCTTAAAGTATCGTATATCAACACAGGCTTGCAGATAGTAAGCAGGGTAAGTATTGTATTTTACCCAAAATTTCGATATCGAGAGTTCACCGGAAATATGTGTTATGAGGCCTCCTGCATCCAAATACGCATTTTTTAGAAAAAGGTCAGCGTGTGTGTGTGCCTGTGAACAGCATAACTCCAAAACGAAAAGTCGAATAAGTACCAAACTTGGTATTTGAGTTCAATAGCTCCCAAGGATATGATTCGAAGATTTACAAGAAAATCCTCCCTCTCCTTTACATGAAGCATTTTTAACAAAATTTTGATTTTCTAAAAAATGGCTAGCGATTTTGATTCAAACAGTATATATTAAAGATACTTACTTGACAAATAAACTGTATATCTTGAATTTTCTGGGACTGTCCTTTGAAGCAATTATTCGGAAGGAATTTTGTATAATCGTGTATAACTGGTAAACGTTAAGCGATAGACGAAAACGTACTTTACAAGAAATGCACATCTCTTTAAATTACAGAATTTATTTCAAATAAGTTTTTTGTGACATAAGCCATTTCTGATATATCCGTTATTAATGATTCGAATTGTTCATTTCTTGGCCATTCTTTAAAGTCCTTTCAGCATTTAGTTGTTTCTCGCGATTACATAGGATCAGTATGGAATTTTAATGCTAGCATATAGCGTCCAGTTCTTAAACATTTGGCTATCCCTATTCGCTTTGTATCTATAACAAAGTGTGTAATGTAGTTATTTCCGGAAAAATTTATCTCAATTAAGTCTAACAGATATAAAAATAAGCTTTATTAAGAATAGTTTGTATACTCACTAATAAACAATAGAGGGTACAGAAAGTCGCGTGAATGTATCAAATCAGATGTTACTTATTAATCAACCCATTTGGGAGAAAAGGAGGATACTTTAAGACTTTTTACAGAATGACAGTTTAAGCTGGTAAAAAGCTATGCTAACACATATTGTATATTTCATTGAAGTCTACTTTTGTATGTAATAAGTTTTTCCATCTCTAATGGTTTACCAACCACTCAAAATCACTTACAGAGGTTCCAGGATACACATTTAGTTGCTAATACAAATATCTGAAGGTTATTTTAATTCTTAAAATTAGCTTATAGTTGTCTTAAATTATCATAAAATTATTTTAATCAACATGATTCTATCTCTTTGTAGGAAAACAAAAAAGAACAAAACTTTTCTATATAAAGGATAATCTGTTTTTCTTGAATATCTTCGTCCGGCATACTTCAAGGATTTTTAACTCGACTTTGGAATTGAGATTATCCTAGTTTTGTAGTTTTAATTATGCTGTTCTGAAACACGCAAACTCGGAGACAGAAATAAACAATCGGAGTAGTTTATCTAAAATTTAGTTTGTGTTCAGGAGATTTCAAAATACTGTACTGCAGTGAAATCTGTATAGAGAAATTTTGGGCAGGCTATAATACTTTCTAATATTGCTATAGGTAAATAAATTATAAGCAAGTGTCATAAATTATGTACGAATTTTCTTAATCATTTCAGCAAAGAAACAAATATTATAGTAACAAATGCACTTGATATTTTATACACAAGAGCTTAAGAAGGTAGACTAAAAAGATGTAAGCTAGACAACTACAACGTAGCAAAGTGAAGGGAAGAATGAAGGTATTTGGTTTTGTAAGATGGCTGAAGAAGCAGTGGTGTAACTTTGGAAGGATGTGATTGTATTTCCTGTTCGTCTTTCTCTCTCACTCATCTTTAGCTGTTCCATACAAAACTTTTCAACGTTCTCCCTCGTTTCCTCCACAACCGAGCGTCGTAAGGGTGAATATCTTACTTTTCTTTCTCTTCCTTTCTCAACCAAGCTTTCCTATTTTTTTATTCCTTCTTTCTAACAACTGAGATCATTTTTCATGCGAGTTCAAACGCGCGAAAAATTCGTAGACACAACGATGCTCGCTACATAAAAACTGCTGAACATTTTGTCTCTTTGTCAGCGATGCGGGAAGAGAGATGTGCTTTAAAGAGATCTGATTTTCTCTCCGCTACGTTACCTTCTTTGGAGAAACGCAGATGTGTTAAAGTGACAACACAAGTAATACAAATTGCGTAATAGGTCACATTCTAAAGCATCTCAAATAGCTTAAGGCAGTGCAACAGTAAAGTTTGTTGAAAAATGTGGGGAAAATGGACATTTCGATTGTATATTTAGTACATTTTAGTTTGTACATTTAATATATTATTTCAAAATCTATTTTAGTTTTTGATATAGGTAGGCCTTATATGCAAAAGTATAAAAATGTGTTTTTATACTTAGAATATAAGTTTTTACAACTATTTTTCTCAACTTCTTCAAAATGTTCCATAGGATGGAGTTTTTATCCAATTCCTTATGAATTTCTTAAAGTTACACCAAGAACTTTAAAACATGAAAATAGAGAGTGAAGTGTTTTTAAGATGAAAGTTACTACAAAAGAATATGAGATGTATGTGCTATAATCCGATAAATTTCATAAATATTTAAATGTAAACTTATTTTTAAATCGTCATTATACGGAAGAACTAACACAGAACAGTGTCCGCCAAATGAACGTTGTGTCGTCAGGGAGCAAGTCTCTTTTGCTCCTGCTTCTAAGCTAGAAAATCGTTAACACGTTTAGGGGAGATGAGTGAAAGGATAAGAAAGGACTAGCGGGTTTAGTGGATGCATGTTGTACTTTGCACCTACTTGCTTGTAAAACAAAGTCTGCGATTCCCTTTCCTCTGCACCCCTCGCCCAGAGTCCTCGAAACGGTGTTACGTCACACGACTGTAATACATAGCACGTAATTCAGTTGGCTAACTTTGGCATGGGAGAATTAAATTAATTTTTGAAACACTATATTTAATATTAAATAAAATGTAGAAATTGCGTTTAAAATCGCTTAATTTACGCAAGGCAAGCTTACGGTTAAATATAGAGAAACTGCAACATTCTGAGAAAAAAAATTCCGATTCATTCTCTCAAAAAGCAGAAGTTCTTCACAGGCGGAAAATACATTCAAAATAAGTAATGTTCCAAGAATTCTCCTTTTCAAGACCACTGATTATTGTTACCTCTCTATATCATAATTTAAAACGAAAACTGAATCACTCGTACACTCTTCACTTCCTCACTCAATCACTTTCTTCATAGTGGAAAAGAGTTTAAATTTCTAAGAAATTAACCATGCATGTTTGCATCTCCATGTGAAGAAGTATTTTATTAGCTCCACGTATGGACGCCAATTTGACAACATTGTTTGTTGTTGCTACGTATGGAAAGAAGTTGGTATCTTTACGTTATTTGCACCACGCTTTGGGCGTCAATTTGACTTGCACTTTTTAATACGTAAACTATTTTTTTTGTCTGACACAAAATACGTATAAAATTTCTCGAGGACTTGTCTCACGTCTGGTTAGGAACACAGTCTATTAGTAACTGACTTCTGACTTTGTAAACTTTTCTCCTTTTCAATTTCTGATTGGTTAATCCTAGTCCAATAGAATACCTTCATTTAACTAAAGCTTTTTCTGGTTGTTGATTGGCTATTTTTATAAACTGTCACTAAAATTACATTATTGCTTCCAAGAATCGCAAGTAACATTATTAAACTCTCAAACTCATTATTGCCTCAACGTTACCTCATTGTTAGCAACTTTTAACCTATTATTCTCACAGTTCGTATATTATTAAATTCGTAATATAGTCACATAGCATTATTACACATGGATACAATAATACAAGCATATGCAATCACTGTTACATACATTTTACAAATTATCACATACACATATTCCTTTAAGGCGGGCTGTTATTGAATTATATATTATACAATTAGACTGAAATCATTTTAGTGTTAAAAATACTGCGTCACATGGTAGCTCAGAAATTTCTCAATCCATATTTATAATTCTCTTTAAATGATATTTGTGAGTTTTTGTGTCACTAAGCATAGCTCATCATAATGCCACTTCGAACGCAAAATAACCTTCCTCTCGGATAAAATTAAAGAGAACGTTTAAAGCTACAATTATTCCAGTTCAAATTACTATAACGATCTTCAAGTATTAAGTATAAATCTCTTCTCTCTTCAAGAGGACTGGTCTATCCTCACCAGGTGTTAACCTACGCTTCGAAATGCGTTTGGGCTATACGATTATATTACTTTTGGCATCCTTTTTTCTGGCTTTCACATTAAATATTCCTAACCGTCAACTGTGAAAATAAAACTGTTTTATTGGCAATATTTAAGTAATAGTAGAAAAAATAGTACAATTGTGTTCCTCATTACACAAGTATTGTCAGAGGTGGTTTATTTGCGTTAACATGTGTCCATCCCTAGGGGCAATCACCTTGTCACAGTGACACAACCAATGTTACTCACTCCAGAGCAAATTAACACACACTAAGAAACCCACTATAACAAATTTAAATACTGTAGATTATACGCTTTACTTTAACGCGTTCCTTGTTGCATATGAAGCAAGGCGCATTTGTTTGCCTTTGATTCCCCTTTCATGTTCGAATATTGTATGGCGCTACCGTCTGCCTCTTAGCGCTTTCTTTATCTTGGAATGCCAATGGCGCCAAGAGAAAGAAAATAAAACAACAGTGAGAAGGTAGATAAAGAAGACAGAGTCGTCTTTTCACTAGCTGATGCCATTATCCTGGCAAGACAACTAACTGCATTACCTCAACCTCCTCTTCATCCTAGAGTCAGAGTTCATTAGGAAATGGCTTACCTAAGGAGGCTGCAACAAAAGTGAACATCTCAGAGCACCCAGTCTAATAGAGCACACACTACAAATACATAAGCACATGAGGATATGACATCGAAATATCATCACAGTAACTATTAGAAACTCATTTTTGTGTGAAACTGATCGATTTGTTTTCTATTCTACACAAAACAGGGCATACATCAGCCAATGACTCCCACTTGTGTAGGGAGTGACACAGGATGAATACTTAAAGCTGTCCTTGAGACCAAAGGCATGTTCGATGTTATTCAGCGATGAAATTCGATATAGAAATTGTTAAAATACAATTGGTTATGTAGATAAGCTCAGTTTATTCAGAAGTCTAATGGGTAACAGAATAGGCGAAACGGTCAAACATTTTTCGAGACAAAGAGTTTTATATTGCGCATGCCCCGAGTCTAACGTCTTACAAAATAACGAAATACGTGGGGTGTACGCTGAAGAGAAATTGAAACATAATAGGCAGTAGGGTGTGTTTATCGGAGGGGAACACCTGCGACCATTTTGATTTATTGTAGCTACACCTCCCGGGAGGTAGGAATGAGATGAAAGAGCTATAGGAGGTCCCAGGTCCGCAGGCAGACATGCCCACAGAGATACGCAGAAGAGCCTAATTTTTACTTTCTCTACTACGTATAGTAAGAAGGGGAAGTATTGCATTCCACCCAAAAATTCATTACCGAGATTTCACCGGAAATATATATATTTTGAGACCCCCTGAATCCAAAAAAGCATTTTTGGAAACATGCCGTGTGTGTGTCTGTGTATCTGTGAACAGCATAACTCAGAAACGAAAAGTCGGATAAACACCAAACTTGGCATTTAGGTTCACTATCTTCCAGAGATGCGACACGAAGGTTTTCAAGAAAATCCCCCCACCCCAGATTACCCTTTACATGGAACATTTTTCGAAAATATTATTTTTCTCAAAAATGGCTCTAACCATTTTGATTAAAATATCATATGTTTAAGATATTTTCATGACAAATAAAATGTATATCTTGAATTTTCTGGGAATGTCTCCAAAAGTATTCTTCATTGTGAACGACTTTTGCATAACTGGTAAACCATAAGAGATAGACAAAATTTTACTACACAAAATGTAGTTCGCGTTAAAATACACAATTTGTGGCATATACATTTTTGTTGTTGAGTGAACCATTTTCGAGATATTGCTTGTTATTCCCTTGAATGTTTCAATGCTTATTTTCTCAAATGGGAATTCGTTATTTATTTTTTTGTCTTAGATATGCAAAGAGTATTAATCTGTGGCAAATAGAATGGTGCTGCACATAGCAACCAGCTATTAAGAGTAATGTCTCTGCTTAATGGCTACTGTATTTCTATATTGCCCTTGTAAATATATATTCCCCTTGTAAGTATATATACCGCTTACAGCTACAAGAAAATTAGCAATAAGATGGAGTCTGCAAATGTTTATCTTGATTAACATGAAGTAGGTGGAGAATAAGCGTTTGCAAAAATAGTTTGTACAAGAGTAGAGAAAGTCATGTGAGTGTAACACATCAGATTTTTCCAGTTTGAACACCAAGCAAAGAATTCCAAGAGAGCAACGCAGCGATCCTAACGAGCGGGACAGCTCACTCTGGCGTTTACGGGGAGAAATCTGTCTAACGCGCATGTATCTACGCCATCTGCGACACCGCCAGTACCGCAGATCCTGAAAGCATACTTGTAACAAGGTGAAATGGAGGGGAAATGAGAAGAAATGGCATTAGCCTTGGCGGTCAGGGTGAGGCAATATTTTTGACACAATAATTTCAGTCAATTTACATAAATGTAAATTCAATAACAGCCCGCCTTGAAGCAATATGTGTATGTAATAATTTGTAAAATGTATGTAACTGTCATTGCATATGCTTATATTATTCTATCCATGTGTAATAATGTTATGTGAATGTATTTCGTAATTTAATAATGTAGGAGCTGTGAGAAAAAGTTAAAAGTTGCTAACAATGAGGTAACCTTGAGGCAATAATGAGTAAGAATGTTTAATAATGCTACTAGTCATTATTGGAGAAACAATAATGTAAATTTTAGTGACAGTTTATAAAATCGCCAATCAACAACCAGAAAAAGCTTTAGTTAAACGCAGGTATTCTATTGGAGTAGGATTAGCCAATCAGAGACTTGAAATACAGAAATTTACAAGTTTAGACGGTTGAAATCTATTCAGTTGCCTGCAGACAGTGATTGTAACCGGATGCGAGATGTGTCCTTGAGAGATTTTATACTTATTTTGAGTAAAAAATATAATTTACGTGTTAAAAGTGCAAGTATTTAATAAGAACATCTCACAGCTCTCTCTCTTTATATCAGTGAAGTGTTATTTTAATCGTATCAAGTATTAATAAAAGGAGTGAAGTAAAATCATAGTCTGTGTAAGCCTACATTCTTGTCACATCACGCCCTGCCAAGATATCCACATCTCTAAAATAATACTGCCGAGGCAAACATAAATATTAAATATTTAAAGAAACAGTTTAATTACAAAGTTAATATTGTTTTAAACTTGGGGCAAAGGCCACCTGAAAATACATTTGGAGCGAAGGCTACCGGCAAAGTGTTTACTATACGTGCGGTTGCAACGAATTTTAAGTTTGGCTCCCCAACAGTTGAAATATATTACAACTCCTTCAATACGACCTACTTCAAATTGACGTCCATACTTGGAGCTTATAAAATAAACACTTTCTCAAATTGGCTTCCAAAGCATGGTGGTGCAAATAACGTAAAAACAATACCTACTTCAAGGGAAAACCACGAAAAAACCCATGGTCAGAATGGGCGGTCTCCGGGAATCGGACACGGTAATTCTCGAATGCGGGCCAGAGACATTGCCGCCGGAGAATTCCCGCTCACTTTGAAACATGATAAGCTAATATTTAAATAATGCAAATATACCAAAATGCAAAGCTTTGTGTGTGAGGCGGCGAATGAGCCGAACTATGGAGAACAGCACAATGAAAACTGTTGCATTTGGACGAATTTAAATAGTTTAGTAACTGACTGCACATGTCTCCAGAAATTAGACCCTAATAATGCTTTTAAGGTGCATGGAAATATAATACATTTAACCTTTAAAACACATTATATTCCCTTAGCTTTAAGCTACCTGATAACATACCCTAATAATTATATACTTCAGTTTATTTCACGAGAACCGTTCCTATCACACAGAAACTGAAATTATGGAAGTACACAGGCTTTCAGTATATTTATGAATCTGTTATTTCAAGTAGAATTTAAGTGAATTGTTAAGGAAACGTATATACCATTAAAGATTTCAACGTAAAGCTACACTAGAAAACACTGCTGAAGAATAGGCTATAAATCTAACTAACACGCGACTACTATGCAAGGTGACAGCAAAGGAAGACCGAGTTGATCCTTCAAAACACACGATTGTCAGTTTTTAGCTTTTGCGAACGATTTCTAAGGAAGCAGTCTAGACAGAGCAAGGGAGCGGGAGGAACAACTTTGCAGCAAAGTATGCTTACCCCAAAAGTTCTTGTCACACTATTGCTGGTGGGATGAGGTAAAGGTATGGCAAGGTAAAATGTAAAGCAGGGTACCTTTCTATATCTCCCACCATGAAGTACACTTCACAGTGTTTAGCTGTATTGTAAGCCATAGCTTGTGAATTATACAGTAAGTTCTCTGAGTAGTGTCATAGTCCAAATTGATGTTAGAATTACGTTTCGAATTGTGAAGTAACATAAATACGTGATGTTTACATTGCATATGCCAAGCAGTGCCGATTTTCAAAGTGTGCTCCACGATCCACCCATTGTCCACCGTTGTCCACGATTCAAGTGCAGTCCTAGCATACTTATGTGTGCGGTACTTGTACAGAATAAAAAACAATTTGGGAGGGGCAGATGTTTGACTAGGACATGTGAAAGTAGCAGTCTGAGCTTATATTCCGTGCATACAGAAATCCTATCCTATATTTTGACTCTGGGAAGCATTCAAGATAGAGTATTAATTCTTACTTTAATCATGCCGATTTTGTTTTTTGTAGTGCCTGTAGCCCTCGATGACGCATCCAGAAGAATACGGCCAGAGATTAGTTTGAAGGCATATGTTAGTTGCTTTAATGTCGTTTGCATATAGTTGTAGAGCAATAAATAATAAATGTGTCTTTTATTAAGAATTATACTCTATTAAACGCAAAATGCTTTGGGGTGTTTTACATGAAACACTCGTAAAGCAACAGAGGTCTCACAAGCACAGGAATACGAAAGCGCGGGAAGCGGCTGTCACATTGCTTTTCTTTGAAAAGATTCCTTTACATTTCATAAATTTCTTTAAGGCTTTTGTAACGATTTTCTAACTTTTATGCACTACGCAACTATAAATTGATTAATATTAAGTCTTTAAGATAAGTTGATTTTATATTAATATTATGTTGAAAATTATAATTTTCTGTTCTGGATGGGCAACATCGCTACAATATCTCTGAGTTCATCTTCACTTCTTTAATACTTATTGTATCTCAACCGAATTAAGCATAGGTATCAAATCTTATTCACAAACAGATAATTTTAACTTATTTGAATAACACCAGTATTAATCTAAATAAATGTTCAGTAAATGTATTAATAATAATAATAATGTTACAGAAAGGTAAATGTTGTTAATTGAGGATTTGTGTCAAATATTTTTGTGAATAGCCTACTAATTTCTCATAATTATTATTTTTTACGTTATTTTATAACCCAAAATCCACAAAAGAAAGGCAAAACTTGCTACAGGAAAAATGTACATACAGTTTGTGCTAAATATTTTCTTTTAATATTAGTCATTTCTTTTGCTTCTCTTGATCATTAAAATAGTATGTAGTATCAAGGGTGGTAAAGACAAAACAGTTTACTGTCAATGAAACTCCCCTATGCTCTTGTGAACCTGGTGCAAATATGTAGTCATTTCTGCCAATATTTATAATGATTAATAGTAAGTAGATTGTAAACAAACAACTATTCCAGAAATAATTTGTAGAATATGTATGAAAATAAATGACAATGGATGGATAACGTTTGTAATTATAAAATATTATGGTTTTCTTTCTTTCTTTTATTATGAATAGCATCACATAGGTATTCGGTAGGTTTAAAAAACATAAAGTGTCCCAAAAAGTTGCTTGATCGAGCAAATACCTTTCCAATGCGCACTGTAACTGATGATTCGTATCCAAAAATGTTAGTGGATGTAGCTTTACCACAGCTACAAACATCATTCCCTTTTGAGAATTGTAAAAATATATAAACAACATGGCGCTCCGCAACACTACAGTTTATCGTAAGGGAATGTCTCGACAGGAACTTTGATTCGTCGATCAGAAGGTGTGGTACACTGATTGGTGTAACTGATATATATTCGAAAATCCCTACAAGTTTTAGAACATCTGAGAGCAATCATCGAAGAAGAACGTGAAGCGTAAACAATAATAAGGATTTGTGTAAGTATTTTATTGATAATTTAAAATAACATTGAGCACAATAATTAGAAATAAATGCGAAGCATTTGGAATAATTCTTGTAAGCTGCAAGTTTCTAACAATTCAAATAACAGTGAACTTTACTGCACAAGTGTTGTTTCCTTGTCTTTGTAGTTTATCATTTCTCAAATTTTCGGTCAAGCGACTTTCGGGACAAACTGTATAGCCTGGAGTAATATGGAAAAAATAGTTTATTTAGATCTGGTTTAAGAAATCCAACCCTCGTAGACGTGGTAGTTGGATTGTATTGCTTCGGCGCTCTGACAAGCTGAGGGTCGCGGATTCGAGTCACGCCATGTGCATGGGTGTTTGTATGTGTTATGTAATTGCGGTAATAAGCGGTAAAGAATACATAAACCACAGTAATAATAAACTGGGTACAGAAGGGAACTTAAAAAAAAGTTAATATAATTTTACCTTAATATTACGTTGAAAGTAGGTTAGATCATTATACATTGGAACTTTTAGTACTACAACCTAAATAGAATGTCTAATTCGTTAAAACTCTGTCTTAGCTATACAAATTTAAATAAAGGGAAATGATTTTCACACTTAGGATTACGAAGCTATAAACACTTTACATTTCATCTGTAATGCTGGTCCCGGGTCGCTTGTATTTGTCTTTAAGTTGAACCAACAGTGTTTGCTGACCACCTACGAGGTGTATGTTCAACAACAGGCCCAACGAGTACGCACTTTGTTTGTGTTGGTTCAATATCATAGCTCTGTGGAGCGGGTTGAACAGTTAACCCTCGCCTCATTTAGCAGCTAATTGTCCACCAAACCGGTCACCTGTTTCTGCACACCATCTCGCGAACAAACGTTCGATTAGCAGTCCATTTGCTAAAACAGCTCCCAGTAGTGAAAGCTGATGTTATTAATCTATCCGAACACTCCCAGCTTGGACTTTTATGCGAGGAAATGACCTTTGCGTCACATTTTTTTTCTGTCACAGCCTTAATGTCAGACGATAATTACTTGGGGCGCCTGTGAACTGTCTCCATGATTGTTAATATTAGTTCCAAAAAAGTGAACTCGACATTTAAAAATGTATATAATATACCAGTTGTCTTATCTGCTATTGCATAATTGCTTTCTGTAAGTAAGGATTTGGAAAAAGATAGGGGTGATTAGTCCACCATTTTCACCTGTACCTAAAACCTAAGCTTGCATAGTTTTGTCCGGACTGGGCAAATGGTGATTATTTTCAACATAACGTACTTAAAATATTAGTTAGGATAGTTTCTTTGAAGTAATAAGGTATTCTAAACTTTTCGGCTAGTCTTACAGCACTAGCGCAGAAATTCGTGCCCTGATTGGCAAACAAATAGTTTTGTCCATAAGTAGTGGAAAACAAAAGGATAACTGTAGTATTGTTTTTAAATTTCGAGGTTCTATGTTACTCAACTGAGGGGTTGAGCAGCTTTCTTTTAAAAATGGCAAGTTAACCAATGATTTTTTGCAGGTTATATAGCTTAGCTAAACAATATTTTGACCGGATGCGCTAAACAGTAGATACTTCTACATAAGAGATTGAAGATATGGTAGGAACTAATATTTGAGAGTTGTAAGGAAACCTCAATTTTCATTGGGTCTTATAGTATAAGCATACAAAGTTTTGTCTAGATAGACCAAGAGTATTGGCTTGTGTGATAAGAAATTTAAAACAGGCATTGAGAATAAGGGAAGTGGAGTTTTTCTAAAGTTATGGCGTCATTCTTTTCACATTCTAAAGCCTAAGTGTGCTAAGTTTTATTAAAATTATACCAAAAATACTCCGTGATAATAAACTTTAGAAAAATCAATGGGGAATTTGGTGAAATAAACACGATATGTGGCTCCCCCTCCAATAACTCAATGTTAAAATAGTCTCCGGCATTACCCTTTTGAGCTACGATCATTGAAAATCGGTTATATTCTAATAAAGTTCCAAAAATATTGTCTCATATCCCTACTCAATGAAACGAAATTGAAATAGGTGACATGATTATCCAGATTACCTGAATCTCCTGTGATTTTAGAATTTTGGGAAATATTTAATGGCCTATGTTCGTCCGGAATAACACGAAAACAAATTTTCGCTCTTTATAATATTTATATAGATAAACCGTGTCCTGAAAGGATTGCGGACAAGTTGTTGAATCGCTATCTATGTAATGTTTATCAAAACAAAGTCTTTGCTGCCTATTATTTCGCAAAAAAAATAATTTCTTCTAAAAGTCACATAATTACTGAAATAATTTAAAATTCAGGAACTAAATTCAAAACCGCTTCGAAAAAATTATTCTATAACAGGCTGTTTTAATTTTACTGTGCTCAACCTTCTTTGGAAAGAGGCAGTCCATCTTTTGCTTCAGATTGATGTTCTTGCATGAAATGTGCTAAAGGAGGCGCAAGAATTACTATATTTCTGTAACATAGCAAACCATCGTAGAAGTCGATCTGCGAACAGGAGGATTGCATCAAATTACGTTAACTTTTGAAAGGTATGGTAGCGAGATTAGTACCGGTTTGGGGGACTTTCAGAGTGCGATTCGCTGCTAATATATATTGACCACGAATGTAGCTCATTTCTCGCTCAATTCTTTTCGACACTCCACGACGTCGAGACCACGTCCGTCAGGACTCCGAGCCCCACCCTAATAAGTTAACATTTAACCTTGAGTATCAGCAAGACCAACGAGAACTGTGAGAATAAGACGGGGTTCTGGCACCACGATCCTTCTATCGAGTGACCTCCGACCCATTCTTAAATTATCCATTAATATATTCATTAGCTTTGTATATAACACCCGGGTTCTTATTTATCTTCCCCCTAGCAACCCAAACAGCCCATGACGCTTTACCCCGCGGTATATACTAGCCCTCCTTTTAAGCCTATTCCCCCTGTTGTAAGTAGCCCCCTGAGCTATCTATCCTAAGCTTCGCTACAATTATTTATTTATTTACAAAATGGTCTGTCTCATTTTGTTGTAGTTCGAACAGTCATTTCTCATGTGATAGTACGACAGTTAAATGTTTAAAAGGGAGCTTCCATTGCGCATGTTGGATTTGATAATTCAAATACTCTTTGAATGGCGCGAAGAGAAAAAAAGAGAGTGGACTTTACTTTTTAAAATTATGTAGCTTTGGGAATACTGAAAAATTCTGACCAACAAGAAGAAATATCCCATAAACGGTTAAACATAAAGAAAAATTGCTTAACACAAACTGAATGCTTTAAAATATGTTATACATTTATTTGTGAAATAGGTTTTTGTCTATCTGAGAATTTAAGACATGTATGTATGTACATGTATCTATATATATACGTACACATTAATTTGTGTTGTGTGTGTGTGAAACACATATATTTTAATCAAAATCGTTAGAGCTGTTATTGAGAGAATTAGAAAATAACAGAAAAACTCCAATGTTAAAATGTTAAACGTAGTTTGGTGTGGTATTTTTTTAAACATTCTCATAACTTTCTTTAAAGATGCAGGAGTTATATATCCACTAAGTTTAGTATTAATTCTATTTTTATTTTCGAGTTATCCTATTAATAACATAGTTTACATTCTTTGCTAAATAATTAATATCTAGAGCATCACACAGTAGTAAGCTTTTTCCTGACAATAATTTTCAAATCAGCTTTATTGTTCTTATTTCCTTGCTCATTCATCACACCTACCAGGCAAAACATTTATGTAGAAACATTAGAAGGATACAACTTTCGACGTTAACTATTTTAACTCACGTAACAAAAGCTAGTTCGCAGAACACAAAACTTAATTTACGAAGCAAATTGTTTTAGAAACTGCGAAAGGACTCCATGAGAATCAGATAGGAGTTGGGTTGAGCTGTAGCTATTTCACGGCCCACTTAGTACGGTGTCCATTGCACTGTCTTACCTGGTTCAATGAGAACTGAAATGTTAAAACTTCATAGAATATTAAGTCTCACTTGACCCGCCACAGAGTTCAGTTGTTTTATTGCAAGTCAAAAGGTAGAACTACTTCTTATTCCGATTTATATTTCAAGAATCCATTTTCACCTCGGCTTTTCTCTTTAATACTTCCTCTGTCGCTATATCAGAAGAAGCAGGATAAACTAGACATATTTTTACTTTCTCTACTACGTAGAGTAAGTAGGGGAAGTATTGTATTCCACCCAAAAATTCCATACCGAGATATCACCGGAAATACATGTTTTGAGACCCCCTGAATCCAAAATAAGCATTTTTGGAAACATGTCCGTGTGTGTGTCTGTCTGTGAACAGCATAACTCAGAAAGGAACACTCGGATAAACACCAAACTTGGTATTTAGGTTCAGTATCTTCCAGAAATGCGAGACGAAGGTTTTCAAGAAAATCCCCCCACCCAAGATTACCCTTTACATGGAACATTTTTTGAAAATTTTAATTTTCTCAAAAATTGCTGCAACGATTTTGATTAAAATATCATACGCTTAAGACATTTTCATGACAAATGAAACGTATATCTCGAATTATCTGGGAATGTCTCCAAAAGTATTCTTCATTGTGAACGACTTTTGCATAACTGGTAAACCATAAGAGATAGACAAAATTTTACTACACAAAAAATGTAGATCGCATTAAAATACACAATTTATGTCATACCTATATATTTTTTTTGTTGAGTGAAGCATTTTCGAGATATTACTAGTCATTCCCTTAAATTTTCCAATACTTAACACATTTTCTCAAATTCGTTATTCATTTTTGTTTGTCCTGGTAATGCAAAGAGAATGGATTACTCCACATAGCAACCAGCTCTTAAAATATTTGACTATCGCTTAAAGCCTACCAATTCCCCTTGAATTTACAAGAAAATTAGCAATAAGATTAACATCTCGATTAACATGAAGCATATGGAGAATAAGCGTTTGTAAAAATAGTTTGTACAAGTGTAGAGAAAGTCGTGTGAGTGTAACACATCAGATTTTTTATCAAGATTTTATAAAAAATACGATTTTTCAAGTTCTTTTTGTGTCTGCCTTGTCTCACTGTGAATAGCACAACTAAAAAAAGTAGTCAGATAAATGCTAAATATAACATTTAAATCAGGGAATTTAAAATGTAGAACTATTATTTTCACAAAAAAACCCATCGTATTGTAACCTCATTATTTTTATTTTCTTATTATTGTGTCCAAACGATTTTATATTAAAACATAATGTATCTGATATATTGGCATGATAAATACATCTTATGAAACTCGCTCTATTCTCATTAAATTTTGTTATCGCGAATCTAAAAAATTACTGCAGGAAAGATGGATACGTTAAGATATACATTTTTTGCAAATGAACAATTTCCTTATATTACCATTTCCAAAATATTTATTGGTCTTTTGAATTTTTACATACTTTAAGGAATGCATTTTCAAATTTTAGATGAGTGAGCGTTGCTTTGTTCCTAAAAGGATTATTGGAAAGTGTAGATAACTATTTGTACTTCTTAACTTCTTCTTTCAATCCATAAAATATATCCTATTTAACTGAATTCTTTTCCGAGAATGTTTATCATAATGAATAGGAGGAAGATGTACATGAATAATTATTTTTCTATCTACTTCATTTTAACCGAGATAAATCTCTGCAGAAACAGCTACATTACTCGTTTCGTTATAGATACAAAGAGAACAGCGATAGTCTATTGTTTAACAACTGGACGCTATGTGCCGGCCTTAAATTCCATACTGTTTCCATGCAATCACGAAAAACAACTGAACGTTGACAGAACTTTAAAAAGTGGCCAAGAAAGAACAATTCGAACCGTTAGTAACGGATTTCTCAGAAACGGCTTATGCCACAAAAACCTTATTTTAAATAAATTGTGTGTTGTAAAGAGATCTACATTTTTTGTAGTACGTGTTCGTTTATCGCTTAACGTTTACCATCTATACAAGATTATACAAAATTCCTTCCGAATGAAGAGGACGTGAAAGGCTTTTCAAAGAAAATTGAGTTGTAACTATCTTTAATATATTCGAATAAAAATCTTTGAAACATTTTTTAGAAAATACAAATTTTCGAAAAATGTTGCATGTAAAGGGTAGTTCACGTTGGGGGATTTTCCTGAAAACATTTGTGTCGCATCCTTGGAAGATACCGAACTTAAATACCAGGTTTGGTACTTATCCGATTTTTCGTTTTTGAGCTAAGCTGTTTAACGATACACAGACACACACACGGACATGTTTCAAACACTGTTTTATTTGGATTCAGGGGGCCTCAAAATATGTATTTCCAGAGAAATCTGGGTATCGAAGTTTTGGGTGGATTGCAGTACCTTCTCTACCTACTATGTATGCGGTAGAGAAAGTAAAAAAAACTGCTCTAATGTTTAATCTAATGTTAAAGTATAATGTTTCGTAGCGTTAATGTTCCAAGTTGCAAACTTGGACCTTTTGCAAGCGTCATTTAATGGGCAGGCTTAAAAGTTTTGTTACGGTTTTTCTTCTTGCTTTCAATCGCAAGAGCTTGTCACTATGAATAAGGATGTGAATGCATTTCAGCATGTTTTATGTAACCAAGACAATGTTGCCTAATTTGAAACCATTCTTAAGCAAAAATATATTGTAACGTAACGCGTATAGAAAAATAACCTGTTATATGAATAATGTAATGGATATATGTAAATCTACCATGGGTAGAAAACGTCGTGTGAACTATCACATGGGATGTTTTTATTAAAAGCAGAATAATTTACAATTGGCTGATTCGGTATCATATTTAACTCAGGTTTGAACATTCTAGAGATACACAAAATGCAGTAATGCCACCCTTCAACATTCCGCATGGTGAAATGTTTCGTGTTTAGTTAAAACCCGTGCAGGAAGGCAATTCTCCCTCTTCCTGGAGCGGGAATTTCAGTCAGAAGCACGCCACAAAGCCGTAAACAAAATTCAACCGGACAACACATGGATACGAAACCCCAGCACCTAATTCAGGCACGGTTGGTAATTAAGCAGCATATATATGAAGTGGAGCGACGGATCAAAAGGAAAACAGTCATGTGAAATATTATGGGAGTGGCACCCCGTGGTAACTGCCCAGTGCTGCAATGAGCACAAAAACCGCTACCACCAAGCAAGCTGCTGCGATGATGAGGGAAGGTTCGTGGAGTGTTTACCGCCATTAGCATCTCAACAAGCCCTTTCATTTAATTAGAAGCAACAAAGAAAGTCATTTTCACACTTCGTAAAGTAAGGAATGGTGAAGAAATAGCCTAAATTTATTTTATATTCTTACAATTAAACGTTTTAATTTCAGGTGTCGCGGTTTAAACCTCAAAGAAGGAAACATTTAGCTCTAATATAAATGTGCCCTAACAATTGCATGTCAGAACTGGTTTTAGTAAATATAATAATGTACTTCTCCAATTCTTCAGTATTCGACTGCGTGGAAGAACATGTTAGCGTTTATATACTTTGTGGAAGTGTGGGGAACTTGTGGTGGGAACTTGTATTTATGAGCGAGACGTGCTTTTACGATTTAAGTTTCTGAATGTAAAAGAGTTTGTTGGTAACTGAGGTTTTACGATATAGGACCCAAAAATTGGTTGGCGAGGACGATGGTGAGCTCAGGCCACTCGCGATATAACCTGAGTTGAAGCCTAAGTTAGATGATGCCGTTAGATTACACTGATGTTCCCAATGACAAAGGCTGGATATGATTGTTTTTTCAATCATTTTTTAGGAAATCTTTACATTTACATAAAATGGGCGTCAGGCTAACTCATCGGTTTCGTGACTTTCGCGGTTTGATTCTGAACTTATAGATGGAGAATTTAAGTCGATCCTATCCAGGTTTTCTTCTCAGTCATCCCACCATCGGAGGTAACGGAGATAACGAGGTTCTTCCGAAAGTCACAGACCATATAGGGAGCTTTGGAAACAACACAACATTACATAGTCATTGTACCGAATGAAATGCCTACTTTTAAAATGTATACCATCTTATAGCACTCTCTTCCGCAAGCCCATGCTGTGGACTGGAGATCCTATAGGACTGCATAGTAAACTAAGCTATACCAAGGGGTAACATGAGATTAAAAACTAAAATCATGTTTTTTTTTCATTAACTTAAAATTCATATGTTTATAGAAGAAAAGTGAATTGCAGAAAATTTCAATGATTTATGTCTAAACGTTTTTTTATGAGTCATTTTTATATTCAAATACTTGTAGCAAAAGGTTATACCCTAAAAACCCAAAATAACGAAACTGTTTTCCATAAAGTGATTAAATCCGATTAGTGTACTAAGTCATTTGAGTTTTTCTAACCTGTGTAGCGGAAAACGAGTCCATTCAAATATGATACATGTAAAGAAAGTACTGAATATTTACAAATAACTGCATAAGAACATTTATCTCTTAATAACTGAAGCTCTCCTGAAAAATTCAAGCACATAAATTGAAAGCCGTGTTTTTAATGGCGAAATCAAAGAACTGTAAAATGAATTTAAAATTGAACGCTGTGCTGTTACTAAATGTCATGAAATTATATAAATTTCCTCATGGAACTTTAAAACGAGCTTATATTAATAAAACAACAGTGTTGCATGAAAGCATAAATATTTAAAAGACATAAAAAGGATTAGCATTTTCGTAATTTCTTCCTGCGTTTCACCGATGCAATGTCTAAATATGCGTTACTTGCTAGCCTTGGTTCTCCACAGCTTTTATGAGGCAAGGCATTTTAAATGGATGCGCTCGTAATAAATTCAAGTTCCTGCAAAACCCTTTGATATTTATAACTTACTACGTGAAATCTGGAATTATGATTTTATAGCATTCACTTTCTAACAGCATAGTTTATTTTCCTTTTTTGTTTTTGTAAAAGATTACAAATTATTAATAGCGTTTTAAAACAGAACATGGGAAAATTGTTTACAAAAGGCACTATAAATATGCATAATTCTGTAAAAAAAAACGTGGAATGAAAATATGCAGGATATGAATAACAAGTTTTGTATCTTGAATCCCAAATTATTTCCTGCCTACACCAATGAATAGAGACGTCATAGATTACACTTTGAAATGGAATGCATTTTAAAGCTTTATGGTAAAACAAGTAGCATTAATTAAGGTACAGAACCTGCGATGTTATTCACCCTGACTTTGATATTCTTAAAGTGTTTTTACACGTGCGAAGATATGGCAATTAATAACAAATATCAGAACAGTAAAAAAGTTCATATGTACATGGGTCTGACAATCAACCGTTTCGTTGTTATAGGTCAAAGAAGATGTATTCCACGAGTGAACAGACGGATATGCACTACACGTATAGCCGTGCAGACGGCAATTTAGCACGAGCACGCAAACTTTATGCAGAAAGATACCCTGACAAGCAGTTACCGTGTGCAAGAACATTCGCACGAATTCACCAACGCTTGAGAGAGAATGGCGCATTTGAGAGGAGTGCTAGGGAGACCAAGAGTGGTACGAGGCATCGAGCTTAAAGAACGAGTTCTTCGTGCTGTGGATGCAGACCCATCACAAAGTACCAGACGTATGGCTGTAAGGGACAGAGTTAGTCATATAACTAACTGAAGAATTCTGCATGAAAATCTTCTGTACCCGTATCACCTTCAACGTGTGCAAGGATTAAATGAGACGGACTTTGAGCCAAGAAGATGTTTCTGTCAACGCATGCGTCGTCCTCCGTGCACTAATGGTACCGTGCTAGCCTCTAGTTCCCAAGATCGCGGGTTCAAAACCGGCAGAGGGCGATAGGTTTTATCGGGCGTAAAAATCCTTGGCATGGCTTCCTTCGGAAGGGAAGTAAAGCCGCTGGTCCCGTGTCGTAGATTTACGGCACGTAAAAAACCTCAAGTCTGATAAAGAGGCCTCTGAACAAAATTATAGGTCTTTCAAGCCCAATATAGAATGGGACGCTAAGGACCATAGTAGTTAAAGAGCGTCCATAAATAAAACTCAATTTAATTTATCAACGCATGTTACAGCAGTGCGCTGTGTTCATCAATTCCCTAGCCTGTATCTTATTCACGGATGAGGCTAGTTTTCCTCGCGACGACATCTTCAGTTTTCATAACACTCATGAGTGGACATTTGAAAATCCTAATGAAGTACGACAGGACAACCATCGACAGAGGTTCTCTTTCAATGTTTGGGGTGGAATCATCCATAATCACCTTATTGGTCCCTACTTCTTCCCTCCGCGTCTGAATGGACAAACCTATCTTCAGTTTCTCAGAAATGAGTTGCATTACTTAACTGATAATGTGCCTCTGAACATTATCCAACCAATGTGGTTTTTACACGATGGTGCTCCAGCTCATTTCAGTATGATAGTTCGTAAGTTTTAGAATGATCGATTTCTGCAAAGATGGATTGGTTGAGGGGGGCCCATTGCATGACCTACTCGATAGCCTGATTTGAATCCAATGCATTTCTTCGTCTGGGGACATTTGAAGTCCTTGGTTTATGCGACTCCTGTACCTGATGTTGACATTTTGAGAGGACGTATCTAAACTGGATTTGCCCAAATACGAAACACACCAGGAATTTTCAACAGAGTACGCCAGAGCATGGAACGCAGGCTTACTGCATGCATCGAACATAGAGGAAGCCACTTTGAGCAATTTTTGTAACTTCGGATTTTGTGTTGTAACTGTAAAATAAATGATTTTCAGATCCTTGTTCATATGATCCTTTTTTACTGTTTTGATGTCAGGAACACGTGCCCCAAATATATGACTCCAATAAAGATACACCTGTATTCTTTTGGAAGCAAAAATGATTCCTATTTTTAAGGTAAGAGTGCCATGTCCTACCTTCAAAATAAAATATGGAATGTAAGTGGCATAAGGGTAATCCTATTCAAAATAATTTACTATACAGCATAAAACGATTTGTGTAATAAATCCACAAGCATTACAAGCTTTTTCTATTTTTCTACGTGACTAGAATGAAAATGTGTTTTGAGATCTTCTGAGTACAAAAGAAGCTTTTTCAAGAGAAGCTCCGAGTGTAATACAAACATTAAATCTCATACCACCCTTTGAGCACAACATCTTCGATGTTATGTTTTTTCAAAAATGGTTGTAACTACTTTTAATAAAATATAATTTTAAGACATTGACATGAATAAATTCGATAGTGTGAAATTGTAAGAGAAATAAAATCTTACTGCACGAAATTGCAGCTGTGCTTAAGATACAAAGCCTATTTCACATCATTTTTGTGAGATTAATCATTTACAAAACATTCGTCGTTGTTTTCTTAAAGTCTTTGTCTATTATTAAATTTATTAAAATGCACTTTGAAATATAAACAATATGTAATATCTTATGTGTCATAAGATTAAACTGTTTTTAAATAATTTACAGACTTTTAAATAGTTTACTGTTGTCCCGGTATATGTTTCTGTATTTCCACTGCTTTATTTAGCTAAAATAATTTGTTATAAAATTTTATCATGATTGTCAGGAAGTAGGTACAATAGATTTTGTATGAAAAATTTGTAGAATAGCTTTGGAAACAAATATTGAGTGGATAAAGTTATGTGACTGTTACAGACAAGGTATTTCAAACAAGTTGACATTTATTTTGTTTAAAGAGAACTATGTTGTTGTGATTAGACACAGAGTGACCCCGTTGCATTAACTCTGGAAAAAAAAAGATATACGGTCGCATTGAAACTAATGAACATAATAACTGCAAACAAATCCAATTGAACGAATCAGGTATTTTCAAAAGGGCAGCAACGAAACATGAAATATTTACGCATATTCCACATGCACGTAACACAATTAAAATCGATTAAGTTATTTTCCGCACCATATTGTAGTAATGCAATAATGTCGTTAAAATCACGCTTAAAACAACTGACTGCGAGCGGGCGAAATGGAGTGAGTTACAGAGGGAACAGAGAGAAACAGCTTTACACTTCTGAGTATGGAACACAAAAAATGTGTAGTCTGCATTAGGATTTCAGGAAATGCAAATGTTTATTATTAAAAGCTTAGGCTTTATTAATTAATTAATTCCTCAATTAGGAATTTTTAGGGAACATTGCTTTTAAACATTATTGATTGTTTGTCGAAATACTAATGGCTTAGATAAGCTAGTAGACCAGTATTTTTCCCTTTAAATGCAGGACGCTGTTCGCCAGAAACGGAATCCTATAGTTACAACACAGCCATCAAGCCCTGAAAAAAAATCTGATGTGTTACACTCACATGATTTTCTCTACTCTTGTAAAACTATTTTTACAAACGCTTATTCTCCATATGCTTCACGTTATTCGAGATGTTCATCTTATTTCTAATTTTCTTGTAGGTGCAAGGGGAATATGGTAGGTTTTAAGCAATAGTCAAATCTTTTAACCGCTGCTATGTGGCGCATTCCATTCTCTTTGCATGTCCAGGACATAAAAAAGCTGAATAACGAATTCCCATTTGAGAAAAAGTATAAGTACTGGAAAATTTGAGAGATTAACAAGCAATATCCCGAAAATGGTTCACTCAAAAAAAAATGTATATGACATAAATTATGTATTTTAACGTGATCTACATTTTTTGTGCAGTAAAATTTTGTCTATCTCTTATGGTTTACCAGTTATGCAAAAGTCGTTCACAATGAAGAATACTTTTGGAGACATTCCCAGAAAATTCAAGATATGCATTTTATTTGTCATAAAATATCTTAAATATATGACATTTTAATCAAAATTGTTAGAGCATTTTTTGAGAAAATTAAAATTTTCGAAAAATGTTCCATGTAAAGGGTAATCTGGGGTGGGGGATTTTCTTGAAAACCTTCATGTCGCATCTCTGGAAGATACTGAACCTAAATACCAAGTTTGGTGTTTATCCGACTGTTCGTTTCTGAGTTATGCTGTTCACAGACACACACACACACACACACACACACACACGGACATATTTCTAAAAATGCTTTTTTTGGATACAGGGGTCTCAAAACATGTACTTCCGGTGAAATCTCGGTATGGAATTTTTGGGTGGAATACAATACTTCCCCTACTTAGTATACGTAGTAGAGGAAGTAAAAATATACTTCACTGATCATGGAAGCTTCGGTGTTAGCGTATATGGCTCTCATTCTAGGTTTACCTCCCTGTATCGGTCAAACGGACTTTTTTCAAGGTAAACACCGTATTGGATATTCAATACTATGACCTAATGGTCCTCCCAAAGAAAAAAGTAGTAATAAAAATAAAATGGAAGATTAAGAAGGTATACTGTTCAACTAATAAACTAGGAAGCTAAGCGGATTAAACTTAAGTTAGGATTTTCATTTACACTCAAATTATTTATCGTGTTATTCGATGTAATCTGAAATTAATAAAATCGCTTTAATTGGAATTTTATGAATATGTAAATTTAATAAATGTCTGTTGCTGTAGGATAAAATGACAAAATTGTTTTACCATAGTGGATTAGTACTGCGAAGGAAAGTTTAAATTTATGAAGTTATCCAAGCAGATGGTACAGGGAGGTATCTATACAACTGAAGGTACTTGCCCAGTTCAAGTGCGTGTATGTTCAGCATAAACTTCCCCTCAAATAAATATTGATAATATATAAATATTTATTGTTTTATTAAAGGGGAAGCACTATCAAGTAATTTGGTTTTAGAGGAGAGTAATGTAAGTAGAGTGAAATAAAAGCCTCTGCTTTCCCTAAAAAACTAAAATAAAAATAAAAATAAAAAAATCTTGAAATTGAAATTGAGTTTTATTTATGGACGCTCTTTAATTGCTATGGTCCTTAGCGTTTCATTATATATTAGGCGTGAAAGACCGTAAATTTTGCTCAGATGTAAGTTAATCAGGCTTGAGGATCTTTTACATGCCGTAAATATACGACCGCCGACTTTACTTCCCTTCCGAAGGAAGCCATCCATGCTAAGGATTGTTACGCCCGAAAAAATCCATCGCCCTCCGCCGGGCTTGAACCCGCGATCTCGGGAATTAGAGACTAGCATGGTAACCACTACTCCACGGAGAACGACAGCCCCTCCATCCCCCAAAAAATATCTGATGTGTTATAGTCACACGACTTCTCTACTCTTTTATAAACTATTCTCTATCTATCTCTTATTACTAATTTTCTTGTAGGTGCAAACGGAATATGGTAGGCTTTAAGCGATAGTCAAATCTCCTTAGAGCTGGTTGCTATGTGAAGCATGGCATTGTCTTTGCATGTCCAGGTTATAAAAAATACGAATAATGAATTCTCATTTGAGAAGAAGTATTAAGTATAGGAAAATTCCAACAAATAGCAAGGAATATTACTCGACAAAAAATTTATCGAACATAAATTGTGAGTTTTATCGAGATCTACATTTTCTGTGTAGAAAATTTTTGTCCATGTTTTACAGTTTACAGTTGTGCAAAAGCCACTCAGAATTAAAGAGGACTTTTGGGACATTTTATTTGTCATGAAAAAATCTTAAATATACGCTATTTTAATCAAAATCATTAGAGCCATTTCTTAGAAAATAAAATTTCCGAAAAGCGTTTTATGTAAAGGGTAGTCTGGGGTGGGGGATTTTCTTTAAAATATTCGTGTTGCATCTTTGTAAGATTCTCAACCTAAACACCAAGTTTGGTATTAACAGGAGTTTTAGTTTTTGAGTTATGCTTTTCACAGACACACACATGGACCTATTTCTAAAAACGCCTTTTTGGATTCAGGGGGCCTCAAAACATGTATTTCCGGTGAAATCTCGATATTGAATTTTTGGGTGGCATCCAATACTTCCCCTACAAACTATACGTAGTAGAGAAAGTAAAAAGCGACCCACTTTAGAAAACATTGGAAGTATTAATTGACGCTGTGTTCTCGATACACGTTGAAGCATGCTGAAGTACCTATATAATTCTGATTGTATATTCTGATGGCTGAGCGTTAAAACACAAGTATCTGGTTGTTGGAGGGATCTCTATTCGAATATCCTAATATTTCAACATTTTTACTTTCTCTACTACGTATGCTAAGTAGGGGAAGTATTGTATTCCACCCAAAAATTCGATACCGAAATTTCACCGGAAATATATGTTTAGAGCCCCCTGAATCCAAAAAAAAAGCATTTTTGGAAACATGTCCTTGTGTGTGTCTGTGAACAGCATAACTCAGAAACGAACAGTCGGATAAACACCAAACTTGGTATTTAGGTTCAGTATCTTCAAGAAATGCGACACGAAAGTTTTCAAGAAAATCCCTCACCCCAGATTACCCTTTACATGGAACACTTTTACAAAATTGTAATTTTCTCAAAAATGGCTTTAACGATTTTGATTAAAATATCATATGTTTAAGATATTTTCATGACAAACGAAATTTATATCTCGAATTTTCTGAGAATGTCTCCAAAAGTATTCTTCATTTGTGAACGGCTTTTGCATAATTGGTAAACCATAAGAGATAGACAAAATTTTACTACAGAAAAAAGTGTAGATCGCGTTAAAATACACAGTTTATGTCGTATACATTTATTTGTTGAGTGAACCATTTTCGTGATATTGCTTGTTATTCCCCTAAATTTTCATTTATACTTTTTCTCAAATGGAAATTCGTTATTCATTTTTTAATGTCCTGTACATACAATAAGAATGGAATGCCGCGCATATCAACCAGCTCTTAAAAGATTTGACTATCGCTTAAAGTCTACCATATTCCCCTTGTACCGATAAGAAAATTAGCAATAAGATAGTTTCTGCAAATGTTTATCTGGATTTATATGAAGTAGGTGGAGAATAAGCGTTTGTGAAAATTAATCAAAAATCATGGATGTGAGTTATTTTAACTACAGCTTTCACAATATTCAGTAAACGTTTCAGATTCTTAGCATTTGAACGTGAGCTGATGTAATAAAAATAAAAAAGCAGAAAATGACTTTAGATTAAATTACGGGTCATGTAATGTGCGTAGGAGTTTAAATTCAATAATTAAGGTAATTTAAAGCGCCACATGACTATAAAATTTGGTAAACATGGGTTACTAGTAATTCTTCTAAAAGAAGAGAAACTGAATTTTTACTAAAATGGTCAACATGACTGCTATTAAAGCATTTAGTGTTTCCATGTTTCTCTTTTAGATGATTTTTCTATTGTGGTACACTTATTAGCGTCACTTTTCCGTCGTTTGATCAGTCCCCACACATGAAACAACTCATGAACACTGCATGCACGCAGTATGCACGTAACTTCCAATATAGTTTGTTGACATATATTGGGAATTCGTTATTACTTTCTTGTCCTGGTAATGCAAAGAGAATGCAATACTCCACATAGCAACCAGCTCTTAAAATATTTGACTATCTCTTAAAACCTACCCATTCCCCTTACATCTACAAGAAAATTAGCAATAAGATTAACATAAAGCATATGGAGAATAAGCGTTTGTAAAAATAGTTTGTACAGGAGTAGAGAAAGTCACGTGAGTGTAACACATAAGATTTTTTCAAATAAGGTTAATGTTTAATATATAACAAACCAGTAAGTTTTTAATAGGCAGATCATTTGGAATAAGTAATTCATGCATTAGGGACCCTGGAACTGAGTTTACCAATTTTTGTAAATTTTGCACGAAATATCCTTGTAGGTGAGGGGAACTAAGACAAATTTATACTTTCAGAGTCTACTTTTTGTACTTTCTCTACCGCGTACCTAGTAGGTAGAGAAGGTATTTTACTTTACCTAAAAATTTGATATCGAAATTTCACGGAAATACATGTTTTGAGGCCCCCTGAATCCAAAAAAAGGAATTTCTAGAAAAAGGTCCGTGTGTCTGTGTGTTTGTGTCTCTAAACAGCATTAGTCAAAACGAAAAGTCAGAAAAATACCATACTTGGTATTTAGGTGCAATATCTTCCAAAGATGCAACACAAAGATTTTCAAGAAAATTCCCCCATCCCTAACTACTATGGAACATTTTTCGATATGTTTGCTTTTCTAAGAAATGGCTGTAACGATTTGATTAAAATATATATATTAAACATATTTACATGACAAAGTGCATATCTTGAAATTTCTGGGAATAGCCTGCGAATTCCACTTCAGTTGGAAGAAGCTTTGTATAACCTTGTACAACTGCTAAACGTTAAGCGATAGACGAAAATGCATTGCACAAACAATTTTAAACACACGATTTACTTAAAATAAGTTTTGTGTGGCATAAGCCACATATCCGTTCTTAAAGGTTCGAATTGTTCATTATTTGGTCATCCTTTAAAGTCCTTTCAGCATCAGTTGTTTCTCGCGATTGCATGAAAACAGTATGGAATTTTAAGGCCAGCATATAGCGTCCACTTCTTAAACATTTGACTATCGCTGTTCCCTCTTAATCTGTAACGAAATGTGTAATGTAGCTATTTCTGCAAAGGATT
Source organism: Deroplatys truncata (assembly GCA_030765065.1). Taxonomy (NCBI): domain Eukaryota; kingdom Metazoa; phylum Arthropoda; class Insecta; order Mantodea; family Mantidae; genus Deroplatys; species Deroplatys truncata. Next base: position 53,852,380 of record CM060982.1, read on the forward strand.
ATTTGGATTAGTATGTAGTAGATAGAAATATAAGCTTTAGTAAAAATGGTTTGTATATCTACTAATAAATGATAGAGGGTGAATGTATCTCATCAAATTTGTCCTAAGGGTGCACCACAGAAAAGTCCTCCGTTCAACTAAATCAATAGCAATCACGCAGTTAGCGAATATGTAATTGAGTTCATGCAACAGCAAGTTACTGAAATCAGGTAGTACCGAAAGACAACTGCCCAGCTAAGGACATCTGTCCAACACACACAGGTCAAGCGTATCAAAGAAGTAACCATTGTGATAGGACCAAGAGAACCACATTAAAGAAGAAAATCTGTTTGCGGATTCAATTATGCAAATGATGTTCGTAACCTCGAAGGTATTCGGCTTTACTTCATCTGTTAGCCCAATTAATGAACAGAAAATTGCACTTTTGATATGTAGAAAGAACGAACGATATGGAAGAGCAATTTGTTTTGCAATATCTGACAATATCATCGACTTATGATTTAAATTGGCAGAGATGCGCTTGTAGGTCATAAAAATTGAAGCGCTAATGAGGAGCTTGAGAAAAACGTTATTAGTTCCCGAGTTTGATGTAGAGTCACAAATATAAACAGTCACAAAACCTAGGAAAATAACTAATATTCTAAAGAGAAAGTCGTGTTTGCTAAAGATCAATTGTTTACTTTCTTTAGTAAGATAGGAAGAATTGTATTTCATCCAAAAATTCGATGTCGAAATTTCAACTAAAATACATGTTTTGAGACCTCCTGAACCCAAAGAAAAGCATTTTCAGAAAAAAGGTGTATGTGTGAACAGCATATGCCAAAAAAAACATATCTTCGATGAATACCAAAGTTGGTATTTAGGTTCCATAACTTCCAAGTTTTCAAGAAATCCCCACACCCAGGGCTTTCTAAAAACGGCTGTAACGATTTTGATTAAAACAGCATGCGTTTAAGATATTTACTTGGTAATAAAATCCATATCTTTAATTTTCTAGTGAAGTCCTCTTCATTCGGAAGGAACTTTGTATACTGTACAATGTTGCAAAATTGGAAAACCGTAAGAGACAGACATATACGTCACAAAACATGTAGATCTCTTTAAAACACACAATTTCTTTGCAATAACTTTGTTGTGGTATTAGCCATTTCCGAAATATATGTTATTGGTTTGAGTTTTTCAATACCTGTGTATTTATAAAGTGCTGTAGCTGTTCAGTTGTTTCTCGCGATGTCCTGGAAAGACAATGCAATTTGTAGACAGTATATAGCGACTAGAATATAAATATCTGACTATCGATTCGGTGTCCTCTATCTCCCTTGTATGTAACGAAATTGTAATGTCACACTTCTGAAATGTTTATCTTGATTAATATGAAGTAGAATAGTTTTTGAAAGCTACATAAAACTAAGGGATATGTGTAGAGGAAGTCGTGTGAATGTAATACATCAGAATTTTTATATTCTCTTATTCGTTGATTCATGGACAAATCAAACGCAGTAACCGTTTAGCAAACGCTTCTTGACAACTCTATTTAAAAGTATCGCCTCCTATTGCTTGCATTGCTACGTTTGTAGAGTTTAGTGAACCTGAAGCCAATCAATCGACCAAACAGGGACAAAATGACGCTTCAAATCTGGGTGGCTTCAAATTAGGTGTGGAGTAGCTTCACGTAACATTAGATGATCCAGTAATCCCCCGGGGCTACCGCATGTCTGGAGGGCGGAGGGCACCGCAGGAAATGATGTGTGAACAGGCCTGGTAGCTATTGCGTATCGACATGTACCTGTTTATCAAGCAGAAGTATCCTTGAGCAAAGTTCGTTTGCCTCACAAATGCTAGCGTGTACAATACATTGTACGTACTAAACAGCTATAGTTATAGACGCAAGCTCTTATGGTGTAAGTCAGTGTCATGATATTCACGAGATTGTACTTTTTAAATAGTCGTTTATCTAGTAGATATGCATTAACCATTAAAACAATATTTTTTCCTTTACCAGAATCGCAGACGACGTTTATGGGAATCAATTCTAATATATTATTACATAGAGGCATTTACATTATAAACGTGATACATTCGTACTTTATTGTTTCTATTAAGTTACTAGTTTTAAAATACTTTATATTTTCAAAATATGCGGTCATACAAATGCGTTTGGGATGTCCTTACAGAAATCTGGAACACAATAGGTAGAAGAATGAGCCAAAAGCTTTGACGTGGTATACTGAAACAACCTTCTCTAAGCATTTTACTTTGCTTTTCTTATGTGTAGTGTTATAATGAATCGCGGGAAACAGTTACTTTCGCATCACTCCTGGAGTGTCGAACATTGGACTTCTCTTTTATCGCACGCCCAGCAGCAGTCACTGCCCGTCACCGCCTCACGCCCAACCTACTAACTGTCGCGAGTACGCATGCCGATATATAGTCACAGGAGTTTCGAGAGAGTTCGCAGGAGTCGGGGTAAGAGACATCCAGAGAAATCTCGTTCTCTCAATAAGTCTTCAGGGATTTACGTCGAGTGATAATGCCGATCTCTTTATCTCTCCAACTCAACAGTCGGCCGGCGCTGAAAGACACCCCAACCATGCCATTAGCTCGGCCCATAGTTGCGTAACAGTATTAATCATAAAGTGACTCCTCAACCCGCGTTTCTTTGTAGTGTAATCGTATAGAATTAAGCATTAAGTATGCTTATCTATATGCAAGATGTGAAAGGAGTATTCAGAAGATTATACAAGAAACAAAAAAGTAAACTCAGTAATCGTAGTAGTGAGCTCTTGCGAAGAATCGGAAACTAGGTATGTTCCCTTAGATGACGCACATATATGCTTATAAATACATTGTACGGAATATTTAGAAAATGGCCAATACTATAAAAATGTACTAGTCACAAACTGTGTCTTTTAATCACCTCCAGGTTTTTACGTTTTTGTTTCTATCTCGTGGTTTCTAAGTTATATAAATTTCAGTTAAAACAACACAGTAACATTCTTAGAAATGATATTTTAATGAAAACATTAAAAATCGTTTTTGAGAAAATAAAATACGAAAACCTTTTTTATAAAAATGGTGAATTCAGTGAAAAGAATTTCGGAAAAACCTTGTGCTGCAATCCTGAAATTAATATAAGTTTGGTATTCAATCGACTTTTATTTATTTTTTAATTTTCTGTTTAAAAGCTATCGACGTATTGGGTGGAATACAGTATTCCATCCCATGCAGAAGGTCGAGACGGTAAAAATAAATGTACTAGTTTTCTGAAAACGTTTCCTCAATTCTAGGATGCTAGTTTGGGACAACGATGCCGGAATGACCAAGGATTCCTAAGCATTCGATAAATAAAGATTAATTTAAATTGCGATTAGTATATTACTTGAAACATTAAAGAAAATATTGTAAAAATCCCCTTAATATTTTGCGGTTGCATTTATTTTATAATTTTAGTTATTAACTATAAAGTTCGGAAATTAAACACTTGCAACAGTACCAGTCACTTTTAATAGTACATTATGTTACAAGTATTAAAAGTAGAGTTATATTTTTCAATCCTATGAACAAAATAAAACCACTTTTATCATATGGCAAATACTACTTTTTTAGACAGTACTCAAATTTGTAAAATATTAATAAAATATTATTATATTGATTGCTGAAACTAAGAAAAATAACGTGTATAATGAGATTCTTGAAACAAGAAAATGACGGTAAAAACGAGAGCAACTAACGTGTATAGTGATATTCTTTAAACAAGAGAATCGACTTTAAAAATGAGATGAACTCTCTTGTGCAGCGAAATGTCAGATGTTTTGTTGATACGCTAACAGTCATTTTCAGTGTAATTATTTTCAACATGTTTTGCCTCGCACTAAGTGTGCGAAATTGATCCTGCCCCAAGAAACCTACTCTAAGCGATAACGGGTTCCACTAAAGGAAGTTTGACATCTACGGGAACAGAAGACTATGGTAGTGGTTTGTCAAGGAGACGACAACAATAAGAAGAAAGCGCGCAGTTAATTTGAGTACGTCTGGCGATGGTGATCGTCGACTGCGCAGGTGCCGGATCAGTTGCAGCTCTCCTCGACGTGCAGTCCACAAGACTGATCAATCTTTCTTCGACGGCGAGAGAGGTCACGAGGAAAACAGCAGGACAGTGTTTAGACAGAAGGCATTCCGGACGGTATTTCTAAATTCCTTTTTGGCTTAACCTATTCAAAATTCTCTTTGGTAATTATTCGCCGGGGAAAGGTTGATCGTCCGAACTATAGACTTATTGGGGTTTAGATTTCAAAGATATCGGTAAATGTGAGAGCAGGAAGCAAGTATGTAATTATTTTAATTTAATTTAATATATTGAAGCCGTAAAGAATGTAAAGAATTGTGAAAGAATAAGGTTTTCTATAAAGTAATTATGTATGTTATTGAAGTGCAAGTTTATTAAATGAAAGAAATTCGGCTTATTTATTAATTATGTAATATATTTTCAAGTAGAAATCTGTCATTATTCCTACATTCAATCCACTTCCTCTTGGGTTAGAAAAACACGTTTCATAAGCAATGATGCGATTGAATGCCATATCATATTGCTTTCTAGATTTTTTGAGTAAGTAGTTTTAGTATCTTTCTGCTGCTTCTGTAATTTTGCCTGGCTCTTCCATTTCAGTTTCTTTTGAATTCATAATTGCCGCCATTTAATCTTTATGTACAATATACTAGATAAAAGAATTACGCTTTAGACCAAAGAAAGCACAAGGCTGTCAATATAAGGAGGTTAATTCCACAAGGAATTGCGATAAATTGAAGTATGACGATTTGTACTGTGAACAGATAATGCGACTACCATGAGAGATCAATCATGTAAAGTTACATAATGAAAAGTAAAACCTAATCAAACCAATAAGCAATTCGCTCATTAAAAAGAATTCAGAATTGCCGCTTGACGCAAACCTGAGCACGCGTCTATCATAATTAATCTACATCATATGGCATCTCATATAGCATCAGCTCCTAATATGATTTCTATACGTCCAAAAGAAAACCTAACCTGAGCAGAAGACAGATGCGCGTCTGAAAATCATCAGAACACAGCCTTCGAGCCTCAGCTGGATTTCCGTGCTACTCCGCACAGATCGTAACCATATCGTGTGTTCGTTTGGCTCGAACTGCATGCAGACGACCACGCTACGCTTATCAGTACGAAACTATCACATAAACACCTGCAGACAACAGCACTACCTCACTGCACTGCCCCTTTGAACAGCAATGATCCGGCAACTTCTTTTGCACCTGTGTATGCGGGAAACATAAAACTGCAAAGGAGGCTTGTTTGGGCCACCTGGTATATACAGGATGAGGGGCCTGCTCCCAAGTATTTTTTAATTTGTGCAACGTGCTAAGCGACATATGTGCCTTAGGTCTATCTTGAACGTCTTCTGTATGCTCATTTGCGTGACACTTTATCGAGGAGGGATAGATAACCCAGGACTAAGTATTTTATGGGACAAAAAGCAATCACTATGCATATCGATTTCAAAAACATCATACAACATCAAACTTACACTGGGAGCTGCAGCAGCACTTTTTGCTGATTTTACAAGTTTTTATTCTTTAGCATACATTCGTACATACCTGAGCCAATCAAGTAACAACCTATCACGTTTTTAATATAGAGTCAACTGAAAAATTCAACGCCACAGCCGGGATTTGAACACGGTTCTCCCGCTCTCCGTGCGGTTGCTCTAACCATTGAGCTACTGTGACAACATGCCGGTGGGGAATTGAATTCCCCAATTGACTCAAGTTGTTTTCCCAGACATACCTAACAAGGCATCTCCCTCGAGAAGACAAACTTAGCGGCGACCTGCATATTGCAAGTACTTCAGTTATGGGTGCATATATATATATATATATATATATATATATTATTAAGGGTTTTAATTATTATTATATAAATTAATTATGCTTTTAATAGACATTAAAACCCTTAATAATAATATATATGAACCCAGAACTGAAGTACTTGCAATATGCAGGTCGCCGCTAAGTTTGTCATCTCGAGGGAGATGCCTTGGTAGGTATGTCTGGGAAAACAACTTGAGTCAATTGGGGAATTCAATGCCCCACCGGCATGTTGTCACAGTAGCTCAATGGTTAGAGCAACCGCACGGAGAGCGGGAGAACCGTGTTCAAATCCCGGCTGTGGCGTTGAATTTTTCAGTTGACTCTAAATTAAAAACTTGCCTAAGGACCAGGCTAGGAGGTCTATTAAAAGTATAATTAATTTATTTATATAACAACAACAAAAAATAATTAAAACCTATCACGTGCTACTGTTACAAAAATATTTGAAAATAAAATGACAGTTCTATGCAATCCGGAAAGTGATAGACTTAGACCAATTGGAGGCATGCATTCGTACACACCTATGAAAACTCATTGACAGAACTATCTATCGCTAGCAGGTTATCTGGACGGTTATCTTTTGAGAAAAGTATTTTAAAAGAAAACAACATATCTATACAATTCGAACCATTGGAAGTAAACACCTTCACCAACAAATGGACGTTGCACAGCCCGTCAAACATGCTGAGTATTATTGTAGGTAATCTCCATTCTGCACAAACTACGTCACATTACAGCTTGTAGAGTAGGTGTAACGCTAATGCAGCTTGATTATTTTAGTTTTAACTACTAAAACGAGTTTAAACATCTTACAAAGTTGCAAAATGCGTGTTAAGATTCAAGGTGAGATCTAAGTTCTAACTTTATTCTCTGTAGGAGCATTAACTCACAAGGTAGCAATGGCCGAGTGGTATTATCATAGTTTCTTCACCACAGTGCCGCTTCAGTTCGGGTTCAAATCCATCGTGTGAAGTTCAATTTTTATTACATTTTGCTTTACTTTCTTGGGCCTATAATTTTATATTATGAAACCAAAACACCATCATCTTATAAATAATAATGATATACAATCTAATAATAATGTTATAACAATTGAAGAAGAATTTAATCTAATATCTCCCAATGAATAAAATAAATTAGAATTAGAATCGTACGAAATGGAATAAATCTCCATGTTTTCCGCTAGCAGATGGATATAAATTTATACTTCGTAATAGCTATTTTATTGTGGTATTATTCCTGACCCATTCAACCAAGCTGTAAACACTTCGGAAATGTAAAGTAACTTTGGGCCTGCTTCATTGCTGGCGTGAATCAACTTTCTAAAACCTTTAAACGAGACACGCTTATTGTTCGGACACAACTATGTATTCAAACGACGAGTGTGTTGACATGCTATTGATCTATGGATAAGCAAGCAGGGCTCCGAATGTGGACACACTTTCAAGAGTTGAAAGACGCCTTCGTGAAACAGGGTCACCTCCTTCTGGTGATGCTCCAGTTACCTCTGGGGTTAATGAAGAAGCTGTGCAAAATGCAGTAGAAAACAATCCGCATAGCAGTACCTGGGCCATAGCAAAAGATTTCAACATCAGTTAGACTCTGTGATGTGCATATTGCACCACAATAAATTTCATCCGTACCATCTACAACTACACCAGGCTCTCCACGGACGACACTATCAAGTGCGAGTAATATTCCCACAGTGGCTACTACAGTTAACGCAAATTAATGCAGATTTTTTTTGGAACAGTTCTCTATATTCTACAGCAATGAAGCCGCACTTCACTACAATGGAACTGTTAACCGCCATGGCATGCACTACTGGAGTATAGGAATCTTCAAGGATAAGATATGCTGCAATTCAGGTACAGTGGAGCTTCAGTATCTGGCGCGGAATATTAGGTGACCAGCTAATTGAACCACACGTTTTGGAGGCAACCTCACAGCACCACGTTACCTTGAATTTCCGCAAAAAAAAGTTGCCTTTGCTACTAGAAGTGCCGCTAGCGAAAAGGACAAGGATGTGGTTACAGCAGATTGGAGCTCCACCACACTTGTCCTGACTATAAGCAATCACTTTCAAGAGAACGTATCCGCAAAAATGGATTGGCCAAGGGGATCCCATCGCATGGCCCACTAGATTATCTGACCTAGAATTCCTTCTGGGAGGGTTATTTAAAGGGTCTACGTGCAGGAACCACAAAGTACAAATCATCTACGGGTACTCATAAATGTAGCATGCAGGCAGATTACACAGCGCATGTTATACCATGCAAGAGTGTCTCTGAGGGTTTGTACCCAAATGTGAACTAATGAAAGGGGTTGCCATTTTGACCATTTATTTCCTTAATGAAGTTAATGCCTTTTAACATTTGTGTTTTCATTTTTATCCGTGAACTTAAAGACATTTATAACCTATTCTATGTTAGTAGAATAAGTGAAACAGATGCATTAAATATGAAACTAGCTGATTACAAAAGTGTTAATATATTTGCCATACAGCGAAAAGAATTAAGCTAAATAAGTAACACAGTGTACAACACCAGCTACGGTATAGTATAATAGGGTTCACCAAGCCTAAAAGAAAAGGATATACAATGATCTCATTCTAAGTCTTGCATCTTTGGCTCAGATAGGACAGAAAAAAATAAATAGATAAATAACAAATAACCAATAAATTGAAGAAGTTATTTTGTTGTAGGAGTTGTATTGTAGTTCAACTGTTGGGGAGCCAATTTGAAGAAATTTTGTTGCTGGTACGTATGGTAAAAAGTTTCCGGTAGCCCTCGCCCCCAAATGTACTTTCCGGTGGCCTTTACCCCAAATGTTTAAAAAATATTAACTTTGTAATTTTTTTACTGTTTCTTTAGATATTATATATCTGTTTGCCTCGCCTGCGTCAGTATTTATATTTTTTTTAGAGACATGAATGTCTTAGCAGGGAGGTGGTGCGGCTGAACAATGTAGCTTACACAGATTATAATTTTACTACACTCCTTTTATTAATGCTTGGCACGATTTAAATACACTTCACTGATATATAGAGCTGTAAAATTCTTTTATTAAATACTTGCACTTTTTAAACACGTAAATTATTTTCTCACATAAAATACGTATTAAATTTCTAGGGGAAACATCTCGCGTCCGGTTAGGAACACTGTCTGCAAGCAACGCGTCAGTTATGAGCGCTGTCTACATGCAACTGACTTGATTTCTACTGCCTAAATTTGTAAATTTCTGTATTTCAAGTCTCTGATTGGCTAATCCTAGTGCAATAGAATACTTTTATTTAACTTAAGTTTTTTCTGATTGTTAATTGGCTATTTTATAAACTGTCACAAAAATTACATTATTGCTTCCAAGAATTACAAATAGTATTGTTAAACTTTCAAATTCATTATTGCCTCAAGGTTACCTCATTGTTAGCAACTTTTAACCTATTTTTTTCACAGCTCCTACATTATTAAATTACGTAATATATTCACATAACATTATTGAACATGCACACAATAATATAAACGTATACAATGACTGTAATATACACTTTTTATATCTTGTTATACACATATTGCTTTAAGATGGGCTGTTATTGAATTTACATATTATATAATTAGACTGAAATTATTTAAGTGTTAAAAATACTGTCTCAAAATACAAAATAACACACAAGAAATAAAGACAAGAAGAAAGAAAAAGAGGAAGTAAAAAAGCACATGAGTATCAGATTCGAACATCTGAATCTAGCGTTTGCTTTATTAGGTTTCGGCACCTAGTTCACTCGGGCAGAAGCCACGGTTTGCAAGTCGCTCTTCAGCAAAACTTTCCCCTACCACCTTGCTAGCTTCATATCTGAAAAGTCGTCCTTGTTAAGCTTTTCGCAGCTCCTTTGTACTTATTCAACCTTTGATCATCAATGCTGGCTGTGCATAATAACGAATAATCAAATAGAAGGGGACACCAGCATTAACAGTTTGTTTGACAAAAGGGACAATGCGAATCAGCTGGAGAATTTAATGTCGTGTCGGCATGTTGCCATGGTAGCTCAGTGGTTAGAGCAACCGGACGGAGACCGGGAGATCCGTGGTTCAAATCCCGGCTATGGCATTGAATTTTTCAGTCATCTGATTCTACCTTTCCAACCCTGTCCAACACACGGCTTGTGTGAAAGAACAATTAATTCCATTAATTGACCTAATAGTGGTTGCAACTATAAAGCCCGGAACTTAAAGTACTTACAATAAATTGTAAGTCGCCATTGGGGTATGGCATCTCAATACAATTTGAGTCTCCTTGTGGTTTACCGTGAAATATGCGAATCAGCTGGAGAATTTAATGTCGTGTCGGCATGTTGCCATGGTAGCTCAGTGGTTAGAGCAACCGGACGGAGACCGGGAGATCCGTGGTTCAAATCCCGGCTATGGCATTGAATTTTTCAGTCATCTGATTCTACCTTTCCAACCCTGTCCAACACACTCGGCTTGTGTGAAAGAACAATTAATTCCAAAAGGGACAATGTTTTCACAATAGACTACAAATTTTGGGTTGTATAGATATGAATACCTAGGGGCAGGTGACTCCCTTGTATGTGTGTGTGTGTGCGTGTGTGTACCTTAACGTTTATAGCGATAAAACCCCAGACTGAGGAACAACAAAAGTAGATCTAGAACACTCACAATATACATCTAGCTAACACAAATAAAAACGCAAAACGCTTGTTTGCGTTTCTCGTAGCCTGAAGAAGGTCTTTAAATTCCGATACGTAGCATTTGTAACGTGTCAGTGTTTCTATCTGTGTCACCTAGCTATTATGATCGTTCAACATATACATTCGTTCTCCGTGGTGTAGTGGTTATCATGATAGCCTCTAGTTCCCGAGGTCGCGGGCGATGGATTTTTTCGGGCGTAAAAATCCTTAGCTTGGCTTCCTTCGGAAGGGAAGTAAATCCGGTGGTACCATGTCGTAGATTTACGGCACGTAAAATAACCTCAAGCCTGATAAAGAGGCTTCTGAGCAAAATTCTCGGTCTTTCACGCCCAACATAGAAAGGGGCGCAGTTAAATACTGCTAAATAAAACTCAATTTTAATTTTTTGTTCTATATATACAGGTTGTTATGTAAAAACGTGCAAAAATTAACCTGGACAAAGGAGATTCCCTGCTGCTGAAAAACCAGCTTCAGAAGATATGGGAGCAAACCTGTGTATGACATTGCAGCCTACCATTATTTTCGGCATATTTACAAGGCACATGTTTACATTTATTGCACTGTGTATTTACTTTTATATTCCTTACAGTTAATTACAAGTAAACATAGAAGGAGAGCCTGAATGCTAGAGACTCATGATGAAGGTTTCCGTCGACTTGTCCAGAGGTGGTTGTATTTACATTATCATTGATAGAATATTCTATAATCAACGTCAGGCCCTTTCAATTTTCAGTACTATTCGGAGAGGCATACATGGTGTATTACTGTAAACATGTACGTATTTGCAAATAAAGAATGTAAATCAAAATAAACTGCACAGTAATAATAGACTTAATGTGATAGACAAGTTTACTATTTCCTTAGCTGGTTTCTCGGAACCTAAGTTCTCTATCTCAATTGTTCAGTAGATCATCTTCTGTGCTCTATTTAATTTTTGCATGTTTTTACCGAAACATCCTGTATATATTATATATCAATCAAGCCATTAGGGTACAATGTGACTCCTGTAATTGACATAAGAATCACAGACAAAATACGAAACATTGTTAGCGAGAGCGGAAGGAGACGCGCATACAAATTCAGTTGGAGGAGAAACCACGGGAAGAGAATTTCAAGAAAAGGGAAGACTTAAAACATTGCGAACGGGAGGGTAGCGTATCAAGTGTTTGAACATAAATCACATTTACAAAATTAATTAAGTGCAGAAGTAAACCAAGAATAATACGACGTTAAAGACGTAGTTAACAGTAAAATGCAACGGCTTCGTCACATTATTGAAGAAAAAATGAAATTGAAAATACACATTTATTAAACAGGAATTATCCACTTACAATTCATTATAGCATAACTTCGTCTCATCATGTATTGAGAAAAAATAAGGACACAAAGTAATTAAATATCCCAGCGTTCAAAATTATAAATAATTTTATTTCGCATAAACATTTATTTCAAATAATTGGAATATTCACGTAACGTTAACAATGAATTCCATAGTTCATAGCTCAACAGTAGAACATCGCATGGAAAGGTGATGACCCGAAGTACGAATCCCGGCTGTGACAATAAACAAATTCTCCAATCAATTTTATCAATTATTCAATACTTATTTTAAAAAGATTAGGCTATATCTACATTCTAAGATTCATTAATCATGTAGTAGGCGCATAGTCTTTTGTTACACGTTATGGCGCGTGGGTGGCATGTACCACTCAAGCTGGGTTTTCATTTATCGGAAACGAACATACACGACTGTAAAACTGGTATTGTGAATATTATGAAATAAATATAAATTTATTAAAAATATGAAATTAATTACTTTAAACGCAGTAAAAACTTACAGCACGCAAAAGCAATAATACCATTGTTAATGAATTACTTACTGGTTTAGTCGTTCATCAAAACATTTTCATAAACCTTTTCTTGGATTTCCTAGCGTGTAAACATTTTGATTAATTCCAAACACACTTTACATAAGTGGTCACAACGTAACCTATTTTAGAAACCTTCTTGTGGTGTGGTCTCTAGCTTCCACAATCAGAATAACCTCCTCAGGAACCTTGCCTCGCTTTTCATGAAGACTTGTAATATGTATATCGCCTTGCTTCAGCGGCCATTTTCAAGAATCCTTATTTGTCTGTATTTGGTATTTTATCATCTTCCAGCACTAATTCTGAAGAAATTGTTCCCAATAATTTACAAATGTGCAAATGTATACGCAAAATTAATTTCTAGCAGTTTACTCCGTAAATAATAGTAATCAACCACAAGCTGTGCAGTCAAGCACATAAAATCGTGCCGAGTAAGGCGCAATATTTTATGTGGTAGCTCATCCCTTACATGGTACTAGCCCTCCACTTAATGCTTATCTTATCCCCCCTTTTCATTATCTCTAAACCTGAAACTGACCTGAATTCGTAGGTTAATGTTTGAGTGCCAGACGAGACAGACACGTGCAGGGCCTGGTGGCGAAGCTTGCCCTCCAAGCCACTCCACTCAGCTAAAATGTTTCTGTACTCCTCCCCTTTTCGCTCACCTAGGCCTGACCTTTATTCATAAGCTAATTCCTGTGTATTGGACTTGAATTGAAACTATTAAGAAATTGACTTACACTGGGCTGGTGAGGAGCACAAATGATAAGGAGTTTCTGCCAACATTAAGTAAAGAAAAACACTATAGGAAACGAAAAATATCGGCACATTTCCGTGCACTCGACTCTACATAGAAGCATAAAAACTTTGGAATTAGTTTACCTATCAAAGATATACGCTGACTTTCTTCGAAGTAAACTATATTGCTACTTCCCTCTCCATAGATTACTTATTTCTTCAAATATGTAAAAATAAAACTATAATTTAATTAATGTAAGAGGTAGTGAAATATTATAATTGCATTACAATATATAATATTTGGTAAAAGAGTGCACTCTTGGCTTGTGAATAACCCATTTTATTCTATATATTACCCTTCTTAATGCTAATGTTATTAATATTTAATTTAGGACAGCTTATATTATTTTAATATTGTAAATTTTGTATAAGATTAGTTACAATTGTATATAATTAATGTGTATTTTGCTGTATCTATTGACGTTGTATACTGCAGTTGTAAAACGTTCTAACCATAATAAAATTGATTGTTTAATAAAAATACTTACTAAACTATCTCATCGATAGTTATCTGAAGATACAGATCAACCTGTTATTTGTATATGTATTGTCCTAATGCAATTATCAGTCCAACTATCATCAATATCTAAGTTTGAAACTTACAGGTGAAAAAACACGTATTGTTAGAAATAAAAGTTAAGGAAAAACAAAACAAAAAATAAAACACAGAGATTACGAGGGTTACTCATGTCAATCATTAGGGTTTTCTATTTAATTTGTTTCATGGTTTTCTTAATTTTCCAAAATGTTGTAAGTGGCGTTTACACCGCCATTCTAAGAAACGTCTTCAATATTTCAAAAACCAAATTTCACTCAAAGCCGAAATTATTTGACTGCTGCAGATTTTCCGCAACATTTGTTGAAACATCAAGAAATTAAGGAGTTTTCTTTTTTCTTTTCAGGTTTCGTATTGTCCTCAGCGAAAGTAAAGTGTTTGATGTACAGTAAACATAAATTATGTCACCTCAAAGAGGGAACCTTTTAGTTTTTAGAATGCGCTCGTCTACAATGGAGCTGGAGCGGAAATAAAGTAGAAAGGAAACATATAGGCAATAAAGGGATATGAAATGGGGAACAAACAAGGAGAAGAAAGGTAACGGGACAAAGCTACAATTCGTCGAAAAATAAAGGGAAAGAAGAGAAACGGAAAGAGGTATTCTTTTGCGACTATACGTGGAGACAGAGAAATATTAAGAGAATGTGACTTTTCCCAGCAATGAAACGCAGACTGAGATCACTGTAAAGTGAAGTGCCCTTTCTCTTCCATTCAGAACCCATCTTCTCTGCGAGAACAAAGAATGAAAGTGCTTTGGAATAGAAATTTTGTAGAAGAAGTATCAAGAAACGCGGCGAGTTCAATATGTGGCAGGTATTCTGCGAAATAGGAGTCTGTAAACGTGCCAATGTCGGGAAAAATCTCCAGAATTTTCTTTTGAAGTGCACATTATATATGCTCCAAGTACGGAGTATAGCCATAGCGTTTCTTTAACAAGGCAAGTTTCAATTTTACTTCTTAGCTCGAGGAAACAAACCTTGCAGCCATTATCAGAGCGCTCCTCTTCCCATTATATGCTACGTTCCTCTCTCGCAATTTTCTTTCCATAACAAAAAAGTCCTTTGTCTTCTACCTTTATTTTATTTTTTGGCCTTCATTTCGCCCCAAGGTTTATGTTGATGATGAATAAAAGAGAAACAGCTGAATCACTTAGTTACAACTGATTCACCTAAGAGATGTGTGGTTTTCCTTTGTGAATCACTCAACCATCCAATGATATAGCAAGTTCTGGAAGGGTAAGTGCTTCCGTCTTTCTTCTTTGTAACTTCTTCACTTTGATTAAAGCCCGCTTTCTTTCATATTTTCAGTTACATTCTATGTAATTTTGCTTTGAATGAAAATTAGAAGATTTTGGAGGAAAATAAATCAAGTTAGGCTTTTATATTAACCTTATGTTATTTCTTTTACATAATGGGTACATCTCTTCCAATTAATAGTTAAGAGATCAGAACGAAAATAAAATAATGGTGACGTATTATGCAGTGCGGTCTTTTTATGGTGAGTCCACGGATGGAAGATATGCTGCTCCGCACACCGTCTATTACAATGGCGGTTTTTCCTTCGTAACTACCGCGTTACTCAACAGTGACGTAAGACGCACCATAATAAGTACTAACCTTGTTATCAGTGGTGTTGGAAGTGGTGTCTATCTGTATGAAGACATTCCTGGCATGTTCGGATGAAATTTCCATCCACACGCAAAGTTCTTATTGGTAATGTTCATGATTTCTGTTTTTATATTGTCCCCACAAATAGATCACCAATTACGTCAATTTTTTCTTCCATTAGAACATATGGAACTGGAATATCAAGAAATTGCTCCTGAAATGTCTACATACCCGTCTACACGATTAGGTTTTTACTTGTGTGTGGTACATACAAATTCGTTGTTCGGGCGTGAATTTAACGGCAGGCACTGTAGTGAACAAACAACAAGACAGTAACACTCTTAAGCAAATCACACACAACAAAGATTATTGAATAAACTTTCACCTTTGAGATGTACGAGGGGCACTATTTATATTTTGAGCCTTGGAAACCCTGAATGTTGTAGGTACCATCTGACGTTTCCAATGGAAACACTAACTTGAAAATCGTGTGTCAACAAAAACATGGAATTAACTCGTGAATATGTTCGTGCAATGATTTATTACGACTTTCGACGTGGATTATCAAGATAAGAGTGCATCGATCATATAACTTCCACATTTGGCGACGAAGCTCCATCCTTTGCCACTGTGAAACGCTGGTATAACGAATTTAATCATGGCCGCCGTTCGCTCAATGATGAAGTTCGTGAAGGTCGTCGAAAATCAGTTGTTGTGCCAGAAAACATTGATGCTGCGCAAAAACTAATAATAAAAGATCGACATGCGACATATTGTGAGATTGAGGCAACCATAGGCATTAGTTCCACCAGCATATATAAAATATTGCATGATTATTTAGCCGTGAAAAAGGTTTGCTCTCGTTGGATTCCACATAATTTGACGCAATCTCAAAATGATGCTCGTGTCGATTGGTGTACAAAAATGCTCAAGAAATACAATGTCGGTGCCTCAAACTACGTATATAAGATTGTAACAGGTGACGAATCATGATCTATGCGTATGAGCCGGAACGTAAACAGCAGTCGACTGTATGGGTGTTTCAAGATGAAGCAAATCCAACAAAAGTCGTTCGCACTCGAAGCACTTCGAAGCAAATGGTCGCCTGCTTTTTCAGCAAAACTGGTCATGTGGGAACAGTGCCTTTAGAGGAACGTAAAACGGTCAATGCCGAATGGTAGACAACCATTTGTTTCCCGGAAGTCTTCGGTGAAGTAAAGAAAACCAAGAAGAAACTTAGGATCGTTCTTCATCAAGACAATGCGAGCCCACACACATCTCGTCTAACAACAGAGTATTTGAAGGCTCAAAAAATCGAATTGATGGGTCATCCGCCATACAGTCCTGATTTGGTACCCAATGTTCCCAAACACCAAGAATAAATTGCATGGACAACGATTTTCGTTGGCAGAAGAAGCCGATGATGCCTTCAAAAACCATGTTTTGGAGGTGTCTCAAGAAGACTGGAATAAATGCTTTGACAAATGGTTCAAACGGATGCAAAAGTGTATTGATCATAAAGGAGAATATTTTGAAAAACAATAAAGCAGAAATTACTTTGTTTTAATTATAAGGCTCAAAATATAAGTAGTGCCCCTCGTACAACACACAAGATTATTTATGACAGTAGCGCATCGAAAAAATACCAAGGTCACTGAAGTACAGCATACTACGAATATAGCCGGTCTTGGCCTTACCTTAAAATGACCGCTCTGTACAATACTGGGACTAAAATAAGCAAATTGTTGATATTTAAAAGGAATATTGAATTACTCAGAAAATAATTTAAAGCAATATTCGAAAACCGTAAAATACTAATACAAAATTACCTTAAAGCACATAATTTAATCAAGTATAAACTAATTTAATTCGAATAGAAAAGTAGCTTGCTAAAAGTCAACTTATGAATTGATGGGAAAGATAATAAGACGAAACAGCAAGTTCTTGGAACTTGCACCAGATAAAAATTTGAGACTCAATAGACAAGTTGAATTTCTATGCAGTAAAATTAGTTCTGGTCAAACTGAATGTCTAACGAAGTACTGAAATAGTTAATTATGCCATAATACAACACAGTGTTATATCGCCTAACATCTAGTGACCTAAATTATGAAAGTTGGATATAGAGTAGTATTCAAATTAATAATTTAAATAGAGTACTAATAATATTCGCTATGCGCAAAATGAGCAGTGCATATCGAGAAATACAATAACATGTAGATTCACAAAAGAAAAATATCTTAACTGTTGTTTATTTTGCATATATACAACTTGAAATACTTGTTGAAGAAAACAATAGACTGTTAATAGAAATGCTACAACTACAACATGGGTGAATGTAATAATTACTACAGAGTTTCATAAACAAATACGCAGTAATAGAGAGCACTATTTTATGTCACAAGCTACCTAATTATTAATTGCAAAAATACATAAGGATTAACTGATTAATTATATTAAACGATTTTATATTGCTTTTAAATTGTTATAATATTTTAATTATTTTATTCATCACAGAAATTGATCTGATACGCTGAAACTTTTATAACATTTTAGCTTTGTTGATTTAGTTACACAGACGGTGCTTGAAACTTTGCGTAAGTACTAAGTCAATGTGCAGATAAACATTTAAAATTAACACAGAAAAGGGGTTAAGTCACTAAAATGTCCATTTTGAGGTAATAGGCTATAAAACAGGAAAATGCATGAAAAAAGAAAATTTTCCTTTTTTATACGAAATTAATTATTAACACCACTCTGATTAATTTGGTATGCAATACACTAATTTATTGTTAAGTCAACACATCACCGAAATTGGATTAAATATAAAAAGTGAGCTTTAAAAATCTTTTATTATTTTCAATATTAGCTTCATACTTACTGCATTTTCGTTTTTATGAATTGTAATATTTACGGGGTAATCTCAATATTTCAATGGCTATACGTATGTAATTTCTTGCGTGATTGAAGTTTTAAATCTGTTTTTGTCTAAATGCAATTCTCAGCATCTTTCAATGTTGCATAAAGCGGATGGGATAAATTTCCATACAGTTCTAAAATGTTTGTCATTGTTGTAGTAATGTTAAACTAAATACAGGTTTGGACTTTTCTGTATAAATTAAAAATGACTGATTTTCTATACTATTTCATTAAACGGGGAAGAAAAAAAGGTTTTACTAATATCAGATATTTTTATGGCCAAACAAATGCGAGTTTGTTAAAAAACTGAGATCAAAATGCTTATATCGTTTTTAAAAATCTAAAAATAAACTTTCAGCCACAAAATGTGTAGCGTTTTTTACCTTCTCTACTACTTGCATAGTTGATAGGAAGAGTATTGTATTCCACCCAAAAATTCAATACTGAGATTTCACCGGAAATACATGTTTTGGGGACCCCTGAATCCAAAAAAGAATTGGAAAGAGGTTCGTGTGTGTGTGTGTGTGTATGCTCGCGCGCGCCTATGCCTTCTGTGTCTATGAGCAGCATAACTCAAAAATGAATAGTCGCATAAGTACAAAATTTGGTATTTAGGTTCAGTATCTTCCGAAGATGGGACAGACTTTCAAGAAAATCCCTCAACCTAAACTACCCTTTACATAGACATTTTTCGAATTTTTTTATTTTCAAAAAATGGCTCAAACGATTTTGATTAAAATGACACATATTAAAGATATTTACGTGGCAAATAAAATGTATATCTTGAAGTTTCTGGGAATGGTCTGTAAAGTTCTCAAAGCCCTCTTTGTTTGGAAGGAAATCCGTATAATTTTGTTTAATTCATAAACGTTAAGCGATACACGAAAACGGTACTACACAAAAAATATAGATCTCATTAAAACACATAGTTTAGTTCAAATAAGGTTTCTTGTGGCATAAGCAGCTTCTGAGATTCCGTAATCAAATGTCGAGTTGTTCATTTGTTGGTCATTCTCTTAAAGTCCTGCCAACATTCAGTTGTTTCTCGCGATTGCATGGGATCAGTATGGAATTTTAGGCCAGCGTATAGTGTCCAGTTCTTAAACAATTGACTCGCTGTTCTCTTGGTATAAATAACGAAATGTGTAATGTAGCTATGTCTGCAAAGGTTTACTTGGAATAAAACGTAGTAGATAGAAAAATAAGCTTTAGCAAGAATAGTATTAATTGTTCTTGCACACAAGCCGTGTGTTGGACAGGGTTGGAAGGGTAGAATCAGACGACTGAAAAAATGAATGCCAGAACCGGGATTTGAACCACGGATCTGTCGGTCTCCGTCCGATTGTTATAACCACTGAGCTACCATGGCAACAAGCCGGCACCCCATTTACCGGAAAAATGTGAATCAGTTGGAGAATTTAATGGCAAACCTGGAAAATACGCGACCTCAGTGAGGAAGGACGGTCCTGGCGGGATTTAAACAACGCCGGTACCTCCCGTTCATAAGTAATTAAGCGTTCATTAAGGATCTCAGTCAGCTATCCGTCTCGGTGAGAATTGCATAGTGCTTCACTACAAGGAGTTTACTGATAACATTAACAATTTATATCTTAAAAGATAATAAAAATTAAATTCTCAAAAACGCTTCAAAGTAAAGCTATCAAATTCCATGTGTGATATGCATTCTCATGCCTAGGTAAAAGTTCGAAGTTAAAAGATTCAGAATTAGAGATTTTAGGATTTTCACAAATCAATTGGGTATTTTAGTATGTTAAATTATTTTACTTAGTTAAAACGTATAGCTCTTTAACTATTTGATATAGAAGATTTGTGTTTATTTTAAAATACAGAAACAACTCCATTTGTTTGTCACGCATGGGAACAGGGCCTTCCCTGTTTCTCTAACTCCAACCATAAACACAATTGCACCATTCCACCGTGCGGGAGTTAGGGAAGATTACGTCCGTGGCCCGCATTCAGAAGGTCCCGGGATCGATTCCCCGCGAACACCCATTCTGACCTATTGGTTTTTTTCGAGGGTTTTTCCGGGTCGTCAGGCGAATGCTGGATTGATGTCTTTCATCCGCCAAATTTCCAATCCCTCCATTATTTATTTCATTCATATTCCATCCCGTTGGTCTCTTTCAGGGTCGGAAGTGTCGGCGATGGTGTTTCGGTGCAGCGGGCAGGGGAAAACGATGTTCTTTGTGACTCTCTCCGTCCCCGGTGTTTTGCTGGCTGCGAAGTATCCGAAACCCCTTGAGGGGCATTAGACCCCTCTGTGTAGGGTAGGACGCCCGATCTGCCTGTCAGTTTGCCGGGGTGTCTCTATCTGGAAATTTTGCTGTGCTGTCGCTCCTGGTTCCGGCCGCCCGGTGTCTCCTCTCGTCTCATTCTTCTTTCCGGTGACTCCTTGTGGGACGTAGGTACAATCTCCACTCTGGATCAGTGCCGAGTCCCGCCACAGTCCATCCAATCCAATCCTAGGGAAGGACTCAGATCGTAGAGAAAATTAATATATAAAAGAGAGAACTAAATATGTATTTTAACATTTGACTGCTGATTAAAATGCATACAAATAAATACCATAGCTTGTGAAGTCGTCTCAGATAAAACCAAGAACCAGGCTGATGTAGCCCTCCCGTAGCATCAAACATAACAACGAGGCAGAGAAACGAAAAATTATAATTTAAACAAGCAGCCTAGTAATAGGGTATATGTTGACTCCAGTACTCTAATTAGTCATTCATCTGCCAACAAACCTATGAATTGCAAGATAGAGGTGTCCGAAGTGTCTAGTTATCTTTGTGTAAAACAAAAATTTGGCTACCAAACCAGTGGCTAGCTTCTCCTCACCATACCTACAATAACTGCACTTGTTTAATACCTTTTTGAGTTCCTGGGTCTAATCTAGCAGCATTTTCTGTGTAACCTTACTTCCCAGCTTTAGCTTGCTCGCTATAGATCTTTATATTAACTACCTGAAGTTGTTGAAAAATATATACAATTACCACTTCCTCAGGAACTTTTCATACTAGAACTAGTAAATATTGTACGCTTGTTCAGAGCACCTTGGTGTTAATGTGAATATACAGTGGTCGATATTAATCTGGTTTTTAAACTTTAATACAAGCAAATTTCCCTTCAAATAAGTTGTTATCTGGATTTCCTCATAAAAGTAGATCGTAGGTGTATAAAGCATCATAGGTGCATCTTGAGAAGATTTTGATGTTACGTGCTGCCTGGTTACAGAGAAAAGGGTCGTAAATTTAACTTCCAGAGAGGCCGATTCATTTACCATTAAATTTAAGATGCATAAAGAAAGCCACTGCCCTATTATGTAGTGCCATAGCAGCCTTGTATTTTTCATGGACTGCGTACTTCTTCACATTCTTCAGACCGATAGGTTGAAACTGAGGCAGTATTTTTAAGACCTAAATGATTTCAGTGCAATTATATAATATAAAATATAATAACAGCCCGCCTTAAAGCAATATTTGTATAAAATAGCATATAAAATGCATGTAACAGTCATTGTATTAATGCTTATATTATAATGTACATGTTTAATAATGTTATGTGAATATATTACGTAATTTAATAATGTTGGAGCTGTGAGATTAGAAGCTGAAAGTTGCTAACAATGGGGTAATTCTTGGAAACAATAATGTAATATTTTTAAAAAAGTTTATAAATAGCCAATCAACAACTAGAAAGGCTAAAAGTAAAATACAAGTATTCTATTGGAGTACGATTAGCCAATCAGACACTTGAAATATAAAAATTTACAAATTCAGGCGGTTGAAGTCAGTTGCTAGTAGACAACGTTCCTAACTGGACGCGAGACGCGTTCTCAAGAAGTTTAATACGTATCCAGTGTGAGACGAAAATGCATTACGGCGAGAATATTATAAAGTTTACGTGTTAAGAAGTGCAGGTAATTAATAAAGAATCTTACGACTCTCTATATCAGTGAAGTGTTATTTAATCGTGTGAAGGATTAATAAAAGGAGTGAAGTAAAAATAATAATCTGTGTAAGCCTACATTCTTTAGCCGCATCACACTCTGTTAAGAAATACATGTTTCTACAAATTAATACTGACGCAGCCGAGGCAAACATAAATATAAATAATATTTAAAGAAAACATTGGGGCGAAGGCCACCGGAAAGTAAACGTGGGGCGAAGGACACCGGAAACTTTGTACCATACGTGCGGCAGTTACTTCATCAAGTTTGGCTCCCCAACAATTGAACTACAATACAGCTAAAGATAATACAACTCCTACTTCAAATTCGCTTTCCATACATGAGGCTACAACGAACGACAATCAACACAATTCCTTCAAAACATGAGTATCATATTACATCCTGCATAACAACTTAAAAAAATTATGATTCTGCAAGTTTGCTTCATTAACTTCCTCTCACAGTATTTACAAAAGTTGAAATCTATTCTCTTCCACATACTATAAAAGATACCTGTGAAATACTGAAAAGTTGTGGGAGTGTACCACACAAGGTATTTTTAAGTCCTTGGAGTTAAACGGCTGTACTATAATACACAAGCATAACTTTTTGGCCGTGAGCTGTCAGAAATCCATTTGAAAACTGAGGTCGATAAGTATAGCTGAGGGGATGGAAAGAGATAGTGGGTGGATCTAATGTCATCTCATTAAAACTGCTCCACTCCCGCTGCTAATAATTTCTGCGTCTGCAAGTAAATAGATGTGGTTTCTGTCGAGGCTAGGTGCTCCCTGGGAATTATCGAACGCATTTCGGAGCCTTCATCGGCTTAGTGATGGGCGATAGAGGAACCCCAAGTTGTTAAATCACTCACAGTAATCATCGCTTCTAATTCTTAATTAATGAATTTGCATATCTTTTGCTGAGACGCTTTTTTCTTCTATACTTTATTCTTCAGTCATATTGAAATATAGAACCCCTTTTACTTTTCTTCATTTTAGAGGAAATTAAAATAAAAAGAGATATTCGTAAAGCTTTAATTTTTACTTTGTTATTTAGGAAGAGAAAACATTGTATTACATCCAAAACTTCCAAATAAAGATCTTACTGGAAATAAACGCTTTAAAATCTCTAATATGCAAATATATATATATATATATATATATATATACCCCTGATAAATACGAAATTTCGTACTTAAGTCAGGAAAGCGAGGATTTTTCAAGAAATCACTCCACCCGAAGCAACCCTGTACATGAAAACATTTTCGTAATTTAGTTTTTCGAAAATGGCTCTGGTGATCTTAGCAATTAGCGCGATGAATACAATATATATAATATATATTATATATATTGAATTTTCTCTAAATAGTCCTCGAGGAACTATAAAACAATAACACATAGGCTGGTCCCTTAGCTCAGTCGGTAGCGCAACTCCTGCTGTGCGAGGGGTCTCGGGTTCGATTCCCGGCTGGGGTGGGACCTTTTCTCTAGCCAAGAATAATCCCTTTCCTCCCTAGAGTTTGGAAGTATGAATGAGAGTGTGAATGTGTGTATGATTAAAAACCAACGTGCAAGAAACTAACGCCAAGAGTTACACGAGATAACACCATTGCCAATAGGCAATAAGTTCTAAAGGAAAGGTCGCCGATAAGACCAATGCAGTTAAAGACGGGGTGTAAATGCAAACTACAAAAAATAAATAAATAAAAAAATAAACACATACCAACAGCTTACATTTTCTAAAACTTTAAACAGTACTAATGATCAGGTCGTGCAAAGAGTGTATAATATGCTAACATAATATCGTCTTCTTTCTCTGTTTACCCTCCCCATTGTTAGGATTTACACTCCAGTACTTACAAGCAAGTAAGTAAGGTGTCAGACGCCTATCGGACAGAATGGGTGATCAAACCGAAGCCTGTTATGAGAGCGAGGAAGAAGATGATATGAAATGACGGGGAGTGATTGAAAGGAAAGGTGGAGCAATGGGTGGAATGTATGGCGGGGAAAACCGAGAACCCGGAGAAAACCCGCACAGATGCCGCTTTGTCCACTAGAAATCCCACATGCGGTTCCTTGGGAGTGAACCTGGGTCGCTTTGGTGAGAGGCGAGCCGTCCAACCGCTCGGCCATGGCGCCGCCTACATAACATCGACATGATATCTAATTAGCTGAATCTCGTTTCAGCTGCTCTGTCTTCCTGTGTATCTCCAATAATCATGGTACTAGAATATCAACAGGAAGGAGAAAGATAAATAAAATATAGTCAATAATTTTTAGAATAGCTATTTAACATACATAATAGAGGAAGCGCGGTTATTTTACTTACATAACATCTTATTTTTATTTTATTGCCCAAGTTTTATTGCATTCGACCTAAAGATTCGAAGTCGATATTATAACATTAGTGGCTTGAATTCTCTGGATGAAAAATAAAGCAACATAAGAGACAAAGAGAGAGAGAGAGAGAGAGAGAGAGAGGTGGAGAGAAATTTATCGTAAAGCAACCAACAACCCTTCAATATATTACGTGTAGTGGTTCTCCAAGAATTAACAGTTTTTAAAGATCTCTCTGTTTAACCTACTTCAAATAAATTAAAAATAATTATATCGACAACTTTTCTTTACATTTTCAATGAAATCATCAGCAACCTAGCAGCAGTTGGTGAGTTGATTCATGCGTATGGACGGAGGGACACGCCAGCACAAGATATTGAAAACATTCTTTTAAATTTTTTACCAATTTCTGTTTTTGTTACCCTTAAACATTGTATAGTTTCGAGAGCTTTCTCTTAGTTAAGTCTATGGTATTTAAAACCACATAATTTCATCAAATTATAATAAAGGTTTCAGAAAAGAAAATAATCAAAAACGTAAAGATGCTACATGTGATTCCCCCAAATAAGAGCAAACAACTCTCCAACTACCATCTTGCCAACTGTGCTCAACAAAATGAACAAGACTAATGAAAATGAGTCGTAAGGAAAGATTGCCTTTTGTTTGCCAAGTGCACAACCCCTAAACAGCTTAGCTGCTTCTCTTCTTGGACTTGAGGATGGAAGTTTGCCAAACAACTAGTTCTCATTGTTTTCACGCCCTTAAAACAGCAATTACTGAACAAGAGGCCGTTACAAATGGGGCCAAACAAAAAGGAATAAGACATGTAATAATAAGAAGAAAGTGAGGAGGGTGTGCGATTGAAATAATGACAAATGAGAGATTAAGGAGAATATAAACCAGATTAATGCATATTCTACCATTTAAGCTGCAATATGGTTGCAATAACCTTCCCCAACATTTCTCAGCTGGGGCAGAAAGTGATTCCAGTAAATGGATCATCATATTTTACTTTCCCTTACTGCAATCTCTGTTTTAATTCAATATTACTTTCATTCCTTCGAGGGGCATATTTACTTTTCCCCTCCGTGTTTATTATAAAAGTCTTATTTTGTTTTCAAGCAACTTTCTTCGTCTATGTATCACCAGCATTGTTTACATTTTGAATTACATTTGTAATATATGGTCCTGTTTGCCCTTTTTTTTTACAAAAACAAAGCTAAAGATTACCCAGAACACAGCACAAATTTCTACAGAATTCAAGAAATTTATTTTACTTCTTTCAAACTAACCAATATTATTCTCAAAATCATGTGCAAACTTAACTTTGATATGCTGGATTATGAAATACGAAAGCACGTATTACAGTTTATGCTCAGTTGCAATAGAGTTTTATAACGCGCAGTGCAAGCCATAAGCTGAGCTTAAATGTGACTTGGCTTAAGCTGTACTGCACTATGGTTTAAGTTAAGCGAGTCACCATATCACCTAAAGAAGGCGATAGTGACGAAAAAATGCAAGTTACCTTAACCCTTATTTACAGCAGCAGACGACCTAGAATACGCCCAAATAATTTTCACGTATGGAATGACGAAGAGTTCTACGAGAGATTTCGATTAAGTAAACAGTCCGCAATGATGGTACCGAAAGTATTGATGATACTGGTAAGAAAAACTTCATTTTAAATTTATACTTCATACTTTTATCGAATACAATCAGTCACATTCATTGCCTTATATCTATAATGTATTGCTTTACATTTCAAGAACACTATGGAGACTCACATACCCTTTTATTGGCATATCACTGGCTAGATAAGGAAAGTATTCAACAGATAGTGTTTCTTATAGACGTTGTTTAACTAGTTGTGTACACTTTATTCAACACACACTCATATCTTCACTGATGGACTCAGACTTGATGATCATAATGGATGTGCAGTAGTATTCCCTTGCTACACCATAAAATATAGTCTTCCCATCTATCTTTCTGTCTATTCTTGTGAATTGTTCGCAGTTCAACTCTCATTGAAAAACGTACTTAAAAAGGATAATCTACTAATTACACATATTTTCCGACTCTCTGAGTGTTTTAACGTCCCTTCAACAAACCTCAGCCTCCCAAAATATTGTTAAATAACTTCAGAAACTGTAAATCAGAAACTCTGGTAAATCAGTATAATTCGCCTGAACTCCGTCTCACATCAGAATTCTGGGAAATGAATCAGCTGATCAGGCAGTCAAAGAAGCCACCAAATATCCCCCTCAGGACATCAAGATCCCGAACGGACTTCAACTACATCAAAAAGACTTGCATTAATCAATGGAGACAAACATGGAAAGTCACATCTAGAAGCAAGTTACATGTCTACATTTCCGAGTTCAAACTTTCAACACTATTGTTTTAACTCGACTACGTATTGGACATACTTCTATAACGCACAAACATCTCAACCGTGACTTTCCTCCTGTGTGCGACCTCTGCAGATCCAACCTCACAGTTCATCATTTGGTTACAACCTGCCGTCGCTATGTACAACACAGAGAAAGATGTGACATCCCCAACAGCCTAGTGGACGCCCTAAATTCAGCACAACAAAGAACTTTAAACTTCATGAAAACTACAA
This sequence comes from Deroplatys truncata, assembly GCA_030765065.1. Lineage (NCBI taxonomy): Eukaryota > Metazoa > Arthropoda > Insecta > Mantodea > Mantidae > Deroplatys > Deroplatys truncata. The sequence continues at coordinate 53,879,669 of CM060982.1, forward strand.
AATTGTGTAACAATGTATAGTACACGTATATACAGAATTTAATGTTGTATGTTCTATTATTGTTTTAAAATACTGTACTTTTCATTGCAATCATTTGCTGTATTCTAAAGTAGTCGCGACATGACTTTATATTGGAAGCGACAATAAAGAAATAATAATAAAAAAGCCCTCTCGTCAGAAACAATGCTTCTCTTGATATTGACGTTATATACAAGTGGAAGCATACTAATTGCAGCTGGAGATCTTTCGGTGTCTCAAAATCTACTGCTTGCACAGCTGCCAAAATTGTTCCACACCACTCTAATCCACTCTTCGTAATGCAGTTTTCCCCATGTTTAGTTTTTCTTGCTCCATATTTATGTGTCGGATTGCTTGCACTCTATTACACGCTTCAGCTGCTTTAAAGTTTCTATGAGAATGTCGCTTTTAAAATTCCTAGTACGTTTTGACTCTAATTTTTCGGTCATTTTAAATATATGTTACTGGATAACCTACATGAGCTTATTTTAGGAATAACGTCGCCAAATGAGTGAATTAGTTTTATGCGCATGCGCAAGCGTTTAGCGACTTTTAGTAGACACATTTATCATCATCACTGCCGCAACTACCACCACAATCATCATCTACGCAATAAACGTTTCCATCATATTAATTTTTAGAATAACAAACTCGAATATTGCCTTTCAGTACATTCACGGTACACAAGGCGTAACAAAGAACTCTCTTATGTGTCGGCTAAGGTGTTCATTACTGGTAGTGACTCGATTCTTTGCGATCCGAGACAAGCGGGCAGTGAATTCTACGTCATTCAGTTGAATACGACATATGCTCACGGTCTTCGGCAGTTACCAGCATGAGCATCAATTTAAATCTTTGTCTAGAACAAAATCAGCTAACTAAATTACGAATGACGTAGCAGAGCCTGTGTGAAGTAGAAGCACTTACGGGCACAATCATGGTAAGTAATGCGGGAATGCTTACTCCGCTATCCGTTCCCTTATCAGGAACATTACCTCTCCCTTTGGTTCACCGGCTCTACATATCTCGCGAGTAAGAGAGATTGTTTCCTGATGTCATTGAGCATTTAGTAGGCTTATACTCCTCTAAGATGTTATAAATGGTCATATTTTATTTTTTATAATGTTAAATATCGTAAAGTGTGTGTGCTAAATGGCGATAAATACGCTAATGGATTATAAGCATCCAAATGCAGTCCCAAACTGTATTGGGCGAATTCCTGTTTTAATTAACCTCATCAGATTAGTAGCGTTTTACTAGACTATCTGTTGAATAGGTTGCATGATTTTTATCGCGCCAGGTTCTTATAAGATTTTCGCCTTTCCTTTAGCAGACTATTTTGCTTTCGTATTTGCTCTGACGGGAGAAACTGCATTGTTTTCCAAAAGATTAGGCCTGAGGTACTTCCGAGACAGTCTTAAAACCCAAAGACGCGGGAATTTTGGCGGAAAAGTTGTCTAGTGCAGGAGTGAAACCAGCAGCCTGTAAATGTTTTATACTTGGAAAAGAGAGCGAAGAAAAATTTCTCAAGTGCTAAAGAAAACAGTCGGAGAGAGAGAAAGACTTCCGGTTAATTAAGTACATTATTACGGTTCTATGGGAGGGGGGAAAGCGTGCCCTTTGCAGGGATTTGTACCACTGTTCGCGAGTTCGTACTTATCAGCCGCAAGACGACGTATAATTGTATTTTTTACGTTCTGCCAGCCTTTATATATGCGTGCATTTATTTTTTAGAAGTAGAGTGGGGAAGACAGAATCTGCTAGAAGGGTGGGATAGTGGAGGAATGGGGGAGGGAGGGGCAATTAAAGTAATTAACAGAGACCAAAAGCTTTAAAGTTCGTAACAAAGTACCTCCTGCACCTCCATAGCTCGGAAAAAAGATACAAAGCTCTTTTTCCCCCTTTCTCTTTCTGCTCTAAATATATTAAAGTCTTTTACTTTATTATTTTTTTATTCCTACTAATGAAAGGAGTCCGGAAACTGTGTACACAAGCTATAGAGAAAAAGAATCGTTCTTTGTGTTAGTGCGCATCTTTTGTTTCACTTAGATGCGCCCGGATGGGCATTTGGATAGCACACAAGTATAAAAGAGAAAAAGCACTTGTGTTATTGTGAAAATTAAACGTTCGTAAGCAACATAACACAAGTTATGTTATATCCCTGCTCTTTATACTGGTGGTTTAGTGCGTTACTATATAATTAAACATATTAATATTAAGTTCAAAGAGTACTGTAGTATAAGACTGCCTAAAGAACCATCAATTATAATTTAACGGGTGGGCATAATATCCTTTAAAACACAAGAGCTTTATTTTGATTTTGTTTCCTGCACTATTCTGAACCTTTTAGTCTGGTATCTATATGAGTTGAAAGTAGTTTATCTTATTACAATACTTTAACTAAACACAGCACCTTTGGGATCATTTAAATATTGAAATTATCATAGTTGAAGTGAACTGGTGGGGGGTTAAGTTGAGGCAGTATTTTATATCACAACACTGTGAATGCCAGAGTGATTGTAGTGTAAACTAACATTATTGTATGACAATGATTTTAGATGTTTGTTAGCCATAAGCATTGTTAGGAAATAAGTTTACACGACCTCACTGAAACTGACAATAGGGTGGGTAACAATGAAGCGAGGGGGTGAGTGGTTTATCACTAAGAAGAGACAAACAAATGACGTCAGGGTAGCGTGCCTTTCTTTAGAAATGGAGGGAATATCTTCCCTAGAGCATATGTGTTAGTAGTAGTGATTGGTTGACAAAACAGACGCTAATGTTGGCGCGATTTGGTAACCAATAGCAGCTCTATTATAATGTTTAGACATTTCGGGGAGGAGTATATATTCTCGAGCCATAAGCATGTTTCGCGCAATTCTACAGAATCATTCACGAGACACACGTCGCGCAGTCTTGAGAAATCTCTCGTGAGGTGAATGACCTACAGTTTGGAAGAATCTCTCGCGTCGTAAAGTTAGTTACAAAATGTGAAGTACGCGGCAACTCATACGACAGTAATTACATTCGGAAATATAACAGTTTCAGTCAGGCGTGTATAAAGATAAAAGATGAGAACTATTAATTAAGTGTGACGACAATAAAAGTGTGAAAATGAATTCTTTTATCAGTGTTATCTTTTAGTAACAACTCCTTTCCGTTAACACGCCCTGCTCAGAGATACTTGCTTAACTGAGTAATAATAGCTAGCCGGAGAACAAAGAACCCAAAATTTAAAATAATAAAACGATAATAGGTGCCCAGCAAATAAGATAACACGAGAGATTACTGCGACAAAGTGAAACTGTTGTACAGTAACCCATTACTATTGCTATTAACACATTCAAGCTTCACTCGTATGTGTTTAGTAGGTTTTAATGTTATGCATTTTATTTTTATTTTCTTCACAATATATCTGTTGTAAAGCATAAGCTACAGTCCTGAAAAAAATTACATAGCATCTCCGAGTCATATACAATTTAACGAAGAACAGTTTTTGAATTTTGTTTGTATGAAAGAGATGAAAAAAAATGAAGGTTCTACCAATTTTACTTTCCCTAGCAACATTCTCGATTAACATTAATAAGATATAAAATTATGATGTAATACATTCACATGACTTTCTCTACCCATTATCTTTATTAGTGAGTATGCAAACAGTCTTACAAAAGCTTATTTTTCCATCTACTACATTTTAATCTAAATAAACCTTTGTAAAAATAGCTACATTACACATTTAGTTACAGATAGAGTACAAAGATAGCAGTGATAGTTAAATGTTTAAAAACTGGTCGCTATATGCTGACCTTAAATTCCATGCTGTTTCCATGCAATCATGAGAAACAACTGAAAATTGGTGAGACTTTAAAAGAATGACAAGTATTGAACAATTCGAACCATTAATAACGGAGATCTAAGAAACGGCTTATGCCACACAAAAAATTATTTTAAGTAAATTGTGTGTTTTAAAGAGATATATATTGTAGGCACATTGTCGTCTATCGCTTTACGTTTACCAGTTTACAAATTATACAAAATTCCTTCGGAATGAAGAGGATTCACAGGCTGTTCCCAGAAAATTCAAGATATATAGTTTATTTGTCATGTAAATAGTTTTAATATATGATATTTTAATCAAAATCGTTAGAGCATATTTTAAAGTAAAAAAAATCGATAAATGTTCCATGTTAAGAGTACTTGGGTTTGGGAGAATTTTCATTAAAAGTCTTCGCGTGGCATCAAATCTTCGTGTCGCATCTTTGGAAGGTACCGAATCTAAATACTAAGTGTGATATTTATCCAAATTCTCCGTTTTGAGTTATACTGTTCACAGACCACACACGGACCTTTTTCTAAAAGTGCTTTTTTGGATTCAGGAGGCCCCAAAACATATATTTCCGGTGAAATATCGTTATAGAATTTTTGGGTGGAATGCAATGCATTCTCTATCTACTATGTAAGTGGTAGAGAAAGTAAAAATTAGGTTTGAAATTATAATTTATATAAGCTACAGGTATAAATGTAAACGACAATGGTTAGAGAAAGTAATGCAAATGTAACACATCACAGCTTTTAATATCTAATGCCACATTTTATTTTTACTTTCTCTACTACGTATAGTAAGTAGGGGAAGTATTGTATTCCACCCAAAAATTTCATACCAAGATATACCGGAAATATACGTTTTGAGACTCTCTGAATCAAAAAAAAAGCATTTTTGGAAACATGTCCGTGTGTGTGTATCTGTGTGTGTCTCTGTGCGTGTCTGTGAACAGCATAACTCAGAAACAAACAGTCTTGGTATTTAGGTTCAGTATCTTCCAGAGATGCGACACGAAGGTTTTCAAGAAAATCCCCCCACCCCAGATTACCGTTTATGGAACATTTTTCGAAAATTTTAATTTTCTCAAAATGGCTGTAACGATTTTGATTAAAATAGCATGTATTTAAGATATTTTCATGACAAATGAAATGTATATCTCGAATTTTCTGGGAATGTCTCCAAACCATAAGGGATAGACAAAATGTTACTACACAAAAATGTAGATCGCGTTAAAATACACAATTTATGTCATATACATTGTTTTGTTGAGTGAACCATTTTCGAGATATTGCTTGTTATTCCCTTAAATTTCCAATACTTATACTTTTCTCAAATGGAAATTCGTTATTCATTGTTTTATGTCCTGCAAATGCAAAGAGAATGGAGTGCAACCAGTCTTAAAAGATTTGACTATGGTTTAAATCCTACCATATTCCCACTGCATCTACAAGAAAATTAGCAATAAGATACTTTCTGCAAATGTTTATCTCGATTAACATGAAGTAGATGGAGAATAAGCGTTTGTGAAAATGCTTTGTACAATAGTAGAGAAAGTCATGTGAGTGCAACACATCAGATTTTTTAAATTTGAAAATATTTAATTAATCAAAATCATGGTAGTGAGTTACTTTAACTACAGCTTTCACAATATTTAGTAAACGTTTCAGGTTCTTAGCATTTGAACGTGAGCAGATGTAATAAAAATAAAAAAGCAGAAAATGACTTTAGATTAAATTACGGCTCATGTAATGTGCGTAGGAGTTTAAATATAATGTAAATAAGGTAATTTCAAAGCGCCACATGATTTGGTAAACATGGGTTACTAATAATTCTTCTAAAAGAAGAGAAACTGGATTTTTACTAAAAATTGGTCAACATGACTGTTCTTAAAGCATTTAGTGTTTCGATGTTTCTCTTTTAGATGCCTTTTCTATTGTAGTACACTTATTATCGTCACTTTTCCGTCGTTTGATCAGTCCGCACACATGAAACAACTCATGAACACTGCATGCACGCAGTATGCACTCGTAACTTCGAATATAATTTGTTGACATATCTTTGAAAATTCAATGCTAGGTGGCAAACTAAAGTCCAAGATTCTCTCTCTACATAAACTCTAAAGGTGGTCATCTTCAACAGAAACAAAATCGATATCGGAGTATCCAGCACAAAGGTCATCTTGCTGGCATAAGCGAACTACAAAGCTTGCTCTGATGCTCCATCTCTTAATTGCAGAGATTAAAATTGAGGTAGACAAAAATAAAACGCAGTATTGTAATTTTCTGCTCCTAGTAACAAGATGCTTCCATAAACTTGAAGAAACGCAGCAGTACATTATGCACATCGGTGTTGAAATGCGTTTTCTTCACAGCAGAGTGGAAGTCTCTACACGTCAAGCCTGTACTGTGAAAAGGGAGGTGCAGGTGTTTCCAGTGATGCTGGTCAAATTGTCGACCGTTGCCATACGAGTACAATAGGATTACTTCTAATGCCAGAAGGCAGTTCTCTTCCCTCGAATGTAATTCTTCCAATTTCCTCCTGCGTCCAGGATATCAACACTCGTCTACATGCATGTCGGACACACATTGTTGCCACCTACAAAAAAAGTCTGATGTAAGATCTTAACCTTATTTCTAATTTTCTTGCAGATGCAAGGGGAATTGGTAGGCTTTAAGCGATAGTCAAATATTTTAAGGGCTGGTTGCTATGTGGAGTATTCCACTCTCTTTGCACTACCACGACAAAAAAAAATGAATACCGAATTGCCATTTGAGAAAAAGTATAAGTATTGGAAAATTTAAAGGAATAACAAGCAATATCTCGAAAATGGTTCACTCAAAAAAAATGTATATGACATAAATTGTGTATTTTAACGCGATCTACATTTTTTGTGTAGTAAAATTTTCTCTATCTCTTACGGTTTACTAGTTATGCAAAAGTCGTTCACAATGAAGAATACTTCTGTAGACATTCACAGAAAATTCAAAATATACATTTAATTTGTTATGAAAGTATCTTAAATATATGATATTTTAATCAAAATTGTAAAAAGCCATTTTTGAGAAAACTAAAATTTTCGAAAAATATTCCATGTAAAGGGTAATCTGGGGTGGGGGGATTTTCTTGAAAACCTTCGTGTCGCATCTCTGGAAGATACTGAACCTAAATACCAGGTTTGGTGTTTATGCGACTGATCGTTTCTGAGTTATGCTGTTCACAGACAGACAGACACACACACGGACGTGTTTCCAAAAATGCTTTATATGCATTCAGTGCACCTCTGGTGTAATCTCGGTATCGAATTTTTGAGTGGAATACAATGCTTCACCTACTTACTAAACGTAGTAGAGAAAGTAAAAAAGCGATGATCTCTTAATAAGCAGAACCGACTATCAACCGACAGTCTGCGGCTTCAGAAACAATAGAATAGTATTGTACCTTTGTACCTTACTTTTCTACTTCTTACAAGAACATTCGAAAATCTAGTAATGTTTACATTCACGTGGCTTTCTTTTCCCACTCTGCAAACTAGCATTGCAAAGGTTTGCTGTTCTATCTTCTTCAAGTAAATGTTTGCATAGACAGTTCCATTACACGTTTTATTATAGATACAAAGGGATCAGCGACAATCACATATTTAAGAACTGATTGCTAAGTATTGATCTAGAAATGCCATGCTGTTTCCAATGGCATTGTGAGAAACTATAGAATAGCAACAGCACTTAAAATTATTGAAACAGTCAAAACAATAACAATAGATATCTCGGAAATGGCTAATGCCACAAAAGTGGTCTTTTTAAATAACTTGCATATTTTGAAGACCTCTACGTCTTTTGCTTAGTAGGTTTTTATCTATCTCTTATAGTTTACCCGTGTTGCAACATGGATACCAGTTTTATTCAGTGTTATCAGCATAACCTAAGTTAGAGAGATTTCTCACTTGTTCAAATATTTTATTTTATAGCTCTATTTTGAGTTTATTTGCTACTTTTCTTGGAATAGCATTGCTTTTTCTATTGCAATTTTATATATATATATATACAAAATTCTACTGGGGAACATTTTACTTATTCCTCTGTGCTGGCTTTTATTTATTTTTCTTCATTGTTTCATTTATACCCCGCCTTTAACTACAATGGTCATATCGGTGGTCTTTTACGTTTGGAACATATTGCTATCGGCAATGGTATTAACTCGTAAACAATTGCCATTGGATTTCTGTCTTTGGATGTTATACATTAGATCACATACACATTCACACTCCCATTCATTCTTGCAGACTCTAGGGAGGATTGGGAATAATCTTGACTAGAGAAAAATTCACTCTTCCAGCCGGGAATCGAACCTAGGACCCCTCGCACAGCAGTCAGGGCTTTTATTGTTTGGTCTTCAAGGAGAGAGTGACGTATTTTTTGTGATGTACGTTCTATATTCTTAATTCTTTGCATATTATTTCTTTCAATGTTTAATTATATCGCTTAAATGTATTAAATAAATTTGGGGAAAAACTAGACTTCTCTCACTTTCGGTTTATGACTTACACTTACATTATCTTCTATGTTTATTAAAATGTTATTTCCCTATATAAACTTAAGTGTTTCGTAGAGCGTTTGCTTTTAAAATGGGCCAGATTTTTGTTCTGTTTTATTAAATCAAATGCCATAACAGATATAAATCTAGGCGGGCATTTTGATGGTTTTTTCACATTTTATTTATCATTCCTGCAAATTTGAATATGTTGTCGATTATTGATCTACAGGACCTGGAACCATTCTAGTCTGCAGATTTTAACGGAAGATGTTCTGCTATTACCATTAGCCTTAATGAATTTAAGGTATATTTTATATCCAGAATTTAATTTGCTTTTCCCTTTGCGACTTCCTTTTATAAGTATACCGCTGCTACTGACCAGATGTACAGTATGGTGTACTTGTCATCTTTATACCTATATTGTTAACGAAATCATTGAATAAAATTTCAATAAAATGTATTTATATACTGGAATTCTAATTTAATCTCCTGAGAAATACCTCCTCTGTCTATGGGCACATTTCCTCAAATCTATTGAACCGCGTTAGTCCGAACGCATCCTAACTAGATCCCGTTATCTTAGTGAACAAAATGTCAACTCAGTCCTGTAGCATACGTTGTCAAAAATACAACTCGGTCCTGTAGCATAATCTGTCATGTACCCAACTCGGTCCCGTAGCATATTCTGTCATGAACCCAACTCAGTCCGGTAGCATAATCTGTCAACAACCCAACTCGGTCACGTAGCATATTCTGTCAACAACACAAATCGGTCCCGTAGCATATTCTGTCAAGAACCCAACTCGGTCCTGTAGCATACTCTGTGATGAACCCAACTCAGTCCCGTAGCATATTATATAAGCAATCCAACTCGGTCTCGTAGCATACTCTGTCAAGAACCCAACTCGGTCTCGTAGCATACTCTGTCAAGAACCCAACTCGGTCCCGTAGCATACTATGTCAAGAACCCAACTCGGTCCCGTAGCATACTATGTCAACAACCCAACTCGGTCCCGTAGCATACTATGTCAACAACCCAACTCGGTCCAGTAGCATACTCTGTTCAACAACCCAACTCGGTCCCGTAGCATATTCTGTAAACAATCCAACACGGTTCCGTAGCATACTATGTCAACAACCCAACTCGGTCCCGTAACATATTCTGTAAACAACCCAACTCGGTCCCGTAGCATACTATGTCAACAACCCAACTCGGTCCCGTAGCATACTCTGTTCAACAACCCAACTCGGTCCCGTAGCATATTCTGTAAACAACCCAACACGGTTCCGTAGCATATTCTGTAAACAACCCAACTCGGTCCCGTAGTATATTCTGTAAAGAACCCAACTCAGTCCCATAGCATATTCTGTAAACAACCCAACTCGGCCCCGTAGCATACTATGTTATCAACCCAACTCGGTTCCGTAGCATACTCTGTCAGCAACCCAACTCAGTCCCGTAGCATATTCTGTAAACAACCCAACACGGTCCCGTAGCATATTCTGTAAACAACCCAATTCAGTCCCGTAGCATATTCTGTAAAGAACCCAACTCAGTCCCATAGCATATTCTGTAAACAACCCAACTCAGTCCCATAGCATATTCTGTAAACAACCCAATTCAGTCCCGTAGCATTCTCTATCAAGAACTCAGCTCAGTCCCGTAGCATATAGTACGATGGCGTAATAATACTCTGAGCATAGTGAAGTGTAAAGTAGTATGGCACCATGATACGAAACATCTATGGTTGCAATGAGTGCAAGTAATTGGATGTGACCGCGACGGTGTTCCCAACTCTTCACAAAAGAAGCAACATATTTTGGCGTTTTTCAAAATCTTTCATGTGATTGAAAATAATACACCGATTTTTTACTGTTTCGTGTGCGGAGTTTAAAAAATTGTTTAGTAGAGCAAATGTTTTGGTGAAACATAATATTGTAATATCGTTTGCAGTCACTATAAGTCTATTGAAAGTCCCAAGTCTTTTAAAATGGGAAGGGAAAAGAAGCATTATGAACTAGATTGAGATTAATATCCTACAGGACCGCGTTAGGTTGTTTACATTTTGGTAGACGGGACCGAGTTAGGATTCGAAAGTACAAAGTGGGACCGATATGAATTTCATCTGTCAGTCCGGATTATTGTCGAGCCGAACCGGTTTAACAATACCACGTTCTTTAATGTAGACTTAGGAATGCCATAATTCGATACGATGTCATCCTCACATTGAAAACTTAGCTGGTAATGTGCAAGATTGAGCTAGTGAGCTACAAACACAAGAAAAGGAAGAAAGTCGTCAATTTCAATACTTACTCATTCTTTTAAACCCCTGTATATTTTCAGCTGTTTCTCCGATGTCATGTAAAAGTATATGGTATTTAAGGTCAGCATATAGTGTCCAATTTTAAAAATTGGATTATCGCTATTCCCTTTATAATGAATTGTGTAATTTAGATGAATTAGATAGGAAATTAAGCGTTGATAAGAATAATTTGTATGCCCACTAATAAGGGATAGAGAGTACAGAAGGCTTTATGAATGTAACGCATCAGTAATTTCTTTTTATTAAAATGTCCTCAAAGCATATACATATTTTCGGTAAAATCTCTATATAAAATCTTCCTCTGAGTACTAGGTGTGTGGTAGTGAAAGTAAGATAATTTAAGTCGAAAATAAATCGATATTGAAAGATTTAAGTAAGCTATAGATTACGAATTTTAAGAAAAAGTAAATTAATGAATATCGGAATGAAAACAAAGATGAACCAAATAATTGGAATCAAAGACCTCGGAGTTAGCAATTTGAAGTAAAACATTTTAGGATTCTGATTGAAGCCTGAGGCAGTATTTTTAACAATTAAATTATATCAGTCTAATTATATTATATAAAATATAATAACAGCCCGCCTTAAAGCAATATGTGTATAATATAACATATAAAGTGTGTGTTACAGTCATTGCATTATGTTTATATTATTATGCACATGTATAATGATGTAATGTTAATGTCTTACGTGGTTTATCAATGTAGGAGCTGTGAGAATAGAGGCAAGCTGCTTTCTGTAGCAAACAGAATTACAAAGTAAAAGCCGAAAGTTGCTAGCGATGAGGTAACCTTGAGACAATAAATTAGAAAGTTTAATAAAGGCTACTAATAATTCTTGGAATAATAACGTAATATTTAAAACAGTTTATAAATAGCCAATCAAATACTAGAAAAAGCTTAAGTTGAATAAAAGTATTCTATTGGAGTAGGCTTAGTCTATCAGAGACTTCAAATAGAGAAAAAAGTACAAATTCAGGAGGGAGACGCTAGAAGGAAGCGTAACCAAGTTCGGTATGGTACGTGTTGAGTGCGAGAAATGAAATTTTATTGCGGTGGGAATAATATAACTTTTACATGTTAAAAAGTACAATTAACAATAATCTCACAGCTCTATAGTAGGATATATCGATGAAGTGTTATTTAATCGTGTGAAGGATTAATAAAAATTGTACAATACAATTATAATTTGTGTAAGCCGTGTTCTTTAGCCGTACCAGCCGTGCTAAGAGATACGTGTTCTGAAAATTACTACTGACGCAGCCGAGGCATACATATATAATATTTAAATAAACATTTAAATAGAAAGTTGATTTTTAAACGTGGGGCAAAGGCCACCGGAAAGGTAAATGACGGGCAAAGGCCACTGGAAAAGTAAACGTGGGGCGAAGGCCACCGGAAAGATAGTAGCGTACGTGGGGCGAACACTCCTAGAAACACATCTCCCGCAAATTGGCATCCATTACGTGCGTGGTCTAAACAAATAGACGCCTATACATGGTGTAACCATAGCAACAATTAAACCCTTCAAGTTTGGCTCCCATACGTGGAGCTGCAACTGCTTCTAGCCGTGACCAGTGACCTCTCACCTCTTAAGAATCAGGTCCAGAATCCGATAATGAGATTTATGGAGGATACAACTGTGCTTAGACAGTGTACTCCGCTACATTCATTTCGCCAATTGCTCCATCACCTGTCATTCAGTGCAACGTAGTCCGTCGAAATAAGGTGCACGGACTGAGCATGTGCTATAATGCTGCCCCTAGTCTTCCTCACGGGAAACTAACATCTGAACGCAAGTGAGTGCATAATACATCACCACCATCATTATTTTACGAAACGATAATAATATATCATTGATTTGAACGTCAGTAATATGCTGGTCAACATGCTAGCCTCAAAATCCAAAAGTGCCGGGTTCGATTTCTGGCTGAAGGCAGGAAATTTTCTTTAGTCAGAATTAGTCCTCACTCTACCTAGAGTCAGAAAGCATGAACGTGTATGTGAATGTGTGTATTTATGTTTATAAAATAATCCAATGTAATACAAGCTCAACATTAAACCAATGAAAAAAAATAATTTTATTTAATATGACATAGACTTGTATGTATATGTGTGTGTTTCTTGTACTTCGGAAAATTTAAAGTTGAAAGGCGCCATACAGAACGAACCTTAAATGTTGTTATTCTTGTTTAATTTTCTCTAAATCATGAATGTACTGGGGAAATCTCCTGATAATGGGGTCAAAAATGAAAACGGAACAAGGCCAAACCAGGAACAAAATTATGCCAGAAAGTTTCGTCCCTTATTTCCTATTAATTACTATGTATCGCTTATATCATTTTACGAAAACGAAAGTTGAAGAAAAGAGAAACGGAAGACGGGAAGAACGTACATTCAGCAGAGTTAATTAGGATAGCTAATTATCTTAAGAAACTTTTAATAATTAGAAACTTTTTTATAACACGAAGGAGGGGAGAGGATTAACTATGGCCCCGAAAAGTGGGAAGAAGCCTGAGAAGGAACAAAAAGAAAAAAAGGAACAAATAAAATGAACTTCTTCCTGCCAAAATTTAAAGATGATGCATTACGCTGTTAATATGGAGCTTCAGAACTATCAAGAAAAGAAAGCTGCAAATGAACAACTTTGTAATGTCGGTTGTTGGGATTCTTCAAGATTTTATAAATACATGCATATCACGTACACAAATTTTGTTTATATGTCACGCAGCGGCTACGAGGTCGGAGCCAGACAGTCGGAGATAAACAAAGATACGTCGCACTCTCGCCCGGCGCAAACACCAGAAGCACTACCGGCATATAACCAGAATCTTCTGGAAGTTTCTTTCCTCCGCCTCCTGAACATGCGTCCAGATACTTCTAGAATGTTTTATGGAAGATTCCGTTGGCTATATAAGCGAGCGTTCTCGCGAACGGAGTGGCTCAGTTGAGTCGGTTAATGAGTGAGTAAGCGAGTTGATGCTATGCCATCAAGTGCGATTTTCCGAGCGAGATGGCGATGACTGCTGTGACGTGCAGCGAATGCTGCTGCGGAGCGAAATATTGGAGAAGTCTTGAGCTCGACTTCTCAGTGAGTGTACCGTCCAGAAGAAGTGGCTACGTCGTGCGTATTTTATGATGCGTTACGTCACGAAGAGAGTGAAGTGACGTGGAAATTGAACTAGTTCACAGTAGTGAAGTGACAGTGTGAACTAAGTGAAGTCCCAGTGAAAAATGAACCAGAACAAAACAGTGAGAGAAGAGACAGTTGAAAAACTGGATAAAGTCACAGTATGTATACAGTGTTAGTTTAAAGTCCCGCACCACCCAAATTAACTTTTGGAACATATGTGTGATTAACATAAACCTCGCTGTGCGCAGAGAGTCGTGTACAAAAGCTCAAAAGCAATATTAAGGATTTCTGCTACTCCCGATTTAACCAGAAGTATCTAGAATTTTATTTTAAATGGAACACCCTATATTTTTTTGCAGATTCGGATAGTATTCCTCCATGCCTTTTCAACAAGTATCCACAATACATACTTCTGTGCAATGCATTACTGCTAAATAAAAAAAAGTGTAGGCTTAATAGAGTAAAACGCTTCTCTTTTTTTGTGATTTGGTTACCTTTTGTTTATATCAATGAAAGCATGATTATTTTACTGTGCTTTGTTTATATCCATGGAAACATGTTTATTAATACTGATTGATTTATTGGTTTATGGGACTGAATTTTGTGTTAAATCATAATCCATTTGGAATTGAGCGTATGTGAAATAATTCTAATTTTAATGATGGTTGGCTATGATGACCGGTACTACTTGATCTTGAAGTAACTCCAAGTATATAGTAGCATTTCTCTAAAGAAGAAAGAACCAGTAATATGGCCACCATATGCTGCCAGTATTTAATCAGCAGAAACATGATCTAGAACATTTAAACACGTATTCTTTGCTACCGGCCAAGTTTTCAACGACATCTTTACTTTGGCAGAATTTCGAGAAACACTTCAACAGGAGGAGCTCGGATTGAACAACATCCCCTATGAATTCATCAAGCAAATGGCAAAAAAATGGTTTAACGTATCTTCTACACATATAAACCTATTGACCTGTGTGTCATCAAATGATTCCCAGATCAGTGGCATATATCAATCACTGTACCCATCCCTAAACATAACAAAGATCATACGTTAGCCGAGAACTTTGGTCCTATTTCCCTAATTAGTATCATGTACAAGCTTCTGAAAAAATCATTGATAAATGGCTGCGATGGTATCTAGAGATTAATAACTTTTGTTTGACAATGCTCAAAACGGTTTCCGACAAGGCCACTCAACTCTTGACAATCTCATTTTCTAGAATCTGAAATCCGTAATGCCCTCACCAACAATCAACACCTAATTCTAGTTAATCTTGATATAAATGAGGCCTACAACACTGTGTGGCGGTCCCATATCCTCCGTACATTGCAGGACTACCAAATAGGAGGAAGGATGTTATCCTTCATGTACAACTTCGTTAAAAACAGGCGCTTCAAAGTCAGAGCCAACGGGCGTTTCGCCAAGTGTTATTTCCTGGAAAAGGGAGTCCCTCAGAGTTCAATCTTAAGTGTAACGTTATTCCTTGTTGCCATCAGTAATGTAGTTTCCTACATCAAATCTCCAGTCAAAGGTCTACTATTTACTGATGATCTCAGCTTACGTTTGCACAAGCAAGACAATTGAAGTAACACAAAGATTACTCAATAACTGCTTATAACAACTCTTGAACTGGAACCAACTCAAAGGTTTAAATTTCGCCACTTGAAAGGTAAATGGATATCCTTCTCCAAGGCTAGCAAACGCTTACCGAATTCGAATCTTATCATCGATAAACACCAATCCGTATAGACAATGCAGTTCACATTTCTGGTGTACTCTTCGACCGGAAACTCGCCTGAATTCCTCATCTAAAACTCCTTAAAGCTGACTGTGGCCAACGGCTCAATATACTGAAAGTTTTACCAGCAAGATCATTGGAGCTGACTTCCGTGTGTTACTATGTGCTTACAAATCTACCATACACTTAAACTGGAATACGAATTTGTGGTACTTACTGAATTGTAAACTACAGCAAGTAGCACAGCTCTTAAAATGCTAGATTCAATCCAGTCTTCGGTATTAAGAATTGCTTTAGAAGCCTTTCACAATAGCCCTATAGAGAGCCTACAAATTGAAACTAATGTACCTTCGCATGTAAATTAGAAGGAAAATCTCAAGTTTATCATATGCAACATGTACTGCAACAAGACCATTATCTCTAGTCCACTTTTACACATTTTCCGTCAACAATAAAGGAAATGTAACAGAATCTGTTCAACCTTCAGATTTACCAACTCATCTTTCAGCGCACCTCGAAGAATTTAAAATTACTCTGTCTAACACGTTCCCTTGTTTCATAGACTCAGATTATGTAACATGGAGACTCACATACATATTCATTGACACATCACTGGCTAGACAAGGAAAATCTTCAACAGATAATGTTTCTTATAAACGCCTGTTTAACAAATTGTGTACACTTTACTCAACACACACTCATATCTTCACTGATGGATCCAGACTTGATGGTCATAATGGATGTGCAGTAGTCTTCCCTGATTACACCATACAATCTTTCTGTCTATTCTTGTTAATTGTTCGCAATTGATCTTTCATTGGAATACATACTTACAAAAAAAATAACCTACATAATTACATAATATTTTCCGACTCGTTGAATGCTTTAACAACCCTTCAACAAACCCCAATCCCTCCAAATATTGTTAAATAACTTCAGAAACTGCACAGCAAATACTAATCTCTCGTAAATCCGTATCATTTGCGTGGGTTCCGTTTCACGTCGGAATTCTGGGAAATGAATCACCTGATCAGGCAGCCACAGAAACCACCAAATATCTCCCTCATGACATCAAGATTTCACACACGGACTTAATTAACTTCATCAAAAAAGACTTGCATTAATCAATGGAAATAAACATGGAAAGCCACACCCTGAAGCGAGTTACACGATGTCTACATTTACGAGCCCAAACTTCAGTATTATCATTTCAACCACAAAGCCCAAGTGCAATCACTCGACAATGTATCGACATACTATCAAACATCTCCTCACCGTGACCCTCCTCCTATATACAACCTCTGCAGATCCAACCTCACAGCTTATTATTTCGTTGCAGCCTGCCATTGCTATGTACAAAACAGAGAATGATTGTGACATCCCCAACAGCCTATCAGACGTCTTAAACTCTACACAACAAAGAGCTTTAATCTTTCTGAAAACAACAAAATTGTATAACAATGTATAGCACACTTATCTAGAAAATTTAATTTTGTACTCTTACTGTTTTAATATACAGTAGAGCCCCGATAATTTGAGCTAATTGGCTACCTCGAATTATACAGAAATATCACTAAATCAATAGGTAAATCATGAATAATGTTTAATTAACACAACAATGGTTAAAATAAAATTAAAAAGCAATTTAGTACACACTTGTGTTATATGTACATCTATGGGCACAGATTTCCACGTTCCAAAAATATAAGTTACATTTTTAAGAAATTGTCCAAAGTCCTTTGTTTTAAAGCTGAACCTCGCCTTTTAGCAACAACGTCGCGCCATCTTCTAAGGAGCATGGCGTCAGTTGGAGTAGCTTCCACTTGCTGCTCGATATAACGCTATGCCGCATCTAGCGCTGCCAAACCCTCAGTATGAGTGATCACTGTGTAGCGGGAAATCGTCCTTCCTGGGTTGTTGTGGTCTTCTGCAGTGTTCTACCTCGGCTATTGCGTATTCCATTCCTAACTATATCTAATTATTAATTCTCAGGTTATAGTGGGTGAGGCAAGTTTAAGAAATACACTGCAATTTTCCCTTAATAAATGAAGCTTATTCACAATTAAAATAATTATGGGCGGCTAGCTTTTCCCATTATTATAATCCCACCACTTTAAATTAGTCAGAAGTTTAGCTTTCTGCACACGCATTCCCACCCTTGTGCATTTGTAGCACCTCGTGTCGATGTGAATTCTTGAAGATCAGTGATAAGAGAGTGGGCTCTGAGGCCGTGCCTGCCCTTATATACAGGAGCCTAGTGACGCTCACCTCTGAGTTTAAAATGTAACGACGTTTCCTATTGGTTCTCAGACCGCGTTACCTTAACATGTATGAGAATGTGTGGCTTCAGATCCGTGCGCTTAAGCGCCATCTTGGAGCTTTGTGAAGCTAGTTCCATATCTCCGTCTCTTTCTTTTCTCTATCTGTCTCTTTCTATTTCTCCGTACCGTTACCGGTTCCATGCTTGTTGGCTTGGTGAAAGGTACGCTCTTTGTTTTCCTGGAATTTTTGCTAGCTCGCCCGTTTCTTATAATCAGCTCTGTACAACTATTAGATGTTGAATATTTAAACATGTTAGCGACTTAAATAATTACTGTACAATTCTTATATGTATGGTTCCCCTTTCATATGTACAATTCCTATATATGTACAATATATCCCATTTCGACTGGTATAATTTATTCAGGTAATTCCTCGCCACTGTTTTCAGCGGGCTCACTAACCATTTCAACAATTGCAAGATCGGTCACTTCAAACTGTTCATTACTGTTCATCCATTTTGAAACCTCACTCGCATTCGCATTTTCACATCCAGCAAGCTTATTCATTTGTTCTGCCATTGGTAGATGTTCTTCGTCTGTACTGTTGGTATCTATTTCATTCCGTAAAATCCGGTTCCAAGGCTTTTTTAGTGTCTGCGCCTTTATTTCAGACCACGAATTGGCTATTCAGTATACTAAGTCTTTTATCGTAGTAGTTTTTTAGAAATTCTTTGATGGCTCCTTCATCTTCTGTTGTTTGTAGCGTCTGAAGCAAAGGGCGACGATACCTTTTTTTCAACATTGTAAAACGCCTTGGCTCATAGGCTGCATTAAACTCCTCACGTTAGAGGATACGAATAATGCGCGAATACCGTCACATTGTAATTCTTCCTCATAAGTGTGTGAACCAGCGTTGTGAAACGCTAAGATTGTTTTGGAAGGCAAGCACTATTTATTTGGGTATCTTTTGGTCTCTGGAACAAAATCTTCGAAAACCCACTTCTTAAAAATATTTTTGTCTATCCAAGCAGACTTTTTGTGGACATATGTAACAGGCAGTGCAGAAGCAGTGATATTTGTTAATGCTCTAGGCTTAGCAGACTTCCCTGTTATCTGTAGCTTCAGTTTATGGTCTCCACTTCCATTCGATGCAGCAAGAACTTTTAACCTCTCTTTACGTTTTTTGTAGCCCGGGGCAGCCTTTTCTTCTTTTAAGACTAGAGTTTTAGATGGAAGCATTTTATAATTTAGTCCTGTTTCATCATAATTATACAGCTGATCAGGAGTAAGAGTTTCTTCTTGTATAATTTTTCTTAATTTCTCACAACATTGTGTAAGAGATTGAGAATCCGGATAACGTTTTTCACCAAACATTTAAAGGTGTCTTAACTTGTAGTAAAATCGTCCTCACCTTCCTTTAACTGCTTCCTAAAAATACAGCTTTTTCTTGCAGAATAGGCCCTGAAATTGTATTTCCTTTTTGTCTTTGTTGAGTAAACCAAATGAGCAACGCTTCACTCGTATTTTCTTACTCAGATTTCTTCATTTGCTTCCATTAAAATGACGAAATAGAACACTTGTTATATGAAAACTTCTCAATTTTGTCTCTGATTCTAAGCCAATCTCCTGTCACTTCACCGACTCCATACTCAGCAGCAAGTTTTTTTAATGTTTCTCCTTTATCCAGTCTTGCCTACAGTTTCACTTCAAAGGCACAAATTTTGTCTTACTCCTACCACTGATTGCAATGTATGAATTAAAACATTAAGAAGCGCACAGTTACATACGTACATACGTGCAACACTTAAAAACTAACGTGACACAGGTGGGCTCACTACAGTACAGCTGTTACTATACAGCCATCTACATATACAAAAACGGCCAGCCTATGTTGTAAAATGTGAATTTTTACATAAACGTATTTAATGAACACTATCGCTGAGTAGGGACAACAATAGGGGTAACAATACGGATGGTATGCTCTGTACAACTGATTGCCAGACGGTCCCAACTAGTGAAGGGTCACAAAGAAAGAGCAAGCGCACTCCTCGAAACCTAATGGTACATGTCCATCTGTAATAGAATTGCATTAGCAGTCTAGGCCAAGGTTATTTCTGTGCATTATGAACGAAAACCATAAGTGGGACAGTTTTAGCTGTATTGTACATGGAAAATTGAAGGAAAGTTCAAAATGTAACACATTCGGAAGTACGTAAAAGTACATACCGACAACGTATAATAACGGGAGTTCACTCTAGTTTTACGTAACATTTTAATTTTCTTAAGACCAGCTCGAATTACACGGAACCTTTGAAATACCGGGGCTCTACTGTATTGTATTTTTAATTGTAATAATGTTCTATATTCTAAAGTAGTTGCGATATGACTTTATAGTTGAAGCGACAATAAAGAAATTAAAACAATCCTGATATATTACACTCACATGACTTTCTCTACTCTTGTACAAACTATTTTTACAAACGCTTATTATCCATATGCTTCATGTTAATCGAGATGTTAATCTTATTGCTAATTTTCTTGTAGATGCAAGGGGAATATGGTAGGCTTTAAGCGATAGTCAAATATTTTAAGAGCTGGTTGCTATGTGAAGTTTTCCATTCTCTTTGCATGTCCAGGACATGCCCTATTTGAGAAAAAGTGTAAGTATTGGAAAATTTAAGGGAATAACAAGCAATATCTCGAAAATGGTTCACTCAACAAAAAAATGTATATGACATAAATTGTGTATTTTAACGCGATCTACATTTTTTGTGTAGCAAAATTTTGTCTATCACTTATGGTTTACCAGTTATGCAAAAGTCGTTCACAATGAAGAATACTTTTGGAGACATTCCCAGAAAATTCGAGATATACATTTCATTTGTCATGAAGATATCTTAAATATATAATATTTTAATCAAAATCGTTAGAGCCATTTTTGAGAAAATTAAAATTTTCGAAAAATGTTCCATGTAAAGGGTAATCTGGGGTGGGGGAATTTTCTTGAAAACCTATGTGTCGCATCTCTGGAAGATACTGAACCTAAATGCCAAGTTTGGTGTTTATCTGACTGTTCGGTTCTGAGTTATGCTGTTCGCAGGCACACACACACGGACATGTTTCCAAAAATGCTTTTCTTGGATTCAGGGGGTCTCAAAACATGTATTTCCGGTGAAATTTGGGTGGAATACAATACTTCCCCTACAAACATTAGGTTGCTGTGGTTACTGTGTGTGGTTCTCCTCCATCCATTGTGGATTTACGTCTGACCAATATCTGTCTTTTGACAAATCCATTCAGGCAGAATGTAGCTTCATTAGAACACAGTTTGTCTTAGAAAACCTGGATCACTGTTAATGCATTGGATTGTTAATTCATAACATTGTTCTCTTTTATCACGATCGTCTTCTGAAAGTTTATGCAAAAGTAGAATTTTATAAGGATGTTGCTTGGCACTTTTAAGTATTTCCATCATGAAACTTTGCCTTATATTGGATTCTAACATTAAATTTGTTGTTGCTTGGAGCTTAAGGGTTTTCATCACAGAACTTTGCTTTTATTTAATCCTAACGCCAAATTTGTTATACATACTTTTAGATTTTCGAGCAGCGGAAGAGAATATCCGGTAAAGTATTCTCATCATTTTATTTTTCAGGCATGATTTTGGTAAGTAATTTATGCTTCCAGTTTTATTAAGTTTTCTTACAATCCTTGTTGTTATTGTATGTGAAATTGGTGTACGGTGAGGCAGTATTTTTAACACTTAAATAATTTCAGTCTAATTAGGGTAAATTCAATAACCCGCCTTGAAGCAATATGTGTATGTAATAATTTGTAAAATGCATGTAACAGTCATTGCATATGCTTATATTATTGTAAACATGTTCAATAATGTTATGTGAATATATTCGTAATTTAATAATGTAGGAGGTGTCAGAATAATAAGTTAAATAAGTTAAAAGTTGCTAGCAATGAGGTAATCTTGAGGCAATAATGAGTTTGAGAGTTTAACAATACTACTTGTGATTCTTGGAAGCGATAATGTAATTTTAGTGACAGTTTAAAAATAGCCAATCAACAACCAGAAAAAGCTTTACTTAAATGCAGGTATTCTATTCGACTAGTGTTAGGCAATCAGAGACATGAAATACAGAAGTTTACAAGTTTAGGCGCTAAAAACCTTATCAGTTGCCTGCAGACAGTGATTATAACTGGATGTGTGATGCGTCCTCGAGAAAATAATACGTATTCGTGTGAGACGAAAATAGTTTACGTGTTAAAAAGTGCAAGTTTTAAATAAAAGAATCTCACAGCTCTCTATATCAGTGAAGTGCTATTTAATTTGTGTCAAGGACTAATAAAAAAGGAGTGAACTAAAACTCTAAATCTTTGTAAGCCTACATTCTTGTCGCACCAAAACCCTGCCAAGACTTCCATGTCTCTAATAATAATAGTACTGACGCAGACGAGGCAAACATAAATACATAATATTTAAAGAAATAGTCAAATTTACAAAGTTAATATTTTTTAAACTTAGGGCGAAGGCTACCGGAAAGCGGGTATTATACGTGTGGTTGCAACGAATTTCAAGTTCGGTTCCCCAACAGTTGAAATATAATACAACTCCTTCAATACTACCTACTTCAAATAGGCTTCCATACGTGGAGCTAATAAAATACTTCTTAAAACTGACGCCCAAAGCGTTGGTGCAAATAACGCAAAGATACCATCTTCTTCAAACTGGCTTTCCATACGTAAAGACAATACCTACTTCTAATTGGCGCCCAACGTGGGGCAATAACGTAATAATACAACCAATTACAACGGTACGGTTGCAAATCATTAAATAAATTTGCCACCTCGCGCTGAGATCGTTGCTGTCTCCATAGCCAATCATCATTAAAGCGGAATCCTTTCCTTTTCACTCAACATCAGATAGAATATTATATAACACAAATTCAATCCCATAAATAAATAAATAAATAAATGGATCAGTACCAATAACATGTTTGCATGGATATAAACAAAGGACAGTAAAAATAAACATGTTTCGATGTACATAAACAAAGGACAGTCAAATAAGCATGCTTTCATGGATATAAACAAAGGACAGTCAAATCACAGAAAGAAGAAACCGTTTTACTCTGTTAAGCCTAGACTTTTTAGTTTTTGTTTTATTTAGCAGCAATGAATTTCACAGATGCATCTGTTGTGAGTACTTATTAAAAAGCTATTGAAGAGTGCTATCCGATTTTGTAAAAATAATATTGGATGTTCCATTTAAAGTAAGATAGCTACAGGCGATTAAATCGGAAGTAGCAAAAATCCTTAATAGCATCTTTGCGTTCCCTGTGCACGATATCTCTGCACACTGAGTATCGTGTTAATCTGACACATACTTCAAAAATTATTTGGATGGTGTGATACTTTTAATTAACTCTTAAATGCAACTGATAATTTCTCATTTTTTAATAACAAATCATTTAACACGTGTAGTGCGTTACCCTAAATCAGAGCTCAACATTTTTGAACCTTTAAAATGTAACGTAAGCCTATATCCTATCTTTTCATCTAAGAAGTATTTTAAAAATTACCATGAAATTTAATATGTTATAATGTTAAATCCTACCATAGGAGATTGTATTATATTATATCTTAATTATGGAGGTTATAATGGGGTATGAATGAAGTAGTCTAAATACAGTGCGTTCCTTATATTGCCGGGCCACGGATAGCGCGTAAGCGGCTCCGCGGCACTGTCTTATTATAATGGGGGTTTACTGTTCTAAAACTCCCACGTTACATATGACTGACAGTAATATGCACTATAATGACTTGAATGATGTGACATAAGGATGTTTCAGAAATACTTTTACAAACTTCGGGTATGGGTCCCTTACACCACAAGAAGGAAAAACGTTCATATGAACATATGTCCCATAATCCTTTGTTTTCTCGTTAGGAGGTGTTCCACACAGTGGCACACTTATAACACACAAAACTCATAATAAATGCTCGAAATGTCCTCCTCTTGCTTCTATGCATGCCTGTACTCATCGAATCATGGAATGTCGCACCCTGTCAAAACCTCCGGGACGGTGTCGAATGGTTTCGCAGGCTTCCATGACACGTTCGATGAAGCGTTTTTGCATCCCAGATGGCTGCTCCATAAACCAATGATTTAAGATTCCCCAGAGGTAAAAATCCACAGAATTGAGGTCGGGAGAACGTGAAGGCCATGGAACTGGTCCTCCTCTGCCTATCCACCGTCATGGTAGATACCAGTCAGTGCATCTCAAACTATGCGACTAAAATGTGCCGGAGGTCCATCATGCATAAACCACATATTCTTTTCTTATTTGCAGGGGCACATCTTCGTGAAGTAAGTTGGGAAGAGTGTGCTGGATAAAGTCCCTGTAGACAGCACCAGTGAGACGTGCTGGTAAAACGTATGGACCTACCAGACAGTCACCTACAATGTCAGCCCACACATTGAGACTAAATTGTTGCGGATGTCTAGCCTGAAGTACAGCATGAGGATTACGATCTGCCCATACGTGTACGTTGTGGAAATTAATAACTCCATCTCTCCTCGATCAATAGTCCGTGGTGCAACGGTTCCTGTCTCAGCAAGGTGCCGATAAACAGCGACAAATGTTGTATGACTCGGTTGTCTTCGGCCTGGAAACTCCATCTAATAGAGCCATGCAGCCTCGCGTCTATTACCATTCGCGCGACCATACATAAAAGTCATGTCTGCCTGTTCACGAAATGAATATCCAGCCATGGTGGAACGAAACACGTGCAGCTAACTCACTACATGCACACAATTGAAACGTTGAAGACAGACTAATGACAAATGACAAACGTAAACAAGTCTCCATGGCAACACTTCGCCATCTACCGTATGTAGTACAATAGGTCAACGCCCTCTATGAATGCATTGAGAAATGAAGTTTTGAGGTTGGACCCCGAAGGCCGTTGAACTCACACTTTCATTGTGACAGGAATAACGTGAAAACCAAGGATTATGGAACATATGTTCCTCTGAACGTTTTTCATTCTTTTGGTGTGAGGAACCCGTACCCGAAGTTTGTAAAAGTATTTCTGAAACATCCTGTATATTGAATGATGTATGACTTATAATGTCCTTGTTATAAGTTGTGGTGAAAGTGGTGTCCATCTCCATTGAGACTTCCTGGGAGTCCGTCGTCACGGCGTGTAATTCTCTCTGTAGGATGTCACTTTTAAAAGTTTAGCAGCGCTAAGAACACAGGTTTTTGAAGCTCCCACTTGCTGTGAAACACGGCTTGGACATTTCTTTGTAGAGCGTTCGAATGATACACCAATTGCGTCAATTTATTCCTCTGTTGGAACATTTATTCTTCGTGACTTAGGTTTACCGTTTAGCGATGCCGTTGTCCTAAATCTATTAATCAGGCATCTGACGGTTTCTCTACCTGGAACTGGTATATCAGGAAATTTCTCCTGAAATTGTCTACACCCCTCTCGGTTTTTATGTATTATCGTACATCAAATGTCTTTGTTCAAGCGTAACTTTTTAGGTAAGCATTTCAGTGGACTAATAAGAACAATATAATGTAATTCATACCAACACAGATGTCTTGAATAAACTTTCACTTGTGAGCTGCATATTGAACAAGCACTAATCTTTACAGCTCGAACTGAAGGCAGCAACTGGCGCTTTGAGTGGGTCATTCACTGCTGGTGCGCTGGGAAGATATACCGAGGTTACTGCAGTGAAAGCGAACTACGCATATACACGATTTATAATGAAATATCTTATTTAATAAAAATTAAAATTTTAAATGCAAGAATATAATTTTCAAATAAAAATTGCATGTGCACGTGGCTATAAATGAAACGCAATGTATCCTGTTTACTATTCGGTTTTTAAAAAACATGTTACATAGCTAGAAGAACATGTTTTAACACAGAATGGAAAAAAACGGCTAACTGCATAAAAATATTTTACACGAATTCTTTGTTTTAACGACCTCTAATTTCTATTTTTGCAGTACGCTTTCGTAAAAGTTTAGGCTTTCTTAGTTATAAAAAATTCAATTAGAGTGAACAAGACTTCAAAGGCTTGCCACAGAAACTTCAAGCGCATTTTATCCTCTGTGCCAATACGAAAACATACCTACTATATTTTAATCAAACATTTTAGAGCACTTTTTGAGAAAATTACAAACAACCAAAATTTTTCATTGTCAAGGGTAATTTGTGATGGGAAGAATTTTAAGGATGTAGATTTCAATCCTTGAAGGGTGTTGAATATAAATAGGAAATTTGGTATGTATTCGACTTTTCGTGTTTTAAGTAAGCTGTTCACAGATATATAAATGCACGTTTTTCTGAAAGTATTTTATTCAACAGACCTCTAAACATATTTTTTGGCGAACCTCAATATACATTTTAGTTGGAATAAAATACTTGTTTTTCTTTACCGGTGATTAAACCAGAAAGTAAAAGAGATTTAGTATTATGATTTTAATAACATGTTTATAATGAAGCGATGGTAACAGTAATTCCATAACTGGTTTCAGGAAGTAATCCTAAGTTAAGAAAATTCTTTGCCTTGAGAGTCTGATAACATTTTTATAAATTAATTGTTTTCAGTAGGACAAACTTTTGAAACAGGAAGAATTCCAGAAAATTATTATATCGTTACAAGAACTTACTAGGTTATTAAAATTCTTGGAAATGAAATGTAGTCTAATTAAGGAAAAAGCGCTTCGAATAACACGAGCCCTCATGCTTCTTTATATAAGCTTATTTTCAAATAACTCTTTCCATTTGTCATTTTTGCGCGAGTTTATGCTTGTTGTTTAGAGATTTCTACATATTCAGTCCTTCAGGCATAATGAAGAACGCTTTAATTTACAAACTGCTTCTGTATGTATGTAGGCACATACCTCATTACCAAGTATTCTCTGCCATATTTTTGTTGTAAAATATACAAGCGCATAACATTTCAAAGAATGGAAAAAAACAAAGAGTAGTTATAGCAAGATGACGTATTAACAAGATGAAGATTCAACAAGGTGGAAAACTTCGAGGCTGCGTATGCTATTTTAATTAAAATATAATCCTTGTCAATAATGGTGTGATATGCAGGGTGATTCCAGACAATACTAAAACACTGTTCATGATAATGTTGGCATGCTCAGCATTAAAAATAAAGCAGCAAGGACTTCATTTTTATTTTCTCTACTACTTATCTATAGTATGTAGAGGAAGTATTGTATTCTACCCAAAAATTCGATACTGAGTTCTGTCTGTGAAGAGCATAACTCAAAAGCAAAAAATGGTAAGTACCAAACTTAAGTATTTTAAGTTCAGAGTCTTCAAGGACACGACAAGAAGACTTGCAACAAAATCTGCCCACACCAAAATATCTTTTACATGGTAAATGTTTCGTTATTTTGACTGTCTCAAAAATGACACGATTTTGATTAAACTAACATATGTTTAAGGTATTCACATGACAAATACATGGTATATTGACTTTTCAAGGAATAGCTTATGAAGCCTCTTCATTCTTACTGATTTTTGTATCAGAGACCGCAAGAGATACACAAAATCTAATTATTCAAAAAAATGTAGATATCTTTAAAGTATACAATAAACTTTTTGTGGCGTCATTTCGCGTGGCCATGCAAAGAGCATAACAATGTGCTTTTTAAAAAACTGACTATTGCTTTAGCCTTCTATATTCTAATTATACCTACAACGAAATATATAATGAAAATTTATCTCGTTTAATAAGAAGTAGATACTTGAGTTCGAATATTGGTTACGGTGAGTTACTTGGATAACTTCTTTCCGGGGTTTTCCCTTATCCTGAGAAGGCGAATGTCGGGTAACTTTAAGCTCTATGGACCTCGGGCTCATTTCGTCGTCCTCCGGTGTAGTGCTTACCATGCTAGCCTCTAGTACCCGAGGCCGCGGGTTCAAACCCGGCGAGGGCGATGGATTTTTCGGCGTAAAAGTCCTTAGCATGGCTTCCTTCGGAAGGGAAGTAATGCCGGTGGTTCCGTGTCGCGGATTTACGGCACGTAAAACAGCCTCAAGCCTGATAAAGATGCCTTTGATTAACATTACCGGTCTTTCACGTTCAATGTAGAATGGGAAGCTAAGGACCATAGCAGTTAAAGAGCATCCATAAATAAAATTCAATTTAATTTTTTAATTTCAGCATCGTTTCACCCATGTCATTCATTGACCGATATGACCTACCAGGCTAAAGAATGTTAAGCTTAAAAATAAAGTATATACAGACTGTCTCTGTGGTCTGGTGGTTAGAAATCCCAGCTTCCAAATTCAGAGGTCCCGGGTTCGAGGAGGAGAATGTTTCTTTAACCAAGTTTATTCCCCTCTCCTATCAATGAAATAATAAAGGTTTTGTGTGTACGAATTTAATGTTGTAAAGAAAACTTCAAATTAAACAAATCCAACACAACATTAAAGTGAGTGAACATATTGTTGCAAAGGCAAAGTCGCCGAGGGGAATAAGGAATCCAATGAAAGGGATATTTCTGAAAGTTATATCGCCCACTGCTGTCTCCTTATGGTTGGATATTTTCAAAATGCCTTGGCTCGCTTATGTTTCTACGATTACATCCAACTTAGTGGAGTTTCATGAAACCACACTCATGATGCATAACTCAAACACCATCCGTTAATGCAGGTATATAATATATTCTAATTCGTACATCCCCAAATATTCCTATTCCCTTGATACTTACGCCAGGATGTGAAACAGGCGGAACGTCTTCCTTAACCTTCCCCCTCCCGAAAGTCTTCCAATTTCTGTCTATACATACCCTTTGGCGGTGCAACAATCCTTGGTCGAAACGGTATAGTTACAGTGGGTGAAGTTTTAAACTCTCATACCTTCTCTTTGGTTCCGTAATTATTTAATAACATAAAGCCACATAGTTGTCACATAATGTAGAAAGCCTTAACATGAGGTGAACCTGGTGAATACGGATAGTCTGCACTCCCAGGCCACCAAGTTAACCTCTTTGGAAAAGACGCATAGTCTGCGGCTACCGAGAAATTTAATGTCATCAGTTGTTAATATTAAATTTCGATTTAGTGATTTCTACTGTTAGCAATTGTCTCTCTTTATGTAATTATTTATCATGCTCTACTAATAAATTTGATTACGACATAAGTACAATGAAAATAAAACAAATGCTTTTTATTAAAATATTTTGGCATTGTTACCGCACGCTTATCGCAGCATTACACGTAAGGGTATTCCATTTCAAATCGTCCAAAATAGAAGCAAAACCAACCTTGCAGTCTTTAAACGAAACGAAACTTTTTGTATTTGGAGACAAGCCCGAAATAATGCTTTATGCAGATTCTTAAAATTCAGAACATCACAGTTTCAAATTAAAATATGTTCAAATTCTTCGTATCTTCCTAAAATTCACAAATTCAAGCTCTTATAAGTGAAAACTTTAAATATTAATTATTTAAATCGAGATTTATTTTGATTCCCTGAACTTTAGTTTCATACTGATAAGCAAACAGTGTCGTTTTATTTTTATTTAAACGAAGAAGTTTTTATTTTTTCAAGTGTAAGCGGTATTGGATTAAGAGAAAAAGTTATATTATATATGTAAGATTTCGTAAATTTAATACAATCAAACATATATCTTACTGTAATGGTGACTGATAAGGATTCGTCTAAAAGAATTAAAGAGGTAAATTACTTTACGCGCGGGAGGTAGAAAATTTGCTAGTGGTCACTCTCGCACGCTTGTTTTTAACTGAAGGTCAAGTAAGCTGTTGCGCTTAAGGTTAAACAATGAGAACGCTTACTAAGCAGTCGCTTCTGAGTATTTCCTCACAGATTCACGTTAGTAGAACTAGACGTGGACTTAATATTGATAAAATACTGAGAGCAGCATTAACTTACCAATTTTGCTACTTCTTGCAGATACTCAGCTCAGACATGCCCCTTTTTGCAATGTTCTCTAACTGTAACCTAGTTCTTGGCATAGTTCTGCTACATTCTTCTGATTCGTAGGTATATACCTAATGCAGCTGTTTCCTCTGAAAGCCCATGACCTATCTTTCTGTCCACAGTAGACATAATTACACCATTCCTATTCACTTCTGCTGCTATGCGAGTCATGCGCCTAGTGGTTGCAAAGTTAACCGGAATCTTTTTAACCGACCATGATAAGGAAAGAAGGGTGAGTAACTGACTTTCGTTTTGCTGTCCTCTGTCAACTCGAACGCCTATTTAAGGCTCTCTTTCATTGTCTGGTTCACTTATAGGTTCACCCACATCAGTCTGATGAATAACCTTTTCTTTTAAAGCCTTTGCTATGGTTTTCACTTTACTTTTTTAAATTGGAGACTAGTGCTTACTATCAAATTCTTTTTCATGTACATTCTCCCTCTACTCCTTTATCTAGTTTTCTCTCTCGTTCTCTCTTTCTCTAACTCTCCCATGTTATCTTGTTTCCACTCTCTCTCAGTCTCTCCGAATATCAGCCATTTTCTCCTCTCTGCCTAGATGTCTAGAATATGTCAATAATGGTTCCAAAACCAGTAGCGCCTGTTGCTTAAGTAAACGAGATTATCCTGGTGACTGTTTCACATACACGAAAAATTCTTATAACTTTTACATAAATATGCTATAGAATGTTTCTAAAGCTATGCTTGTTAACATTTGTTATATTATTTTTACTTTCTCTTCCACGTACCTGGTAGACAGATAGAGAGGATATTCTATTTCACCCAAAAATTCGATAATTCACCGTAAAAACATGTTTTGAAGGCTCCCTGAATAAAAATTACATTTTAGAAAAAGGTCCGTGTGTTTGTGTGTGTATGTGTGTGTGTCTGTGAATAGTGTAACTCAGAAACGAAAAGTCGGATTAACACCAAACTTGGTATTTAAGTTTACTACTTTCCAAAGAAGCGACATGAAGGTTTTTAATAAAATTCCCTCATCCCAAGCAACCCTTTAAATGGAAGATTTTTCAATTTTCTTTCTAAAAAGAAATGGCTAACAATTTTGATTAAATTACCATATACGTGTTAAAGATATTTACACGAAAAATAAAAGGTATAACTTACATTTTCCAGGAATAGCCTTTGAAGTCCTCCTCATTTGGAAGGAATTTTGTATAATCTTGTATAACTGGTAAACGTTAAGCGATAGACGAAAACGTATTACACAAAAAATGTGGATATCTCTTTAAAACACACAGTATATTTCAAATACATTTTTTTTGTGGCGTCAGCCATTTCTGAGCTATCCGTTATTACTGGTTTGAATTTTTCAACACTAATTCTTTTGAAGTCCTTTAATTTTCAATTGTTTCTCGCGAAGTTAAGGAAAGGGTATGGAATTTTAAGGGCAGCATATAGCGTACAGTTCAGAAACATTTGACATTCCCTTTGTATCTATTACGAAATGTGTAATGTACCTATTTCTGGAAATATTTCTCTCGATTGAAAGGGAGTATATATGAAAATAATCCTTCGTAAGAATAATTTTTATACCCACTAATAAACGATAAGAGGATAGAGAAAGTCAAGCGAATGTAACACTTGATGTTTTTAGCGTGCCCATACCCGATGGGTGCAGGCAGTATGGCTTCCTGGTGCTCAGGAGACCATGCGTTCAAATCTCGGTTGGGGTAGGGTATCTAGCTAAGTGTTTTTCCACAATTTTCGCTTAAGAGTGTCGTGTAACTCTTTGGGACCCCGGAATCATTTGATCAACACTTCACTCACATCATTCATTCACCGTTGGTATGGCCTACTGGTTGAAGGCAAACAATCAGTAATAAGTAGAAGAGCTATTTAGATATTTTACATCGTACTTTAGAACATCGATCCCATTAGGAAAAGTAATTATTAAGATGGCATACAGTCTATTCTCTAAGTAGGACCTAAAAATGTTATATGCTACATTTCGTAACAATCAGTTGGCTATTATTGAGTGAAAAGTTTATAGTTAAACAAACGAACAGAACTTCAAAAGCCGTACAACCAAATACTAATCTCAGGTAAGTCAGTAACATTCCTCTGGATGCAGTCTCACGTCGGAATTCTGGGAAATAAATCAGTTGATCAGGCAGCCAAAGAAGCCACCAAACATCCCCCTCAGGACATCAAGATCCCACACACGGACTTCATCAACTTTATCAAAAACACTTGCATCAATCAATGGAGACAAACATGGAAAGCCACATCTAGAAACAAGTTACATGTCTACATTTCCTAGTCCAAACTTCAACACTATCATTACAACCACAAAGACCAAGTTGTATTAACTCGACTACATATTGGACATAAAATCTCCTCAACCGTGACCTTCCTCCTGTTTGCGACCTCTGCAGATCCAACCTCACAGTTCATCATCTCGTTACATCCTGCCGTCGTTATGTACAGCATAGAGAAAAACGTGAAATCCCCAACAGCCCACCAGACGCCCTAAATTCAGCACAACAAAGAACTTTAAACTTTATGAAAGTGACAAAATTGTATAACAATGTGTAACACACCTATCTAGAGAGTTTAATGTTGTATGTGCTATTACAGTTTAAAATATTGTGTTTTTATTGCAATCATGATCTGTATTCTAAAGTAGTCGCGATATGACAAAGTTGAAGTGACAACAAAAAATATATAATAAAAAAATCTGATGTGTTACACTCACATGGCTTTCTCTACTCTTGCAGAAACTATTTTTACAAACGCTTATTCTCCATATGCTTCATGTTTATCGAGATGTTAATCTTATTGCTAATTTGCTTGTACATGCAAGGGGAATTGCTAGGCTTTAAGCGATAGTCAAATATTTTAAGAGCTGGTTGCTATGTGGAGTATTCAATTCTCTTTGAATAACGAATTTGAGAAAAAGTATAAGTATTGGAAACTTTAAGGGAATAACAAGCAATATCTCGAAAATGGTTGACTCAACAACAAAAATGTATATGACATCAACTGTGTATTTTAACGCCATCTACATTTTTTGAGTAGTAAAATTTTGTCTATCTCTTATGGTTTACCAGTTATGCAAAAGTCGTTCACAATGAAGAATACTTTTGGAGACATTCCCAGAAAATTCGAGATATACATTTCATTTGTCATGAAAATATCTTAAACATATGATACTTTAATCAAAATCGTTTCAGCCGTTTTTGAGAAAATTAAAATTTTCAAAAATGTTTCATGTATAGGGTAATCTGGGGTAGGGGGACTTTCTTGAAAACCTTCGTATCGCATCTCTGGAAGATACTGAAACTAAATACCAAGTTTGGTGTTTATCCCACTGTTCGTTTCTGAGTTATGCTGTTCACAGTCACAGACACACACACACGGACATGTTTCCAAAAATGCTTTTTTTGATTCCGGGGGTCTCAAAACATGTATTTCCAGTGAAATCTCGGTATCGAATGTTTGGGTGGAATACAATACTTCCCCACTTACTATACGTAGTAGAGAAAGTAAAAACGTGTATTTTTATTTATTTTATTTCTTTTTTGCTTCGTACAGCACATTAAGAGCCCAGACTTACACACAGAATTTGCTACTTAGTGAAGTAGGCAACATCAAGTCAAGTCCATGACTGTATGTCCATTGATGTCACTTTTCGTCAGTAGGGAGGATCTGAAGTAATGTGACAGAGGTGGTACAAAAGCGAGTGGATGTGACGAGGAAGACGCTTCCTCACAATAGGTGCCTAAATGTACGACTGCCTACATTGCATGCATACCAACGATGAAGCATTGATTGCGGTACATTTTGAAAGACGGAACTCTGACAGACAAATCTCGCACTCGCAGCTATTCTTGTTATGAGTTTCTTTTTATGTAATGCCAATGGAGCTACGTTAGGTTCTCGCGTCAACCAGAAGTCTGGACAGTTAGACGAAGATATGTGTCAGTTCCGCTTGGTATACACATAATTATTACGTTAAAATTCTTGAACACTAGCGCACAGCTGAATTTCGAGTGACAGAATGTCAAGGGCACATTTCCTTAGACCTTCTGTCAAGCCGTGACTGAACTGAATACTAAATGGTGCTTTATATTACGATATCGTATATCAACAATCCATTCATTGTGTAGTAATTATGTATTATTAGTTTGCACTTTAATTAGGAAGTTCAGTAAAAACGTTGATAATTCCTGAGTGACATTTTTCCTTACTTCAGATCCAAATTCATTTTCAGCGATATTTCACGTATTATATAAAAAACTAAAAAGATCTGACGTACTGTATTCACATGACTTTTAATCACTCTTTTACATGCTATTCTAACAGATACTATGTTCTATTCTATTCTTCTATGTTAATGGAGATAAACCTTCATTACATATTTTACATTTCGTTGTAGGAACAATAAGACTAACTCAGATTTCTCTTTCCCTTCTGTACCCAGTAAGTAAGAAGGTATTGCATTCCGCCCAAAAATTCTATATCGAGATTTAGCAGCAAATATAGGTTTTGAGGCACCCTGAATCCAAATAAAGCAGTTTTATAAAAATGTAATCATAAACGTTTTGTTTAAAATACGGTCCGATAGAGGTACGGGCGATTTTAAATTATGTTTATTCTAAATAAGAAAGCGGCGCCGTGGCCGAGTGGTTAGAAACCACTCGGCCACGGCCTCCCACCGAGACGGCACGGGTTCAATCCCAGGGACCTGCATGTGGGGTTTGTGGTGGACGAAGCGGCGTCTGGGCGGGTTTTCTCCGGGTTCTCCGGTTTCCCCCGCCATTCATTCCACCAACTGCTCCATCATCACCTTTCCTTTCATCCATTTCACCATCATTTCGTTTCATCTACTTCCTCCCATACCAGGCATCGGGCTGATCACCCATCCTGGATATTCTGTCTGATCCATGAGTATCTGCTCCTCGACGGGCCTCTGACCCCAAGCACCCGCCTGTAAGTCCTGGGGGGTGTAAGTCCTATATAAGAGGAGGGTAAACAGATAATGAATGAAACTAAATAAGAAAACATTTTTACATAAGTTTAATATATGGTTCTTAACCAACATAATATAAATTTATTTCTTGAAAATAACATCTTTAAAATGAGGACCATTCACCCGCAAGTTGTGCATATAACGACGCAATATATCCAGTAGAACATTTGCGATTTCATGACGAATATTGGCTTTTAATGTTTCAAAACTTTGCGGGCGATCTTAAAGACAACACTCCCCATAAGAAGATATCGCACACGCTCAAATCTGGAATCTTGCTGGTCAGGTGATATCACCTATACTGCAGATGATTTGATTTGGGAAAAGTCTTCTTACGGCGTTTATGGAGTCCCCTGCAATGTTACTAGCAGCTCCATGTTGTAAAAACCAGGAAATATAAAGAAACTGTGTAATTCATTAGTAAGAAGTGTTTCAATTATGTTCACGTACTTGACTGATGTCACGGTCGTTGCCTTTTGAGAAAGGAATTATTGTTTCGTTATTTTGCTGTATTGTTATTTGTTTACGTTGTTATTTGCCCCACGCTTTGGGCGTCAATTTGAAGTAGGTTGTATTGAAAGAGTTGTAGATATTATATTACAACTGTTGGGAGCCAAACGCTGCAACCGCACGTATAGTACCCGCTTTTCGGTAGCCTTCGCCCCAAATGTACTTTCCGGTGGCCTTTGCTCCCAAAAAGTGTTTAAAAATATTAACTTTGTAATTTGACTTTTTCTTTAAATATTATATAATTATGTTTGCCTCGGCTGCGTCAGTATAATTGTTAGAGACATGCTTCTTTTTGCAGGGTTGTGGTGCGATGAAGAATGTAGGCTTACACAGATTATAATTTTACTTCACTCCTTTTATTAATGCTTGACACGATTTAAATAACACTTCACTGATATGGAGAGAGCTGTGAGATTTTTTAAATTAATTACTTGCACTTTTTAACACGTAAACTATTTTTGTCTCACACGAATACGTATTAAATTTCTCGAGGACGTGTCTCGTGTCCGGTTAGGAACACTGTCAACAACCAACGCGTCCAGTTATGAGCGTTGTTTTCTACAAGCAACTGAATTGATTTCTACCGCCTAAATTTGTAAATTTCTGTATTTCAAGTCTCTGATTGACTAATCCTACTCCAATAGAATACCTTCATTTAGCTAAAGCTGTTTCTGGTTGTTGATTGCTATTTATTAAACTGTCTCAAAGTTTATATTATTGTTGGTCCAATAATGACTAGTAGCATTTAAACTTTCAAATTCATTATTGCCTCAAGGTTACCTCATTGTTACCTCATTGTTAGCAACTTTTAACCTGTTATTCTCACAGCTCCTACATTATTAAATTAAGTAATACATTCACATAACATTACTAAACATGTATACAATAATACAAACATTTACAATGACTGTAATATATACTTGTTA
The DNA here is from genome assembly GCA_030765065.1 of Deroplatys truncata. Lineage (NCBI taxonomy): Eukaryota > Metazoa > Arthropoda > Insecta > Mantodea > Mantidae > Deroplatys > Deroplatys truncata. Next base: position 53,915,936 of record CM060982.1, read on the forward strand.
TATATTGTTACATACACATATTGCTTTAAGGCGGGCTCTTATTGAATTATATATTATATAATTAGACTGAAATCATTTAAGTGTTAAAAATACTGCCTCACTTTCCCTCATCATCCTCTAAAAAGAAAGGAGCAATTTTATTATCCCAGAAGACGACACTGTGCAATGGTTTCTCGTGTAATTGAAGAGGATTGTTTCGAGACCAATATCTGAAATTCTGTTTGTATACAAAGCCACAGAGGTAAAAATGTGATTCGTCAGTCACCCCAAATTTGTCTTCATCTTCATTCATTTGATTTAACATCTCTTCACAAAATGTTGTTCATGAGAGAAAATCACCAGGTTTTAGTTTGTGCACTGCCTGAAGCTTGTAGGGATAAAACTCAAGATCTAAGTGCAATATTGTTCATCTTAATTCCATCAGAATGCTTCACCGCCTAGCGTAATGGACTTCTGTTCACAACAACTCTTACCACATCAGTATTTTTTGTGTGCGCTTTGTCCTTCTGTTACCTGGAAGCACCTTCTTCGGTGTTGGGCAGTTTCCCCAAAGTTCTTAACCCATATTTTTATGGAGTGAACAGATGGGATGGGAGCATGGCGTCCTAAATTAAAATGACAACGGAATTGGCATCTAGCGGCCTCATAACTATCGTTGTTTAAACAATATAAAAACTTTTCACTGCAAAAGCAGATTGTTGATCTCTCCACTGATCCAAGTTTATTGAATGACATTGTCATAGTAACAGAATGTGTACGCAGCTTTCGTTTTATTAATTGTGCTTTAAGAGAAAAAATCTGATATGTTACACTCACATGACTTTCTCTACTCTTGTACAAACTATTTTTACAAACGCTTATTCTCCATATGCTTCATGTTAATCGAGATGTTAAATCTTATTGCTAATTTTCTTGTAGATGCAAGGGGAATTTGGTAGGTTTTAAGCGATAGTCAAATATTTTAAGAGCTGGTTGCTATGTGGAGTATTCAATTCTCTTTGCATTACCAGGACAATAAAAATGAATAATGAATTTGAGAAAAAGTATAAGTATTGGAAATTTTAAGGGAATAACAAGCAATATCTCGAAAATGGTTCACCCAACAAAAAATGTATGACATAAATTGTGTATTTTAACGCGATCTACATTTTTTGTGTAGTAAAATTTTATCTATCTCATGGTTTACCAGTTACGCAAAAGTCGTTCACAATGAAGAATACTTTTGGAGAAATTCCCAGAAAATTCGAGATATACATTTCATTTGTCATGAAAATATCTTAAACATATAATATTTTAATCAAAAATGTTAGAGCCTTTTTTGATAAAATTAAAGTTTTCGAAAAATGTTCCATGTAAAGGGTAATCTGGGGCGGGTGGATTTTCTTGAAAATCTTCGTGTCGCATCTCTGGAAGATATCGAACCTAAATACCAAGTGTGTTTATCCGACTGTTCGTTTCTGAGTTATGCTGTTCACAGACACACTCACAGGCGCGCGCGCTCACACACACACACACACACACACACACACACAGACACGGACATGTTTCCAAAAATGCCTTTTTTGGATTCAGGGGGTTTCAAAACATGTATTTCCGGTGAAATCTCGTTATCGAATTTTTGGGTGGAATACAATACTTCCCCTACTTACTATACGTAGTAGAGAAAGTAAAAGCAAATTAAAATCGCCCGTTTCTGTCAGACGTTTTATATTCAAACATAAGAGTAGTGTGAATGGGATGTGTGTCAAAAGCGTAAGCTTTAGGGGTAGATATCTTAAAATGGCTATTAAAAGAATACTTAAATTAAAATGCTGGGAACGAAATTGTAATGTAACGCTGTGTAAGTATTTAGATTTTGCTTTACATAAGAGCAATTGTCATAAATTTTGGAGAGAATATATACTCAACCCACCCCCATCCTTCAGTTGGCTATATGGTTTGCTTAAGGGGGAGAGTAAGCGCCGTAAACCACCTATGTTAAATTTGCTAACTTGATGACATATTATCTCAAAGACTAATTCAGATATTTGACTTAAATTATAGATGCATGTCTTCTTAGTTTACTCATCTAATTTTGTGCATTAATGTGGTTAGTACGGAAAATAGGATTCTTCTTAATTAAACACAGTTTTTATTAAAATATAATAATCTTAAAATGTAACCAGTTCGTTTAGGTATCTTCAATAGCTTCTAAGCAAAGGGTCATTTGAATGAGAAGATGTTATTCACAGAGAAAACTGTTCAAAGTTAAAATGGGGGGAAAAGGTGACTCGCATATACTCGTATTTGCAAACAAATAAAATCTGATTGGACCTAAGGAAGCTGCCATAGTGGTAAAAAGTACCACCTTGTAGAACAAAGTTTTCCCTAAAATATAAGCTAAAATGTACCCCTATATTTCAAAGTTATGGAAGAGATGTTTTTTGTGTGTAAAGAGGTACAGAATTCAGAGTAGAACATGGAAGATGTAGAACCACTTTTAAAAATATATTTAAAGTGTAACTTCTGTGCCAAAGATTTACAAAGTACATAAGAGCAAATTATAATTTATAAAACACAAGAAAATAAAAGCGTAATATTTTAGTATTTTCAACCTTTGGTCTTCTCTTAAGGTATTCACTGTCTGGAAACACAATGTGTAGCAAACTAACTCTAACGAGGACCAAAAGCAAGGAAAAAACATGTTTTGAGCAAAACCTTCGGTTTGGCTAGACACCGTGTTTGTGTACCTGTCCAAAGTTATTGCATATGGAGTAGTGCCCTCAAGTTCATCACTTAGAGCAAGTTAAGACAATGGAAATGATGCTTCTGGCTTGAATATTCATGAAGTGGCTAGCCAAGCGTGTTGCCCGGTAGCTAAAACACCAATTTTATGCGTAGCCTACGCAAATGAACACGTTTACAAAACTCCGCGCTTGTTTCGCCGCTGGCCTGTAGACCGTAGAAACTGTGTATCTGTGTGTCGGATTTTCATTTAATAGTTTAAAAATAATTCTGAAAAATCAAACATATAATAAAAAATACGATTCGAGTCGACTTTGAATTCTTTTACTTTTTGGCTGCCTAAGTTTGTTTTAACCTATCGCTAGTTATTGAAGCTACACGTTTATTCCGTCTTCACGTATTGGTTCCTTGCAGATTCATTATAAATACACACGTAAAATATCATGAAAACGTTTCCAAAATATGAATTGTTTGCTAAAATGATCCCAAAATACTATTGAATATATAGATTAAAGCTAAAACATCTTATACTTTAAGAGTTTGAACAAGGTTCACATCATTAGTTTAAAAACAAGTATGTGATATGCCCCATTCATATTACTTTCTCTATTCATCCTTCTACAAATCATTCTTACGAAAGCTTATTATTCTATTCATTGCTAGTTAGTATGATAAATCTTGATTACTCATTTCGTTGTAGATAAAGGAAGAATACTTTAAGCCAAAGCGATAGTTAAATGTTTTCAAAGCCGGTCGCTATGTGATGACTTTGGAATTATGTTCTCTTTGCATGAACACGAAAAACAAATAAAAAAATCTCATGTGTTACACTCACATGACTTTCTCTACTCTTGTACAAACTATTTTTACAAACGCTTATTCTGCATATGCTTCATTTTAATCGAGATGTTAATCTTATTGCTAATTTTCTTGTAGATGCAAGGGGAATATGGTAGGCTTTAAGCGATAGTCAAATCTTTTAAGAGCTGGTTGCTATGTGGCGCATTCCATTCTCTTTGCATGTCCAGGACATAAAAAAAAATGAATAACGAATTTGAGAAAAAGTATTAGTATTGAAAAATTTAAGGGAATAACAAGCAATATCTCGAAAATGGTTCACTCACCAAAAAAGTGTATATGACATAAATTGTGTATTTTAACGCGATCTATATTTTTGTGTAGTAAACTTTTGTCTATCTCTTATGGTTTACCAGTTATGCAAGAGTCGTTCACAATGAAGAATAATTTTGGAGACATTCCCAGAAAATTCGAGATATACATTTCATTTGTCCTGAAAATATCTTAAACATGTGATATTTTAATCAAAATTGTTATAGCCATTTTTGAGAAAATTAAAATTTTCGAAAAATGTTCCATATAAAGGGTAATCTAGGGTAGGGGGATTTACTTGAAAACCTTCGTGTCGCATCTGTGGAAGATACGGAACCTAAATACCAAATTTGGCGTTTATCCGACTGTTCGTTTCTGAGTTATGCTTTTTTTGGATTCAGGGGGTCTCAAAACATCCTTATCGAATTTTTGGGTGGAATAAAATACTTCCCCTACTTACTCTACGTAGTAGAGAAAGTAATAATAATGATTGAGAAAAGTAAAATGCATTCCAAAATTTAAACCAATAGCAAAGAATATCTCGAAAAGGGTTTAAGCCTCAAAAAAGCGTTATTTCACATAAACTATGGGCTTTGACGAGATATGCATTTTGTGCAATAATATTTTGTCTATGTTTTACGGTTTACCAATTGCAGAAAACCATTCATAATGAAGAAGACTTCACATACTATTCCCAGAAAATTCAAGATATACATTTAATTTGCCACGTAAATATCTCAAACATATTCTACACAATGAAATAGTTGTTCTCATAATGATAGTAAACATGGATTTGAATATGAAATTTTATATTTTGCCTATCTAATCATAAAGGATCTTTCAAACATTCTTAACGGGTTTCTCTTAAATGACGCAACGCGACAATATGAATGCTATGGTTACCTTTTGTTATATAAGGTCTTCTAAATGATGTCCCTTTCTACCTTTACAAGCTTGGCGTATGCATTATTAAACACTCGAATATCTATAGTCCAAATATTGAAAAATGCACGCCGGGTGCTGCTCTCCAATTCATCGATCGTAAGATTTATTGCAAAACATTTTTGTTTAAGTTTTCCCCACAGATAAAAATCACACGGATTTAGATCTGGAGAGCGAGCAGTCAATTGAGTTGTCATCAAAAAAACTTTGTATTTTTAGGCAGCGATTTTTTTAGACCTTCCTACGACGGTCCCTGTGTCGACTAATTTTTCTCGGTTAGAATTTCTAGACAATTCTAAGAATTCAGGGAAAATTCTAAGAGTTTAGCTAGGTATCCATAGCAACAAAGTAACAGACGCACACGTAGGATTTTTAAGTATTGGCCAGAGCAAGAAGGGACGTTGGTAGGGGTAGTTCTAAGATAGGTGGAGCTTTAATTAAGAAATAGGCGTGCAATTCTAATCAGAGACACATTCATTGGCGCACTCATTAGTTTGTGGCCACATTCGCACTCTCATTCGTCACTCTGGATACTTGTGATAACTCGTGTGTTATTTTAAGCGCCCAGTGACGCACTTATGTGTATTAGATTTAGCGGTAAAGAGTGGATTTTGCAGGTAGGCATTTTAGCGACTCGCGGCAATTTGCGCATCCCGTTTCTTTTATTGCAGAAACAGTTATTTCAAACCGTAAAATTGTTACTGCAGAATTCTTAGAATTGACTGTCTGAATTTCTTTTTGTCTAACGCGGACCAGTCTTTTAAATTTTTCTAACAGCCTTTACATTTGCTTGCAAACTGTAACACCAGGGAATTTATGTATAAATTCAAGCTGACCGTCTCCATTTAACTCCGTTCTGAGTTACGCACTATATATAATAAACATATCAGCATGCATATAAGGTTCAGAAAAATAAACTACCAATATTTTTACATTTATTGTTGCATATATATTTTTTACATTTATCTTAGTACATCTCATTCATTTGTTCTCTCATCATCTAATATGGAACATTTAAGCCTAAGAATACGTCATGTATCAACCAATCGCTTCCTTGAGTACCCATAGAATTGTCGCTTTTTAATTATCGCTTCCTCAGAATCTCTTTTGCAGTAATCACTATACAAAATTATGAGAAGTCTATGCATAGTCCATATTTCGTTTCCTTCTGTTCACATTAGTTCCTTAAATTAAATTGAGTTTTAATTATTGACGCTCTTTAACTGCTGTGGCCCTTAGCGTCCCATTCTATATTGGGGGTGAAAGACTGGTAAGTTCGCTCAGAGGCCTCTTTATCAGGCTTGAGGTTCTTTTACGTGCCGCAAATCTACACACGGGACACTGACTTTACTTCCCTTCCGAAGGAAGCCATGATAAGGATTTTTACACCCGAAAACCACTACGAGGAGGACATAATATTAGCTCCTTGCCTTATATTCTAAGGCACTTCTGAATTATACACAGAACAGTAATTTTTTTGACGACTATGTGTTTTTGATTCACTTCCGTTCATGCTGTCATGGTAGAAAGTTGAATTTCCTACATTCAGTGCTGCTAACCTAACCTATCTATGTATTTTGTCTGTTTTACTGCACTTATGTGCATGGACTACTCTATCTTTTGATATATTTGTTACTGCAGACATGGAATATAATAATATTTTATAATTGAATTTTACTATTTAAATATTACTTGGAGCTTTAGGTTTTTTTGTATTTGATAATGTTTATTTACGATTTAATTCTTGCAGCAGCATATAATTAAATCGTAATAAACTTTTAAAATACTTTTTTGTGGGAGTGCAGGGGAAGTGTGGGTGTAAAGGTAAAATCTCGATATGAGAGTTTTAGGCAATAAGTAATATTTCCTCTAACTAAAGCTAACTTTGGGTCGCTTAGTCCAAACATGGCTGCTTCATCGTCTGCTTCCTCCACACAGTGCTTCATAGAGAGAGTACAATGATGTAACTATATGAGCTCATAACTTTTGACTCTAAAATAACTAAGTTCCAGATATTATGTGCAACTATATGGAGAACTCCTGAAAACAGGAAAGAAACAAAAATAAAAACTCTACAGAGTTACGACAATCCCCACACAGCAGGTCGGTTCAGGCGGTAAGGTCTGTGACCCGCATTCGGGAGGTCGTGGGTTCAATTCCCGCGCCGCGGCCGACTATTATGGAGTAGTATCAATAAATGCCATTTGTGATTCTAATTTTGAAATCACTTATTGTATTAACGATAAAAATCATTCTCAAAGCACCTACTGCTTTAGTCAAACCTATAAACATTGCATTTAAATGTGTACAAAAAGGGACACCCTGTATTCAGCTAACAAATGCTTGCGGAATGTCCAGTGGTGACTGGTGACTTAGTGGCGGATACCTTAATGTCGCAAGAGGCCGTTTATTGCACTTCCTTTCTCGCCGCGTCCCGCGAGTCACTTTTCCAGGACAATTACCCTGCCATCCCCTCCTCATCCCTCGGGAGTGGAGACGCTACGGTTAAAAGGTTGGGGTTCCCGCATGGACGTTCGCCTTCAGGGACAATTATTTATTCAGCAAGGTCTGCTATTTAATGACGCGCTGGACTCGTGGTTTCCCAAAGTTTTTTTAACACTACCATAAAAATTATGTTCCGTTGAAATGTTTCGGTCGACAGTCCTGCTCGCCTGTTAGGGAATTAAATATAACACAGAAACCGTTTTGACGCGCAAATTTTTCATATACGAAGCCTGTTCCTTTACATTGCTTATGTTAGCCTAGGAAATCCCGGCTGAATAAGCCGCACCGGATTCCTCGAATCTGCAAAAACTTACAGCCTTAAATTAAGGTACTTCTCTTTTCGTTGAAGAATAAGTGTCTTGTGTAATGTGTAGAATGCCCACTAATTCCCCGACTGTTTCTACAGTCAGCTAGATTTTGTTGTTGTATTTCTTATGCTATAGCTTTAATAGTCTAACAAATTGCAAGGCGTGAATGCCATCACACTTTCAACTAGACACATTCCACCTAGACAAAGGTTTACATTGATTTCGTGTGAAAAGTGAACTGTTTCGTGACCAAACTGAAATCCAATGAAACATTTTATATCATAGGGAATCAATCTATCTAACTCTGATTTCAGTGACAAGGAGTTAGTAAGACAATACGCATTCATTGATTCATTAAACCTTATAAATGCGTCAATAGCGTTGACTGGAGACGCAGGAATATTTTATAACTCTATCTTCATACGGGGGCACATATTATAGTTTATCACTTATAAAAATTCATTTTTCAAATAGGTTTTAAATTGTTTCATTTCTATTGTCCCCTTTAACTTCTATGGTAATATCGGTGGCTTTGACTAGAGAAACAGTTGGTGTTATAACTTATTGAACTCTAGGTTTCCTTTCATCAGTGATTTTTATTAAAATTTGCATGAAAGACGCACATATATTCAGTCTTGCATTCATACTTCTAGTCTGGAGAGCACGAAATGATCGGGAAAAAATTCGAACGAATCCGGAATATCTAGTTTGAAAAGGCACAACTCGATAAAAGAGCCCATAATATTTTTCGTTCTATGAAACTATTATTTAGAAACACTTTGGTAAAGATTATGCTTCAAAAGCCGGTATAGATGTATAGTATAGATAGATGATAACATACACTTGAGTAATAAAGTTAATCTGCATATTAATCAAATTTCTTTTGCTCATTTCCCAAAAGTTGGATTTAAAAGCAATGTTTTCGCGATAACTCATACACTACTTATTTATACTAGTTGTATCTTCAAAATGCTGTAAACATCATTCTCCTCTCTCTTGGATAGTTATTTTTGGATTTTGTTTTCTCAGAAAGTTTTCTCTTAAAAATATTACACGAGGGAGTGAAATCTTCTGAAATTTGTAATGCCCATTCCGTAGAGTCATAGGTTTGAAACGTTTACATCAATTTTTTGTGCTTCAAAGAACTTTTTATTTATATATTTATTTTAAAGTGAAAAGTTAGGTGTAAGCAACATAAATTTACAATGGTAATTTCAAGCACTATTTTTTTTAATGCAAAACCAGCACAAAATAGTTATTTGAACATTTTGTGCCTATCATCAGATGGAGAGGGATACTTAAAACGGAGATTATGTTATAATATCATTCTGTGAAACATATGGCATAGCACGCTAATATTTATATTTTAAACTCACCAACCTGAAATTAAATATAAATTACATCTATTCAATGAAATCGAAATGAAATTTAAAACTATTCAGTGCATGCATAAGACACTCTTAAGATGAAATTTTCAACTGGACTGTTCGAAAACGCCAGAAAATGGTGTTTACTGATGTATTCCCCTAAGGATTAGGAAATTAAATCCCTGAGCAATAAAGTACAAGTAATTTAATAACAAATAATAATGGCCACGAAAGTTTACGCTACAAAATAAATCGACGTTTATTTTAAAGCCTTGAAAAACTAGACAATATAGAAAGTTTAACTAGCCTAACTATAAGCCATATTCATTTCGTTTCTATGAAATACAGCTGCAGAAACTAATATTACTTTCTCTACACATACTTTGTATTGAGATCTTTGAGGCACCGGAATAAAGAAAAAAACATTTTAGACAGATGGGCGCATGCGTGTGTGACTGTGAACCGCATACATAAAACCGAAATGTAGGATAATTGCCAAGCTTTTTATTTAAGTTCAGGATCTTCCACAGTTGCGACACGATTATTTTTATGAATATTAAACCTCCCCAAACTAACCTTTACACGGAATATTTTTCTAAAACTTTGATTTTCTCAAAAATGGCTCCAGCGACTTGATTATGTACCTATTTAAGGTATTTACACGAGCAATAAAATTCATATCTTGTATTTTCTTGCAAACAGCCTGCGAAGTCCTCTTCATTCGGAATGAATTTTGTATACTTGTGCAAACGATAATAAATATACAAAAATACACTATACAAAAATTGCAATCTCTTTAAAACACACAACTTATTTCAAATACGTTTTTTGTGGTATTAGCCATTTCCAAAATATCCTTCATATTAGTCTGAATTTTTCAATACTTGGTAAAATGCTGTCACTATTCATGGAAAATGTATAGAATTTCAAGGCCAGCGTATAGCAGCCCTCTTTTAAACATCCGACCATCATATCGGTTTTCTCTATCTGCCTTGTACACACAAGGTAATATTCAGTTATAGGAATTTTAAGCATTAATGTCAGGACAAAAGGAAATAAAGTTTATCTGTTAAGGACATCGTAGGTTACAAATCATCCCATCCCTCGTACATTCTGTTAGCTTTGCAGACAGCACTCACCAGACCGTATTTACCTGTCGTCTGTGACACTTGGCCGCTTTTGTTTACCTAATTTGTATTGACATATGGTTTTGGTGTAGATAATTTGAAGCCAACTACTTAAGTATTCCTATGCCTGGTAATGTGCAATGTATTTCTGCAACGGTTTATCCTGATAAATATCAAGGAATTAGAATTATAAGCTTTCGTAAGAATAGTGTGTAGAAGCTATAAAAGTAACCGATAGAGGATAGAGAAAGTCATGTGAATGTAACACGTTTTACAGTAATATTATGAGTGATATTTACTATGTTATTTTGTGAACATAATTTCTAAAACAGTACTGCCATTAGTGTTATATTACTATTTAATAATAAAATAACAAAGTTACGTAAGTTTAACAGGAGTTGAGAACCAGGTGGTATAATTTACTTTCTACAATTCGACAGGATAGAGACTATGATCGGTTGGGACTGCAGCCATAATTCCAGTAGAACATAGTATACTAGAGACATACTGAACATGTTTAGAATGCCAAGTTTCTAAAAACAAATGAAATTTGTGTGTATTTGACAGATACTTTCTAATGATTTGCGAGTTGATTGCCGTGTGGTTTGTTTGATTTTATCTAATAGTTTGTTAATTAACATCATTTAAAGATTTTGTGTTCACCCAAAAATGAATTTTACTAGAGAACATTTCCGGGCTATGACGTTTTACGATTTTAAATCGTCATTAACGCCTATACAATATGAAGATCGGCTTAGAAATGCATTTAGCGAAGAAGTCCCTCTAAGACAATTTATAATTGGTGCAGTAAATTCAAGAGAAATCTAGTTTTTCTTAGTGATGAATTTCGTAAAGGATGCCCAAAAACCGCAACTACTGATGAAAATATTGCCGCTGTATGCTTGAAGAAGACTGATGGACATCTTATGAATTTATTTAAGCGACATTGTGCATTGGTATGAGTAAAACCAAAAACATTTTCCATCAACACTTACACGTGAGAAAATTTTGTTGTCGATGGATTCCACATTCACCGACTTCCGATTAAAAACAACTGCAGTTAAATACACGGTTAACTTAGAAGGCAGTTTCTGGTCAAATAAACAGAGCAATAATAGTAACAACGCATTGATGGTGCAGAAAAACTCTGGAAAAATTCCAAGGCAGCCCCTTAAATTTGGTTTAGAGTATCGTTAGTGGTGGTGAATCTTTCATTTATTGTTGTGATCCTGAAAAGAAAAGTCAATCGGTTCAATGGGTCTTTCCTAAGCCTACAAAATTCCGGCGAATTCGCAGTGCTGGTAAGAAGATGGGTGCTAGTTTTTTTGTTCCAAAACAGGTCGTACAGATAGAAGGTAACGTACCGTTACTGACGATTTGTACACATTTGTGTTTACTGCAAATTTTTTAAAAAGTTCGTGAAAAACTCCCAAAACGAAAAATAATATTACTTCAAAACGCATCGTCGCATACAGAAAATTAACAATGAATATCTGGATGCCCTAAGGTGAGCATCATAGACCATCCACCATACAGCCCTGGCGTAAACTTGTGATTTCCTTTTGTTTCTAAAAATTAAAGGTAAAATGCGTGGAATCACATTTTCGTCATCAGATGAGGCAGTGGAACATTATAAAATCCTAGTTTCCAAAGTGCCTCAGGAAGAGTGGCATCATTGCTTTAAGAACTGGTTTCATCGAACGCAAAAATGTAATATTAAAGGGGAATATCTTGAAAAGCAATAAAATCATTAAATTTTTTAAACTAATCCTTGTTTGACTTTCTAAATTTCATTACTGTCACCCTCGTGAATATCTATGTATATATGTAATATACATATACACTACGTGATCAAAAGTATCCGGACACCTGGCTGAAAACGACGTACAAGTTCGTGGCGACCTCTATCGGTCATGCTGAAAGTCAATATCGTGTTTGCTCACCCTTAGTCTTGATAACAGCGTTCACTCTCGCAGGCATACTTTCAATCAGGTGCTGGAAGGTTTTTTTGGGGAATGACAGCCCATTCTTCACGGAGTGTGGAACTGAGGAGAGGTATCGATGTAGGTCGGTGAGACCTGGCACGAAGTCGGCGTTCCAAAACATCCCAAAGGTGTTCTATAGGATTCAATTTAGGACTCTGTGCAGGCCAGTGCATTGCAGGGATGTTATTGTCGTGTAACCATTTCGCCACAGCCCGTGCAGTATGAACAGGTGGTCGATCGTGTTGAAAGATGCAATCGCCATCCCCGAATTGCACTTCAGCAGTGGGAAGCATGAAGGTGCTTAAAATATCAATGCAGGTGTGCGCTGTGATGGTGTCACGGAAAACAACAAGGGGTGCAAGCCCCCTACAGGAAAAACACGACCACACCATAACACCACCACCTCCTCCGAATTTCACTGTTGGCACTACACACGCTGGCAGATGACGTTCACCGGGCATTCCCATACCCACACCCTGCCATCGGATCGCCACATTGTGTACCGTGATTCGTCACTCCACAGAACGTTTTGCCACTGTTCAATCGTGTAATGTTGACGCTCCTTACACCAAGCGAGGCGTCGTTTGGCATTTTGCTGCGTGATGTGTGGCTTATGAGCAGCCGCTCGACCATGGAATCCAAGGTTTCTCACCTCACGCCTAACTGTCATAGTACTTGGAGTGGATATTCTGATGAAGTTTGGAATTCCTGATATCTGTCTATTACTCTTTACGACACTCTTCAAATGTCGGCGGTCTCTGTCAGTCAACAGACGAGCTCGGCCTATACGCTTTTGTGCTGTACACGTCCCTTCACGTTTCCACTTCACAATCACGTCAGAAACAGTGGACCTTGGGATGTTTAGGCGTGTGGAAATCTCGCGTATAGACTTCTGACACAAGTGACACCCAATCACCTGACTACGCTCGAAGTCCGTGAGTTCCACGGAGCGTGCAATTCTGCTGTTTCACATGTCTAATGATTACTGTGGTCGCGAATAATGAGTTCCAGGCAGTAAGTGGTAGCACAATGCACCTAAGCTGAAAAACGTATGTTTTGGGGGTGTACGGATACTTTTGATTACATAGTGTGTGTATATATATATATTTTTTTTTGACATTCGCTACTATCGGTTACACGACTTTTTTTTTTGTACACTAGATATTAATAGGTGGTAAAGAAACACTTTTTTTGCGTAATAACTTTTAATGGTAATATGCCACTTCAAGACTTTCATCAATACCTCGTTCATAGGATGCATGAACAATAATAAACAAACTGAACCTTCAAAAGATATTTAGTGTACTCACACAACTTCCATAGACTTTGACGGTCTTCTGTAGTAAGACGTGTCTCGTGAACTGTTGAAATTCATAATGTCTGAAGACAGTGTAATGAATTTGCATTGTGTCATGCTGGAAACTTGCTTGTATAAGTAAGCAGATGCAGGAGATGTAGATAGGCACTGGGTACACACTGCACAGCTAACTTACAAAGCAGTTAGAAGTTTCTGGTCAAATAAGATATTACACACATAACATTATTATTCAGCGGTGGACTTAAGAGAGTCTAGGTAAGGGTTGGGCTTAGAGATTTCTAATCTACTACCATTATTTGTGCTTATCGTTAGTACCATTTCATCACAACAAATGCCACTGACGTGGCTATCCAGTGCGATTCTTTGTGGCATTGATTTGAGGGCGACTGGCATGTTGGGCGTTACTGGCAGGCGAGGCGGAGAGGACATACAACTTCTCGTTCCTGGGAGATAGCTTATGAGTAAATGTGCTGAAAGTAATAGGAGAGAACGTTTGTAAAATAGTTACGGTATACTTCGGTGAAAATTAGCTAATTGGCTAATACTGAGTAAGTGAACCTTGTCAGCTATTGCTTTTATTTTCTCTAGCACTTATTTGCAAAATTTACATTTCAGCCAAAACTTCAATGTCGAAATTAATGTTTTCAGGTCCACTGCTAAAAAAAAAGCTTTAAGAAAACCCTCCATGCGCACGCGTGTTGCGACAGAAGGTTTTGAACCAAAGTTGTGATTTACATAACCTTTTAAATTATTGATTATTTCTTAAAAGTATTATTAAAATTATCATATATTTGACATATTTACGTGAGGAATAAAGTGTATGTATATCTTTAATTTTTCTGTGCATAGTCTGTGAAGACACCATTGTGATTGAATTTCTCATAATTATGAAACCAGAAAAAATGGACAAAATACTTTTCCAGAAAACGTATATAGCGTTTTAAAGTGTACAGTGCATGTTGTTTATTTTAATATTTAGCCATTTTCTAGATATTTCAAATTTCTGATCGCAATTTTCCAGTACTTCAAGCTACACGCTTTTGAAATGTATGTTAGATTTTGTTTTTCTCCTCCGGTCAAGTAAAGAGTATTCAAAATATAAAGCCCAGCATACCTGTGGGGAGTTTCCTTTCATTTTCCTGCACTGTAGCGTTCTGAAGGTTTCCATATAGCTATCACAAGTGTATTGAAACTATTTCAGAAAAAAATGTTATGATTAACAATAAATAGGAAAAAATGTGATGTTACACTCACATGACTTTCTCTACTCTTGTACAATCTATTTTTACAAACGCTTATTCCCCATATGCTTCATATTAATCGAGAAACCATTTGCAGAAGCTATCTTATTGTTAATTTTCTTGTAGGTGCAACGAGAATACTGTAGGCTTTAAGCGATAGTCAAATGTTTTAAGAGCTGGTTGCTATGTGGTGTATTCCATTCTCTTTGCATTACCAGGACAAAAAAAAATGAATAACGAATTCCCATTTGAGAAAAAGTATTGGAAAATTTAAGAGAATAAAAAGCAATATCTCGAAAATGCTTAACTCAACAAAAAAATGTATATAACATAAATTGTGTACTTTAACGCGATCTAAATTTTTTGTGTAGTAACATTTTGTCTATCTCTTATGGTTTACCAGTTATGAAAAATTCGTTCACAATGAAGAATACTTTTGGAGACATTCCTAGAAAATTCGAGATATACATTTTATCTGCAATAAAAATATCTTAAACATACGATATTTTAATCCAAATCGTTAGAGCCATGTAAAGGGTAATCTGGGGTGGGGGGATTTTTTTGAAAACCTTCGTGTCGCATCTCTGGAAGATACTGAAGCTATACCAAGTTTGGTGTTTATCCGACAGTTCGTTTCTGAGTTATGCTGTTCACAGACACACACACGGACATGTTTCCAAAAATGCTTTTTTTTGGTTTCAGGGGATCTCAAAACATATATTTCCGGTGAATTCTCGGTATCGAATTTTTGGGTGAAATACAATACTACCCCTACTGACTTTACGTAGTAGAGAAAGTTAATTGAGCTTCTTTTAGGAGTAATTTTCAGAATAGATATGAATAATTATGAAATCAATAATATTGCAAAGCGTCAGATATTTTATTACAATTTATATTCTTTTGTATTGTGAAGTCTATAGGTTTGTTAGGCCAATGTGAATGTAGAGATCCAACTTGTACTTGAATTGGAATAATCACATAAAATACTCGATAACTCGTATTATTCTACAAATGTAGATGCGCTCAATCCTAAACAGTGAAGGCAGGTGTGATAGAGTTAATTTCATTACTCGTTAGCGTAATGCGCACATGAAAGCTTACCATTCAAGCAATAGGATTTAAAAGTCTTAGTACTTAAACTGAAACAAATAAAAACTTGTTCGATAATTCATAGTGTTCTGATAATGCAGCATGTACTAAATCCTGAACGGTAAAGACACTGTGATAGTCAATTTCATTACCCATTAGTGCAATTTATATATGAAAGCTTGCCATACAAGCAATAGGATTTTAAAGTCTTAGCACTGAAATTGAAATAAATACAAACTTGGTCGATAATTCATAGTTTTCTGTTAATGCAGCATGTACTCAATCCTGAACGGTAAAGATAGCTGTGACAGAGTAAATATCATTACTGGGAACCAATAATGGGGTAAACATGAAAGCGGGTCGTACAAACGCATAGAGGATTTAAAAGAGAAACTACAACACTAGAGCTAAATGAGAATGGATGCGATGATATTCTCTCCAGTAAAGCAATGTTTTATGAAGAAATGAGAAACGTGGGATTAATAATGTAATAGTTTAATGGATTGGATGCTCTTGCAGCGCATGTCTATGTGGAGAGAGAGAGAGAGAGAGAGAGAGAGAGAGAGAGAGAGAGAGAGAGAGAACGCGGCAGAGCAAGCTAAAGTAATTAACGACGTATGACGACGTCGCGATAATTTATGCACAGAGGAAAGTTATTACTTAATTTGTCTAATGTAATATTATACGAGAAGAATATGAGAAGTTCACTCCATTAATATCTTGGTACATATCCCGTTACAGGCCCTTAGCGCGGTTCTTCATAGATGCCTGGCACGCAAACTTCACATTGCAAAATTTCCATGCGTGTTGTGGCATCCGCTCCGAATTTACCTGAACTGCCGTGTTCCAGAATATTATTTTCAAATTTTTTAAAGGGATGGAAGGCAAAAAGTGGGTCGCAAAGCTAATTTATAATTTTTCATATCTAAGTTTAAATATGTCTAGTTTGCATGTATGTGCAAAATAAGAATTTCAGATAAACTTTATCTGATACAAGAAAAACATATTTAACCCTAACGAGAAAGGTATTTTTGTTAGATTAACATCTCGTCACGCTATAAGGGTTCATATCCGTACGCCTATTTCACTAAATTCATTTAGTTCTGGTAGAAAAATGATATATATCAGGCGCTTTAACCTCAAAATTTGACTACTGCTTATACATACAGAAACGATCTTTACTCTGTTGCATACGGCACAGACAATTGTTGTCAATAATGGGGTGATGAGAGCTCGGCGTAATGAATCCTAATTGTTATGCTATCCATAATAACTTTCCAATCCTCTCCTGGTGCAACAAATGGTAGTATTCAATAAAGTGATGATTTTATTTTGTGATTACTTGTTTTTTAGTTTAACGTTATTTAACCTTTCTTTGTTTATGATTTCCTCCCAAGAGATCTTCAGTCTTACCTTAGTCATTTTGTAAACAGGTTTATAAATATAAGCTTCAGCAATTATTACTCCAAATGTGAGTTAAATGCTAAATTTAGAATCAGAATCTACTATGATCATGCGGTTTAACAATTGTCTGCATCTATACCAATAGCAACGAAATGTATTATAAACACCATCCTCTTTAACTATTGTCATCGATTTCGGTGCACTATGTTTTATTATAACAATAAATAAAATATAGCAGCTGGCTCCTCTGCAGCGGCAGATGTTAAATTAGATTATTGCCGTGTAGATCGCGTTAAACATTTTCCGAATTCAAGGATATAATCAGTTTTCTACCTTAATTTACTGTGAATCATTTGCAGTCTCAGTAATACTATTCCTTCAGTATAACAAAAACCTTTGTTTTTGGAATGGTTGTGTGTATTTCTTTTAGAGACGCTACTAATGGGCCACCTAGTATATAGAAAAACCTAGTAAACATAGTAGTAAGGAAACATAGTAATAGTTTATTGAGCACTAAGTTATTACATGTTAGACTGCCTTCTCTATTTGGCCCTGGCCACTAAGATAGGCTGTCATGTGAATTACAATTACATGTTAGTACAATTAGTAGTGTTATATTTAATTTTTTATATTTATATTATTTTTCCTCTTTTAACCGTCCATATTCATTTATTTTTTACTTTCTCTAAGTATTTACCCATATTTTTACAGCTTTTGTCTAAAATTGTATGTATATTTTTATTCCCATTCATTCCATACCATAAACTTTCTTTTCTCCAAATCTCGGTTTCTTTGCATTCAAATATAATATGTTGTATATCTTCCCTTCCCCCACATAATGGACATTCACCTTGTGCATAGCCGTTTCGCTTCCCTTTTAGCCTCCATACCCCTGCTCTTAACCATGCTATACCTCCTTTTTCTTCTTTATTTGTGCTGTCTACATATTTCTATCTTTCCCAATGTTTTTTTATATCAAGATAAAAAACCAAAGATCTCTTCTCAGTTATCTGGCTAAATAATTGTTGTATCTCGATGTCTTCAAATCTTCTTCTAACACTCTTCCAGAAACCTTGGTGGTTTGTATCTCTTTTTCTCCAAACATCTCGCATGTCATTATTCTCAAGGTTTTTTCTTAGTTCAAATATATAGGAATGAATACAGAAAGTTATTTGAACGAGTACCTATAGCATATAAGAACTTTCTCCCCTAAATTGGCGTTTCCCAAACTGGGTTCCGCGGAACAAAGTGTTCCGTGAGGGGCGCGTAAATGTCCCACGATGGTCTCAGTGGTCTTGGTGCATTACAATTGAAATTCTTTAGTTTTAGATATCTCCTGACCTAGGAGATGGTAGTAATAGTATATATATATATATATACTATTATATGTTCGTGCGACAATTTTCAAGTATTATATACGGATTATCCACGAGTTGGATAAACGAGGACTAAAGGAGGACTAACTGAATTTTTAAAGACTTGTTATAACACTAAAATAGAAACACTTGTGAGCACATTGTTGAAAACCTGTCGTTCTACCACCTCTCGTTTTCATTCTGGAAGGACTTTTATGTTTAATGCTCACCTCGCGATTACGCCATAAGGCCAGGATCGCACCACTCTACTCATTGTCATTTGCATTAGTTAGCTTGCATTGAATTTAATTTTTTTATTTTGGGATTTTAGGACAGTTTTTCTTTCCTAGTGTTCTGTGTGGTGTAAGGTCAAGAATGCTTGCGTGCAGTGCTTATGGTTCTGCAAATAATTCAGGCGTAAACTGAAATATTGGTCATTACTCATTCCCTGATAGATATAAGAATCGAGATATATAGAAGAATTGGGTTGCCGCTGTGAAACGCAAAGCTTTGTGTCAACAAAAATGCTAGAGTATGAGTTATTCATTTCAAAGAAAGTGATTTTAATAAGTCGAATTTTATAAAAAAGAAAAGCATAATGAAAAGCGAGAAATTCAAAAACCCTAGACTGAAAGATAATATAGTGTCTTCGAATCTTTTAGGACTAGAAGAAAAAACTCGCCGTAAAGGAGACTCAAATTTTCTTAAAAGAAAGTAAGTGCTACAACTAGTCGATAATTTAGTAAGCAGTCCTCAGCAACAAAGTGAAGATATATTACATTTGAATCTCTACACGTGGCATTCCACGATGCGGAAATACAGTGCGAGTTGGGAACTGACATTTTTAGTGCTATAAACGGCGCTAATCTGAGCCAAATTTTTATTGATGAGGAAGGCTAATCTTGAGCTGTAAATTATGAAGATTATAAGCCGAATGAGTATTTGAGGGAATCCGCTGAAGATGCAGAAGAAGATGTAGGTATGCCAGAAAATATTCTTTTGCGTTTGTATGTGCTCTTCTTGCGCTATGCAGTATTTGTCACACATGTGGTAGGCCTGTTCCTGAAAGAAAATATAAGACATATGAGGCATTAATGCGAATTATATCTCATTGTGTGAATGGGCACACTTATGAGTGTAAAGACGGAAGTGGATGTTTGAAAAGTAATGTGTGCTAGATTCGGGCATGTATCTTCGGGGAATGACAGTTGAGTTTCTTGACATTCTCAAAAACAACAAAACTATTATTTTTTTCTGAGTCATATTTTTATAGACTTGTTAAAAAGTTTGTTTCCTTCTGTACACAAAATCTGGTTAATATAAGAGGAAATAATTTTGCAATTTCCATGACTGCAATGACTCAAATGCATGTTTATGCCGGGGTGGACAATAAGACTCGTGAGGATTTTCTAATATACATGTGACATATTCTATGATGAATTTGGCAATAAATAAAATATCAGACTTCAGAATTGTACAGGGAGAATTTTAAGTGGTGATACTGAGAAAACTGCTTCAGAAAATATACTGACTTCTATGAATGAAAACCTGCCAATAAAATTGACCTGACAGGCAGGGCACCCCGGTATTAGAGCTTTGATGAAAAAGAAATTTCCTCATATACACAATGGATTTGATGTATACCATCTTGCCAAATCCCTTATGAACATTTTTAATAAGATTAAAAAATCGTCGCCCTTCATGAATGGAAGCACCTGCTGCTTGTGTAAGTGACAGTGCACTCCTAAAGGAAAAATTCAGCCAATTCTAAATCACATTACTCGTGTCCATAATTGCGTAGGATTTGAGAACTTTCACTCTGTGTTCATGATATTTTGAGTAAAGAAAAAGTTAACAACACAAACTAGCTATGTAATAATTACACACAATACAACGAACTGTGAGTATCATAAAGAATGTAAGATTTTAAGTGACTTTACGCGTATCAACCGTTTCCATCATACTGGAAGCTTGAATCCGATCCCAAACCGAGCACATTTTTCATTTCTAGGCATTTATGTCAGATCAATGATAGCTGCTTTTGACCATACTTTTCACCAAGGGAAAAAACAGTAGCCCGTTCCATGGAATATTCTAAATCGGCTGGAGACTGAGTATATAAAAAGAAGTTTGAGAAAAAAAGCTTATGAGTGGAGACAAAACCTTGTAACACACACAGTGAGTGAAGTGAATGAACACAAGTTTCAATACGAGTATGTTGTACAAGGATGACCATAACGACATGCCTTGTAATATTGGCTTACCTCAGAAAATTAAACCTAATTAGCAAGAAATAGAAGACTCATACTTCTCTCGGTTCGGATTACCTACGTTTGTGAGAAAACGCTGAAAATGAGTAAGATATGTAAATAATGAGACGAGTTCAAAGAAGTGTAATTTTAAAGCGTGGGTATTTAAGGCACTGGTGATACACTTTCCTGTTGAAGCTTAACGCTATGACTGATCAGCTGTTCCGGCAGGAGATATACCTGTTTTAATAATGCTGGTTAGCCGTCTGACGTGCTTCAAGAATGCTCGTACCACATTGCGTTGCCGGTGTGGAAAATCCCCTGCAATTCTGAACAGTAAGTCATACATTATTCTGGTTTTCACCATTATTATGCACAATCCCAAGATCTTGAACAATATTAAACAAAATAGACATGTGAATTTTAGTTCAGTCCTTCTTTAATAAATCTTAGATTATAAATTGCAGGAAATAAATCGGCATCCATAGCTGACATTAGTAAGATCATCTGCATGTATTCGTAAATGAGACATTAGGTTCTCTACCGGTAGTTCATTTGTTATTGCCTGGCGTGCTGAACCGACAAGCAAGAAATCCACTTGCCTGCATTCACTTCCTGGGAGAGAAGTGAGCAGGGGTTATGGATTGAATGTAGCCTATTATCATCATAGCGTGGTGAGTGATAACAAATTCAGATCTTAATTATTCTATATTTAATAATGTACAGAGCTGTTGCATCTTCGTTGCTCAGAGAAAATATATCACAATATGGTTTCGCCTTATCTCTTTAAGCCACGGCAACTTGGAATACCGATATTACGTCATTGCTATTATTAGCAAGTTTGTCATAATGAGCCATTATGCATGATGTTGAACACAAAAGAATCTGTTTATAATGGTTGGGTTGAGTAGAACAATTTTCATTAGATAAACCACTTGAATGTGGTTTTAGAATTCTAACATTTTTGAAAGATATCGCAAAGAAAGTTACAACTTTTTATTGTATGTATAAGTTCTCCATATAATTATATTCCCTTAAGGATAAGCATCTGTGAAAAAAAGCCAAAAATTGTCAAGGTTTACAAATATGGATTTTAGTGTTATCAAACGCCATAAACCTACTACTCTAGTTCCATAAGTTTTATTAGCTCTAGGACCTTTAGTGCATCATATAGTGATTTAAATGTCTGCATATAAGCCTAGCTTCCTATAAAATTATTGTAAACAGCGATACGTTTTTCTTTCATTCAAGAGAGGCCTAAGGAATCTTAAAATACTAAATTAGTTGTAGAGGAGCATAAAAAATAACGGAGAACCTATATATGCACTAAATGAGTTTTAAACAACATTAAATCAGAAACAGTGTTATTTTAGCGTTATAATTTTTAAACCCTCTTTTTTCGGGTTTTCATTTCTCGTCATATACTCATTTTCAAATTGTTTTACACGACGTAGTTTTCGGTATAAATCAATGAAGTTTTGTAGACCTGCTTGCAAAAAACAGGAGAGAAATAATGAGATGAACTTTGGTTAAAATGTTTAGTTGTGAGTTATTAAAAATAATGTTCATATTCTATAAATTTTAACAAAAAATGAATTCTCATATTTAACACTTATTTCCTTCCAAACCGATAGGATACATAAAAGTTCATCACTGCAATTGATTTATATACTACTCGTATTAAAAGTTTAACTAAAAATAGTAATTTTTTATAAAATAATTGCATTTTTGAGAAGCAATTTTTAAAAAAAGTAAAAAAAAAACTAAATCATAAAGCAGTTAATATCTCTGGAACTAATTTAGAAATATGTACGAGATTTTGTCGGCATATTATATACCCCTTGCTGTATTAATATTTCAAATGAATTGACCCAAAATTGAGGATTTTTTAAATTTCAGAGACGTATATCTTTAAAAAAGTGTTTCATGGCCAAGAAGGTTGAGAAGCACTGCTCTAAATGTTCCTGAAATTGTTGTGTATTGCACCAAGCCTAACTTTTAGAAAGCGTACCTCATTGGTTTCAATCTGCGTGACGCCTATTGGCTGAGCAGTCCAAACAGCGCGTCCCCTCGGTCAATATGAACTGCTAAGAAGTCTTCGCTATTTCTCTATGAAGGACGATGACATGGATGTTTCGCCCTACATTTACTTCACGTGATTCAAACACAGCGGCGCTGGTGTTCCGCTGAGCACATTCAAATGCTGAACACAATAGGGGAGATAACTTACTCGCTCCAAGGGTTGACTTCCCGCAGTCGCTCGGTGCAATGGCCGAAAAGCACCATTATGTACACACAACTGTTTCCGAACAGTTTCAAGTCCTTTCCAAACAACTGCCAGCAAAATCAAAATGGATTGTGGAGTAAAATACCCCTATAGTATATACAGATGCTTGAGCAAACTACAAACTTGTTTCCCGGCGGCAGGGGTTCGATTCTGCGGGCCGTTTGACGTGAGATGAACAATACATCATATTTGGTACGACCAGGTATTTGTATTTGTTCAATAGATGTCGAATCCTAGAATGGGACTGCAAAGGCAATTGAATTAGAATTTGAAATGGAACACGCGGGGCCGCTTGGCTAATGATCATCACCGCTTTAACTGGCTGAAAATACTCCCCCATCCCCCGTCCTAAAATGTATTTAGAAATGGAAATTACATTTCATATTGCTGGGGACATTGTTTGCGGATCGAAAATGATCGAACATGCGCAATCAACGTCGGGTAATTCAAGACCCGTCCGTCGGTTACATTTGATGAATGACATGCAGAGCAAATACGTACGCGACAAATCCCTTTGTTATATGTACTGGTTGTAGAACTAGTTACCCAGTCCTTGGTTCTACGGATTTCGTGTTGTGAAACAATGCAGAACCTTTGACCTTTGGATCGTCTTGCCGTAACCATTTATCATCTGCTTTGTCGTATAAACAGAATGTCTACCGTTGCCCTCGTAAATTCAGTATACGAGTACATATTTACACTTGTAAATTTCTTGGTTAAAGGAATGCCAAGAACAGCTATGGTATGCAAGTCATGCATTTATGGCACAAAAGCTCGCCCTTTAAGTTTTAAATGGGAATAGATATAAATGGGATTTATATTTATAGACCACAAACATTCAAAATACAGAGATCAAAAAGCATAATCCATGCAATAATATTGCTTTTAGGACACATAGAAATTCATTGTTTCAAAAACTAGTGAGCTAGTTTTCCTTTTTCTCTTTTACTTGCGGCTAGGATATTCGTTTACTTTGTATCAGAATTACAGGGAATGAGTTTTATAAGCTATCCGTATAACCAATACAAAATCAGAAATATTTCTGATTCCACGTAATTTAATTCCTCTAGTCGCCGAAGTACTTTCATCTCTTGTAGTAATTTTGACACATCTGTGTTGTTCCTTGCTGTCACTTCAGGGGACTCAGAGTACCGGGTTCGATTGTTGGATGGCAGGGATTAGGAACTTGTTCTGGTAGAGCTAAGGTTCTACTTTTCAGTGGTGGTGACACTGCCTAGATGATATTAACAATGCTGCCGACGAAGATTGAGTTATTATTTCTTTTTTTCGTTACGAGGATTTCTATCTGGTGACCCGCCACCTTCGCCGTCAATACCACTGTTATTATTGTCATCACTTTCGAAGTCGCTACTTATGTGTTCCTCCACTAGCCCTCCAATTGCCTAGATTTTACAACTTCATTTCACACTTCAAACATTCTGATTATTTTCGTCTTATTTTGTTTCATCAACCGTCCTCGTGGTTAGTTTTTACCCGAGTGTTCGCTCGGCGATTCGTTTCTTTTTTTGACGCCTTTCGCCAAACTTAGAATTTTCCTCCAACTTCCTTATGTTTTGTTCCGTTTTAAATTCAACGTATCATATGAGCGATCTTTGATTGGATATCATATTTGTTTCATGATTTTATTATTGGCTACCCCCAATTTGACAACTTTCACGTCTGCTTCTTACAACTTATTTTGAGTTTAAAATCTTCCCACGAATATTCTTAGATCGGAGATAAGACATGTATGCTTTCTGACCCTGCTAAGCTTTGAGACCATTGTTAACTTTACGTCCGAGCCAAAGTACAAAAGCGAAACTTCCGGTAGACTTCTTGTCGTCGATAGCAGGTCACCTGCTTTCCTTTCGAGGAAAAAAAACTGTTTTTCTGCCTTTTCAACAAAACCCATTCCTAGTATGAATTTACAGAGTGGGTGTCTTTATATTTTATAAATTGATTTCTTTATACCCTTTATCTCTTTTCAGCAGTTTTTGTCGTTATGTTTGATTTCGATCGTATTATTATTATTATTATTATTATTATTATTATTATTATTATTATTATTATTATTATTATTATTATTATTATTATTATTATTATTATTATTATTGTTTTCTCTCCTGGGTCTCGATAACCGGGTTTATAAGCAAACAACCCCTTCATGTATCGCGTGTGTGCAATACAAAACCACATTAGGTGCTATTAGACAGGGCTATTTGCTTTGCTCGAAACATGTATACTTGACACCAATATAATCTGTTCATGGTAGATATGCCAATGGTTTGTCAAATGCACAGGGCGTCTTTCATCATGTTAGTTACATATTACTTCATTCCCCACTGTAAGCTTATTCCAGAATATAAAACACCATAAACTAATCTGGCTTAATGGGAACAGCTGAAAAACGAAAAACCTCCGTTAGCAACAAAACTGGTATTATACTGGATTCAAGTGAAAAGAATTACTCCGAAGGCTACGACAATCAGCACACAAAAAATGCAGCGCTTTCTTACAATACATTCAACCGAGCGAGATGGCTCAGCGATAACATGTGACACTCGCATTCCCGTCGACCGTCCACTCGGGTTTTTCGTGGTTTTCCCTCGTCGGTAGGCGAATGCTGAGGTGGTTTCTCACCTACCACGATTTCCTTTCTATAAACAACACTCCCCGTGGACACTAGAGGGCTGCTTCGTTGACGGGTCGTTCATCATCCTCTCTAGGCAGCTCCAGCAGTGGAACGGGTCTTCGAGCCTGGAACTTCCGCGCGCCTCTGTGGCCTGGGGTCTGTAGTCCTTGGTGGTTCCTTCATTTTATTCCTTCCTTCTGCGGGTGGTAGTAACAATAGATCCATGCAGGTCGCAGTGCGCTATCTATACAATATAGCCAAATAATGAGATATAGAATTTGTATACGTCAAGACCATCCCCCCTAAATAAGGCATTCTCCAAATTTACCTCAGTCCTTAATACTGGCAAATGCCAGGGAGTTGCCTTGAACCTTTCCTTCCCAAATTTCCTATCTTAGTTATTTAATGTTATGTAGCATGACTGTCCACCACCGAAAAAAAAGAAAGTAAAGGGCATTGAGAAAATATACATGTAGCTCAGTAGCAGAATACTTGTATTCCTTTTTTAAGTTCACCCTTACAAAACAAGTATTGGTAATTATGCCATTAGGCACATTCCAACAATCTAACCTTCACATTTTACGAATCTCAATAGATGTAGTTTGCGTCTGCTGGCTAGCATTAAAGAACGATTTCTGGCAAGATTTACGAGTTCAATGACCAAATGTCTGCTCCAGCGAAAAAACAATTGGAAAATTCCAAGAATGTGAGTTCAAATTGCTGTGTATAACTTAACAGAATGGCGCCTTTTGTATTCTCTTTTATTTGTGAAAACTAAATCTCATCGTCTGGCCAGTGACGGAGTCTTAATTTCTACGGCAGATACTAATTACAACTATGACAGAAAATTTAAAAAAAAATAATCCTTTCTTTTTTCAAAAAAGGACCTGGCTACGCGCGTGTGTTTGAGCGCGCGCGCGTGTGCGTATCTGTGTGCCCTTTACATGGAAAAATACTCCTTATTTTTAGTCACTCAAAAACCACCACAATGATTTTTATTAAAATGCTATGTTTAAGATATTTACGTGAAAATAGCATGGGTATTGAGCTTTCTGTGAATAGCCAGTCAATTTATTTTCATTCTGGGTAAATTTTGAATAATTTTATATAATTGGTAAACCTAAGACTAGACAAAACATTACACAAAAATGTAGATCTCGTTGAAATGCGCAAGTTTTGTCGAGTATCTTGTAACATTAACAGTTTTTGAGATTTCGTTGCTACTGGTTGGAATTTCTAATGATACGTTTTCTGTAGTAATGAATCCTTTTGTTTAATTTCAAATCAAGCATATAGCGACCAACTTTTAAAAGATTTGACAACTGGTTCAGCCTTCTGTATCCCACTTGTACCTGCAACGAAATGTGTAACGAACCTATTTATATTGATAATTTATATCTATTAACATGAAGTAGATAGTTTCCTAAGAAGAATGTTGAGAAGGTATAAAAATAAACGATAGTGGGTAGGAAAAGTCATGCCAGTTTAACACATCAGATTGTTTATGTATCGTTATATAATCATGTTACATCTATGTTATGTCTGATAATTTAGGCTACATAAAAATATAAAACTACGAGGGCCGATCAACAAAGACTGAGACTGATTTTTTTCACAGATGTTTATTACTCCAATTCAATGTTTACATGATCTTTTACAAAGTAGTCCCCTCCTACTTCAATGCATTTTTATAGCGTCTCTGCCAGTCCTTGAACACGTGCTGCAGACCATTCTTTGTCAGGTCCATGAGAATCGCCTCACTTTTCTTCAGCACTGCTTCAGAGTTCTCAAATCGAATACCCCTAAGCTTTGCCTTTAGTGATGGGAATAAAAAAAGTCACAGGGTGCAAGATCGGGGCTATAAGGTGGATGTGGTATACAGGTAATGTTGAATCGAGCCAGAAACTGCATGACTTCATTCGCGACGTGAGGCCATGCATTGTCATGATGAAGTCGCCACCCAGTCCGAGAATGCTCTGGTCGTTTCTTTGCAATGTGCTTCCTCAGTGTAGCCAATACTGACGTGTAGTATGCTGCTGTAACAGTAGTGTGAGGGGGAACTGCATGCTGGTAAATCATTCCATTACAGTCAAAAAATGTGATCACCATCACTTTCCCTGCAGATGGAACAACTTTTGCCTTTTTTGGTGTTAGAGAACCTGGTGATTTCCACACTGTGCTGGCTTGTTTTCCTTCGGGATCATAATGATGCAGCCATGACTCATCACCGTTGATAATCGATTTAAAAAATGCATCCCCTCCATCAGCAAAGAGACGCAGCACCTGATTGTCTGATATGCGAAATGCACGTAGGGTCTACAAAACAGAGCATTACTACCAACTACCAATACGAGAGTGCTGCCGCCTACCAATATTATACATAAAAGCTCGCTCTTTTCAAATGTTTATGTTACAGATACAAAACTATCACGGAAGCTACAGGAAAAAATCAGTCTCAGTCTATGTTGATCAGCCCTCGTATGTATAATTAAGAATTCAAGGATTATTCATTTATCTGTATTAATATGCTTTTATGAAATACAAGTAAAGTTTTGCATTCTTTCATCTAAAGTGTTAAGTAAGCGCGAGTGCAATTGCTTCACGTTTAATCACAAACTAATGACTATGAGACTAGGCATATTTTGTACTTGAAGACCAATCACAAACCTGATTCAAGGAGCTTGCAACTGCACGTTGTTTCAGTTGCCAAGGCTGCAGATTTCAGTGACTAAACATCATGAGTAGGAAGAGCGAAGCAAGGAAAAACGCATGTCTTCGACAAGGATATATGAACACTTCCCACTACACGCGTTGTTTATAGAGAGAAACTAAATCTAAAAGATAGATGTCAAAAGACGTCAACGGAGGAACGATCCTATGGTGTACAACCATTATGACGGTTTCTTAAAATAAGTATTTCAAGCTGCACTCTTATTCGCAGACTTTATGTACGTTTAATACTTGGGAATTTCGGAAATGTTTTTTTTTTCAATTTTTTATTTAAATGCTTTAGTTAAAATATTTACGTGCTAGCCAAAATTTGAACACAGTTTCGAATTCAATGCACTTCAATCAGCTAAAGACCATCATATAACATAGAATTTCTGTTAAAGAATTTTGTAAATGTGAACTTCTCTAATTCTGATGCTTTTCATTTTATAAAACGATTTACAGGAAAACGTGATACGATGCAGAAAATCTAAATACAAATTCTGATTCAGGGTGCTTCGGTTAACTAAACTCTGCCATCTTTTTGCTTGTTTTTATTTTTTGCTAAGTATAAAAACATTTTTAAAATGCATACCACTGGTTTTCATATGCAACACTATGACTATCATAAAAAAACACTTTCGGTTCCCACAAGTGGTAGTAGTGTTAGTATTCCTGTGAATAATAGATAAAGTAGTTTATTCTTCACTGTACAAGGCGCAAATAGTATGTAATTGTCACTTGTGTTGCAAATAAGACGTCATTGCACTTCCCACCCTTCGTGAAACTCTGTGAGAAAGGGCTGGAATAAAGAGAGAAATCTACTGTAAGGGCTCTTTGTATCTTGTGCAGCAGAAAGCCTGGGAAACATTTAGCATACGTCAACGTAGCATTCTGAAATCACCACTTTCCCCTCTGCAATGATTTAGGGGCGAGAATTTGCAAACAACGTGACCCTTCTCCATGCTTTCTCACCCTACCTATTAAAAAAACAGCTCATTGCGGAAACTAGGCATCGTTTGCTGTCCCAGTCGCGCCTTTTCGGGTACAAAAACGAATGAATGAAGCCATCATCGACTGCAATAATATTCCTCCGACGTAGGAATTACAACCCAAATGTATACAACACGCGACGGTTGGATATTTCACGTCCCCTATCCTTTTTTTTTTTTATGCATCCGACTGCATTGGCTATGACATTTTCCTCTTCTACCCCATTTAAGGAGGGAGTGCGGCGAAGGCAAGGCCGTAAACGGAAATTGAATATGGCAAAGTGTCCATTTTTTACCCTCTCCGTTCCTCGCCTGCGTCTGCTACCTTCGCTTGTTTGTCTGTCTGCATGTGTGTATACCCTCCATTATCACGCCTGCTCTAAAGGGGAACTTGCATAATAGCGGTGTACATTTCCACTCGGTTGCATCCTCTGCCTATATGTTAATACTGCGATTGTCCCAGCCACAATACTAAATGTCGCCGACACGCACTCTGACTTTTTGTCTCGAGATTACATATTTGTTACGCCTGGCACCCTGTACGCCTATCGCGCAATTTGGACCCTTGCGTTGAAGTTGAAAAAAAAAATCTGATTCACATGATTTCTCTAAATACTACACTTACAAAAGCTTATTCTTCTATCTATAACGAGACCAAACATCGTTAAGAATTACTAAGAAGACCCAGAGAGTTGAAGAAGTTTAACAAGGCTGCCTTGGCATATGTTTACAGTCACTCAGGTAAAGGCGGTAATGAAAATGCAGACACACTACTCTGTATTCACTCTTAGGTTGATCCGCGTCAAAACAAACCCCAGGTGACCAGTGCACCGCTATAATGTATCCTTCCGCCATTCGCGCTAGAAATACTGTCACACTTTCAGACCATGTGGCGAGTAATGCGGTACGTAATGCAAAAAAGAACAGAGTCCTTATTTCGACAACTGAAACCGTGACTAGCATATTCTGTTAAGGGTTAAAGGTGATAAGATTCATAGTTGCAACAAAATAAACGTTTCCACATATAATAACAGTTAATTCTAAAATAAATGAGCGAAAAATAAAGTAACAGGTTTGCGATAACCTAATTTATTCGCTCTCTGGAAGCGGTACTTTATTAACTGTTGGCGGCTCATTTTACAAAAGAATTGTCCACTGTTACCGAATTGCATTCTTCTCAAGATCACTTACATTCTTGCATCGCGTATTTCATATGCTTTTTTTTTTTTACGGGTGTAGTCACTTTTCTCGTTTCAGATTTTTCTGCACAAGCACTGTTTATAATTGTACTCGAAACGGCGGTGAACTCAGAAGTTAATTTCACCATTTCTTTCGCGGAAAGTGTTGGATATTTCTCACATAACTTATAATAAACATTCAACACCATTGTTTTTCACCACTAGTCAATGCTAATACTTTACGTAATTCGAGAAAACGCAAGAGCAAATTCACCGTCCTCCACGATACTAAACACAACTGCTGGTTTCTGGCTGTAAACAATATTCTGCGCCTAACCGGATGTCAGGTGACTCATACAAATTGTGTCATGGGCTTGTAGCTCTGTTTTATGGTATAAATCAGCGTTAAATAAAACCTTAGGTATTTGTATAGAATATTATACTATTTAAGGATAAATTCATTCTAAAATTCAGAGATTAGCATGGGACTACTTTCCTGGCGCATTGCTACCGTGTTGCACCACGGTGCACTGACCACGTGGGTTTGTTTTGCCGCGGATCAACCTAAGAGTGAATATAGTGTAGCTAAGGCAGGGGCCACAACTCTTTGTATGGACAGAGCCTCTCTTGGGTATTACGATAAGAACCAAACTGCTAAACTAAATTCATAGATAGCATCTAGATTATTGGGTAACGGTCCGTAAACAAAAGACACAGTAAACTCATGATGCCCTACACCATGTCCAAACAAAAGTACTGCGATTCTGAAATTCAGGGTTATTAAAAAAGAAGCAACAGACTTCCAATATTTATTTCTAATGAACCAAAATAGATAGCAACACATACTAAGTGCCTACAGCGCACTGGGTTTGTTTATGAAAAATGGCGATGCCTCAGGAAAGGTCTTTTGTGCGCTGCAGTATGCAAAGAGTGAATCCATTGTTTCATTGCAGCGTGCATTTCGTTGCTAGTTCAACAAAGAGCCAGCTGGTCATAAAAAATTTACAATTGATACAATAAATTCCTAGAAGATGGTTACGTATGCAAACGGAAAAGCACTGGTTGTCCTCGCATAACAAATGGTGCTCACTTTGAACACATAAAATACAATTTTGAGCTTTCCTGTATTCCTTGATGTATCGCATGTATAGTCATCTATTGTCGTTCATTAAAAATAAATATGTAAAGTCTGCTCCTTTTTGAATAATGATGAACTCAGGTTGGGACTAACGACCGGCCATGGAAATTTCAAGAAACACCTGTATACACAATGGAGATTGAGAAATTATCCATAAAGTGATGGATGTGTAACAGAGAAGATGAAACAGTCTTGCATGTTATACTACAAATCGGTGCATTGGAAAATAGATGATACAATCTTTCAGGTAGTTTAGGTTCCAAAGTAATAGTATCCTATAAGCATCTAGTTGAGCGATTCGTTCTCTTTAAGAGAACAGGTTGGCTGAACTAGTACAACTGGGATGGAAGAGATAGCGCAAAATAAGCCATTGGCTTCAGTGCAGTCAAGATAGATAAGACCATCTTGTTTAGTCTCCCAGATTTCAACAATCACTCCACCCATTTCTTGTTAATAGAGATAATTGCCTGCAGAAATTGGTTCACTACACATTTGGTTCTATGCGCTAGGCAGATACACAAATAGTAAAATAAATAAACAGTTTGTTGCTATATACTGGCTATGAAACTTCACATTTTGCATAACATCGGTGAGAAACAACTGAATGATGACATCATTTCACAAAATGACAC
Source organism: Deroplatys truncata (assembly GCA_030765065.1). Classification (NCBI taxonomy): domain Eukaryota; kingdom Metazoa; phylum Arthropoda; class Insecta; order Mantodea; family Mantidae; genus Deroplatys; species Deroplatys truncata. The sequence continues at coordinate 53,948,228 of CM060982.1, forward strand.
GGTAGTGGAAAGTTTAAAACAATAACTATAAGTAGATATCTTGAGATGACTGAAGCCACAAACGTTTACTTGAAATAAGTTGTGTGTTTCAAAATATCTAAATGTTTCTGCGTATCCCGTAGTAGTTGCACAAAGCACCCAAAATTCATTCCAAATGAAGCTTACTTCGCAATCTATTCGCAGAAAATTAAGATACACATCTATCATTCACGCATACATCTTAATCATATGGTACTTATTCTTATCCAAATTGTTAACGCTAATGTTGAGAAAATAAAAAATAACTAAACGTCTACATTTAAAGCATACTGTGGGGTGGGGGAATTCTCTGGAAAATTTTTGTGTCGCATCCTTGGAAGATGTTGAACTTAATGCCAAGTTTGTGTGTGTCCACATTCATTTCTGAATTAGATGATTGAGAAATTCAATGCCATTGCCGGAATTTGAACCATGGATCTCCCGGTTTACGTCCGGTTGCTCTAACCACTGAGCTACCATGGCAATATGCCGGCACGACATTAAATTCCTCAACTGATTCGCATTTTTTTCGGTAAAACACAAGGATATCTCAAATTGTATTGAGATGACATACACTAATGGCGACTTACAATGTTGTAAGTACTTTAAGTCCCGGGATTTATAGTTTCGACGTTAATCAATTGACCTAATAGTGGTTGAAACTATAAAGTACGGGACTTAAAGTAGATACTTCCACCATTGTAAGTCGCCATTAGAGTATGTCATCTCAATGCAATTTGAGATATCCTTGTGTTTTACCGGGATGAATGCGAACCAATTGAGGAATTTAAGGTCGCGCCCACATGTTACCATGGTAGCTTAGTGGTTAGAGCAACCGGAAGGAAACCGGGAGATCCGTGGTTCCAATCCTGGTGATGGCATTAAATGTTTCAGTCATCCGATTACACCTTTTCAAACTTGTCCAACACAGGGTTTATGTGGAAGAACAATTAATTCCATTCTTTTCTGACCTGCACTGTTCAGTCGGTCAGTGACATGCACATGAGCATTTTTCTAAAAATTACTTATTTTATTATACACGAGACCTCGTTTCCTTCTAGAGAAATCTCGATAATGAATTTTGGGTGGAATAGCACATCTCCTCAGCTGTAGCCCAGGTAAGTGGTAGAGAGAATAGAAACAAATTTGCTTGTACACTCAGATTAAAAATAAATTTCCAGCCTCTCTATGTCTGGATTTAACATTTACTGTTACTGTAAATTCATTGAATGCCTTCCAGTAGCGTCATATTTCTAGAGCAGTAGTGAAAAATCTTATGACTTCTCGCTTGATTTCCTCTTTCCTTTACATGATCTATCAGACTAATCGTTCGTGAGCTACCTCCAACAACCAGCTTCCTTTCTTCAATAAGTATTATATTTCTTAGAGCTTGAGCTCCTTACTAACAAAACCCGACTAGTGATATGAACAACGGAAAGTTATTTCTTCATCGTTTATCTACTCAAATTTGTATCTGTTTAATACAGTAACAGCATTGCTGCAATAAATGTCTCATACAAACAAATTTTTTAAGGGCAAATCTACTGCTCAAAAGAAAACAGTTACTGTAGTAGGTACGAGGAGCCGTATTTTTTTAAGTATGCGCTGATAAGCTTTTTAAAAAAAATAACGGAACATTATTTACCAAATACTTTATTATCATTCATTATATTATTCTACTTCTCCACATAATGACCGTGGTTATTCAAGCTCTTGTAATGGAAAATCAGTTTTTGTAGCCTTCGTCAAAGAATGATGCTGCCTGTGATGAAAGCCAAATCTGCAATTCTTGTTTCAAACATCATCGTCGTTGAAATGTTTTCCATTAAGGAATTTCTTCAGATGAGTGTGGCTGGGCATTGTAACTCATTATTGTTTCCCCATCAACCTCACACAAATGGCGATGAATGTTGCTGACGTAACATTTCTCGCTTTCAAAAAACGAATCACTTGTCTGACTTCACATCGGTGGTTCGTTCGATTGTTTTGAACATTTCGTAACGCTCTAACAACAGGAAAACATAAGATGATCGCTCACAATTGCATCTGGCTTCCTAATGAATGGAGAAAGTGATCGCGTATGCTCAAAATCCCGGCTGCAGCGGCAAAGTATTAAAAGGGTAGTTAATTTAAAAACACGCCTAGTATTTCATTCAGTGTAAGATGTAGAATCACATTTAAGTTATGGGCACCTAATCTTCTTCCTACGGGGGAAAGCTGTTTTCGGATGATGTTCCATTCATATGCCGCGTATTTGATATTCAGTAACGTCTAGTGTTGCTTGAGATATCAACCAATCAGGGTCATTTATCTTATAATATGCTTGCGAGAATTATATTGTATCAGATAAAACATAAGCTTATTATCGAACCGAAATAGCATCAGTGTGTAGTGATAACAGACCATGTCTTCCAATTGCGCTTTTAGTCGCTACATATGACGGTTCCTGGTTCGAAGACACGTCCCACTACTAGAACCGGCCAGAGAAGGCGATGAACCACCGTGGAACCAGGCAACGCTTTAGTATTCACGGGGATCTTTCCTTGAATCAAGCATCCGCTCCATCTCTCCGGCACCACCATACACCACGAAACCTAGAACCTCACCTGACACATGAGAAGGAAATAGAATGAAAGGGTTTGTGAGGGAAATTAAATCGTGGTAGCTGAGAAGCCACCCAACATTCGCCTATCGACCAGGGAAAATGAAGAAAAACTCAGGGTCAGAGTGGGCCGTCGACGGGAATAGAACCCGGGACATTCAGAATCTCACCGTTATCGTGGAGCCAACACGCTTGGTCACTTCATTACATAGAGAAACAGGGAATGTTTAGAGGTTGCAATAGTTATTTCCGTTTTATTTGCATTGAACACATAACCTCAAAATTTTATATATTTTTCTTTAAGATTAATAACAGATATATCGTGCTTTTTTTCAGGGGTCCACAAGAACACCCGAATGACAAAAAGAAGTATGAAAATATAAATAATACCTTACCTTTAGTTCTAACCGTAAATCATTTGCCGTTTTGTTGACACATTCTCCCATCCCATATAAAATGTATAAAATCTGACGTGTTATACTCACATGACATTCTCTACTCCTGTACAAACTATTTTTACAAACGCTTATTCTCCATATGCTTCATGTTAATCGAGATGTTAATCTTATTGCTAATTTTCTTGTAGATGCAAGGGGAATATGGTAGGCTTTAAGCAATAGTCAAATCTTTTAAGAGCTGGTTGCTATGTGGAGTATTGCATTCTCTTTGTATGTCCCGGACATAAAAAATCTGATGTGTTACACTCACATGACTTTCTCTACTCTTGTACTAACTATTTATACAAACGATTATTCTCCATCTACTTCATGTTAATCGAGATAAACATTTGCAGAGTCTATCTTATTGCTAATTTTCTTGTAGATGTAAGGGGAATATATATTTACAAGGGCAATTTGGAAATACAGTAGCCTTTAAGCACATACATATCTCTTAATAGCTGGTTGCTAGGTGCAGCACCATTCCCTTTCCCACAGATTAATACTCTTTGCATATCCAAGACAAAAAAATGAATAACGAATTCCCATTTGAGAAAATAAGTATTGAAAAATTTAACGGATTAACAAGCAATATCTCGAAAATGGTTCACTCAACAACAAAAATGTATATGACATAAATTGCGTATTTTAACGCGATCTACATTTTTTGTGTAGTAAAATTTTGTCTATCCCTTATGGTTTACCAGTTATGCAAAAGTCGTTCACAATGATGAATACTTTTGGAGACATTCCCAGGAAATTCAAGATATACATTTTATTTGTCATAAAAATATCTTAAACATATGATATTTTAATCAAAATCGTTGGAGCCATTTTTGAGAAAATTAAAATTTTCGAAAAATGTTCCATGTAAAGGGTAAGCTGGGTTGGGGGGATTTTCTTGAAAACCTTCGTGTCGCATCTCTGGAAGATACTGAACCTAAATACCAAGTTTGGTGTTTATACGACTGTTCGTTTCTGAGTTATGCTGTTCACAGACAGAGACACACACGGGCATGTTTCCAAAACTGTTTTTTTTGGATTCAGGGGCCTCAAAACATATATTTCCGGTGAAATATCGGTATATAATTTTTGGGTGGAATACAATACTTCCCCTACTTACTATACGTAGTATAGAAAGTAAAAATATAAAGCAGCACACCTTATTTCTTCGTTTAGGGCAGCACAGAAACCTTTAGCAGCTTGGTCGACCCCCGGGATTTGATTCAAGAATATCCTTGATGCGAGAACATTAAACAAACCATATCCGAAATGCCTCAACATTAGCGACCAAGCAGGAAGTTAAAGGAGAGAATTCTCATTACAGCATTATGCACGCCAGGTGGGAACGAACCAGCGGTAATTAGCGCCCGGTGGAAGTGCCAAGGCGTATAAAACCTAGGAAAACTACCCGCTGTGTTCAGCTAATACAGTTGAGTGGCAGCGGAACATGCCAACTTGTTTACAGAGTGCTTTTGCCAAGTGCTCTCCAGACTGGCCGCTTTCACAAAGGCTTCAGCCTCTTCTTTGCATTCTACTCCGCATAAAGATGATGATAATGCGGCACTAGAGAGTCTTCAAGGATGTTATGTGCAGAAGGCTAATCAGGAGTAACCTAGTTCCCAGATTTTTATCTTAAGTTTTTCATTCCAGTACAAAATAAACAAAAAAAAATGTAAGCTAACACCACCTCACATGTAGATATTCGTGTCATCTCGTTTAGCTCTGAGGTTACCGCCCGAGGGAAATTAACAATTGCCTAACGATATTTGTCTAAGTTACCATCTCCGTACAGAAGGGGTTCAGAAATCTCTATAAACATTTCATGTGTTAAATGTGATAAAACTTACGTAATTCTTATTCTTGTCACATGCAGAGGCATTATTGGACTTTATACCTCCCAAATACTTAACCCATAAGTTGTCTTTCTGCTTTCTGTTTTGTTTTTTAACTAAGGTATTGTATTTCACACAAAATTTCGACATCGATATTTCACCGAAACACATGTTTTGAGGTCCCCTGCATCCAACACAAAAAGCAGCTCTTTTTTTTAAAAAAAAAAAAAAGGTCTTGTATGTGTGTGTGTGTGTGTGTGTGTGTGTGTGTGTGTCGGTGTGTGGTTTAATTAAAAGCCGGATAAATACTAAGGTTGGTATTTAAATTCAGCGTCTTCCAAGAATGCAGACCAAAGTACCTTTTAATTTAAAAGCATTGTTATTTTTTATTTTATCAAAAAGACATCTGTTTATTTTTCTTAAATTTATTTATATTATTACCAATTTACAGATAAACTTATGATTTTATCTTATAGATTACATCACTTTACAACAATTTATTAGTAATAATACTGTTTAATGCACTGTCACTAACAGTATTGTTAAATTCTATTGAGCTAGCTCGTGCGTATGAGAGAGCGAGAGAGACAGAGAGAGGGAGAGAGAGAGAGACGAATAACTACCGCGCGATAAATGTAGATCCGGCTATAACAACTTATACTAATGTATATCAATTTATTAATTTATTTTGGAATTTTCGAGATGTTCCCTTCTTTGGTTTGAATTTTTCAATATGTTTACATTTTAACCGCTAAATCATCATTGTTTTCTTTCTGACGATGTCAGGCAAAGAGAATGCCTGCGTATGGAACTGACTATCCTTATCCTCTTCAACCTTCCTTGAAACTATAATAAACTACAGAATGAAGTACTTATATTACGTCGATTAACATGGAGCAGATCTAAAAATAAACTTTAGTAACAATATTTTGTAGCAGAGATATAAAAATAAATGACAGTGAATAGAAATGAGGTGAATGTAACACCGTTGTTCCAAGTATTTGGTATTCTGTGGAACCTAAAGCAGAAATTTGCATCATATCAGTGATTTCTTTAGCAACGTGGTACTTTTAAGCGATTCGGCCAGTATAGACTTCATTAAATCAAAATATGAACATTTCTGTCAAACAACTATCATCTTTGGTAGGGCAAGCTTACATTTTTCTTCCCACTGTGTTCATCCTACAACAGCTTGTTACAGCATTTACACCTTGTTTGGGGGAAAACGACATTTACTTAGATAGGTCCATCTTTAGCAACACCTCGACGAAATGTCACACAATTCGCTCCCCTCTTTTATTGTAGGAAACCAAATGTCAAACCATCGTGCGGATGAAATTATATTAGCTGCGTACGTGGGGGAAACCGTGCTTTTGTTTCTAGACCTCATAACACCCCCACCCACATTTAGATGAAAGATTTTCATCAGCTTCTCCAAAGATGCAGAGGGGAAAAGAAAATTACTCGACAGTCTGTAACGTTCTGACAAACCAAATGCTGTCGTTTGTAATTTGGAATGTTCTACAGCTGGCTTATCCAAAGCTTCGATGCAGAACAATTTTTACATTCTGGGAAGGTTATTGTTTCACGTATGGAAAAACTAATTTGAAGAAGTTTCTTTTCTTTCAGTTATTTGCACCACGCTTTGGGCGTCAATTTGAAGTAGGTTGTATTGAAGGAGTTGTATTATATTTCAACTGTTGGGGAGCCGAACTTGTAGTAGTTGCAACCGCACGTACAGTAAACAGTTTCCGGTAGCCTTCGCCCCAAATGTATTTTCAGGTGGATTTTGCCCCAAGTTTAAAAAATATTATTACTGTGTCTTTAAATATTATATACTTATGTTTGCCTCGGCTGCGTCAGTATTTATTTTAGAGACATGGATATCTTGGCAGGGTTGTGATGCGACAAGAAGGTAGGCTTACACAGATTATAATTTTACTTCACTCCTTTTATTAATACTTGATACGATTTAAATAACACTTCACTAATATAGAGAGCTCTGAGATTCTTTTTATTAATTAATTACACTTTTTAACATGTAAACTTATTTTTCGTCTCAAACGAATACATATTATATTTCTTGAGGACACTTTTTGCGTCGGGTTAGTAACGCTGTCTACAGGCAAAATTTGTAAAAACTCAAAATTTGTAAAATTTCCTCCTTTTCAGTTTCTGATTGGCTAAACCTACTCCAATAGAATACCTTCATTTAACTAAAGCTTTTTCTGGTTGTTGATTGGCTATTTTATAAGCTGTCACTAAAATTACATTATTGTTACTCCAAGAATCACAAGTAGTATTGTTAAACTCTCAAACTCATTATTGCCTCAAGGTTGCCTCATTGTTACCTCATTGTTAGCAACTTTTAACTTGTTATTCTCACAGCTCCTACACTATTAAATTACGTAATGCATTCGCATAGCATTATTGAACATGTTTTCAATAATATAAGCATATGCAATGACTGTTACATACATTTTACAAATTATTACATACACATATTGCTTCAAGGCGGGCTGTTATTGAATTTATATTATATAATTTGATTAAAATAATTTAAGTGTTAAAAATATTGCCTCAATTCATCGCTTTCATCTTGCAGGAATTACGAGTAGAATATTTCAGTAAACTTGTGTATTCTCTTTTAACGTCATGGTTATTCTATGGACATGTTAACAAGGGGTTATCGGTGAGTGAACTGCTGGAAAACATCAGGAATACTTGGAGTCAATTGCAGAGCACAGGTTCTCAAAAACAACAATCCCTGATTTAAACAACGACAGGACTCATATCTGCTTTCTATGAACAGATGGAATGATGAAAGGACACAGCTATCTCAAGGAACATTATACAGACGGGTAAAGATGTTCATTCACTTTATATGTGATGCAAAAAAGCAGATGAAATTGTGACTCATCTATTGTGGACTACGATCTACTTCTAGTCAAAGGATTACATTTAATCAAGAATTATACACCTTGAGCTTAATAAGGCCTCAGAAATGAAGTAAAGGATGCAGGAACTCTGAGAGACTAGAAAATAAAGGGGTGCACAGTGGATTAGTAATGATCCAGCTGCTTGGGCTTCGAGAGCCCACCCATTCTACACGTAACCTAAAGTTATAGTTACTGTTATAGTTTATGAGAATGAAAATGAAATGGCCAGTTTGAAATTACTTTCAAATAGTGCAAACTATATTGAAAATAATGTTTCTATAAAATATTCTTAGGTTGTTTTACAGGTAAGAAAGCATGTATTTTTTCTTCTACAGCTTTTAACCAGGGTAGGGAGTGTTATTTTCTCTAGACGGATGGGGGTGCCGAAAATAGTTTACTTCTTGACTTAACAGCGTTTTGTTTTGTATGATGCGTACCACTCTATCTGAGCTATTCTACCCCTCTCCCGCTAAAACATGAGTGAATATAGAGTAGGTACTTGAAATATATTCCGTTTTGAAGAGACCGAAGAACAATTTCGAAATTTGAACAGCTAGGGACTTGTGTAATATCCATTTAATCACAGTTATCCATAAAATTAATTGTTGCATACATTGGTGAGGAAGCAAGCTACGTCTAGAAGATCAGATATTTGTGAAAACTTATATTTGTTTTCTGAAAGTATGCGCAGAATTTCACAGACTTTGGAAGTAAACGTCGAGGATAGTATATAAACAGTGGACCAGATGATTCTTTTGGAATTCAGTAAACAGGTATGGTTTAAAATAGCTTTAAAGAATACTTCGAATCCGTTATGAAATTTCCTCAGGAATAAAACTAAAGAATTTTCCTAGCACATGGTTAACATGGAAAATTGGGAAAACTGGAACATACAACAATGAACACTTCGAAAAGAACTGACACTGCATGAAAAACGCCTGCCGTAATTGTGTATTTTAAATACCTCTAGTATCTTTCATGAAGTAAGTTATTGTCAATTTCTTATGTTTTCCAGTAAAAGATATAAACTTTATAAAAATGAAGGAACTTTCATAGACTACTTACAGAGACTTTTGATGTACATTTATTCTCCAAACCTTTGATGTTTAAGTCAAAATAAATTAAGTCATGCTCGAGAATAAAACAACGAATATTTCTATAGTAAAACGTTGTTTGGAGAGGGTTAACTTCCATGTAAAAATCAGCGTTAATTTAAACGATATCACACTTCAATACACACGCATACGCACCAGCACACACACTCACGAGAGGGAGAGATAGAGAGAATGAGAAAGAAATTTTCCTAAAACTGAACTGCTTTCCATGTTTTCTTTCTCTACTACTTACCTTAAATTCAGTAGAGGAAGTATTGCATTACACTCAAAGATTCGATACCGAAATTGCACCAGAGATACACATTTTGGGCAACTTCAAGCAGGTTTAGAAAAAGTTCAGCCCGCGCGTGCGTTTTGTGTGTCCGTGAACAGCATAACTCAAAAACGAAAATATCAAACTTGGTATTTAAGTTCAGTATCTTCCAAGGATCCGACATGAAGATTTTCAAGAAAATCTCCCGACCTCAAACATAGAAAAAGATTCTTTATTTTCTCAAAAATGGTCTTAACGATTTTTATTAAAATGTTTAAGCCCTAAATACCTTTAACGTATTTTCATAACAAATGAAATGTATATCTTCAATTTTCTGGGAATAGCTTGTGAAATTCTCTTCATTCAGAATGAGTTGTATAATTAGTAAACCATAAAAAGGTAAGACCAAATCTTACTAACTAAACAATATAGATCTCATTAAAACACACAATTTATGTCAAATAATTGTTTTGTCGTTAACAATTTCCGAGATATCCTTTGTTATTAGTTTGAATTTTGAAATAGGTACTTATACTTTTTGTTAGTGCAACTCGCTATTAGCTATTCCATACAAAAGGCATGACACGCGCTTTACCTACTGTATTCTACAGCGAAATGTCAAACGTGGATTGAAAGTTTATCTGAATTAACAACAAACATATTGAATAATAAGCTTTTGTGATAACTTGTAGAGGAGTGAGTGCAACACATCAACTTTTTATTCAAGGTATCTCAAGTGCGTATTTCCGGTGAAATCTCTAAATCTCTAGATAGAATTTTCGATTCCAATGCAGTAGGTATTTACTCTGCCTTAGATACAAACTAGAGAAAGTAAAAGTTTCTTTGGCTTGTAAAGAAATGGAGCAATGCTCACCCAAGTTTCACTTCAATTTATTTATGCAAGTATGTATTTCCGTGTTAGATGAAAAAGAGAAAATATTATTTCAGTTTGACAAATGATTACCTCAAAGTTCTCCAAAGGCCGACATTATTCGGTATCTACAAAACTTCAAGCAGCTGAAAAATGATACAGGGACTCAAATAACATGCTAATTGAGACAGCGAGCAATATAAAATAATAGTCACGATAATATGAAAGGAAATATTAGTAACACTGGGAATAATATTACTAAATAAAACTGGGAAATGAATATTACTTGTAAAGATGAATATGCATTGCACAGGCAGTACAAGCAGCAGACAGGAAACGGGGTAAGTTTTCCCCCGATTGTAGCCGAGTAAGGGCAGAAGACGCTTTTGTTCATGTACCGTTAGGTCACCTGGATAACAGGTACGTAGAAACGAAGGTCAGTGCTCTGATAGCTGCAGACCTACGAGTTCATATGGAAATTTAAAGTAGAAAACCAATATGAAAGAAGGTAGAAATCACATGATAGCGAAATGGTAGAATAGAAAAATTCAAATAAAGAAACACGAGAGTTTTGAAAATCACTTGTTCGTGGTATTCCCTTGAAAGTTGTTCTAAAAAAAACAAATGTGGGTGCAGTTCAAAGCAAATTGATAGAAAAGTGTCGGCGGGTAGGTGCGTTAGTTTGAAGTATACCAGGAAATGCGGCGCCCAAAGAAATGCGTGTATGTGGCGAGCCTCTATTAGGAATAAGATATAAAGGATGAAATAAACGGGAAGGAAACGAACCAGTCGTGCTATGCACCACACCCTAGATCCAAGGTCCATGCAAGAACCTGAGTTAGCAAGATCCCGAGACCATTCCTACAAATTCCGTGCCGCCAAATTGGCGAATATCACCTTCGTGCCACATACCCTCTCATAATGAAGAAGGTATAAAACCATAGTACACTCAAGTTGATTTTACTGCAAAATGCTCAACTTCTGCTGAAAAGCTATAATTTATGTTGGGAACACGAGTGATGGTTTTGTTTTAGTTTGTTTAAACTTAAAAATTGTGATGAGAGGATGCAGCAAAAAGTTAATCACTACAGCTTTATCAACAGAACGTATACACAACGTTTTGCTCTACAAAATTCCGCAACCACTTATGAAAAGCAGAGTTATAGGGCGTAATGCAGAATAATAGAAATTAATGTTCATAGGTTTCACCAATAATATTTAAATTTGAAAAGTAATTTATTAGACTACTATATTGATATATGCCCTAAAAGGAACACTTCACTCGTTCGAAACTGAAATTTCATTTGTGTTGCAAGGTGGTGTATTCCTCAGATATTGAAAAGATTTTGACCAAAACTTTATTTAGGGCCGTTTTCAAGCAACAAAGTTTAAACGGTCGAACTTTAGAAGGAGAGTAAGAATAGGAGAAGCGGGCGACATAAGAGAAACCGAAAGGCTGGCGCTTCCTTAAGTGGATCAATGGGCTTAGTACAAAGCCGACTGCTCAAAAACATGCTCGAAGGAGCCCTAATTCACATACTGTGCCAAAACCGTTTCAATTTCTGAGAAGCACATCACATCAGTCACCTAATTCTGTAACCCGAACGAAATACCGGTTTTTGACAAGTGGAGTATTCCTTATTAGTGTGTGTTATTTCTGGGCAGCATAAGGGATTCTCCCAAGGCAATCTTTTTGTATATCCCAGTGTCTCTTTCTGTACCATCGTCTTTCTTGCGGCTTTCCTGCTGGTGTAAATATGCAAACTAATACGGGTTCTTGGTGTTAGAGCCATCAATGTAACACAATATTGTCATTGTGTTACGACATTAGAGTGCAATAGAAGTAGAGCATTCATATGTTAATATTTTTAGTATTACAAACATGGGATACAGTGATATTTATTTAGATTTTAACATTTCAGTGATGTTACTTACTTCTTGATTTGTTATTATTGTTTAATTTAATTCACTCATTATGTGACATTATGTGATAGTTGAGCAATTGCTTAGTAATGTTCACAGAACTATTAAAAGTAAGGAGTTTTCATTGCAGACCTGCCGAAAACATTCGATTAGAATTACTTGAAGTCTTATCGGTTTGCCTTTATATTGGTGTGTACTCCTTATGGAAAATTTGTATTTCTGAATGGAATAATTACTATGCTAACTTCTAGTTTTTCATAGTAAGGGAATAATCTCGATGGAGGGAGATGGATTTTTTTTCAGTAAAATCCTTAGCATAGCTTACTTTGGAAGCTGTTGGTGTCTGTAACGTTTATTCACATATATCTTCATACTTTAATAAAACATTCCTGAATAAAATTGTCGCCAAGTTTTACACTCGCCCATTTCCTGCAACTCCCTTGCGCTTTTGTGGTCTTTTAGCTAAACACGCATCACTGCGACTCTAATGGCAGCAATGGGTACTATGAGATTACAGGAAACCTTATTATTGGTGAGTATAAGCCTCAGCTGTTGGCACTAGGTTACGTGATTATGTATTATTAAATTAAACTTAAAAATCTTTGTAAAATGCATCAGTGCTGTACTCTAAGAAATTGCATTCAAGCAAGCATTTAATAAATTATTTTAAAGTTAGTGCTTTTGAAATTATTGAAACCAATGTGCATGAAATTACGTTTTCATGTGAGAAAAACATATATTTGCTTATTTATGATCATCTAAATATAATAAGCAAATCAAAGGTATTTCAATGAAATTATACGATATGTTGCAGAATCTCAGGAATAAAAAAAAATTGACCTCATTTCTTCACACCGAATAAATTTTAAAGTGCTATTGTCTGTCTTCTAATATTGAGTTCCACTTTTATATTGTATATGTTTTTATATTTACAATTTTATTTAAAGCATAAAATACTGCAAAAGGAATTTGTAAATAGGTTGCTAGGTTACATTGAAGAAAGAGTTTTTATGGTTACAGCAAACGCATATTATCTCCATGATCTGTTTGGGATAATCCTGAGACCCTGAAGAATACTAATGTACAGTGCATCACAAAAAGAATTGTGCAATATGACATCAAATATTTCCAATATGTTCTCACTGTAAGACTAATAAAGTGTTTTTTTCTTTCTTTCTTACATCAATTAATGATAAATTGATAACTCTTTAAAGTTTTGATTTGTTATAAGCTCGACCATGCCAAAATGTAGTATTTATACGACTGGTAGCAGTACTTGAATGGGCCTCATTAAAGTATTGGTATTCAACCAATCAGAAGTGGCCGCGTAACATTGTGAAAGCGCAAGTATCGATTATTCTGCGTAGTACGTCTCACAACGCTAGCAACTTTGTTTGACACATGTGCTACAAGGTCATTGTTTTGTAATCATAGATTAAACCAGAAACGAATACTTACGGAACCTTTAATTTAGATGCATGGTCGAGCATAAACAGTCATATGAAACTTGACTATAATGGTGAATAAAACCCTCGTATGATAATTATTAAACTCGCGATTTGATTACTACCATTATAGTCTCGTTGCATAATATACTATTATTTTACTTATAATTTCTAAGCTAACAGGTTATCCCGAGCATTCAATAAGCTAAGGTTGCAATTCCGATACTTTTCTTCTTACATTTATAATCTATTTGTAGTTAACAAGGTTTAAATACTGGACAATGAAAATATTTGGATCTATTATTTATTAATATGTTTCGAAATTTATATTCGAAATATTGCCTTCTATTTTTCTTTTAAAACATTTTAAAGTTCTCAACGTTATCTTGATGTTAGTTTAGTATGTTCTGTTCACTAGTCTTACAGTATTATAACATATATGCAAAATATTATACAGAAATTTCTCGTAAGTTCGTTCAAGTATGAATAGCTGCTTCCCTTAGAATGATCTGGATTTAGGACAAAAAAGATGCATATATCCGTCCACGAGTTGGAGGTCGTAAAAATGCCTATATGAATCCCAACAGCGCATAAACTCATACTGCTTTATTTATGGCAGTCGTAAAGAAGCATTATCACTAATTTTACGTAATCGACATGGGACGTCCGCAAACTGGGTCATGCAGACCTACCAGAGCAACGAGCGGTATTTTCATGGATAGCTTTTACTGCATTCTTATTAGTACTTCTACTAAAACACAACGGTAATTGAATGGCTGAGAAGTATAAGGTGGACTAACAGCCATTTTACCAAAAATGGGACTTTCATTTGTTCTTGCGTATATTTTGATGATAAATTATTGTTTTGTGTTTACCGCATTTGTAATGATGAAATTGCAAATATCTGAACTCTATTTTATGAATCAAGAATGTTTGATGAATAAAATATATATTGCTTGAAAACTATTATCTTTCAATCAAGAACATCGATCAATCACTCAATCAATCAATGAAACAATCGTAGTTTTTGTCCAATTCTTTCACCTTAAAGCTAGCCTCCACAATTCTTCCTTATTTTCCGCTTTCCTCTTCGCCTGTGCATATGAACCATCTATAGATGCATTTGCTACTTCGAAGCACCTATCAGCTTCGCTTTTTTCTCTGAAATGGAAGAACATGTATCGATGAATTTCAAATTTGGTTAAAATTCGCACAAAATTTGGGGTGGTTTAGATGGAGAGTCTAGTAAAAATGTTCATTTTTAGGCAAACAGTTCACGTTTGGAGTTTGTAGAAGAATTTGATTCTTTTTAATGTTTGGTTGTATATGGTATCTGTTATAAAGACCGTCAAAATCACTTTCATAAGTGTTAAAGTAGTTTCATATTAGGAAATCTGATGGACACCCAGGAACATAAAGACTGTTATATACTCCCCTCTCTTCTTTTCATACTCGCTAACGACATTCTATCTACCCGTTCGCATTAATATCACACTCAGGGGCGTAGCGTCAATGGATGCGAGAGATGTGTTACATACCCTGTAATTTTCCTCAAACTGGTGGCAAAATTGGTGATCATTATAATTTTGTAGTACACAACGGTCTAATATCATTAAAAATCGAGCTTTCCTAAATATTATAATTTGAATTTGCGCTACGCTGCGATAACTTGAACGCAGTCTGTATCGAGACAAGCTGTGGTCAACGGCACCTGCCGTCAACTGGAGGAAACTGGCGCTGTGTGCTTGACCATGGTGACCCATGGTATGTACTCAGTTGGAGTACATCTCGTGTTAAAAATCGTGCTCATGCAATTGCATTTATAAACGTGAATAGGGAGCAATTCGCGAGTTGTTTTGTTTCTGGTATGTGTGTTTCTTCAATTGTGAAACTTTGAGCGGGCTTTGGACACTTGGTTACTCATTATCAAAGCAAATGTAGGTTAAGATTTGTGCGAGTTCTGGAAGGAAGGTATGTACACAGGCAGTGTACATCCGAGAGGTCACGAAGTGCAATTGCAAACAATACATTGTTTCAGTGCGGTTGTAGCAACGAAAATGGATACAAACTGTTGTGTGATCGACAAGATCAAGCTAAGAAGCTTCCAGTCATTAAATTTTCTCTGAAATGGAAGTTGTAATTAAAGCAGGTCCTCCAAAGCCCATACTCAGTATTACAACTAAGATTAAAAAATGTGTAAGGCATTTCAACATTAAAGTTTATGAAAGTGAGTCATAGTTGTGTTTTGTTGGTCATGTCTTTTTTCAAATGAAAAATGCATCTGGAATCCCAACGGTTATAAAGATTTAAATAATATTTATAAGGCAGCCAAAAGACAACAAACTTTTTGGTAAAACTCCCAGAATAGAATTTTCTTTGGATAGTCAGTATAAGCTCTCAGTTGAACAGCATAACAATGAAGTGAAAAGGAATAGAGCTTTATTTTATCACGTTGTATGGACTATTTTGTTTTTTAGGAAAGCAAGCACTTGCTCTTCGTGGTCATAATGAGAGTGAAGGATCTTCAAACTGGGACAAGTATATTGAGTATTTAAATGGATTAGCAATATAATATGCACCTCTCTGAAAGAGCACTTGGAAAAGTCGACTGTTTTTCGTGCCACTTCACCTGATATTCAGAATGACTTAATTTAAAGTGTGAGTGCCGTCAGGACGTGTGAAATTAAGAAGGAATTTCTAGTGCCTTCTTTGTTTCATTGATATTACATGAAACTGATATAAGTAGTAAACAACTCTACCGTTTTGCGATACATGACCGTTGACGAAATGTTGAAGAGAGGTTTATTTGCTTTGCAGATGTAAGTTCTGAGAGAAAAGGAGACTCTCTAGCTGAGATTAAATATGTTGATATGGGCAATTCTGTTTAGTTTGGCTCAGATTTTAACGAATTTCACAATATACGTTGAGTTGCATACCCGAGTCTGATAATCAGGCTACGCCACTGATCACACTTGTTACTATTAATGCTGAGTTAGCTAAACTTAAAACAAAGTCACATCCATTGTCATCCTGTTTGTAGTACAATATACAGGATGAACCAGAACTCCACCAACAAACTTTCAGAGGTTGTTCAGCGGTACCTTCTGAGTATTTTGGTATAAAGGATCCATGATCTCCGGCGGCTCGTTGCAGGATATTTGCATTCTTTTGGTTTTTTGTCACTATTAGCTATGTTTCCTTCATTAGGAGGTCTAACAAAAGTGTTGCATATTGTCGTAGCCTCTTCTTATTAATACTCAAAATGATGGGGAGCTACTCGCTTGCAGAGGTGTACCGAAAAAATTAACCAACTTCTTACATGGCGAGGCTACGACGAGGGACGCAGCTAAAGAAAGTATAGAAAATATTACTAATCAGAGACGTTACATGGCTTAAAGGAAGGAAAGGACTCTACACTAGCATAATTAAAACTGCAAGAAAATGGATGGTTCACAATTTAATAGATAAAGATAGATATCGTAGTGCTTACACTCTTAGCCCACATGTCCGCCGGGCGAGGCTGCCATGCATGGCACGGAGAAGGCAGTTTCAAGTCCGAGCTGCTCTAAGGTCACCCACTGACTCTCTGTCTCAAACGACACTTCCTGAAGCGTCGGGGACGCTATCCCCACCTAAGGTTCCTGATTCTCCCTACCCCAAGCTCCAACTGCCAACTCAAATCCCGGTGACCAGAGAGACGTATGTTCTATAATCTCTGCATACGTCACATCTCCCCCTGGCCACCGAGATCGACGCCCTCGTCGACAGAAGGCAAATATCACAGAAAAGACAATAATAAGAACAAAAATGACATACACAAACAAAACATTGAACATGTGTGTTGAACACCCGAACAAAACATAACAATATAAACTTATTTCTTCTTGGCATTTTTAAGAGTCTCGAGTCTTTACGGATCTGTATCATTAGAGCACTTATGCTCGAGCACCCCGCACACGCACACGCACTTCCTGAAGCGTCGGGGACGCTATCCCCACCTAAGGTTCCTAATTCCCCCTACCCCAAGCTCCAACTGCCAACTCAAATCCCGGTGACCAGAGAGACGTATGTTCTATAATCTCTGCATACGTCACAATATCATATGTTCATTTTGTAAGAAATGGGGTTTAAGAATAAATTTAAAAAAAAATCAAAGATAAAGGTAAGGTATTTAAAAACAGCTATTAATTGAAGAAGAAGGAAAAGTGGTATGTGGAAGGGGAAGAGTTGCAAATAGTAAACAAGTTTGATTATTTGGGAGTGAGAATAAGTAGTAATGGGAGATGCAATGATCACAAGATAAGTGCCTTAGGTAAGGGAAGATTAGCAATGACTGCTATAAGAATATGCTTAAGGAGTCGTCCTCCGTGGTGTAGTTGGTTACCATGCTAGCCTGCAGTTCCCGAGGTCGCAAGTTCAAATCCGGCGGAGGACGATGGGTTTTTTCGGGCGTAAAAATCCTTAGCATGGCTTCCTTTGGAAGGGAAGTAAAGCCAGGGTCCCGTATCGTAGATTTACGGCACGTAAAAGAACCTCAAGCCTGATAAAAGGGCCTCTTTCACGCCCAATATAGAATGGGACGCTATGGACAACAGCAGTTAAAGAGCGTCCATAAATAAATAAATTAAAAAAAATTATCCGTATTCACAGAGTTCAAAAAGTAGTTTAGAGTGGACCGTAAATCTCGCTTCTTTCTCTGCTGGTATATGTTTAGGAAATATATGACGAATATAAACGGGAGAAAAAATGATTATGAAGGTAAAATCTACCTTTCTGTTTGTATCTAGTATGCATTTTCACATTTGGGGGGGATACATTTACACTACTGTTTCCTTTAGGTTTAAATCATTTGTACAAATAAAGCATTTCTTTCAACGAAAGTCATATCTGCTTTTTCTTTAATAGTACTTTATGTCAGACTTAGGTGTTTCTAAATAGCCTTAATATTCAATACCTAAAGCATAATAATAACAAACAAAATGATTCAGTACACAAAGGTCTGATCGTAAGGGTATGATCAATTTGGGAGTATCTAAAAATATGTAACATGTTTATTTTATTTTTCGGCAACTTTTGAATACCTCTAAAAAGATGGGGATTTTATATATTCATGAAACTGGATAAGAAATAAAATAAATTACTTAGCAAATAAAAATAAACAAAATGCCGTTTGTTGTATTTTAGTATTCTACATTTTTTTCCATATCTGCAACAGAATAATAACGCATTTATGTCCTATTCCAAAAAATGTTATACCATCTCACTAGCCAAAAATCTTCCATGATTACTTAAATGACTCATTTGTGGCAATTGTTGCTTTGAGATGTCCCGTCCTGTAGCTGTTCGCCACACATTATATCGCTGGATTTTTTTCTTTGGGATTTACTCGTTATGCACAAAGAAACGTGAACATTCATTATTTTAAATAACGTTTTTAAAAACCTTTGAAAAGGTTATACTCTTGATTCTACACCGTACATAGGAGGGACTTCTCTCGGGTAAGAAATATGCCAAGTACATAGTTTAATCGGAACATAATTTCCATTTATCTAGAATAAGCTTACAAATTACAGAAAAATAAATGTAAGCTATTAGTATTATGTTAAGAAGACCGTTTGTATATTTCTGAACCATTTATATATATATATATATATATATATATATATATATCTAATCATAATTTATTATGCAAATAAAAAGATTAGTCCTATGTTTCTGAAAGGGATTACTGAAGACGCTTTTTTTAACGGAATAGAATATTTAAAAGAATTCCTACAGTATTGTTCTTTAAATAGAGAATGTGTAAATGTTATATACATTAAAGAAATTTTCTGTTCAATTACGTTCTTCTAAGGTTAGAACTATCAGAACGTTTTAATGAATATAGTGGATAAACTGGGATAATTTCTGATACTGCAAGGATAAATATCTATGTTATTATGAACAGCTGTTATTTTACCTTCAACTGACAACACAGTTTCATGACAAAATGTTACATGTATACGATACATTGCCACCTATCTTTAATGAGAAATGCAGTTTTCCAAGAAAACTGAACAGGCCGAGGACGGTAACCTATATTATCATTTGACCTTAAAGAGGAATATAGAATAGGCTGATACACAGTTCTGGAGCAAATGCACATCAACAGTTCCTGAGAGAATCAAGAAGGTTGGGCAAACCATACTTTGATGATACAGTTTTTACTTTCTCTACTACGTATAGTAAGTAGGGGAAGTATTGTGTTTCACCCAAAAATTCTATAGTGCGATTTCACCGGAAATGTATATTTTGAGGCCCCCTGAATCCAAAAAAAACATTTTTGGAAACACGTCCTTGTGTGTGTCTCTCTCTGTGTGTGTGTGTGTGTGTGTGTGTGTGTGTGTGTGTGTGTGCGTGCGTGTCTGTTGGTCTGTGTGTCTGTGAACAGCATAACTCAGAAACGAACAGTCGGATAAACACCAAACTTGGTATTTAGGTTCAGTATCTTTCAGAGATGCGACACGAATGTTTTCAAGAAAATCCCCCCACCCCAGATTACCCTTTACATGGAACATTTTTCAAAAATTTTAATTTTCTCAAAAATGGCTCTAACGATTTTGATTAAAATATCCTATGTTTAAGATCTTTTCATGACAAATGAAATGTATATCTCGAATTTTCTGGGAATGTCTCCGAAAGCATTCTTTATTGTGAACGACTTTTGCATAACTGGTAAACCATAAGAGATAGACAAAACGTTACTACACAAAAAATGTAGATGGCGTTAAAATGCACAATTTATGTCATATATAGTTTTTTGGTTGAGTGAACCATTTTCGAGATATTGCGTGTTATTCCCTTAAATTTTCGAATACTCTTTCTCAAATGGGAATTCGTTATTCATTTTTTTATGTCCAGGACATACAAAAAGAATGGAATGGGCCACATAGTAACCAGCTCTTAAAAGATTTGATTATCGCTTAAATACTACCATATTCCCCTTGCACCTACAAGAAAATTAACAATAATATTAACATCTCGATTAACATGAAGCATATAGAGAATAAGCGTTTGTAAAAATAGTTTGTACAAGAGTAGAGAAAGTCATGTGAGTATAACACATCAGATTTTTGTATTGATGGTCACGGTGGCCATTTTGTACCTCTGCTGTTCTGGGGATAACAGCATTAAACATTTATAGTATATAGTATTTCACACTTTTGTGTTCATTAGCGTGTAGAGAATAAACCTCAATATTAGTTTTCCAACTGTATTAACACCTACACTTCTTGCCCAATAAATAATCAGTGTCTCTTTAATTTACAATATAAACTTATTTCTGGTATAAAAAGAGTAATATAGGTGTTTCAGGGATGTCATCTTCTTGGTGTTTAACTTGCATTCAATGCTATATTCGAAACACAGAGAAAAAATGTCTGGTTTTTCGCTGACCAGTCTCGTCATACGGTACACAAGTGTAGAATAAACCTCATTAAGGTTAACCAAATTTTCAGATCATAGATCTCGTAAAATAACTCACAGCACCCGGCTGAATTCTAAAATTACTTCTTGTACACTCCAGTGTATAAATAATTGCCGTTCCACTGCAGAGTATTTTCCTCCCTAAAGTTATATCATTTTTATAGCTACAGTTAAGTCCACATGCATTTCTTGTTTCTTACCCTAAAGACCTTTTAAATAATGAAGCAAAATCACAGTGCAAGAGAACGTTGCCAATTTGCTTCAAATGTGGTACGTTGAAGAAATTGTTGTCTTTACGTAAATTTGCAGCACGCTTTGGGCGTTAATTTCAAGTATGTTTTGTTTCTGCCCCACGTATGGAAGCCAATTTGAAGAAGGTTTGTTGCTGCTATGTATGGAAAGCAAGTTTGAAGAAGGTGTATTATATTTCGACTGTTGGGGAGCCGAACTTGATGTAGTTGCAACCGCACTTATGGTAAAATGTTTCCGGTAGCCTTCGACTCAAATGTACCTTCCGGTGGTCTTTGCCCCCAAAATATTAAATTTGTAATTTTGATTGTTTCTTTAAATAATATATATTTATGTTTGCCGCGGCTGCGTCAGTATTTATGTTTTTTAGAGACATGAATGTCTTAGCAGGGAGTAGTGCGACTGAAGAATGTAGGCTTACACAGATTTTAAGTTTTTCTTCACTCCGTTTATTAATGTTTTACACGATTTAAATAACACCTCACTGATATAGAGAGCTGTGAGATTCTTTTGTTAATTACTTGCACTTTTTAACACGTAAACTATTTTCGTCTCACACTAAATACGTATTAAACTTCTCGACGACGCATCTCGCGTCCGGTTAGGAACGCTTTCTACTAGCAACTAACTTCTGAATTTGTAAATTCTACTCCATTTTAGTTTCTGATTGGCTAATCCTAGTCCAATAGAATACCTTCATTTAACGAAGCCTTTTTTTCTGGTTGTTGATTGACTATTTTATAAACTGTCACAAAAATTTACATTATTGCTTCCAGAATCACAGGTAGCATTATTAAACTTTCATATTCATTATTGCCTCAAGGTTACCTCATTGTTAGCAACTTTTAACCTATTATTCTCACAGCTCTTACATTATTAAATTACGTAATACATTCACATAACATTATTGAACATGTACACAATAATATAAACATATATAATGACTGTAATACACAAAGAATATACACTTTGTATATCTTCTTATATACACATATTGCTTTAAAGCGGGCTGTTATTGAATTTATATATTATATATTTAGACTGATATCATTTAAGTGTTAAAAATACTGCCTCAACGTGAAGCGATATGGGCTGGTTACAATTTGAAGATACCATGGCATGACAATGTAATGGCGAGGATGAAAGGGGTTATCTACTGATTAAAGTATATGACATCTACTTCAAATTTGAATTAATTTGGTACTGCGAGAAGACGCTTTGATTCATACGTAAGTACCAACTGAAACCGCCAAAAACTATATTTGCGGGTAAATATTTCTAACTTCCCTCTATCAACTTGCCAGACATTTGACTAGCAAACTGCTTATGTCTTTCTAAAAGATAATTAGCTGCCTTATGTTTTGCTAATTGAATACCGTTAAGTTAATAATAACCATGATAATATAGATTAGTCAGTATGTAATAATAATAGATTACTAGCTTCCCTACCATCTAAGAGGATATTGGGGCATAGGAAGACCGTTATTCAGATGACAGGATAGCTTTAACATCTTGAAATCGAAATAACCAGACGATCTAATCCTTGTTAAAAATCATAATAATAGTATATTATGCAACGAGACTATACTGGTAGTAATTAAAATGCGAGTATTATTATTAACCGAGCGTCGCTTTACTCGCTAGGTTAATTACTATCATACGGGCGTTTTAATCACCATTACAATCGTTATTCCTTTATCTACGGTTACAATACAATGACCTTGTAGCACCTGTGTCAAACAAAGTTGCTAGTTTTGTGGGACGTACTACGCAGAATAATCGATACTTGTGCTTTCACAATGTTACGTGGCCACTTCTGATTGGTCGAATTCCAATACTTTAATGAACAGGTGTGCTTTAATGAGGCCCATTAAAGTACTGCTACCAGCCGTATAAATACTACAATTTAGCATTGTCGGGCATAATAGTAGATTATGATACAAGGAGTAAAAGTAAGGTCTACGGCATTCGTTTCGCAATCCTTCGAGCAAAATAAAACTACTTTTAAAACTTGTGGCGTATACTATTTTTAAACACCGCTTTAATTTTTACAATATCATTAACATTATGATAATTCCTAAATTATAGAGATCACGTTTAGAAGGGTTCTTGAAACAACAGAAATGAGCTAAAAGAGCGAAACGTCAGGTATTTTGATGTTTTGTTGATGCGCTAGCAGTCATTTTGAGTGAAATTATTTTCAGCATGTTTTGCCTTACACCAGTCAAAAATGCTATGTTATTTTGCTTTCTGGATTTTTTGGGTAAGTGCTACTGTTATGCTTACTGCTGCTTTGTAATTTCATCTCCATTTCAGTTTCTTCTGAATTCATAATTTCCGCCATTTAATACTTATATAGCTTAGATAAAAGAGTAACGTTTTATATTAAAGAAGGCTGGCAATATAACGTATGGGTTAACTCTACAACCAATTGCTGTAAATTGAGAAAGGTTATTGTCTTTACATTGTTATTTGCGACGTATGGAAAGCCAGTTTGAAGAAGATGGTATCTTTGTTATATTTCAACAGTTGGGGAGCCGAACTTGTAGTAGTTGCAACCCACGTATAGTAAACAGTTTCCGGTAGCCCTCGCCCAAATGTATTTTCAGGTGGCCTTTGCCCCAAGTTTAAAAAGTATTAACTTTGAAATTTAACTGTTTCTTTAAATATTATATATTTATGTTTGCCTCGGCTGTGTCAGTATTTGTTAGAGACATGGAAGTCTTGGCAGGGTTTTGGTACGACTAAGAATGTAGGCTTACACAGATTTTAAATTTTAATTCACTTCTTTTTATTAATCCTTGACACAAATTAAATAGCACTTCACTGATATCAAGAGCTGTGAGATTCCTTTATTTAATACTTGCACTTTTTAACACGTATACTATTTTCGTCTCACACGAATACGTAATTAATTTCTCCAGGACACGTCTCGCGTCTGGTTATTAACTCTGTCTGCAGGCAACACGTCTGTTTATGAGCACTGTTTGGAGGCAACTAAACTTTTTTCAACCGTCTAAACTTGTACATTTCTGTATTTTAAGTCTCTGATTGGCTAATCCTATTCCAATAGAATACCTTCATTTAACTATAGCTTTTTCTGGTTTTTGATTGGCTATTTTATAAACTGTCTCAAAAATTTACATTATTGCTGCTCTAATAATCACTAGTAGCATTTAAACTTCCTTACTCATTATTGCCTCAGGGTTACGTCATTGTTAGCAACTTTAAACCTATTTTTCTCACAGCTCCTACATTATTAAATTACGTAATATATTCACATAACATTATTGAACATGTTTACAATAATATAAGTTTATTCAATGACTGTTACATACATTTTGCAAATTATTACATACACATATTGCTTCAAGGCAGGCAGTTATTGAATTTATATATTATATAATTAGACTGAAATTATTTAAGTGTTAAAAATACTGTTTAAAAATTGAAGTATGACGATGTGCATTGTGAACCGATAATGCGAGCGCCATGAGAAATTAATCACGTAAGCAATCAATGAAAAGTAAAACCTAATCAAACCTAGTCGAGTTGTTAAACATCTGCAGATACAAAGGGTAATTGCCATTGATTGGACTTGAGCCCAAAGTTTGCACACTGAAGATTATGGCACTAGTTTCAGAAGTTCTACTTTTAGATCATGCTGTCTAAACGTTTATTATTATTATTATTATTATTATTATTATTATTATTATTATTATTATTATTATTATTATTACTATTATGTTTCTGAGCGCTTAAGAACCAAATTACTTACTGAAATTTACAAGTATATGGAAACAATATCCTTTTGATTATGGCAAACGTTTTGATCCCATTTACATTGTCTACTTCAGTCGAATCATTTGACAAATACTATGCCTGTTGTGCATTTCAGAGCTGCAGGAAATTGCACCCATCCCTCCGTTTACAAGGTTTAGTTGCTAATTAGGTTACATTGGGCGAGCTATGTCTAGTTGTTAGCGAGAATCAGAGTGAATGCATTTACAGAGGTTATTTCTGTTTCCTCCTTCGTTGCACAACGAGTGTAACGTCGCTCATTACTTCATGTTTGTTTCTTGGGATTTGCTTAAAGCAGTCATAGAGAGACGTGATAGGACTGGGTGGAACCTAATTCTGTTCCATATAACTTTGTCCCGTATCTCCCTGCTGTCACGTGCACCAGTCACCTTTCATTAGCTGCTGTCGTGGAACAGGTTACTGTGGGATCAAAACTAGTTATTTATTTAATATGATCATATTTTATCTTAATATTTTGAAAACAATTGTCAAGTTTATATTTTAATAACCGCATCAAATATATTACGTAACATGGTTAATGCATCTAAAATGCACGTCATTCTTAAGAAATAAGTAGGAGGACCCTGCGGTTTAAACCTACCTCTCAGGATGACGAAAGCACATGTATCTATCATGACAGCGTATTCCCCCCCCCTTGCTTTTATCGCCTGACCTTGCATTGCACAGTGCATGTTTGACATGCATACAGCGCCAATCAAAGGTGTACATTAGCCAATCAGGAGAAAGGGGACGCAAAGTGAGCACGGAAGAATACATTGAGGCAGTATTTTTAACACTTGAATGATTTCAGTCTGGTTTTATAATGTGTAAATTCAATAACGACCCGCCTTGAAAGAGTGTGTGTATGTGGTAGTTTGTAAAATGTATGTAACAGTCTTTGCATATGCTTATATTATTGTATACATGTTCAATAATGTTATTTGAATATATTACGTAATTTAATAATGTAGGAGCTGTGAGAAATAGGTCAAAAGTTGCTGACAGGTAACAATGAGGTAACCTTGAGTCAATAATGAGTAAGAAAGTTTAACAGTACTACTTGTGATTCTTGGAGTAACAATAATGTAATTTTAGTGACAGTTTATAAAATAGCCAATTAACAACCAGAAAAAGATTTAGTTAAATGAAGGTATTCTATTGGAGTAGGATTAGCGAATCAGAGACTTGAAATACAGAAATTTACAAGTTTAGACGGTTGAAATCGAGTCAGTTGCCTGCAGACAGTTATAGTAATCGGATGCGAGATGTGTCATCGTGAAATTAATTACGTATTCGTGTGAGACGAAAATAGTATACGTGTTAAAAAGTGCAAGTATTAATAAATAGAATCTCACAGCTCTCTATATCAGTGAAGTTTTATTTAAGTCGTGTCAAGTATTAATAAAGGGAGTGACGTAAAAATTATAATCTGTGTAAGCCTACATTCTTGTCGTATCATATCCCTGCCAAGACTTCCATGTCTCTAACAAAAATACTGACGCAGCCAGGCAAACATAAATATTAAATATTTAAAGAAACAGTTTAATTACAAAGTTAATATTTTTTTTTAAACTTGGGGCAAAGGCCACCTGGAAGTACATTTGGGGCGAAAAGCTACCGGAAACTATTTACTATACGTGCGGTTGCAACTACTACAAGTTCGGCTCCCCAACAGTTGAACTATAATACAACTCCTTCAATACAA
Organism: Deroplatys truncata; assembly: GCA_030765065.1. Lineage (NCBI taxonomy): Eukaryota > Metazoa > Arthropoda > Insecta > Mantodea > Mantidae > Deroplatys > Deroplatys truncata. The sequence continues at coordinate 53,974,885 of CM060982.1, forward strand.
ACTACTTCAAATTGACGCCCAAAGCGTTGTGGTGCAAATAACGTAACAAACCACCATCTTCTCAAATTGGCTTTTCATACGTAGCCGCAAACAACGTAAAGAACAATTCTACTTCAAATTGGCTCCCAATACGTGGGACAACAACCACCTTTCTTCAACATATAAGAGGGGAAAGTTATAAGAAGCAGGGTTTAGTGGGTTAGATACATGTGTTAACCTTGTATAAGAAAAAATAAGGACTGTTGCAATCTAGGAATGGGCCACCTTTTTGCTCCCGTGTGTACTATTTAAGCTGGCAAAATCTTGGAGAAGAATTTATTGCGATCTATAACTGCAACTGGAGCAATGATATTTCGAGTGTGGTAAACCTTTCCAGCCTTTTCTGGGGGGGGGCGGCAGTGGCTATGTCAAGCCTTTTGCGATTACTTCCTTATTTTGACACGTTCAAATTAGTTTAGTTTCGGGTGTTCATTTAGTGGAAAGTAAAGGAGTCAATTTGTGAAGATTTATCTGCTCGTGTAATAACAGCTGTTACACATCTTATGAAAAAGATGTTAATTATACAAATGGCTGTGTGTCGGTATGACAGTCGTTTCTAACATATTGCTCCCTCTACTGAGCAAACAGAAAGAAGAATGGCAACAAAAGAAATGGCATCAAAAACAGAAGGGGATATATTTTTAAAAAGGAGGCAAAAATTGCCTGGAAAAGCTACATTTGACTTCCAAATTGGACCAGTAGCATAATTACTTCTGAGGTCTGTGTATACCACAGACCAACTGGGACCGTTAACGTGGAAGGAGAAAAGTTTCAACGCGAGAACTGGACGTTAAAAATTATAAGAAAGAAGAAAAAATAACAAAGAAACAAGGCATATTGTAAGCGACAATGATTGCAGTGAAATGCGGTATTTGTGTATAAATTACTCTCAGTTGAATTTCTTTGTCTGCGCTGAATAGTTTCATACTATACTGGAGTTTCTCTGTGTGGTTTTTTTTTTGTTTAGAACAAGTAGCCACTTAAAACTCTGTTCATTGTTATTTCCTCAAGGAACCGGCCTTTTAATTATGCAGCTAATTACCCAAGTAGGGATTTAAAAAGAAAGAAAAAACGAGTAACTAGAATAAACTTTAAGAGCAAAATAATTAGCCCAAAAATGGCAGCTTGAGCGCAGTGATCATCCAGCACAAACCTAGCACCAACTTTATATAGCAGTTTGCTGCTAACATAGAGCACAATTGCCTTTTGTGTGCGATTAGCGTTAGGAAATACACGGTACGCTAGCACTTCAACATCTATGCAAGATAATGGTTGCCACTTTGCTAAAATTATGCTGTAATCACAAAATGTACTACATTCTTAAAATTAATCTCCTTGTTTTCAAGCAGATTGTTATCCCAAGATGATACAGAGAAACCTGCTCAAGACGGCGGTGGCACGGTCCTATTTTTGTCGTTTTGGCGAGGTTTCCGTTTTATTAAGATATTTCAGACCTTTTTTCCCCCTATGCAGGTCTTAAGATTAATTGCAAAAACCAAGCAATAGTTTCAATATTATTTGTTTTATTTAAAATTCGTCTAAATATACACATAATACATAGTTTTATGTCCATTGTATGATCCGGCATATACCCATTATGGGTGTTACATTATTTCAGTCTAGCTGTTTTTTCACCAACACGTTCATCACAACACTAATAAAATTAAGAAATATATATTTGAGTCTCTTTGTACGCACTAACGCATGCATCACCGGACTAAACCGGAAAACTTTGAAGAAGGTGTATTGTCTTTTATTAGCTCCACGTATGGATGCCAATTTGGGAAAATGGTTTGTTATGTTATTCTTTTTTACCACGCTTTGGGCGTCAATTTGAAGAAGGTTGTATTGAAGAAGTATTATATTTCTACTGTTGGGGAGCCGAACACTTAAAGTAGTTGCAACCGCACGTATGTGCGAGCTTTTCGGTAGCCTTCGCCCCAAATGTACTTTCAGGTGGCCTTTGCCCCAAGTTTAAAAAAATATTAACTTTGTAATTTGACTGTTTATTTAAATATTATATATTTATGTTTGCCTCGGCTGCGTCAGTATTATTGTTAGAGACACGTTTCTCTTAGTGGGGTTGTGATGCGACAAGAATGTAGGCTTACACAGATTATAATTTTACTTCACTCCTTTTATTAATGCTCGATACGATTTATATAACTCTTCAGTGATATAGAGAACTGTGAGATTCTTTTTGTTAATCAAGTACACTTTTTAACACGTAAACTTACTTTTCGTGTCACACGAATATATATTATATTTCTTGAGGACACTTTTTGCGTCTGGTTAGGAACACTGTTTGCAGGCAACTGAACTGATTTCAACCTCCTAAACTTGTAAATGTCTGTATTTAAAGTCTTTAATTGGCTATTCCTAATTCAATAGAATGCCTTCTTTTAACTAAAGTTTTTTCTAGTTGTTGATTGACTATTTTATAAGCTGTCACTAAAATTACATTATTGTTACTCTATAATCAGAAGTAGTATTATTAAACTCTCAAACTCATTATTGCATCAAGGTTACCTCATTGTTACCTCATTGTTAGCAACTTTTAACTTATTATTCTCACAGCTCCTACATTATTAAATTACGTAATGTATTCACATAACATTATTTAACATGTTTACAATAATATAAGTCTCAAACTGCCTCGTCAGCCTGAGCTCTTAAATATACATACTCAAAGAATAAATCCTGATGTTTGTTCTTGTATTAACTACATGGGAAAACGTGTTTAAAAGTCTTATGTAACACACTCACGTGATTTCTGCACGCACTATCGTTTATTTTTATACAGCTACTATAAACTATTTTTACGAAAGCTTATTATTCTGTCTACTTTAAGTTAATCGAAAAAAATCTTCGCATTGCATTGTAGGTAATAGCGGGGATACAGAAAACAGAATCGATAGCTAAGACGTTTGCTTACTCTGGCATTAAATTGAGTAATCTTTCCGTGACAACGCGATAAAAACTGAATAGCAACAACATTGAAAAAAATGACAAATCCAAAGCAATAACAACCAATATCTCCGTCATGCTCACGCCATAGAAAGCGTTATTGGAAATGAATTGTGTCTTAAAGAGATCAACATTTATTTTATAGTAAGCTTTTGCCTATATCTCAAGCTTTCCGTTTTACGAAATTATATAAAATTTCTTCTGAATACAGCGGACTTCACAACTGTTCCCAGGAAATGCAAGATATACATTTTAATTATATTATAAATGTATTAAATATATGACAGATTAATCAAAATGTTTGAGCCATTTTGGAGAAAATAAACGTCGAAGACCTTAGCCATGTAAAGGGTAGTTTTTGGTGATGGAAGTTTTTGAAAATCTTCGTGTGTTATCCTAGGACGATACTGAACATAAATATCAAATTCGGTATTTATCCACGTTTCGTTTTTTAGTTATGGTGTTCACCGGCGCGCGCGCTCACAAATACATACATGGAGTGGAACAGTAGGTGGTAGAGAATGCAAAAAACAGTGTAATAACAACTTAAAAATAGAAATCTTTAATAGTTAAACATTTAGTAAGTGATCTGTGCTTACTAGGCATAGAATATGACTTGTAGTTAAGGTTCATTAATTACTGGGGTATCTGTGACATCAAAGCTGCTTCCTGTGATTATTAATACCATTTTGTTACATAAGGATAAAAATACATGGTAATGCATGAAATCTTAAACTTTCCCCATTAAAACGATGTATTCGGAGTGCTGCATACGTTATCGACATATGTGATGTCGTTAATTTTTTTTTCCAACTGTCTGCTCATTTGATGAGTTGTATCCGCAACCCTTTACCCTATGACTAGGCCAGCGATTTTCTAACCCCATTCCTTGGTCACTTCACTAACAAGCTCTGTGGTGTCCACCATTCCGCTGTCAAATCGACAATTTCATTTTGCTCTGTTTTTTCATCTCACTTTCGCTGTGCAGCATTAAAGAAACGGCGGAGGGTCTCGTGCACACCATTTCGCATTAACGAAAAAACTAAATAGCCCATGTTGTTATAAAAGTATATAATGCCTATTAATAATGGTAATGAAGCTAAAAGAGTGTATAATAATAGATAAATTCCAGCTTGCAATCGCTCAGGTTTGTTCATTGTATCTGGTCCTTTAAACCAGAGAGAGAATCCCAATGTCTACACTGAAAATACTTATAAACACTTTACATATTTTGAAAAACACAAAAATTAGAAATAAGAAAAAAATAAACACACCACCTCATTCAACCTTTTAGTAGTTAGTAAAATATCACTGCTTTATATACACTACGTGATCAAAAGTATCCGACACCTGGCTGAAAATGACGTACAAGTTCGTAACGCCCTCCATCGGTAATGCTGGAAGTCAATATGGTGTTGCCCACCCTTAGCCTTGAAACAGCGTTCACTCTCGCAGGCATACTTTCAATCAGGTGTTGGAAGGTTTCTTGGGGAATGGCAGCCCATTCTTCACGGAGTGCGGAACTGAGGAGAGGTATCGATGTAGGTCGGCGAGGCCTGGCACGAAGTCGGCGTTCCAAAACATCCCAAATGTGTTCTATATGATTCAAGTCAGGACTCTGTGCAGGCCAGTCCATTACAGGGATGTTATTGTCGTGTAACCACCCCGCCACAGCCCGTGCAGTATGAACAGGTGCTCGATCGTGTTGAAAGATGCAATCCCCATCCCCGAATTGCTCTTCAACGGTGAGAAGCAAGAAGCTGCTTAAAATATCAATGTAGGTCTGTGCTGTGATCGTGCCATGCAAAATAACAAGGGGTGCAAGCCCCCTCCAGGAAAAATACGACCACATCATAACACCACCACCTCCTCCGAATTTCACTGTTGGCACTACACACTATGGCAGATGACGTTCACCGGGCATTCGCCATACCCACACCCTGCCATCGGATCGCCACATTGTGTACCGTGATTCGTCACTCCACACAACGTTTTGCCACTGTTCAATCGTGTAATGTTGACGAGGGCGTCCAGATGATTTGATGTCCATTGTCGATCTTGTATCTTCAAATTTCCTTACCAGTCTATGCTCTGAGGACACATTAGGCGCATTTCGCCTACCAAAAATTACATGAAGTCTTCGAACGGTCTCTGCATAGCATTCACCGTACCTGTAATGCAGTTTCAAAACCTGGATGCGTCGATCCTTCATGTATCACTCCATTTTAGCTGATAACCATACGCACAAATGACAATTGGCAATGACAGTCGTTAATCGCAATATAAACAGATGACAATCGCTTAAATTTGAGGTCAGGCAAACTAACAAGCTTAAAGAGGTGCGCAATTTAAAAATTGCGTTCTTTATGGGACACTCTTTATATATCTTATCTTTAAATCTCAGCGAAAGCACGAGAACGCTCTTCTGAGAATCTAGCGATAGAGAATTGAAGCAGAAGGACCATGAATAGTGAACTACAAATCACAATTTTCCAAAATATTTTAAACAACGTATAGGAAATAAAATAGACGTCACATGATCACAAAGAGGGGGATAAATATCCAGCAAGGAAGAAGCTCCGAAATAAGGTGAACATCACTCGCAAACTAACTCACAAAGCAGCAACCTCAAGAGTCGGTACGGCAAAGGGGCAAACCGCTGTCATTACGCTGTAAATCTCAACTTATAAGCATTTCACACTGCAGAAGTTATAACCGTTACGCACTGTAACCGACATGCGAACCGCGCTGCAGCACAATAATGCAACGGAATAACTAGCGTTCGTTAATTCTTCATAAGAGTATAAGGTCGAATGTGCCAAACGAGAAACTTAAGCGTCCGGTAGACAGAAACGGTTTGTGGCGAGATCACTTGGAATTGGAGATTTAATATTTGATTTACTCTGAAGCTGGAATAAAGGATTTTTTCTGTCTTCGTCAACACCTACACACCCTGACATCAAAATCTCATTACTCCAAGGAGAGGAGACGTCACCTCCCTCTCTCTCCCTCTCCACTACTTCCGCTCTCCACTAAACCACCGTTCAGCTACTGACCGCCACAAAACTCTAAATAGTATTTTTAAAGTATCTGACGTAATGTACTTACATGAATTTCTCTATCCACTCTTCCACAAATATTCATACAAAAGCTAATTCTTGTATCTACTTTATTTTAATCCAGAAAAACATTTGCAGAAATGGTTTTGTTACACATATCGTTGTAGTACAAAGGAGATACAGGAGGATGAAGTAAAAGTCAAATCTTTAAAAAGCGGGGCAATATATGATGGCATTAAAATTCCACTGTTTGTACGGCCACGAAAAACAAACTAATGACAATTTGCACTTCAAAGCATTTGAAAATTCAAACCATTAGCACCGAATATTTCGGAAATGGTTAATGACCCAAAACGTTTGTTTTGATATAATGTGTCTTTTAACTAGATTTACATTCTTTGTATGATATTCTACTTTTATATAAAAGTTTACAAAATCAATACCGAATGAAGAATACTTCTCTATTATATACAGACTATTCGCCGAATATTCAATATATACCCACTATTTGCATGGAAAATGTTAAACATACGTTATTTTAATCAAAATTCTAATAGCACTTTTGAGAAAATAAGAAATAACAAAAAAATGTTCCATGTAAAGGGAAATTTGTGGCGTTGTGTTGCAAATGTCCATAGCGCAATCTTAGAAAATGTTAAACTTAAATACCATATTTGGTATTTATCTGACATTGTGTTTTAGGTTCAGGGGAATTCAAAACATTATTTTCGCGAAATCTTGGCGGAAGTTTTGGGCGGAATACAATACTTGCGTTACTTACTGTAGAAGTAGTAGAGAATTAAAAATGGCTGTTGTAGTTTGCTAAATACGTCAGATTTCCTGATTGAAACAGTTTAGCAATACATGAAATTGTTATAAACCCCTGAAAAGTATTCCAATGAGTTTGATTTTGTATTAGTGCGGAACTGTTAACAGACTAGAAAAGATCATACTACATTGCCACACTTTTTAAAAAGAATATTCTGTACTTTTACGACCACATTAGAAATACACCACTAAGTTGTATTTCTGTTGACCTAATAATGGAATATCACCAAGTAGTCCTGCATTGATATGCTTATGGAGAGCAGATAACCGCGAAACTCTGTCTTTTGTCGTGGTAATCTGGCATGTGTTATCTTATTTGCTGGGCGCCTGTTATTGTTTTATTATTTTGAATTTTCGGTTCTTTGTCCTCCGGCTAGCTATTATTACTCAGTCGAGCAAGTATCTCTGAGCAAGGCGTGTAAACGGAAAGGAGTTGTTGCTAAAAGATAACACTGATAAAATAATTGGTTTCTACACTTTTATTGCCGTCACACTTAATTAATAATTCACATATTTTATCTTTATAGACGCCTGACTGAAACTGTGATATTTCCGAATGTAACTACAGTCGTTATAGTTGCCGCGCACAAATTACTTCGCGTACTTCACATTTTGAACTAACTTTGCGACGTGTACCTCGCGAGAGATTCTTCAGAAGTACGTGACGTGCACCTCACGAGAGATTCCTTAGAACTGCGTGACACATGCTTATGGCTCGAGAACATATACTCCCTCTCCTCGAATTGCCTAAACATTATAATAGAGCTGCTATTGGTTACCAAATTGCGCTAACATTAGCGTCTGTTTTGTCAGCCAATCACTATTACCAACGTATATACTCTAGGGAAGATATTCCCTCCATTTCTAAAGAAAGGCACGCTACCTTGACGTCGTTTGTTTGTCTCTTCTTAGTGATAAATAACTCACCCCCTCGATATATTGTTACCCACTTCTATTTTCAGTTTCAGTTAGGCCGTGTAAACTTATTTCCTAAAAATACTTATGGCTAACAAACATCTAAAATCCTGTACATACAATAATATTAATTTACACTAGAATCACTCTGGCATTCACAGTGTTGTGATATAAAATATTGCCTCACTTTAAATGCGGAGAAGTTGCGAAACAACTATAAAATCCAATAAATTCGACATTTATTTATATTTATCTGAGAGTTTTAACCTAATATCTCACAAATAAAGTTTTAACATTTTTCTGCCAACAAGGGGCTATTGCCGCGCTGATATCGTAGATCGAGCTGCGATTATTTTTATAATCAAAACACATCGCACACAAAAGTACCCTATCTCGGCTTTATCTCTCATAGAGTCCCCATTCGCCGGGAAAAAAAAATATAAAGTTTTAAGTTGTAACGGCTGACTTGAGGCCCATCTTCCGCTCAAAGGAGCCATCCTGCCGGATGCTGTAATATATGTATGCAAGGTTGCCACAAGGGAAATGAAGGTCGCGTTTCTCAAGGATCGGAATATTGATATCCGAACTGATAAAATGAAATGCGTAAAACACATGCATTAAAATGCATGTTTAAACATTTACATATGAAAATGTAAGTAGAATTTGAACCTAAGTGACTTTATTATAAATACTTCTTATATTGGAGAGATAGAATTAGACGATGAAATATTCATGCCATAGCTGACATTTGAACCACGGATCTCCCAGTCTCCGTTCGGTTGCTCAAACCACTGAGCTACCATGGCAACTTGCCGGCGCGACATTAAATTCTCCAACTGATTCGCTTTTTTCCGGTAAAAAAGCACAAGAAAATCTCAAATTGTATTCAGATGACATACCCCGATGGCGACTTACAATGTTGCAGGCACTTTAAGTCCCGGGCTTAATAGTTTCAACCACTATTAGGCCAACTTCTTATATTGTTCTAAACTTCACAAAATGTTATTTACAATACAGTTTATATAAAAAACAAATCTAGATACATATTTATAATACTTCCTTATAAAGAAGTAAGAGTATTTATTATTTAAAATACGTAAACATACACCTAAGTTACAGACTCAGGCGTTCCAGCAGTTAATCATTCATAATTATTCCCACTTAATGTTTAGGGATGAGATAGTTATTGCCCCACGTATGGTACAAAGATTCCGGTAGCCTTCACCCCAGCGTTCACTTTCCGGTGGCCTTCGCCCCACTGTTTAGGAATCAATTTGTATTTTAATGTTTCTTTAAATATTATATATATTTATGTTTGCCTCCGCTGCGTCAGTATTAATTTGTAGAAACATGTATCTCTTTGCAGGGGGTAATGCGGTAAAGAATGTAGGCTTACACAAATTATAATGTTTACTTCACTCTGTTTATTAATCGTTCACACAATTAAATAACACTTCACTGGTATAGAGAGCTGTGAGATTATTTATTAATTACTTGCACTTTTTAACACGTAAACTTTATAATATTCTCGCCGTAATGAATTTTATATGTCTCACACTGAATACGTATTTAACTGCTCTGGAACGCGTCTAGCATCCGGTTGGGAACACTGTCTGCTAGTGACTGGTGTGTACCGCTTAAATTTGTAAATTTCTCTATTTCAAGTCCCTGATTGGCTAATCCTACTACAATAGAATCCTTTTATTTAACTTTCAGTTTTTCTTGATTTTGATTGGCTATTTATAAACTGTTTTAAATATTACGTTATTGTTCCAAGAATTACTAGTAGCATTATTAAACTTTCCAATTCATTATTGCCTCAAGGTTACCTCATTGTTAGCAACTTTCTACTTCTATTCTCACACTCTTACAGTATTAAATTACGTAATACATTCACATAACATTATTATACATTACACAATAATATAAACATAATACAATGATTGTTATATACATTTTATATATTATATTATACACATATAGCTTTAAGGCGGGCTGTTATTATTTTTGTATATTATATAATTAGAATGAAATCATTTAAGTGTTAAAAATACTGCCTCAGGAAGAATTAACACGCACCACGCTGCATGGAGACATAGAACTATTGGAAAGAAAATACTGAATTCCTTCAGCAATGTATCAATACAACCACGGATGGGACGGGATAATAAACTTTTGGCCCGCACCGAAGCTACAAATATCTGCACGTAAGACCTCAATCAAGATGGCATATAGCGAAGAGAAAATCGTCCGCAGTTACGTTTCATTTTTTCCCAGTAATGGGTACCTTCAAGAAACGAACTGAAGAGATAAAATTTTTGCAAGCTCTCTCGTTTAGTACTTTTTAAGCACCTATACATGCAAGGAATTATACATAATTAGTGAATCTAATTTGTAAATAATGTTTTCTTGCTAATCTTGGTCCTATGTGAGAGAAAGCCGAGATACGGGTATCTTTATTTTCGATCTACTTTCACTATTAAAAAATGCCAGCTCAATCTGTAACATCTATAAGACAATATAAGATCTTCTGTGCAGTTTTGCTACTAAACGAGTTGGAAAAGTTTTAACAACCAGTCATTGAAATAATGTCATTTTTAAAGCCCACGGAGTACAAAGCCTTTAGGAAATCCAAGGCACATTATCTGCAGGGGCAAACATCTGTAATTCTGAATGTAATGGAAGTTAAAACCGCGGTCCCGGATTTCGCTCCAGGAATTTACATATCTGCAGGGTCCAAAGACTTTCACACAAAGAGATAACACTTGACTGCAGTTAAAACTGCCTTTTGGGCGTTAGCTGTTGATCCCATTTGCGTGTAAGGGATTATCCAAGAACTGTGTAACTCGACGCCGTTCTTAAAATCCAGTAAGGGTGTAGCAAAGCCAGGGTAACCGCGTTACGAGGTACTAAAACCGACATTTTGGGAAACATCTTCCGAGTACAGGAACATTCTTTCAATAGCCGCCGCCACGTGGCAATAGTGTTCTTGTAATTAACAGACACTAGCTGGCTTACCCGACGTTGCACGGCTAGCTTTTTAAACTCAATGCTGAGTTAATTAATTTTACTTACCTCCCCAATTCTTTATGAAATTACTGTACCATTCTCAAAAAAAGTTTTTTTGTGAATGCTCCCCTTACCCCTTATAACTGTAATTTCGTGCCGCCCCGGCTATTCCTAATAACGGATGAAATATGTGTGTGAAACATCGGCGGATCATCTGACTTCGTTAACCTCACCCACCCCCTCGATAGTCTTCCAAGTTCTGGAAATGCCTTGTCTTTCCTTTGATAGTGGAATAATCATTGGTCGGAATAACCGTCGAGGGTATTATTTGCTTAAGCAGCCTGTGACCGATTTGTTTCCAGACTGTTTTATGTGTTAAATAATACCGTAATTTGGGGGCAAAAGCTTAGTGTAGCGACAACAAATGTTTAAAAACATTAATATTACAAGGCACATACGCCACGGCGACCCCGCCGTAAGAACACATGGGAAGACTAAACGATGGCAACATTTATCTGAAATCCAATATAACTGCAATCAAGGTGACATAAAATCCCCATATTGTATCAAGGCCAATTCCGCTTCTCCACTGAGCACTCAGGTTTGTTCCAACCACACTCTACTTGCCTTTCTTGTTAAGATTTGTTCTGCTCCGATAGATAATATTTATTACTAAACGAATATCATCTTTTCCACAGTTCTAATAAGTAAAAGTTATAAAAGACTGTAAAATCTTACCTTCGTTACGTACAATGTCACGAAATTTCACGCGACTCACAACTCTGTTGTCGCGGTATCGTTCGTGTTATCTTATTTGCTGAGCCTGTTATTGGTTTACTATTTTGAATTTTGGGTTCTTTGTCCTCCGGCTAGCTATTATTACTCAGTCGAGCAAATCTCTTGAACAGGGTGTGTAAACGGAAAGGAGTTGCTACTAAAAGATAAAACTGATAAAAGAATTTGTTTTTACACTTTTATTGCCGTCACAGTTCTTTAATTTCTCATATTTACTCTTGATACACGCCCGACTGAAACTGTTATATTTTCGAATGTAACTATAATCACTTATTTGCCGCACATTATTAATTCGAGTATTTCACATTTTTGTAACTAGTTTTACGACGCGGGAGATTCTGTAGAATTGCGTGACGTGTAACCCGTGGATGAGTCCTTTGGACTACACGACGTGTAACGCGTGAATGATTCTCTTAAACTGTGCGATACTTGTCTCTGGCTTTAGAATTTATACTCCCTCACCCCGATATGCCTAAACATTATAACAGAGCTGCTATTGGTTAATAAAACGCGCCAACATTAGCGTCTACTTTTAGATCCAATCAAAATTACGAACACATATGCTCTAGGGAAAATATTCCCTCCATTTCTAAAGAAAAGCGCGCTAATCTGACGTCATTTGCTTGTCTCTTCTAATTAATAAACAACTCACCCCCTCGTTTCATTGTTATCCGCTCCTATTGTCAGTTTCAGTGAGGCCGTGTAAACTTATTTCCTAACAATGCTCATAATTAGCAAACATCTCAAATCATTGTCATACAATAATGTTAATTTACACTACAATCACTCTGGCATTCACAGTGTTGTGATATAAAATACTGCGTCAGTGTTTCACTTGAAACGTTCAGTATGAAATCAACAGTATTACTATCCATATTCTTTCGTTTTTGAAATGCATGTGCAACTTCACCTTTTTTTCCCTAGTTCCATTTATACCCCGCCTTTAGCTAAATGGTCTTATCGATGGCCTTTCCTTTGGAATATATTGCCTATTGGCATTGGTGTTAACTCGTATTCGCTTGTCGTTGGATTTATGTTAAACTTTGGGTTTTATTCATTAAATCACATACTCATTCTCACTCTCGTTCATACTTTCAGTGTCTAAAGAGGATGGGGAATAATCTGGGCTAGAGAACAATTCTCACTCTGCAACCAGGAATCGAAATTAAATTGAGTTTTTTTATTTATTTATGGACGCTCTTTAACTGCTGCAGTCCTTAGCGTCCCATTCCATATTGTGCGTGAAAGACTGGGAATTTTGCTCAGAGGCCTCTTTACCAGCCTTGAGGTTCTTTTACGTGCCGTAAAACTACGACTCAACACCACCGGCTTTACTTACCTTCCGAAGGAAGCCATGCTAAGGATTTTTATGCCCGAAAAAAATCCATCGCCCACCGCCGGGTTTGAACCCGTGACATCGGGAACTAGAATTAGCGTGGTAACCACTACACATCGGAAATCGAACCCGGAACCCCTCGTACAGCAGCATTTTGCTTTGTTTTAAGCGTTAAAATTAATATTTTTGACATAATAAGCATATAAAATGACATAAACCTACATTTTAGTATTTCATATAAGAACTATGCTCCTTGCAAAAAAAGAAAGTTATTTTTATGGACGCATTTGAACCGTAAAAGTGAATATAGAACACTTTTGGAGAGGTAAAATCGTAAGCAACGAAACGGTCGAGATCAATTGTTGCTTTTTAAACTCTATCTTCTGTTTGTCGAAGTATTACTTAAGTGCTATTTACGTATATTCCTTGCAATAAAATGTAACCAGCTTTTATTATATTTTATAAATCTTCCCATAATTACGTGTTGCCTTTAAAACAAACTGTATAAATGGATCAAAGTGAACAATTTAAGGTAACATAGATAACTTCAATTTCAAATAGAAAAATAATACTAATAATCATAATAGTAATAATAATAATAATAAATATGAAATTGAAGTATTTGTATATAAATATGAGAAAATATGTGACTTTATGTTTTGTATAAGTCGTTTTTAAATAGACACTGATTCCCTGAGAGTGGCTAAGGTCACGTCACTAATAACTAATGGAGAGAGATAAGCAAATATTTATATTCTGTAGGGTAACAACAACTATTTTTTCTACTCCATGGCATGCTCAACTTTTTCACTGGCATATCCTTTTACATCTCCAATGTATTCATATTGAGATGCAAGGGCTTGTAAATCCTTTGTAATCTATTAGTAATTTTTGAAATTAAATTAGAAGGTGCACCCCATGTCTGTCAGAACGAATTAGGATTTTCAATGGTGAAAGAATTATAAACATTGATAGAGTGGTTTTTATAATATTGATGTAAATGAAGGCCAGGTTCTTTCTTTATATCTTCTTAACCCACTCTTGCCATGCACGTTTACATAGCTTTCAGAATTGTAAAGGGTGATGGAATAACGCATTTATTAAAAGCCGTTGGCTCTATAAATGTGTCTGTAGCGTTGATTAACGTTGCAAGAAACCCTCTAAGCATTCTTTAGGTCATAAGTGGAAAATCGGAAATATAAACTGCCAATGATTTACTAACCCATATTTGATCATTTGAGTAATAATTTCGGGAACATGTTACATTGTCATTAGAATTAATAGTGCGGCAATATTTTATATCACAACACTGTAAATGCCAGAGTGATTGTAGTGTAAATAAGCATTATTGTATGACAATGATTTGAGATGTTTGTTAATTATAAGCCTTGTTAGGAAATAAGTTTACAGGGCCTCACTGAAACTGACAATAAGAGCTGGCAACAATGAAACGAGGGGGTGAGTTGTTTATCAATTATAAGAGACAAACAAATGACGTCAGATTAGCGCGCGTTTCTTTAGAAATGGAGGGAATTTCTTCCCTAGAGCATATGTGTTCGTAATTTTGATTGGATATAAATATAGACGCTAATGTTGGCGCGTTTTATTAACCAATAGCAGCTCGGTTATTATCTTTAGGCATATTGGGGTGAGGGAGTATAAATTCCGTGCCAGGGACGGGTAACGCGGTTTAATAGAACAATTCACAAGGCAAACGTCGTTCAGTCCAACAGAAGGATTCGCGGGTAATACGTCGTTCAGTCCAACAGAATCATACAAAGGTTATACGTCGCACAGTTTAAGAGAATCGTTCACGCGTTATACACCGCGCAATTCTACAGAATCTCTCGCGTTGTAAAGTTAGTTATAAATGTGAAATACGCGAATTAATAATGTGCAGCAAATAAGTGATTATAGTGATATTAGAAAATATAATAGTTTCAGTCGGGTGTGTATCAAGAATCAATATGTGAAATTAATTAATTGTGACGGTAATAAAACTGTAAAAACAAATTCTTTTATAAGTGTTATCTTTCAGTAACAAATTCTTTCCGTTTACACACCCTGTTCAAGAGATATGCTCGACTGTGTAATAATAGCTAGCCGGAGGACAAAGATCCCAACATTCAAAGTAGTAAAACAATAACAGGCGCTCATCAATAAGATAACACGAAGTTACCGCGACAAATTTGGCTCCCATACGTGGGGCAGATAAACATGAAGCATCTTCCAACTACAAAAAAAAATATTCTACTTCAATAGGGAGTATGCAATAGCTGTTGAATCCAGTAACAGTAGCTATTTATATACGGGTAGGTATATAAGGATACATAAGGTCCATGGGATTATAAACCACAGGACCTCTAAAATTTTTAAATTGTCCTAGGGCATACTCTACTAATTCCCATTATGCACTAGTTCGTTATTGAACAAACAAGTAATTTAGAAGAACGTATGAATTAAAATACTGATTCGGAGTTTCATGTCTCCTGAGAAACTGTCCCTAGGCACTTTGTATATGACAAACAAAGCCCATATATTCTGAACAAAAGTAAGGAATCTGCTGAAAAAATCTGATGTGCTACACTCACATGCCTTTCTCTACTATTGTACAAACTATTTATACAAATGCTTATTCTACATCTACTTCATGTTAATCGAGATAAACATTTGCAGAGTCTATCTTATTGCTAATTTTCTTGTAGATGTAAGGGGAATATATATTTACAAGAGCAATATAGAAATACAGTAGCCTTTAAGCACATACATATCTCTTAATAGCTGGTTGCTAGGTGCAGTACCATTCCCTTTCCCACAGATTAATACTCTTTGCATATCCAAGACAAAAAAATGAATAACGAATTCCCATTTGAAAAATTTAAGGGAATAACAAGCAATATCTCGAAAATGGTTCACTCAACAAAAAAAATGTATATGACATAAATTGTGTATTTTAACACGATCTACATTTTTGGGGTAGTAAAATTTTGTCTATCTCTTATGGTTTACCAGTTATGCAAAAGTCGTTCACAATGAAGAATAGTTTTGGAGACATTCCCAGGAAATTCAAGATATACATTTTATTTGTCATTAAAATAGCTTAAACATATGATATTTTAAGCAAATTCGTTAGAGCCATTTTTGAGAAGATTAAAACTTTCGAAAAACCTTCCATGTAAAGGGTAATCTGGGGTGGGGGGATTTTCTTGAAAACCTTCGTGTCGCATCTCTGGAAGATACTGAACCTAAATGCCAAGTTTGGTGTTTATCCGACTGTTCGTTTATGAGTTATGCTGTTCAGAGATAGACACACACAGAGACACAAACACACATACGGACATGTTTCCAAAAATGCTTTTTTTGGATTCAGGGAGTCTCAAAACATGTATTTCCGGTGAAATCTACGGTATCGAATTTTTGGGTGGAATACAATACTTCCCCTACTTACTCTACATAGTTTAACTTCTATGAAGCCGGAAGAGACCAAGAGACCTAATTCATTAGATGAATCTCATAGTTATCTAGCCACATTGCATGAGATGATTGCTTTGGGGGAAATGCTCGTTCCTATTCTTATTAACGCCTGTTCAAAATAACTGCTACATACAGCACTACAGTCGGGGTCACCCTCAGTGGTGTAGTGGTTACCATGCAAGCCTCTAGTTCCCGAAGTCGCGGGTTCAAACCCGGCGGAGGGCGTAAAAATCCTTAGCATGGTGTCCTTCGGAAGAAAAGTAACCCGGTGGTCCCGTGTCGTAAATTTACGGCACATAAAAGAACCTCAAGCCTGATAAAGATGCCTCTGAGCAAAATTTCCGGTCTTTCACGTCCAATATAGAATGGGACGCTAAGGTCCACAGCAGTTAAAGAGCGTCCAAAAATACAACTTAATTTAACTGGTCAGTGGTTACTGATGGTACGTTACATTAAATGATAATTAGGAAAGGCAATTTTGGGAAGGAAACATTCCAGGCCTAAGTTTAGGGAATTAGCCGGCATCTGCCAGTTGTAAGGACTGAGGAAAACCTGGAAACAATCTCAATCAGGAAGAACGGCTCTGGCAAGGATAATAATTATGATAAATTAAACTGAATTTTATTTATCTACGCTCTCTAACTACTGAGGTTCTTAGCGTCTCATTTTATATTGGTCGTGTATGACCGGAAATTTCGAAAATTTGCTCAGAGGCCACTTTATCAGACTTCAGGTTCTTTTGCGTGCCGTAAAACTACGACTCAACCCTTTGCTTCCCTTCTGAAGGAAATCATACTAAGGATTTTACGCCCGAAAAAAAACCCATCGCCCTCCGTCGGGTTTGAACCCGCGGCCTCGAGAACTAGAGGCTAGTATGGGATGATTAAGATGATGACAATGGCAGTGGTGTTGGGAAATTTGGTGGAATTCCTGATATCAATTAAGGCCAAAATTCTTCGGGTAAACTACTATTTTAGGCATTTGTATAATAATTAGTATAGTAGTTTTGAAACCTGGCTGAGAGGAAATTCTATTGTCGGTATTATTGAAACGCAGTAGAAAGTATGACAGTTTTAAAGCGTTCTGGAAGATAAACGAGGGTATTTGTTGCTGAAAGTTATTTAGAAGACAGCACAGCATCTTCCCAGGATGTTAACTGTAATGTCTTCCACAACGAGTTCTATTAATGATATACAGGAATAATCTGTATGTGTAAATTAAGAAAATGAATCAGGATTTACCACAGGTAACATCACCATCAGCGGTTCGTTTCATGCGTTTAATTTATACACCAGCTCTAAATTAATTATATACACTAGTGTGCAAAACCTAAGGACAAAAGTAATATTCGCATGCTGTGACACTGCCAGTAACATAGCTCGATGAAACTTGAATCATACATAGAGGGAACTGCTACGGTATGCTACAGTAGGCTACTAAACGAAATATGCAATGAGAGAACAGAAATGCCACTTTTATTCATAGACCATAAGCTACATTAAAGTCAATACGACATATGATGGCTCTCCAGAGTTACTGAAACAGATACATGGTGCTTAAAAGGGTGTATGATCACCACGGACAGCAATGCATGCTCTGCATCGTGCTCCCATGCTGGCCACAAGATTGGTAAGCAGTTCTTGTGGTAGGTCGTACCATTCCTCCACCACCGCTGTTGACAACTGTTGGATGGTCGTTGGTGCATGTGGATCGGCTGCAATGCGTCTCCCCAAAGCATCCCACACGTGTTTGATGGTATTTAAATCGGGGGAACGGGCGGCCAGTCCATTCGCCGAATATCCTCTCGTTCCAAGAGATCCTCCACCTGCGATGTTCGATGCGGTCACGCATTGTCACCCATAAAAATCAAGTCAGGGCCGACCGCACCCCTGAAAAGACTCACATGGGGAAGGAGTGCAGTATCGCAATAACGTTGGCTAGTGAGCGTACCGTGTTCAAAGAATTGGAGGTCGGTGCGCCCATGCAACATTATGCCTCCCCAAACCATAACACTCGGACCACCAAAACATCATTTTCAAGGATGTTCCTGGGTTCATTACGTGTCCCCACACTCTCGCCAGATGGGGGTACGTCGAGAATCACTACTTAGACTGAATCTACTCGCATCCGAGAAGAGCACGCGACCCCTTTCCTCGTTGGTCCAATTTTGATGGTCTTGGGACCATCGCAAACGGTGCCGCTGATGTGCGGATGTCAATGGAACACAAAGTACTGGCCTTCGGGCAAAGAGATCACCTATGTGTAGTCGCCGTGCCACTGTGTATCGTGAGATTTGCGTGCCCAGCTGTCCTGTTAAATGTGGTTGCAGTTGCACCCGATATTTGGCGTGTATCACTTCTTGCCTGTTGCACAATGTAGCGGTCATCTGCTGATATAGTTGAGCGTGGCCGACCACCACCTCTCCTTGGGACAGCAGTGCCTGTGGTTTGGAAGGTTCCCCATGCATGTGAAACAATGCTGTGAGCAATTCCAAACTCCTGAGCAACACTCGTCACACTTCGCCCTTCTTCCAGTTTCCCGATCATTCTTCCCCGTGTGAAGTCATCCAAATGGTCTCTACGGGGCATGTTGCAATTAAGAGCACCACTACAGTGCACCGTAACAGCTCGCTAATTGCGACACACCGTCTTGTCCTGTTTCGCCAACTGCCCCGTATTGCGGGACCAGACCCATTTGGCACTATAGGCTCGTTACACTCACGCCATGTGACGTCCAGTTTTCTGTGTACGTGTGAGAGACCTCTGGCAACATTCTCCCGCACCATCTACTTCTGCCAAGTAGTTCATTTGTTATGTTAATTTACCCATCTCGTCCTAAGGTTTTGCACACCAGTGTATTTAAGACTGTGTCGAGGCTTAAATGAAGATGTTTATACCGAGAAGCATAACTAATTAAATATTTGTTTTTGGATCTTAATGTTTTCATAAAGTTGTGTGAATCGAACAGATTAAAAAGCTGCTTTTTTACGTTTAATTTACTTTAACGTCCTTTAACCAGAAAGGTCATATCGTGCGATGAATGAATGAGTAAAATGTTTAAATGAGCCCGAGGTTAGCCCGAGGTTAGTTAGCCCAAGCTGAGTTACCAGACACTTATCTTTTGAGGATATGCGAAACCCCCGGAAAGGCCTTATCCGGGTAACTCACCCTAACAAAGATTCGGACACGGGACGTTTTGAATGTGAGAAAGACATACGGAAGTGGGCACTTCCATTTTCTTGTTTTACCGCAGTAAATTATATTTTACGCCCGTGCGGATGAAAAATATCCTACAGGCCTGGGAGGATATTAGCAATTCCGTATCGTGTCTAGTATCTAAGCAATAAACATTTAATGACAAAATGCATTCCGTAAAAAAACTCTGGTATAAGGCTCTACTGTAGTTCGTGTTCATTAATATGCCTCTATCAAATGTTCTGATGAATGGGTGCTATAGTTATTCTACAAAGGTATTTAGCGATGTATTTATGGCACATAGGAGTTAGCAGCTGCATTGGCATATTTCAAAACGAAACTTTCTTAACATGTTTACTAACATGAGTGCAACCATTTAAATAGACCAAGAGATATTTTTAGAAAAGAAATATTTATTCGATTTGTAATACCCAGCCGCCAGGTCTAACGCATAGTAGCTATCGACCTGATTCACTCTGCGGTAGCTTAGCCCACGCGTGTACGGAAGATAACGGCATTGCAGCTTGGTCTAACGTCGTTTGGTATGTTGCATACTAGGCATAACATTATATATATATTATTTTGCATCCTCGGCATTATCTCGGAGAGAAAGGTGACCCTGTCCGCCGCTACTTCAGGAATGGTTTCGTATAGAATTGTCGTGGGTGTAACGGGCTGCCAAAAAACCCGATATATTGGCTATAGAATTAGAAATATATTTGTATATAAAGTCCATACCTAACATTTTATAATTTTAACTGTCTCTGCATATATTTTCTTTTGTTTTTTAAACGAACAAAATAAATTGCAAACCTCATGCAAATCTAATACTAATTTATATTAGTTAATAGAAATATTGACACAATTCCTTTTCATCCTTATTTTATATTTAAGTATATTTTAATCACGATTATATCAATAATAAACATTGAATGATCACGAAAGGATGTAAGCTGTTCAGTTAAAAGGGAAGCACAATGTTGTATACCAAAATCTACTTATTTATGATGAAAATAGAACTGGACGATTAGAACTTATACTTTCTTATAAAACAAAAAATTATCTAACAACAATATTATATTTCATTTAGCTTGGAACGTATCTATATAAAACCGCAGTGAAAACGAAAGTACATGAGAATGACTTTATGCTCGATCATGCCAAAATGTAGTATTCATACGACTGGTAGCAGTGCTTTAATGGTCCTCTCACAACGCCAGCAACTTTGTTTGACACAGGTGCTACAAGGTCATTGTATTGTAACCATAGATAAAGGAATAACGATTGTAACACATCACTCAAACCGGAAACGAATACTTATGAAACCTTTAATTAAGATACATGTCGAGCATAAACAGTCGTATGAAACTTGACTATAATGGTATTAAAACGCTCGCTTCGCTCACTCCGTTAATATTAATACTCGCGTTTTAATTACTACAATTATAGTCTTGTTGCATAATATACTATTAAAGTTTTGCAGGCAGTTTAATACGCTAAATTTAAGGTCTGCACATGTTTACTAAGTACAGCTTGTAGGTGTCTTATGCTTTGTAAGCATAGTGCTTAGCATGTTTTAATACAAACATCCATAAAGATGCATTTTTACTTTCTCTACCACGTATATATTAGATAGAGAAGGTATTGCATTTCACCCAAACATTCGATACCGAGTTTTAACCGAAAACAAACGTTTTGAGGCCCTCTAAATCCAAAAAAAGCATGCTTGGAAAAAGGTCCGTGTGTTTGTGTGTCTATGAATAGCATAGCTGAATAAACTAAAAGTTGGACAAGTACCAAACTTGGTATTCAAGTTCAGTATCTTCCAAGGATGCGACGCAAAGATTTTATAGAGAATGTCCTATCCTATCTACCCTTTTCATGGAACATTTTTCCAAAATTGTGATTTTCTAAAAAGTGGACCTAACAATTTTGATTAAAGCACCATATATGAAAGACATTTACATGAAAATATTATATATACCTTAAATTTTCTAGGAATAGCCTTTGAAGTCCTCTTTGGTCGGAAGAAATTTTGTATAACTGATGAACGTAAAGCGATAGACGAAAAAGTACTACACAAAAATTATAGATGTCTTTAAAACACACAGTTTATTTCAAATATTTTTGAGATATCCGTTATCAATGATTCTAATTGTTTATTACTTGGACATTCTTTAAAGTCCTTTCAACACTCAGTTGTTTTTTGCGGGGAAATCGTATTTTAACACCAGCGTATAATGTACAGTTCTTAAAACATTTGACTGTTGCTGTTCTCTTTGTATCTATAACGAAATGTGTAATGTAGCTATTTCTGCAAAGCTTTAATTGGATTGAAACGTAGTAGATAGACAAATAAGCTTTAGTAAGAATAGTTTGTATGCTGCTTGAGGCAGCATTTTTAACACTTAAATGATTTCAATCAAATTATATAATATAAAATACAATAAAAGCAATATGTGTATAATATAATGTATAAAATGCATGTAACAGTCATTGTATTAATGTTTACATTATTATGTACATGTTCAATAATGTTATGAGAATGTATTGGGTAATTTAATAATGTAGGAGCTGTGAGAATAATAGGTTAAAAGTTGCTAACAATGAGGTAACAATGAAGTAACTTTGAGGCAATAATGAGTAACAATGTTTAATAATGCTACTAGGCATTATTGGAGCAACAATAATGCAATTTTGTTTATAAATAGCCAATAAACAACCAGAAAAAAGCTGAAGTTAAATAAAGGTATTCTATTGGAGTAGGATTAGTCAATCAGAAACTGAAATAGGGTAAATTGTACAAACTCAGAAGTCAGTTGCTAGCAGACAGCGTTACTAGCCAGACACGAAACGCGTCCTCGAGAAGTTTAATACGTATTGAATGTGAGAGGAAAATAGTTTACGCGTTAAAAAATGCAAGTAATTAATAAAAGAATCTCACAGCTCTCTATATCAGTGAAGTGTTATTTTAATCGTTTAAAGAATTAATAAATGGAGTGAAGTACAAATTATAATCTGTGTAAGCCTACATTCTTCAGTCGCACCAATCCCTGCTAAGACATTCATGTCTCTAAGAAATATAAATACTAACGCAGCCGAGGCAAACATAAATATATAATATTTAAAGAAACAGTCAAATTGCAAAGTTAATATTTTTAAATTTGGGTCAAAGGCCACCGGAAAGTACATTTGGGGCGAAGGCTACCGGAAACGTTTTACCATACGTGCGTTTGCAACTACTTCAAGTTCGGCTTCTCAACAGTTGAACTACAGTACAACTCCTACTTCAAATTGGCTTTCCATACGTGAAGCAACAACCAACTTCACACTAATAAACGATAGAGAGTAGAGAATGCCATGTGAATGTATCACATCAGGCTTTTTTACTTAAAATAGCTAAATGTTTCACCCATAACCTGTGTTAAATACTTGGTCTAAATTACACCAACGGGTTTCTTTAAAATAGAAGTTTACTACATATAATAGACCCTGAACAACGTTTTATTCCCCCAATTTACAGCCGTTATCGAACATTCTATGACAACTTTCTCTCTAAAACCGAATTGCAGTTGTTTGCGTTGCCATGCAATTTAACTGTCCCCTAACACGTGTTCCTCAATTGGAACATTGACCCAGAACTACTGTAGTGCGTTCTCGTACGACGAATAAAACGGGGCTGAGTCGCGCCTGGCGCCTCTATAATTACTGCGAGGAACTAATTCGGGGTAGAGACGAGGATCTAAGCACCGAGAAGCTCATCAGCATAGCTGCTAATGGGCAGAGAGGTAATGCAACAGCGGTAAACTGCAGTTTAGATGCTTCGTAATCGATTCTCCATACCAACTCAACCTCTAATGAGAATTTTGGCGCAAAGGAGAGCTTCCGTATTGATTATTCGTACAGGTAGAATTCATTCTTGAAAATCACAACGCGTGAACCTACCACGTTACGCATCCATAGGAAAATAACAGCTGAATGGCGAGAAATAAGGCTATCAGAAAAACGGAAGCAGAATAAAAAAGTTGAAGGCTGAAAACGTACCAACAGTTTGCACCTATCGATTTAATTCCTCAGAGTACAGCTATAAATATGAAAACAACAAATATTAACGTGAAAACTCTTTGCACAGCAAATATTTTTGTGCACGCATTCAGGAGAGGGCCTGAGCATGAACTTTGTAATTACATATTCCTAAAGACCTTAATGGTGCGGTAGAATGTAAACCGTTTCGTTTAATTTCCTCCTCTTTACCTAAGGAGCTAGAGTAATGGATTCGGCTAAAAAATTCTTTACATAGTTTTCACTGGTAATACACGATTTGAGATATCCAAATCGAAGAAAAAACAAGTTGGAAAACCTGATATTTAAACATATCTTCCATGGATGCGACTCAAAGATTTTTAAAAAGTTGCGGCATTCCCAAACAATTGGAATTTTAAATGATCGATTAATCATTGAAATTAAAGTAGCATTTGTTTAAGATATTTGTGTGGAAAATAAGATCTATTTATATTAAATTCTTTGTGAATATTCTGTGAAGTCCTCTTCATTTCGAATAAATATTGTATAAACTTGTACAGCCAGTAATCTTTAAGGGCTACACATATCTACTTAAGAGAGGTTAGAGTTTAGAAGCGGAGGAGGATTCGAGTACGACGGCCAGGATAGGCCTATTGCGCCTACTAAACCTTCGGGAGCAAGCGATGAGACCACGGAGTACCAAGGGTGCCCAGATCTGATGGCGACAGGCGCTAAGCAGCGGGGTCCCTAAGATTTCCAGATTGAGCATACCAAGACACTCCTTCGATCCCCCTACCTTCACGGCAGGTTTGGCCAGAAGGTTCTATTCCGGGGAAAAAATAATGTATATCAACCGGCTATAGTAACAGGCCCTGCAACCCGAGAGAGGAAAGTTAATGAAATAGAGGCGGAGCATTCACCTAAATGACCTTGCAAAATTTAAGTCAAGGTGGCCAGTCTAGCGGAAATCGAACCCTGATTTCCCGAATAATAATAATAATAATAATAATAATAATAATAATAATAATAATAATAATAATAATAATAATCCTTTGTGTGTGTATGTACTATGTCTAGATCTTTCTAGATCTTCCGTATCCTCAATCTCCAAGCTTCTCTATCCTCCATAGGTTATCAGAAACGTATTTCTCCTTCATGTCTTCTTGCACTCCATAAAACCATGTCTTCTTTGGTCTATCTCTCTTCTTTCTCCCCGAGAATTCCATCTGAAGATCTCCCTTGGTAGTGTTTCCTCCCCATCTTTCTCACATGACCATTCCATGCAAGTTGTTTTTCTTTAATTTCGTCTATTATAGTGGGTGGAACTTCCATTTGTTCCCGAATTACTTTATTTCTAATTCTTTCCAACCTAGAAGTTCTAGTTACTAGTCCCCAAAAATCCATTTCTGTTTTAATAATAATAATTTCCTCTTTGTCTTTTATTTTATTGACAAAATTTCTGAACCCTATTGTATTACTTTCTTAATTATTGAATAATAAATATACTCTTTTTACTTTCCATGATATATATGTTCCACGTAGCCCATTGAGTAGGGAAATTCAACAAACATAAGGTAGAAGTCATAAAAACCGAATTTACATCAAATGGATATTTTATAGCATTAATCATTTCCGTGACATTCGTTGCGATTGGCTTGAGCTTTCCAATACTTTATCATTTTGAAATGCTAAGTAACTTTTGTGCTGCAAAGAGTATGAAATTTCAAAGCCAGCATATACGTGTGCGAAACTGCTTTTTAAAGATTCTACTGTCGTTTCAGCCTTCTGTATCCTTCAGATACCCAGCAGCAAATGCGTAAAACGTTTAATTCGATTAAGGGATTCGGGGACATGGATTTCAGCCAAAATGACTAAATTGTCGAATTCCAGATGTTTATATATAAATACACTTAAGAGCAATGTACCCTATGTGTCATTATAGATGTTTGTCATTTTTAAAAGTGCATTAAAATATCGAAGTCGCCAATATGTAGGCATTTAAAAACATACAGAGTCTGCTTTTTTCTCCAAACATGTATTTTTTACTTTCTCTACTACGTATAGTAAGTAGGGGAAGTACTGTATTCCACTCAAAACTTCGATACCGAGATTTCACCGGAAATACATATTTTGAGGCCTCCTGAATCCAAACAAAGTATTTTTGGAAACATGTTCGTCTCGGTGTCTGTCTGTGAACAGCATAACGCAGAAACGAACGGTCAGATAAACACCAAACTTGGTATTTAGGTTCAGTATCTTCCAGAGATGTGACACGAAGGTTTTCAAGAAATTCCCCCACCCCAGATTACCCTTTACATGGAACATTTTTCGAAAATTTTAATTTTCTCAAAAATTGCTCTAACGATTTTGATTAAAATATCATATATTTAAGATACTTTCATGACAAATAAAATGTATATTTCGAATTTTCTGGGAATGTCTCCAAAAGTATTCTTCTTTGTGAAGGACTTTTGCATAACTGGTAAATCATGAGAGATAGACAACATTTTACTACACAAAAAATGTAGATCGCGTTAAAATACACAAGTTACGTCATACTTTTTTTGTTGAGTGAACCATTTTCGAGATATTGCTTGTTATTCCCTTAAATTTTCCAATACTTATACTTTTTCTCAAATGGGAATTCTTATTCATTTTTTTTGTCCTGGTAATGCAAAGAGAATGGAATACCCCACATAGCAACCAGCTCTTAAAATATTTGACTATCGCTTAAAGCCTACCAATTTCCCTTGCATCTACAAGAAAATTAGTAACAAGATTAACATCTCGTTATCTCGATTAATATGTAGCATATGGGGAATAAGCGTTTGCAAAAATAGTTTGTAGGAGTAGAGAAAGTGTAACACATCAGATTTTTCAGGATATAAATAATTGTTCCGTAAAGTTTGGTCCAATATCAATGACAACACTTGTTATTCAAGTGCCTAATCATGACCCTAGTTATTATCATCATTTTGTAATGCTAATGATTTGTAACAAAAATCAGTTTTTAATCACAGAAAATTCATGCCTTTTTGGTTGAAAAATAAAAAAAAATTAAAGTCTGAATATGTAAGTTCTTGATTTAAAAAATAATATCTAATTCCATTGTTTTAAGCTTAAAATATTAGAAAAAATGATTTATTGCACTACCTCAGATTTTATGTTGTAGGAGCATTCAAAGTTCTATCATGTGTTGTGTTAAACGTATATAAGATACTCAATTTATTGTAAGGAAATAGTCGTATAGAATTTATATTTTGCACATAAGTTGCCTTAGTCACAAGAAATGTGTACTAAATAACTTCAAAATTATAGAAAGTGACAAGTTCATTCCCAGGACCGCTTAATACGAAGAAGGTAGACAGAAAAGTAAACTTTTTAGAACAAGTTTTAAAATAATACAGAAGTAAACGACAGTGAGAAGAAGAGTCATGTAAATATAACATGTCAGAATTTTATAGCAATACAGAACCATTCTGTTTTATAAACTCTGAGTTTTGTTAGTTTATGTGTTATTTCTCTCGTTGTTTAGTGTTTTAAGTATTCGGTAAATGACAGAGAACGTCGTGATTGTTTACAGCTCTATATGGGTCATATCACAAGCGGAATTTGCAAAATTACTGCTAATCCCGTCCTGCAACGTGCCTACCTAAATAGGAAAATATACGACTACGCAGTGCGGCTGTTTATGCGAGGTATAAATTAGGATATGCAGAATTATGAGCTACCTGCTGGGATTTACAGTAATTATCGCACAACTCGCCAAAGACATTTTCTAAAATGACAGTCAACAGAGATTACACATATTACAACACTTGTAAATCACCTAGGGCTGTAAAGGATTTAAGTAATTAGTTGACTTCAATATCTTAAACCATAGGTGTAGGTAGCTTAGTCCATAAATGGGCTTAAGGATAAACCAATAATAATTTGAAGATACGGGGATTAGTTAAAATATTACTGCATCGGCTGGATTTAGTACGGTATAACTATTATTTAAAAGCCATCAAGGGAAGTGTATGGTCTGTGATCTTCGCGTTTGCGATTATAATGTAAATTGAGCAGATCAAAGAACGAATAAATAAGTATGAAATGTGGTTGAAGTTTGTCACTTTGTCTCTTGGTATAGGGATGTGGAGAATAAAAGCATTATACGAGCTGGGAACTCTGTGATGACAACCTACTTATATTCTGCTTTTGGAATATAGCGATAGTGATGTGTAACAACCACCCCACACCAGCCCAGTCAGATTTCAAGTATACGCTCTTGTTTAACTGCGTTTGGCGGTGTGGGATGGCTTAGTATGAAGTAGGTAATTGCTGCAATTCTTAGACACTACCAGCATTTTTTTGCCTTCTGTGCCGCTTACTTACTGACGGAAATCTGTATCAAAAAAGACAAGACAAGGCCGCTTACCTATAGTAGGCAGTACTATAGAGGAAGTACTATATCAAACATAAAAATCTGATGTGTTATACTCACATGACTTTCTCTACTCTTGTACAAACTATTTTTACAAACGCTTATTCTCCATATGCTTCTTGTTAATCGAGATATCGAGATGTTCATGTTATTGCTAACATTCTTGTAGATGCAAGGAGAATTGGTAGGCTTTAAGCGAAAGTCAAATATTTTAAGAGCTGGTTGCTATGTTGTCCATTCTCTTTTCATTACCAGGACAAAAAAATGAATAACGAATTCCCATTTGAGAAAAAGTAAAAGTACTGTAAAATTTAAGGGAATAACAAGCTATATCTCGAAAATGGTTCACTCAACAACAAAAATGTATATGACATAAATTGTGTATTTTAACGCGATCTACATTTTATGTGTAGTAAAATGTTGTCTATCCCTTATGGTTTACTAGTTATGCAAAAGTCGTTCACAATGACGAATACTTTTGGAGACATTCCTAGAAAATTCAAGATATACATTTTATTTTTCATGAAAGTATCTTAGATATGATATATATATGATATATACATTTTAATCAAAACCGTTAGAGCCATTTTTGAGAAAATTAAAATTTTCGAAAAATGTTCCATGTAAAGTGTAATCTGGGGTAGGGGGATTTTCTTGAAAACCTTGGAGTCGCATCTGTGAAAGATACTGAACCTAAATACCAAGTTTGGTGTTTATCTGACTTTTCGTTTTTGAGTTATGTTATTCACAGACACGCAGGCACACACACAGACAGACACACAGACACACACATGGACATGTCTCTAAAAATCCTTTTTTTCTATTCAGGGGGTCCCAAATCATGTATTTCCGGTGAAATCTCGGTATCGAATTTTTGGGTGGAATACGATACTTCCCCTACTTACTATACCTAGTAGAGGAAGTAAAAATATCAAATAAATACCCTTGTTGGTGGTGATTTCTGAATGTAAACCCTAGGTCCAAGGTGGGTAGATTCCTTTTGACACATTGTCCTCGTAGTACTTCCTCTTTGGTTGACCTCCTACAGATTTTTACGATTGGACTGGGTAGCTGGGACTAAGGATTTAGGTTCAAGCGATGACAAACATCAATATCATGATCTTCTATCTTGATATCTACGGCTTTGTCTATGGTTTTTATCACTTCCGTAATGCAACCTTGAGTTGAAAGGGTACTCCATGAATTTAGCATAGTAATTCTTTAGTACTGCTCAAGGTCTCCTAGACGTTCCTTTGGCGTTTAAGCACACTAGGCAACATTTACAAAGAATCTCCCACCTAACATTTATGTAGAAAGATTTTCATTAGGGCAACAGAAATCGCTTGCTGTATACAGCATAATAGTAATATCTTATTAAATATCGTTTCCAAATGTGTTTACCTAACTCTAAAATAGTTACTCTAACTCTAGGATGTAGACTATGTCAGCAATTATACACATTATGTGTGCTTGATAAAAAGATCACATATTTCATATTTACAACTCCCATCACTGATGTACCACGTGACACAGCTGGTAATTATTTACACAATTCACTTAATATATGGCATAAGAAAAATGTTAGTATAAATAGTGGATAAATATTTTCATTTTGGTATATTTTTAAAACGTTAATGAAGCAATAGGTGCAATTATTTTTGATAGAATAAAGCTTTCCTGTAGGTGTAAATCTTAAGGTACCTTATTAATGCAAACCTGAGCTTATTTGTGTTAGTATGCATCCCCTTTATAGATGATGGGACTAAATTAAATAATGCTGTACCAGTATAGTAGAGCTTACTGAATGTGCTTTAAGTTCTGCCTACGTCTGGCCCATTTGGCTGTAAATATTTGAAATATTTATGAACCTTATGGACAATTTTTTACGAATAAAAATACAACAAGAATATACAGGATGGAAGGGAACTTATTAAATTCCTTCTAATATGTGCTTCATAAAGTTATTACTAGGGCCCGGATTTTTAGGTGGAATAAAACTTTCATTTTGGGTTTCTTATATGCTTAAAATGGGTTTTTTAGGTTTTTCTTCATTAAATTTTTTTTGTGTTTTCCTTGGTGGATCAATACAGGTATCAATAATTTTGCTTTTCTGGTACTTAGTTGTAAGATTTATATTTTGGCATTGCAGCAGATAACATACATTCTCAAATTTTCTGGCGTAAACATTTTCCTATTATCACGTATCACATTCTTGTATGAAGAAAAGGTTCCTTCAACGGAACATGACGTAACTGGAGCGTACAACATAGATGCCAGTGCAGCAGATTCTAGGGATAGTTCTCCTGTGTACTTTTCTCCCTGCAATACTGAATTGATGATTTTCATATCTTCAAAAGCAGGATTTCGTTGAAGCATCTTCTGCAACTTTGAAGAACATTTAACTCCCACTGGTCCAGGTATTTCTTTACTGGAAACATTGCCAATGATATCTAGAGCATCTTTCAGTGGCAAAGTTGTACTTTCCAACCGGAGAGTAGCTTCTGGTATAAAACAAAAAGGTGTAATATACACAAGGGAAGCGGCAAGAGTGGGGCACTCGAGTAATTTCTTAGCCTTGGCAATGCAGGAAGCTTCTGTTTCATCCAATTCATTGAAGACATTTTTAATGTCTTTTAAGTGCTCGGCATAGTAAATGGCAGCAGACAGCCAAGTCCTGACCTTCTATCAGCTGCATCCAGGTGTCACCACATGACATGTGCTGTGTTTAACTGTAGTAACTTGAACTATCTACTGGGCATAAGTGGTGGAAATAATTTTATAATGAGTTTCAATCCGAAAATAACATTCTTCATTTCGAAAAAGGAAAAAATAGCTATTTAGGTTATTTTAGGTGTCAACTCCTCATTTAGGTTTTTTTTAGGTGTAATGAAATTCGTATATTCTGCTCCAGGAGGTGTGAAACGAGTATATATCTTGAAATGTGTTTATTAAATAGCAAGGCAAAACATAGGCTAAAACCTAAAAATCCGGGCCCTAGTTATTACAAACGTAAAAAAAAGTAATATATCATTTTGTTCTGTGATCAGCCGTTTTCGAAAAAAATATCGTTCTTTTTTAGATTAGATGGTTTATTCCACGATAATCTATGAAGATAATGGATTGTTACTTGTAAGATGGATAGAGTAAGGATTTTTTGATACACTTTATTTCATACAGGGTTTTGAAATATTTAATAATTTCCTGAAGACCCTTTTGCAGACGTAATGTGTTTTGAGATATAGGCAACGTTGCTAGGTCAAGGTAGGTCAGTGTGAAAACCGGATACGGGTCGTAAACAAACTAGTATACCTAAGCTGGGAGATGGGGAGACTAGCGGTTTTGCTTTCCACACGACCCTTAATCCAAACAAACGCAACGAAAGGGTGGTGTAATGTGTTGGTGAAATAACAACTTGATAGCTACTGGCCTACAGATAATGCCTTCATCTACCAATAAGCGTTTCGCGGTCTCTGACCGAAAAGCACACCATGTTTATGTCAGCTGTACTAGAAATTGAGTCGTTATTAAAGTAACATCGTGCTACGCATTGAAATTCACAGTTGTGTGATAAAACAGATGTGTTTAGTGGATAATCATACGTACAGCACAAGGTTTACGGGATGCTAGCCTTTTCAATTCGTGAGCACCTTTGTATGTTGTTTAGTGTATAGTCTGCTAGATCGCCAGCCCTGAATTCACTGGACTTTTTCTTCTCGGGGATATGAAAAGCAGGGTCTGCAAAACTTTGATTACCAACGTCGAATCTTTGAGACAACATATTCATCTGGCTGCGGAAGAAACTCGCAACAATGAAGGTATCCTTGCTAGAGTATGACGTAATTAGTTACGAAGGTGTGAAGCTTACAGGTGCGCAAATCGCGCACATTTTGAAGAATATCTTAAATCGTGTGAGTCATTTGGTTTATTGTTTATTCTTTTACTGTCCATGTTAAAAGCACCACTTAGTAGACTTTGTAAGAGCCTACTTATATGGTTTTCATTGTGTTTACATATTATTTGCTTCATTGATTTAGCAGTACCAACTGCAAAACGTATTTAAGTTTAATGCTGAACGAGCTGATACCCTTAGATTGGTTACAAAATGTGTCATTGGAAGATGTTAAAAGGTCTACACGAAACGTTTATCTGCACACATGAATCACGTGCCATACTGCAAAAGTTAATTGCTGAAAGTGAAGTTTACGCCCTAATCTACTTTGATTTTGAAAAGGTGTCACCCACACTCCCAGCTACCGGTCGGCTACCGGCGTTGCCAGTGAGTGCGTTTTATGTTCTGGAAAAACCTAAAATATCTACGCAGAAAATGGTCATAGAAAAAAATTGAAATATACAAAATAATACGTTCCAAATAAAAATCTATAACTGGTTTAAATAAATGTAATAGCTTCCCTTCCACCTATGGTAAATTTGTAAAAGCGCTAAATATTTGCTTAGACTGGTTTTGCCCTTGCCATTTTTCTTAATACTGTTTTCTATACAATATGGTTTTAGCATCTAGTAAATTTCCCCGGAACATTATTCCACAAGACATTAAGGTACGAAAGCAAGCACAATATACTGTTTTTGAGTGATTGTATTTGTAAATTGAATTAATTATCTAATTTCAAGTTAGTCATAGTTCTGTTTTGGGTAAGATATATCCAATAAGTTTTCAATTTCTTATTATGATCAATAAAAATAACTTTAATGTTAGTAGATTTACTGATTTCACTACCTCATATTAACGGATTTATTCCGAAAATCTTAAATAAGCTATGACCTACATTGGGTACGAATTTTTTAGGAATTATGTTTTGTTTAATTCGATCAGTAAGTATTCTATAAAACATATTCATCTTTAATCATAAAAAATATTCATCTTTATATAATATACAGACTTCACTTACCGAGAATCTCAACAGTGTGAATCTGGTCTCGATTTTCGCCGTCACTGATTTGGCACACATAGTCTCCAGCATCCTGGGGCATCACCTTATTTATCTCGAGATTGTAACCGTCCACAAGTCTGAAGCGAGGATCTCTGGTTACCATGAGACTCGCCGCTGTCAGTACTGCGCTACCTCGTCTCCATAGCAACACGTACGAGCCTGGAAAAAAAGAACATCGCTTCGATGTAATCGACTGCTTTGATCTTGTGATGAACTCGATCTATGTCTGATTAGAGAACATAGTCCTGTTACTCAAAGCAGACCCACAGCTGTGTATCCGTTGTGCGAAACGTTGATTTGATAAACAATATTACCATTATTTAGGTTATTATACTTATATGCACTAAAAATTAGAACTGTACTCATTCTTAGTATGCTCTAATTAGGGACTTCCAATGGATCAAATAAACAGTGTTTTTTGATCCATAAAACTGTGACTCGAGTATTATTAGCCGCTAATTAAATTAGAATCATTGTCCGGTAAGGAAGCCAATTTGAAGTAAGTTGTAGCCTCGTATGGTACAAAGTTCCGGTGGCCTTCGCCCCAACTTTTAGGAATCAATTCTGTATTTTAATGTTTTCTTTAAATACTATATATATATATATATGTTTGCCTCGGCTGCGTCAGCATTAATTTGTAGAAACATGTCTCTCTTAACAGGGGGTGGTACGGCTGAAGAATGTAGGCTTACACAAATTATAATTTTTACTTCACTCCATTTATTAATCCTCCACACGATTAAATAACACTTCATTTATATAGAGAGTTATAAGATTATTTATTAATTACTTGCACTTTTTAACACGTAAACTTTATAATATTCTCGCCGTTATGAATTTTCGTCTCACACTGGATAGTATTAAAGTTCTCGAGGACGCGTCTCGCGTCCAGTTAAGAATGCTGTCTACTAGTAACTAACTTCTACCACCTGAATTTGCAAATTTCATCTATTTCAAGTCTCTGATTGTCTAATCCTACTCCAATAGAATACTTTTATTTAACTTTTAGCCTTTCTATTTTCTGATTGGCTATTTATAAACTGTTTTAAAGTATTACATTATTGTTCAAAGAATTACTAGTAGCATTATTAAACTTTCTAATTCATGATTGCCTCAACGTTACCTCATTGTTAGCAACTCTTTACCTATATTCTCACAACTCCTACATTATTAAATTACATAATACATCCACATAACATTATTATACTTTATACAATAATATAAACATAATACAATGACTGTTACATACATTTTATATGTTATTTTTATACACATATTGCTTTATGGCGTGATGTTATTGAATTTTATATTATATAATTAGACTGAAGTCATTTAAGTGTTAAAAATACTGCCTCATAGTTGAGCTTAACAGTTATGCTCGTTTAGAGGGCTAGATGTGGACTGAGCTGAGAAAAACTCGAATTTCGAGTTTTGGATGCATTTTTGGACAGTGTACATAAAATAAGAGGACAGGGAAATACGATATGCGCTAAAATTAGATATAATTATTGCAAATTATATTTTAAAAACATTCACTAAAGAATAAAAAATAAAAACAATAGAAATTGATGTTGATTGGTACGGAAACGCGCACAATCGTGACATCATACGTAGTCAACACACACATCTGAAGTATTAGGTATCGCTGCTGACTGCGATATCTGTACAGTATGCTTTAGATATATAAAGTTCAGTTGTTTTTCTTCTCAATATGCAGGGTTATTCAAAAAGAAGGAACAGATTTTAAATATTCATCTTTAATGAACGACAACATACACGACACATCATTGAATAGAGGAAAGTTCAAATTTTTAAGTTCCCACCTCTTAGTTCATTCAGTGTCTACAGCGGCGCTGGGTTTGTTTACGAGAAAATGGCAACGCCACAGGGAAGGAGTATGCATTGCTTCATTGCAGCGTGCATTTCGTTGTAAGTTCAGCAAAGAGTCACCTCATCATAAAAAATTTACAATTGATACAATAAATTCGTAGAAGATGGTTTGCGTATGCAAACGAAAACCACTGGTCGTCCTGCATAACAATGGTGCTCATTTTGAACACACAAAATAAAATTTTGAACGTTCCTGTATTCAGTGATGTATCACATGTGTCGCCATCTATTGTCGTTCATTAGAAATAAATATGTAAAATCTGTTCCTTCTTTTTGAATAACCCTGTATGTTTGTGGCATCAGATCATCAGCAGCAGCATCGTCGTCAAAGTCACTGAACTCTTCCGACCTCTTGAAGAAAAGTCTGATCTCTTTATCACTCTTATAACTATCCAACTCTTCTTTTCCGTCTTGGGTTAACATCTTTCTTGGTGTTCTTGATTCTTCCATTCTCAGTAAATCTTGTAAATCTTTGCAAGTGTCTTATTGTGGAGCACATTTGTTTAAATCTATTTAATTTTATTCTTAAATTCTTATTTCTTTCTAAGTGTGATATGATTGTTACTGAGTACTTGAATATTATTACTTCTTTTCAATTTATTCATTGTTGATTATTGATTTAGATATTTTATTTTATATTCATCGTCAATTAATGCCATTGTGTTGTTTTGTTTAAAGACGTGTAGATTATGCCATTATCATATGCTTTAGTACATATACTGACTTTCGTATTTCTTCTTCTGATCTTGCAATTATCAACTAATTATCTTTATATAGAACTGTTTTCAGAATAAAATTCTTTGTTAGCTGGTCACTTGTTTTCTGTAGGTGTCACTTTCTTACGACTTTGTATGTATTACTAATAATGGGGAACCTTTATTTATTACTACAAACTATCTGGAATGAGATTTGCTGCCTAGAAACCTGATATTCCGGCAGCTTCTCTGTTTTAAGTGCAAGTAGGATGATCTACTCTACTAATGGCGCTTATGTCATCGATATGCAGCTTTCACGTTAATAAAGCAATGTCAGACTTTGTAGAGAAATGTTGTCAGTACATCAGGGTTTATACTACAAATCTGATTCTCCCAAACAGTGTCAGCCAATTGAATGATATATGACGTCAGAGATAAGAAGTCCTGGACATCGGAAGCAAGAAGAAAGGCAAAGGTACTGTTAGGGAAGGAGTAAGGGATATCGATGTTGTACTTTGAACCTATCGGTTGTAAAGTACAAGGCTTGGACTTCCTTTCCCTCCTCATTCCTTACCAATTGAGGCAGTATTTTTAACACTTAAATGATTTCAGTAAAATTATGTAATATAAATATAATAACAGTCCGCCTTAAAGCAATATGTATGTAACAATATATAAAGAGTGTTTATTAGAGTCATTGTATATTTTAAATTATTGTATACATGTAATAATGTTATCTGAATGTATTACGTAATTTAATAATGTAATTTTTGTGACAGTTTATAAAATAGCCAATCAACAACCAGAAAAAGCTTTAGTTAAATAAAAGTATTCTATTGGATTAGGAATAGTCAATTAGGAACTGAAATATAGCATAATTTACAAATCTAGAAGTCAGTTGCTTGTAGGCAGTGCTCATAACTGGACGCGTTGGTTGCAGACAGTGTTACTAATCAGATGCGAGATGTGTCTTCGAGAAATTTAATACGTATTCGTGTGAGACGAAAATAATTTCTGTGTTAAAAAGTACAAGTAATTAATTAATAAAAGAATCTCACAGCTCTCTATATCAGTGAAGTGTTATTTAAATTGGTCAAGAATCAATAAAAAGGAGTGAATTAAAAATTATAATCTGTGTAAGCCTACATTCTTCAGCCGCACTACGCCCTGCTAAGACATCCATGTCTCTAAAAAATAATACTGACGCAGCCGAGGCAAACATAAATATATAATATTTAAAGAAACAGTAAAGTTCCAAAGTTGATATTTCTTAAACATTTGGGGCAAAGGCCACCGGAAAGTACATTTGGGGCGAAGGCTACCGGAAACGTTTTACCATACGTGCGGTTGCTACTACTTCAAGTTTGGCTCCCCAACAGCAGAACTACAATACAACTCCTTCAATACAAACCATCCTCTCAAATCTACGAAACGATATTGACTGACTGTTCCAAAGCACTTACAATTCTAGAAAACACACATACTAAGCCGCAAATATCTAAACACATTGTATAGTTATATACTTACTTCTAGCACCCAGTGTACCAACATTGAAAATTTTGTTAGTTCCTACAACACTAAGGCAGTACTAGTAAAGAAAACTATAAGTAGTTTACATGTAGTATCAAAGATAAGTTTGTTTCTTAAGAGTTCAAAACATCTGGCATATAAAAGTTGCGTTTGTTTTGGACATATTTCATACCGCTGGGAGAAATAAGCTATGGCTCCAGGATACACCGTTTATAAAGCGAACACTACACATCTGTTATCCTTGCGCATATATTACGCACAAGCAAGCATGACGCAGGAGAAAAATGAAACAGGTTTTTACATGTGTTTAGGCAAAACAGAAAATTATCATACCTAATGAATATTTAACTAGCAATTTCTAAGTTGGAGGCGGTTAAAAATTATGAGTGCGGGAAGCGAAAACACATCGGCCTATTTTTTCTTTTACGAGAGATAATATTTACAAACTTCCTAATGGTTTCATGACTTTCATCTTTTTTGCATTAAAATAACCTCTCATGCTAACTTTAAAGGTTTTCTAAACGAAAATATCAAATATAGTTGTAGAAATCAAAACAATAAAGCAGTTCAGTAGTAAGAAAGGAGTAGATTTTAAAAGTGGTTGTAAAGATTTAAAAGTAACGCCACTGCTACAACTTATGATGCGGTCTCATAGATAAGCTTAAGAGACTACTTTAGTGTATAAAACTTAAGCCAATTAAAAGGTTGTTTTTAAAACTTAAACTGATCACCTCTACATTATATTGCCTATGTATTTAGGTTCAATAAGGTGCAGGAAACATTCCAACCAAAATTTCGATTTTGAGATTTCGCCAGAAACATACATTTTGAGGCCTCTGAATAAAAAAAATTCTTATGTGTTACACTCACATGACTTTCTCTACTCTTGTACAAACTATTTATACAAACGCTTATTCTCCCTCCACTTCATGTTAATCGAGATAAACATTTGCAGACTCTATCTTATTGCTAAGTTTCTTGTAGATGTAAGGGGAATATATATTTACAAGGACAACACAGAAATACAGTAGCCTTTAAGTCTATACATATCTCTTAATAGCTGGTTGCTAGGTGTAGCACCATTCTCTTTGCCACAGATTAATACTCTTTGCATATACAAGACAAAAAATGAATAAGGAATTCCCATTTGAGAAAATAAGTATTGAAAAATTTAAGGGAAGAACAAGCAATATCTCGAAAATGGTTCACTCAAAAAAAATGTATATAACATAAATTGTGTATTTTAATACGATCTACATTTTTGTGTAGTAAAATTTTGTCTATCTCTTATGGTTTACCAGTTATGCAAAAGTCGTTCACAATGAAGAATACTTTTGGAGACATTCCCAGAAAATTCAAGATATACATTTTATTTGTCATGAAAATATCTTAAACATATGATATTTTAATCAAAATCGTTAGAAGCATTTTTGAGAAAATTAAATTTTCGAAAAATGTTCCATCTAAAGGGTAATCTGGGGTGGGGCGATTTTCTTGAAAACCCCCGTGTTGCATCTCTGGAGGATACTGAACCTAAATACCAAGTTTGGTGTTTATCCAACTGTTCGTTTCTGAGTTATGCTGTTCACAGACAGACACACACACAAACACACACGGACATGTTTCCAAAAATGCTTCTTTTGGATTAAGGGGGTCTCAAAACATATATTTCCGGTGAAATCTCGGTATCGAATTTTTGGGTGGAATACAATATTTACCCTACTTACTATACCTAGTAGAGAAAGTAATAAATGTTTTGAAAAAGATCCGTGCATGTGAATATATCTGTCTGTCCGTCTGCCTGTATGTGAATGTGAACAGCATTATTATTATTAAAAAACGAAAGTTGGATAAATACAAAGCTTAAGTTCAGTATCTTCCAAGGATGAAGATTTTCAAGGAAATTCCCCATTGTAAACTACCATTCAGATGGAAATTTTTTCGTTATTT
This sequence comes from Deroplatys truncata, assembly GCA_030765065.1. Taxonomy (NCBI): domain Eukaryota; kingdom Metazoa; phylum Arthropoda; class Insecta; order Mantodea; family Mantidae; genus Deroplatys; species Deroplatys truncata. The sequence continues at coordinate 54,013,964 of CM060982.1, forward strand.
TTTATATTCTCAAAATGGTGACAATGATTTTGATTAAAGTATCATATGTTTAAGACATTTTCAAGAAGAATAAAATCTGCATACTCCATTCTGGATATATTTTGTATATAGTATAACATACAAAAGTTTACTGCACAAAAATTTAGATAATCCGTTACATAATTTATTTCATACAATTTTATTGTATAAACTCTTTCCGGGATATTCCTTATTATTGGTTAGAATTTTTCAATACTAGTCCTTTTTTTAAGTGCTGTCATTATTCAGATGTTTCGCGGGATGTCATGAAAGAATAAGAAATTTCAACGCCAAAATGTAACGATTTGACTAGTGCTTTAGCCTCTTTTATTCCCTATGTAACTATAACTAAATTGTGATGATCTGCAAACGTTTATCTCAATTGACATTACATATATAGAAAAGTAAGATTTTGTAACAGTAGTATGTAGGAGAGATAAACAATAAACGATAGTGGCCTCAGAAAGTCATCCGTTTGTAACACACGGGATTTTTTTTTTCAATTCTTTGGTTGCACCTCATTTTTATAGATCTGGGTAACATATGGTGACAGGTTTATTAAGTAATATGACTGCTTCAGTACCAATAAGGAATCAATTTTTTACGATGTGTAATAAAAAACTGATATACACTTTAGATCGTATAACTGCTATTAATAAGTTATAAAGTAGATATATTCTATTAGTAAATTTTAGGGCTTTAATACAATTTGAAGGAATGTTGTGCTTATTTTAAATATTACAAAATATTCATTCTTATTATGGAAAACATTTTCCTTTAATTGACACGTTCGCATTAAATTTCACTCGAAGTTATTTATTTATTTATTTAAGGAAATACCCCTTGTATATTGAGAAATTAAACTACATGCCATGTGTCCTCAAAATGTTCTGTTAACACTATATAAGGTTTAGTCTACCACCAGCTTTATCTCGTGTTTTATACTTTCGTTTATGCTTATTGTGCCTTCCAGCTATTCATTAAGCTGCAGTCGTAGTTCAATAGGGATAATGCATCGGGTTAAATTCTACGTTTTCTCCGATACTATAGCGGGCATTCAGTCCAAAGAGCAAGGTTTGTAAACTTGTTTGGAGCTTTCAGCACAGGTAGTATACCTCAGGTACAGTGACGTGCATAAAAGGTGGAGTATTACCCTAGACTATGTTCACTCTTAGTTTGAACCGCGGCAAAACAAACCCACGTGGTCAATGCACCGTGGTGCAACACTGTAGCAATGCGCCCAGGAAAGTAGTCCCATACTAATCTCTGAATTTTAGAATGAATTTATCCTTAAATAGTATAATATTCTATAAAAATACCTAAGGTTTTATTTAACGTCGATTTATACCGTAAAACAGCGCTATAATTCCCATGATGCAATTCGTATGAGTCACCGGATATCCGGGTAGGCCCAGAATATTGTTTACAGCCAGAAACCAGCAGTTGTGTTTAGTATCATGGAGGACGGTGAATTCGCTCTTGTGTTTTCGTCGAATTACGTAAAGCATTAGCCGTGCAAACCATTGAATAGTGGTGAAAAAACAATAATGTTGAATCTTTATTATAATTTAAATATGTGAGAAATATCCAACACTTTCCGCGAAAGAAATGGCGAAATTAACTTCCGAGTTCGCCGGTGTTTCGAGTACAAGCATAAAGAGTGCTTGTGAAGAAAAATCTGAAACGGGAAAAGTGGTTACACCCGGAAAAAAAAGCACGCGATGCAAGAATGTAGTGATTTCGAGAAGAATGCAATTCGCGTAACAGTGCACAACTTCTTTTTTAAAATGAGCCGCCAACAGTTAATATAAAGCGCCGCTTCCAGAGAAATAATAAGTTATCGCATACCTGTTACTTTATTTTTTGCTCATTTATTTTAGGATTAACTATTATTATATGTGCAAACGTTTGTTTTGTTGCAACTATCACTCTTATCACCTTTAACCCTTAACAGAATATGCTAGTCACCGTTTCAGTTGTCGAAATAAGGACTCTGTTCTTTTTTTGCACTACGTGCCGCTTGTGCTGGCCACATGGTCTGAAAATGTGACCGTATTTCTAGTGCGAATGGCGGAAGGATACATTATAGCGGTGCACTGGTCACCTGGGGTTTGTTTTGACGCGGATCAACCTAAGAGTGAATACAGAGTAGATCACAATAGTGATTTTCTCTCCGTAAGGTGTCTAACTTCAGGTAACCTCTCTTTGACCCCTTCCAAGCCATTATCAGCTCTATGTGAAAAGTCAGTCTTATGAAAAAGCACGGACACAAATAACGAACCAATGAACGATATTGTAATGGATAAGAAATGAAGTGGTATTTCGGATATTCAAGGAAGGACTCGCATTCGAGGTCCCGGATTCAAGTCCCGTGGGTCGATCAATCTGACTGAGGTTTTTTCGTGGTTTCCCTCAGCCGTTAAGGTAAATGCCGGATTGGATATTTAATACCAGACCCAAAGTTCCACCTTAAGTTTGAAACAATAGTAAAAATGAAAAATAGGTGGTAATAGCGAGTGCTGTGCCCTCTATTCACAGAAATGAAAGCAGGTAGACTGGACGGCACCCTAATGCTCTCTGCACGGCACGAAGCAGAATATATAGTTGCTATGCACTAGGGTCTTTGTGGACACCACGAAGCGGGTGGTTACAGGGATGAGACATAGAAGGCTAACTTCCGCACACCTCGTTTTAAGAGTTATCCACTAACAGATCCGTCGTGATATGACCTGCAGTTAAGTGACTGGTTGTAATACGTGAAAGTGCTATGTATTATTACATACAGAACCATACTTCATTGCAAACTGTTGTACTGTGAGGCTAATAGTAAATTATTTTGGACATGATAAATTATCAATGTGTTCTGAAGAGGTTCACTTTGGCAAACAGACGTCTAAATATACATTATCATATTGTCAACTCTTGCCAGGTCTTGTCCCATCCTGTCAAATATTGAAAAGAATTTGACACCTTTTTTGTAAAGTCTTATTTTTCTTCTTTAGCTGATTACCTTTTCTTTGAGGACTTATACACCCAAGGATTCACTAGTCACTGTCTTGGATCAGTAGCCTGTCGAGGAGCAAGCAAACTCTGGATCATAGCATATCCAGGATGGGGGATCAGCCCAAAGTCTGGTATGGTGATTAAGAAGAACGAAATAAAATGTGGTAATGAAAGGGATGATAGGAAAATTTTCAGATCAAATTATCTAACCCAGCATTCGCCTAGTGACTGAGAAAAACCGCGAAAAAGCCTTCGGTCAGATTGGTCGACTCCGGGTATTTAAACTCGGAACCTCTCGAATGTGGGCGACAGATGTACCGTCTGATGTACACGGGCATAAGTGTATCAAGTACAAAATATAAAATGGGAGATACTTTCGAACATGTGACGCGAGAAATGCGAGAAATTTTCTAAGTCCGAAAGTTCTCCAATGCTCATGCGTCAGCAGACAAACGACCGATACTATTACTTTTATTGCTTCTTACTTCTCACAATTTTCATACTTGCGCACAACAATCTGGAAGCGGTTAGCAGCCGATCACTTTTCAAAAGTCCTAACCATGGTTTTTTATTGCTTTAAAACCTGTCGGGTTTTATTCTTTTACAATCACATCATGCAGTAAAGTTGAATTTATTGTTGTGTGCGAAACAAAGTTTGTATGTTCTTGTAGATATTTTTGCAAATAATAAAACTTTTAAAAATGGCTTATCCGATTAATAAGACGGATCTGTCGGTTTATCTCAATGATACAGAGAACACCTAGATGCTCACATCTCCAGTATTTGTGGCATCCTGACACCTAGAACCGTTCAGCAGACCTTTCCACGAACTAATGGGAGAAATATTAGGCAAGTCCAAACTGTGGTGTAGTGATTAGGTTAGTTAAAGTTTAGGCGTAGTTAAATTAACGAGTTAATGTTTAGTGTACAGAGCCAGAAGCATAATTCAGGAACAATGTATATAATTGTAGGGTCTTTTAACAAGAGTGTCCTATCTTTGAACTTAAATTTTCTTTAAGTTAACTTAAGTTAAGTTTATTTTATTTCTTTTTTTATTTTGGAACATAATTAATGTCATTACGTGTGGAAGAGAACATCAGTTAAGTGACCGCCGCGACTTCGTTGGGTTGCGGTATACAGTTGACCTAATTTTCAATTACAGAAGAACGTAAATTAGGTCCAACTTCACGAATAACACGCGTGATGTTATTCATTTACTGTTTTTGGCTTGTTGACATAAACTCGAGATTTAAGATAACCCCACAAGAAGTAATCCAACGGCGTTAAATAACATGACCTCGGGGGCCAGTTAACATCTCCACCACGGGAAAAGATGAAACCTCTGAACTTCTCCTTCAAAATATCGATTGTTTCGAGAGCAATATGACATGTGGCACCATCTTGTTGGAACCAGATGTTTCTGAGATCCATACCATCCAATTGAGGCGAAAAATAGTCCCTTATAAGAGCCCGGTATCTTTCGCCATAGAGCTTCTTCATTTTCATCCTGGAGAAAATATGGACCAATGATTCCGCCATACCAAAATCCACACCACACAGTAACCTTTTGGGGATGAAGTGCTCGTTTTTTAATCTGCATTGGATTGTGATTGCTGCAATAGCGGAATTTTTTTTTGTTAACACAACCATCCATTCAAAAGTGGGCTTCGTCGCTGAAGATGATTTTTCGACAAAAATCCGGGTCAGCTTCCAATTGCTCCATAGCCCAGTCAGCGAATACACGACGCAACCTATGGTCGTTGGGCTTTAGTTCTTGAGTTAACACTATTTTGTAAGCGTGAAACTTCAAGTCCAGATGCAGAATTCGCCAAGTTGCGCTCGACGAGCAATTGATTTGTTTCCGTTCTCCCGTACACTCTCACGAACGGCACATATGTTTTCGATGGAGCGCTTACGTCGATTACGTAAAGGCGTTCTTTGATCGCTGAACGAACCACTTCTTTCAAATTTATCGATCAAACGACGAATCGTTCTCTCGTAGGGACGATTATGCACACCGTAAACTTCACGCAATACACGGAAGGTTTGGCGAATAGATGATCCATTTTGATAATAAATTTTCACAATTTCTACACGTTGCTGAATGCTGTAACGTTCCATGGCTGGATTTAATTGTTCTTTATTTAATGGCGTGCCGGCATGTTGCCATGGTAGCTCAGTAGTTAGAGCAACCGGACGGAGACCGGGAGATCCGTGGTTCAAATCCCGGCTATGGCATTGAATTTTTCAGTCATCTGATTCTACCGTTGCATGGCTGTTTGTCAATAACAACTATAACCACATGAAAAAAATGACTGCTGAAACTCAATAACAACGGCTATCACATGTTAAGGATACGACACTATTGTTGAAAGACTCTTTATATAGTTGGTGTAATTTACTGACAAAAAAGAGTGTTGGCTGCATTATTTTGAGTGATGCAAGATGGAGAATTTGGCTGCCCTGCATTCTTCTATATGGCTACATACGCAGTAAGTAAATAAATAAATAGTTTATACGACTTAAATTATCTTAATAAAACGTTTTCCAACAAGAATTCATCCAAATAAATACTTACAAATACACATTGCCTCAAAAAAATGTGAAGCTGTACTTCTTAAACATATGCCACAGACGTTGGACTTAAAAAAAATATCGCGTCACATGTTGTAAAGTTGAGCCATAAAAGGTTCTTCTCTTTCTTCTTGTTGTCCTCCGTGGACTAGCGGTACCGTGCTAGCCTCTAGTTCCCAAGGTCGCGTGTTCAAACCCCGCGGAAGGCGATGGATTTTTTTGGGGGTAAAAATCGTTAGCATGGTTTCCTTTGGAAGGGAAGTAAATCCGGTGGTCCCGTGTCGTAGATTTACGGTACATAAAATAACCTCAATCCTGGTAAAGTGGCCTTTGAGCAAAATTACCGATCTTTCACGCACAATATAGAATGGAACGCTAAGGACCATAGTAGTTAAAGAGCGTCTATAAATAAAACTCAATTTAATTTAATTCTTTCTTCTTTATTTCTAAGATTTTATTATATTATTTATTTTTGCGACAAAATTCAAGGAGCCTCCGCTTAACAATACTCCGCTAGTGAGAACAAGGGCAATCAACTTGTAATTTTACCCTTTGGAATTCGACCATACTTTGGGGGAAGTAAAGCTACCTGCCAATCCGGTGGCTAGAATTATGTTCAAGGAACAGAGGAGGTCATGCTGTCAGAGGTTGGGGCTAGGTTTGTCAGTAGCAACATAAACAACTGCGTTTCCCTTATGGGCCACTTTTTATGCACGTCAGTACACGTGTGTGGATTCATTATTTTATCGCTGCTGTAGGTATACTTGCTGGTTCCCATGACACGAAAAGCATTGCTAGAGATAGCAACGACACGACCTTTTAAATCCAGACACTATAACTTTGGTAGTTCTGATCTAAACACGCTACAAAATGGGTCAGCACCTTCACATCGTTATAAAGAATGCTCTATAAAAACTGTACGCATTATATTTTCCAAAACGGTCTCTCTTATGGGCAATGTACAGCTGGCAGCTTGAAGAACCCTTCTCCCTTCTCGAGCGTAGTATAACTGATGAGATACGCTCACTTCAGGGCACAATAACAGTTTCCTCAACCTGATTATAAAAATAGAGTAGGGAGAACAAAGAAATTACCGTGACGCAGTTAAGGGAGGCATAAGAAAATAACTTTCCCGAGAAGCCAACCAACCGTGAAGTAACGTTAAGGACAAATAGTATGCAAGCAAAGAGGCGGGGTTGCGCTCTAGATACGTTATTCTCTCTAACAGCCGCTTTAGCTGTTAAAAGATTACTATTTGTGGCTTCGGCTGAGTCCGGTACTTTTGTGCTGGGCTATTGCATTAACAAAAGTTTGCAATACTTAAGTATGAAATGTTAAGGCATCTTTTTTCCCCATTTTTAGGAACCATCCAAAATGTAGATAGATGAGGTATATTTATTGGTTTCAAATTATTGAAGCTATTGCACAAGTATTTAAGATACAAGTAGGATGACAAAATAAACAACAGGAAACGAAAAGAAAACAAAAAAGAACAAGAAAAAGGAAAACTGAGATAAATTACCTTTGACTAACTGAAGAAATTTGACCTAGCTTCGCCCACCTTAGCCAAAAAATTTTCCATGTTTTGCCAGTTCCTCTGGTCAGCCAGTAGATCCCAACATGCCAATCTCTTTCTTGAGGGACTTAAGAATTTTTCTTTGAGTTTAATCGTTCGCTGGTTCTCCCACTGTGCACATTCCGCAAAAATATGTACCCAATCCTCATCCAAATCACATAATTCTCCTGCCAGAATCGTCAGTCATTTTCTGTGTCCTCCAGCCCCCCAGTCTAAACCATGCCATTCCTGATCTTTCCTTTCTTCCTAAGTTAAGTATATATGCCTCTTTACCCCAATTCAATTTTATTTCATTTTCTAGACTTAGAGAAGGTTTAATTTTACAATCCTGTTGGTTGATGTCTCTTAGTCATCTTTTGACACCTTTCCATATGTTTTTGTCATTTGTTTCAGCTCTTTGACATACTGCCCCCCATTCCTATTCTCCTCAAACCCCTTTCCAAATCAGCTGCCCAAAACTTAGGAGAAAGGTTTTCTCGCTGGTATTTATAACATTTGGATCGTAATGTGGAGTTATCCCCCTGCATCAGCCTCAGCCAGCACTTCACTGCACTTATTTTACAGTGTATTGTGTCTTCATAATATTCCACCTTCCTCAATACCCCCGAATTTGATGTGCCTTGTGAAACACCAAGAACTCGTTTCCAAAATTCCACCTGTGTTTTATTTACATGCTCTGTTTTTTCCCATCCCCAGATTTCACTTCCGTATAACAAAACCGGCCTTATCATAGAGTTATACATATTTTCTAATGTATCTACAGGTACATCCAGTATCCGCGAGAGCGTATGTAATAGTTTATTTAACTGTCCTCGTGCTTTATATTAGTTACTGATAGATGTTTATCCAGACAGGAATAGAACCCGAGACCTCTGGATTTGGAAGCTATCGTGCAACTACCAGACCACACAGGCAGTCAGTTATTTTGTTCACCTCTTTGTGGCCCTATCAAGATCTTCTGATAGTAGAACATTTATAGCGGAGTAAGGTTTGTATTCATTCTGTTTGAGGCGATCCACTTTGTTTAGAAGAGTCATCGAGACCAAGTAGACTTTGTATTTGTAATTCTTCACGAACTTCACTATTTCTCTTCTAGTTATCTCCTCCACTTGTATTCTTCTGCGTTGTTGTTTATTATGAACTGAATATAAGAATTTGGGATGGAATAACTATTGTGTGATAAAAGTTCAATATTGTCTTTCCAGTGCAGTGCAGTCGGTTTCATCGTTACCAGGAAGTGCAAAAATCTGAATAGTTCTTGGTCACTTGGCCGGCCATGTGTAATATTGCACTCAAATCAATTAAAATTAGAGACATGGTTTAAGTTAGCATGTTTAATCTTGATTCATTTGGGTTGATATTCTATGAATCCGATGACTCTTGTCTTCTTCGTGGACAACTTTAAATGATAGTCTAAAGCTGTCTAATATAATCTGAAATCTGGTTTTTCAAAGTTTGCTCGTTATCTGAGAGAATAAAGACATTCTCAATAAGAAGCATGAAACTTAAAGGTATTTTTTTCAATAAAACTAAAGCTCATCAGTGCTTCACAGAAAACTTACAAATAAAAATGGTGAAACGTCTGTATTGTCTAAAAGCGGTTGCCAAAATGTATGTTTTGAAATGGCTAACAAAAATGCAGGAGCTTAATAAGATGGAAATTCCATTTTGACTTTCTCTACTACGTACAGTAAGTAGGGGAAGTAGTGCATTCCACCGAAAAATCTATACCAAGATTTCACCGGAAGTACATGTTTTGAGGTATCCTGAATGGAAACGAAGCATTTTTGGAAACATGTCCGTGTGTGTGCCTGTGAACAGCATAACTCAAAAACGAAAATTCGGATAAATATCAAACCTGGTATTTGAATTTAGTATCTTCAAAGGATGCGACATGAAGCTTTTAAAGAAAATCTCCACCCCAGACTAACCTTTACATGGAACATTTTAAGAGCATTTTAATTTTCTCAAAAATGGGTACAACGATTTTGATTAAAATATCAGATTTTTAAGATATTTTCATGGCAAATGAAATGAATATCTTGAATGTTCTGAGAATGTCCCCAAAAGCCTCATCATTCTGAATGACTTACATAACTGCTCAACTGTAAAAGATAGACAAAGATTTACTATACAAAAATGTAGACCTCGTTAAAACACACTATTTATGTCACATTTTGTGTCTGCAGTGCCATTTCCGAGATATTTCTGGTTATTTCTTTGATTTTGCAATACTCTTCAAGTCCTGGACATGCAAAGATAATGAAATGCTCCACATAGCAACCAGCTCTTGAAAGATTTGACTATTGCTTGAAGTCTACCATATTCACTTTGCACCTGCAAGAAAGTTAGCAGTAAGATGGAGATGTTATCTCGATTAACATGAGGTAGATGGAGAATAAGCATTTGTAAAATAGTTTGTACAAGAGTAGAGAAAGCCATGTGAGTGCAACACATCAGCTTTTTAAAACAGGGTTACCCAATTGTTCAGTGAAAGAGTGTCATTGTTCTTTTATATACCTTTGAGAAATAACCATAATGCAAATTTGATAAGATTAAATTGGTAAAACTTTAGCTTTTTTCAAATAGAAAATGTAAGTTCAAAGTGAAAAAATTAGCATCCCTCGCTAGGTGAATTAAACCAAGTCGTATTCTGGAAAACAAAAAGGAAAGTTTTCTTGTTTTAAGCCCAGAAAAAGTAATTTTAAAGATTTACCCATAGCTTTTTACTGCAAGGAACACCAAACCATCTAAAGCTTCAGTAATTCCAGGAAATGTTGCAGCTGGTGTACTTGCCTACGGCGGCTGAAAATAAAATCATGTCTACTCTTTTGGAATGACAATAAAAAATTGGATTAATGTACCTCTGTTTTTTAATGTTAGTAACGCTAGGAATTAGGTCTTAACAAAAGACTAGGATTAGGCACCAGCAACATCTGTCCATATTTGAATTCACCGGACTGAAAGAAGACAAAAGACTGCCGATTTAGAGCAAGGGTGGGTTATTCGTTGTGCTGGACGAAGGAAGGGGTCTTGCCAACCTGATGACCTTTCCCTCCCTCCTCTCCACCCGTTCTGTACCATTAACGCTGCTACTGCCATGTAAAAGCCGTCATGAATCTAAATAAACGCACAGTATGTAGCATGATCGTCCTCGGACAGTTCACAAACAAGAAAAAACAATTAAATTCAAATTGCCGTTTTAAGCATGCGCTCGTAAAGATACGATTCGTTATGTGTCACGGGAAAAAACAGACCTTCTTCACACGACAGAACTTTCGTAGGATACAGGAAGCACTGAAATAAGGTTCCCTTTTTAGGCCACTGAAATTAGAAACTACTAAGTTTTCTTAATAAAAAGTTTGTATTTATTTAAATGTAATATTACATTAATCTGACCAGTGTCATTTGTTTCGAAGTGAAATTATCTGCTTGGCTTCGCGTTGCGTTTTATCTCTTACTGGCCTCTTTATCACTTCATGTATCTTACGAAACCTAGCACTACAACTTCATCTTGAATCTCTCATCGTTGACCAGTATGCATCTATTTATACACATTTAAAGCTTAGCTAAAATGGTTTTTGTTCTCGCTCTTTAAGGCAGGAGGTTACTGAAAATTGGAAACGTGTGTTTTTTTTAACCTTCTCTACCACGTAGGGGAAGTATTGTATTCCACCCAAAAATTCGATACCGAGATTTCACAGGAAATATATGTTTTGAGGCCCCCTGAATCCAAAAAAAGCATTTTTGGAAACATGTCCGTGTGTCTGTGAACAGCATAACTCAGAAAGGAACAGTCAGATAAACACCAAACTTGGTACTTAGGTTCAGTATTTTCCAGAGATGCGACACGAAGGTATTAAAGAAAATCTTCTCCACCTCAGATTACCCTTTACATGAAATATTTTACGAAAATTTTAATTTTCTCAAAAATGGCTCTAACGATTTTGATTAAAATATCATATGTTTAAGATATTTTTATGACAAATGAAATGTATATCTCGAATTATCTGGGAATGTCTCCAAAAGTATTCCTCATTGTGAACGCCTTTTGCATAACTGGTAAACCATAAAAGATAGACAAAATTTTACTACACAAAAAAATGTAGATCGTGTTAAAATACACAATTTATGTCATACACATTTTTTTGATGAGCGAACCATTTTCGAGATATTGGGTTTATGAGTTATGCTGTTCACAGACACACACAGACACACACACGGATATGTTTCCAAAAATGCTTTTCTTGGATTCAGGGGGTCTCAAAACATGTATTTCTGATGAAATCTCGGTATCGAATTTTTGGGTGGAATACAATACTTCCCCTACTTACTATACGTAGTAGAGAAAGTAATAGTTTGTACAAGAGTAGAAAAAGTCATGTGAGTGTAACACATCAGAATTTTTGTTTTTTGCCTTGGTTGTTAGAAGTTTTACGATGCACAGTCGAGTAACACGCACGCTTATTTCAGTCCCTGTTTTCTCATATTTCAAATTTCAATAATGCACATTGTATTATTTTGAAATTCTATTATCATGAACATGTTGGACCAATTTAATATGTCAAAATGATATTAATAGTAGGTTATCATTAATAAATAGGAGGAATCCTATTCTGTTAAGTGTTATTAACTCCATTGTGCGTATAAGGTGCATATGAGGTTTAACGAAATGATAGTAAACAGATGAGGCTAGTCCAAAGCACGATAGATACATAACATTATTACTTTCAAACAGAAAACCCTATCTGCAAATGAGATTTGAACTCGACCTCCGGAAGTGATTATTTGAGATTATTGCAGCTATGTTGTTACAAGAGTTGAAGGTGCACATCAGTTGGCACACCTGTACAGCTTTGCTTTATCAGATTTTCCGAGCATTCCGAAGTTCCTTTGTAGCTGGTATGTGTGACTAAGCCATAATCTACCCAACGTCCCTGGCCCGCATTCGGGAGGTCCCGCGTTCAAATCTTATGGGCCGACCAATTTGACTGAGCTTTTTTCGTGGTTTCCCTCGGCGCTAAGGTAAACACCGGATTGGCTATTTAATGCCACGACACAAAGTTCCACCTTAAGTCTAAAGCAATAGTAAAAATGTGATGTGTTACACTCACATGACTTTCTCTACTCTTGTACAAACTATTTTTACAAACGCATATTCTCCATATGCTTCATGTTAATCGAGATGTTAATCTTATTGCTAATTTTCTTGTAGATGCAAGGGGAATTGGTAGGCTTTGTGCGACAGTCAAATATTTTAAGAGCTGCTTGCTATGTGGTGAATTCCATTCTCTTTGTATGTCCAGGACATAAAAAAAATGAATAACGAAATCCCATTTGAGAAAAAGTATTGGAAAATTTAAGGGAATAACAAACAATACCACTAAATTGGTTCACTCAACAAAAAAAATGTATATGACATAAATTGTGTATTTTAACGAGATATACATTTTTTGTGTAGTAAAATTTTGTCTATCTCTTATGGTTTACCAATTATGCAAAAGTCGTTCAGAATGAAGAAAACTTTTGGAGACATTCCCAGAAAATTCGAGATATACATTTTATTTGCCATGAAAATATCTTAAACATATGATATTTTAATCAAAATCGTTAAAGCTGTTTTTGATAAAATTAAAATTTTCGAAAAATGTTCCATGTAAAGCGTAATGTGGTGTGGGGGGATTTTCTTGCAAACCTTTGTGTCGCATCTCTGGAAGATACTGAACCTAAATACCAAGTTTGGTGTTTATCCGACTGTTTGTTTCTGAGTTATGCTGTTCACAGACACACACACGAACATGTTTCCAAAAATGCTTTCTTTGGATTCAGAGGGTCTCAAAACATGTATTTCCGGTGAAATCTTGATATTGAATTTTTGGGTGGAATATAATACTTCCCCTACTTACTATACGTGGTAGAGAAAGTAAAAATATGTGGTAAAAGCGAACGCTGGGCCATCTATCCACAGACAATGAAAGCAGGTAGACTGGACGGCACCCTACTGCCATATGCATGGCATGAAACAGAAGATCCGGCTGCTATGCGCTAGGGTCTCTGTGGACCTCGTGACGAAGCAGGATGGCATGGTTACAGGGATGAGTCCTAGAAGCCTAACGTCGGACTTTCTACATGAAAGCAGAAGATCCAGTTGCTATGCACTAGGGTCTCTGTGGACACGACGAAGCGGGTGGTTATAGGGATGAGACCTAGAAGGCTAACTGTACACTAACAGATCCGTCGCGATATGACCCTGTAGTTAAAGCGACGTAAAATAAATAGAGTAATAATAATAATAATAATAATAACAATACCTCTCTAAGTGCGAGCGGTCATTTTGCTCTTACAATTACACTTCTATAGACGCGTCTCTCCATCTGGACTGCTACACAGGAAGCGCTAGCGAGTGACGAAAGTTGGCAGTTTAACTGATATGGGTATATCATTTAATATGAATCGTTCACTTAGATGTAATATTATTCACCTTACGTTTTGGGTTTAAATATACTATATCCATTTGGGGAAAAGCACCTGATTGTTTCAAACATTTCGAAAGCTGTAAGGGTTTTGAAGGAGATGTATGTTCATAATAAGATGCTGGTTATACGCATACAAGAATGCTTTGCTAGGCTGCACTTTTCAATACTAATGCAATATTATTATATTAATACATTTAACCATCTTCATCATGATTATTATTAGTATTACTATTATTCACGGATTATACTATTATTAGTCTATTCCGACTCCATGTAACTGGTTGATCCATCTCTTATTAGGTCGGTCACGAATTCTTTCACCTTTCGGTTTATATTTTAAATTATTCAGAGATAAGTATACATTATCCCTCCATTATTAATAGGTGTTCATACCAATTGTTTGAAGAAGATAGTTGCTTCGTTTTGTTATTTGTCCCACGTTCTGGGAGGCAATTTGAAGAAGCAGCAATGCTGTTGCTGCTAATATGGAAATTCAGTTTGAAGATGTATTATATTTTAACTGTTGGGAGCCGAACTTGAAGTTCGTGGCAATCGCACGTATAGTACCAGGTTTCCGGTAGCCTTCGCCCCAAATGTACTTTCCGGTGGCCTTTGCCCCAAATGTTTATAAAATATTAACCTTGTAATTTGATTGTTTCTTTAAATATTATATAGTTATGTTTGCCTCGGCTGCGTCAGTGTTTTTGTTAGAGACATGAATGTCTTAGCAGGGAGCGGTGCGACTGAAGAATGTAGCTTACACAGATTTTAAGTTTCTCTTCACTCTCTTTATTAATGCTTGACACGATTTAAATAACACTTCACTGATATAGAGAGCTGTGAGGTTCTTTTGTTAATTACTTGCACTTTTTAACACGTAAACTATTTTCTCACACAAAATACGTATTAAATTTCTCAAGGACACATCTCGCGTCCAGTTAGGAACACCGTCAACAACCAACGCGTCCAGTTATGAACACTGTCTACAAGCAACGCGTCCAGTTATGAACACTGTCTACAAGCAACTGGCTTGATTGGTTATTTCTAATCCAATAGAATACTTTCATTTAACTTAAGCTTTTTTCTGGTTGTTGATTGGCTATTTTATAAACTGTCACAAAAAGTTACATTATTTTTGCTCCAAGAATGACTAGTAGCATTTTTACACTTTCTTATTCATTATTGCCTCAAGGTTATCTCATTGTTAGCCTATTATTCTCACAGCTCCTACATTATTAAATTACGTAATAATTCACATAACGTTATTGAACATGTATACAATAATATAAACATTTACAATGACTGTAATATACACTTTTTATATAGTGTTACATACACATATTGCTTTAAGGCGGGCTGTTATTATATTTTATATTACATAATTTGACTGAAATCATTTAAGTGTCAAAAATACTGCCTCATGTTTCTATATTCTTGTTCATAATGATAAACATCATTAAGTCAGTTCGAATTTCTTGATTTTTCTTTTTATCCAATAAAGTATATCCTCTACATATCTTAAAGTTCTCATTTCAGCTACCTCTACAGAGGGTATTTCACTATCTATGGTAACAATATCAGAGAGCACAATAGCTCCGGGCTGAAACATGTGGATCCGAATGAAAGTTCAGCAGTTTGAGTGTATTACTGTGTTTACTCAGTCGCGTGTTCTTGTTATTACTGCATCAAATGGCGTCAAAAATGGAATCATTCTGATAAGGTTACGTGTTGCCCTTTCCAATCCAAAATAGTTTTATTCTAAGATTATTAAGCAGTGCAAGAGACATGGTTTTACCATATCCAAGAAAGCGATCCCATTTGCACTCAACAAAAAGAGGTATGACCACATCAGGATTTATTCCAAAGGGCAAGAAACAGGGAAATCCACAACCGGCCAACAGTGGCACCCCGGAGATAATTTGGAGCGAGGCCCATGCCTCTGGACCAAATCCTGGAACTCAGAGGGCCATTGCACTGTAATTAGAGATCTCTGGTACTAATGTGAACGCCATAATCAACCAGGATTTGAATCTAGAAAAGTGCCATAAGAGCCGGGGATATAAGCTGTTGTCTAAACACATTGCATAACGTGCCACTAACAGCAGAAAGCTGCAAACGATACCTAGTTGGTGAAAAGTGAATGTTTGTTGTCTATTTAGGTGTTCATCTAAGTGATTGCAACAAACACTGGGCTATATATTACCGACCAAGGAGAGAAAAAAAAATTGAAATTTAGTATAAGGAAGCTAACGAAAATGGCTTCATGGTAATAGCAAAGTACAGTTACAATGGCAAATTAACCATTCGTCGTGTACATAAAAATGTAAAAATCAACTAGACATATTATCAGACTAACGTCCTGATACAATTTTTCATACAGAAATCCCTGCAATTCCAGAAATATTTTTGTTGTATGTTGAAGATTTTTCAAGTGTAACTCTGCTTGGTTACCTTTAAAAAAGTTTAAAAATTGAAGGATCTGCGTTTTAGAATTAACACAGATGAAAACCACCTTAGTCTAAACGTTGTTTCCGCATCTTCCACTTAACTAATTTAAAATAACTTCTAAGCCAACGTTTTACTGTGATGCCTTCATTCATAACTAAATAAAAGAAACAAAATTTGAGGTTACCTACAAAAAGATGTACAGAGAAAATATTTGAATTTACATATTGACTATTAAAATATTGGTGCTAATTACAAAAAATAATGCACTACATGAAATACGAAAAGGATCCAAAATGGCGCAGTGTAAAGTTTTGCTTGACCCTAGTGTCATCGCTCTTTTAATCCAATAAGAAAGAGCGAAATTTAATCTTGAGAGCTTCATCTTCCAGGCTTTCTCAAACTCTAAAGCGAAAGTCATATAGT
This sequence comes from Deroplatys truncata, assembly GCA_030765065.1. Lineage (NCBI taxonomy): Eukaryota > Metazoa > Arthropoda > Insecta > Mantodea > Mantidae > Deroplatys > Deroplatys truncata. The sequence continues at coordinate 54,030,482 of CM060982.1, forward strand.
AAATTCTCTCACCACATTGCGTTGGTAGCATAGGCATAGTGAAGCCATACGATAAGAGGCCATAAGATGTTATGTGACTGGAACAAGTTCCCCTAAATGTTACCGAAGGCAATCAACTACGGCTGTCAAATTTAAGGGTAGATGGGGCGAGCTGCTAGCCGATATCAATTGAATTATGCAGGTGTCTCTAGCCCACATTGTGTCCGCCCGAACGGTTCGTTATTGTGTTTATATGGTGGAGCGACGAGACGAAGAGTGGAAAAGGACGAACATCTAACCAAATTTCATACTTCAAAGGAGATCGTTCAATATCGGTCGACAGGTATAAAATGTAATAAATTGTGTGTGTGTCAAGTAGATGTACGAGCCAGGTGCGGAGGCGAAGGAAAACTCGGCAGCAATATCAGCAGCAGCCCACGTTTCCTAAATATTGTTCCAAGAGAGAATATCAAAGAGTAAAGATTTTCTTATATTCTTATATTATGTGATACTTTAAAGCTCATATATAAGAACAACGTAGCTTTCTTTAACCATTACTATCTATTTTCACATGTACACTTACGTGCAGAAAAAGTGGCTTCTCCTAAAACGCAAGTATTTTCTCTCTTCCCTAGGGTTTCCACGTATATCTCACTAACACCTGACTCCACCATCGTTATCATTTATCTCTGTTACTGGTTGGAAACAAATTCCAAGACACCAAAGTGAACAAATGTTGTATTCGGTATGAAACGAGGGATGGCTTAGGAATAAGGAAATCTTAATGAAATCACCTATGAATGGTGTAAATAAAGAGCTTATTTAAATATGTTAGTCAATGGATAGGTTATCCAGGCTTTACTTAGTGAACGATGAGGAAAGACTCAAATTGAACATAAGCCAAGTAGCAAGCTACACAAATTCTAAAACAAGGATTCGTTCGGTATACTTCCTCCTAAATATTCGTTATATTGACTATTCCAATGACTTTCTCTCTCACAAAATAATGGCGTGTGCTATATCAATAATTAAGGTCATTCTAAAAGCCACTATGCTCATAGAAAAAGACTGAATTACTAGACATTCTATAAAAGATTATTCTATTAATGATTTGAAACATACATCGCTGTCTCGATCTTCAAGCAATAATAACTTTTACACAACATTCATTCCCTTGCTACCCTCAGCCCATTTAGTAACTTACCCCTACCACCAGAGTAACCCTCTAGATATGTAACTTTCGCCATCATTTTCCCCTTCTGTGATGGATGCAGTACTCTGCCATCACTAAAACTTAATGACACAAAACATGCCACAGAGCCCACTGTCGTAATAATGCGTCTCCTTCGCCTTTTTAAATCAATCTAACATTTCATGTTAGCTCCATGGTTTCTATTACATCAAAATGCTTACAGGGGCGCAATATAAGCAGGCAATCCAACAAAAGTAACGAGTAAGTAAAAGGGTAACGAACCTAAAAGGGCGGTCTAATGCACTCGTTATGGAACTATGGAGCGAGACCTAACGCGACAACAAACTTTCCAAAGGGGAAGGCAGATTAAAAATATAAGACCGAATCTTCGATTGTTATGAATCTAAAGGCAACTAGGCATAATTATCAAGGCATGTGTATTTTTAAGAACACAATTAACAAGAAGCACATAATATAGCCATAAGATACATTTCAGAATTACTAATATGTCTTGAGATAATGTGGCATGTATGTGTGTGTATTGTCACGCCAGTCATTGGCAACAGCATTATCGGGGTAATTCTTTCGGCTTGGGTTTTGAAGTTCGTCTGGCGTGGCAACTCGCCACCGTCTAGCTGGTGATCCTAGCTAGCGGTGGAGAGTGGGGGAAGTGAGCGTTACTTCTGTGTGTTGTGTGGCGAGAGTTACTTTGGTCTGAGTGTCTAGTATGTAAGGTCGTATATGAAATCGTGTGAATGTAGCCTCGTGTGTGCAGCATCTCCCTTCAATTTCTTTCTTTTTATCTTTTGTGTATGATGTAGGGGCACCGTTTTCATACTGAATAAGCCACAGGAAATTATTAATGTGACATTCTGTGTATTTTGTCATAACTATCCCACGCCTGTTCTGGAAAGTGTAGTTTAAGATTCTGGTCCGCTTGCTACCTCTGCAGCTATGCCTCCCAATGTATATGCTGGGCTAATTAAAATGTAATATCTAGCTGCAAAACTTTTGTCCTCACCCCAGCATATAACAATATCTCGAGATTCCTGGATCAAGTGAAAGAAATTCGATGTACATTAGTGTGCGCCCTAAGCGTTAGAGTATCCACAGGTAAAGTCCTGAGATCCATCGTTCGAGTCCAGCAAAATGAATAACTTACAAATCTGGCTGACCTGCATTAGCCTGCATTTATTTAATGTGAGAGCACAGCTATTAAGCAAAAGTATTTCCTTTATCGATACTTAGAAAATGAAAATTACAACGTTACAATAGGAGAGTCAAGCAATAAAGAAACACAAGGAAAATACTGAGAAAAACACTTTTTATGTTAAAAGACTATTAAGCTTAAAAAGGCTCATGTACAACATAACCCCATTAATCTCCATTAATTTGTGACAAACAGATTTTTTCAAGCTGACAGCATTTTGCAACTACTTATAAGCTTGAAACCGTTAGCATGTTTTCTGGGTATATAGTTCCACAGTCTGCAGAACTGCACATCGCTTGCTTGGATTTCAGTGTCAGAAGCTAGATAGTTTCCAATTATTACAGGTATATCCTAAAGGATGTGTGAGGCCATGTAATATAAATGGTGATTAGCGTGGGTGCATCCTATGGTGAAGCGCCTGTTTTGCATTTTTGTTAAAAAGTAGTTATTTTAGTTTTTACTTCTTTTAGTATGACATACGAGTATTAATATCTATAAGTACAATTAAAGTGACCGAGCGGGATGGCTCAGGCGGTTACGTCTGTGGCCCGCATTGGGAGGTTCCGGGATCGATCTTCGGTGACCGCCGACTCGTTTTTCGTAGTTTCCACGGGTCGTCAAACGAATGCTGGGGTGGTTCATCTCCTACCACGACTCTCCTTCCTCTCGTTCCCTGTACACACCCTCTTACTTGTCATCTGTTTCAGGGTTGTAGGACCAGGCTATGTTGTTCGGCGGTTGCGGCTGAACGGTGACTCGTGCTCTGTAAAGGTTTCTTTCCTGGCATCGCTGGAGTACCGCTCCGTTAGGTCCTCCTCAGGGTGGGGCTTCGCTCCGGGGGACCCTGGAAGTTGGTGGCTTGTGGGCAGGCACCGTCTGGTGTCGGATGCGTTATACCTGGAAACGCTAGGAACCCCATCCATGCTTGCTCGCACATGCGGATCTGGTTGCCCTTTGGGTCCCCCTCCTTATCCTTCAATCCTAGGGGTCTGGTTGGAAGCAAAAATGGCGGACTGTCCTACTTGCGGTGCTCTGCCCCGGTTCTAGGGAGCTCTCCATGATACATACCTTTATCTTTTACAGTTAAAGTGAATGAGCTGTAATAATAAGGATAAAGAATTTTTCTTGCAGGCTTTTTTTCCAGGAAACTGATTTATAATTAAACATCAATTTTATTGGATCTTGTTTAAAACATTCCATACTGAAGGTACACTTTTCTTCTTCTTCGTCTTCTTCTTAAGAGGCTCTGCAACTTTATTGACTGAAAGTTTAATCTTCTCTATACAGTTCTCCACTCTATGCATTCCCACTCTAATTTTTTTTACTTGCATACTTTTGAAATCTCTGATTATATCGTCTTCCCATTTAGTTTTATGTCTGCCTCTTGTTCTAATTGATGATACTCCTCGCCAATTAAAATTGAATGCAAAATGCATTGCACCGTTCTTTTTCACGGTAATCTTCTCTAGGAAATAAACTCTCTCCGTATAGCTTATATTTTTTCACTAAGACATTTTAAAATACCTCGCTCTTCTACCATTGCGTAGGCATCGAAGTAAATTGACTTTGAATATCAATTATACCGTGAACAGAGTATCCACCGCTTTTTCCCTGCTCTACTACGTACTTGCACTAAGTAGACGAGATATGTATTCCACCATAAATTTGATGGTAATATTTCACCGGAAATATATATTTTTGAGGTCCCCTGAATAGAAAGAAGCACTTTTAGAAAAAGTTCCGTCTGTCTGTGTGTGTGGGAACCGCATAACTCCAAAACGAAAAATCAACTAAATAGAAACTTGGTATTTTAAGTTTAGGACCGTCCAAGAATGCCACACGAGGATTTTAAAGACAATCCTCACCCCAAACTACCTTTTACATGGATAATTTTTAGTTATGTTTTATTGCTTTAAAAAAGTCTCAACGCTTTTGCTTGATATGCCATTCCTTTAAGCTACTTTCATGACAAGTAAAATATATATCTTATATTTTCTGGAATAGCTTTGAAGTCCCCTTTATTATGCACATTTTTGTATAATCAGTAAACCGTAAAGTATAGACAAAATCTTATTATACAAAAAATGTAAATCTCGTCAATAGATGTCAAATGCATTTGCTGTGTCATCAACCACTTTCGAGATATTCTTTGTTATTGGTTTGAATTTTTAGATATTTTATACTTCTTTCAACTGCAGGTCGCTGTTCGTTTCTGATCTTTATTTCTGTCCTTTTTGTGTTTATGTAAAGAGAACAGAATTTCGTGGCCATCAGTTACATAGCGACCTCCTTAAAATATATTTTATTATCGCTTTATGTTATTGCATTCTTCTTATACTTAAAACGAAATGACTAGATGAGAGTTGAAGGCTTATCTGCATTAGCAAGAAGTAGACAGAAGAATAAGCTTTTGCAAGAATAGTTTGTAAAAGTGTGAGCAGAGAAAATAGTGTGAGTTGAACATAAGATTTTTTCGTTAGAAACTATAATTACCGCTTTAAAAGGCCAGCATAATTTCAACTAGAGGGAAGACTGTTTTTTAACTTAAAATATAGGATTAAATTCTAAGAAGTAATACGGCTGCGAATCGGTAATCCACGATTTTAAATATTTGAATTGCTTGTAAAGACGAATTTATTATCTTTTTCTTCATTTACGTACTTTCAGGAAATTGTTTCTCTATGAGGTTTGTTTAGTTTCAAAATAGAGCACCTGGAGGACTTTGAAGTTTCGTTTGAGTAAATTAATATCTCAGAATAAAGAAGATTAACTAAGCGGGACGGAATGGATTTTGCTCTATTTACGTATTCTATTCCTTTGTGAAGAGACAAAGGCTTTTGATTTATCAACTCATTTGCTCATATCTGTAATTTCATTGTGTCTTTGATTGCTTATTTAAAAAGTCTGTGCTTATTTCTTTTCTAGTAAATTCTTCCTTTTCCATTACAATTGTGTATTTGGATGTTTTAAAATAAATTGTTAAAAGTTTCAACAGTTCTGAAGATTGAATTTCTAAGAACATCATAAATGTACACAAAGCTTATATTTAGGCGCGTTCACAATTTTGTATTTTGAATTCTGGTATGTAGTAGACACAAAAAGCACTCTCAAAAATCGTTTGTTTTTAGATGACTCCTGTACAACCTCCTTAAATTTCTATCGTTTTCAAAGAAGTACATCCATGAGTGTTCGCCTAGGATTGGTTACAATTCTTTATTTAACAATGTATTGATATTATTTCAATGTATGTATTCTCGTTTCATTGCGTATAACAGTACAGCAATGTGCAGTTTGCATTTTGCAGGCTTCCATATGAGTGGGGATTTACCATTACATAATGCGTTGGACGTTTTGTAAATCTTTGAGATTCACTAAGGTCATTTCATGAGACGGACCTGAGACGCTTTTAATGTTCTATTCGTGGAAATACATTTAAAAAAAGCGTAGTTATGTCCTTTAATCGAGTTTCTGAAAATTAAAAACACTTTAACCCATTTAAAGCTCAATAAGTTAAACTTCTAATATCTAGTGTAGAATCGAACCCTAATATCACGCGTGAACAGAAAACATTTCAGTGTACAGATATGGTTTGTGCTAGCAGTCTAAAATATGTTACCAGAGTTTCGTCCATGGTTTCCATTATATTTGTGTTCCGCTTCTAATATCAACACAAATAGAAGATTAGAATATGTTGATTTAGAATACATCTACAGAAAATTATTTCAAAAACATGATCGATGGGGATTAAAAAATAACTTTTTAAGTATGTGAAGTTTTACAAAGTAATAGCCCTTCCTGTTTTTCTTTAGGTATCTGAAACATGGGTGTTGTTGAAAGCTGGTAAAAAAAATTCTGATTTGTTGCACTCACATGACTTTCCCTACTCTTGCACAAATTATTCTTACAAACGCTTATTCTCCATCTACTTCATGTTAATCGAGTTAAACATTGCGGAAACATATTGCTAATTTTGTTGTAGGTGCAAGGGGAATACGGTAGGATTTAAGCGATAGTCAAATATTTTAAGAGCTGATTGCTATGTGGAGTATTCCATTCTCTTTGCATTACCAGGACCAAAAAAAATGAATAACGAATTTCCATTTACGAAAAAGTATAAGTAGGAAAATTTAAGGGAATAACAAGCAATATCTCGAAAATGGTTCACTCAACAAAAAAAATGTATACGACATAAATTGTGTATTTTAACGCGATCTACATTTTGTGTAGTAAAATTTTGTCTATCTCTTATGGTTTACCAGCTATGCAAAAGTCGTACACAATGAAGACATTCAATGGAGACATTTCCAAAATTTCGAGATATACATTTCATTTGTCATGAAAATATCTTAAACATATGATATTTTAATCAAAATCGTTTGTCATTTTTGAGAAAATTAAAATTTTCGAAAAATGTTCCATGTAAAGGGTACTCTGGGGTGGGGGGATTTTCTTGAAAACCTTTGTGTCGCATCTCTGGAAGATACTGAACCCAAATACCAAGTTTGATGTTTATCCGACTGTTCGTTTCTGAGTTATACTGTTCACAGACAGACAAACACACACACGGACATGTTTGCGAAAATTCCTTTTTTGGATTCAGGGGGTCTCAAAACATATATTTCCCGTGAAATCTTGGTATAGAATTTTTGGGTGGAATACAATACTTACTATAAGTAGTAGAGAAAGTAAAAATTAGGAACAAAATAAAACAGAAAATAGATGTTACAAAATATATATTATATGACAATTTAATGCGAATGTATAGAGAAATCTTATTAAAAACTGTAAGAAAAAGAAAACGACCACAGACAACATGGAAGATAGAAGTTGCTAAAACTCTTAATACATGACTTTACATGAGGACAATGAACGGATAAAAAAAGAACAGTATTCGTCATCTCCATCAGATTAATTTGCATTTAAATGTATGTTCAAATTACACATGCACATGTATGTACGTGTTTGTTTTCGACTATCAAAATATTTTATACATTGTAAAACCGACTGAATCATAAATAACAACATTTGAAAAGACCAAATAATTATTCAGCAGAACTTCTTTTCTGTGAATTTAGCATACTAAAATCTGTCAACTTTATTATAATGTTCGACAAAATTATATACATGAAAAGTCGGAACAAACACCCGTTGTATCGCCATAATTACAAAAACAAAACGATCTCACCTTGTGTGCTTGTCAGTATCTAGATATTCGATAGCTGCAGCCTGCAACCACAGTAACACTATTGGAAGGCTATCCAATGTAACGATAAAAAATCTTTCACTACATACTATCATTTATTCTTATACAGCTTCTACAAACTCTTCTTTAAAAATCTAATTTTTCTGTCCACTTCATGTTAATCGAGATAAGCCTTTAGAGGTAGCTTCATTGCATATTTCCTTGTAGACACAAGGAGGATATAGGAAGCCGAATCGAGAGTCAGATGTTTAAAAACTCGTATCGCTATAAGGTTCTGGCCCAGAAATCTATACTCTTTCCATATTACGAGTAATAACTGAATAGAGACAGAAGTTTTCAAAATGACAAAAGTTTTAAAAAATCAAATCAATAATAATCTGTATCTCGAAAATGGCTGATGCCACAGAAAAATTTCGTTGAAGTAAATTGTAAAGTTTAGGTAGTTCTGCATTTTTGTATAGTACGTTTATGCCCATCTGTTAACGTTTACCAGTAATACAAAACCTAATCAGCTGGGGAATTTTCTTGAAATTATTCGTCTCGCATCTGAAAGTTAAAAATGTGTAACAGGGTCGCCATCTAGACTATCCTAATTTTGAACAACTGTAACCGATTTGTAGTGTGTCGAAAATGTTGACACAAATCTTGAGATAAAATTTCAACTCCATAAAAGCAATGGTTTACTTAAAAATTGAAGTTATATAGGAGTCTCCACTAACCTAATTTTGTACCGATTTCAATCAAAATGGGAATGTGTTCACAATATTTGTTCAAACTCATGTATACGTAGTAGAATGAGGATTAAAGTTTGTTCTGGATTCTAAGCAGGTTTACTACTGAGTTTGACATTATTATATTCGAAAGGCCGTACTGCGTTTAAAATTCCATTTGTTTTTTAATTTCATTTTTGACCTCACACCCTGATCACTTAACCAAGCGTCGCGAATGTATGCCAATTCTTCAAGTGCCAAGGTTACCGGACCTCAAAAAGTGGAATTATTTCTATGATACACATAAAATCACTCTTCTGCAATGCTCTGATCAACAGGGCACGTAGCGAGGATTGGGGCAGCCGGCGCGGAAATCAAGCAGGAGCTCTATAGTCTAATTCGAATTTATCCGTCTGATGCCACGTCGCTAAAAGGCATTTCGAACAAACGCACTGTAGGTTTTCTCTGTAACGCAATTAATACTAATAACTTTATTCAAGCATACATCTTCGACAGATAGTTTAATGTATTAAAATACTCCTATAGACATTTTCTTGCCTTAAACGGAAATGCTGTAACCACTGCGCCAACATCCTGCATAGCATAAAATATCCATGCAATTACATGTTGAAGCTTATTAAACACGTAGCATCTGTATTAATAATATACACAGTAAACCAGTACAATATATTGAAGTAATATTTGTGTGGCAATTTAAAATTAACTTATAAATATACAACAAGCGATTACAAATAATTAATGATAATAATATAATCTACATAATCAATAAATGATGTGTGTTAGGAAACCATAAATGAATAAAACATGATACATCAAGCATATTCATTGGCTGTACCTAAAGGTAAATTATATTTTCGGAAATTTGCTGTTAACTTAAGTTTACGAAACAATCACACTTTAACAACAAAAAAAACACATTATTTCGCATGACTTTAGAAAATACGACACTCCTAAATAAATTTTTATAGGATTTCAGTAAAATGTACAGTTATCAAATTACTTTTTGTGCGTATCCTTTGAATTTTCATGTAATAAGCAAGCGATTTTAATAAGATAATCGAATTTCAATTGCGTAATCATCAAAATCAGTGTGTGTTTAATTACGTAGTGCTTGGATTTTAGTGATTTTAAGTCCCCCTTTCTTAGATTTCAGTACCTTCTGCCTGCCTATTTTATCTGCTTGTAATGCCATTAAACTATTTCCTGGTGATTGATAAAAAATTTTTACGATGCACAGTGATAATGAATTTCGTAGACTATAAAGATTTTAAAAGATATCTTTGAAATATTTCTCAAGCTTTACAAGTAAATATGACATTTTGAAAAAGCGAATCACAAACACCGGGTAAGACTTCGCCTTAGAAACCCACCCATGGCTAAAATATCCTGAAAATCGGATTTAATCTAAATATATATTAGTACACTTAAAATAGTGGCATACACGTTTAATGTTTAGTATAAACATAAATATTGTTCGTGCTATCGCGGACAGGAAGTCTGTCGGTATCAATGAACATGGTTGGGGAGAACTACGCTAAGTCTGTTTGGCTGATTTGTGGCTCTGCCAAACGAGTCGATAGTTGTCTGGGGAATAAGAAGTGGTGTCGTCGAGGAAAGATTCACGAAAACCTCCTTTTCACTATGTGGTTTTGTTGGCTGCCTCGGCAACTCGGCGGGTTCTTTCAAGAGCTTTGTAACATCATACAGCTATGTTCTAACAATGGTATGTAAAAATCATATGTCATTTAAATAAAAGCGTGAAATTTAAGCCATACCATACTTTTCATTTCGGCAAGCCCTTTATACCCTACGTGATCAAAAGTATCCGGACACCTGGCTGAAAATGACGTACAAGTTCGTGCCGCCCTCCATCGGTAATGTTGGAAGTCAATATGGTTGGCCCACCCTTAGCCTTGATGACAGCGTTCACTCTCGCAGGCATACTTTCAATCAGGTGCTGGAAGGTTTCTTGGAGAATGGCAGCCCATTCTTCACGGAGTGCGGAACTGAGGAGAGGTATCGATGTAGGTCGGTGAGGCCTGGCACGAAGTCGGTGTTCCAAAACATCCCAAAGGTGTTCTATAGGATTCAAGTCAGGACTCTGTGCAGGCCAGTCCATTACAAGGATGTTATTGTCGTGTAACCATTCCGCCACAGCCCGTGCAGTATAAAGAGGTGATCGATCGTGTTGAAAGATGCAATCGCCATCTCCGAATTGCTCTTCAACAGTGGGAAGCAAGAAGATACTTAAAATATCAATATAGGTCTGCGCTGTGATCGTGCCACGCAAAACAACAAGGGGTGCAAGCCCCCTCCAGGAAAAACACGACCACACGATAACACCACCACCTCCAAATTTCACTGTTGGCACTGCACACTCTGGTAGATGACGTTCACCGAGCATTCGCCATACCCACACCCTGCAATTGGATCGCCAAATTGTGTACCGTGATTCGTCACTTCACACAACGTTTTGCCACTGTTCATTCGTGTAATGTTGACGCTCCTTACATTAAGCGAGGCGTCTTGTGGCATTTTCCTGCGTGATGTGTGGTTTATGAGCAGCCGCTCGACCATGGAATCCAAGGTTTCTCACCTCACGCCTAACTGTAATAGTACTTGGAGTGGATCCTGATGCAGTTTGGAATTCCTGTGTGATGGTCTGGATAGATGTCTGCCTATTACTCTTTACGACCCTCTTCAAATGTCGGCGGTCTCTGTCAGTCAACGGACGAGGTCGGTCTGTACGCTTTTGTGCTGTACATGTCCCTTCACGTTTCCACTTCACTATCACATTAGAAACAGTGGACCTAGAGATGTTTAGGAGTGAGGAAATCTCGCGTACAGACTTCTGATACAAGTGACACCCAATCATCTGACCACGTTCGAAGTCCGTGAGTTCCACGGAGCATCCCATTTTGCAGTTTCACGATGTCTAATGACTACTGAGGTCGCGCATAATGAGTACCAGGCAGTAGGTGGCAGCACAATACACCTAAGAAGGAAAGTATGTTTGTGGGGGTGTCCGGATACTTTTGATCACATAGTGTACCTCTTCCAAGCGAGGTAAAGCTACGGACAAACGTAGGAGCCCCGCAACCGAGGCAACACCGCACGCAAGCCATTGACTCCTTATGCTTTCACCATGACTCCTGGGAGGAAGGATTAGGGGAGAGACCCGAAGGCGATCAGGTCCAGATGAGGACGGGCGCAAACACAGACGGGGTCCGTGATGTTTCCAAATTGAACGACTACAACGCCTCCCGAGCCCACTCTATTGAGTCCCGATCCTCCGGAGGCCCCCCGAAGGAGCTCGTGCACAAAAGCACCAAGAGAAGTCCCTGGACGACGTCAGGATGAAACTTCCAGAGCGTCCGAATACCGTAGCTTGGTCCTACAACCCTCAAACAGATGACAAGGAAAATGATGCGTGCAGAAAATGGTGGCAGAAGATTCGTGGTAGAAGATCAACCACCCCAACACTCGCCTGCCGAACCAGAGACACCACACAAAACCCTTGGGTCGCCGGAGATCGAAACCGGACCTCCTTAAAGCGAATCGCGCACGCCGCGGCGCCACCTGGCGCGGTTCAAGGCGAGCGACTCTGCATGATGGTTTATTTATTCTTGGCAAGCCTTCCAAAGACGTGCTCGAAACCGGTCATCATAATATAATATGCACTGTACAGACGGTCTATTTTGTATTATTTTCGGTATAGGTTTATCTTTGCTTTGTTTTAAGAACGTTCACTCTGGATTTCGCCTCAGGGTTTATGCTCCTAGCTTTCTTCAAAATATTCAAAGTTGTTACACCTTAACACTTTGCTGTAGAGCGGAAGCGGAAGAAGGTCCCTGAGGAAATGGAATAAAGTTATTGCCAGTATTCCACTAGGTTGTCTCTGACATGTCTGTTCGATGGTGAACCAAAAGTAGGCATAATTTGGAAAATTCCTGTAAATTGAATTTTCTCTAAATAAATTAGAGAAAATGCAAACGAAATGCACTTCAATGAACTTGAAAATATTCTACAATACAATAATAGATTTTCTTTAAGATGTTTATTAAACCAAAGATATAGTTACAAAAGAACTTTGTAATTTTTATAAAATTTTCATTAGATTTTAATTGAAATTATTATACATAATGCCCCAGGGCACCTCTTAAACTCGTATATGTGACCCAAAAGCCAGTTTACAAATGCAATAATTTTCAGTGATGTTAAAATGTTAGAATTAACCACATGGAATATTTGTCATGTTAACATCCAACGCAGGTGTTTAAAGTGACGTCCATCAACAAAAAGAGAATGCCTCACTCGATCCTAAACTTCATTACTCACATTGAAATGTGTAGCTGGGTCACACACAAATATTCACGTAATTAATTTAACATGGTACCACCATGGCCGCATGGTACGACCATGATTTGACTTTAACTATTTGCGTGGCCCATATTTAGCTCATTTTGAAAGAAAACGCAGCAGTTTTAATGGTAATGGCTTTGTTCTCAGCAAATTTTAACCTTTTTTTCGCCAAACAAATGAAAACAAACAAGAGAAGGCATGGTAACATTATTAGACATTTGGAAAATATGCAAAATATAAGCGCTATATAATAGGAATTAATTCTATTTATTTCGCTGTAATTTGTAAACGTACCGAAACCATGGGAGTTATCAGATTAGATCTTGATGAGGTCCATTTGTGTAATTGATTTTTTTTTGTTTAAAAAGAGATTATATTGATACAATGATTTATTGCCGTGACGCAGTGGACTGAAGGGTGCTGCTCTGGTTCCCGGCCACGGAATACGCCCATGGTGGTGCGGATTTTAGGTCCCGGGTATAAGACCGGTGCCCACTCAGCATCGTGAGGAAAGTGAGGAGCTGCGATAGGCAGCGGTCCTGGCCTCGCGAGCCAACTTTCCGGCTGGGGGATGCGTGATGCTGGTCACATCACCTCCCCTTATCGGTTGGATCATCGTCCACCCGTGCCGTGCGCACATGGACGTGAGGCCGGCACGCCAGTTGGCAGACCGAGACCCCTGGCGGACTGTAGTGCCAAAGGATTATTATTATTAAACCTTGATGAGGCCAACTTTACATACGCAGCACGTTTCTTACCTGCGGCCCCACCTATGTGTAATCTAATATCTCAGGTAGGTATACGTTTTCCAAAGCCTGTGAAAATCTTTTCTCCAAATTCATGAATATTCAACATCGCACGCGCAATGATCATCAAAGTATGATTCAGATAATCGTGTACTTAGTTTGTTTACTGAGATCATGCACCATCAAACAGGATATCTATATCATCTTTCTATTGCATAATGCTAATATGTTTTTACCTTAGCTCATCGCAGTGCACATCTAGCTGTTTTTTAGGAACTGAACATCCACATAACTGTCCAATATGTTTTATTGTGTATCTCTTCTACAGCTGTTCTTCTATAGCATATTTTCCTAACTACTTCGTGTTAATCGGTACAAACGTTCGCAGAAATAGTTCAATTGCAAACTTCGATGTTGGTGCAGAGCAGATAAGAGGCTGAAGCGATAATCAATAAAATACGGGCGCTATATGCTAGTCTTATAATACCACACTACTTGAATGATATCGTGAGAATCAAATGCACGATGATATGGTACTTCAAAAATGTATTATAACAATATTGTAAAATTCAAACCAAAAGCAGTGAATATATCGGAAATCTTTAAAATATTTGATAAATCTTTTGTCTATCTGTTACAGTTCTACTAAATTATTCAAAATTCATAGAGAATGTAGAGGAATTAACATAAAATTCAACGTATGTATTTTATTAGTCATGCAGATACAATTCAGCCAAATCATGGGAAGCAGTTTTAAGAAAATATAACGAAACACTTTCCATGTAAGGGGTAGTTTGGGGAGGAAGTTTTGCTTGAAAACATTCCTCTTTCATTTTAGAAGATGCTACATTTCAATACGAAGTTTCTTATTTATCTGACCTTTCACATGTCCAGTTAAATCTCTAATATAGACTTTTTGGGTGTAATATAATATTTCCTCTGCATACTATAAAGAGATGCTAGAGAAAGCAAATAATAAATGTGTTGTGTCTTTGCAAAGGGTTCATGAACCTGCACTTTGCTTACAGTTGCATGTGAACGATTCGCAATGCATACGCCACAGCTCTGAGAACAAAACGAAGTGTGAAGTTTATTTGGAATCATATTAAGCTACCAAGACAAACTTTTGAGACAATGTGATAGATTACTGCAGTGTCTAGGAGTATGTTCCAACTTATACACATTCCTATTAGTCTACCTACTGCAGAGAGAGTAAGAAATGTTCTAACTTCGGAAGAGTAAGGCACAAAATGCACTCCTGCATAAATCTAAGTAAACCAAACGTTGTGTAGCCATACCAGGAAAGTTCCTCAAGGCATGGATATTCATCACCATTTAGCAAATTGCAGTTGGGTTGAGGTCAAATGATTAAAGGTGTAAGAAATTAAATTTCTTTCTGTAAAACGCATTAGCAAGTATAATATCATTTTACGTTCGAAGATAAAAAGCCTTATTGTAAGGTAAGTATTAATGCCGAAATCTCTGTTTTAAAACGATTTGTCCGAAAAAGGCAAGCAACGAAATAAGCTGTTAGTTTTTACGTTTAATATACAAGGAAGGAATGCTTGTAATAATTTTCTTGCTCTAAAACATTAAGAGCTAGAAAGGGGAGTGAATTGCGATAATTAATTTTCTTGTATGCCATCTGGATCCCAAAGCTTGAACAAGAAAACACAAGATATAAGACTAGTTATTTTATTAGCAATATAGCCACGTGTGAATCAAAACATTTAGTTTGACTTTCAAACTTTTATTTACCATGAGTAAAATCAGGTTTGTCCAACTGTGCAAAATAAGCATCTCAACCTCATTATTTGATGTGAACCTTCGGTCACCCAGCTACTTCTTCAGTTTGGGAGCGAAAATTAATCACTGGGAGGGTCCCAAAAAACTGCAGTCAGAATTTTCCTGGTTTCTTTGGCGCGCTTTTACCCTCTTCTACCCATTGTTTGCTCTGTTCATTCGTTTCTGGTGTGCAGTGATGATTGTATTTTTAGTAAAGGTGTAGAAAATTACTGAAATTGCATCTGAACAAGTCTAAAGACTCTTGAGAAATTTCCATTTGAACGCCTTTTAGTCCAGCATTAATAATCGCAGCATCCATTTATCGGAAAGCTCTCTCATGTACAAAACGTCGCGTACAATATAGTGGAATTTCATCCAAATCGCTTACCTTTAATCGGCGCTCGCTGATTATAAAAGGGCTCGATAAAAACTAATGAGAACTATTTTTTTCTCTAACATGACTTTATTGACAGAGTTACTTATAGTTACACACCTTCAATGTAATCATCCCCATTATTTATGACCTTTCGCCAAATGTTCGGAAGGCGTCGTATACCATCAGCGCACCTAGCTCTGTTGATGTCCCGTACTGACCGCCCTATAGCATGGATAATGTCATCTCTGGTGTTGTACCGGATCCCTCGCAGTGGTAAAGAGATTGTAATCACAGGGACTCATGTTGGATGAGTGTGGTGGATGTTACAGAATCTCCCATTGCCAGCGGCTCAAGAGGTCCTGGACAGCAGCAGCGGCGTGGCATCTTACATTGTCATGCAGAATGATGGGGGTGCTGTTCCATGAAATGTTGTCGCTGTTAAACTGTTGAACTGTTGAGCTATTCAACTCCTTGGTTCCTTGTTGGACTTGGTCGCCGCTGGACTGCGCGTGAGTTAGCAGCAGAAGTCGGAGTATGCCACATTCCGCGCGACATTCTGGGTTACCGCAAAATTGCAGCACATTGGATATCCCATGCAATTTCCTAGGTGCAACAATGGCACTGCTTTGCAGCCACACAGGATTTGTTGGGCCGGTACCAAAGGGAAGGTAACGACTTTCTTCAACGAATCCTCACTATGGACGAAACTTGGGCGCGCTCTTACGGACAAACTTGAGATGCCAATCCAATGAATGGAGGCTTCCCGGTTCTCCTCGTCCAAAGAAAGTGCATGCTCACAAAGTGCTGTTCATTGTGGTGTATGACATTGATGGGGAAATACTGCATCACGTTGTACCCCCAAGGGTGACGATAGACGCTGCCTACTACTGCATGTTGCGGCAACACCACCTTCATCCAGCGCTCAGGTGAAAGCGACGACATTCCATGGAACAGCACCGCATCTTTCTGCATGACAATGCAAGATGCCACACTGCTGATGTTGTCCGGGACCTCTCGAGGCGGTGGCAATGGGAGATTCTGGAACATCCACCGCAATCATCCAATATGACTCCCTGTGATTACAATCTCTTTGCCAAAGTGAAAGAACCACTGTGAGGGATCCGGTACAATACCAGAGATGACATCCATGCTATAGGGTGGTCAATATGGGGCATCAACAGAAATAGACGCGCAGATGATATACCATACCTTCTGAACATTTGGCAAAAGGTCATAAATAATGGTGGCGATTATATTGAAGGTATATAACTATAAGTACTTCTGTCAATAAAGTCATTTCAAAGAAAAAAAACATGTCTCATTATTTTTTATCCAGCCCTTGTAGCATGGTGACTTTTTGACACAATGTGCTCGGTCGTAATGATTTTGGTACACACTGAACGTAATTCATTTTGAGTGGACGTACATCCACGCTTAAATTCACATCCCGCTGCTTAAATGTCAAACCTAACTGTTTTGTGTTTCTGTTGGGGCAAAACCCTTCAAAACGATGCACCTTATCATAGCTCATATTTCACCTTTATTCATTTTTATAAAACGTTAACACTAGATTTTTACACGATCGTACAAACCAGTTGCTACGTTTATGATCTGAAATTTAACAGCGCGGTATCTTAGAAATGACCATTAACAGCTATCTAATAATTGGGCCATCTTTACGACATCTCTGTGTCAGAGCGAGGACTTTTAGAACGCCCCCATACTGCATTACCAACAGAAGCCCCTCTTAGGTTTTGGTATGACTATTTTGATACTTGTTTTTAAGCTACTCTCATCGTTTAGTACTTATAGTACTTAGTTTAGTTAATGTTTCATACAGGATCTAAAATAACATTTCAAATTTTATGTGATTTTAAGTTAAATGTGTCATCACACTTCGAGCGGTAGGAATGTTCTGGAAGTCTCTTTTTGTCTTCTCCTATAAAAAATTAATTTTGCATATAGAATAAATGGATTCTTTTGAAATCTTATTCTTTAACATGCTACAATCAGCACATCTTCTTCTGTTGAAGCCTTGTGGGCGGAGCTCTCCATATGTGCTGTTTTCGAACACAGGACTTCTGTTTGCTGCTCAAAATTAAGCAGTCTTCATCAGCTGCAGGAGGGTCGTCCTGAATTATTCACAACGGCGATGTTCAGCAAAAATCATGTAATATATGGAAAGGCTCATTCCTAGACCAATAGAGCGATATTAGTATGCCATCTACACTTAGTTTGTGGTTATAACCAGAGTGCGCAGCGAAAGGATAATGATTGCTGATACAAGAGAAAAGATTTGGATAGGATTAAATGCAACTATAATGGATCGGGGTGGTCTGTAATGTTTTGTTGAGGGAAGGGAGCAAATTTGCAGATGTTTAACTACGGTGGGTAATCCAAAAGCTTCAGCACAAAACAATATCATAGTGTCTCAGAAACATTGAGATTGTGTCCGAATTGATGACAGATATACAATTTTTGATGACATGGAATGGCAAGCATCTCTCAGCAGCACAACCTACACACCGTTATCCATAACGAATTCAATATGAAGAAAGTGGTCACACATGGGGTTCCATGGGACTTGACGCATGCAGAGAAAAATAAAGGGCCTAACTCTTTCGTCGACTTCTGGAATTGCATAATGAAGATCCAGATGTTTAGATGCCAGACAGTGGTGACGGATCATAATTTCACTACTGCACTTCGGTTTCTATTCCGATACATGCAATGGAAACAGCCAAGCAGTCTCCGGTCCAAGAAATTTCATGCTGCTCTATCTGCGGGCAAGACGACGATCGCTATCCTTAGAGATGCTACAAACATACCGACAATAGGCTGGTAAAATGTACTACCCAACCTTGCATGGCATAGGATCAGAATCCTACAATGGTGAAAGGAGGAGAAGTCACTGGAGTATTTCTCCAACATGACAGTGTGCGAAGTCACCACCAGTGCAAAGGTGATGACACTGTTCCTTTTTATGCCGCACCTACAATATTCAACGGAACAGAAATCGCTGATATGTACTATCCAACACCATGAGTGAATCAATGATAAGATAAAGAGAAATAAAATTGACTTCGAGGAATTGCAAGTAGCTAACCAGTGCTGACGGAGTACTCCAAACGGAGTTTTCGCGATGCCATAGTGATGTTACCAGGAAGATGGCACATTGCATTGACAGTGGTGTGGAGTATATATTGAGAGTTCCCATGTGTATTGGAAAATGTTGCATATTAAATACGTTACGAAAAAAGCTGCCATTATAAACCATTTGCGAACTCCTCCTGTATACTTAAACGCGTAGAGTTCATTAGTTACCGACATGCATGTACCAGGGCGGAATTTAAAGTCCATGACTTTGACGAGAAATAGCATTCTAATTACAGGGTTCTTGTTTGCACCCAAGTCTTAATGTATTCTGGGTATAATCACAGAAATTCGGTGTCATTCGTTCTGATAACATTGTTGAGAGATGTGTGTTGCTTCGTAGAAAATGGAGAAAAGTGAATTGGTGTTCTGATAAAGCACTGCCTTTTGCGTGGTAAGACGGTGAAAGAAACGGAGGAAAAGTTGAACAAGCATTATGGGGACTCTGCTCCATTACCTGGCATGATTCACAAGTGGTTCACAGAATTTCGATGTGGCCGTTCGAGCACAAGAGATGCCGTGGTTACAAAGGAGATATGGTGAACAAAGTTGGAAGACCGCAGAGTGAAAATTCGTGAGATAGCCAAGACTGTAAACATCTCGAGTGAACGGGTGTATAACATTCTGCACGAATGTTTGGGTATGAGAAAGATGTCAGCAAGATGGGTACCGCGACTGCTCATAGTTGAGAACAAGTGGAATTGTGTGACCATTTTACAGGGATGTTTGAACATGTTCTAGCGCAACCCAAATGAGTTTTTGCGGCATTGTATCACGAACGATAAAACTTGGATCCATTACTATCAATCTGAAACCAAACAAAAATCAAAGCAGTGGATTTCCTTCGGCGAACCCGCTCCAAAAAAAGCGACAATCATTCCGTCGGCAGGAAAAATCATGGCAGCTGTCTTTTGGGATTCACAAGAGATGATAGACATCTACTACGTAGAGAAGGGTAAAACGATCACAGGTTCACATTATGCCGCAATACTGGATCAGTTTCTCAAGGAATTGCTAAAGAAAAGGCCATATTTGGTGAAGAAAAAAGGATAATGCACCCACACACAGGTCAGCCATTGCCATCGCAAAATTTGTGTAATTGGACTACGAACTGCTACCTCACCCACCATATTCTCCAGCTTTGGCTCAGAGCGACTTCTTCCTCTTCGCAAATCTGAAAAATTGGCTGGCTAGAAAGAAATTCACGTCCAGTGAACACATCAGTCTTTTACCAGACTTCGAAAAATCATATTTTTGGAAGGGTTAAAAAATTGGAGAAACATTGAACAATGTGTATTGAATTGAAAGGAGACTATGTCGAGAAATAAAATTTGATTTTTTGCAAAACATTGTTATTTTCTTTAAAAGGTCACTGACCTATCAATCCACCCTCTTGAATATCAATCTGGAGATCTGTTACTACGTACATAATATGTACCACCAAGCAGGAAAGAGTTAACACTGTAAGAAGAGCAGTCGGTTGAAACCAACCGGAAAAAATACTCTCCGAAGGATTGAAACCATGGATACAATTCTGTGGAATTAGGTCGGCAAATATAAACTAAAACCTATAAAAGAGCGCACTCTTGGGATATAAATTAAACACGGTCATTAACTGTTTTGTTAACAAATGTATAATGAAAATTGTACATTATAAAAGGAGCAACAAAACAGACATGGGAAATGCTCCAATTTCCAGTACAACAGTGATGGATTTAATTACTCGTTAATTCCCAGAAGCAGTGAACCGCTTTGTATCCCAAAAACTGAAAAATTAACTTTAACGTTATAAGTATTCTAGATCATTGTGGAAGGGAAACAGCGGAGACCTGTTTCGCCCTTAATTTAGTTTACCAAAATGCATCCCAAACGTTGGGCGTAAACCAAAATCTTTCAGCATATTAAAGGGTAGTTATTTTGAGTAACGTGAAAACACCGTGTCCATTAATAAACTGAGGTAATTATTTTTACGTGGGATGAATGATACTTTTATTAAGTGAGTCGGATTTTTGATATGCATTGCATAATGTATGTTGTTCCTCGTTATGTCAAAATTACATTATTGGTTAAATATCACAATTAATATTGCAGATGTAAATACCTTTCGTTTCACAATAATGTAAACATCTTATAAGGGTTATTGTATTTGAGAATTAGTTTAGATACGATTAGTCTGTTATCTGCACAGTGATTAGAAACATTAAAGCATTGCGACTATGCCCAGTTTTACAACTGTCACTGCTTCGTTTTTACAAAGTTCATCTTCACTGAGAGTTCACTTCACTAGTCACTTCATTAAGGTGAACTAGATCAATTCCCTGGCTTCACTTCCGTTTTTTACTTTCTCTACTACGTATAGTAATTAGGGGAAGTATTGTATTCCACCCAAAAATTCGATACCGAGATTTCACCGAAAATATATGATTTGAGACCCCCTGAATCCAAAAAAAGGATTTTTGGAAACATGTCCGTGTGTGTGTGTGTGTACAGCATAACTCAGAAACGAACACTCGGATAAACACCAAACTTGGTATTTAGGTTCAGTGGCTTCCAGAGATGCGACACGAAGGTTTTCAAGAAAATCCCCCCACCCAAGATTACCCTTTACATGGAACATTTTTCGAAAATTTTAATTTTCTCAAAATCGGCTCTAACGATTTTGATTAAAATATACTATGTTTAATATATTTTCATGACAAATCAAATGTATATCACGGATTTTCTGGGAATGTCTCCAAAAGTATTCGTCATTGTGAACGGCTTTTGCATAACTGGTAAACCATAAGAGATAGACATCATTTTACTACACAAAAAATGTAGATCGCGTTAAAATACACAATTTATGTCATATACATTTCTTTTGTTGAGTGAACCATTTTCGGGATATTGCTTGTTATTCCCTTAAAGTTTCCAATACTTATACTTTTTTCTCAAATAGGAATTTGTTATTTATTTTTGTTTTGTTTTGGATATGCAAAGAGCATTAATCTGTGGCAAAGAGAATGGTGCTGCACAAGCAACCCGCTATTAAGAGATATGTCTATGCTTAAAGCCTACTGTATTTCTATATTGCCCTTGCAAATACAAAACAAGGGGAACATAGTACGCCTTAAGTGATAGTCAAATATTTTTAGAACTGGTCGCTATGTGTAAAATGTAATTCTCTTTGCATGTCAAAAGTTCGTTTCTGCAAATGTTTATCTCGATTAATATGAAATAGATGGAGAATAAGACTTTGTAAGAATAGTTTGTACAAGAGTAGAGAAAGTCATGTGAGTGTAACACATCAGATTTTTTTCTAAGTTCTCTTGTTTTACCAGTTTATGGTACTGTGGTTTTACTGTCCGTTACCGCTTATCACCGCAATTACACAACACACCTACATCCATGCCCATGGCGGGACTCGAAACCGCGACCATCAGCTTGGCCGACCGCCGGAGCTATACACTCCAGCGACCTCGCTACGAGGGCTGGCTCTTTTGGTGACGTAGCCTACTACGCACTTTAACATATAGTTAAAAATCTGATGTGTTACATTCACATGACTTTTTCTGCCCTCTATCGATTATTAGTGGGTATACAAATTATTCTTAAGAAGGTTTATTTTCCTATCTACTTCATTTTCATCGAAAAAACCCTTTCCGGAAAAAAGTGCATTACTCATTTCGTTATGCATACAAAGGGAATGGCGATATTCAAATGTTTAGGAACTGGAGCTGTATGCTGGGCTTAAATTTCATACTGCTTCCATGTAATCGCGAGAAACAATTGTCAATCGACAGGACTTTAGAAGAACGCCTAAATATTAAATAATTCCAAACTTTAAACGAATATCTCGGAAATAGTTGATACCACTGTTATCTAAAATAAAAATATGTATTTTAAAGGGATCCATATTTTTCTCGTCTATCGCCTAAAATTTACCAGTTACACAAGATTATACAAAATTTCTTCCAAATAAGAGGACTTCACAGGCCATTCTCTTGACAATGCCAGGTATACATTTTATTGTCACGTAAATATTTTTAAAACATAGTATTTTCATCAAGATTGTTAGAGCCATTTTTATAAATAAAAAATTTCGAAAAAATCTCCCATGTAGAGAGTATTTGGGGGGGGGGATTTTCTTGAAAGTCTTCATGAAGCATCTTTGAAAGATATTGAACGTAAATACCACGTTGGTATTTATCCGATTTTTCGTTTTTGAGTTATACTGTTCAGAGACACGGACGTTATTCTATGAATGATTTGTTGGGTTCAGAGGCCTCAAAACCAATATTTCTGGTGAAATTTCGATATAGAATTTTGGGGTGGAATACAATACTTACCTTAAGTAAAAGGTACTTATTGCAACTTTTGGGGGGATTTTTCTCAGGCGGCAATGTCTGTGGCCTGCATTCGGAAGGTCCCGAGATCGCTCCCCGGCGACAGCCCACTCTAGCCCATGGGTTTTTTTTCTTGGGTTTCCCCGGGTAGTCAGGCGAATGCTGGAGTAGTTTTCTTTCAGCTCCGAATTTCCTGTCCCTCCATTTCGTCCCATCCTTCATCTCATTGGTCTCTCTCAGGGCCGAAAGTATCGGCGATAATTTTTCGGTGCAACGTGGCAGAGGAAAAGCATGCTTTTTGTAACTCTCTCCGTCCCTCGGCTTTCGAAGTTAAAGGTCTTCTATTTTCCTAATTAGACCTTACTCAAGCTTCATCTAACCGAGTTAGAGCACATATAAGAAATTTAATAGCGAAATATTTTATTGTAACATTTGTGTTTGTGTGGATATATAGGTCAACCATGCAGTTTTATAGCAGCAGTCCCAGATATGTGTGAAAGCGCATTATCGTGATGATAGGTGTGGACGTTTAGCAGAACAGCATCCTTCAATTGGTCCAGTAGCGAAGTGTAGTACTTCCTGATGATGGCTTGGCGCTTCTGGAGGTAGTCTATGAGCACCACAATGAGAATCCGCAGCGAGTAGCCATGACTTTTCGTGCAGATAGAACCGTGCTTGCTTTCTTTGGTACACTTTCAACTTTTTTTTACCCACTGTTTGGACTGCTCCTGCTTCTCTGGCGTGTACCGATTAATCCATGTTATATCAACTTTTATGAAAGGTCGGAGAAAATATTTATGGTAAGCATTTGTGTTTGCGCGGAAAATTTGTGATTCGTTTCCCCTGTTCCTCGCTAGTGGCGATGCCGCATGGACGAAGAGTGGTGAAACAGATTTAAGATATTCGCCCATAAATACTAAGTAAGCTGACTGTACCTGTGATGAATTTATGCTTGTGCTACGCATAAAAGTTACTACTTTTTCAAAGTAAAATTTTGATATATCCAACTCCACTGCAGCACCTCAATTCTAAAAGTTCACGAACGGCCACCAGACGTAACTGAATATAACTCAAGGTGTTTCGGAGATAAGGCACTGTTCCATCTATTGGAACACAAACGCTCCATAATTCGAAGTACTGGGGAACTAGTTAACCTACATGATATGATCACCTGATTCGAATTGTTAGGCATATTTATGCTCCACAGTTAAAAGCATCAATTAATGTTGTATCAGAGGTATGTGGCGGAACTGTTATCTTCACCTCATTAGAATCGCATGCATAAAACAATAGGTTCAGGCTTTTGAGAGAGACATCGCTATGACGTTCTTCGTTTTAACCAAGAATAGTTTTACGTAGCTATCACATTGCAGCGCTGTAACGCAATCTCAACCTGATCGATTTTAGAAGTTAAATCGTTTCAAATCCTAGGAACCGTAAGAGACTGGGGATCCTTAGAACGAAAAAGTTTAATTCTACATGTGCAGCGTTTCACAATGACTATTCATATAAACTGCCCTTAATTTACTATGGATTCCAACCACACATGAAATATGTCAATAATTGCTCTTGAAAGTCACTTGTAAATCCTTAGGAGTGTTTCAAATAAACTAATGCTTAACTTTGCACTCATTTCAACCAAATCATTTGGACAAATTTTCTTCAAGCTCTTTCATTTGAAAATTCCATTCTGTACCTTCAAAAGGTTCGTGAAATGTTATATGCTCACCAAAAACGGGGCAAATAATTGCTCCACAGTAAGACAAGTATTAAAAATACAATGTGTTTTGGAAAGTTGTACCATACTTAAATTCAATGCAAAGACCAGATTCGAAACACGGATCTTCATATTCAGTGTGCTCTTAGCCTTACCGTTTGAGCTACTGTGGCGAGAAACCCTTATGAGCATTAAACCTTTCCATATGATTCTCGCTTCAAAGCGATCTCGAGATATCATATCCCAAAGACATCTTGCAGTATTGCAATTACTCTTCAATTTACTGCCTACACGCGGCTATTATTCCGCCGAACTTAGAGGGGAACCTGATGTAAACAAAAACTGCGCGCGAAATACTGGTCTGCAAGTCGTGTTACTACACCCTAGATGGAACATACGCACTGACCGAAGACACGCGCTTCTGACCTGACCGGCATAAATGCAAATCAACGGTGTTTGTTTCTGAACGATCGCATTATCCTCTTTTCATTAACATTACTAGTTCGTTTGACAACAGATGGTTATTTTACATCTGTTGTTCTATAACCTATGACCAAACACACTTTGAAATAATTTGGAATTTGAAGAACAACGTGTGAGTTATAAGCTATTTAAAATATTGGAGTACTAATATAAACAGTATGGAATGATAGAACCGGAATGATGATAAGATTTGAAATGTACCTTATTAATCAGAATATGAAAGTGGTCCAACGCCGTCAATTTCCTGCTGCTCCTCCTCCTCATCGTCATCAACACATTTCGTGCTAAGCAAGTTTTTATCGCGTTTCCCTTTCTTTGAAGGAGATAAGTTTTCCAGTTTTGTGCTTTTCCACGTGAATGTAGTTGATACTTTTTACGGAAACACCAGTAAACTCGGATTTTAAATTAATACTGTCTTTATTTGCTAAATCCGAATACTTCTCACAACATTTTATGAACAAATTCAATAAAATAGCTTTTTCATCACTTTTCAAAATTTTCTGATTGGGATGTTTCACATACAGATTTTGATTACTCACAATGATTATTAGCTTTAACCACCGTTAACCACACTATAACACACAATTTAAAAAAACGCGATTGCCGCTAAATGCAAGACTGACAAACTGTATTTTAGTTATAGAAAAGGTGCGTATGCATACTTCCATTCATTAAATTTTTATTAATTACATATAGATCTTTTTAAATGCAGCGTGAACTAAAATTGAACATTCTAACAACGTTTTTTAACAAAATAAACTCTTAAATAATATAAAACAGAATTAATTTCCTTAGTTCCATATAACTATGTTGATGTAATCCGCGGCCGATGCACACAGCTTGCTTTTGTTTACACAAGGTTCCCTTCTAGAACTTGGGGACTCTAGTGTTAACAAACAATTAGTAAATTAGGTAGATTCTATTTTATTTGTGTAGCTAAAAAGACGCATAATCAAATTATCCATAACAATAATATTTACACATAATCAAATGACTATCTCTGTGGTTTAATTGTTAATGTTGTCACTTCTAAATTCAGAGGTACCAGGTTAATTTTCCGCACAAGAGAAAAGAATAAATGCATGAGTGAGTAAAGTGCCTTAATGTAATAAACAGATAAAGCCTAACGTAAAACCCAACGAAAGCGAGTAAACAACACCAAGAGATTATTTATACAGTAAACGACACTACTGCGACGAAATGTAGAGCAGAGTAAAAAGTTGTCCGGACAGGAAATACTACAGAAATTTGACAGGATAAAAACAATTGAGTTTTATTTATGGGCGCTCTTTAACTACTATGGTCCTTAGCGTCCCATTCTATATTGGGCGTGAAAGACGGGTAATTTTGCTCACAGGGCTCTTTATCAGGCTTGAGGTTCTTTTACGTGCCGTAAATCTACGACACGGAACCACCGGCTTTACTTAAATTCCAAAGGAAGCCATGCTAAGGATTTTTACGCCCGAAAAAATCCATCGCCCTCCGTCGGGGAGCTAGCATGGTAACCACTTCACCACGGAAGACGACGAAATTTGGAAGATGATTAAAACTTATAACAAAGGAAGTTCTCAGTGACAAAAAATAGACAAATGGTGGCTATATACATGAAATAATTACGACATTGAGAGCTAAATGGGACGAAAAATATCTCTGTGCAAGGGGGATTATTCGCTGTTAGTTAATAGAATGTTAATAGAATCTCTTTCGCAGCATGTATTAGAATAAACAGCTTAAGCGTTTTGTTCTGCTTAATTCCAGCTCATTTACATAAACCTTGGAACATTGTAACAATCTCTACATGTGTACTATGAAATAGCAACAGCTGAGTTAAATTATCAAGTTTGCAAGAGAGCTCATTCATTTACAACAGCAGAATACTGAATCATTTGTAGTCTCTCAAACTCTTTCAGCTGAATGAAAAAAGATATATGACAATTCATTTCCTTCACTTAATTTTACAGCGAGAAAAGTTCACAACCTCTGGCTATTTTTATTAAGCAATCGACGAACCGACTTGTACTAATCAAAAGTCTTAATTTGCATGAGATTTACATTTAAATGAAAATATCAGAGATAACTCAATACCAAGTTCGGGTGCCAAGTAAAATTAGAAAGCTTTCTGTTTTGATTCCTAATCTTGGAGTAGGCGTAGGTATACTTTTTAATTTCTTATATGGAAAAAGACTAAAAAAGGGGAGGTATTAATTTAAAAGAACTTCTTCCTCGTCTTTGACAGATTGATTTACTCAATGTGCCTACCTTATAGTAGACTAGC
The DNA here is from genome assembly GCA_030765065.1 of Deroplatys truncata. Lineage (NCBI taxonomy): Eukaryota > Metazoa > Arthropoda > Insecta > Mantodea > Mantidae > Deroplatys > Deroplatys truncata. The sequence continues at coordinate 54,058,019 of CM060982.1, forward strand.
TGCCCTATATGGCATCTTGGTGTTTTAAACTTGAATTACATTCAATTACATTCAATACTCCTCCTGTAAGATTTGAAGAGGTCAGCCGAATACTTAACTTCGTTTTAAACCACAACATTTTTCAAGGATGCAAAATCAAACATTTTTAGTACGTTTCTGTCAATCTAACAACCATTTTCATGGAGAATCCTTCGTTATTCTTATTTTTTTCAGAAATAGCTCCTAACTTTGAATAAAATATAATATTTAAATATATATATATTTATTATATTTTATATATGTACTGGGAGACCACTTACAGTTCTCATTATTTGGAACATGTTTTGTAACCTACATTTTTACTTTCTCTACCCTTTCTACCCTTTACATGGAACATTTTAAAATTTTAATTTTCTCAAAAATGGCTCTAACGATTTTGATTAAAATATCATATGTTTAAGATATTTTTATGACAAATGAAATGTATATCTCGAATTTTCTGGGAATGTCTCCAAAAGTATTTTTCATTGTGAACGACTTTTGCATAACTGTTAAACCATAAGAGATAGACAACGTTTTACTACACAAAAAATGTAGATCGCGTTAAAATACACAATTTATGTCATATACATTTTTTTTGTTGAGTGAACCATTTTCGAGATATTGTTTGTTATTCCGTTAAATTTTTCAATACTTATTTTCTCTAATGAGAATTCGTTATTCATTTTTTTTTGTCTTGGATATGCAAAGAGCATTAATCTGTGGCAAACGGAATAGTGCTGCACCTAGCAACCAGCTATTAAGAGATATGTATGTGCTTAAGGGCTACTGTATTTCTATATTGCCCTTGTAAATATATTATCCCCTTACATCTACAAGAAACTTAACAATGAGTCTGCAAATGTTTATCTCGATTAACATGGAGCAGATGGAAAATAAGCGTTTGTAAAAATAGTTTGTACAAGAGTAGAGAAATTCATGTGAGTGTAACACATCAGATTTTTCCTTCGGTCTTCCTGCGAGATGTTTTAGCTCTTCCGAGAACATAAAAATACATGCTGGCAACGTTGCAGGAGTTGCTGACCAATGAAGCGGGGATGTCACTTTCATTTTTAGAAGAGTTTTAGGACACCACGTAAATAGGCTTCTCTGTTGCTTTCAGCGGCATATGTCTCATGAGCGTAAACAAACATTTCGTGTCTACCACCTCCTTTAATTGCATCTGAATCTTCCATGATGCATTTTGTAACCTAAACTCACAATCTACGGATATTTTTTATCAGCTCGTTCAACATTAAACTTAAATACGTTTTGCAATTAATATCGCTGTAATGTAATCAACCAAACCACCTTTCTGAACATGTAAACACAAAACGTCTACATCTGCAGGCCTTTACAAAGTTTACTAAATGGTACCTTTAACATGGGCAACAATAGAATAAATAATATACCAAATGATTCACCCGCTTTCCAGGTATTGTTCAAAATGTCCACAATGTACACACCTGCAAGCTTCACACCTTCATAAGGTATTATTCTGCACTTTAGTAAATACACCCAATTGTTGAGTATTTCCTCCGCAGTCAAACGTCAAAGATTCGACTGCAGTAATCGATGTTTTGTTGACCTTGTTTTTCATGTTGGACGCAAGACATTCCTTCCATTTTACACTGCTGTAGTGTAGGCCGATAGCTTGCCAGTTGTACATGTTATTTCGCCAAAACATTACATCACCCTTTTGTCACGTTTGGTTGGATTAAGGGACCTGTGAAAAAATCGCTAGTTACCCTTGCATAAAGGAGGGGAGTGAGGCAGCGTTTTGTTTTTTTTTACGTTGGAAGTCAGTTCAGATCGCGTGACCTACCTCGACCTGTTTGTACTATTGTCGAGTTTTACAGTTACATTGCGTCTGCGAAAGGAAGCAGGACCCATTCCTCCCATACCCAGGTAGCTTAGCAGGCAAAACCTCCCATTTCTGCCCATGTTCCTTCTAGAAATTCCTCCATCCACTTCCTTGGAGTAGTAAGGATATCCTAATTGCTTTTCTTGATTTCAGTACCAAAGAGCCAATAGTTTAAATTTAAGTATTAAAGGTTAGTCTTTTTAATATCAACTTGTCAATAATTAGAGTCTTAATTCTTTTTTATTATCCGTAAACTGAAAAAAGTATGTAAAGGGTTGAAATGTGAGTAGCGGTAGGTTTTGAAAGTCGTAAGCTAGCCTATAATTTTCGCCGAATCATATAGTTGAGTTTACAAATGGCCCGATTTGCCAAGTGGTGTAGTTTTGTGCATGGGGTACGTTTTAACAACATTTTAAAAGAAACAGCCTCATTTACGGAGTATGTATACAAAATTTTAATAAACAATATTAGTATTTGCATAATTTTTTATTTCACAATTGTCAATAATCCTATTTTACATATAGATGTATATTGGGGTTATAGTTTACAATAAAATAAAAACTAAATACTAGCGAATAATAACTATAACATTCCAGTTTAGCATGAATGTGTCGGATAAAACAAACTGTTATAAACAAAATTGCAGTAAGATAAATGGTTAATAAAGAAATATCTTTTAATTTCAAAGATCGGACAGCCAAATAATAAATGTTATAGTCTGTTCACTGCCACAAAGACATTGGTAAGTTCTCGCAATATTGATGGGCCATCTTTTGAGGTAATCTTGAAATTTTCCATGGCCTATCATGAACTGTGTGTATACAAAATTTGGATGGAAGGTTTAAAGTGAGTATTTAAGTGAGGCAGAAACAAAAGCTTAGTGATATGTTCTTTGGTGATATTTATGTCCTACATGTTCCAAGTGTCTGTTAATAGCTTCCAATTTCGCACGTGATGATGGACATTTTGAGTAACTGAATCTTTGTGGCTGTTGGCAGTTGCCTTTTCCAGTTCATCTGCTCTTTCATTCCCCTATAATCCTTCATAGCCCTTAACCCAAATAAGATAATATAATTTCTTATGTTTTTTTCTGATGTCTCTGGCTGTGGGATGAAGATTGAATTTATCTGTAATAGTATTAATAGCAGACTGAGATTCGGTATATTATACAATGCAGTGTATTCATTGGTGATTTAGTTTACAACCTGTTGAATAGCAAATAATTCAGCTTAGAATATGAAGCATAAAGGAGTCAACTTACATGTATCCAAAGTATTCCATTGTTACTAGAGTATACGACAAAAGCACATCCCACCAAATCACCTGTATCTCTTGCAAACTTTTGTTCGATTATGACGATGGAAAGTTGATGAATTTTGGGAAGTAAAGAGGGTGCACCGTTTCTAAACTTTTGCATTATTTTCCACTTGAAGATCTAGACGTTGATTTAATAATTCCTTTCTTGACACAAGTGAATTATGTCACAATTGAGCTTATTGGCCTAGGTGTCATTTGCCAATGTATTTCTTATGGAGTTTTGTGAAATTTCAATTCCATTAAAATCACCCCTGTAAATGAAAAAAAATCTAAACTTTCACGGCTTATACACTAAAAATACTATGAATCAGTAAACATTCGATTTTCTAAAACTGATGGTATAATCCGTAAAAATCCCAGCATACCAACGTATGTACGCATACGTGCGGAATTTTCGGTTTATAGATTATTTGGAGCTTGAAAGGGGATATATTATACATATATAGGAATTGTACATATGAAAGGGGAACCATATATATAAGAATTGTATCGTAATAATTTAATTCAGTAACACGTTAAAATATTCAACATCTAACATTCGTACAGAGCTGATTGTAAGAAACGGGCGAGCTAGCAAAATTCCAGGAAAGCATAAAGAGCGTACCTTTCACCAAGCCAACAGGCAGGGAACCGGTAACGGTACGGAGAAATAGAAAGAGACATATAGAGAAAAGAAAGAGACGGAGATACGGAACTGGCATCACAACGCTCCAAGATGACACTTAAGCGCACGGATCTGAAGAAATACATTTTCATATATGTTAAGGTAACGCGGTCTGAGGACCAATAGGGAACATCGTTACATTTTTAAACGCAGAGGTGAGCGTCACTAGGCTCCCGTATATAAGGGCAGCAAGGCCTCGGAGCCCACTCTCTTTCTCTATCACTGATCTTCAAGAATTTACGTCGACACGAGGTGCTACAAATGCACGTGGGTACATACAAGGGTGGGAGTGCGTGTGCAGATAGCTAGGCTCCTGACTTATTCAAAGTGATGGGATTATAATAATGGGAAAAGCTAGCCGCCCATAATTATTTCAATTGTGAATAAACTTCATTTATTAAGGGAAAATTGCAATGTATTTCTTAAACTTGCCTCACCCACTATAAGCTGTAAAAATCCCAGCATACCAACGTATGTACACATACGTGCGGTTTATAGATTATTTGGAGCTATAATGTATAGAGAGTCATGAGAGTATGACGCGTAACATTTGTTTGTTTGTTTTAAATGCTTAATATGATGAATACGATATTTAGGATATGAATTTAGGAGACATTCTGTAGACAGGATCGAACTATGCTTTTAAATAACGATCATGATGAACAGCAGAACTTTCTATTAAATATCTGAAGAGAAAAGTTTGCAAGAATGATAGCACCATAAAACGTATTAAAGAGAATTTCATTTGGGAAATGGAAAAATGGAAGATCCAGAGCCCATACATAAACAGTATATTAAGAGCTATGTGAGGAGCAAAAATAGAAAACCGCATCGCCTGGGCAGCAAGAAACAGGGAGTAAAAGTTACACGAGATGCATTATGTACTATAAACCTGATTGTAAACAAAAAGTAAAACGCTTTAAAAGCCAATTCCATCCACCTGGACGAAGCAATTACTCATCCTGATCTATGCATCTTTTCGCAACCATGTTCGCACGTCCACCCTTAGAAGAACTTGCAAGGGGAGAAGACCCTTTTTCTTCTCCTCTTTGACTGCAGGATGAATAGCTCCCTCCATATAATATGTGCATATGTTATGTACCCTCTGGCGATATTTTTCATGGCTAATATAAATTCATTTCGTTCATGGATGCGTCTTTATTATTTCACATATAGTGGCTATGCTGTTGCAATTACATATATGTCAGAGAGTCCTTTGTGTTATTAATCATACGCTTGTGCTTTCATCTGACACAATAATACCCTGCAATTGCGAGGTTATGTTGACAATTGAAGTTTTCATCACCCTAGGTTTCGTGCTGGTTCTGTATCTGTAATTTGTAGAGAAATGATTAAGGAAGCATTAACCGCATATTTACTTATGCTGTTGATAAGAATAATGCTAAATGCACTCGAAACGATGGCCAAAAAAAGCCTGGAAGGTTGGGCGCTACATAGATAATTCCTGAAGGAAGGAGTAAATATCTAATTTTCTTAGGAAGTAATTTTACACACAGAGATAATTGGAGATTTATAATATCGTTTAAGTGTCTCAACTCATATTTCAGAAAAAACAAGAAGTTCTGTGCATTTTTCGTGGCATACTGATTCAATTACTCTATATTCAAATAAACGTTGGATAGGGTAGATTTTAGTGCCTTTATTAAATGTTTAAAGAAAATAATTAATTAGTTTGGCAAACTGTATAAATTAAAAAAAAAACATTAAAAATCATTCGATGAAAAGCCAAAATGGACTTTGGGGGAGGAACAACTCTATTTGAGTACTATAAGGAAAATGTTTATGTCAAAGGATTTATATATCTTCATTCCTTTGTCTTCAAACTTAAACAAGTTATTTTTACTGTAATTACTTCATTAATTCGTTGGAAATACCTGAGGGAATTGCCTTGAGAACTAATAAACTAAAAAAGTTAATGATTCCTCTAAGCGCTTCTTCTGTGAAGTAAACGTGCCAAATGTCTGCTCTTTCCAAATACTTTTCTACAAATATATGAAGAATTGAAAACAGATATCATAAATATTTCAATGTACTCAAAGAGAACCTCGCTCTTATATAAAGAATGACATACGCTTCACCAGCATGGGGAATTGTAAAACTATATCTATTTAAAACACTGGCAAAATTAACTCAACAACACAGAGCCTAGTGCAAATATAGATTTGAGAAAGTTAGTTAAAGCTTAAAAAACATGATGCAATATAACAAGAAAATGTATTTTGAGATTTATTATTCGACTACATTCACTACCGCCTTGTGATGTTAGTATTAGTGAATGAATTTAATTACATCAGCTTTTCTAATATACAATTTATACATAAGCAAGTTTTCACCACAATAAATAAAACTATAAGCAAGCTCTTTTGTTTAACATAAACATATTGTCTACATTTGTGTTGTCTCTGGCGCAAATTTGCGAGGGTAAGTCAATAAGTATTAATACATAATTTTTCAAATGTATATAACAATAGAAACTTAGAATTACCTAATTTTTCAACGTAACCCCTTGGTTTTCAACGCACATGGTCCATCGCTGCACAAGCTTTCTGATGCCCTCAGAATAAAAGTTTTTCGGCTGAGCAGCAAGCCATGTAGATATGCACCGCTTCCTTCTCTTCTTGGTCTGTGGTGAATCGGCGGCCTCTTAATGCATTTTAAGTGGACCAAAAAAGATATGGTTTGTGTTTTCATCGGTCAATTTTCGATTCTCTGAAACCGGATATGGACTTGCTCAACGTTGGCGTCACTAGTGGATATGGATGGACGCCCTGCTCTTTCCTCGTCCTTCACTGTAGTCCGACAATTTTTTAACTTTTCAGTCTAATCGTACGCATTTCGCCGCGGTAAAACATTGCCCCCATATTGTGCGAGAGGTCTTGGCTCCTGGTACACCTTCAGACGACAAAAAACTGATAACCGCTCGCTGTTTTCCTTTGGTACAAACGGTGGGGGGTACAGCAATGGTTGTGCAACAATATAACACTCACTGGAGTGATAACGGTCAAACATTCCACAAACGGAGACATACATGATTTGGATGCTGTAGGGCATCGATGTTTGCGAATGGTTTGGATGTGTAGATGGGTGTGCATTCCACATTGTGTTAAGAAACCAAACAATAAGATCACAGTGTGTAGTAAATTACAAAAAGGCTTCAAACAGTTGACCTCCTATTTGAATGCAGAGCACACATCGGCGATGTAGAGACAGACGCACATGGTTAAATAAGTGCGGCTTTGCGCTCAGTATTTCAGTCGCAGCGTGGATGCGAGCGATAAGGTATTCCTCCGAGTTACAGGGGTAGCATATACATAGTCTTCATGGTACCCCATAGAAAATAGTTAAGAGGTGTAAGATCAGGTGACCATAGTGGTCATGCCACAGACCCTACTCTAAACCAAGAACACTCCCATGAAAATTTGACGGCCCATAGGGTCAAACCATGTATTTCCAGAAATGGGTTTCCTCTTGAAATATTTTCACTTTAATGTCCCACCCAAAATTAAGCGTTGTCGGTATTTTTATACACAGTGTATTATAGGTCAGATTCACTGTGTACCCAGTTATAATACCCAAATTATACGAACTATGTCAATTTTTAGATAGGTAAACTTAATAACATCACAATTTTAAAGTTCTGAACTTCTCCATATTTCCACCCCTTCATCACTATCCTCAATTTCATAAGTTTTATTTTAATTATTTCTCACGATAATTGCAGCCCTTTCGCTGGTAAAAAATTGATCCCTCCATAGCTTAGTCTCTTCATATTCTAGGATAAAGTGGTAGTCGTTTTCTATACCTCACGTAATAAAATATTTCTGCATGGCCATTTTACCTTTCATATGCCTTAACTTTGTTATCCTGTTCTAAACCATGCCCACTTCTCCTTTCCTAATTTATCGTATATTTCCATGTACTTTTCCCTCCTTCAGTCTTGTTTATTTTCTCTTTATAACACTAAGGTTTTCTTATCTCTGATACTGATAAACATGCCTTGTTTAGCAATTCTCTATTCGTTGTCTGACCTCGTTCCAGAACTCTCCTTCCAGAAATTCTCTCCTCCTTCATAAATTACATGCCAATTTCCTCTAGGATACCCTGCGTACCATTATCCCCTTATCAAATATTTTTAATTTCCCCTGCATTATCATACACTGTCTTACAACATTCTGTACTTCCATTGATCTAAACCGATACCAATACTTGAGAAATATTTCAGTTAGTAGGCCAGTTCTACACGGCTTCAACAGTGCTACCCCTTTCAGTGATGTGCAGATGGTAGACCCATAATCAATCTGCAGAACAAGACGGCGATACCAGGAACTTTATCAAACTGGCCGCCCATTAACATATGTTCCGTCATAAGAGGGGTCATCGAACGGGTACTGGACTCATGCCTTCAAGCTCACACAAGCGTTAACGAACATCAGAGAGGCATTACCAACATCCCTGGAACATTAATCAATGCATCTATATGAAAGATATTTTTAATTCTGCAAAAATAAGAAGAAAATATGTTACAATTATTTTTCTTGATACTAGAAAAGCATTTGATAACACAGGCCACTTTCACTTAGATACCCTAAAATCCGAAGGAATTTCTTCAAAGCTTAAAGATCTTGTGGTTAATCTGCAAACCAATAATAAAACCCAAGTAGAAACAACCCAATAAAAAACAAAAGTTATCTCACTTCTTAGAGGCGTCATGCAAGGTTCCCTGCTCTCCCCAACACTATATAACTACAAACCACATTTGAGGAATTAAATGAGAAAGTCTTTGCCAACATTATAGAAAGACACTTCCGATCTGCCCACCCCCTTTACTATCTTAGGATTTGCAGATAACTCTGAAATAATCGAACACAATGAAGCAACCGCCGTCAAATCAACACGCATCGCCGTACAAGCGATTCAAACAAATCGACTTAGAAGTGAATGTAAATAAGACCACAGGAGTTTGCATTAAGAATGTTAGACTTACAGAAGAAACGCTTTTAGTCGTAGAAAACTGCAGAATTACCACTATTAAAAAATCTGATGTGTTACACAAACATGACTTTCTCTACTCCTGTACAAACTATTTTTACAAACGCGTATTCCCCATACACTTCATGTTAATCGAGATAAACATTTGCAGACTCTATCTTATTGCTAATTTTCTTGTAGATGTAAGGGGAATATATATATTTACAAGGGCAATATAGAAATACAGTAGCCTTTAAGCATAGACATTACTCTTAATAGCTGATTGCTATGTGCAGCACCATTCTCCATGCCACAGATTAATACTCCTTGCATATCCAAGACAAAAAAATGAATAACGAATTTCCATTTAAGAAAATAAGTAATGAAAAAAATTAAGGTAATAACAAACAATATCTCGAAAATGGTTCACTAACAAAAAAATGTATATGACATAAATTGTGTATTTTAACGCGATCTATATTTTTGTGTAGTAAACGTTTGTCTATCTCTTATGGTTTACCAGTTATGCAAAAGTCGTTCACAATGAAGAATACTTTTGGAGACATTCCCAGAGGATTCAAGATTTTCAAATTATTTGTCATGAAAATATCTTAAACATATGATATTTTAATCAAAGTCGTTAGAGCCATTTATGAGAAAAGTAAAATTTTCGAAAAATTTTCATGTAAAGGGTAATCTGGGGTAGGGGAATTTTCTTGAAAGCCTCCGGGTCGCATCTCTGGAAGATACTGAACCTAAATACCAAGTTTGGTGTTTATCCGACTGTTCGTTTCTGAGTTATGCTGTTCACAGACACACACATGGACATGTTTCCAAAAATGCTTTTTTTTATTCAGGGGTCTCAAAACATATATTTCGGGTGAAATCTCCGTATCGAATTTTTGGGTGGAATACAATACTTCCCCTACTTACTGTACGTAGTAGAGAAAGTAATAATTACTTAATTAAATACCTCGGACTTTCATTCTCAAATTCAATTATTTTGAATAATAATATTATAAAACTAAAAAAGAATCTTTTAGCATCATCACCACTACTTAAAGCAGAACAGAAATTTGTTTCAAATACAACGATGTGCATGTCTTTAGTATACCCTCTCCAAACAGCTACCTAATATTGTAAGCACTCTGAAAGAAATCCTGCAACTCCCAACGCACATACTAAATAATATGTTTTACTCTCCCATGAAATTCAAGGACCAGGGCAGAATAGGAAGCTTTCCTGCAGCAGATTAACTCATGCAAAAACCTTTTACAAACATCCAATTCATGTGTTTTAACAGCACGAAATCTTCAAGCCTAAAGTGCGGAATGTTTAAAATATCTTAAGCTAGATGAAACCTCACGGGAGATAAAGAACCCACAGAGACTCTACGAGGCGCGTCGCATAAGGTAAATTTTAAGAGAAAGAGACAGAATCCTGGTCACATCTTCCATAAAAAGTACTTAAGTGTTTCTCATTATCAAGAATATCCACAGAGCCAACTCTTGGATATCAGATCGCACGGGTTTAACCTCCAGTGAATGGCGGGAAACACTTAAAATAACGTGTGAGACCTGCCTGGCAAAACCAAGAACAGCCGCCTCTGTCGGCGATGTTGCAGAGAGACTGAAACTCTTCCTCATGTTTTGGGTTCTTGTCCTTTTGGAGAATTACTTCGAAACATCACAAGATCCGATTGAAGTAGATTTAATCGTTACGTAATTTTTTTTCCACGCTTTGGGCGTCAATTTGAAGTAGTTTGTATTGAAGGAGTTGTATTATATTTTTTTAACTGTTGGGGAGCCGAACTTGTAGTAGTTGCTACCACACGTATGGTAAACAGTTTCCAGTAGCCTTTGCCCTAAGTTTTAAAATATTATTAACTTTGTAACCTTAATTGTTTATTTAAATATTATATATTTATGTTTGCCTCGGCTGCGTCAGTAGGTATTTATTTTAGAGACATGGAAGTCTTGGTAGGGCGTGATGGGACAGGAATGTATGCTTACACAGATTTTAAGTTTCAATTCACTCCTTTTTATTAATCCATAACACAAATTAAATAGCACTTCACTGATATCGAGAGCTGTGAGATTCTTTTATTTAATACTTGCACTTTTTAATACATATACTATTTTCGTCTCACACGAATACGTATTTAATTTCTCGAGGACGCATCATGCATCCGCTTACTATCACTGTCAGCAGGCAACTGAACTGTTTTTCCACCGCTTAAATTTGTAGATTTCTGTATCAACTCTCTGATTGGCTAATACTACTCCAATAGAATACTTGAATTTAACTAAAGCTTTTCTGGTTGTAGATTGACTATTTTATAACCTGTTACTAAAGTCACATTATTGCTTACAAGAATCACAAGTAACATTTAAACTCTCAAACTCATTATTGCCTCAAGGTTACCTCATTGTTAGCAACGTCTAACTTATAATTCTCACAGCTTCTACATTATTAAATTACGTAATACATTCACATAACAATATTGAACATGTTTACAATAATATAAGCATATACAATGACTGTAATATAATTTTTATATATTGTTACATACAAATATTGGTTTAAGGTGGGCTGTTATTGAATTTATATATTATAAGTGTTAAAAATCCTGCCTCAGATCAATGATCGCACAGTAACTGAGATCATCCAACTACCAAGTGCATAAGGAGGTTCATGGCCTCGCTTCAACTGGCAGCACTTGAAGGATCGATATGATAGCAACACCTGATATAATTGATCCAACTGTCAAGATTCGAGATGTATAGAGACCGACCTGAAGAAGTAAACATAGAGATAAAAAAAGATGTACGATCCCACAATTCCATTTTTCTTGGATAAATACAGACGCCAAGAAATAGAGGCTTGATGGTAGGTGCTCGTGGGATGATCACCAATTCTTCCTTGTTTCTTGGAATATGTTCGGCGTGAAGAAGGACAAACTAAAGGATATTCTAATCACACCCAAGAAGAGGATCAATAACTTTGCTTCGTAATCGTTTGTACACAAATTAAAATAGTATATGTAATTCATAACAAATTTATTTCTATTATTCCTTTTTTCTTCTTCTTACTGTTTTTCTTATTATTAGTAGCAGTAATTTATTTTCTCTTGATAACTTTTATCTATATTGTGAGGTTCAGGCTTATTTGTTGTGCATTTTTATACTCAGGTTTTTTTTTCTCATTTCAATTTTATTTTCAAGTATGCTTTGTCCATAGTGGTAGCTGTATATACAGGAAATTGTGTTTCAATAAACAGTACATATCCACATTTAAACATTCTTCATCAGACCTCCACCCCATACAGCAGTTCTTCCACTATTGTCTTCTTTGTAAACATTCTAACCAAAGCATAACGCTAGGCTTCAAACAACCAACAATTCTTCACCCCTTACCTATAATTATTGCTAAAGTTTAAAGCGTAAGTTTTCAAAGCCTTTTTACTCCAATAAATAGTTTAGAGTTGTATGTTATGGTGTTTAAAATATGTGGGTGCAATTTTATCAGGTTACCAGTTGGTCCATAAGGGCCAGATCCAGTTTATAAGTGTATATATGGGTTGAAAATTAGTATTATAGGAATATTTTGAAAGTCATAGGTGGTCTAAGGAAAGCGTGTTTCAATAATTAGGATTTGTAGTTATTGGTAATAAACATAATTTTCCCCCGGATCCTAAAGCATGAGTTTCTAAAGTTTTATTCAAATGGTTGAAAGTATGTTAGTTTGTGTTCAGGAGGCTGAAAATAAGGGATGGCTAAGTCTTTAATGACTTAGATAGGTATATGTTTTGCCAGCTCTAAAAGTATAAGTTTTCAAAATGTAAAAAATAATTAAACTGTGGAAGTTTGCACATAAAGAGTTTAAAACATGGGTAGAACTAATTTTATTAATTGTTAGGTGGCGTACTGCCTAAATGTAGTAAGTTCATTTAGGTTAAACAGTGAAACATATAATCAAGGGATTGAAACTAAGAGGTGTGGTTCTTGAAGGTCGAGAACAGCTGATAATTTGGGCTGGAATCTTAACCAAAGTTACGTCCAGAATTGTTAAATGGTACGCAAGTTTACGCAAGGAGTTGAAAACATGAATGGGGCAGTTTATGAACGTTGAACTAACCTACAATTTCCATCAAGCCCTGCGCAGAGTTTTGTCCCATTTGTTCAATTGGTGCATTCTTGTATACACTGGGCTGAAAATAACAATAAGGTTGACTTTTAAAAATTTCGAAAAACTAATGAACTGAATATAAGATTTAAGGCAGTTATTGGAATTTGCTGGATAACTGTGATTCTTGCCAAGTCCTGTAGTATAATCCCACAAGTCATCATCCAGATATGCTTTGATATCTGTAATATACCTTCCAATTTTCATTTTGTGTTATAGTGCCTGTTACAAAGTTTTGCTCACTTAAGTCAAATAATGTTGAATTGGGAGTATGAAGTTGAAATTTATAGGGTAGCCTCAAATTTTTACCACTTTCTAAAACCCAAGTGTACTTAGTATTGTCACAATGGTACTAAAGCTACTCCCGGAAAACAAAATCTCAGGAGACTAGCGCTTTAGTCAAATGGCCAGCACTTGCAACCCAGAGATTAATTCCCGGTTGGGATGGAGGAAGTTTTCTTTAACTAAGATCCTTCCTCGCCTCCATGGATTCTGAAATTATGAAGATGGGAGTGAATGTGAGCATGTTTCATCGTTTTAGGCCTCACCTCTGCCCCTTTGGAGCAGAAATTATTCAAAATCCGCCAGGTTCGCAATATAGAATCAAAATTTTTTTCTAATACTAGTTTTCAATAAAACAGGATTGTAATTGGGTAAAACATCTATAAACTCCCCCGAAGGTTTTAGCTTTTTAAATTTTTTCTTATATTCTCATCGATAAATGATTCATAAATTTCGTGAAGTCATAAAAGGTGCGTTAATATCGAAATTCAGTGAGCACGTCAAACACTTTTTGACTTGGACATTCCTTCCCAAGTCAGGCCAAACGTATTTTCTACACAAATGTATGTGGATATATATAAATGTTATGTACTCTGCGTGTAAAATAAATATTAAGTACTATAAACAAAAAAGTTTTGATTCATTGAAATTTCCAAAAGAATATAAACATTAATGAATTAAGATTCCTGAAAAATTGCAAAAACACAAAACAAAACAAAATAATACTATCGTTTGTTCTTTCTCCATGTTAAAATTTATATTCTTCCGTTTATTAAATTGGTGGCTAGAATGTTAAATGTGGAGATGAGCATTTTCGGAATCAGGGGTGGCTAGCTTTTTCGAGCATTCCTAGGTCGCTACTCGAATGCTGTATTGGATAATTTAATCCGCGAATTTCCTATCATCCCTTTCATCACTACTTTCATTTCCTTGTCCTTCAACGCCACTAGGGTTTGGGCTGATCACCAATTCTGGATATACCATGATCCAGAGTCACTTGCTCCTCGACAGGCTACTGGCCCAAGGCATTGCCTTGTAAGTCCTTGGAGGTGTAATTCCTACAAAGAGGAGGATAATCCTTTAAAGAAGAAGAAGAAGGAATGTGACTTATTTAAAGGTGTTAGAGAGATATAATTAAAAATCAGCAGCAAAAATTATGTTTATACACAAACTTACATCTCATCACTATTAATACAGCACATTAATAAACCTTTTCTACTGTATTCTTTGCTTGCTAATTACTTGAAATATGGTAGATGGTCAGTTAAGGCGGTTCTTATAAGTTCGTAAAGTGTACATCAGTTAGAACACCTTGATGTTTAGATTTAATGAACTTCGTCATTAAATACGACTCACACGAATAAGCTGTCCAAAAAATGGAAATCAGTCTTTCTGCACACTGGTTTATGTTTGGATACTTTTGCTCTAGGACCTGCTACTAACATTCAACCACGCACATTCACATGCTTTCAGCTGTTTTAATCCTTCGAAAACCCCAGAAAGCTTAGCAATTTTAAGTTTAGCCTCAGAATTTTAAGAGCCACACGAGAATGCTAGAAGAGCCGCATGCTCATGTGAAATAAGAGAACAACATCTAACGCTTAAAGGAGCATTACTACCTTTTTCAACAATAATATATGTTTCGAAAATAGTGAAAGACAAAAAATTGCTACTGGACATTAATCTCATAAATTAATGAAATCCACATTTTACCTGCGATTAGCGTTCGATTAACACTTATGGAATTCAACACTAATGATAGCTATTAGTGATTAATTATAGAGAATCTATTCATACAAATTTCGAGGCTTACGTACCTTTCAATATATCAAATATGCTATATTTTAACCAAAATCGTTACAGCCATTTTGGAGAGAATACACGCAGGCATACAGAGAGAGCGAGAGCGAGCAGGTAAAATTAGGACTTTTCATTCTCTAAAAGTGTTATTGTTATTGTTATTAACAGTAATAGTAGTAGTAGTAGTAGTAGTAGTAGTAGTAGTAGTAGTAGTAGTAGTAGTAGTAGTAGTAGTAGTTATTGTTTTAGTTGTAGTAATAGTAGTAGTGACAGCAGCAGAACCAGTAGTAGCAGTAGAGGTTTCAGCAGTTGTAATAGCAGTAACAGTGAAAGCAGCAGAACCAGCAGTAGTACTGACAGCAGCCAAACCAGCAATAGTAGCAGTGGGAACAGCAAAACCGCAGTACTGACAGTAGCAGAACCACCAGTAGTAGCAGTGACAGCAGCAGAACTAGCAGTAGTACTGACAGCAGCCAAACCAGCAATAGTAGCAGTGGGAACAGCAGAACCGCAGTACTGACAGTAGCAGAACCACCAGTAGTAGCAGTGACAGTAGCAGAACCAGTAGTAGCAGTAGAAGTTTCAGCAGTTGTAATAGCAGTAACAGTGACAGCAGCAGAACCAGCAGTAGTACTGACAGCAGTCAAACCAGCAATAGTAGCAGTAGGAACAGCAGAACCGCAGTACTGACAGTAGCAGAACCACCAGTAGTAGCAGTGACAGTAGCAGAACCAGTAGTAGCAGTAGAAGTTTCAGCAGTTGTAATAGCAGTAACAGTGACAGCAGCAGAACCAGCAGTAGTACTGACAGCAGCCAAACCAGCAATAGTAGCAGTGGGAACAGCAGAACCGCAGTACTGACAGTAGCAGAACCACCAGTAGTAGCAGTGACAGTAGCAGAACCAGTAGTAGCAGTAGAAGTTTCAGCAGTTGTAATAGCAGTAACAGTGACAGCAGCAGAACCAGCAGTAGTACTGACAGCAGCCAAACCAGCAATAGTAGCAGTGGGAACAGCAGAACCGCAGTACTGACAGTAGCAGAACCACCAGTAGTAGCAGTGACAGTAGCAGAACCAGTAGTAGCAGTAGAAGTTTCAGCAGTTGTAATAGCAGTAACAGTGACAGCAGCAGAACCAGCAGTAGTACTGACAGCAGCCAAACCAGCAGTAGTAGCAGTGACAGCAGCAGAACCAGCAGTAGTATTGACAGCAGCCAAACCAGCAATAGTAGCAGTGGGAACAGCAGAACCGCAGTACTGACAGTAGCAGAACTACCAGTAGTAGCAGTGACAGCAGCCAAACCAGCAGTAGTAGCAGTGACAGCAGCAGAACCAGCAGTAGTATTGACAGCAGCCAAACCAGCAATAGTAGCAGTGGGAACATCAGAACTGCAGTACTGACAGTAGCAGAACCAGCAGTAGTAGCACTGGGAACAGCAGAACCGCAGTACTGACAGTAGCAGATCCAGCAGTAGTAGCAGTAGCAGTGACAGCAACAGAACCAACAGTAATAGCAGTGACAGCAGGAGAACCAACAGTGACAGCAGCTGTAGTAGTAGCAGCAGTGACAGCATGACAGCAGCAGTAGTAGCAGCAGTAACAACATGACAGCAGCAGTAGTAGCAGTACCAGTGAGAGCAGCTGTAGTAACAGTAGCAGTGATAGCAGCTGCAGTAGCAGTGACAGCAGCAGTAGCGTGACAGCAGTCGAGCCAACAGTAGTAGCAGTAGTAATAATAGTGTTAGTGACAGCAGCCGAACCAGCAGTAGTCGCAGCAGTAGTAACAAACAGTATTACTGACAGAATTAGAAACAGAGATGGTAGTAGCAGCAGTACTGACAGCAGCAGAACCAGCAGTAGTAGCAGTAGCAGTGACAGTAACAGAACCAACAATTGTAGCAGTGACAGCAGTCGAGCCAACAGTAGTAGAAGTAGTAATAATAGTGTTAGTGACAGCACTAGAACCAGAGATGGTCGTAGCAGTAGCAATGACAGCAGCAAAACCAGAGGTGGTAGTAGCAGCAGCAATGACAGCAGCAAAACGAACAGTATTAGCAGTAACAGTGACAACACCACAACCAGCAGTAGTAGTATAAGTAATATTGGTATTGACAATAGCAGCAGTAGTAGTAGGGAAAGATCAGAACCAGTAGTATTATTAGTTTCACTAGCAGTAATTTTAAAGTATGTTTTTGCGTTGAAATCTCGATATCAATGTTTTTGGTAGAATGCAAGTCTTCCTCTACCTTGAATACCTGAATGTAGAGAGAATCGCAAATGTTTGTATGAGTAACAGAGGGAAGTCATGTTAATTTTTAAGCATCAGATTTCTATTAAACTGTTTTATTTTTAGAATGGATTTTAGTCCGTTTGACCGAAGATACATAATACAGCAACGAGCTATTCATTTCTCTTCTCTTTTGTTATGATTTTTGTGTGGCATTAATGACAGGAGTAAAACTACAGACTCGCTCCAGGCATTAACAACGTATTCCTCCTGAAAGAGCCAGACACAAATCCAGGGCCTAGGGATATTTTACATTAAAAACGTTAAAGAAAAAGGGACGTTGTATTGCATTATGTGTTTATGAATATGTTTATAATCCTTCATGACCTCAAGCTTATTTTATACGCACTCTAGGACAACCTCTTTCTCCCTAACCCTTACGGATACGTGATTAGTGCAGGGTATAATGCACTTTCAGTCTCCCCAAATCCACTTGAATAAGCCCCCGCCGTGTTAGCGGAAGAATAAAGCGTGGAGCACAAAAAAAGTGCAATAAAGAAGAGCCAGGGTGTATGATGTTAATAATCGCAACACGTGTGCACTGGGGTGATTCCGGGACCGGGGTCAGGTCTTCTCATGCTAATAAAAACCAATTGTCGGTCAACCGTCGGCTTAGACCGTACAGTCGCCTCTCAACGGGTCTTGACCTCTGTTCGCATGCTGTTCCTTGACCCAGCAGCACGCCTCTGCCTGTTTTCGAAAGCAATCATGCGTAGGAGTTCGATAACGCGATTGGTTGGGCACTGAACGGCACCGGTGTAGTACCAACGGTTTCCTACCCAAAGCCACTCAATAACTGCTAAATATAACTCCTTAGAAGGATTAACCAAATTAATAATAGTGGAGACATATAAACAATGAATTACGATGCTGTTATTAGCGGAGCACAGTAGCGCAGCTCTTAGCGAGATTTAGTTTCTCAGAAAAAAGATATAGCGTGCATAGAAACTAAGGCTACAGTAATGAAATTATAGAATATATATGGAAGTATACTTTTCGTAATGATTAATAAACACAACAAAGATAACAGTATAATCTTTTGAATTATTGGTCCACCTATTCGTGTATAGTATACCCTACAAACTCAAAGAACGACGTGAATTTAAATTGCTGAACTTCTATAGCTAAACAAGAATAAATAATAAGCGGTTGTACAATTTAATTTACGCTATAAAAACAGTTCTGTGGATTTCACTGAACGAAATAAATTTCTTGTGTAATATCTTTTTCGTGATTAACGCTTCTTTAACATTTAGATTATATCGACATGGTGATGCCAAAGAGATAGCCTTAGTTGCGTAGTTGTCGAATGCGGTCCACTAAAGTTACCGCTTCAGCCTCCTCTCTGGTTACGTGGCATTGCAGCAAATTCGTTAGACAGAAACTCTGTTCCATTTTATCGGTGAAACGAGCAGATGCTGTTCAGTTAATGACAAGCTGGCGTTTCTTCTTGGATGTCGGCATTTATTGTAGAAGTCTGCGCGGGCTCTGGTCAAACCCTCGAGTCTAGGGCCGGCACAAGAAGCGGGTTCTGGCTTAATTTTAAAAGCGTTTATCGGGTTCGGGCTCAGATATAAAAATAAAGACGAAAAAACTGCATCTATCTCATTCAATATATGCATTTTATTTGTGATTTTTTTTCTTTCTTTCTTTATCAGTCCGGCTATTTTCTCTACTTAGCTTAGCAGTAGTTAATGTTTACGTGGGAGGAAACCGGTCGGCTGCACAACCCCCAATCTGAAGGACCAAGAGTTTGACATGTGGTATTTTATTATAAACAAATGTGTATTTTCTAGAAACTCAAAAGTAACAAAAAATTCCATTAAAGGGAAAATCGAAATATATTAATTAACAAATATTTTTGTCCGCGAAGTCGAGAAGTCCGGAGTGATACAATTATTGAACACACATCCATCGCAGTAGTAATAATATAATAATAAATAAATGCTAGTGTGACAATTGCGAATAACGACACAACAGCACAGTAGGTGCAAACTACGACTCCCTCCGTCCACCCACATCTAGGACATCATGCGCAGATTACAGTAACAAGGGTGGCATGTGATCAACAAGGCAGTATGCCATCAACATATACATGCAGATTCCAGGATATCGCCCACCAACATTTCTGTAAAGTGGTTTCTCAATTGGTTCCAAGAACTGAGTGCATCCCTCAACGGGTCTCTCTGCAGGGGATAAAATCCCCAGATCGGTACAGTAAATTGAAACCGGGTTCCTTTGCACCCCAGGCAGCAGAGCTTCTTGGCTGCAATAATAATAAAAATAATAATAATAATAATAATAATAATAATAATAGTAATAGCAAAATAATTTTATTTAAAACAAGATTAGACAATCTGCTCCAGGCCCGGGCTCAGGTTCGGTTCAGACCGGGGACCCGGCCGGGTCGAACCTGAGAATTTTGGCCCGTGCAGACCTCTTCAATCAAAGACATGCTCAGTCGTTTCTTACAGACTGAACAACAGTGAATCAAATTTCGGGGAGCGTATTTGCTATTTATAAGACAAATCTGATATGTTGCATTTACATGACTTTGTTTAACCTTTATAATTTATTAGTGAATATACAAATTATTTTAAATACAAATTATTTTCCTATTTATTTCATTTTAATAGAGATAAACCTTTCCACAAATAGCTGTATTGCCCATTGCCTTAAAATCCCATACTGTCTCCATGACATAGCAAGAACCAGCTGAAGATATTCGATGGGACTTTAAAAAAATGGCCAAATATTGAACAATTCGAACCTTTAATAACGGACATCTTGGAGGTGGTTGACGTCAAAAAAAATTATTTTTAAATTAATTGTGTGTTTTAAAGATAATCTGCATTTCTGATGGAGTATGTTTTAATCTATCGCTTAACTTTAACCAGTTATACAAGATTATACAAAATTCCTTCCGAATGAAGTGGACTTCACAGGCTATTCCCAGAAAATTTAAAATATACATTTCACTTGTCATGTAAATATCTTTAATATGTCGTATTTTAATAAAAATCATTAGAGCAATATTTTGGAAAATCATAAATTTCAAAAAATTTCCATCTGAAGGATAGTTTAGAGTCGGGGTATTTTCTTGAAAATCTTTGTGTCCTATCTCTGGAAGATGTTGAACTTCAATACCAAGTTTAGTATTTATCCGGCTTTTCGTTTTTGAGTTATGTTATTCATAGACACGCTCACACACACACACACACACACACACACATACGCACGTACACATGGAGGTTTTTCTAAACATGCCTTTTCCGCTAAAATCTCGACATCCAATTTTTGGGTGGAATACATATTTCCCCTACTTACTATACGTAGTAAGAAAGTAACAACAAAAGTATTTAAAAATTCAAATCAATAATAACGAATATCTCAAAATTAGTTGATATCACAAAAAGGTTATCCCATACAAATTGTGTAGGTTTAACGAGATCAACACATTTTGCGTAGTAAGTTTTTCTCTAATCTTATGGTTCATAGGTTATACAAAATTCATTCCTAATGAAGAGGGATTCACAGGTAATTTGAAGGAAATTCAAGATAGGTATAGTTAAGAGAAGTTTGGGGTGGGTGAATTTTCTTGAAAATCTAAGTAAGGCACCCTTGGAAGATGCTGAACTAAAATAGGAAAGTTGGGTATTCATCTGACATTTCGTTTTTGGGTTATGCTGCTCATTGACACACACACGTACGCACGCAGCGCCCGAATCTGAAATTATTTTATTTTATTCGGGGAACCTCAAAACATGCATTTGACTGAAAATTCGATATGAAATTTTGGGTGAAATTAAATATTTCCCCCAACCAAATGCTGCCACAGCCAGTTCTGCTACCCGCCTATTTTATTAATGCAGCATTACATTCAAAAAAACCTTTCATTTGATAATTTTATATGGCATTCTCTATTAACAAAAACTCATAAATATATCCTTTATATCTATACTCATATATTTTAAACGCCATAACTTTGTGTGTGTGTGTGTGTGTGTGTGTGTGTTTGTGTGTGTGTAGGGTAATCTCAACCCATTTTGATAATTCTTTCACTATTGGGAAGCCTTATTCATTCTGAAGTAGGATATTTGTTAGATATAAGTAGTTGGAAGATGCTTCATGTTTATCTGCACCACGTATGGGAGCCAATTTGTCGCGGTCACTTCGTGTTATCTTATTTCTGAGCGCCTGTTATTGTTTTACTACTTTGAAAGTTGGGTTCATTGTCCTCCGGCTAGCTATTGTTTCTCGGTCGAGCACATCTCTTGAACAGGGTGTGTAAAAGGAAAGGATTTGTTACTGAAAGATAACACTGATAAAAGAATTTGTTTTTACACTTTTATTGTCGTCACACATTATTCAATTTCACATATTGACTTTTCAGGCACACCAGACTGAAACTGTTATATTTTCTAATATCACTATAATCACTTATTTGCTGCACATTATTAATTCGCGTATTTCGAGAGATTCTATAGAATTGCGTAACGTGTACTTTAAGTATGCTTCCGTTGAACTACGCGACGTGTAACCCGCGAACGATTCTGATGAACTGAGCTGAGTGTGCGACGTATTACCCACGAATGCTACTGTTGAACTACGCGAAACCTGACTCTAGCACGGAATTTATATTCCCTCACCCGATATGCCTAAAGATTATAACCAAACTGCTATTGGTTAATAAAACGCGCCAACATTAGCGTCTATTTTTATATCCAATCAAAATTACGAACACACATGCTCTAGGGAAGAAATTCCCTCCATTTCTAAGAAAAACGCGTCAATCTGACGTCATTTGCTTGTCTCTAATAATTGATAAACAACTCACCCCTCGCTCATTGTTACCCGCTCTTATTGTCAGTTTCAGTGAGGCCGTGTAAACTTATTTCCTAACAATGCTTATAATTAACAAACATCTCAAATCAATGTCATACAATAAGGCTTATTTACACTACAATCACTCTGGCATTTACTTTGTTGTGATGCAAATTACTGCCACATATGCCCCACTAGAAACATAATTATAAATATTTACAGCTTGTTTGGAAATTTTATAATTGGGTTTTTAGTCTCCTGAATCATGGAACACACGGTATTTATCACTTGCGCTTAACACTGCACACGCATTTAACACACGACATATATTTTGCCTTTTTCTCGCCACTATTCACTGGCTCTGGTCTAATGTGTTTATATATAATCTAACATTACAATTTCTTTATAGCAAATACTGTACCCTGAACTATTTAGTTACAAAATGTTTATACTTTCTTAGATTAACATAGAATTTTATACACTCAAGATTTTTAACCTGTTTCATCTTGTAATTATTCAACATATTTACCAAAATATTCATCCTCTACACAAATATATTTACATCTCTGAATTCTAGACACAATTTCACATTATCTGTGTGCTACATAAGTGTTTTGTTTTAATTATCTTTACCCTTTTTTATTGTTTGTGCTTTATATTCACAATACTCTTTGAATTATATCTACGTACTTTTACTTTAATATGACATTATGTTTTCATTATTACATGCTTCATTTCAAATGCTGTTACAGTTTACTAAGAAAATGTTCTTTTTCCTCTTTAAACATTTATTTTTGTCCAGAATTTATTTCTCTTTTCTCATGACATATATACATCGATAACCCTCTTACATTCCAATACTTCGTTCTGCAGTTCAGCTTTAACTATCCTGGATTTCCTTGCTTTTTTTTTTCTTTCTTAGCGGTCATTGCTATTCTCTTTCCTGGATCAAATTGTCTATGGCTAAGCATTACTCGTAGCTGTATCATAACCTTCCAAAATCTGTTCATGAATAACCTCTTAAAGGATTCATATGAAATTTCATCCCCTGATACCATTTGAAACCAATCTAAAGTTTTCTGAACAACACATCTTTTAACAACTATCATTTTCAATTCTTCCGGTATCTTTTTAATTTGAGAGTATTCTGACAAGTCTGTAATAAACTGTACTGGATTGGAGTTTCATTTTGAACAGCTTGGTACTTGTGATACAAATTACTGCCACAATTCTGACGGACTTGGACTATAAAGCAGCTTGTAATTTTTGTTCATAAATCACTAAAAGCCACAAAATGTTTTATAAAGCCTTCATTGAGAATGCCTTGGGACAAAAAATAGTTTCTGTACTCCACAGAGAATGTGTGTAGTAAAAAAAGCCGATTAGCTGCTGTACCCCGCAGAGAATGCCGGTTAAAAGAAATTGTTACATTTTATTCCAAACAATATACGTAGATGGCTATGGTATCACTTAAGAAAACGGAAGACAAGAGCTTAAAAAGCGACAATCGGCCTTGTTTATAACGGTACGTATCGTGTGCTATGTTTAATTCTTTAATTTCCATTTTGCAAACACTAAAGATGCGTGTGTAATGAAACAAGGTCAAAACCCCTGAATAACCTTTATTCTAATTCAGTAGATGTATACACTGAAGCTTCTGGATACCGGAACCTTCTGTTAACCCTCATATAAGGATGTTGATGCAGTAATTTGTATCACAAATTACTTCAATGTAAATAATGATTGTAATATGAATATGCATTTTTATGTGACATTGATTTGAGATGTTTATTGATTGTAATTATTGTTGGGAAGTAAGTTTATACTGCCTTACTGAAACTGACAATAATAGCGTGCAATAATGCAGCGAGGGGGTGAGCTGTTTATCATTATTGGAAACGAGGAAGTTACGTAATGTTGGCGCGTTTTTGGTTGAGAATCTTCTGGAACGTTTCCCTAGAGCATATGTATTCATAATTTTCATTGGATATAAAAATAGACGCTAATGTTGGCGCGTTTTATTAGCCAATTGCAGTTCAGTTATAATCTTTAGGCATATCGGAGTGTATGAGTATAAATAGAGGCTAGGTTAGAGGTAAAGTCCTTCGGTCCGTCAGTTCATCAAAATTCTTTGTACACTACACGTCGCATTCCCATCAGTTCGTCGAAAGTATTTGTACGGCACACTTCGGATATCAATTTGCAGGTTACGCGTAACAGAGTTATGAAAATTCTCAAGTATGGTAAAGTTAATTATACAAAAGGTTGAAGTACGTGGATTAAAAGTGATTAGTAAGAAGTTATTATAACAGTTTCAGTTTGGCGAGTGTCTAGATCAATGTGTAAATGTGATAGTGAAAGTGTTCGACAATAAAAGTATAAAAGAAATTCTTTCATCAGTGTTATCTTTGGATAAAAGATTCCTTTCCGTTTACACAACCTGTATATATAGAGAAGTGCTCGACCCAAAAAAAGATAATAGCTAGCCGGAGGACAGTAAACCAAAATTGAATAAAATAACAGTCGCATTCTTTCAAACAAACATTAGTACTACCGCAAATTGCTAACACCAGATGGAGCTACAAACCTAACAAAGAATCACGTCACAAGATGGCTTCAACGCGTGAAGTAAACGCAAATACACAAACATTATATAAAATACCACCACAATGTTTGAAGTCATGTTAAACACTTCCGTTAGCAGGGCATGCTAAATAATGGTATAAAGAGAGAAAATTGCCTAACATTACAAATCAGTGAATCGATGTGTTATGTTAACAACTGAAGATTATTTTTCTGATGGTCGCGTTATGTATGTTATCTAAAGTAGCCTGGAAGTGCGAAATCTGCATATTGAGGCAGTATTTTTACCACTTGGGTGATTTTAGTCAAATTATATAATAAAATAATATAGTGACAGCCCGCCTTAAAGCAATATGTATATGTAACAATATATAAAAAGTGTATATTACAGTCATTGTATATGTTTATATTATTGTATACATGTTCAATAATGTTATGTGAATGTGTTACGTAATTTAATAATGTAGGAACTGTGAGAATAATGGGTTAAAAGTTCCTAACAATGAGGTAGCCTTGAGGCAATAATGAGTAAGAAAGTGTAATAATGCTACTAGTCATTATTGGAGCAACAATAGTGTAATTTTTGTGACAGTTTATAAAATAGCCAATCAACAACCAAAAAAAAAGCTTAAGTTAAATAAAAGTATTCTATTGGATTAGAAATAGCCAATCAGAGACTTGAAATACAGAAATTTACAAATTTTAGGCGGTAGAAATCAAGTCAGTTGCTTGTAGACAGCGCTCATAACTGGACGTGTTGGTTGTAGACAGTGTTCCTAACAGGACGCGAGATGTGTCCTCCAGAAATGTAATACGTATTCGTGCGAGACGAAAATAGTTTTACGTGTTAAAAAGTGCAAGTATTTAATAAAAAACAAATCTCACAGCTCTCTCTACATCAGTGAAGTGTTATTTAAGTCGTGTTAAGCATTAATAAAAGGAGTGAAGTAAAATTATAATCTGTGTAAGCCTACATTCTTCAGTTGCACCACCTCCCTGCTAAGACATTCATGTCTCTAAAAAAATAAATACTGACGCAGCCGAGGCAAACCTAAATATATAATATTTAAAGAAGCAATCAAATTACAAAGTTAATATTTTTAAACTTGGGGCGAAGGCTAACGGAAACTTTTCAGTATACGTGCGGTTGCAACTTCGGCTCTCCAACAGTCGAAATGTAATACATCTTCTTCAAACTGACTTTCCATACGTAGCAGCAACAAACCTTCTTCAAATTGCCTCCCAAAACGTGGGGCAAATAATAATACAACAAAATAAAACTTCTTCAATAATTACCAGCTTCACTCTATTTCGTTATATATGTTAAGAATTTCTGCATTGTATGAGAATTATTGTAGCTTTTATATTATTAAATAACTGTGGGACCAAAGAGAAGGTACAAAGCAGGATTAAGCTAGAAAATACACCAATGTCAAAAAATGCACAAATCCAAATTTATGCAAAATATAAGTGTATGCAAAATTCTGCTAGTAGAAAATTTTATAAATTACACTATTAATGAGGGTTGTAAAAGTGAAATATGTATATTGAATTGAAGCCAAAGTAATCTCCTGAATGATTTTTAGTATTTTTGAAATTAACTTTTACACATATAGATCCATATTTCTACAATAAACTGTCAGTGTTAATTTACATATTTTGCCTTACATCATATTATATCATATTAGAATACGTCAGTTTTTATGCACACACCACAGAGTGAATGCCTTTTCAAAATAAAGTCATCGCGAGGAGGCCCTTCAATATTAATTATCAGGAGTTTGCTAACTCTTTCTAGAGAAAGGCGATTTCTGTTTCTATATTATTCATGAAACTAAACCCTCACTCACAGTCAACGGTGTGCAGGGGAATAGTAGTGGCGTATTACATAATTAAATCCACAAGAGGTAATTGTTCACTCATCTTATTAACATTCCCATTCCAGTAATAGATCATTTAAATTCATAGCTGTGGCAAAATTAATTACTGCACATATTTCTGATTCCCTTATTGCCGTACTCGCTATCATTTCTGTAGTTTTTAGTATACAGTATATTATATACTCCAATCTTATCTTGGTCCCTCAGTCTCTGAGGCAGTATTTTTTAACACTTAATTATTTAAATTAAATTATATAATATATAAATTCAATAACAACCCACATTGAAACAATACGTATGTAATAATTTATAAAAATGTATGTAACAGTCATTGCATATGCTTATTTTTATTGTAAACATGTTCAATAATGTTATGTGAATACATTATGTAATTTAATAATGCAAGAGCTGTGAGAATAATGAGTTTAACGTTGCTAACAATGAGGTAACAATGAGGTAACCTTGAAGCAATAATGAGTTTGAGAGTTTGAATACTACTAGTCATGATTAGGACAGCAATAGCGTAAATCTTGTGACAGTTTTTAAAATAGCCAATCAACAGCCAGAAAAAGCTTTAATTAAATGTAGGTATTCTCTTGGACTAAGATTAGCCAATCAGAGACCTGAAATACAGAAGCTTACGGGTTTGGACGGTTGAAATATGTTCAGTTGCCTGCAGACAAACGGATGGAAGATGTGTTCTCTAAAGAAATATTACGTATTCGTGTGAAAGGAAAATTAAGTATACGCGTTAACAAAGTGCAAGTATTAAAGTAAAGATCCCACAACTCTTAATATCAGTGTAGTGCTATTTAATTTGTGCCAAGGATTAATAAAAGGAAGTGAATTTAAACTTAAAATCTGTGTAAGCCTACATTCTTTCGTACCACACCCTATCTAAGAGATACATGACTCTAAAATAATACTGAAGCAGCCGAGGCAAAAACAAACATAAATAATATCCATAGAACCAGTTTAATAACAAAGTTAAATATTTTTTTTAAACTTGGAGTGTAACAACACAAAAATACATCATCAAATCGGTGTTACATACGTAGCAGCATATTACGTAATAAATAATCCACTTAAAAATTGACGTTCATACATGGAGCTGATTAAATAAACGACTCCAACGAAAAGAACATTAACTACTTCAAGTTGGCTTCCCAAACGTGGAGCAGAAATAAATTACGTAAACAAAACACCTTCTTCATCTCTCATTTAAATGTCTAAGCAAATTCTCTAAGAAGTTGCAAATCGTGGAGTTAACAACACTTCTATGCTGCAGTGAATCTTGTATTATGTTTCCACGAAACTCCAATTCACCTTTTTGAAATTCTGGAGGTTCTTTATCAAGAAAGCAACTGTACTTTGGACCAGGTTTCAATTTAAGGTCCTCGAACCCTTGTATGCACCAGTTCACGTAAGTTTGCATGCACTCTGGATTTGAAAAGTCAAACACAATTTGTTAACAAGAAACATGACATCTTTCATAAAAGACAATAGTAACAAAACTTTTAGACACTTCACATTTTTTGTGAGCCAGCAGCTACTGCTCTTTTTCTTTTTCCAGCACAGATACCAATAATTCCAATTTACATATTGTGAATTTACAGCTTCTCCCAATGAGAGCCAGCGAATGGCAAAAGTTTTAACAAAAATTTTCCCTTGGCTCATTAAGTAGGTATTTCTTGCATATCTTTCAATGCTTTGGAGTTCTTTGGTGAGTGTTCAAGGTAGCTATATATTCTGTTTAGAATATCTTGAAACTTCGCAAGCTCCAAATAGCATTCTGCTACTTGACTGACTGCTGGCGCTAACTGTCGGCCCGCAATGCACAGATAATATATAGAGAATTTTTTTTAAAAAAAGAGTTGCCACACCAGTTCGAACTCCTGTCATAACAGATGTACTATCAGTGACAATTGATAAGCACTTACTCTTATGAATGCCATGCCTATCCAAAATTCCTACTACACATAAACATATGTATATATCTCTCAGTGTACCTTGTGTTAAGTAATGCGTGTACTTCTTCCACGTCCGCACTATTTTCACATACATGATTAGAGTTTCTGTTTGAGTAATGTCAGCAGACTCGTCTATTATAATTGAATACCACCTGGCTGACCTTATTTTCTATATATTATCAGTAATTATTTTACACACTGCATCCTCCAGATCATGAATACTATCTAATTTTCATAATTTGCATTGCCACTAAAAGTTAATTTGGCCAAAGGAAGACATCCTAAGTCTATACACAGTTGCTTCAATACAGAAAGCTTTCTTGTAGCAACATTTTCCTTCGTTATTGTGTAGATGGTTTTTACAGCGGCTACTACACTTTCCTCGGCGTTTTCACAAGATGCAGCCGAGGTTTTCACAAAAGTTGGTAC
This sequence comes from Deroplatys truncata, assembly GCA_030765065.1. Classification (NCBI taxonomy): domain Eukaryota; kingdom Metazoa; phylum Arthropoda; class Insecta; order Mantodea; family Mantidae; genus Deroplatys; species Deroplatys truncata. The sequence continues at coordinate 54,087,107 of CM060982.1, forward strand.
CTCTAACGACTCTGGATTTTATACCTCCTTAATGTATTGGCTATGACAACAGGATATCCTGAACGTAAAAGATAAATAAAAACATTTATTGGTCACGGATTTACTCGTATCTAGCTTAGGACTAGATGTAAGATGTACTTATAATATATGGACTCCAAATTATTTGTTAACGCTGGAATAGTTTAGAACTGCATTAACAAATTAATAGGTCGATATTTATAATCAGATACATTTGAAACGGCAGCATTGTTTATTTCAGGGGAACTAACTTGAGCTAGATATAAAGAATGATTTTAGAATTATCATTTGCGTTGCTGTCTATATTAAAACACTGTTTGAAACTGTTAAGTTCTCGCGTTTGTTGTGAATGTTAATACTGCAGCTTACCTGATGATGACACCAAAAACAAATAATGAAAGTTTTCCAGAATACTGCACTTTGCCTTTTGAAGAAGGGGCTTTCTCTTACGTTGTTTTTATTTTCCCCAAGTTTAAAAAAATATTAACTTTGTAATTTAACTGTTTCTTTAAGTATTAAATAATTATGTTTGCCTCGGCTGCGTCAGTATTATTGTTAGAGACATGGAAGTCTTGGCAGGGCGTGATGCGACAAGAATGTAGGCTTACGTAGATTTTAAGTTTTAATTCACTCCTTTTTATTAATCCTTGACACAAATTAAATAGCACTTCACTGACTGTGAGATTCTTTTATTTAATACTTGCATATTTTTTAATACGTAAACTTATTTTTCGTTTCACACGAATACATATTAAATCTCGGGAGGACGCATCTTGCATCCGGTTGCAATCACTTTCCGCAGCAACTGACTAGATTTAAAGCGTCTAAACTTGTAAATTTCTGTATTTCAAGTCTATGATTGGCTATTTTTTACTCCAATAAAATACCTGCATTTAATTAAAGCGCTTTTCTACTTTTTGATTGGCTATTTTTATAAACTGTCATTAAAATTATATTAATGCATCCAAGAATCACAAATAACATTTAAACTCTGAAACTCATTATTCCCTCAAGGTTACCTCATTGTTAGTAACGTTTAACTCATTATTCTCACAGCTCCTACATTATTAAACTACGTAATATATTCACATAACATTATTACACATGGATACAATAATATAAGCATATGCAATGACTGTAACATACATTTTACAAATTATTACATACACATATTGCTTCAAGGCGGGCTGTTATGGAATTTACATATTATATAATTTGACTGAAATCATTTAAATCTTAAAAATACTGCCTCACTTTTCCATTAACTGTTTATGTGGTATGCCTATTTTACTATCAGGATTTGTTTATTTTGTATGTACATTTTTAGTTTCACTGGGACTAGCACTTCATTCCCTTTTCTTCCTTAAAACAAATTTATCCATCGCTTCTTAAAAAGCATGTACATACACGGTGTACATTTGGCAAGAATGAGTGAACCACGCAGATCAGATCAGAAATGAGCTCCATTAGCTCGGTCCACCTATTTGAACGATCCATAAACAATGACAACTCAACCATCGACGCTGCAGTCCACTTGTTTAGACTCACGAATCATGACTAACACCATAGACCTTCCTGTTCACAGGCAATCCGTCATAGCTCACCGTACTGAACTCCACCGAAACCAGGTCCACGAAGGAACAACACCGACAACAAGCTCTGCAGACCTCTAAACTACAGGTATTTCACAACACTCAGACTCCTGTCCCCACCAACCTATTCACTCAGCATCACATATAGGCGATCTCATTTCTCACTAACATAATACCTGCATAACCTACCACACCCCTTCTAACCAAACTACTAAACTAACCACTAACCTACTAACAACACCTTCTATCTCCCTGGGTGCTGCACAGACTTAGGTATGTGCTGTCTCCCAGGATACAATTCACGCGCTCGCATGCACGGCATGCCAGCTAGGAACTAGCATTTACTAACCGGGGTGCTAACGCGGAACCCGACCACTAACTGCATGAAATCCCTCTTACTAGCATAGCACCCTGTCTCCCTAGACACGCATGATTAGTTTACTAAGAGCATGTGCATGAGGAGACGATGTAGCCTCTGAGAATCATCGTCACCGGGGGCGGCGGGTGTGGGGCCGCCCCCACAAAAAAAAGGAAAAGCGGCATATCGTTTGTTTCTGTGACAGATTGTAAGCCTTGTTGAAAGGTTAAGTTTATTATTCTCATGCAAAGAAGCGGCATATCGTTTGTTTCTGTGGCAGATTGTTGTCACATTTTTGCAAATGCTGTTTTAAAGTTCGTCTCATTCTTCGACCTCGAGTAGCAAAAAGCGAATGTAACTTAAACCCTGGTACAAAGTCTTAAAAACTTCGTCTACTGTAATTATCTAAGACATTACTCGACCATTCTGACCGATGATTCTTTCGACAAAGGTGGGGGGAGGTATTTATAAACTAGTTATAGTTATGGAAGTCAAATGTTCCACCGATGTTTTGCATCCTTTAGCGTGAATATTAGGGGAATTATCCGGGGCTGTACAAAATTACAATTATACGGGGTCAAGGGGAGAATTCAGCGTATAAAGTTTCTAGATCATTGTACAATAATTTAATGAATAGCGGGTATGTAAATGAAATTAACTAATTCCTCATTCGAGTATAAGATGCTGACCGTGCAACGTTGGGTAAGCCAGCTAGAATTACAATGTTCATATAAAAAGTTATTCTTCTATCCACGTTACGTTACTCATCATATAGCTTTTCTTATGTATGATTGCAAATCAAATAAGACGTGCTTAGTTGCAACATACGGAGCGAGATGACGCTATCGTGTGCGGCTCGCTATCGAGAGGTCCCGCGTTCGACTCCCGGTGACCGCTCATTCTGACCAGTTTTTTTTTGTGGTTTTCCCCTGGTCACCAAAGCAAATGCCGGAATGGTGTGTTCTACCACGATTTTTCCTTTCCATTATTACTTATCATTTCATCTCAGTTTTATTACGTTTGTGTCCCTTCACGACCTACGGTGCTGGGTCGATGAAGTGGATGCGTATGCGTTGGAAAGATTTCTCCCCGTGAGCGCCAGAGTAAGCTGTCCCGGCCGTTAGGGTCGCTGCATCGCCCTCTTGGGATTCCTGTCACAGTGCGCGGGTGCTCAAACTGGAAATGTTAGAGATTTCTGCGTGTCTCTGTTGGCCTGTCTGCCTGCAGATCTTGGACCTCCTACAGCTCCTTCAACTTATCCCTGCCTCCCGGGGGATGTAGTCACGATAGATCAAGATGGTCGCAGTGCGCCAGGGTCTCCCTCCGATACACACATTCTACATCCTAGTTGCAACATGTGGAAACGGTATTCAAATACTTATTAGTGGCAACTGGCTTCGGAATGGAAAGAAAAGAAAGGAGGGGGAAGCAGAAGTGGCAACTTTCTATGTGTTTGTTAAATGACGCTTAGCATGGAATATTTCAACACAAACGATTAAAACTACCAAACAAGGATTATTTGACACAGTATATTTTAATGATCTTTACATTTCTCCTGAAGTAAGTTTGGATTTACCTTTTAAGGTTTTTTGGTAATCCAAAATTATAACAAATGCAATGAAATAAAGGATTATTCATAGAAAATCCAAGACAAACATTTTATTTTTCGTCAATACATATATGACATCTTTATTAAAATTGTTAAAGCCTTTTTAAAAGATAATGAAATTTTTTCATGCAAATGGTAGTTTGGGGTGGTGTTTCTATCGAAAATCTTCGTGGCCCATTCTTGGAAAGTACTGAAGATAATTACCAAGTTTGTATTTAAAGGCACCCATAGATGAAAATTTCTATAGCTTGGAGTTTTTATTTAAATATTTTCAAACGTTGTCACATACTGCACTAGCACAATTATAAGTGTGTTTTAAATTTCATGCATATATACTTAACAGCTTCTTAGGGGGAAAATTACTTTTATTATGCTAAGTAGTCATGCATAAATTGTGATTTTGAAGGAATAAAAATGCTACCACATTATTTAAATAACAATACATAACACTACCGTATAGAAATGTTTTTTCAGAAAGTTAATTTAAATCTTTAAGTATAATTCCGTAACAATCCATCCTCAGTGCTCAAATTAATGTCATATCTTGAGTAATTTAAAAGTGTAGCAAAAACCATGTCACCTTTTAAATTCACTCTCCGAGATTTTTGCTGAAAATTTGAACATTTACAAACTACACTGCATAAAACATTATAAAGGGCAATAAGCTAAAAAGAATAATTTTTTTATTTTGACTATTGCAATCTCCATTTTTCCTAAATCCATTGGTATATAATTTATAGGTTGTTGTACACGTATAGTTATGAAGTTCTCAATTAAATACATGTCATATTTAAATAATAAATACGCATTGGTTGCAGTTGTTGTGCATTTCTTCATTACTTAAAAGTTTCTGCACTTACGTATCATTATCTCCAAAATTATTTTGCATCCAGGAAACTGAAATTTTCTAAGAAGCTAAAACATGACATGAACTTTAACTTGAAATTGTTTTGCCATAATTTTAAAATGGTTTATAAAAAAATGTATGCATTGAAAAAGTGAGCTAAAATTTTAAGAAATGTATTAGCTGTGACTTTTAGTAAGAAATAAAATATTGAAAAACTAATGCACTCATTTTGTCACACATACTATTTTCTGGGTGCAACATAAGCTTAGACTCCTTAGAACAGATGGTTATGGTTTCTTAAATAATTGAACCTATATGAACTTGGGCGACCTAAAATCTGTATTTCTATGTATTAGCTTATATGGTTTGCCATCTCTTTGCACCTATTATATTCATTTTAACATACCTATTTTCTGCCCCAAGTAGTGTAGAATGCATTGAAAATGCATTGTGTGTTACACTCACATGACTATCTACTCTTGTACAAACTATTTTTACAAACGCTTATTCTCCATATGCTTCATGTTAATCAAGATGTTAATATTATTGCTAATTTTGTTGTAGATGCAAGGGGCATTGGTAGGCTTTAAGCGATAGTCAAATGTTTTAAGAGCTGGTTGCTATGTGGAGTATTCCATTCTCTTTGCATTACGAGGACAAAAAAAATGAATAACAAATTCGCATTTGAGAAAAGCATAATTATTGGAAAATTTAAGGGAATAACACCGAATATCTCGAAAATGGTTCACCCAACAAAAAAAATGTATATGACAAAATTGTGTATTTTAACGCGCTCTACATTTTTTGTGTAGTAAAATTTTGTCTATCTCTTATGGTTTACCAGTTATGCAAAAGTCGTTCACAGTGAAGAATACTTTTGGAGACATTCCCAGATAATTCAAGATATATATTTTATTTGTCATGAAAGTATCTTAAATATATGATATTTTAATCAAAATCCTTACAGCCATTTTTGAGAAAATAAAAATTTTCGAAAAATGTTCCACATAAATGGTAATCTGTGGTGGGGGATTTTCTTGAACACCTTCGTGTCGCATCTCTGGAAGATACTGAACCTAAATACCAAGTTTGGTGTTTATCCGACTATTCGTTTCTGAGTTATGCTGTTCACAGACACACACACACACACGGACATGTTACCATAAATGCTTTTTTGGGATTCAGGGGGTCTCAAAACATGTATTTCCGGTGAAATCTCGGTTTCGAAATTTTGGGTGGAATACAATACTTCCCCTACTTACTATACGTAGTAGAGAAAGTAAAAAATGACTGCAGCTTTGATGGTTCAGGTGATGCACAGTCCATTTCCAGTAAATCTCATTGGAAGTTAATACAGGTATTTTTAGACATAAAAAGTAATTTCTGAACTTTTGAAAATCTTGAGATAATTCTAGCTATGGGAACCTTAACCTAAGAATGGTTTTTTTATTCAGTGAATCTCAAAACGTGTATTTCCAGTGAAATCCCGATACTGAAGGTTTGGTTGGAATACAATACTCTCCACTTACATTAGAAAGCAACAACTCAAACGCTAGTAACAAAACTAGCTCAGAATTGTTAGGCTTGTTCAGAATACACCATGTATAAGGAAATATTTTAAATTGTAATGCCTAGGTTTTTGTACGTCAGATTTTTTTGTTTATAAACGCAACAACCTGTGTAAATAGATATTTAGAAAGCTTCATTGAAATAAATGAAGATGTAGTGTATTGTGTTTTAGGAGCAGGGGTGCTGCACCTCTTGTGTTTTACTGGTATAATTTTTACGCATCGTTCCACACATAAGCTGTTAGTTTGGCAGAACAAATTTAATTTACTTGCTGCAATAAAAATTCACGATGTAAATGGAGCTAATTAAATTCTCTATCCCCTCTCTCTCTCTCTCTCTCTCTCTCTCTCTCGCACACAAAGCGCGAGTGCTTACGTAGACAAACGAGACCATTACCTCCTCATGCTCCGGCAATTATTAATGTCATAATTAAAGCTGAAATTGTGTTTCCTGTTAGATATGGTTTAATATTACTAAATAAAGCTATGTGCGCCTGAGGACCGCTGCTACCTTTCTCAAATTCTCTGTGTAGCACAAAGTTGAAGTAAACTGAACAGCTCCATGTGTTAAGCAAGGGAGATTATTTCTGCTGATGAGAGAGATTCCCATCTATTAGACAAGCTGAAACAAAAAACTCCTTTAACGTTAATCGCTTTCATCAGTAGCTATTCAAAAGGTTGGAAAATTAAACTCTAAATGCTTGTGTGTGCAACTGTTTTACATATTTTAATTTAAATACCGATTCACATATTAACGCTTTGGTTTTATGCATGAAGGTTTAATTAGTTTTAATACAGGTAGGGTTACAGGTCTAATATTTCATTGATATTTAGTTAACGAAAGCTTTGAACTATGTTGTAAAATAAATAGAAAGCCATCAGTTTTACTTCCTCTATTGCTTAGCTATGGTAAGTAAGGGAAGTATTGTTTTTCATCCAAACATTTCCTACTTACTCCTCTACAAACTATTCTTACAAAAGCGTATTATTCTATTTCTTGTTAAATCCATGTAAACTTTCCATTTACATTTATATATTCCGTTATAAGACACAGTCGAGTGCAATAAAAATGTGCCGTTTTCCATTCTTGAATGTTGACAGAATCTCATCTTTTGTGTGCGCCTGCCTTAGGTGAGCTAACTGAAGTCCGGTACGCTAGCAGTACCCTATGAAGCAAGCTCAGGTCTAGCTGAGCAATGAAAGGGGTGGAGAATCGGTATGTCACCTGAAGGTTGGAACAATATACCTCCCAAAGACTCGCCATACTAGCCCGGCTCTTATTGGTTCGGTATTCAAGCTTTAACCTCTGTCACCGAATGAGGGATGGAAGGCGCATGTTACTTATTGATTGCCAACTTAAACAGCGGTTCCAAATATTGACACTTTTTTTGCATCCTACTGTACAATAGGTAAAGCGATATCAGATTTCTAAAGAGCATTGAATTTTCATACACTTTGCATGATCACGGAAAACAAATGAACAGGGACTTCCTAGTTGAGAAAGTATAGATAGGATGTAGGATGTGTTAATCGAAGGGGGACACTTCGCCACTGCGACCAGCTTGATCTGTTCTGTTACATCCCCAGGAGGCAGGGATAAGGTGAAGGAATCCAGGAAGTCGCAGGTCCGCAGGCAGGCCCACGCGCAAAGTTCCTAATATTTCCAGTTTAATCACCCGTCACCAGTAGTGGCGAAGAATCCGAGAGAGAGAGCGACTCTAACGGGCGCGACAACGCTCCCTAGCGTTCATGGGGAGAAATCTTTACAGAGCGCAAGAAACTATGCCATCTGCCCGACACCGGCAGCACCGCAGGACCTGAAGACACACCTGTGTGTCCCACGTGAAAGGGATAGATGAAATAAGACGAAATGGAGGAAGGAGAAATCATGGTAGAATACACCACCCTGGCATTCGCCTAGGCGACCAGAAAAATCCCATTGTCAGAGTGGGTGGTCACCAGGGAAAAGTATAGGTATTTGAAATTCAGACCAATAACAAGGAATATCTCGGAAATGGTTAACTCTGCCAAAAACATTCATTTAAGATGCATTGTGTGGTAATTAATTGTTCTTTCACACAAACAGTGTGTAAAACAAGATTGTAGGGCAAGTATTTAGCTTCTTGAAATTCTGTTAATAAAATTTGTAGCAAAATTATGTTATTGACTTTAGTCGTGCAGGATTTTCTGAAAACATTGATAGTAAATAACATAATTCAGTTTTTTATATTTAAAATATTTTGTATTCTACGCATTATTCCATTCCGTGAAGAAGAGCATTACTTGAATTGAAAATTCGGAAGAATATCAGCTTCGTGCTAATTCCAAAATCTTTCAAGGATGCAACAGATAGATTTTCATCAAATTTCCCCATTTCAAACCACCAGCAACATGAAAGTAATTTCTCTAACAATTTTCACTTAAATATCATGTGAAATCAAATATAAATATTGAAGTTTCTGCGAATAGCCCGTGGAATTCTCTTCAAACTGATAATTATGTATAATTATTTTATGCAACTTTTTTGTGACATGCACCAAAGCTTACTAAAAACGTGGAGTTGAATGAAGTATATTTGTCTCTAACTTTTTTACTTTCTCTACTAGTATAGTAAGCAGGAGTGTTGCATCCCGCCCAAAAATTGGATATCGATTTCACCATAAATGCATGTTTTGAGGGCACCCTGAATCCAAATAAGGCAGTTTTGGAAACATGTTCAGGTGTGTGTCTGTCAGTCAGTCTGTGAGCAGCATAACTCAAAAACAAAAAGTCGGATAAATACCATACTTGGTATTTAGGTTCAATATCTTCCAAAGATGCAACACAAGATTTTCAAAAATATCCTCCAACACTCCAAACTACCTTTATATGAAACATTTTTTCAAATGTTTAATTTTTTAAAACATTGTTGTAAGGATTTTGATTAAAACACCGTATATTAAAGATATTTACATGACAAATAAAATGTATATCTTGAATTTTCGAGGAACAGCATATAAAGTCCACTTAATTCTGAGGGAATTATGTATAATCTTGTATAACTGGTAAACGTGACGCCAATGACGAAAATGTGCTGTAGGAAAAAAAATGTAGATCTCTTTTAAACATACAATTATTTAAAATAAGTTTTTTTGTGCTGTAAGCCGTTTCTGAGATATCCGTTCGAATTGTTAATTTCTTGGTCTTTCTGTTAAAGTCCTTTAAACATTTAGTTGTTACTCGCGATTGTGTAGAAACAGTATGGAATTTTAAGGCCCCCATTGTATAACGTCCAGTTCTTAAAGATTTGACTGTCGGTATTCCCTTTGTATCTACAACGAAATGTGCAAAGTAGCTATTTCTGCAAAGGATTATTTGGATTAAAATATAGTAGATAGAAAAAAGCTTGAGATAAATAATTTTTGTACCCACTAATAAACCATAGAGGCTAGAGAAATTCACGTGAATGTATTACATCAGATTGTTGTGTTAAAAGCCATTTCCGAGATATTCGGTATTAATAGTCGCATTGTTCAATATGTTTGTCATTGTTCTTAAATCCTGTCAACATTCAATTGTTTCTCGCGATCGTATGGAAAGAGTATGAAATTTTAAGGCCACCTTATAGCGTGCAGTTCTTAAACATTTGACTGTCGGTGTTTCCATTTGTATCTATAACGAAATGTATAATGCAATATTTAGGTTTAAAATGAAGCACCTAGACAGAGCAATAAGCTTTCGTAAGAATAGTTTATACAGCCACAAATAAACGATAAATGGTAGGGAAAGTCATGGGAATGTAACGCAAGATTTTTATAGTGGTGTTAGGCGTTTTCGAAATATTCCATGCCGTATATTTCAAACGAAAGCGAGTCACTGAAGGAATATTCTTTCTTTTGATTCTTTCTTTTTCTTCACAAGAATTTGTTACTGCAATTCTGAATAGATTCCTCCATGTCCCTGATATAAATATTTACATGCTCTTTCTGCGTATTATAAGTAACTAGACAGCTCAGTTTCGGTAGAAATTTATAGTCATTAAAGTAAGTTGTTGAAGAGAGCCATGTTTAATCGATACTAAATATAATACATGATGTATATGTGAATTTGTAAGGGGTAGGGAAAATCTTACGAGTGTATTACATTAGACTCCATATGCCGTTCTACTTTATAGTAAATGATCATAATATAAGTGGTACATCACTGATGTTGTATTCAAAAACGATCCCAATTAGCTCAGTTTTTCTTGAGTTGAAGTGCATCATATCTACACATAGTACAAACATTGTCATTGTAATATCAACACAAAGATTTTATTTTCCAGCAGAGCTTCAACACCACAAGCATTTCCAAAACCTTTTGTGATTGCCTATATCATCAGATCCCATTTTCCCGCTCAAAATTTTATGCGATGTTTTTTGGTGTCATTTCAAAATAAATAAAAAAAAAGCTAACATGAAAAGTGAGTATTTTTTTCCTTTAAGGTATAGGGACAAGCAGGGGCAGGTATCTAGAGTATTAAAATGAATTAAAAAACTATTTCGAAATTATATAACCTCTCACCCCAACAACTTTCACTCTTTTAGCTTCCCTGTTCCCAAAAGCCCCCTTTTACTAACTTGGGGCGAAATTCAATTTCATTTCCCAATCGCGAGCCCTTCCTGCCTTTGCTAGCATCTAATACTGCTGCTGCTAAATTTCTCACAACCTTTACGAGTAAAAACGTGGTTCATGTTATTGGAAATAGCTTTAGGCGGAAAGGGGTGCCATTCTACATATATTTCTTTCCTTGGGTGCCATTGTTTTTGACTAGGGTGAGATGAAATGGCACGAAGCGTTAAAATTGAAGCATATAGTTCTACTTGCACTCCATTACGTCGTGTTTTGTCTCCCTCCCCCTCCACAATATTGATCTAGAGAGGGTGCGAATTGGCAAGAGAAAGCCATCACCTGATAGGATTTTAAAACATATGCAGACGGATCTGCGCTTCTGCCCTGCAATCTGGCTTTCTGCGCGTTTGAATTCAAGGCTCAGTTAAGGACTAAAGTGTGAAAATAGACGTAGTCTTTCAAGTGCATAATAAAACAATTAAATTAATATCTTTTTTAATATTAGTCGAACCTGGAGGTCCGCTCACATATCTGCGTTGATTGCAGGGATTTTTCTCTCTGTGTCTTCCTCTCACCGCTTCCCAATTCCTACCTCTCTTCTCCGAAATTCTCTCCCCTTCCTTCTTCTTCCCTCGTTCACACGATATCTCTCCTATCTCCCGCTTTCTGGACCACCAATGTGAGAACAAAGAACCTAAGGCCTTCAGAAATTATTTTATTTTTCTGCTCTAATCTATACTATATTGTAAACAAAGAAAAGTTTTATATACTTAGGTATGTGTAGGTATGTAGAGTAATCTCAAAGAAGTAACAATCAACTGATTTTGATAATTCTTTAACAATGAAAATCCCCTTTTTTCATGACAATATTGGCTATAAAACACCTAATTTCAATTTATAAATTACCAAAGGAGCTATAAAAGAACATGCTTGCAAGTCAAATAAGACAAATGCCACGGTTATTTTAATACATGTTTTGTCATGATTTAGCAACTAAGGCACAACATTACAAGTTATGAATCGAATCTGCTTATAACGGCACTATGCGCATGCGTTACCGAAAATACTTTAATAATCCTCATGTAAGAAAGGTTTGCTCTCATCCCTTTGTTTGCTGTAATCAAGTTTGTCAGCAGGCAATGTTAAATAATCGTATAAAGAGAAAAATGATATTTCCACTTGATATTAGAAATCAGTCAACCGACATGTTATAATAAACAACTGAGAAGCTTCTGTTTCTCGGTGGTCGCAGACTACGTGTTTTTTTCCAAGCGATTTACTTGGTGGGTTGGGAGTGGGGAATCTTTATATTCACCAGCTTCACCTCTATTTCATTGTGTATGTTGTTTCTGTATTATCTAAAGGTTACAAAAAAAGTAAGTACAAAGTTTAAAAATTCACCTACTGTAATTGTCTAAAAAAATTACTCAACCTTTCTGACCGATGATTGTTCCACCGCCAGAGGGTAAGTATGAGCAGAGCTTGGAGGGCTGTCGGGGGGAGGTTAAGGAACTAGAAACGTTACGCCAATGTTTCACATTCTTTGCGTGAATATCTGGGATTTTTCATTCGTTATTACGAATAGCCGGCTGTAAAACTACAAATCATTGTATAGAAATTTCATAGAGAACAGGGAAGGGGGTAAAGGAAATTAATTAAATCGTCATTTGAGTTTAAAAAGCTACCAGAGGAACATTGGCTAAGTCTTAACTTTCAGTTAACTTTGCTGCCACATCTTAGTACAGCATATTCAAGCAATCCAGCAATAGCAAGCTAAGTGATAATTAAATAATCATAAAACACAGGCAAGCACTCACCTTCATATGTCAAGACTCTGAACATATTGCGGAACCTTCTTTATAAAGAAAAAATTACGAAGCCAGGCGCGAATCAAACCCGAGTAGGTACAGCAGGTGCTCTACTAATTGAGCCATGGAATCGACTTTAAAATTGAGAAACGTTAATTTTAGAAGGAGTTGTGTCGTATTTCAACTGTCGGGGAGCAAACTTGAAGTGTGTTTGCAACCGCATGTATGGTACCCGGAATCCGGTGGCCTTTGCCCCAAGATTAAAAATATTAACTATGTAATTTGACTGTTTCTTTAAGTTTTAAATATTTATGTTTGCCTCGGCTGCGTCAGTATTATTGTTAGAGACACGTTTCTCTTAGCAGGGCGTGATGCGACGATTATAATTTTACTTCGCTCCTTTTATTAATACTTGATACGATTTAAATAACACTTCACTGCTATAGAGAGCTGCGAGATCCTTTTTATTTTTAAATACTTGCACTTTTTAACACGTAAACTATTTTCGTCTCACACGTATTATATTTCTCGAGTTAGCTGTCTGCAACCAACTGCAGACAGCACTTTTAACTTGCACTTTTTAACACGTAAACTATTTTCGTCTCACACGTATTATATTTCTCGAGTTAGCTGTCTGCAACCAACTGTCTTCTGAATTTTTAAAAGTTTCTCCTTTTCAGTTTCTGATTGGCTAATCCTATTCCAATAGAATACCTTCATTTAACTAAAACTTTTTTCCGGTTGTTGATTGGCTATTTTTCAACTGTCTCAAATTTACATTATTGTTGCTCCAATAATGACTAGTAGAATTTAAACTTTCAAATTCGTTATTGCCTCAAGTTACCTCATTGTTACCTCATTGTTAGCAGCTTTTAACTTATTATTCTCACAGCTCCTACATTATTAAATTACGTAATATATTCAAATAACATTATTACACATGGATACAATAATATAAACATATACACTGACCGTTACATACATTTTTTATATATTTTTACATACATATATTGCTTTAAGGCGGGCTGTTATTGAATTATATATATTATAGAATTAGACTGAAATCATTTGTGTTAAAAATACAGCCTCAAAATAATACTTATACTTATCATTCAGATGACACCTTTAACCTCTAGGTGATATCGATATTTTTTTATTACGAATCTCACACGGTGAATACATTTGTATAAATTGCATTTATACATCTAGCCTCTAGGGAAAATAGGGAATAATCTCAGCTAAAGAAAAACATCCCTCTCCAGTAGGGAATCAAATCCAAGGGCTCTGGAGATTTAGTTACAGTTTCACTAGCACTACAGTGCAGATGCAGTCCAGAATTTATAAAACAACTAGTACTATGTGCATCCTAACGGTTACGAAAATTGGTTTAACTCCTTAACTACTCTTTATATCGAAGCTTTATAAATAACAGGCCCAGTCAACAAATAAAAATTAATAAAAGTTGCTTTGTAAGGTCTTCCACCAAACTTATTGACCATAAAGTAGTTTAGTAAATATAGAGTATTGAGGTTGTACCACATTATAACGCCACTTTGGAAATGATAATTAACACAGTATTTAACTTATTGTCTATTTGGGATATAAGTTACATTTATCAGTAACATACACGCATATATACAGGCAAGCACTAACACATAGCGCTATTTGTTAATTGGAATGCTTTTTTCTTTCTTTCTTTTCTTATTTTAAGCACTGCGCCTATCTTTTTGTGCAACTGAAGTTGTTTTTATGCTTATTGTATCTCTAACGAAACGGCACTGTAACCATTCTTGGCGAATAGTTGCGATTATTAATGGCACTTCATACTGAATTTTGGGCTAAATTTCGAAAGAAACAACTTTTTAAAAATTTGCGTAGCAAAAAACTCCTCTTACATTGAAGGATACGATGTGGTTTTGGTCTTCTGGCCATTTAAATGTCCAAACTAACGTTTAAATGGACTGTATACGCCTGAAGATGGTGCGTTAAATCTTGAAACTCGATTTTCTCATAATGTTGCTGTTGAACTTTTTAAAGCTTCTCATGATGCAGCGATTGTTGAATTTCTTTCAGATTTTCAGTGTAGGTTTATGAAGGCTGATGAAGGGATATATGGTGGTTTTTACTTTCTCTACTACGTATAGTAAGTAGGGGAAGTATTGTATTCCACCCAAAAATTCGATACCGAGATTTCACCGAAAATATATGTTTTGAGACCGCCTTAATTCAGAAAATTTTTTTGGAAACATGTCCGTGTGTGTGTCTGTGTGTGCGTGTCTGTGAACAGCAAAACTCATAAACGAACAGTCGGATAAACACCAAACTTCCAGAGATGCGACACGAAGGTTTTCAAGAAAATACTCCCACCCCAGATTACCCTTTACATGGAACTTTTTTCGAATATTTTAATTTTCTCAAAAATGGCTCTAACGAGTTTGATTAAAATATCATATGTTTAAGATATTTTCATGACACATGAAATGTATATCTTGAATTTTCTGGGTATGTCTCCAAAAGTATTCTTCATTGTGAACGACTTTTGCATAACTGGTAAACCATAAGAGATACCAAATTTTACTACACAAAAAATGTAGATCGCGTAAAAATTCACAATTTATGTCATATACGGTCTTTTTTTTGAGTGAATCATTTTCGAGATACTGCTTGTTATTCCCTTAAATTTTCCAATACTTTTTCTCAAATGGGAATTCGTTATTCATTTTTTTTATGTCCTGGACATACAAAGAGAATGGAATGCGCCACATAGCAACCAGCTCTTAAAAGATTTGACTATTGCTTAAAGCCTACCAATGCCCCTTGCATCTACAAGAAAATTAGCAATAAGATTAACTTCTTGATTAGCATTATTCCCCTTGCACCTACAAGAAAATTAGCAATAAGATTGACATCTCGATTAACATAAGCATATGGACAATAAGCGTTTGTAAAAATAGTTTACAAGAGTAGAGAAAGTCATGTGAGTGTAACACATCAGATTTTTTATATTAAGTACACTTTTAGATTTAGGCATATAACAATTAAAGTAAATGAACGATTTAAAAAAATTAGGTGCTTAGGTAGGTACCCTTATTATTTTATGATTGAATTGACACAAATATTAACTGTAATGTTATGATCATTATGTAACGCGATGAGACGGTTCGTGTTTAACTCGCTCACATCTGCGCTTAGATTTTTACTAAGAAGCGCTTTGGGAAGAAGGCTTTCTCCCATCCTCAGCTGAAGACCGACTGTCGGTCCAAAATCTAAGCGCAGATGTGAGTGAGTTAAAAACGAACCTACTTATTGCCTTATATAACCCTTATTATTGTCTTTCCAGAAAAAGATTTAATGTTGCACAACATTTAATACTTGGTTGTAAATACCTATAGTTGCGGAATAATATGTATAGGTGTAGGTTATACAACAGAAGGGGACACTTCGCGCACTGCGACCTACACAGATCTATTGTGGACGAAGGGAAGAAGTGAAAGAATCACAGGAGACTACAGGCCGCAGACAACCGCGGAATCCCCAACAGTTCCCACGGCTGGAACTACCTAGAGGAGGCGATGAACGACCCGTCGACCAAGCAGCCCTCTAGTGTCCACGGGGAGCACTGTTTTCTTTGAGAAAGCATCCACGCGAACGGTCCGGCATCACCATACACCACGAAACCTAGACACAAACCTGAAGTATGTAAAGGAAAAGCAAAGGTTGGAAGGCAAATTGTGGTAGATGTGAATTAACTCCAATATTCACCAACCGACCAGCGAAAACTACGAAAAGCCCAAGGTTTGAGTGAACGGTCGACAGGAATCGAACCTGGAACCTTCCGAATGCCAGCTTCACACATAACGCAGAGCCACCTCTCTCGGTAATAATAAAGTTTTAAAAGTTTAAGTTATTAACGAATTCTGTGATTCAAATGTCATCTAAAATAGCTGAAATTTGTAAAAAAAACAAGCCTATTATTATTATTATTATTATTATTATTATTATTATTATTATTTGAATATGTACGAAAATACGTGGCAATGGTTTAGAGAATCGTGAGTTTACTACACATTTGATTTATTGGGCGTTGGTGAAACACTCTTTACGGTTTTTGAATAGTCTCTGCTACAGGAAAGAAAACTCGATGTATGCGTTGGACAGCCCTGTTGTCACGAGCTGGATATTTTGTTTAGCTACCACTCTTCGTACTGCTATTTGTTTTCGTTTCCTATCCGCATGATCAATATCCAGTGCAAATAGGTTTCGAAATGAAGTGCGGCCGGTAAGAGTTGTCATAGTAACAGACGTAACGTGAACAACTACTGCCTGAGTGCCGACACATTTGAAGGAACGTGAGCTTTGTCACAGATATAAGCAATAGAAAAATCTGATGTGTTACATTCACACGACTTTCTGTACTCTTGTTCAAACTATTTTTACAAACTCTTATTCTCCATCTATTTCATATTAATCGAGATAAACATTTGCAGAAACGATCTTTAGACATGCAAAGAGAATTACATTTTACACATAGCGACCAGTTCTAAAAATATTTGACTATCGCTTAAGGCGTAATGTGTTCCCCTTGTTTTGTATTTGCAAAGGCAATATAGAAATACAGTAGCCTTTAAGCATAGACATATCTCTTAATAGCTGGTTGCTAGGTGCAGCACCAATCTCTTTACCACAGATTAATACTCTTTACATATCCAAGACAAAAAATGAATAACGAATTCCCATTTTAGAAAATAAGTATTGAAAATTTTAAGCGAATAACAAGCAATATCTCGAAAATGGTTCACCAACAAAAAAATGTATATTACATAAATTGTGTATTTTAGCGCGATCTACATTTTTTGTGTAGTAAAATTCTCTTTATCTCT
Organism: Deroplatys truncata; assembly: GCA_030765065.1. Classification (NCBI taxonomy): domain Eukaryota; kingdom Metazoa; phylum Arthropoda; class Insecta; order Mantodea; family Mantidae; genus Deroplatys; species Deroplatys truncata. The sequence goes on from CM060982.1 coordinate 54,104,377, forward strand.
TATGGTTTACCAGTTATGCAAAAGTCGTCTACAATGAAGAATACTTTTGGAGACGAGATATACATTTCATTTGTCATGAAAATATCTGAAACATATGATATTTTAATCAAAGTCTTTAGAGCCATTTTTGAGAAATTTAACATTTTCGAAAAATGTTGCATGTAAAGGGTAATCTGGAGTGGGGGTTTTCTTGAAAACCTTCGTGTCGCATCTCTGGAAGATACTGAACCTAAATACCAAGTTTGGTGTTTATCCGACTGTTCGTTTCTGAGTTATGCTGTTCACAGACAGACACACACACGGACATGTTTCCAAAAATCCTTTTTTTTTTTGGATTTAGGGGGTCCCAAAACATATATTTCCGGTGAAATATCGTTATCAAGTTTTTGGGTGGAATACAATACTTCCCCTATTTACTATACGTAGTGGAGAAAGTAAAAAAATATTTGCTTTCCCTACCGTGTATCCAGTAGAAGAGGGAGTATATAGTCCACTCAAAAATTCACAGGAAATATTTTGAGGATGAATTTTTGGCAAAACATACATATGTGCGTGTGTCTGTGTATGCGCGCGCTTGTGTGCGTATAAGCAACATAACTCAGAAGCAAAAATTCTTCCAAGAATGCGAAACAAACATTTGCAAGAAAGTCCTCCTAGCTCAAGCTACCCTTTAAATAGAAAAATGTTCGTTATTTTTATTGTAGTTTCTGACGTTTTAATTAATATACCGTAGATTTAAGACATTTACATCACAAAAATGCATACGTGAAGTTCTGTTCATTCGGTAGGAATTTCGCAACTTTAGTATGACTTATTATTATAACCCATTACTATTGATTTGATTTTTTCCATACTGCAACATGCTTTAAAGTGCCGTCGCAATTCAATTGTTTCTCTCATTATCATGGAAGGAATATGAGTATCAAAGCTAGCTTATACTGAACCGCTTTTGAAATTTGAACATCGATTCGGTTTCCTCTACAACTACATGTGTAATGTAACTATTTCTGCAAAGGTTTATTTCGATTAACATAGAAAAATAAGGTTTCGTAAAAATAATGTGTAGAAGTTATATAAAAATAAATAATGGGTAGAGGAGGTCATATGAATCTAACACATCAGATTTGTCTATAGAGTTTAAGTTTCAACATATATTTGCCTACAAGGATTTCCAAGTCTGCAATATGGGCTTACTTATACACAACATGGAGAAACAACACTCAAGTGCATATATCGTAAAACAACGAAATTAAGCGAATAAAAATAAATAAGCAGAAGCTTAGACAACAATCAGCTGTTTATGGTGTAGTTAGTCATGAACTTCTGGGAGCAAATAAATGAACATCGCTCGTAATCGAGAGGTACAGGATCGATATCAGGCGCATCCACCAATACGTTATGCACGGTTTTGCACCTTTTTTCCCTAACTTAACGCTATCTGAAATTAGGTCAACCTGCTGCACAGATATTAAGTGTGTATCCAAAGTTAGTGGCAAATAAGACATAATAGAACATATAATTGTATATTTATTTAGCATCCATGCGCGCACTTGTGTACGTATGTGTCTGTGACTGGCATAACTCAAACACGATACATCCCAAATTTGGTATTTTAAGTTCATAAACTTCCACTGATGTGATACGTGGATTTTCAAGGATCCCAAACTATTCTTTATATGTAATACGTTTCTTTTCTTTTCTTTTATTCAAAAACATCTCTAACGATTTGATTAAAACATCACATGTTTAAGAAATTTGCTTGTCAATAAAATGTACATATTTAATTTCCTGCGAATAGCCTGTGACTGGCTCTATATTCTGAATAAATTTTGTATAACTGGTAAACCCTAAGAAATACACAAGCAATTAATACACAAAAAGTATATCTCGTTAAAGCACATAATTTCTATCGAGTAAAGTATGTTGTGGAATTAAACTTATCGAGACATTCTTTGTTATTTATTTGAATTTTCAAATACTTAATTTTTTTTTTCAACGCTAAGTCGCTTGTTTTTCTGTTTTGATTTTTTTTACTTTCTCTACCACGTAGTAGGGGAAGTAGTCTATTCCACTCAAAAATTCGATACCGAGATTTCGCAGGAAATATATGTTTTGAGACCCCCTGAATCCAAAAAAAGTATTTTTGGAAACATGTCCGTGTGTGTGTGTCTGTGAACAGCATAACTCAGAAACGAACAGTCGGATAAACATCAAACTTGGTATTTAGGTTCAGTATCTTCCTGAGATGCGACACGCAGGTTTTTAAGAAAAATCCCCCCACCCCTGATTACCCTTTACATGGAACATTTTTCGAATATTTTAATTTTCTCAAAAATGGCTCTAACGATTTTGATTAATATATCATATGCTTAAGATATTTTCATGACAAATGAAATGTGTATCTTGAATTTTCTGGGAATGTCTCCAAAAGTATTCTTCATTGTGAACGACTTTTACATAACTGGTAAACATAAGAGATAGACAAAATTTTACTACACAAAAAAATGTAGATCGCGTTAAAATACACAAATTTATGTCATATACATTTTTTTTGTGGAGTGAACCATTTTCGAGATATTGCTTGTTATTCCCTTAAATTTTCCAATACTTATACTTTTTCTCAAATTCGTTATTAATTTTTTTGTCCTGGTAATGCAAAGAGAATGGAATACTCCACATAGCAACCAGCTCTTAAAATATTTGACTATCGCATAAAGCCTAGCAATTCCCCTAGCATCTGCAAGAAAATTAGCAATAAGATTAATATTTCGATATCTCGATTAACATGAAGCATATGGAGGATAAGCGTTTATAAAAATAGTTTGTACAAGAGTAGAGAAAGTCATGTGAGTGTAACATATCAGATTTCGTTCTTTCTTGTTGTCATGTAAGGTATGAAATTTCGAAGCCATCACATCCCCTTTTTAAAGATTTGACTAAAGCTTTAGACAACTGTATCCCTTTTACACCATGATGAAATGTGTAAGAAAATTATTCCTACAAAAGCTTATCTCTTAACATGAAATAAGTAGAAAAATAAGATTTTGCATGGATATTTTGTAGATGAGAAATGAAAATAAAATATATTGAGTAGAGAAAGTTAGGTGAACATATATAAATTTTTGTGATATAAGTGTTAAGTAACCATGCTAGTTTTGCTACATTATTTATTTGTATAGAGTACTAAATAAATAGAAGTTCTGTTGGTCAAAATTGTACAATGAGGTTCTGCTTTATAAAAAAACAAGATGTATCATTATGAGTAAGAGCTTGTTACCAACAGATGGACATGATTACTAATTTTAAAAGTAAGTAAAGTTAAAATATTATCAAACGAGCATAAAATATAAAAATGTTATAAGAACTATATAAAGTAAGTCTTAACCTTGTAGAAAAGATCAGCTAAAAGTAACTGAAAAAACATTGTTCAAAGTGTTAAGAAAAGAAATTAAGTTGTCATTTTTAACCTATAAACTTTATCTCTTCTGAGAAGGATATGATTAAAAAGGTTTTAAATTAATCATGCCTAAGATTTAATTGATCCCTAAAACTTTCTTACATTTTACAGTTACAAAATTGATGAGGTAACTATGTGGTGAATAACCATTACTAGGCTCGTATTCTTGTAGGTTAGGCAAGTTGACTGCAGTACTGTATATAAACTGGCTCACTCCTACCTGCCTGGCTAGATGCAAATGCACTCCATCAAAAGAACAATCAACCCAAAAGCACCGAATTACATTCTATCAGCCCCAAATATTACAAAATGCATCGCAGATTCCTTTGTCCTATGTCATCGGATGGCTTTACCTTCAAGTAGCTTCCCATGCCCAATTTTGAAATCCACGTTATTCTGATTCTCTTCTGACGACATTTTGTTTCCTGTAATATATTTATGATCGTCGTCGATTTGTAAGTAACTGGTGCTGACATTGCATTAACCTGAACACAAAAATTTGTGTCCTTAAATTGTTGTGTGTGTGTTGCTTTTCAGTAGCAGTTCCCGTTCCAAAATAGCTCTATGTTACAAATACCAGTCAAGTAGATGTATTATTTTAACAATGTTTAATGCCCCTCTTAGTACATATGGCACTGAACACTGATGATACATGAAACTGAATGATAACTAGGAAATCTTTCAGGTTTAGGGTACCTCCCCCCAGCATTCGCCAGTTATGATGCTTGAACAAACCTCAGTCAGGGAGACGGTAATGGCAGGGTTTGAAGCGTGGACCTGCCGTTCAAGAGGATTCGTGCCTTAATTACCACGGACCATCCGGATGTGTAACAAGTATTTATGCATAACTGTAACAGCAAGGTACAACATGTACATTGTTACTTTGTTTCTCGGGATTTTTTCTCGGCGATTCTTCGTTTCGGTTACGAGAAAAGATGCTTCCCTTCCCACCTTCCACGCGCAAGTTCGTAATGTACTGTTACCTAAAATAATCTATATACTTGTTAAAATTATTACTGTTGACCTAACTCACGTTAAAAGAATTTACATCCATCACCATCTTTACAACGTCATACGTCAGTTTCCATGATGTTAATGACTATGTGTTCCATAACCTCATCTCGAGTAAGTGTTTAATAAAATAATTAAGGAAGCAGGAAGTTATCTAGTGACACTTTTGGCATTTGGAAGTAGCTACGGACGGTTTCAGGGTTTCACGTCACATTTTTACTTTCTCTACTTCGTATAGTAAGTATAACTCAGCATAACTCAGAAACGAACAGTCGGATAAACACCAAACTTGGTATTTAGGTTCAGTATCTTCCTGAGATGCCCCAAACCCAGATTACCCTCTACATGGAACATTTTTCGAAAATTTTAAATTTCTCAAAAATAGCTCTAACGATTTTTATTAAAATATCATATGTTTAAGATATTTCCATGACAAATAAAATGTATATCTTGAATTTTCTGGGAATGTCTCCAAAGTATTCTTCATTGTGAACGACTTTTGCATAACTGGTAAACCATAAGAGATAGACAAAATTTTACTAGACAAAAAATGTAGATCGCGTTAACATACACAATTTATGTCATATACACTTTTTTTGTTGAGTGAACCATTTTCGAGATATTGCTTGTTATTCCTTTAAATTTTCCAATACTTTCTCAAATGGGAATTCGTTATTCATTTTTTTACGTCCTGGACATACAAAGAGAGTGGAGTGCGCCACATAGCAACCAGCTCTTAAAAGATTTGACTATCGCTTAAAGCCTACCATATTCCGCTTGCACCTACAAGAAAATTAGCAATAAGATTAACATCTCGATTAACATGAAGCATATGCAGAATAAGCGTTTGTAAAAATAGTTTGTACAAGAGTGGAGAAAGTCATGTGAGTGTAATACATCAGACTTTTTTGAAGAGATGCGAATAGAAAGTATTTCAAACAAAAGCTTCATTTTACGCTATCGTATTAGTTTGAAATGCTAAGCAATACATGTGATGCAAATGTTGCAATAAAATATTGAAGCAAATCAATAAGCGTTACTCGGCTAGTCTTTTGTTTCATGAAGTTGAACTTGGTAGGGTGACGTAATCAGAGGGGACGGGTTTAATCTACGTAATGGCGTACCACGTGATCGTCACGTAATAAGGCTTACAGGAGACAACCTCAAATCTGCAAAAGCTGCAGCTAATACTCAGTAATGAGGCTGTGCTGTGCGTCAATGGCAGGTTGAGGGCAACCCGATGGTGTGCTTAGGCGTGTACCTTCCCTAATTAGGGCTTTACCACGTAGTGACGGGATATGGGGGTTACAGGATGGCGGTTGTTCTTTAGGTAGGGGGAGAGAAAGGAGGTAACAAAGTTTGTTCCTCAACGGTAGCCGGTCATGGTGCAATTACCCTTGTGCACCGCTGGTGGTATGAATTTTGTAATTATGAACATGTTGGGATTTTAATTTTGAAGTCCAAGCTACTCTTGAATGGATTGTATTGGAGTTCAGCTTTAGCTGCTGTTGGAATTACTCCGCTGTTACCGGATATGCCCGCAAGCCATGCGGGGAAGCCGGTGATGCCTCAAGCGGCGTATTCTGGGGTCATAATCCCCAAGAGACCTAACTAGGGCGCTCTGATGGTATGGCAACTGGTCGTAAAATTTTGCGGCCCGGCGCCTAATTTCATCCTCCACGTAAGGAAGAGATGAGGCTTCGTGAAGCAGTCTCACGGGAAAGGAGCGGTTTACACAATAGATGGCCCGAAGGCACCTATTCTGTACCCGTTGCAGGAGCAGCAGGTTGGAATCTGCGGCCATGCCCCAGATCTCGCAGGCATAAAGCAGGAAGGGGATTATCAGCGCCCGAAAAAGGTGTAACTTTAAAGGGACAGGCATCTCAGACCCCAGCATCGGGTACAATGAAGCCGCAGCCCCATGTCCCCGACGCGCGACGTCCCCGACGTGTCCCCGAAAAGTTAGACCCTTATCTAACTTAACCCCCAGGTAGGAGATGGCATTTGTCCATTCTATCCTTCTGCCGAGATAGCTGAATGTGGGGAAGATTGCGGGAAAGCGGCGCTTGGTGAAGAGAATGGCGTGGCTTTTTGCCGGATTGATGGATAATCGCCAACGCCTGCACCACTCTTGGAGGAGGCGGAGGTGTCTCTGAATGGGGTTGAAGGCTCTGTTTGGGTGTTTGCTTGTACAATACAGGAGCAAGTCATCAGCGTACTGTGCCATGTTGACTTGCTGCTCTGTGGGTAGGTCGGCCACATATACACTAAAGAGTGTGGGGGATAACACAGAACCTTCGGGGACTCCGCCTCGTATTGGCCTTAGTGTAGATGTGTGTCCCGCAACCGAAACTACAAATGTGCGGTGTTTTAGATATGTGTGGAACAGGTGTATCAAGTGTGTGGGAAGCTCCAGTTGGATGAGCTTTTTGAGGAGACCCGCATGCCAGGTCGTCGAGAAGGCCTTCTCGACATCCAGTGAAACCGCGGCGGTGTAAGCCCTGTCCTGGAAGCCCAGGGCAGCCGCTTCCACCACGCGCAGCAATTGCTGGGAGGTCGAGTGCCCAGGACGGAAGCCGAACTGATGTGGTGGGATGGCTCGAATGTCCCCTAAGGTGGGAGACAAGCGGGTGAGAATGGTCCTTTCAAACACTTTTGAAAGGACAGAGAGGAGGCTAATGGATCGGTAATTGGCAGGATGTACCGGATCTTTCCCCGGCTTCAATATGCAGATAACCCGAGCCTCTCTCCACTCGCGTGGGAAGTGACTGAGGGCAAAGCACATATTGAAGACCCTGGTGAGAAAGAGAACGGCCCGGAAGGGAAGGCGTCGTAGCATGGCGGGTGTAAGCCCGTCAGGCCCCGGTGCCTTTTTGGGGTTGAGACGCCGGAGTGCGCCTTGGACTTCTGAAGGTCTTATGACGGGATATCGATCCGCATCGTCGGGGGGACGTCGAAGGAATCGGCGTACCTCCCTCCGAGTACGTTCGGAAAAGGCATCGTCCTGGGGGTCATCTCGAGGCCTCATGGTCCTCTCAAGGTAGTCGGCAAACACATTTGCTTTGGCTTGGGGGAGGTAAGCCAGGCCTTGGGTGCCGTGGAGAGGGGAGGAGTATTGATCTCTGCGGTTGCGGAGGCGTTTGGCAATCCTCCACACGTCGCCATCTTCGAGGTTCATACGGTTCATCGTCTCCTTCCACGCTTGCACTCTGTGCTCGCGTAGTCGGCGACGGACCTCCCGGCAAAGGCGCCTATGAAGCACTCGATTATGTGGCGTGCGGTGACGCTGGTAGAGTCTGCGTGCCGCCCAGGAGCGGCGGATAAGCAGGTGGAGTTCAAGAGGAAGGACGTCAGGGTGCAAGGGTGCTGGGGTGTTGACAGTGAGGTTATGGACCGTTCGTACCACGATGGAAGTGAAGGAGGAGACAGCCGCCTCCAGGGTTGGGACGTCTACGATTCTCGGGTTGGGTGGAAGGGATTCGTTGAGGCAGACCTTGACGCATTCCCAGTCGACCTCCCGGTGTTGAACCGGGACGCCGTGACTGGCAACCTGGGTGTTAACCTCGGCTAACACAGGATTGTGGTCAGAGTGTAGCGCGTTGATTGATGTGAGTGAGATATGAAAGGGGAAATGCTTGATGATCGCGAAGTCGATAACAGAAGCCCGTCCTCGACCTCGTGGATGATGTGTAGGTTGCCAGGGACCCTCTGCTCTAAGTTGAGGGTCCGCATCTATCATGCGTATAATTTCATTGCCTCGTCGACACGACGGGGGGCTGCAATGCCAACGCATATGTTTGGCATTGAAGTCCCCAGCCATGATAACGTTAGGATGAAGGGCGAGGATGGATAGGTAATCGTTGAGCACGAACAGCCTTTGAGGAGGGTGGTAAACAGACACCACCATGACTTCCGTACCGCCGAGATCAATACAGACGGCCGTGGCCTCCAAGGTTTGAAGTGGCGGGAGAGGGATTGGGCGTTGGACAACACTGTTCCTCACGAGGACCGCGGTGCCACCTCCCCGGCGGCCCAAACGGTCAGTCCTGAGGCAGCTGAAGCCCGGTAGGCGGAATCGGGTGTTGGGTGTCAAATGTGTTTCCCCGACTAAAATGAGGTCCAAGGCATATGAGCCAGCAAAGTGCTGGAGCTCATTCCCCTGATCGGCCATTCCACACGCGTTCCAAAACGCGAACCGAAACGAGGTACGTGACCTAGTTCGATTCGCCATTTCGGGCCGTCTGGATGACAGTGGTCAGGAGTGCGAGCCCCTCCATGGCAATGACCATCTTTGCGGCTTGGTCAGGTGTTGATAGGAATCTGACCAGCAGATCGCAGATGCGCTGGCCGTGGTTCTGCAGCAGCTGCTGCAACCACCCCAGCACATCAGAAACCTGTGGTGCAGGAGGAGGGGTTGGGGGTCTTCTCGGGAGAGGAGTGGGGGGCTTGGGCAAGGGCGCCGGTCCATTGGTCCCCTTGTCGGCCCTCGACCTGCGTGGAAGAGTGGGAGTACCACGCTCACACGAGGTCTCGGATTCCGAGTCCGGTTCTCGCGCTGGACGACGTCGCCTTGTCCTTCTAGGACGGGGAGGTTTTGGGGTGTCTGGAGCTGGTGTTTGTGTCTTGCTGGACTTAGGTTGTGTTGGGGCCCTTGACACCGCAGGTCTACTCGAGGTGCTCTGTAGTGCTGCTGCATAAGAGCGTCGGGAAGCAGGCTGATGTTGTTGCCGTGGCGGAGCTGGAGTTGGCGGGTGCTGCTGTTGTGCTGTTGGTTGGCCTTCCCTACCTTGGGGGGCTGCTGGTGCAGGTGGTCTCCTTGAGGCTATCACAGCCTTCCTCGTAGGGCACCCGCCGTAACACGCCACATGCTCCCCCTTGCAGTTAGCACAGGTGGGAACCTCGGCGATTGTTCGGGGACAGACCTCTCTTGGGTGGGAGCCTCCGCACCTTAAGCAGCGCAGGTTGCGGAAGCAGAAGTGGCTGGAGTGGTTAAACCCCAGGCACCGGTAACACTGTGGGGGACCGCCAGAGCCCTTGGATGGTTCGATGTGTACCCGAAGGTAGCAGATGGTGTTGACACCATCTATCTTTGCCTCCGGGTCTGCTGACCGCTCCACGACTACTAAAAATAGTGGGAGGGGGGTGGGGCCTTGGCCATTTGGAGCTGGTCTGGTGAGCTGCTTCACCACTCTTGGGGTGATGCCCTGGCGGATGAGGTCGTCCTCGATGTCACTCACCGAGGTATCCGCTGGCAAACCTCGGATAACTCTGCGGATGTCTCGGGCCTTGTCTAGGCCGAAGGTAAAATGGGGAATGCCCCTCCTACCTAGCTGTTTAAGCAGCGTCGAATAGTCCCCGACCTGCTTGGCCTGAAAAATGAAGCGGCTTTTGTTCCGCCTCACCGTGCATGACCCGATCAGGGTCGGCATGACTTCCTTCAGGAAGCCTACAGACCCCGCAAAGTCATCCACGATGATTGGTGGAACGTGGCTCCTCTGCCCGGCGTTCTGGGCGGACCCAGAAGCGGCAGGCTGCGCGGACGCTCCTGATTGGCCAGAGGGCACGCCCCCTGCAGCCAATCGGGAAGCACGCTTCCTTTTCCGTGAAACCACTTCACGGAAGTCGTCGTCTTCTCCGGCCGTGGAAAGGCCAGAGGAGCTTGCCTCATCCTCCTCCATGGAGGAGTGGATTGAATGGTGGGAGCCTAAATTGGCTCGACCGTCGTCGGAGCAACGCTCCGAAATTTTGTCTACTCGGTCAGATAAATCATCGCGAGAGACGCCCTGGTTGGTGGTAAGCTTGGACTGGTCCAAACAACGCACTTTGCCCTTTCCGCTTGCGCGTTCTTGGCTAAGTGCCCTTTTCTTGCCCTCCAGAGCGGCAGGGCCGCCCGAGGGCTGGTTGACTGCACCAGTGCTGGTGCTGGCAGCGGCAGTTGGAGTCTGACCGGCATTCCCGCTGGGGCCTTTGCCAGTTAAGGACTGGTTGGGTTTGGTTTTCGGCATCTTGGAAAGATACACAGCGCTGCACCCAAGGGTGCAGCGCACACAAGCACAAAATCGTCTACCCTCACCTGCAGGCAGCTGTGGTGCTCAATAGCGCAGCGAAACAGAGGGCCGGACACGAATAGTGCGCCTTACCGTTCCTTACGGAAGGTGGCTGTGGCCTTGTTCGCCTACCCGCTGCCTGGAATTGGCCTCTTGATGGTAACGAGGCCACTGAAGGTCAATGTAGTCGTATGCACTGGTCGCCTTAAGAAATGCGACGCAGTAGAGCTGGTTGAAGAAGTACGTTCTCAAGGACCTGGCCGACCCACAAAAAGTGGCGGACCGCGCAGAAAATCTCGCTGCGGCGACGCTTTTTTTTTTTTTTTTTTTTTTTTGGGTAGTGGACGGGGTTGGGAGGGAGAATTTAAGGAAGGTGTTTAGAAGGAGTAGTAAGGAAAGGTGGTGGGGTTCCGCTATGCACCCCCGATAGTGCGGAAGGTTAGCTGCCAGCTTATTTCGCTGGCGGCGGGAGACGGGAAGGACCGGGAGACAGACATGACCGAGGCCCTGACTGCCCCCCGGGGAGTGGCGGGATTTGAAAAAGGATCTTTAATCATCTGTTAATTTTGACGCGGTCCTAGAAAGGAGCCCGCTGGTGGTCTGAAGTGACTGGGAAACAAGCGTGCCGCATCTAGCGACATTAGGTAGCCGTTGGTTCGCTCCTGTTCATTCTTCATGGCCGAGAGAGCAGATGACCACTCGGCCATCGTCGTGAGGAGGGTTGATGTCGTGCGCCTAACCTCCTCTAGGCATTCTGTCGGAGGTGGCTGTGCTGATGGTGGTGGCAGGCTGGCGATTGAGTCTTCCAGGCCTCGAATGGCTGTGTCGGCTGTTTCGAATCGGCGTAGGCAGCGTGCGGTGAAGCTGTGGAAAGCAGTGGTGAAGTCTGTGACGATGGTGTGAAGGTCCTGGATTGCGCTTTCCAATGAGTCAAGTCGGTCATGTTGTGGTTCCAGGCTGGTAGCTTGAGCGGCGGTGGCGAGTGAAGCTAGTGCTTCGTCCTGTTGCGAGATGCTGGACCCGATGATCAGGACCTCTGAATGTAGGTCCTGGATTGCATCTCGCAAGGTGGTGTCTGGTGCTGCGGGTGGTGGCGGTGCTGGTGTCGGAGATGTGGGTGCTGGTACTGATGCCGGAGTAAATCGACGGCTTCTCGGATACAAAGGGCACTGTGCCTGCCCGGTAAAATGGCCGTGACCATTGCAGGAGGCACAGTACCTGCGGCGTCGGCGGAGATCGTGGCTTGTGCAGTGTGCAGTCAGTGTTGCGGCACCGCAGTAGTGGCACCTGGGAGGTGCGGCGCAGGAAGAGGCGTCGTGTCCATACGAGCAGCATCTTCGGCAAGGCTGTTGACCTTCCGTACGACTAGCCTCCGCTCGAAGGACCTGCCCTAGCAAGGGCAGGCCGGAACTCAAGGCCGCATCGCGGTCGGCCAGGTCTGCGAAGATCAGGCGAAACAGCGTTGATGGTCCCCGGGAAGTGATGATCCGTGTGGCCTTCAAGGTTGAAGACCACCGGTGTTGTGCGGCGGTGAGAACGTAACGTGATGGAAGGTCCCGGGGTACTCCTGATATCACGACGCTGCATCGTGGATACAGCGTCGCTGGTGATGTAGGTGGTGCTATTGGCTGCTGCGTAGGTTGTTGAGTTGCGATGGTTGGTGTTGTCGGCTTCTGCGGTGGGAGGTGATGTGCGATGTTGACTGGAGATGAGATTGGCTGCTGCTGTTGTGTATGCCGGGGCGAGGCAGCGACCGTTGCCCAAGAAGGCACGGCCACCGGCGGCGTAGCTGCAGCACTCCCGGCAGATGCCGGGGGAGCGGCCGGTGATTCGGCGGCGGCAGGTCCCGGTGTAGCTCCATCAGCGGACGGCGTGGTGGCTTTCCCTTCGGCGGGTGCAGGAGGGTCAGCGGCGATTTCTGCTGCGGTGGTCTGGCGAGTCTTCCTCTTCCCCATCTTTTTTTTTCTCCCTGGCGACGCTGGAATTGTGGCGGACCTCGTAGAAACCTCGCTGATGTGCGCTGGATGCATGTCCTGCTGCTGCGCACCACGCAACGCCGCACCCCACGCGAACGCGCACGTAATGAGGCTGTTGATGCTTCCCCTCTCTTATGCGGTACAAACATGTGTTGCAGTTTGTTGAAACTGCTGCAGAGAGCGGGCCAATGACACAACGATTCTTGTGCAGACAGCCAATAGGTGGATGTCCAGTCGCGAGCTCTCTTGGCAGGTAGGTAAATTACGTCTGGCAGTAGCAGCATGCACAGAATCTCACGCGAAGGCTTTTAGATTGAGTTAATGCAGCTTCTGTTTTGTGCTATCGCAAATTAGGGTTCTTACATAATATATGCAACAAAATTTGAAAGTGAGAGTAAGAACTGGACATATGTTAATATTTTCTATACGAACGGAAGCCAAAGCTCTGCTTATGTTATACCGTTATACGAGTAGTACTATTTCTTTGAATTTCTGTACTGCTATGTTCCATTTTTCCTATACAAATGAGCAATTAAAGTATAAAACGTAATATACAGAACAGGACTTTTATTTTGTATAGTTTATGCTCATAAAGGAACAAACAATGCAGAAAATGCTGTAAAATTGACAGAGACCCACCAGAAAAATCAACACTGGGCCCCAGAAAATTCACAAATGTTTTCCTGCCACTCCAAAAAAATATTTGGTGCATATAACAAAATATAATTTCCAGTCATACATTATACATCATGGCATTCGTATAAACAGTTATTTTCTACGTTAATTTTTCCCAAAACTTGATTTGAAAGAATGTTAAAAATTCACCATTTTTATTTATTCAGTAATCAAAATATCTAAATCTTGTAGATTTATAATCTCATTGGATTTTTCAACTTCTTCACAGTTAAATGCTCTTCAGTGTGATTTAAACAGTAAATATAATGGTAAGCATTTAGGGATTTACAGTCTAATTCCGCTTTGCTAAGGAACTATCTTTTTTCAGCATTTTCATTTACAGAAACTTTCGCACGATACATTTCCATCAAATTACAAGTTATTAAAGGTCAGCGAAGAAATCTAAGAATTCTTTTTTTGAAAATTTCATGTAGTTCCATTTACAGCTTTATTTTTAAAATGCATTTTGTATTTTTGTTGTGATGACATATTTCATAGTTTTATTTTAGAAAATTATTGAGAATACGAAAAATAATCCTTATTGTGAAAAAGGACTGTTTAAAAGTTGATTATGTTTATAATTTAATTTTTTGTTAAATATCTATCGTGGGTTCTTTCTCTAAAATATACTATAAAGAATTTTTTAAATTCTTCTTATTCCTCTCATGTATTAGAATCTCTGTCCTGTTACTGTCTCACGGTTGAATTTTCAATCCAACGGTTCCTAGAACGACCTAAATATCTATTCTCATTTAGATAGTTAAGCTTGGTTTTTTTTGGATAATTGTAAGCATGCCATGTATATTAAAGTTAATATTTCAAAAAGTATAAAACTCCTTCGACGTCAGCTAATGCAATGATCTCGTAAATGTCTTAAATTAATCGAAAATCCTGAAATTTAGCATTTTCAATGAAGGATTCCCATACTGTGTACTTGGGTTACATAAAACATGCTTGGTTAGTGACTATCTCCTTCTTATTTACTTTATTGTTTGTTTTATTTCAAATCTAGTAGGTGTATAAGCTTTTTATAACCAATATCAAGTGTCACGGATTTCCAATTTCTTGCAATTGAAAACAGTTTTCTCCTGTTTAAGATGTACTCTTTATATACAAAACATTGAATTTCTCATAGCTCCACTGTATAGCATTCATAAACACAAAGAGAGGGCGAGAGAGAGAGAAAGAAAAACAAAGGATTGATGTGCAGGTGGTTGGTTGGATGGATATGTAGTAAGAAGAATTAACGGGAGCAAAACCGCCGTATCTAAGCACGTAATTAACATTTTTGTTGCATCTGTATTTCACTCAGTACAACCTTTCATTTGTTACCTACTAGTGTAGTAGCACCAGTATGTTATTTCCCGTAACGGGATAAACACACCTGAAAGTTAACACAGTGTACTATGTGTCAGTAACTGCCCTTGGGCATGTGTTAATAACATGTTATGCACCTAAAGCTGTATAAACAAATATACTAGCTAATTAAATTCTTGAGCAGGCGGATCTGTTTAACGCCGCTGGACTGATAGGTTCACGAAGGTTAAATGACACGTGGCCCATTGCCGAACAGGGATCGGCTGCCAAATTGTGGGAGAACAAGGCCGCCTGGCGCGCCCTCCGCCCCTGGGGGTGGCTGAACTGGCGCTGACATCGCCCAGGGTGCCGTCCGCGTGCACAACATGGTGCAGTTAATTGCTAATAGTACAGGGTGCCTCATACCCCCACCCCTTTCAATCTCATGAGACTGCTGGTAGATTTGAACTCACAAATTCCAAACCACTTTACGCGGGACAATAACAAGCGAAAAAACAAAAGTGAACAAGAGCGAGAAAAAATTTGGAGCAAGATTAAGGGAAATGAAAAGTTTAAAATTTTCGTACGTTTAAAAAGCATAATCCCGTTTATTTTATGTACACTCCTACAAAATTCCCTTCACAATATAAAACTCTAGCAAATCTAACAATAATTCAGACAGGAAAAAGATAAAGAAAAAGCGTTTGAGCTGTACAATTAATAAAGTTAATTTTAATTTTTTAATATAGTGTGCTTACCATTCTAATTAATGACTTAGTTTTACAAAAGGAAAATTAAATCAAAGCAATATAGCTGTGAAATTGAATGAAAAGTTTGAAAAAATACAAGCGTTTTTTGCTCTTTGTGATGTTTACAACTATATTTTCATTTTGCTGTATAATTTCAACAATATTTTTAAGTTTTATGCTACCACTGCACTACGGGGACGGTCCCAATATGAACTGATCCGAGTTTAAAGGGGGTTTATCTTAACGCTAAAGATTTAAAACACAAGAAATAATGGCCAATGTGAGTTAAAATAAAAATAGTCGTTTTATACACATATAAATTATTTGATAGACTTATATGGTGGCGACTTATACCATTCTTGCTTTCCTGTAAAATGCCGGGGAGGTACCCTAAACTTAGGCCCGGAATGCTTCCATCACAAAATGCCTTTCCTCAACACCATTTCATTCCATGTATTATCAGTGTGTACCACCTACGGTGCCGTTTGTAATACGAATGGGCATTAAACACTACTAAATATTCCCTTCATTTGTTTACGTAAAACTAAACATTTGTTAGTGAAGAAAATCATTCTGGTTTCTTAAGAGTGCATAAAAGAAGCCCTAAGGTGCCAGATTGTTCTAAATTTGTAATATTACTGCATAGGATAGGATAGAATAAACAAAATACAATCACAGACACTTGCCAAGGAAAGGTTAGCAAAGATTCCGAAGCAGGCCGCAATTACTGCCCAACAAACAACACAGGACATTTTGAAGATTTAATTTAGCAAATTTAATTAATTCGAGAGGAAATTTTCCAGAATAAATAATGTTCTCATCTAACTGGCTTATTCCTTCTTAGCTCAGATTCATAGAGTTCCAGATTGCCAAAAGGAGGTGTGAGAACAAATGTGCTAACAAATGAATGCTCTCTGAAAACTATAAAAATGTAGAATGATATTTTAAAATACAAAGAGGGGATGGCTGGTGGTGAGGAAATGTTAGTTAAAGTACAATTAACTCTGGTTTTAAAACTCGCTATCAAGTGTAACCATACTTGCTTTTTAATGCAATTTAAATAAAGTTAAATAGTTATTTAAATACAGAGCTTTTTAAATAAAAATGCTGTATAAATTTTAAACCAAAAGATGTTTGTGTGTGGTGCACAATTTCCGAAATGTTTTAATACAGCGTAGGAAAATCCTTTTATCCTTTTCCCCTGATCTAGCATTTCAACGCAATGATGATTTTCGATCATTTTTGAAGAAAGTGTTTGATTTTATTGTAGGCTTACATATTATAATTTTACTTCACTCCTTTTATTAATGATTGACACGATTTCAATAACACTTCACTGATATACAGAGAGCTGTGAGATTTTTTTAATGAATTACTTGCACTTTTTAACATGTAAATTATTTTCATCTCACACTGAATACGTATTAAATTTCTGGAGGACGCATCTCGCGTCCGGTTAGAAACACTGTCTACAACCAACGTGTCCAGTTATGAGCGCTGTCGACAAGCAACTGACTTGATTTCAACCGTCTAAATTTGTACATTTCTGTATTTCAAGTCTCTGATTGGTTATTCCTAATCCAATAGAATACTTTTATTTATCTTAAACTTTTACTGGTTGTTGATTGGCTATTTTATAAACTGTAACAAAAATTGCATTATTGTTGCTGCAAGAATGACTAGTAGTATTATTACACTTTCTTACTCATTATTGCCTCAAGATTACCTCATTGTTACCTCAATGTTAGCAACTTTTAACCTATTACTCTCACAGCTCCTACATTACTAAATTACATAATACATTCAGATAATATTATTACATGTATACAATAATATAAATATATACAATGACTGTAACATACAGTTTTATATATTGTTACATACACGTATTGCTTTAAGGCGGGCTATTATTGAATTTATATATTATATAATTAGACTGAAATCATTTAAGTGTTAAAAATACTGCCTTATTTTATATTAGCTAAAGATAGGCATTGAAAATATAAAATCCTTATAAAGATGAAACACAACATTACCAATAACACCTCGTAAAAGAAACTTAAGCTTGATGTTTATTTTTAACCTACATAGCAGAGCTTCAGCTGTATCTTTGAAACACATAGCGTTACTTCATTGCAATGTTTTCACTTTTTTTTTAAAAACTGCATTTATTATTTTAAGCACTGCACAGCAGAAAGCAATGTTAGAGTAAAATAGCTTTGTACGCGTTAACTAATGTAGATGAAAAAGACGTGTAATAAACACGACTTCGCAAAAACGTGGATAAATAATGCAATCCCAGATTAAACATCCTCGTACTCTTAAACAAATAACACATTAAACTCAAAAAAAACTCCTTCACCATCCGTCACAACATAGATAAAGAAACATGTAAACCTTCCAACGTAGCTGTGCAAAACGCTTCGTTGGAGTTACGTGAAGGATTTAATTATCTATTATCATAACTCCGTATGTTGCGCTAACAAACGCCAGAGATTTCAGAAGTGAATCATAAAAGAGAAGCAGAAATGCCGTTTAGAACATTCATCTCAGCGGGCGACAAGCACATCAATAGGCTTCCCATGTTTCACCTGCTGGGGGAGCAAACACCTGTGGCATGATTTTCTGGTCCAGTAATTCTGTAGGCAAGGAAATTCCAGTTCTTAGCGTCATCTGGAAATTTATTGTCACGTGACTCAAAGTATTTACATATTTGTCTCCTTACAGGTATAAGCTGTGCTTTACAGTAGTTAAATTATGACAATGGTGCAAAACAAAAAAAATCGGATGTGTTACACTCATATGACTTTCTCTGCTCTTGTACAAACTATTTTTACAAACGCCTATTCGCAAGGGGAATTGATAGGCTTTAAGCGATAGTCAAATATTTTAAGAGCTGGTTGCTATGTGGCGCATTCCATTCTCTTTGCATGTCCAGTACATAAAAAAATGAATAAATAATTCCCATTCGAAAAAATAAGTATTGAAAAATTTAAGGGAATAACATGCAATATCTCGGAAATGGTTCACCCAACAAAAAAAACTTTATGTAACATAAATTGTGTATTTTACCGCGATCTGCATTTTTTGTGTAGTAAAATTTTGTCTATCTCTTATGGTTTATCAGTTATGCATAAATCGTTAACAATGAAGAATACTTTTGGAGACATTCCCAGAAAATTCGAGATATACATTTCATTTGTCATGAAAATATCTTAAACATATGATATTTTAATCAAAATTGTTAGAGCCATTTTTGAGAAAATTAAAATTTTCGAAAAATGTTCCATGTGAAGGGTAATCTGGGGTGGGGGGATTTTCTTGAAAACCTTCGTGTCGCCTCTCTGGAAGATACTGAACCTAAATACCAGTTTGGTGTTTATCCGACTATTCGTTTCTGAGTTATGCTGTTCACAGACACACGCGCACACACACACACACACACACACACACACGTAGAGAAATTAATACGTGTGCTCATAATATCACGTGATTTTCAGGATCTATCAAGGGGAGCTTCACCTCAACAGGATAGAATTGTGACTTACTCTACCTTTGTCATTGAGTGAAAGGGGAAGCCTGATGTAGTTCACCAAGACTCTAACTTGCCTAGTTTTATTTATATTTGTTTTTAAACGTATTTATATGACTTGCAATACACTTCATGAATTTAGAGTAGACGTAATTTTTACAGGTAAGGAAACATGTTGAGTGCTAATGACAGTTCTTTCTCTACACTTTATTATTCGTTTTTACAATCATCCTACAAATAGTTACAAAAAGATTATTTTTCTATATATTCATCTTAATCCTGATGAATATTACTCAGAAATGATTTGAGGTGCGTAGTAATAAACATATACAGGATGGAACATTTAACTTGAGACAATATCTCCAAAAATATTTGTAGAAACAAATGCCCTGAATAAGAGTTTCTTGATATTATAGGGGAAAGTAAATGTTATTAGTGTATTTTTTCGAGAACGATGTGATGGCAATTTTAATTTTAACTGTAGGTTCCCACTTAAAAAAAGTAAATTGACCCTAAAATGATTATCATAACGTCCTCCAAACAAAACATGACCAATGGCATTTACTTTTCCCCATATCAGGCAACTTTTATTCAACACATTTCTTCCTGCAACGCTTAGTTTTGGAGATATTGTACAGTCTCAACTTAAATGGTCCACTCTGTACATATAACACTCTGAAAAAACAGTCAACTGCTTGAAAGGCACATGAGTTTAATAGTTTTCTTACTATACACATTCTTCATGAGTTCACGAGCAAAGAAGGTCGCTATACAAATTTCCAAATATGGAAAGCATAATAGAATATTTCAGTTTTGGTTAGCGACACATTTTCTATTTGATGTAAATTGTGTATTTTATCGATAGCAACTTTTTATGTATAGTAAGTCTTAAATACCTGTTATGACATCCCGGTTATCTGATACCAAAAACAATGAAGAGCACTTCAAAAAGCTATTTATAAACAAAAACAAATCTGATGTGTTACACTAACATGACTTTCTCTACTGTTGTACAAACCATTTTTACAAACGCTTATTCTCCATATGCTTCATGTTAATCGAGATATCGAGATGTTAATCTCATAGATAATTTTCTTGTAGATGCAAGGGGAATAGGTAGGTTTTAAGCGATAGTCAAATATTTTAAGAGCTGGTTGCTATGTGGAATATTCCATTCTCTTTGCATTACCAGGACAAAAAAAATGAGTAACGAATTTGAGAAAAAGTATAAGTATTGGAAAATTTAAGGAAATAACAAGCAATATCTCGAAAATGGTTCACCCAACAAAAAATATGTATATGACATACGTTGTGTATTTTAATGCGATCTACATTGTTTGTGTAGTAAAATTTTGTCTATCTTTTATGGTTTACCACTTATGCAAAAGTCGTTCACAATGAAGAATACTTTTGGAGATATTCCCAGAAGATTCGAGATATACATTTCATTTGTCATGAAAATATCTTAAACATATGATGTTTAATCAAAATCGTTAGAGCCATTTTTGAAAAAATTAAAATTTTCGAAAAATGTTCTATGTAAAGGGTAATCTGGGTTGGGGGGATTTTGTTGAAAACCTTCGTGTCGTATCTCTGGAAGATACTGAACCTAAATACCATGTTTGGTGTTTATCCGACTGCTCGTTTCCGAGTTATGCTGTTCACAGACACACACACACACGGACATGTTTCCAAAAATGCTTTATTTGGATTCAGGGGGCCTCGAAACATGTATTTCCGGTGAAATCTCGGTATCGAATTTTTGGGTGGAATACAATACTTCCCCTACTTACTATACGTAGTAGAGAAAGTAATATATGTATTTTTCCCATGCCAATATTGCAGATATACGTATTTAAATAAAATTCGTAATTTTTCGTAAAAGTAATTGATTTTCCCGTGTCATTAAAATACCCGATTTAAATATTAAGGAAACCACCGACGAAAAACTTTATTCTTCTTCGTCCTCTTTTTCTTCATGGATATAGACCGTAAGCCTGTTTCCACTTCATGAGATAAAACTCGCCGTTCAGTCCGGGCTGTCTGTTGATGCTGTGGGTAATCAAAGCTGTCCATCGAACGAGTTTTGATCATTATTTTGTACCATTCATGCCTTGGAACACGAATGAACTGCATACGGGCGAGTTGAGTGTACTGGATTCCGAGCGGTGTCCCTTTTTCAGACCATTCCTTTTGGTACATCAAACGAGTATCCGTCTCATTTCTGTTCAAACCCGAGTGACCAGACCCAAGGGAAAGGGTCCAGCCTGCTTACTTCACTAGGGTTAGTTCCTTCTTATACGTAGCTCAAGTTCGCGTGATAGTGGAGTTGAAGGATACAAGTGAAATGCAAGCGCAATGTATTCACTGACAACGAATTACTAACAATAATAAGCTATGTTGGATGTTTTACTATTAGTTTATTATTCGTTACTGTGTATCTAGAATATATCTGTGTATATTCTTGCTTTGAAGCATGACAGAATTTCAGGTTTCCTAGAATTTGCATTTGGGATTCTTTCTTTATGCATAAACTGATTGTTCACACTGTCCATTATTACTACACATCCTTCCAGTCTGAAGGAGATCGGTAAACCATTTCCTAAAGACTACATTACTCATCTCTTTATGATACTCACAACCACTTTTTGACTGAAATACTAAATCTGCCCCTTCTATGAAACCATATTTCCCCTATCTGACATGGCAGATTATTAAATATGAACCTTTAGCTAATGGAATCTTTAAACTACCTAGAATCCTGTCAGGTAAACCTTCTAGCATGGTTTTGGTTTACCCGAGTTTCGTCAGTGTAAATAATAGGACAAGGATGTTCTTCTGGACTTTAAAGAATAATCACTATTTCATTTGTTGCATTGTAGTATATAATTTGCAATGCTTATTTAATTAAAAGTTTATACACATTACTTGAGTTTTTCTTATCACAGAAATTCCGAATGGAATTGTATATGAAACATTTCTGATATTTGAAATATATTTTCATACATATTTCTTTTAGGTGTAATGATAAAACAAAACATGAAAATGGATTTTGAAGAAGTATTATTTTGTTGTATTGTTATTTTTACGTTGTTATTTGCCCCACGCTTTGGGAGCCAATTTGAAGAAGTTTTGTTGCTGCTACGTATGGTAAGTTTGAAGAAGATGTATTATATTTCGTCTGTTGGGGAGCCGAACTTGAAGTAGTTGCAACCGCACGTATGGTAAAAAGTTTCTGGTAGTCTTCGCCCCCCAAAAATGTACTTTCCGGTGGGCTTTGCCCCAAATGTTTAAAAAAATATTAACTTTGTAATTTTGACTGCTTTTTTAAATATTATATATTTATGTTTGCCTCGGCTGCGTCAGTATTTATATTTTTTAGAGACATGAATATCATAGCAGGGAGTGGTGCGACTGAAAAATGTAGGCTTACACAGATTATAATTTTACTTCACTCATTTTACTAATGCTTGATACGATTTAAATAACACTTCACTGAGAGAGAGAGAGAGAGAGAGAGAGAGAGTGAGAGAGCTGTGAGATTTGTTTTTTTATTAAATACTTGCACTTTTTAACACGTAAAATTATTTTCGTCTCACACGAATACGTATTAAATTTCTCGAGGACGCATCTCGCGTCCGGTTAGGAACACTGTCTACTAGCAACACGTCCAGTTATGAGCACTGTCTACAAGCAACTGAACTCTGAATTTGAAAATTTTGCTATATTTCAGTTTCTGATTGGCTAATCCTAGTCCAATGGAATACCTTCATTTAACTGAAGCTTTTTCTGGTTGTTGATTGGCTATTTTATGAACTGTCACAAAAATTACATTATTGTTGCTGCAAGAATGACTAGTAGCATTATTACACCTTCTAATTCATTATTGCCTCAAGGTTATCTCATTGTTACCTTATTGTTAGCAACTTTTAACCTATTATTCACACAGCTCCTACATTATTAAATTACGTAATACAATCACATAACATTATTACACATGTACACAATGACTGTAATATACACTTTATATATCCTGTTGCATACACATTTTGCTTTAAGGCGGGCTGTTATTGAATTTATATATTATATAATTAGACTGAAATAATTTAAGTGCTTGCATCGAAAGAGTTAATTTAAATGCTGCTTGGATTAAAGTGTAAGTAAATGTTAACAACTAAGGGAATTAAAGATTAAGATTTAAGTGGTAAAATTCAGCCCTCAAATATGATTATATTGCATGTCTGCAACAATAAATATGCATATGAATAATTAGTTCTCGAGGTCACAGTTCCAATCCTGGCAGAGGGCGATGGATTTTTTCGGGAGTAAACATCCTTAGCATGGCTTCCTTCGGAAGGGAAGCAAAGACGGTGGTCCCGTGTTCGTAGGTACGTAAAGAACTCAAAGCACGTAAAAGAACCTCAAGCCAAATAAAACGTCCCCAGAGCAAAATTTCCGGTCTTTTATGCCGAATATAGATGGAACGCTATGAACCATAGTAGTTATAGGGCGTCCATAAATAAAACTCAGTTTAATGTTCATATTAATAATTAGAAGATTGAATCCTCATTGCTTATGTCTGCGTTAAAAACGCAAAAGGCATGGAGTGAAAGAGATTCAACTTCCCTTGCATAATAGCATGAGCTGGAAGGGGATAAAGAACAAACACCATCGTCAAACATGGAAAACAGGAAAGGAAGCAAATGAGTGGTTTCTTAACTACCTTACAAATCAAAAACTACGAATTTTGGTGACAATTATCGGCAATCTAATAATATTAGCATTGTCTTGCAGGTACTAACACGCTAGTTTAAATCCATTGGCAGTACTGAAGAAAGCGTTTACCTCCCAATTAAGCAAAATGCAGTGTAGTGTCTAATACTTTATCTGGCGATAGTAAATGGTTCTAAGCATTTCTAACTGGGAAGTTATTAATGCTGTTATATTTGTGCAGTGTACGCTTGATTTTTTTCTTTTTTTTCTTTCCTTCCTTCTCTTGGCCCTTTGCCTAATTTCAGATGCACAAGCCGCCCCTGGATAAGACAAAACGTTTAAGGTGATCTTAAATAAAGTTAAAAGGAAGGAAACGCCTCATCAGGCAGGCTAGTAGTGAGTGAAAATTGAGTACATTTGCACCGTCTCCAATGAAAACGAAAGCAGTTTTACAAAACGTTTTCGCATTTGTAACGGATTCCATAAAGAGGCAATATGAGCTGAATGGCAGGCAGCGAAGTGCGTTTCATTGGAATGTAGCGGCCGGAGAGGAAGCAGGGGGAAAAAGGACGATGAAATGTGACAATTTTGCTGTCTCTAACAAGCCACTTCTCGTTACAGCACAGTTGACACCTGGAGCCTTCTTTATTTGCAGTTCCCAGTGCCTCCTTCATCGGATTACAACGCTACCATTCTCATTTTTTATTCTTAACCCCTGTCTTCTCCTCTCAATTTCCCTGTTATCTCTTTTTTCTTCTGCTTCACTTGTTTCCTTTCTAACGCATTGGTATATGCTGATAGAAAGGATTTTCCAACTTGTTTCGTTAATTCCAAGTTCTCAAATCACTAGTGACATAAAAGGATGAATAACAATAAAGGCAATAAGCCTTAAGGATTCATCTTCTTTGACTTTAGGATTCTTTTCTGCAATCAAAAGTTTAAAAAAAATCTCATCAATTCGGAACAAAAAGTGAAATGACGTAATTTATACAGAGAGGACGGGTATAAGTAGCTGTTAGAGATTTATAACGAATTTATGCTAAGTTGTTCTGAAATGTTCGAAAATCCTCAATAAATAATTAATATGTTCAGACTTTTCCGCGATACAACCAGAATTGATGATGTAATACGCACAGGAGTTCATTTTAGTGCTGATGTGGGGGAAGTAGTGATTGTCCTTGAGTGTGCAAGCTAGCGAAAGGCTCAAGAACTGCTATCAGCGCTGCCTTGGGATTTAGGATGAATTGTGACTTTGTTTTTTATTTTCCAAGTACACTTATTGGCCTACTTGAAACTCATTACAATTATAGCCTTTGCATGTCGAAACTTATTTTCAGTCTTAACTACAAAACTACTCAACAAACTAAAAACAAATTTTAAGGGTTAGTAGAAGGATTATTGTCCAAACATTGATATAGAATTTCACCTCTATGTGTGTGTGTGTGTGTGTGTGTGTGTGTGTGTGTATGCACAGGATGATTTATGAAGAACTGTCACATTTATTTCCATAATTCTTTCAAGACGAGTTATGCTAGCAACAACTTATTATACCTGAAATGGAGAGGAATTTTGGGACATTATTAACTTCTATAACAAACGTTGAAAATGTCCTCCATCCTGCATAACGCACAACTCAACACGTTGTTCCATGTTACTGGCCACTCGTTGGAGGACTATGTTGTCAATAGCTTGAATCTACCGTGTAATCTTGCGCTTCAGATCGTCCTATGTTTGGGGACATGTGGAACAAACCCTGTCTTTTAAGTAACCCCATAGAAAGAAGTCCGGTGATGTCAAATCCAGAGATCGAGGTGGCCACAGGTTCTTGGAAATTATCCGTGTCAAAGAAACTTGCAATTAGTGCCATGGATTCATTTGATGTATGGCATGTAGCGCCGTCCTGCTGAAAATATCCTTGACTCAGCTAGTTGTTCAGCAAACTCCATGGAAATCCGTCGGTACTCTGCAGTGTTCACATTATTTACAAACAAAAATTGGCTCCACTATTGTCTGTGCAGATATTGCGCACTAAACTCCGATTTTAACCGGATGCATGTGGATTTTCGCTGGCCCAATAGCGTGAGTTATTTGAGTTCACATAGCCGGATAAATGGAACCATGCTTCATCTTTGAACCATCTGATGGACAATATGGAAGGATTTTGCACAATGAACGCCTGAAACCAAAGACAATAATTCAGTCGTCTATCTTAATCTGGTTCCTGTAACTGATGGACAACCGTAATCCTATACGACTTTAGACCTGCTCTCTGACACATTGAGTAGCTGTACCCTGTCTCCTGCGCCAAACGTCTGATCCAGTCGTGCTCTTACGTCTGCAACAACCGTGGGAAGCCTAGATGGACGAGTTTTGCCTTTTTCACTCACCAGAGATCCAGTTGCTTCCAATTTGTTTACCAGTCCCAGTATTGTGTTTCTTTGGGTAGGATTCCGAACACCAAACTCTCTCTGGTATGCTCTTTGAGTGGCTGTAATTGAATTCGTAATCCAGTATTGATTTACAAGGAAGATTCGTTCATTTAATGTGTACTCCATTTTCACGTTGACTAGAAAAAAATCTCAAACAACGAAATTAACAATTACGAATAAAACACGAACATATGTGCATCTAGTGACAGGCAATCGAAACTCCAGAACATTCTGCTTAATTTGGTGCTAAAATCGGGGCATTGAGTGAATTTCGAACAGAATAATTAAAGAAAGAAATGTATGAGTTCTTCGTAAATCACCCCGTAGCATGACTCAAATACTAAGAATCTAATAACTGTCAAACTTGGTATTGAAGTGCAACACCTTTTAAAGGAAGAAAGATGAAGATCATTAAGGAGATTTTCTGAAACCTTAACCAATCCTTTACGTGAAACTTCTCTAATTTGAAGGTTTCGATTAAAATGATACTGGCATTGTAAATAAAATTTCTATCTTAATTTTTTTCTAAATATCATATCAAGTATCTTCATTCTTCGTGAATTGCACATAATCGGAAAAACATAAGATATAAACCAAAACTTCTAAGGAAAAATTCAGAGTAGTTAAATATGCAATTTATGTGAAATAGCTTCTTTTTGCATTAGACGTTTTCGGCGTGATCCTTTTTAATTTGTTTGGTTCAATGTTTTAAGCAATACACTTTTGAAATGTTCTGTCTACTTTTGTTTCTCATTAGCCGATGCAAGGAGTATGCAAAATCAACATTGCTTATCATTGATATTTAACAGCAGACTGTTGTTCCCGCCTTCTCTATGCACCTGCTGAAGCATTTTCTAATGAATAATTACCATAAAATGATAACGTAAGGTGCGTATAAAAATAATTTGTTTTCTATTTGCTTGAAGTTTTAACTTCCTTTAACGGAGTAGGTCATATCAAATGTGAATGTACAAAATGGTTGAAATGATGCTTAAATGGGCCCGGAGTCCCTAGAGCTTAGAGTTACCCAATATTCATCTTCACAGGATGAAGGAAAAACACCGGAAAAAACGTGTTATGAGTTCTGTTGTTCAAAGACACACAGAAACATACACACGGAACTTTTTGGGAATTCAGTGGGCCTCAATATATATATATATATATATATATATATATATATATATATATATATATATACGAGGGTAATCCAGAAAGTTACAGACGTTTTTAAATAAACAGCTAACACAAAGCAAATATCAACGTTTATTATCTACATTTAAAAGGTACACTCTTACGCTATTTTTCTACATAATCGCCATTCAGATTGAGGCATTTATCATACCGTGGCACTAG
Organism: Deroplatys truncata; assembly: GCA_030765065.1. Lineage (NCBI taxonomy): Eukaryota > Metazoa > Arthropoda > Insecta > Mantodea > Mantidae > Deroplatys > Deroplatys truncata. The sequence continues at coordinate 54,131,615 of CM060982.1, forward strand.
TTTTTCAGTACTCTCTCTGTAGAAATCTGCCGCCTGCGACTTCAACCACTGGCATGCAGTTCAACGTCAGTATCAAAGCATCAATTTGATGCACCAAACTCCGTGAAATTTGTGGGAAATGTTTCGAAAGTTTTGTAATCGTGAAACGACGATTTTCACGAATTTTGTCATTGATTTGCAATGACAGTTCATCAGTCATAAGGCTAGGCCTACCACTGCGATCCTCGTCGTGAACATTGGTACGGCCATTTTTAAAATCAATGCACCATTGCCTAACTCGGCTTTCACTCATTATTCCCTGCCCGTAAACATCATAAAGTTGACGATAAATTTCAATTGGTTTGTTTTGTTTAGCCAACCGCACTTCACAATTGCAGCGCACATTTTAACAACTCACAGAGAGCACAATAAGGAAGGCACAGTCCTCACGCTACCACAGCTGGATGCGTACTGAATGTAGGAACGTTCTGACACTAAGATGGCGGCTCTAGCCCTACTCATCGCTACGATAGATCAAAACGTCTGGGACTTTCTGGACTGCCCTCGTATTTCCAGTGAAATTCTCAGTATCGAATTTTTGAGTGGTACTTGCTCTATTTAGTGCAATTACGTAGTAGATGGAGCAAAAATGAAAGAGGTTTTGTTCCAAAGTGTTACACCCGGCCGTTTTTAGAACTTTAAAGTTTCAAGCGGTCGGCCTTGTGCACGGCGCGTGGAAAGCAAATGCTAATACGGTAAATGCCTGTAGTATAACACACCATAACTATAGAGTTGTTGATCGAAAAAGAATTGCTTTTCTGAAACCACTCTTACCTACTCCGTTCTTATGAACACCAAGTTGTAATAAGGTGTAAAGGTGGTACTGAGAGCTGATTCTTTGGCAAGGAATGTTGCTGCACTGAAGCGGGGCGTTGGATTTTGCTCTGCGGGAAGGATTTCTTCCTGGCGCTCAGTTAGTCGGATCACCTGTCAAACGGAGGAGCCTCTTCTTGGCAGGCTAGCGCCGATGATTGGTGAGCTACTATCTGGAATCGTTAGGGACCCCGTAGAATATGCCGCTATACGTATCCGATCGGGTTATTCCACTTTATCATTTCCTTCCGTCTGGTGGTCTATATGCGTGCGCTATGCTTCGTTGGCTGGCGACATCGGAGCTCCCCTTCCTAATCCTTTCTTTTCTTTCTTTCTTTCCTTCTTTCTTTCTTTATCTTTCTTTCTCTATCTTGAACGATTTGGGTTTGACCGTAAGAAATTCCTTCCTAACTGCTTCACGTTGGCTAACGAAAACTAAATAACTTTGCGAACAAATTTCATTACCTTGTGACCACGTATAAGACACACTTCTCATCGCTTTGTTTGGAAATTCTATCACAATTAGCTGTACCAATTTTTGGAAATGCATTTTTCTCTGGAGAGTGCTCTGATTAAGTTCAACAGAATGCAAACGGACAAGTAACATTTGACTCCCTTTGTAATTGACCACGACCATCATCTAATCTGCATTAAAAATTCGTGTGCGTATAATGGTGTCGATTTTGGAAGCACCTAGATAAAAGTGTTGGGAGCAGAGAGAGAGAAGGGGGAGGGAGACGGAGGGGAGAAAGAGATGCGCGTCATCAGCTATTGAAATACTGTCAGCAAAGCTGCAAGTTTGTGTTCTAATTAATAACACAATAAAATAAAGCTAATTTACAGTTTTTATAGCATGAACTCTATTATTTAATAGTTGAAAATGCAAATAGCATCGCCCAAAAGTTCCATACCCTATAGAGCAGAAGAGAAAAGCCATACACTTAATTGCGTTAGGAAACCGGGTAAAACGGGTAAAACGGATATACGTCACAACTAACTTGCTAACCACATGTCCTTGGGTTCCCGCTATAATTTTATGGTATTTATCAGGCTCACTTCAAGTTTTTAAAATATCTAATGGAAAAGACCGCCTTCGTAGTGAAGAGGGTAACATACCTGACTCAAAATTGGTGTGCCAGAGTTCGAATCTCCGTTGGGGTAAGCTACCTGGATAAGGTATTTTCCTTATCTACGAAGACAAATGTGTGTTAACTGTAAGTACTGTAGACTCTGGGCTCATTTTATTATTCGTTTCATATGAACGCGCGGTTAAAGGAGCTTAAACATACACCAGTACTTACAAATTAAAAATCTGATGTGTTACACTTACATGACTTTCTCTACTCTTGTACAAACTATTTTTACAAACGCTTATTCTACATATGCTTCATGTTAATCAAGATATCGAGGTGTTAATCTTATTGCTAATTTTCTTGTAGATGCAAGGGGAATTGGTAGGCTTTAAGCGATAGTCAAATATTTTAAGAGCTGGTTTCTATGTGGAGTATTCCATTCTCTTTGCATTGCCAAGACAAATAAAATGAATAACGAATTCCCATTTGAGAAAAAGTATAAGTATTACAAAATGTAAGGGAATAACAAGCAATATCTCGAAAATGCTTCACTCAACAAAAAAAATGTATATGACATAAATTGTGTATTTTAACGCGATCTACATTTTTTTGTAGTAAAATTTTGTCTATCTCTTATGGTTTACCAGTTATGCAAAAGTCGTTCATAATGAAGAATACTTTTGGAGACATTCCCAGAAAATTCGAGATACACATTCCATTTGTCATAAAAGTATCTTAAATATATGCTATTTTAATCAAAATCGTTAGAGCAATTTTTGTAAAAATTAAAATTTTCGAAAAATGTTCCAAGTAAAGGGTAATCTGGGGTGGGGGGATTTTCTTGATAATCTTCGTGTCGTATTTATGGAAGATACTGAACCTAAATACCACGTTTGGTGTTTATCCGACTGTTCGTTTCTGATTTATGCTGTTTACACACAGACACACACACGGTCATGTTTCCAAAAATACATTGTTTGGATTCAGGAGCCCTCAAAACGTGTATTTCCGGTGAAATCTTGGTATCGAATTTTTGAGTGGAATGCAATACTTCCCCTACTTACTATACGTAGTAGAGAAAGTAAAAAATTAAAAATGATTAATTTAAAGCTTGTGCTAAAACTCTGAGTACATCTAGCGTTTATTTAATAGACGTGTATAGCGGCCGCTTATACCATTCTTGCTTTCAATTTTTTTCGTAAATTGCATAACTTTCATTGTAATGCAGGTAAATGTACATTTTGTTTACTTAAGAGATGATTAAAAGCGAGCCTAAGTTGACACATTGCTACTCAATTTATAGTAGTAATATTACTGTCATTCAGCATCATTAAGCGGTTTATATGCTCTCGTTAAATGAATACAAAACCGTCTCATATTAGAAAACAGGCTTTTATTGTGCATTAAAGTGGATGTGGTGAAAAGCTGTCTCGCATTTACGCTATGATTCTCCGTGTCGCTCCTAGTGGTTGGTAGTACATCCGATCTCCTATTGTATTTACCCGCTGTTCGGTGGTATGGTGCTCTTTGTATGCTTCTCCAATTCAGGGAAGCATACTTTCGTTTGAACTGCAATAAATGTAGTTGTCCAGTGTCCTTTTCACTTTCTCGTATTACATTCCACCCAAAAACTTATATAGGTAAACATTTCACCGGAAATACACGATTTAGGACTTCTGAACCTAAATATATCTTCTCTTTCACTACCGCGAACCGATAGTAGGTAGAGGAAGTGTTACATTTCACCAAAAATTCAATGGTTAGACTTCAATGGAAATGCATGCTTTGAGGCCCCCTTGATAAAAGAAAGCATTTTGGAAAAATGCTCGTGTGTGTGTACCTTTGAACAGCATATCTAAAAAACCAAATACCAAACTTAACTAACACATTTAATATCTTCCAAAGTTGCAACAGGAGGATCTTAAAATATAAACCCCCATTCAAAATCACCCATCACATTCAACATAATTCCTTATTTTCGATTTTCTCAAATGTAACTCTAATAACGATTTTTGTTAAAATACCAATAATACATTTAAGATATTTACATGATAACTAAAATATATATCTTGAGTTACCTGAATAGCTTGTGAAGTATTACTTAAACAATAAAGTGTAATGGATTGAAAAACTCTTATAATGTAGATCTCGTTAGAACACACAATTTTTGGTAATACATTTTTCTCTAATTAACTTTTTCCGATATAAAACCGCAGATAGTCATTAACATTTTCAAATAATTTCTATCCTCTTCAAGAGATTTAACCTCCCGATGTGTAGAATTTTAAAGCCAGCATATACCGACAGGCTTTTTAAAGATTTGATTATTGTTTCAGCCTACTGCATCTCCTCTTGTACCTACAACGAAATGTGTAATGAAACTATTTCTGAAAATGTTTATCCAATTCACTGAAGTAGATAGAAAATAAGCTTTTATAAGAATCGTTTGTAGAGGCTATATAAAAATAAAGAATGGTGAGTATAAAAAGCCATGTAAATGTAACATAGCAGAATTTTTTTAGAAAAGGCCATGTGTGTGTCCGTCCGTGTGTCGCTAATAGTCGGTTAAATACCGAAGTTGATATTGAGGTTCAGCATCTTCTAATGATGCGACGCGAAGATTTTTAAGAAAACACCCCCAATTCTAACTACTGTAGCGGGAATAAATAAGGTTTTCTTGGTGTCGGGTTTCTGACTCGGAAGGATTTGTTTTGCCGGCTGCTCAGGTAGGGGGTTAATGGTTGGATATGAGATCTTATCTCAGGGAGCGTGGATAAGAGGTTAATGACACTCGCATTTCTCCTTCACTTGCCCGTTTATTGTGATGATCCACACTGCATTCCTCTTACCGAATCCCCGTCACACAAAACTTAATTCCGCCTATCATTCCTAGCTCTCATTTACGTGCTTCCCCCTTTCTATTTCCCTTCTTGCGGTGAAAAGTACAGTTATTATTTTCGTCGACCGGAATTTATTCATTTCTGGACGCCTTTCCGCGCACTAACTTGACACTAACTTTCACATATATTCTGCCTCGACGCTTGACATGAAGTCTCACCCACAGTTCGACACGAAGTCTCTACAGTTCGACACGAAGTGATCCATGTCACCCCCGTCTCAAACTCCTCTGCCTCCTAGATAATTTTGCTATTCTCGGTCTATTTTCTAGTTTCATTCCTCCTTTTTACTATTCATGTGACTTTTATAACTTCTCATTGATCATTTTCTAAGTTTTACGCCGCTTCTCATTGGTTTGCTATATTTTAAAGTTGACCGTCACCGCGTCTAACATTGCCGTCTTATTTCCGCCTGATTATCTTTTCTGTGCGGTTGACTGCATCTGACTTCCCGTCTGTTGTATTCGTTTCCTATGGTTTCACAAATTCTATGTAGCTTAAGTGCTCGCTGATGTCTTCGCCTGTTTGCTCGTGAAACATTTCCCAGTTTTCTCTTCGCTCTGAAATGCGCGGTTTCACACACTTTATTTAATTTAAGTTCATTTTATTTATTAGTGTCTGTTCCTTTACTTAATCTCCGTCGTTATGATTTTATTCCCCCCTTTCCTAGTCCTTCATATTATCTTTATTCTTCTTTCTTATTATTATTTCCATCATTATTATTATGATGATTATGATGATTATCATTATTATTCTTATTACTATTCTTTCTCTTCGGGGAGATCTTATCACTTCACTACCCTTTATATTAGTTTCTCAAAACTGGCTCAAACGATTTTGATTGAAATACCTTCTGTTTAAAATATTTCTATGACAGATAAAATTTAGATATATACTGATTTTTCTTGAAATGTCCTGTAAAGTTCTCTTCATTTAAATTAATTTTATGTAATTTTGTATATCTCGTGAATCCTAAGACATATATAAAAACGTAATACACAAAAACTGTAGATTTCTTTAAAACACACAATTTATCTCTAAATACATTCTTTTGCGGCATTTACCGTTTCCGAAATATTCATTATTATTGATTTGAATGTTTGAATTTCCTACATATTTTTAAATACTAAGTCGTTGTCCGTTTTTCTCTCATTTCTCTCAAAGTCATGGCATACTGAATCGCGTTTTAGATTTGACTATCGCTTAAATCTACCGTGATCCTCTTGTACCTGCATCGAAAATGTATAATAAAAGCATTTCTGCAAACGTTTGTCTCCATTAAAAGTGGTAGATACAAGAATAGTTTGTAAAAGAGTGGATTGAGAAAGTTCTGTAAATTTAACATGTAACATTTTATTTATATCTTTTTGAAGCTGGTATTTTTTATGTAATCTATTTTCGGCAAAATACATAAAAATTCATGAAGAATATATGTTATTTGTTGATAACCTATACACAGAATGATGAAAAATAAAACATCTCACTTCCTTTTCAATATAGAAAATGAAGGAATTCTGAATGTAAATTTGCATCTGAACTGTCTATTCCCCATTTCCAAGATTTTTAGGAAGACCTTCATCGCTTTATTGAGAGACTTCACGGCTTAAACTTGGTGCATGACGGATGATAAAATCACTGATGCAAATTATTCCAGAATCTGACGGATATATCAAATGGAGGAAACATGGGTCAATATACTAGCGATATGTAGGGGCTCGGAAGAATGGAAGCAAGAATTTACCGCGATCCTTTACCGCATTCAGCACAGAGGGTATGTTGGACGCTACTGGCAGAAAGCGCGAGGGAAAGATATATTTCTGCTTAAAGCGTGACAGCTAAGCTTTGAGAATACTGATTACCGTGGGGAGAGAGTATGAATAGAGCTAAGGTACTCGGTCATTGTGCTATTTTATTTATTGATTAATTTTTATGGGGCGGCGCCGTGGGCGAGTGCTTAGACTCGCCTTTCACCGAGGCGGCCCGGGTTCAATCCCAGGAACCCGCATGTGGGATTTGTGGTGGACAAAGCGGCGTTTGGGCGGGTTTTCTCCGAGTTCTCCGGTTTCCCCCGCCATTCATTCCACCAACTGCTCCATCATCATCTTTCCTTTCATCCATTTCACCATCATTTCGTTTCCTTTACTTCCTTCCCCCCATACCAGGCATCGGACTGATCACCCATCCTGGATATTCTGTCTGATCCATGAGTGTCTGCTCTTCGACGGGCCTCTGACCCCAGGCACCCGCCTGTAAGTCCTGGGGGTGTAAGAGGAGGTTAAACAGAGAAAGAAGAAGGTTAATTGTTATGTTTGCCCTGCTCTGTGTGAAATTCTGAAGTAACCAAAGCGCTTCTAAAAGAAGTGATATCGTATTTTTATGTTACCCTTAAATGAGAAGATTAATTTCTTAAATCTCATTTTTAAACTGTGTGTAGAGTTCTGATCAGTTATATTAATGTGATTTCTTTTGCTGTTCTTTATTATTTATGAGATTATTAGGTCATGTCGATCTTAGGTCCGTGAATCTGTTGATCTCTCTATTTATTTGAGCTCAAATAAACTCATTCTATTCTTCAAACTCTATGCACTTTATTAACTAATACTCATCTCCTTTACATCTGTTAATATGATTTTTAACGTATACTTGCTTAGCTCCAATCACACATTTGCTACAAACACATATTTTATGTGCTGCCGGTTAATGAGATTCTCTTGAGCCTTCTGTAAAACAGTCCTCGCTATCTGTTTGTTCTAATTCTAGCAGCACAGAAGCTACCAAGTGTTTCAGATTTCTAGAGCCTTTCAATCGCTGAATGCAATCATTAAAACTTTGGAACAGCTGAAGGAATGGAGATAGCGAAGACTCAATTAAGTGCTGCTCTGCTTCGAAGGAGCAGAAAAGGTATTAAGCTGCTAGCAGTAATTATGTATCCTTTCAGCTTCGGAATAGAACTAATGGCATTAGGAACAAAGAATTCTACATAAAAAAGAACAATATTATGTCAGTAACTTTTAATAGGTTCTGATTAAGTCACTACTGTTATTAAAATTAATTTTTAGAGATAATTGAGGCCTACATATAGAAAACACACCGATTTATACCAAAGGTATATGAGCATTCGAAATTCAGTCAATGCCAGCGAGTGTAAACTTTGTTTACCTCATTTTTGAAAAATGACTAGGGACACACGTGTATTATTCATCAACAATGAGTTAATATACAAAACAAGAATATATTTCGCTTATTGAAATGATCCGAAATATATACATTTCAATCGCGAATCTTACACTGTTACGTCATAATCAATAGACTTAGTCACTGGCTTTCTACAGTGTACAAAGAATCCTAAAAATGTGTTAATAAATACTGGAACAAAATAAATACATCTGAAACAAATATTAGGTACTAATAATAAAGTGCAGGGGATAGTTTTTATATTATTGGCCACAAACGACTATAGCATATTCTGTATTAATTGGTGAGTTTATTAATCCAAGAACAAGCGCAGTATTCTCTGTTTACCTTTGAAGTTGTAGTAACACTATAAAGCCTTAAGTGATTTTCAAACAATGGTTATTCCTCCAATACTATTTTCATTGTTAAGTGATACTCCTAAGATCCAATCCCCTCTCCTTACCGGGGATATTTTCATTTAAATAGAGCTAAGCTGCTACTTAGGACACCTCATATCTTTGGACATAGAAGTACACAAATCCTTATATATAACGTCACAAAATTATACTGGCGTTAAAAAAAGTATTCCATATTTTGAGAGGTGGCAGTGTAGACCAAAACAAGAAAAAATTGCAGTAAGCATGGGCTCTAAAATGGATACGTTAAAGAGCTATGAGCACTTATTCATCTTCGCTGCTGTGAAACATCCCTTTTACGCAAGCTCTTTGCTATTACGTACGACCTATAGCAGACAGTAAACAAACGAGAACACATTATTCTGTTATTGTCCATGGATACAGTATGCAGTAAACATCAGTTAGTGTTGATACAGTAAACCGTATTTACAGTTCTGGGTAAGTGCAATGCATATTCTTATTAGTTCTAATGGAATCAGTTTGTGTTTTCACAAGTTTGCGAAGTGCTTTTTCATTGTAGTTCCATCTTGAAATGTTTGGTGTATGCAATCATTAGTGATGTATAAACACTACAAAAAAGCGTCATCAGTGCCTGCCAGAGCATACGTGACCACCTGGAGACTTTCAGAGAGTACGTGATTCCCTAAGATGTCGGACAGAAGCATGCCTTACTATGAATGGACACCATATTGAGCACTTCCTTTAACGATGGTTCACAAGTGCAGGTGGTGTGTAATCGCAAGCAGATTACATTAGAAGCTATGCTGTTTCACAGTAACACTGTAATGTGTCCTCATTGGTTTACTGTATTCTCTAGGTCATACGTAATAGCAAACAGCTTGCAATAGAAGAGATATTTCACAGCGAAGATGAATAAGTGCCCATAGTTCTTAAGGTATACATTTTAGAACTCATACTTGGTGGACAGGTTTTTCTTGTTTTGGTCCATACTACCACCTCTAAAAACATAGAATACCTTTTTTTAACATCCCGTATAAATAATAAACTGCCTAAATTTAATCCTATACGCAGAACAATAAAACAAAGTGTAAACAAGATACTATATTAAATGTTATAGTTTTGGCTGTTCACATACGACCGTATGAACCAGAAACATGGAAGGAATAAAGATAAAATCATAATCAGTTCAAACGAAAGTATTAAGCAAGACCTCCATATTTTTTTTCAATACAAGATAAATGTCTGGCACCAAACCTGGAAGCAACATTTGACCATAAATTGATACCTGAAACACATCTCGTATTATGGAGAAATTCAAAAAAGGGTTCACAAGAAGATGGGATTAAGTTTCGGAATAGGCAAATTTCCTAAACCATGATTGTTGGCGATGATGTTGAAGATGATGATGCAATATTTCTAGAAATTTGAATACCGTCGGGAGAGCTCAAGTAAATTACAAATACAATAGTTCCTGGCATTTCGGATTTTTCATGCTTTATTATATTATTGCGAACCATATGAAATTGCAATTATGAGCAATAAATAGAAGGTACAGATCATTGTACAGTTATTTCATAAAGGCTACCTATACGGGAAAAGTAAATGCAGTTAACAAAACTGTCATTCAAGGTTTAAAAAGCCACCCTAGTCAATAATGACTATCTTGCGGAGAGATGCTAATACACCTAGAAGCAACTTGGAAAACAGGTTATACTTCACTGATTTCACAAAAATGCACAGAGTTCCTTTACTGTGTTATTTCACTGCTCGCAAGTAGTTCAGAAATTAATCAAAATACCCTTTTTTAGGAATAATGTTGGAATTTCAATTTCCCTGTCATGACAACAAGTTGTCCGAAATATCTTTTTGCACGATCGTGTGTTTTCCAGGTCTTCCCGATGATATTTACACAGAAGGAAATTTATAATTCCAACACATGAATTCGTTTCCAAGGAAACCCATAGCTACCAACATAAATTTTCTAGCTGTAACAACATTCACTATACGCTAGAGCGGGAAGTAAAATGTAATCCAATTTTCCATTCCTTTTCAATATCTTGGCAAGCATAATCCACATCCCTGACTTCAAATTCTCCTTGAAATACTGAATCTTTATTATCGTCCGTATTATTTTCAAGCAAACCACTTTGAGTCGAAGTATCAACTATCAAGCAATTGACTCAGCGCCTAAAATGATACTGTCTTACAAGCCATTGTATTAGCTACAACCATTAAACTGGCAGCATTCTGTTACCACAAATTGTTTCTTTTATTAATAATTCATTCAGAATAATAACAAACTTGATCGTGCAATAAAGCCTGTAATACATGTATGGGAAATGAATAATAGAATCTGGGAAATAGAAAAGACACAAAACACTCGTCACGTCCTTTCAAAATATTCTTCGATTCTATAAAAATGCATTTTCCACACTCATATAGCAATTTACCTTTAACAGAGTTATTGTAACTAAATATTACTTATAGTAATTTAATTATATGAATGAGTAAGCAATTACAAGCGATAGTATCTCTAGCCGTAACATTCTTAATGCGATTTTTGTATCCGTTTCCTAAGCTGCGATTATATAATTGAATAAATCCATAAACATGCAAAAGCTTTAAGCCATGTGAGCGAATGTTTTAAACGCTTGAACGTCGGATTCGGCTATCTGTCTTTCAGATTTAACGTTTATTCATGCATTTTTGCACTGATTTAGGGCTTTGGGCCGTACTTGGTTTCAAACCGACCCTATGTACGTTTCCGAGCAAGCGGAAAAGCAAACTACGGGCAAAGTGTATGCAAATGACGGAACAGATTTCACGAAATTGAGGGTTTTTGCAATATTTACTTGGTTTCCAAATAAATACCATTATTCAGCTGTTTACCGTTTGTTAATTACTTCCATGGTAACTTAGTAACGAGAAAGCAGACCTGAAATATGTTTGTGCGAGGTATTTAAACATTCCATTAGCTGTTTTCGCACTAGATTCAGTTTCCTGTACACTTGTTGCTGTTCTGGTTCACGGGACCTATTTGTTGTATCATTTATCCATTAATTCCATCTCGTTCATCGAATCAACGAACCATGGTCTGGATAAATGCGTATACATATTGTACAACCGCCATCCTTCGGTTGCAAAACAGTGTAATTAAATTGCTGTTTATTAAGCTTTCCTGTTTTCGTGCATAATCACTCAGAAATATGCAATTTTCTAGCTTATTTAGCTGTGTGTTTGCTATTCTGTAATGTATTTACGTTAAAAAACCGAATGTGTTACATTCATATGACTTCCTCTACCAACTATATAATTTTTACTTTCTCTACTACGTATAGTAAGTAGGGGAAGTATTGTATTCCACCCAAAAATTCGATACCGAGATTTCACCGGAAATACATGTTTTGAGACTCCCTGAATCCAAAAAAAGCATTTTTGGAAACATGTCCGTGTGTGTGTCTGTGTGTGTGTGTGTGTGTGTCTGTGTGTGTGTGTCTGTGTGTCTGTGAACAGCATAACTCAGAAACGAACAGTCGGATAAACACCAAACTTGGTATTTAGGTTCAGTATCTTCCAGAGATGCAACACGAAGGTTTTCAAGAAAATTCCCCCACCCCAGACTACCCTTTACATGGAACATTTTTCGAAAATTTTGATTTTCTCAAAAATGGCTCTAACGATTTTGATTAAAATATCATATGTTTAAGATATTTTTACAAATGAAATGTATATCTCGAATTTTCTGGGAATGTCTCCAAAAGTATTCTTCATTGTGAACGACTTTTGCATAACTGGTAAACCATAAGAGATAGACAAAATTTTACTACACAAAAAATGTAGATCGTGTTAAAATACACAATTTATGTCATATACATTTTTTTAGTCGAGTGAACCATTTTCGAGATATTGCTTGTTATTCCCTTAAATTTTCCAATACTTATACTTTTTCTCAAATTCGTTATTCATTTTTTTATGTCCTGGATATGCAAACAGAATGGAATGCTCCACATAGCAACCAGCGCTTAAAGGATTTGACTATCGCAATCAGATTAACATCTCGATTAACATGAAGCATAAGGAGAATAAGTGTTTGTAAAAATAGTTTGTACAAGAGTAGAGAAAGTCATGTGAGTGTAACACATCAGATTTTTTTCTATGTAACTTCCACAAACTATTTTTATGAACCTTTGTTTTTCTGTCTATTTAATGTTAATCGATTAATCTTTGCAGAAATACTTTAATTACACATTTCATTGGTACTAAGGGAACAGAGAAAATCGAATTGATAAAAGTTTAATAATTATTTAGGGAACTAGTTACTAAACCTAATTTGAAGCGTGTTGTCTATAATATTTTGCCTACGTGCAGAGTATTTTAGTATATTTATTATATTTAATGAAATTTATTTATTGCGGAAACGTTATGTTTAGAGAAAGAGTAATATAGGCTTTGGAAAAAAATCGACACAATAAATCAACAAACTTTGTTGTTATATTCTGCAATTTTGAATGCAAGTTTTATACGTGAATTTAAAGTAAAAATGAGCAAACAAGGTGATTTTTACGGTCATCAGGAAATATTTTTATAAAGCAGTCCAAGATGCAACTATAAATATACTTCCAGAATATTATGAGAATTTTTTAGGTGTCGCAGTTCTCTGGCTCGTGTTATCTTATTTGCTAAGCGCTTCTTGTTTTATTATTTTAAATTTGGGTTCTTTGTCCTCTGGCTAGTTATTACAACTCAGTCGAGCAAGTGTCTCTAAGCAGGGCGTGTAAACGGAAAGGAGTTGTTGCTAAAAGATAACACTGATAAAATAATTTGTTTCTACACCTTTATTGCCGTCACACTTAATTAATAATTCACATATTTAATCTTTATAAGCACTTGAGTGAAACTGTGATATTTCCGAATGTAACCATAGTCGTTTTAGTTGCCGCATGCCTATTATTTCGCGTATTTTTAGTAACTAACACTGCGACGTGCACCTCGTGAATGATTCTTCAAAACTGTGTGACGTGCATCTCGTGAAAGGTTCTTCGCAACTGTGCGAAACTTGCTTATTGCTCGAGAATATATGCTCCTTCACCCCGAATTGCCTAAACATTATAATAGAGCTGCTATTGGTTACCAAATCGCGCCCACTTTAGCGTCTGTTTTGGTCAGCCAATCACTACTACTAACATATATATTCTAGGGAAGATATTCCCTCCATTTCTAAAAATAAGCACGCTATCCTGACGTCATTTGTTTGTCCCTTCTTAGTGATAAACAACTCACTCCCTCGGCTTATTGTTACCCACTTCTATTGTCAGTTTCAGTGAGGCCGTATAAACCTATTTCCTAACAATACTTATGGCTAACAAACATCTAAAATCCGGTACATACAATAATATTAATTTAAACTACAATCACTCTGGCATTCACAGTGTTGTTATATAAAATATTGCCTCAGGGAGAAGTCGAAAAGTATTAAAACTTCGAGTCTTTGGAGGAATTACAAACTGCAATGGTTGTAATATTACATTAACTAACAATTAGGAGAGAAAGTTTTTGTTTTAATGCATATTATTATCAAGGAAAATAAGTTATAGATGATCATCATTAAAAGTGTATTGTATGTTTTGCTAGCGACTTTTGTGTTTTCTTAGAATATAAAGCATAGGTTTTGTTGTATAGTAACTACGAACTAAACCATCACTGATTATATAGTAGTAGATAAAGGATAGTCTCAGATGCTGGATTAGAACTTCCATTCTCTTCCCATGACATCGCGAGAAACTAGGCACCGAAAAACTACAGCAGTTGTCGCGGTAACTTTCGTGTTATCTTATTTGCTGAGCGCCTGTTATTGTTTTACTATTTTGAATTTTGGGTTCTTTGTCCTCCGGCTAGCTATTATTACTCAGTCGAGCAAATCTCTTGAACAGGGTGTGTAAACGGAAAGGAGTTGTTACTAAAAGATAATACTGATAAATGAATTTGTTTTTACACTTTTATTGCCGTCACACATTATTAATTTCACATGTTTACTCTTGATACACGCCCGACTGAAACTGTTATATTTTCGGATGTAACTATAATCACTTATTTGCCGCACATTATTAATTCGCATCTTTCACATTTTATAACTAACTTTACGACGCGAGAGATTCTGTAGAACTGCGTAACGTGTACTTCGTGAATGATTCTGTTGAACTGAGCGACGTGTAACTCGTGAATGATTCTGTTAAACTGCGCGTTACCTGTGTCTGGCTTCAGAATTTATACTCCCTCACCCCGATATGGCTAAACATTATAACAGAGCTTCTATTGGTTAAAAAAACGCGCCAACATTAGCGTCTATTTTTATATCCAATCAAAATTACGAACACATATGCTCTAGGGAAGATATTCCCTCCATTTCTAAAGAAAGGTACGCTACTCTGACGTCATTTGTTTGTCTCTTCTAATTGATAAATAACTCACCCCCTCGCTACATTGTTACCCGCTCCTATTGTCAGCTTCAGTGAGGCCGTGTAAACTTATTTCCTAACAATTCTTATAATTAACAAACATCTCAAATCATTGTCATACAATAATGCTAATTTACACTACAATCACTCTTGCATTTACAGTGTTGTGATATAAAATACTGCCTCACAGTTTAAAAAATGCCAAGCACCGAACAATATTCAAAGCAATAATAAGGTTTAACTTAGAAATGGTTGATTCCACAAAAAAATTATTTCAAATAAATTGTGGGTTTTAAAGAGAGCTATATATTTTGTGTAGTACGCTTGCATGTATCTGTTATGGTGTACCACTTATATAAAATTCCTTTTCCGAATGGGAGGAACAGCTATTCCCAGAAAATTCAACATATACATTTTGTCGTAAGTATCTTAAATATGTGGTATTTTAGTCAAAATCATCAGACCCACTTTTAGCAAATCTAAAACGTAAATTATTTTTCGATGCAAAGTCTATTATGAACGTCTTCGTGTCGTATCTTTGATAGATTCTGAACTTAAATACCAAATTCAGTATTTATCGAACATTTCGTTTTAATAGTTATGCTCTTCAAAGACACAAACATACGCATCTTTCTAAAAATGCTTTGTTTCCATTCATGTTATCTCAAAGCATGTTTTTTCAATGAAATCTCGAAATCGAATTTTTAGGTGGAATCAATATATCCTGACTTACTATAGGTAGTTGCCAGAGAAAGTAAAAATACAGTTTCATAGAACTCAGCTGTTTCATCTCTTCAAGACGTTTTTCTCGAAGGTGAAAGAAGATTCGTGAAAGGACACTGGGGTGCGAATACCTTGATATTCATAAAAATTCTGGATAACTGTTTTCTTTGTTTCGTTATTTAACATCACTCCAAACTCTTGGGTCGTAGTGGAGTTACCTACAAATTCTTTGATACACACGATTTAATGTGTGCAAGACAGATTGTAGCTTTACTTGTCTAGCCACCATCATATGTCTTCTAATTCGGCAGATGTTCTTACCTACGCAGACTCCTTCAGTACCATTTACTTTGTATTTAATTTATTCTCAGGGTGAAACTTTGGTGGTACTGTATATTCCATCCGGTATTCTCTTGGCGATTGAGAAAAACCGCAAAAAAATTGTGTTGCATTTAAATGACTTTATCTACATAGTATAATTAATTTTTATATAGCTTGTGCAAACCATTTTTATAAAAGCTTACTTATAAGAAATATTTTCTTCACATATTTCGTTGCAGTTAGAAGTAGGATAAAGGAAATCGAATCGATAGTCAAATATTTAAATGCAAGTCGCTATATACGCTTTAAAATTTTATATTCTTTTCATGACATCGCCAGAAACAACTAAATAACGATAGATCTTTAGAGATCACAAAGTATTGCAAATTTTAAACCAATAATAACGGATATTTCGGAAATCGCTGGTATTAAAAAAGATTATTGGAAATAAATCGTGCGTATTAAATATATCTACATTTTTTGTGAACTACATTTTTGCCTATCTCTTAACGTTTACCTGTTTTACAAAATTATAAACAACTCCTTCGGAAGAGGATTTTACAGGCTAAACCCAGAAAAATCGAAATATGAATTTTATTTGCCTGTAATATCTAAAATAAATATCATTTGAGCTATTTTTGAGACAGTTAAAGCTTTTAAAAATGTTTCATGTAAAGGGTAGTTTGGGGTGCAGGGGATTTTATATTAAATCTTGAGTTGTATCTTCAAAAGATACCTACTGTACCAATTTTCGTATTTGCCAGAACCTTCGTTTCTGAGTTAAGCTATTCACACACACACACACACACACACACACACACACACACACACACACACACACACACAGACGGACCTGTTTTCCTAAACAGGCTTTTGTTTTTGATTCAGTGGAGTTCAAAACATATATTTCCAGTGAAATTTCGACATCCAATTTTTGGGTAGAATACAATACCTTCGAGGTAGAGAAAGTAAAGTAAAAAAAGTAAAAAAGAAAACGGTGAAAAACTGGCACATAGATTTGAACTCGCAGCTTCCCAAACGAGTACCGCCCATGAGGTGCTACCGCCATCGCTAAATTATGCCTCTTTTAGGGACTGTGCGAGCTGAAATTGAGATTATCACTGAAATTTGAACACTCCATTCTCCTCATTCTTTACGCAGCTGATTTAAGAATCTATAAAGGAAGTAGTAAGGCATTCATTATACTTATAAATTATAACCTATGTAGGCTTTTCTGCTTGACATTTTCAGAACTTTAGAATATGCTCTTTGTAAAACTATTCCAGGCATAATCTTAATTTTTACCAGCCAGGGATATAAATTTACTTTCCCTAATTTCAAAAGGTATAACTCAAATGAAGTCTCTCTATTAAAAAAATATAAACTATGAAAATTATCATAAGTTTCGACATCCGGAAAAGCAATTGAATAAAAAAGTTTTCTGATGTGTTGCACTCACATGACCTTCTCTACTCTTGTACAAACTATTTTTACAAACGCTTATTCTCCATATGCTTCATGTTAATCGAGATGTTAATCTTATTGCTAATGTTCTTGTAGATGCAAGGGGAATTGGTAGGCTTTAAGCGATAGTCAAATATGTTAAGAGCTGGTTGCTATGTGGAGTATTCCATTCTCTTTGCATTACCAGGACAAAAAAATGAATAACGAATTTGAGAAAAAGTATAAGTATTGGAAAATTTAACGGAATAACAAGCAATATCTCGAAAATAGTTCACTCAACAAAAAAAAAATGTATATGACATAAATTGTGTATTTTAACGCGATCTACATTTCTTGTGTAGTAAAATTTTGTCTATCTCTTATGGTTTACCAGTTATGCAAATGTCGTTCACTATGAAGAATACTTTTGGAGACATTCCCAGAAAATTCGAGATATACATTTCATTTGCCATGAAAATATCTTAAACATATATTTTAATCAAAATCGTTGGAGCAGCCATTTTGAGAAAATAAAAAATTTCGAAAAATGTTCCATGTAAGGTGTAGTCTAGGGTGGGGGATGTTTTTTAAGATCTTGGTAACGCACTCTTGGAAGATAGTAAACTCAAGTGCTAAGTTTGGTATTTATCCGGCTTTTCGTTTTTGAGTTATGCTGTTCACAGACTGATAGACAGTCATACACACGGACATGTTTCCAAAAATGCTTTATTTGGATTCAGGACACCTCAAAACATGAATTTTTGGGTGGAATTCACTACTTCACCTACTTTCTCTACGTAGTAGAAAAATATAAAGGCTTTGTAAATGTAGTTTGTGGAAGAACGGGTAGAGAAATTCGCGTAAACATATTCTGATTTTTTTAGTTAGCTATAAATGCCTTAAATTGCTAATATATTGAAATTATGTCCAAAATCAGGAATTAATATGTCGTATTATTTAACAGTCCATAATTACACTAAGTATAACAGCGGTTCACCATTTTCATTTAAAAGTAATACATGCACATACATTTGTGTATTTTTAAAAATTCTATTGTTATATCATCAGGGAGCCCATTATAAACGTTTATATCAGTCATTTGTGCAAAATTGAAATTACCAGATACATGTATACTCAATTTTAAAAATCACTCAGCGGTCAATTTTAAAAATACTCACACTCTGTCACACCTATTTTTCGGTCACATCGTTTGTCAAACGCGTCATAGCCCTCCAGGGAGCGGTCATCAGTGGTCGTAACCGTACATAAAATTTCCACTAACAGACTGTAATTGGGACATATACAAGAGACCTGGCATTGGTAATCAAGCGGGCTCATTAAATATTATAATGTAAAGATGGATTTGCATGCTATAATAACGCATTAACATCACATACGGCTATATGATTATTTGAAATTCATTGCTCCTAATATTGCAGCAGTTAAATCATTGCGGCTACTGGCGGACCGTGTTTGAATACAAATGAAGAGCGTTTTGTCCAGCCAACCAATAGATATTTAAACCCCCATGCAACAGTGGTTATAATTCTCAACATTTCAACATTTACCGGCGCCAAAATACAAAATACACGTATTGCTGTTTTCTATTTGCCGAATTCGTTAGCTGGAAGCTACTTATATTCGTTGAAATTCTGTACAGTAGTGACAGATCGAATCTGTTCATTCACTCGTTCAAATCGTTTTTTGTGTGTCTTTCAATGCAGCAGTTCGTTTATAAATGCTTTAATCAATTCAAAATTGATAAATTTGTTATTCACCTCATAAAGGTGAATTAACTGGCGTACCCTGCAAAAGGTGGGTAAAATTTAATTCCCTCCCCTCACAATTCCAGTGGTTACTTTTTACTTTCTCTACTATGTATAGTAAGTAGGGGAAGTATTGTATTCCACCCAAAAATTCGATACCGAGATTTCACCGGAAATACATGTTTTGAGACCCCCTGAATCCAAAAAAAACATTTTTGGAAACATGTCCGCCTTGTCTCTGTGTGTGTGTGTGTGTGTGTGTGTCTTTGAACATCATAACCAAGAAACGAATAGTCGGATAAACACCAAACTTGGTATTTAGGTTCAGTATCTTCTAGAGATGCGTCACGAAGGTTTCCAAGAAAATCCCCCCACCCCAGATTACCCTTTACATGGTACATTTTTCAAAAATTTTAATTTTCTCAAAAATGGCTCTAACAATTTTGATGAAAATATATGTTTAAGATATTTTCATGACAAATAAAATGTATATCTTGAATTTTCTGGGAATGTCTCCAAAAGTATTCTTCATTGTGAACGACTTTTGCATAACTGGTAAATCATAAGAGATAGACAAAATTGTACTACACAAAAAATGTAGATCGCGTTAAAATACACAATTTATGTCATATACATTTTTTTTGTTGAGTGAACCATTTTCGAGATATTGCTTGTTATTCCCTTAAATTTTTCAATACTTATTTTCTCAAATGGGATATCGTTATTCATTTTTGTCTTGGATATGCAAAGAGTATTAATCTGTGGTAAAGGGAATGGTGCTGCACCTAGGAACCAGCTATTAAGAGATGTATGCGCTTAAAGGCTACTGTATTTCTATTTTGCCCTTGCAATGTGTAAAATGTAATTCTCTTTGCACGTCATAAGATCGTTTCTGCAAATGTTTATCCCGATTAATATGAGATAGATGGAGATAGAGAGTTTGTAAAAATAGTTTGTACAAGAGTAGGGAAAGTCATGTGAGTGCAACACATCAGACTTTTTATTTTATATAGGAGGTTACTAGATAAAACATTACTTTCGATCAGACGGGGAAGTGTCAGAAGTTAAGATCGGAAAAGGTTATTTTTAGTATAACAAGTAAAACGATAGGAATGTAAGCCTGAGAATAAAAACGAATAATGTATAACAAATATTTACAATGTAAAGAATAAGGGAAAATTCTAAACTGAATGACGCTAACTTAAGTGCCTTCTAGCAATAGTTTTGAAAAAACCCTAAGGATAACCTACATTTTAAATTCAAAACTATTCTCAATTATTCTCTCGTATCTAATGCCCCATACTATTGAAATCATTCATCGTAAAATATAACTTGTGCAATATATACAATAGACATTAAAGTTGCTTTTTACTTTCTCTACTACGTATAGTAAGTAGGGGAAGTATTGCATTCCACCCAAAAATTCGATACCGAGATTTCACCGGAAATACATGTTTTGAGACCTCCTGAATCCAAAAAAAGCATTTTTGGAAACATGTCCGTGTGTGTGTCTGTGTGTGTGTCTGTGTGTCTGTGTGTGTGTGTGTGTCTGTGTGTGTGTCTGTGAACAGCATAACTCAAAAACGAACAGTCGGATAAGCACCAAACTTGGTATTTAGGTTCAGTATCTTCCAGAGATGCGACACGAAGGTTTTCAAGAAAATCCCCCCACCCCAGACTACCCTTTACATGGAAGATTTTTCGAAAATTTTAATTTTCTCAAAAATGGCTCTAACGATTTTGATGAAAATATCATATGTTTAAGATAATGTCATGAGAAATGAAATGTATATCTCGAATTTTCTGGGAATGTCTCCAAAAGTATTCTTCATTGTGAACGACTTTTGCATAACTGGTAAACCATAAGAGATAGACAAAATTTTACTACACAAAAAATGTAGATCGCGTTAAAATACACAACTTATGTCATATACATTTCTTTTGTTGAGTGAACCATTTTCGAGATATTGCTTGTTATTCCCTTAAATTTTCCAATACTTATACTTTTTCTCACATTCGTTATTCATTTTTTTTTGTCCTGGACATGCAAAGAGAATGGAATGCGCCACATAGCAACCAGCGTTAAAATATTTGACTATCGCTTAAAAGCTACCATATTTCCCTTGCATCTACAAGAAAATTACCAATAAGATTGACATCTCGATATCTCGATTAACATGAACCATATGGAGAATAAGCGTTTGTAAAATTAGATTGTACAAGAGTAGAGAAAGTCATGTGAGTGTAACACATCAGATTTTTTATGATTATGACGAAATCATAATATAAACAAAAATTAAATATATACAATGTGAACCAGAATTTCACCGACAAACTTTCAGAGGTTATTCAGGAATGCCTTCCGAATATTTTGGTGTAAGAAACCACGGTCTCTGGCTGCTCGTTATAGAGTAATAGCATTTCGTTTGGTTTCTTGCCCCCAATAAGCTATGTATCTGTATTGCACTGAAAATACTGCACAACAATGCAAATGTCGACAATATCCGCTGTGTCTTGTTTGTAAACAGATTGTTTCCATTCGCTCAGGGTACCTACTGTTGACCATAGTAATGCCCTCTTTTTACTCGTCCCTCAAGTTTGCATTCAGTACTGCTCGGTTCTGTCTAGATATTGTTTTTCCGGCAGTGTTAGTTGTGCATTAAGAGTGATAACAGCAGTATGGATAGGTTTACTGAATGCAATGGAAGAGCGGCACAACGAGGCTATGCTGAGTCATTCCCGCAACCACATCGCGGTACTTTTGCATGTACACATAGGCGCTTACGAGAAACTGATCCTTCCGTGTTAGAAGGGAAGATACTGGCCGTGCGAGGTATGTCAGAACAGCCGATCTGGAAGAGAATGTATTACACGCGATTTGTGAGAATCCTGTCGCTAGTAGTAGGTGCATTCACGAGCTCTGAACACAAGCTAATCTACTGTTTTGAGAATCGTACATGAAACACAATTGCACCCGTATTATAACAGAAAGTGCAGTCATTGCAGCCAGCGGACTTCCCATTTCAAGTAGAGTTTGCAAATTGGTTCCTACAGTAATGTGCAGAAAACCACAATTTTCCTGCTTTGGCGTTGTTTGCAGACGAGGCCAAGTTTACAAGAGAGGCCATGTTCAACAGTAGGAATAGCCATACATGGGATTACGAAAATCCACACGCACTTGTGTGTCGATCCTATCAACAGCAATTTGCTGTGCATGTATGGGCTGGTATTGTCAACGATTTTGTGATTGGACCTTACATACTTCGTGATACACTGAAAACGGAGTCGTCTACGAGACGATTTTTCAATACGTTCTCTCACAGTTCCTAGAAGATGTGCTGCTGAGAGTTCGTCAGCTTGTGTGAGTTCAACATGACCATGGCCAACTCGGTTACCAGACATGACACCAATGGGCTTATTCTTCTGGGGGCATGTGAAGAGCCTAGTTCATGAGAATCCGATCGAATGTCCGGTTGACCTGAGGATTATCGGAGTCACGTTAAACTCCTGGAATGCTAGAGCGTGTAAGACAGTCGATGGTGCGTCGCTGTACACTCTACCGTGATCACGGTGTTCACATTTTGAACAATACCTATAAGGGAACAGTTCTGCATTTGTTACATATTGTACTGTGCACTGACAGATCAGATTGAACACACTGTGATAAAGGTGTACGTATTTCGTCTGCGGAAGGTTGTATTACTATGTGTTGTGTGTTATACGTTTTGGTTATTACCAAAGACCGGAAGTTTAGGCATTATAAATCATTAAAATAGTCAGGAAAAAAGGCATTATAAATAGCTAAAATAGGCAGGAAAAAAGGCATTATAAATACTAAAACAGGCAATAAAAACAATTAGAAACATCCATTTATTTAATAGATTACACTATTCAATAACTCGATCGTCATATTTTAAAGAACTTCAAAGTTTTAAACAAAATGCTAGTGTTATAATTGACACAAAAATGAAATTGTGTTATCGTAACATTCGGTTAAGTAACATTTTCGCAAACTTGACTCGCTAGGTACAGTTTGGTTAGTATACTTCTCCAAAAACCGATAATGTATGATTCTGTAACTTCCACAAAGGGTTTCCGGCGCTGAGGAAAGCTTTACATAAGTCGAATGCAAACTGGGATTTTCGACTCTATGTTGCAATTATTGTTGGAAGCAAAGAAATCTTCCTCGCAGTAGCCATGAAAAGTGCATTTTTGGTTTGATTGTGCCGATATGCTGTGATATAAAATACATCTTTTCGTAGTTTACTGACTGCTCACATATTTTGCATGAGTACTTTACCGTCGGTACAAAATACGTCGGATCCAAAAGTATTAACGGAACTTTGTAATTTACTGCGTAAAGAAACACTGAATTTCGGCATCTTGTTAGTTACAACAACGTGGCAATGAAAACTGAAAGAAAAACAAAGTTAGACCCGCACACATTATTGCCTTTTAAAATAAACACAAGCGGTAATTCAAACGCCTTCTGTTATCTATACATGTATTTGCGCGGCAGCACTCATTGTTGCAAAGAAAATAGTTGTCTGCAACTAAAGAGAATAATATACATTTGGCGAACTAACTTTCTTTGTCACGGACTAACGGTTTTTGAAATACAATGTACCTGAACGAAAGTTTAATAATTAATTACTAATAGATAAACCATAAAATAAAGGCAACAAAAAGCATTTATTTCGTAAAATAGGCATTTATATTTAAAAAGGCAACTTAATACTGTGGCATTTCAATCACAAAGGTATCTTTTCGTACAGATTTACTTCCAAATTGAAGATAGATTTGACACATTTAAAAAGGCATTCTGCCTAAGTTCCGGTCTCTGGTTATTACATATTATACAGGCTCCTTCATTATTCTGAAGGTATTTTCACGGAAACAAGGTCCATTGAGGTAACAAACAAAATAAATCATACTTACATTATTACTCTGTAGCGAGCCGCCGGAGACCATAGGATCCATACATCAAAATACTCAGAAAGTATCCGTGAACAACCTCTGAAAGTTTGTTGTAGTTCTGTTCATCCTATTTATAAAACAAAATTGCCTGAATGCCAAAAAGAAACTTCGCCTAAATGCAAGTTACATAAATGGCATTTAGATTCAACTGATAAAATGTCTAGTCTAAGGATCACACGAGGAACGCCGTTTAAAAAAACGTTGATCAATGTTGTTAGGAGGAGTTAGAAGTAGTCAGAAGGAGGAACTTCCAGTAAATGGAGTACAGCACCGCACGTGGACCATAGTGAGGCCTTTGAGCTTTCAACGTGACTCCTGAGAGGAAGGAATGAATGAAGACCCGAAGGGTGAACAGATCTGGACAGGATGTGCGCTAGCAAGGACGAGATCCTTAAAGTTTCCAACATGTCACCAATTCTGATGCCGGGTAACCACCCGCAACCTGGAGGTCTCGGGAATAAACAATATACTCCCAGGAAGGAAGGGGGACCCAACAGTGCCGCCAAGCGCCAGGAAGTTGTGTTTCGTTGGAAAGAAGAAAATGCTAACAAAAAGAAGATAAAGGAGTCTTCGAGTGACTGAGCGGTGAGCGCTGACCTGAGTCAGATGTGCATGCACGTCCCCATAAGTATTCAGTTCCAACTTATATCTAAACATTAATGCGACAAAGGTAATATAACGTTATGAAAAGTGACACAACTACGTTTATTACACCTTCTAGATGTTGGTGGCATACAGGATCACAAGGAAGAGATAGCGGTTCTCTGCTACCTATCAAGTACACTCGCTTCCATTTACGCCGTCACCGCAGCTTCGGGAAGCATTTTACCAACCTTCTCAGCGGGATTGTACATAACAGGTAGGGGTGTGTCTGGAGAGTTCTGCCTTTGTTGTTCGCGCAGTGGTGTGTGTTAACTATAGCTCACTCGCTGTTAGCAAATATTTCGGAGGTGCATCGGGGAAGAATTCTGGGTATGTGGGAGGCCAATTTGCCATTTGTAGACATTAGGGCAATTTCTTGCAGCATTCGCATGGACAGATCAGTAAGCTAATGTCTACTAAATGTGCCTTTGAGAATAAAAGGTATGATTTACTTCAGTTTTATTTTATATTGTATTTAAAATAATTGTTTAATGGAGAAATTGTGCAAAACAGGGTTTTATTTAGTTGTATATTTATATTGGACAGATGATTCCAAGAATGTCTAGCAAATATGTTCTCTTTGAGTGTAAAAGGTATAATGTATTTCAGTTTTTCATTATTTTGCCATTAAAATATTATTTTAGTGGAGATATGCAAATAAGATTTTATTTAATTATATATTTAAACATGGTTGCTATAAGTGATAAATAAAGTTATTGCTCAATAATCCATAACTGTGCACGTAAAACAATACAGTATGCGCAAAAAGGTTAACAATACACACACCTTCTCCTTGCTATACATTCTCCACCTGTGAAGGCCAGTGGAACGCCGCCTGAAGCTGCGGTGACGGCATTTTGTATGGAAGCGAGTGTACGTTTTATCTTGTCATGTTCGATACGGATTTCCGCCATTGCCCCGAACGCAGTTCAGAGCGAGTGTAAGATAGTACGAGTGGGATGGATCAGACGGTAACGTTTTTGACCCGCATTCGGGAGGTCTCGGATTCAAATACCATGGGCCGACCAACCTGTCTTTTTTTCGTAGTTTCTCTCAATCGCCAAGGTAAACATAATACCTCGGCCCAAAAGCTCCACTTTAAGCCTAAAACAATAACAAAAATTTAAATAGATGGCAATGGCGAATGCTCTGCCATCTATCCAGATAAACAAAGCAGGTAGACTGGACGGCACCCTAATGCCATCTGCCCGCATGTGTAGAAGCAGAGTTACCGTTGCCTAGCATTAAGGCTTCTATGGACAGGTGACGAAGCAAGATGGTATGGTACAGGAATGAGACCTAGAAGAAGTGTCTCCTAACGAATCACGTAGTTAAAGCGACGTAAAATAGAGAAAAAATACCCAGTTATGTCACGATTTTCCGATTCTGCGTTCTGGCACTCTTACATAATAAAGAAAAACTCTTAATACTTGTTACATTGTTTGATGGTTTTAAAACAGGTTTACAAATTACAATTGAAATTAAAAATACGGTCAGGTAAGCAAATCGCTATTAATATTACAAATCATTAATTAATACTGATATTTTGTTTATAAGTACAAGAGACGTAGTTATAAATAGTCAAAAGGCACATTTATGATGAATACATTAACGTTTATGCAAAAATTCTCTTCTTTTCTGCCAAGTAAAACATAATGGGGCTGCTCGCCTAACTCAGTTGGTAGAGCACCTGTTTGCAGGAGGTGGGAATTTTTATCCAGCCAAGAGTATTTCATATCCTTCCCGGAGTCTGAGAGTGTGAATATGTGTGTAATCTAACGTATCAAACCCAAAGAAGGAAGCCATAAATCCAATGACAACTGTGTACGAGTTAGCACTATTGCTGATAAGACATATGCTACAAAGGTAGAAGGCCGTCGATATGACCATTGCAGTTAAAGACAGGGTATAAATGGAATGTTAAAGAAAGAAAGAAAACGTGGACAATGTAATTCCACAAGATAGAAATTATGCACGTGTTTTCTCTCTTTAATTGGTTACATGTTTCATAGAAAAACTGACATGTTGTCAAAAACATCATTCGCTAGGTCGTTAGGTTATCTTGTAATACCAAATCAAAGCCTTGGGGTAGAGGTTATAGTGTGCATATTGCAAGGGTGTTCTGTTTGATTCTCCTTGTGTTTCCAACGGAAAGAGAGAGAAGTTCAGATTAGCAACGAAATGACTGTTAGGACATATGAGAAATCTGAGGTACCAATCTCCATAGCTAGTACTAAGGGATGTCTACGTTACATTCAAAATGTCCCAGTTCGATTCTCTATTGGGGTGAGTTACCTGAATAAGGTATTTTTTACTTTCTCTACTACGTATAGTAAGTAGGGGAAGTATTGTATTCCACCCAAAAATTCGATACCGATATTTCACCGGAAATACATGTTTTGAGACCCCTGAATCCAAAAAAAAGCATTTATGGAAACATGTCCGTATGTGTCTGTGTGTCTGTGAACAGCATAACTCAGAAACGAACAGTCGGATAAACACCCCAGACTACCCTTTACATGGAACATTTTTCAAAAATGTTAATTTTCTCAAAAATGGCTCTAACGATTTTGATTAAAATATCATATGTTTAAGATATTGTCATGAAAAATGAAATGTATATCTCGAATTTTCTGGGAATGTCTCCAAAAGTATTCTTCATTGTGAACGACTTTTGCATAACTGGTAAACCATAAGAGATAGACAAAATTTTGCTACACACAAAATGTAGATCGCTTTAAATAAATAACAATTTATGTCATATACATTTTTTTTACTTAACCAGCAAGGTAAAATTAACGAAACTGCTGTGTCCAGTCTAGGTAATATTTCACCTTTCGAAGTTCTCGCTCAGTGCACTTTTAACCTTTGCAAATGCCAATAAAACAAATCTCCCATGGATTCCAGTGTGTACATTTTAGCCATTTACATAGCCTCCTTCTAAAGTAACAAAATGAGTTTATTTTTGCTATAATAAAACAAAATGAAATGTTTTCAATAAACTATCATAAAATTACAAACTCTGCATCACATCATACAGAAATTCTTAAGGTCGCTCAAACTCAGGGAGGATGTATTGCAGTTTGTGTAGTAGATGAAAGCATGTTTTTTTTTTTTTTTTTTTTTTTTTTTTTTTGCTTTTAATCGATGCTTTTGTACAGTTAACTAGCTCTAAGCGACCTCGATTTTTCAATTCTTTTTCTTCTTCGGCTGTGTTTATCCGCTTGTTCGCGTATGATCCTTTTCTTTCTGAATGGTCCATATTACATGAATAACAGTGCCATCAATACAAAATTAACACATCTAAGACCATCTTAATACAAACTGTATCAAATTTTAACCAACTTCAGAAGGTACATGCGTTAAGCAACCGATGCCCAAATTGTGCTGCAAACAGCGGCAGCGAACTTTAGCCAACTGTCCAATTGTAACATTCCATTGTGCGTTGCTATGAAATTAAACGTATTTATAATTTAAACGGAACGTCTGTAGTTTACCTTGTGTAAAGTTTGACTGGCTGGTTTATAACTCTCGCCCACTGAACACGGGATAAAGCAATGTTAGCAGCGTGCTTCACTGAATACAGTTCCAAAGAGAAAACGCCACTTCAATATTAAATTGACCTCAGAATGCTTAAAGAACGTTGTAGTTGTACAACTGGTGATCATTTGTTCAAGCTCAGCGCTGCTTAACTCTGAAATGAATCAAAGTAGATAACCAGAAGACGTTAATTAAAATGTATTCCAGAAACAGTGACGGACACAAAACTTCTCGAAGTTGGCAGCACTGGTGACATTCAGCCAGGGAAGACAGAAGGTAAGAGGCGTTATCTGACTCCCCCTGTTCCAGTAGGTGTTTGTAAACTGCGCAGACTATGTAATTAAAGGTTCTTGTGAAGTTGACTGCGGCACAGAGATAGGTGTCTGGCCACCTGGGATACGGTGAATAAAATCGATATTGTAGTACGTATATCCTGTTTGCTTCTCTAGATGCAATTCTAGATGGTATATTGGAATGCAAGTGCGGTGAGTGCATCTTTGCAGAAGAAGTTTGAAAATGCGAGAAGTCAGTATTTTCACTTCCGTCAGTTACACATTCGTAAATTACGTATTAACGTAAAGTATTGACTTCTAAAATACGACTTAAAACTTAAGGATCAAAATAATAATCTGTTTTATAAATAACTTGAAATAACAATAATTATTTCATCCAAATAAACCGTTAGATATTAGATATGCATAGGAAAGCAGTAAAGTAATGTCAAGTATAATTCTAGGATTTACCATGACTATCCCACCATTTTAATTTCCTGAATAGCGTTATCTAGTTATGCTGTATACAAGTAAATAAACAAAGACTGTTTCTAAGAAGAATAGTCAAAGTATGTGTGTGTGCGTGCGCGCACTGAAAAAATATATAAGTGATAAATATTTCCTTTGATGTTATTGTAAATAAAAATGAATGTAAAAATAAATTAATGAAGACAAACATACGTGATTTAAAGATCTGCTCCTATCCAAAATTTCAACTTTACTTTGGCCTAAGATACTCAAATATGATACGCAATTTTGTAGCCTGTCCAAATATAGTAAACTGAAAAGAAAAAGCTTAGCATGGTGTAACCGAGTATTTAAAAAAGAAAGAAACGAAAAAAAAAAAACAAAAGGAGCGGTTTGTAATTCTTGCAGGTAAACGCAGTTTAGTAGTTTTCTCTACTACTGATAGTAAGTGGGGGAAGTATTGTATTCCACTCAAAAATTCGATACCGAGATTTCAACGGAAATATATGTTTTGAGAACCCCTGAATCCAAAAAAAAGCATTTTGGGAAACATGTCTGTGTGTGTCTGTGAATAGCATAACTCAGAAACGAACAGTCGGATAAACACCAAACTTGGTATTTAGATTCAGTATCTTCCAGAGATGCGACACGAAGGTTTTCAAGAAAATCCCCCACCCCAGATTACCCTTTACATGGAAGATTTTTCGAAAATTTTAATTTTCTCAAAAATGGCTGTAACAATTTTGATTAAAGTATCATATGTTTAAGATATTTTCATGATAAATGAAATGTATATCTCGAATTTTCTGGTAGTGTCTCCAAAAGTATTCTTCATTGTGAACGACTTTTGTATAACTGGTAAACCATAAGAGATAGACAAAACTTTACTACACAAAAAATGTAGATCGCGTTAAAATACACAATTTATGTCGTATACATTTTTTATTGAGTGAACCATTTCCGAGATATTGCTTGCTATTCCCTTAAATTTTCCAATACTTATCTTAACTATCGCTTAAAACCTACCATATTCCCCTTGCATTCACAGGAAAATTAGCAATGAGATTAACATCTCGATTAACATGAAGCATATGGAGAATAAGCGTTTGTAAAAATAGTTTGTACAAGAGTAGAGAGAGTCATGTGAGTGTAGCACATTACATTTTTTTCTAAATTCCCTTGTTTACCCATTTTATGATTACTGTGTTTTACTATTTTCTTTACCGAATATTACCGCAATCACACATACACACACACTCATGCCCATGGCGGGACTCAAACCCACGACCCTCAGGTTGGCGGAGCGCCGAAGCTATACCCTCCAGCTACCACGGCTACGAGGACCGGCTGTTGCCTTTGGAACAATTGCTCATGGTAGTGGTGTTCACTCGTTTACGGTTTGGTTAATCTTTGGATTGTCTTTAAATTCACACACATATTCACACCCTTTTATACTTCTAGACTCTAGGGAGGTTAGGGAATAATCCTAGCTAAAACAATTCTAACTCTCCAGCCGAGAATTGAACCTGGGGTTAGAGACTAGCAAACTGGAGTTTATTCCAGTTGCAAAATGAATATCAGAAAACGAATTGCGAAATTACTTTCCATTAACTACGTTTTGCACAATTTCTCCGTATTTATAATTCTTTTCCCGTTATCCCACAAGTTGTAAAAATGTTGAAGGGACCCTAATTTCATTGCAGCTACATGCTATTTCCCCCACCCTTCTTCTAAACAACTTTCCTGGATTCAGCCTCTGGATGCTAAGAAATTTGATTGTCTTCTTTGAAAAGGTTCCCCCTTTACACTTATATGCCATGACGCATACATTAGTGCCAATCATTGTAACGTCTATTCTTATTTGGTGCTTTTCATAGAGTTGTACTTCATTTTCCTGCAGCCACGCTACTCCTAACATATCTGGGAGTTTCTGTATATCTCTGACTCTTTTTCTCAACGTTCACTGTTATTTTTCCAGTTCCCTGTACAGCTAGGTCAGCTTTTGTCTAATTCTGTTGTGGCTATTTAGTTGTCTGCTTAAGTCCAGCTTGCTAATTGCTCTAACTGGCTAGCACGATTTCCTATGTAAAGTCCTTTTACAAATGTTCCTTCTTACATACATAACATTATAACATTTTATATTCGGATATTTACAAAACGTTTAACTATTTACATCTGTTCCCCTTTGCTAGTTATTTCCATTTTAATGTTATATATTCTATACTATTACTCTCCCTATCGTTATTTGCACATATACGATCATAGACTTTACGTTGAATTACTCTTATTAGCTATACAATAACTAATCAAGGGCAATATAGTTGAAAGTGACGCAGTTAGCCGACTTCGCTCTCCCACAAACCTTTTACTTAAAACAAACAATGCATGAAAATCTACAGGAATACAAGCTACTAAAAGGTACGAAGCTTGCTACTGTGCTACATTAAAACATTTCAATAAAACAGGGGTTCTGTTTGCATTCTCAAGTAGTTTCTTTTGCTTTTTCATCCTTCTGTACACAGCACGCTCCTGTACAGTAAACAACACTTTTGTTTCTGAATATAGTTTATTATAAAGATTAACAACAGCTATTTGCAGAAAATTGAAACCTATCCAAAATAGTTTGATTACGTTTCGTTTTATGCATATCATACAAAATACAGAATTGATTACGCAAGTAGTACGAACCAAGTTACAGTCCTGAACAGTACTCCTGTCATACATTCTATCATATAAGTGCAAGAGGGAACTAAATAGGGGGTTGCAATTAGTATTCAATTTCTGTCGACCCAGTGATGCGTTTCTCTTTATTTTTATGTGCCTTCGCTCGTTGCTAGGCGATTTCCGGCAAGGTCTTCTTGATATAAACAAGTAAAAAACGAATCAATAACCAGGGGCAGCTCCTGGATCTAAAACAAGTGAAGGACAATAAAGAAGAAAGAATAAATAGGGCTGAAGGGGATGTTGCTTTTGTTTTGCTTCAATATAATTTGTAGTAAACTTATAGAACAATCTTCCTAATAAACTGTTTTGAGCCGCTGAAGTGTGTATGGACTTAAAATGCTAATGAGGATAATTATCATATCACTTCACTTCTTTTAGTTTTAATTTTGCTAGGAATTGTGTTCTGCGGTTCAAATCCCGCCAGGACCGTCCTCTCTGACAGGTTTATTTCCAGGTTTTCCTCAGTCCTAATAACTGGCAAATGCCGAGGGGCTACCCTAAACTTGGGCTGCAGCTTCTCCTTCCCAAATGCCATTTCATGTATCACAAGTGTAACCGCCTGTGGATTTTCTTGGTTTCCCGGGATTGGCAGGCGAATGGTTTCTTCTCTCGGTTTCGTGACTATGGCGATGCTAGATAGATGGTGCGTAGGCATGGAAAGAGTGTTCCCCATGCACACCAGAGGGCTGCTTAATTGGTGGGTCGTTCATCGTGCTCTCTCGCCGCTCCAGCAATGGGACTGGTCTGCAAAATGTTAGGGACTTCTGCGCGTCTCTGTGGCCTTTCTGCCTACGGTTTGCAGCCTCCTGTGTATCCTTCACTTCATCCCTGGTAGTCCCAATATATCTGTGCAGGTCGCAGCGCGCGAGTTGTCCCTGTCCGTTGAATCACCCCTACACATTTCCTTCTGTCTACTGGAATCAACTCTGCACTTCATGTTGCGGCGGTATTTATTTATTTATTGAGCCCCACGTTTGGGAGCCAATTTGAAGTGGTTATTATTAATGTTATTTATTTAACATTAATTGTAGCCCCACGTTGTGGTAGCCAATTTGCGACGGTTTTACTTATAATTTTTGTGTAAGTGTGTTTACTTCACGTGGTGATGCCATTTTGTGACGTAATTCTTTGTTAGGTTTGTAGCTCCATCTGGTGTTAGCAATTTGCGGTAGTATTAGTGTTTGTTTGAAAGAATGCTACTGTTATTTTATTTAATTTTGGTTTACTGTCCTCCGGCTAGCTATTATCCTTTTGGGTCGAGCACTTCTCTTTATACAGGTTGTGTAAACGGAAAGGAATCTTTTATCCAAAGATAACACTGATGAAAGAACTTCTTTTATACTTTTATTGTCGAACACTTTCACTATCACATTTACACATTGATCTAGACACTCGCCAAACTGAAACTGTTATAACAACTTCTTACTGATCACTTTTAATTCACGTACTTCAACCTTTTGTATGATTAACTTTACCATACTTGAGATTTTTCATAACTCTTATACGCGTAACTTGCGAATCGATAGCCGACGTGTAATATTTCTGCTGGACTGAAGGCGACGTGTTTCATACAAATATTTTCGACGAACTGCAGGGAATGCGACGTGTAGTGTACAAAGAATTTTGATGAACTGGGGGCGATCTACCTCTAACCTAGCTCTTTTATACTCATACACCCCGATATGCCTAAAGATTATAACTGAGCTGCAATTGGCTAATAAAACGCGCCAACATTAGCGTCTATTTTATATCAAATGAAAATTATGAATACATATACTCTAGGGAAATGTTCCAGAAGATTCTAAAGGAAAACGCGCCAACATTACGTAACGTCCTCGTTTCCAATAATGATAAACAGCTCACCCCCTCGCTGCATTATTGCACGCTATTATTGTCAGTTTCAGTAAGGCATTAAAAACTTACTTCTCAACAATAATTACAATAAACAAATATCTCAAATTAATGTCACACAAAAATGCATATTCATACTATAATCACTCTTTACATTTAAATAATTTGTGATACAAATTACTGCATCAATGTTAGGCATTGAAGTCACGGTTACTAGGATACTTCTGTTAACCTAGCCTGCTAGGTTCATTCCTCGCAGTTTACAATGAAGTAGGTGGTTTGTTACGTTATTTGCATCACGCTTTGGGCGTCAATTTGTAGTAGTTCGTATTGAAGGAGTTGTATTGTAGTTCTTATGTTGGGGAGCCGAACTTGAAGTAGTAGTTGCAACCGCACGCATAGTAAACAGTTTCCGGTAGCCTGCGCCCCAAATGTATTTTTACTGTTTCTTTAAATATTATATATTTATGTTTGCCTCGGCTGCGTCAGTGTTTGTTAGAGACACGTTTCTCTTAGCAGGGTTATGGTGCGACAAGAATGTAGGCTTACACAGATTATAATGTTACTTCACTCCTTTTATTATGATTGATATGATTTAAATAACACTTCACTGATATAGAGAGAGAGCTGTGAGATGTTTTTATTAAATACTTGCACTTTTTAATACGTAAACTATTTTTGTCTCACACGAATACGTATTAAATTTCTTGAGGACACGTTTTGCGTCTGGTTAGTAACGCTATTTGCAACCAACTGAACTGATTTCAACCGCCTAAACTTGTAAATTTCTGTATTTCAAGTCTCTGATTGGCTATTCCTAATCCAATAGAATACCTTCATTTAACTAACATTTCTAGTTGTTGATTGGCTATTTTTATAAACTCACTAAACACTACGTTATTGTTGCTCTAATAATGACTAGTAACATTTAAACTTTCTAACTCATTATTGCCTCAAGGTTACCTCATTGTTATCTCATTGTTAGCAACTTTTGACCTATTTCTCACAGCTCCTACATTATTAAATTACGTAATACATTCACATAACATTATTACACATGGATACAATAATATAAACATATACAATGACTGTTACATACACATATTACTTTAAGGCGGGCTGTTATTGAATTTATATTATATAATTAGACTGAAATCACTTAAGTGTTAAAAATACTGCCTCAACAATACAAAGCTCTGCACTTCTGTTTTATCTTGGGTCCTAAACAACTCTCAAACGCTCTGTCATAAATTCAGTTTTGCAGCATCTCAAACATTTGCAGCCAAAATACTAATATCTTCCTAATACCAAGATTGCTGGCAGCTTTTGATAGTTAAGTTGAGGTTAACTAATGCTTGTTCTCATGACAACTATTTCGAGAACGAAGCTACTTCTAAATTAAATATATATCCAATTAGAACTGTAATTCTAGTATAACATTTGGCGGAGAGATTATCAAAATTATGGAATACCTACATTTACAATAAGTTTCGAAAAATGTTAGTTTTATAATTTTTATCCACATGTTCTTTTAAGTCTTTTCTGGAACACATATATGGTGAACGTCACTTCATATACTCCAACTGAATTGTCGAGCACCAGAAAAAGAAGAACGAGAAAATCTAAAGTATAATTTTGTGCAGTAGAGTTGGACTTAGATGTACGAACCGACTAGACAGCGTTATCAGTATTGCCCAGGACCCTCATGTAATGTAAATGGTGTAGTGAAAGTTTGGATTGAGTGTGTTTGGGCGCCCATACAAGCATGCATTTTTTTCCTTCCCTTTTTCCTGTCCCTCCGCCTCTTGCAAAGGGATGTCTGACGGGATTATCCCGTAGCCACAAGGGATGCCTTAGGGAGGAAGGGAGGGGGTGTAAATGTGATGGTGGGGCATTGTAGTGTCAGCCCGGCAGATGGATCAAGGGGCTTTACACAAGGGAGGTTCCCGCAAGTCTAATAGATGCCGTGTGTGTGCCAATCGCGCTACAGAAAACATTAACATGGGGCTTAACTCGACCTTCTTTATCTTCTTTTACTCTTTGTTTCTTTCCTGTGTCTTCTCTTGCAGAGCTATATTTTACGACTGGCCAACCCAGGATGAACATATATCTCTTTTTCCAAATACATTTCACTCGTACTGTCCAGATGATATGTCCATTACATTTAATGCGTTTACAGCCGCATCAGGTTCAACTCTGATTCCCGTCCGGCTTTCAGAGTCTAGAACATAGACCGTGACCTGCAGTTGTCGAGAATCTCTCCTTCGTACAGAAATCCCCAATTCCGTTTGTTCAAGTTCTCGCAAGCAGTAGTAATTCATTTTTCCATGAAAGATTTATTTTTACTTTCTCTGCTACTTACCTATAGTAACTGGAGAAAGTATTGCATCATTCCACCCAAAAATTGATATCAGAATTTCACCGAAATACACATTTTGAGGCTTCTGAATCCAAAAATGTATTTTTAGAAAAGGATCCGCGTGCGCACACCATGAGGTGAATGTGTTTGGTTTACAGGATCGAAAAGTCAGTTAAATACCAAATTTAGTATTTAAGTTCAGTATCCTTCAAGGGTACGACACGAAAATTTTCAAGAAAATCCCGCCACTCTAAACTAAGCTTTATTATTTATGATTTTCTCAAAGGCTTTAAGGATTTGGATTAAAATAGTATGTTTAAGGTATTTCCATGACAAATAAGATGCATATCTAAATTTTTCAGCCAATAGCCCCTAAAGTTCTCTTTATTCTGAATGCTTTTTATGTAATTCGTAAACCGTAAAAACAGATAAAATCTTACAATTTATATATTAACCAGTATTCCTTTTTATTGGATAAAGTTTGTAATTACTTATAATTTTTTCAACTGGCAAATGGCTATTCATTGTTTTTTCACGTCGTCATGCAAACACATTTCATTATCACTGAAAGGTAATTTGAATCTACAGAAATATGTTACATACGTTTCAAGTTGGTTTGACTATAAAAAGGAGATAAAATGTAAATTTTGAACGAAAACAGCCTTTGTTCACCAAAATTTCCCATAAAAGTTCGGTAAACACAAAACATATACGAATCTAGTGTTTTAATACCGCTATATTTGCGCTGGCAGACTTTGCAGAAAGTAAATTAAAAGTCTACAGTATTTTGTTTTCCCCACATAAATAAATATTACTTATCTCGCAAAACAAAAAAAAAAATCTGATGTGTAACACTCACATGACTTTCATTACTCATGTACAAATTAGTTTTACAAACGTTTATTCTCCATCTACTTCCTGTTCATCGAGATGCACATTTGCAGACCCTGTGTTATTGGTAATTTCCTTATAGGTGCAAGGGGAATATGGTAGGATTTATGTGATAGTTAAATTTTTTAAGAGCTGGTTGCTATGTGGAGCATTTCATTATCTTTGCATGTCCAGGACATAAAAAAATGAATAAGGAATTCCCTTTTGAGAAAAAATAATAAGTATTGAAAAATTCAAACAAATAACAAGGAATATTTCGGAAATGCTTCACTCCACAAAAAAAAAAAAATGTATACGACATACATTGTATGTTTTAACGAGCTCTACGTTTTTTGTGAGGAAAAAATTTGTCTATCTCTTACAGTTTACAGTTACGCAAAAGCCATTCAGAAAGAAGAGAACTTTTGGGGACGTTCCCGGAAAATTCAAGATATACATTTTACTTGTCATGAAAATAATTTAAATATATATTTTAATCAAAATCGTTAGAGCTATTTTTCAGAAAATCAAAATGTTCGCAAAATATTCATAATAAGAATAGTCTAGGATGGGGATTCTCTTGAAAATCTTCGTGTCGAACCTTTGAAAGATGTTAAATCTAAATACCAAGTTTGATATTTATCCGACTTTTCGCTTTTGAGTCAACCTGTTCACAGACACACAGACGGGCCTTTTTCTAAAAGTGTGTTTTTTAT
This sequence comes from Deroplatys truncata, assembly GCA_030765065.1. Lineage (NCBI taxonomy): Eukaryota > Metazoa > Arthropoda > Insecta > Mantodea > Mantidae > Deroplatys > Deroplatys truncata. The sequence continues at coordinate 54,169,115 of CM060982.1, forward strand.
TCAGAGAACTTCAAAACATGTATTTCCGGTGAAATATCGGTATCGAATTTATGCGTGGAATGCAATACTTCCCCTACTTACTATACGTAGTAGAGAAAGCAAAAATAGCAATGTCAAAAAAAAAAATGAGTATCATGTGGGATATGAGCTAAATTGAAATGTCCGCCTTCTAAACAAAAGCATGTATTTTCGGTAATACCATACTGCTTTTTGAAAGTAAAGTGTTCACTCTGAAAGCTCCATAATACACTTAATCACCCCATATTTTGAATTCTGCGTTATTTATCTCTGTTTAACTTTTTTCAACTCGATAGTGATGAATTTCAGAGAACAATGACAGATATTGAAATAATAATCTTACACGTAAGTATATGTAGCACAAAGTTTTAGTGCGTTAAAATGTATACTTTTATTTATTAAGCTTAATACCCAGCAGGGCAAATATATTTGAGTGTGTAAAGAATCACAGTATACGAATACAATTCTTGTGCCAAAAAGAAATAATTATTGCTGGTTTTATTTACAACGTATGTTTTATTTCATTCATATATTTAAGACCATTCGCAATTCTCACAACGCATCAGCAGGTTCAAAGCAATTTTAAAATGCTGATTTTTAAAAAGCACATTTTACGAGATTCATGAATTTTTTAGACAGCATGGCTTATAAGTAAAACTTCTAACAGAGAGCACACGAGCTAAAAGCTATAGATTAATGCACTAGTGACAAACTTTGATTTCAAGTCCAATCGCATAGTAATCACCCTTTGTATTTGCACATGTTTAATAACTCGATTTGGTTTGATTAGGTTTTACTTTCCATTATGTCTGTTTACACAATTAGTTTCTCAAGGCACTCGAATTATCTGTTCACATTACAAATCGTCATACTTCAATTCGTTGTAGAGTTAACCCATACGTTATATTGACAGTTTTCTTGATCTAAAACGCGATTCTTTTATCTAACCTACATAAACATTAAATGGCAGAAATTATGAATTCAGAAAAAACTGAAATGGAAGTCAAATTACAAAAGCAGAAGAATAATACTAAAAGTACTTCCCAAAAACATCTAGAAAGCAGTATATTACATGCATTTAATTGTTTCATTGCCTGGTGTAAGGCAAAACATATTGAAAATAATTTCACTGAAAATGACTGCTAACGAATCAACAAACCATCTCACTTTTAACCTTATTTCTCGTGCTTAAGAACGCGTTGTAAACGTCATATCTGTTAGTTTCAGGAATTAATATAATATCGATATTTTACAAATTCGAGCGCTGTGTAAAAATCGTATATGCCACACGTGTTATAAGGGGTTTTATTTTGTTTGTAGGATTGCGAAGCAAACATTCCTATTCGCAAAATAAAACCCTACTTTTCCCCCTGTACCATAATATACTATTATCTTTGTAGCAATAAAATTATAGATTAATTCTCTTCGTTTGGCTATAATGTACTAGTGTAAAATCAGTTTTGGAAAACAAGCATATTGATTGATACTTTGATTTGTATGTGTGAAGCATACAAGAAAATTGCTTGGGAAATGAATTTCAAAACTAGTATGGAAATATAGGATGAAAAATTAACTCAAGTTTCAAAACCTAAGCTTACTTTGCACATTACTAATATTAATAAAGTAGTATAAAATAGTAACAAAGTAATGAACTCTCGGATTGGACGGCTTGAAAATTAGTCGAAATCGGTGTAGCATGTGGATTTATATTTAGCAAAAAAAAAATAAATAAATAAATAAAAAACCTCCTCAGACTTCCATTTCTGTATATGTTATCCAGGGTGTTTCGGTAAAATCCTAAAATCCAATTTTACAATAGTGTAGTATACATTAATTATATTATTAATGCAAATTAACAAATATATTAGATTAATACCAAGGATATCTCATTGTTATGTGACGCAGAATAATATTTAATTTCTTGAAAATTAAGCCCCGCAAATGGCCTCAACTTCTGCGACGACGGTCTGCCTCCTACGATGCCTGTCATCAAACCTCTTTTGTAACATTTAAACAGGAATGGTATTAATTTATACAAGAATATTGTCTTTGAAGTCTACAAGGACCGAGCCGGATGGTTCAGGCATCAACGTCTCTGGTCTGCGCTCGTGAGGTCCCGGGTTCAAACTCCATCAGATCACCAACCAGTCATCACCACATATCAGACATTGGACTGATCACTCATCCTTGACAGGCTACTAGCTACTACTCAAGGCATTGGCTTGTAAGTCCAACAAAGAGGAGGGTAATCCGTTAAAGAAGAAGTCTGTAAGCGTTGATGGACGATTTGAATACCCTTGCTCTTCAAACACCGCCAGAGGAAGTAGTAACATACACAGAAATTTGGAGATCTTGTCTCCATTTTTCGAGATGTCTTTGCATTTTTGTTTTAAAAAGTTCAGTTCTTGCTTTATTAGAGGATATTATTACTCACCATGTTCCACCATTTGTAAAGCTCATAGAGAGCTGTTTTAAAAGGTAATCTTTGCTGCCCTAGGAAACTGCATGCAAATGGACAGCAACCCTCTAACTAATATTGCATTATAAATATTAAAAACTTACGGCTCTGGAGCGGTTTAAGGTAGCCTTAAATAAATGGAGCTACAGCAAAACATCAGAGGTGAAACAATGGTAGACTCAGCAACTTCAACTTCAATACAACGATTTGACTCGCATCAATGCAAAGTAAGAGGCGAAGTTCTGCAGAAGAAAAATACAGAAAAAGCAGCAGCAACTTTGTCCAGGAAAGGATAAAGAAATCTGAGGGTTCAACCTACCAACCTGGAGATTTGAATGTAAGTTATGCATTTAAAACTTAAACCGCTGTTTTCTCTTTATTGATATTTTCAAAGTTTTCTTCCTAAAATTCTTCTTGTGGAACACTTTAAGTAATAGAGGAATGCAATTTGGCACCAATTTCACAGAAGTGCAATGAATTATTAGAATTTCCTTAGGTTTGTTTGTGAGATGCATATAAGTATATGTTTTTAACTTTTAAAAAACAAAAACATTCCATATTTTAGGCACAAAATAAGTATTGAAGTTTTTTTTAAAAATATTAGAGCCCAAACTAAATGGGATGCTTAAAACCCTAGGGCAATTTTAAAAAGTGTATATATTGTGAACCTGGGGCTACAGTATCAGGCCAAAATTTCAATTTTTTTCCGCAAAGGACTTTTTAAGTGAGTAACAAAATAACAAACAAATGTATCCATACATTTTAAATCATTACAGTTAAATGTGTGAAATTTTCGATTTCACATATTTTTATTAAAATACATCTATAGTATAAATCTCGTTGTTAGTGTAGAATTTGAAAATTTCAGTCTTAGGTATCTTTAAAGGGAATGATTACAGAGAAATTAACACTAATACAGTTGAAATGCTCGAAAGTTGTTTGACGAGATACATCGTAAACTGGAAGACTACCTCTGAAGGAAAGCAAGCCATTGGCGGGATACTATTTTCAGGAAATAAAATATGTACTTATGTTGTAAAACTGGTTTATTATTTGTATTACTGTCATATATTTGTTATTTTATAAATGATTTAGTTAATGTTTACTAAACAATCACAAAAATTTATTTTCGTTGAATCACCTGTATGGTAACACCAAAGAGAATAGTGCAGAAAATATTCTACACTAATTGGTTTACACAAAAATGTGGAAAAGCTATTGATGAATGGAGCATCTTCCACACACAAAAGAATACTAGAATTCATGATAGGTTGTGGATTCTGTATACTTCTAAAGAGATTTCACGATCAAAAGCCTGAATAGCACCCACTAAAGATTATTGACAGCTCTCTTTTCTCTGGGGTCCTGGTTTCATTACATTGCAGTTTTCTAGAGTAGCTGTAAATTGTAACTCAACACTGAGATTCCAAGAAGCGGAGCTACTCTGAAACTTCCAGTGATGGCTTTTGGTAACAAAACGTTCACAAGGGAGGTACAGTAGTAAACTTAAGAGCGAAAACAAAATGGGAGAAGCTCTCAAAGAGCTACCATGAAGATATCTTTTGTCATGAACGTGGAAAATTATCTTTTGTTAGCGGGGCAAGTTTTAGAACGCTGCGATCCCAAACAAAATTTGTAGCCATGGCTACTTTCTAATATATGATGCCTATTGTTAAACTCAAAAGAGAACTTTGCCAATCGTAAACTTTGACTCGCGTGAGCTATAGAATCGACATAGAGGGTTCGAACCAATATAGAGAGGAATTCCTGCGAACAAAAAGGTAGCCAAAGACGAAGGATGAGGGCTTCCTGGCAGACAACATGGCTAATATCGTACCTCTCCTTCCTAGTGCAATAAGAACACCCCCTAGTCGTTCCGGGAGATTTATCCTGACACCAGACGGGTCGGAATGGGGAGGAAGAGCTGTGAAAAGTAGCAAGAATAATTCGAAATAAAAAAGGGAGAAAAGGAAGGGGTAAGTACAAGTCTGGCAATTCTCAAAAGACATGAGCCGTTTTTAACCGTTAGCAGAGAGGTGAAGTAAAGGAAGAAAACAGGAAGACACTGCTTTACTGAGGGGTGACGTAAAAAATGGAGGCGCATACAATGGCAAGAACAGAATAGAAGAGAAACGGAAAAGTAGAAATAAAGGGAAAGAAGGGGCAGATGGGTGACACAAGGAAAACATATAGTGGAGAGGCGTGCAAAGGAAGTAAGAAGAAATGATGAAAAGGCGAAAAGAGTTGCAAGAAGAAGGTACTAGGGGCGGAACTAAAAGAATACTAGAGAGAACAAACAAGAAAAGACTTCCTTACACGGATGAAAACAATGTAGAAAAAAGGAGAGCAAAGGCCAGGTAGGACATAACAGAAGAAAAGACATACTTAATAAAAGCACGACAAAAATAAGTTAGTACAAGGTAAAACGAAAAATAAAGACAATGAAATGTTACAGAAGTGGAGATATGAACAATACATGAATTAAAGAATACTACAGAGGAAAGAAGAATAAGATTGAAAAGGAGCAGATAAAAAGTGTATAACCTGCAGGAAAGGAAATGGAATTGAAATGAAGAAATAGGAATGGGAAAGCCCAGATAAACAAAGCTGGGAGAAAAGGAGAAGGAAAGCCAAAATGGAGCCTATAGAAGACAAGTAAATTGAGAGAGGAGAGAAAATGGACTAAAATGAAACGAAAGCAATTAAAGCTACACAGAAAGGAAGAAGTAGGATTTGACTTTTTTTCATATATTAACTCATGCTTTATTCAAGGCGTTGTTATTTATGTGTACAGGAATAATAATCCATAGAAGGATAGTAAAGAGGGAGAGTAAACAGGAAAGGGCTAACAGCAGTATTAGGGCATGAATTTTAAAGGGAAACTTGTTGATTTATAAGCAACAAAAACATCTAAAACATTTAACTCTCCGATTAAACTAAGGCGAAACAAAATTAAGTGTTTGATGTCTGAGCTCCAGTTATGCTCAGGTTTTGTGTAACTTTAGGTTTTCATAATATAATTTGAAAGTGTGTACCTTAAGGAACAACACATTTCCTTATCAGTTTTTCACAAAATTCAGTGTTTAAACGAAACTCAAAGCATTTTTGACGTTTGAAATCCGTTTTAAATTTGTTGGTAATCAAGGTTAATGTCAGAACTAAACTACAAGCACAAATTCTATGAGGACACGGTGGCAACTAACTTTTATTTTAACAATAGGCTCATTAATAGTATTAAATATTAAAGTTTCCAAAAGATTAGCCCACCTAAGGTGGAAAAAATACACCTAAGTTATATTTTATCCCGTTCCTGATTACCCTGTGTAAGGTAGGAGAATGATACTGGAGAAAGTATAGTACACAGGAAGTAAGATGTAAAGATAAGGAAGGTAGCTTTTAAGGCATAAGGCCAGTAAGGCATTAAAAGCTATTACAAAGCATGTGTGGCAAAAAGGATGATGAGTGGAAGAAAGAGACAAAAAGAAGCCAAAGAATAGGAAAAGGGAAAGGAAGGAGGAAAGGGGAGAACTGAAGAGAGAACAGAAGAGAGAAAAATGCTGAACAAAGATGAGGAAATAGGAAAAGCAAAGGCGGAGAGAGGGGGGGGCGGCGGAAGAGAGAGAATGTGATATGGAAGATGGAGAGAAACAGATAGAAAATACTAGATTGAAAACAATTAAAAAGAAGTAGCATCTGTAATAACAGAAATTAGAATGGAAGAAAAATAACATATAATAGGACAAAAGTAAAGTAGTAGTAAACGATTAATAGGGAATAACATAAGAAAGGAAGGTCTAAAGAACAGAAGCAAGAATGGAAGGTATGTAAGTTACGCATACAGAGGACTATAGAAGGACAAAAGGAAGTAACACTAAAGCAACAACAAAAGGAAGTAAAAGATAACAGAAGGATGACTGAAAGAATTGAGTAAACAAATGCATAGAGAGGACAGAGAAGAAAAGCAGGAGAGTACTCTAAACAGTGTAGGAAGGAAGACAATACATCTGATAAACACAAGAAAGGACAAATGGAACATATATACGATGAAGAAAGGTTTGGTGATAAGATAAAAGAGCATAAAGAGAAGAAAGCATAAAGCTCGTCTATCGCAGTCGTTACGACCGGAAACACACGACATTTTCGAATCTCCTCTTGGGGACAAACGTTTCAATTGCAATTTGTATGTTGATTGCTATCATTTCAAACCTCAAATGGCACATGCTGTAGTTAATTGTGTTCTAGCAATAAATAACACTGGATACGGGATATGCACTGTTTAATTACTTGCTACCCTCATAACGGAGTGTTAAAATGACACCCAAGTTTTCTATTCCGGTCTCCGTTGTGCCAGGAGGGTTTCTCACTCAGATACCATATGAAGCTGTTTGACAGCGATAAACTTCTTCAGATTAGTCACTGATTGGCTCACTTACCCACCGTTTTGTCTAAGTTAGCAGTACTAAATCCTTTTATGTATAAAACAAGAGCAATTAAAGAATATAAATTGAAGCAAATAAAAAGGAGGTGTAAAAAAGCCAAAAACGTTTAATCTTCAGGGACGTTAAGTTGCGACCTGTAGTAAAAAGCGCGTAGGATGCGTGATTTATGTTCAAAGTAAATAAGAAATGCTACCTGTCATTTATCTTAAAACAAGGGGTGTCCAAATATTATTCAATTGCGACAAATGGAAATGAAAGAGGAAACTTTTAGTATTCCTTTCCCATTTACACCAACTTAACACGGCCAAAAAATAACAAAACGTAAGGCCATTCATAAACCTGTTTTGATAAAAACATGTGTAGGCACTAAGGCGCAAGCTGAATCAGGCTTGAAAAATTCAATTTAACTGCCGGAACATGAACCACGAATTTTGAGCTCTCTGTAACGATGCTTTTGTGGTGAATTTCCATTCATATATTAACCTACAGAGTAATATTCCGTTATACACAAGTATTTTTAAGACCAGCCTTGAACAATTTAACATCGTTAATTAGAATTTTTAGACTAAGGGAAAAAAATCTTATATGATGCATTCACATGACTTTCTCTACACTCTGTCGCTTATTAGTGGGTATGCAAATTATTTTTAAGAACGTTTATTTTCCTATCTATTCCACTTTAATCGAGATAAACCTTTACGGGAACAGCTGCATTACACTTTTCTTTATAGATACAAAAGGGAATAGCATACTCAGACCTGAACGCTACACGCTGGTCTTAAAATTACATTTCTTTCCATGACATAGCGAGGAACAATTGAATATCGAGGGGACTTAAAAAGGATGGCTAAGTATTGGACAATTCCAATTATTAATAACGGGTATCTCGGAAATGGGTTATACTACAAAAAAGAGACCTACATTTCTTGTATAGTAGGTGTTTGGTCTAACGCTTAATGTTTACCAATTATACAAGATTATACAAAATTCCTTCCGAATGAAGAGCACGTCACAGACTATTCCCGGAAAATTCAAGATATACATTTTAATTTTACATGTAAATATCTTTAATATATGGTGTTTTAATCAAATAATTACAGCTATTTTTATAAAATAAAAAATTTGAAAAATCTTCTATGTAAAGGGCAGTTTGATGTGGGGAGATTTTCTTGAAAATATTTGTGTCGCATCTTCTCAAAATATGTATTTTCGGTGAAATCTCGGTATAAAATTTGGGAGTGCTACTAGGTAGTGCTAGAGAAAGTAAAAATGCACAGTTATAAGAAATATAAGAGATACATTTTTATAACCTGACAGTGCTAAAACTGGTCTATATAGATTCCTATTTTGTCTGGTATAACTTGGTTGCGTTTCTTTTTTATGTACAAAACTCAAAGTTTAGGATTTACTATCTTGGAATTTGATATCCCCCTCCACAAAATTCTAGAGCTGACAAACCAAATATCAGTCCTCCTCCTCTTCCTCCTTTATCTTCTTTTTTGTTATTGAAATAAAATAACATAAAGGATTGAACATAGTCCATACTTCATTTACTATAAGTAATAATAATTCTCTATGGGGCTCCAATATTACCAACGTAAGCAGAATAAATAAAACGAAGTTAATATCGATACCTTCGGCGACCAAACCCCAATGTTGGGATACTGTAGTCTCTCCATAAAGCAGAGGAGTGTTTTATTTCAATTTCGAATGCTCCTCTTCTACTCCTTTTCCTTTTCCCTGTGTGTGTGATGTATGAACTATGTATGCATGTAGCTGACAAACCAAATATCAGTTCTTCGTTTTCTTTTTCTTCGTCTTTTTCATATTTTAACACCCCAAAAATGCAGTTTTACTTATGCATTCTGCTGGAGTTAAAATCATTTGTCCTTATTTTCCACACCGTCAGAAACAGATATTATACAAAGAGCATATAATTAAAAGTAATATAATGCAATAATAGGTAAAATGTAATTTCAGAAAGAATAATGAATAAAATATTTTAGAAGAAAAGCGTAACATACCTGATAAAATATCACAATAAGACCAAATGATCGCTCTTCAGTACTATAAAAACGAATATGTGTTTTCTACCTATACTGAAGAGCGAGGAGAGACGAGAGAGAGAGAATATTCATATTCCTTATAAAGGAAAGTATTATCCACTGGCTGACAAAATAACACTTGAATTCCATTTGTTAAAATATAATTCTCTAACTGAATTATAAATTTAAGCAATATTAGGCATTCACTCAAATTCGCAGGTACAGAATTCCAGATATACTGCAATTAGAAATGACCATGATGAATATAACGATTTTATATGGTGAGGGATGGAAAGGAGTGTGTGGTGATTTCGTACAGTTGTGAGAAACTGAAAATATAAAGTAAAGTAATTTAGAATAGAAGCGTTCAATATCTTAAAAACCTGATGTGTTACACTCACATGACTACTCTTGTACACACTATTTTTACACGCTTATTCTCCACATGCATTAGGCTTCATGTATTGACATATCAAGATGTTAATCTTGTTGCTAATTTTCTTGTAGATGCAAGGGGAATTGGTAGGCTCTAAGCGACAGTCAAATATTTTAAGAGCTGGTTGATATAGGGAGTATTCCATTCTCTTTGCATTACCAAGACCAAAAAAATGAATAACGAATTTGAGAAAAAGTTTTAAGTATTGGAAAATTTAAGGGAATAACAAGCAATATCTCGAAAATGGTTCACTAAACAAAAAGTGTATATGACGTAAATTGTGTATTTTAATGCGATCTACATTTTTTGTGTAGTAAGATTTTGTCTATCTTATGGTTTATCAGTTATGCAAAAGTCGTTCACAATGAACAATACTTTTGGAGACATTCCCAGAAAATTCAAGATATACATTTTGTTTGTAATGAAAATATCTTTTTCGAAAAATGTTCCATGTAAAGGGTAATCTGGGGTGGGGGATTTGCTTGAAAACCTTCGTGTCGCATCTCCGGAAGATACTATACCTAAATACCAAGATTGGTGTTTATCCGACTGTTCGTTTCTGAGTTATGCTGTTCACAGACACACTGTCTCTCTCTCTCTCTCTCTCACACACACACACACACACACACACACACACACACACAAGAACAGACACACACACGGACATGTTTCCAAAAATGCTTTTTTTTTGGATTCAGGAGGTCTCAAAACACGTATTTCCGGTTAAATCTCGGTATCGAATTTTTGGTTGGAATACAATGCTTCCCCTACTTACTATACGTAGTAGAGAAAGTAAAAACGAGCAATAGGGAGCGTACGTTTCTACGTTCCATCCGGTAACCCTTGGAGTTATTGGTAGTGGATGAGTTATTGGATCAAATTTGCAATTATTGCAGATAAACAGTTTGTAATCTTTTGTGCAGTGCTGAAATACATTAGTAAATAATAATGAGTCCCAATTATCGAAATGAGGATTTGCAAGCGTATGAAAGTCAGTTTTAGTTACAGTAAGAGACAGACATAGTCATATGGTTCAACGGAGGACAATAGGTGGATATACTTTTAGCAGGTTACCTGAATGTCTCAAATGAGAAGTGACCTGTCTATACACATACATAACATGATTGCTCACAGTGTTCGAATACTGAACGACTTTTCCATTTAATTTGATGTTTGACATAATGTTGGCTCTAGAGTGGTAGGTAACCGCTGATGCCTCACCGCGATTGCTTCAGACATATCTGGGTTAAGCTCTAATCCAATCTTTATGTCCTATTTAAAATCGAATCCGAGTTCTCTTCATTTTTTTACTGTGTCATTTGTCTGGTCGGGATGGAAATTCGCGTAAATTTGCAATTCATCAGCATATATACGGTAACTGCAATGTTTTGTTTTGGTAACAACATCATTAATGTAGATCATAAACATTAAGGGAGCAACTACTGATCCTTGAGGAACTCCAGACTTCACGGCACGTCATTCTGAAAAAAAGCCACCTATCATGACACATTTCTGACACTCGTGAAGATAGGAGTTGAACACAGAAACGGCAACTTCTGAAATATTAAGGAACGTTAGTTTAAGTGTATCTATGCTATCGAACGCTTTTCATTAGTCGAGAAGTGTTAAGAAAGTTAGTTTTCTTTGGCCAGAAGTTTCGAGCATGCCTTTATTTAAAAAAAAGATGGTGTTAAAAAAAGATCTGATGTGTTACACTCACATGACTTTCTCTACTCTTGTACAAACTATTTTTACAATTTCTTATTCTCCATCTATTTCATATTAATCGAGATAAACATTTGCAAAAACGATGTTTTGACATGCAAAGAGAATTACATTTTACACATAGCAACCAGTTCTAAAAATATTTGACTATCGCTTAAAGCGTACCATGTTCCCCTTGTTTTGTATTTGCAAGGGAAATATAGAAATACAGAAGCCTTTAAGCATAGACATATCTCTTAATAGCTGGTTGCTAGGTTCAGCGCCATTCCCTTTGCCACATATTATTTCTCTTTGCATATCCAAGACAAAAAAAGGAATAACGAATTCCCATTTGAGAAAATAAGTATTGAAAAATTTAAGGGAATAACAAGCAATATATCGAAAATGGTTCACTCAACAACACAAATGTACATGACATAAACTGTGTATTTTGACGCGATCTACATTTTTTGTGTAGTAAAATTTTGTCTATCTCTTATGGTTTACCAGTTATGCAAAAGTCCTTCACAATGAAGTCGTTCACTTTTGGAGACATTCCCATAAAATTCAAGATATACATTTCATTTGTCATGAAAATATTTTAAACATAGGATATTTTAATCAAAATCGTTAGAGCCATTTTTGAGAAAATTAAAATTTTCGAAAAATGTTGCATGTAAAGGGTAATTTGGGGTGTGGGAATTTTCTTGAAAACCTCCATGTCGCATCTCTGGAGGATACTGAACATAAATACCAAGTTTGGTGTTTATCCGAATGTTCGTTTCTGAGTTATGCTGTTCAAAGTCACACAGACACAAAGAGAGAGACACACACACACACAAGAACATTTTTCCAAAAATGCTTCTTTTGGATTCAGGGGCCTCAAAACATATATTTCCGGTGCAATCTCGGTATCGAATTTTTGGGTGAAATACAATACTTCCCCTACTTACTATACATGATAGAGAAAGTAAAAATCGACATGTAAGTGCACAAAAATGGATGGATTGCGAGCGATTGGGGCAGAGAGAGTATGAGAGTGGAAAATGAAAGAGAGCAAAAAAGAGAGAGAAGTGAAGAAGGGAAACCAAGGTAAAGACGGAGATGTAAGAACACTTAAACAGAGGAGGGGAAAGAAAGTGGAAGTGAGGACAATGCCAAAGCGACAAGTAAGAGTGAGAGAGAGACAGAGAAGAGAATGATGTGCGTATTTAACATATTAACATGAGCAGAGCTATGGGTTTTACAAGTTGCTTTCTCTACTACGTATAGTAAGTAGGGGAAGTATTGCAATCCAACCAAAAATTCGATACCGAGATTTCACCGGAAATATATGTTTTGAGGCCTCTTGAATCCCATAAAAATTTTTTAGAAACACTTTGGTGTCTGTGTGTCTGTGAACAGCATAATTCAAAACGAAAAGCAGGATAAATACCAAACTTGGTATTTAGGTTCAGTTTCTTTCAAAGATGCGACACGAAGATTTTCAAATAAATTCCCCCACCATAGGCTAACTTTTATATGGAACATTTTTAGAAAATTGTGAGTTTCTCAAAAATGACTAACGATTTTGATTAAAATATCATAGGTTTAAGATACCTTCATGGCAAATGAAATGTATATCTTGAATTTTGTGGGAAGTCCCCAAAAGTCCTCTTTATTCTGATGAATTTTCCACAACTGGTAAAGCGTGAGAGATACATAAAATTTTACTACACAAAAACATAGATGTCGTTAAAACACCCAATTTATTTGTTATACATTTTTTCTTTGTCGAGTGAACCATTTTCGAGCTATTTCTTGTTATTTATTTGAATTTTCCAACACTTATATTTTTTCTCAAATGGGAATTCGTTATTTGTTTTTTTTTACGTCCTAGACATGCACAGAGAATAGAATGCTCCACAATAGCAACCGGCTCTTAAAACACTATCGCGTAAAGCCTACCACATTCTGCTTGCACTGCAAGAAAATTAGCAATACGATAGTTACTGCAAATTTTTATAGGGATTAACTTGAAGTAGGTGGAGAATAAGCGTTTGTAAAAGTAGTTTGTACAAGAGTAAAATTTTTTATGTCCTCGGCATGCAGAGAGAATGGAATGCCCCACATAGCAACCAGCTCTTAAAATATTTGACTATCGCTTAAAGCCTATCATATTCCCCTTGCACTTACAAGAAAATTAGCAATACGATATTTACTGCAAATTTTTATATCGATTAACTTGAAGTAGATGGAGAATAAGCCTTTTTAAAAATAGTTTGTACAAGAGTAGAGAAAGTCATCTGAGCGTAACACATCAGATGTTTTTTTGTGTCCTGGACATGCACAGAGAACGGAATGTTCCACATAGTAACCAGTTCTTAAAAGATTTGAATATAGTTTAAAGCCTACCATATTCCCCTTTGAGCTACAAGAAAATTAACAATAAGAAAATTAGCAATAAGATCTCGATTTATCTCGATTAATATGAAGTAGATGGAAAATAAGCGTTTGTAAAATAGTTGGTATAAGAGTAGAGGAGGTCATGCGAGTGCAACATATAAGATTTTTTTATGCGGAAAGATGAGTATACGTGAAGTGCATTAACATTAATTTAATACGCTGCTAGACCTACGTTATACAGTGCTTAGGATTATAAACTTAAAAAAATTATTTTTTTACGTTTTTTTATAAGCCCCACGTTTAAAACAAATATTAACTTTGTAATTAAACTGTTTCTTTAAATATTAAATATTATGTTTGCCTCGGCTGCGTCAGTATTTAGAGACATGGAAGTCTTGGCAGGGCGTGATGCGACAAGAATGTAGGCTTACACAGATTTTAAGTTTTATTTCACTCCATTTTATTAATCCTTGACACAAATTAAATAGCACTTCACTGATATTGAGAGCTGTGAGATTCTTTTATTTAATTACACTTTTTTAACATGTTTGCTATTTTCGTCTCACAGGAATACGTAATTAATTTCTCGAGGACACATCTCGCGTCTGCTTATGAGCACTGTTTGGAGGCAACACGTGTTGTTATAAGTACTGTTTGGAGGCAACTGAACTGATTTCAACCGCCCAAACTTGTAAATTTTTCTCCTTTTCAGTTTCTGATTGGCTAATCCTACTCCAATAGAAAACCTGCATTTAACTAAACATATGTTTATGCTTTTTCTGGTTGTTGATTGGCTATTTTTATAAACTGTCACTAAAATCACATTATGTTACTCCAATAATCAGAAGTAGTATTGTTAAACTTTCTTACTCATTATTGCCTCAAAGTTACCTCGTTGTTAACAACGTTTAACTTATTATTCTCACAGCTCCTACATTATTAAATTACGAAATAAAACATTATTGAACATGTTTACAATAATATAAGCATACGCAATGATTGTTACATTTTATAAATTATTACATACACATATTTCTTTAAGGCGGGCTGTTATTGAATTTGTATATTATATAATTTGACTGAAATCATTTAAGTGTTAAAAACACTGCCTCAATATAAACTTTGGTAGTAGAGCAATCTTAGTCAGGCATCCCCACACCAATGTAGCATTTATATTCCTAAAACTGATTAAAGACTTCCTCATTTTCAATTATTTCTATACATTTAGACCAACTTATATTTTTAGTGTCCAGAATTATTAGTACAGTAGAGAAACGTGGAGTCCCTTTTCATCAAACAGTACTTTATAGTCACGTTTAATTAATTCCTTAAGTAATTTAAAAAAATACTTCATTCGAATGCAGCCCAGATGCATTCACATCTGTTACAGCGCAACGGTTTTACTGTCTCTTTTTCCTTGTAAAGGGTTTAATGTATTTTTGTTTTTAGCTCAGTTTTTATGTTATATTCCATCGATACAGGAGCGTCTAAAAATAACCTACTAGTTGTGCTTTATTAATGCGTCTCTTGGTCTTTCTATTTTGCAGGCAAAATAGAATAAAAAGGGCAACACTTTTTAAAGCGAGGGCAGCAACTAGCTGGAAATATCCATTACTGCAATGTGCACAGTGCCATTACTGCACATGTACCATGGATCCATTTACCATTTAGTCGTGTAGTAGCCCCCTCCACAGCGTCTGCTTTCATCCCCAACCCCTCTCTTTTCTCTCATTGTGTCAAACCACCAGGAAAGACATAAGGGCTTATTCGACTCTTGCATTCTGTTGCACATATTGTCACACCTACATGTTCTGGAATATTGCCTTCTTCCTTTCGTTTTTCAAAGCAGACACTAACTGCATTCTTTATGACATTTTTACTTACTCTACTACGTATAGTAAGTAGGTGAAGTATTGTATTCCATCCAAAAATTCGATACCGAGATTTCATCAGAAATACATGTTTTGAGACCCCCTGAGTCCAAAAAAAGCATTTTTGGATACATCTCCGTGTGTGTGTGGGTGTCTGTCAACAGCATAACTCAGAAACGAACAGTCGGATAAACACCAAACTTGATATATAGGTTCAGTAACTTCCAGAGATGCGACACGAAGGTTTTCAAGAAAATCTCCCACTACAGATTACCCTTTTATATGGAAAATTTTTGAAAATTTTAATTTTCTCAAAAAATGGCTCTAACGATTTTGATTAAAATATCATATGTTTAAGATATTTTCATGACAAATGAAATGTATATCTCGAATTTTCTGGAAATATCTCCAAAAGTGTTCTTCATTGTGAACGACTTTTGCATAACTGGTAAACCATAAGAGATAAACAAAATGTTACTACACAAAAAATGTAGATTGCGTTAAAATACACAATTTATGTCATACATTTTTGTTGTTGAGTGAACCATTTTCGAGATATTGCTTGCTATTCTCTTAAATTTTCCAATACTTTTACTTTTTCTCAAATTCGTTATTCAATGTTTTTGTCCTGGTGATGCAAAGAGAATGGAATACTCCACATAGCAACCACCTCTTAAAATATTTGACTATCGCTTAAAGCCTACAAATTCCCCTTGCATCTACAAGAAAATTAGCAATAAGATTAACATCTCGATTAACATGAAACATATGGAGAATAAGCGTTTGTAAAAATAGTTTGTATAAGAGTAGAGAAAGTCATGTGAGTGTAACACATCAGATATTTTGTTTCCTGGGTTGCTTTGTGTAGATATAGCATAGATACTTAAAAGCAGTCCTACGGTAAATTTTCACCTTGCTGCTCCAAATAACTCTGAAGCTATTATTTTATTGTAAATATAGTTCATTATATAAAATGTTTCAAACTTTTCCTGTGAGTATCCTAAAGTATTTCTAAGGAACTCAAGCTGGCGTTGTGTGCACATATATAGTGTCTTTTAACTGACTGTCCTATCTTTGAACTTAAATAAAACACGTTCTATAGATGATAGAGGTTTATTTCTTTTTATTTTGGAACATAATTAATGTCATTACGTGTGGAAGAGAATATCAGTTAAGTGACCGCCGCGACTTCGTTGGGTTGCGGTATACAATTGACGCAATTTTCAATGACAGAAGAACGTAAATTAGGTCCAACTTCACGAATAACACGCGTGATGTTATTCATAAGATCATTTACAGTTTCTGGCTTGTTGACATACACTCGAGATTTAACATAACCCCGCAAGAAGTAATCCAACGACGTTAAAGCACATGACCTCGGGGGCCAATTAACATCACCACCACGGGAAATGATGAAACCTCTGAACTTCTCCTTCAAAAGATCGATTGTTTCGAGAGCAGTATGACATGTGGCACCATCTTGCTGGACCCAGATGGTTCTGAGATCAATTTTATCCAATTGAGGCCACAAATAGTCCCTTATAAGAGCCCGGTATCTTTTTCCATTGACAGAGCTTCTCCATCTTCATCTTGGAAAAAATATGGACCATTGATTCCACCATACCAAAATTCACACTACACAGTAACCTTTTGGGGATGAAGTTCTTGAATCTGCATTGGATTGTGATTTCTCCAATAGCGGCAATTTTATTTGTTAACACAACCATCCATCCAAAGTGGGCTACGTCGCTGAAGATGATTTTTCGACAAAAATTCGGGTCAGCTTCCAATTGCTCCATAGCCCAGTCAGCGAATACACGGCGCAACCTATGGTCGTTGGGCTTTAGTTCTTAAGTTAACATCATTTTGTAAGCGTGAAACATCAAGTCCAGATGCAGAATTCGCCAAGTTGTGGTCGGCGAAAGCCCCAATTCTTGCGCTCGACGAGCACTTGATTTGTTCCCGTTCTCGCGTATACACTCTCACGAACGGCGCCTATGTTTTCGTTGGAGCGCTTATGTCGATTACGTACAGGCGTTCTTTGATCGCTGGTAAAACCACTTCTTTCAAATTTATGGATCAAACGCCGAATCGTTCTCTCGCAGGGACGATTATGCACACCGTAAACTTCACGCAATACACGGAAGGTTTGGGGAACAGATGATCCATTTTGATAATAAATTTTCACAATTTCTACGCGTTGCTGAAGCAGTAACGTTCCATATTATTTGTGAATAGCTACTGTAATCACATGAAAAAAATAACTGCTGTAACTGAATAACAACGGCAGCTATCACATGTTAAATAAAGGACACTCTTGTTGAAAGACCCTTTATTTTACAATTTTATGAAAAGGTATTTATGTTTCTGCTACAAGGAAATGACAAATTAAACAAAACAACAATTCTCTTATTCATTTTTTCGAAATCATTCACACATTTAAGAAACGGGCTACTTGGAGTTCTTTGCTTTTCTCACTTAGCTCTAAAGTTTCAATAAGGAGGTAAACGTACAAGAACATGTAATGCATTAATATGTAAAAAATGTTGTTTCTGGGAAAACAAGCTTTAAAGGCAAACATATATTTTTCATGTTATTTATCTTCATTTGAAATTAAAATCGCTTTCTGCAATATAAATTGATGATAAGGATTGGGATACCATATCATTTAATACAGGCTCTAAATTATTAACAATCGGCACAATAAATATTACAATGTTGCAATTTCCATCAAAACCTTACCTGAGGCAGAGGTATACTGTAGCACTCGACCATGAAATTGGACACAGGACTTTCACCGCAAGCACACAGTTTGAGGGAGAGGGAGAGGCAGACAGAGAGAGAAGAACAGCAAGCAAAAGGTTGCATACATACAAAACTTAAGCCTCTCAAGAATACAAAACGAAGACTACTAAGAAATTTAATCAGTTCCAAACTATCCTTTACAAAAGAAGTGTCATTTTATGTTATAAAATAGATTTAATGATTTAAACTGGAAATACATGCACGACGATACCTACCACTTCAGTTTTGTTTGAATAAATAATAAAATTACCTTAACTCTCAATTAAATTTGTGTAATTGGGACACGATGCAGATAAAAATGTACATAGCAAACCATTAAATATCACGAATCGTTTTCGTAGCTTTGGCGTTTTTTAGGCGGGAGGGGCGTTTTTTCCTTGTGTGTTATCAGGTTGGAGTTTGTTGTCTTATGCCAATTTTTTCGTTCAAGTTCGCAGTCTGAAGCAGTACGTTTTGAGTAGCTAAATAAAATTAAAATCATAGGGAAAATAAATATTAATAACAGTAGGAACAGTCAGGGGGGTCTCTTCCCGCACTGTTTTCGCTTGTACTTGTTTCGGTCCGCCTGCTGCATGACGTCATCGAGAGTGAAGCTTTAGCTAGCCAGTATTCTGCACCGTACTTTTCGGCACGAAAGTTCGTATAATATTATCGTTATACGATCTGTTTCGACCATATACTACTTGAAACAAAATCGCATCTATAACTAGACTTAGTCTTGGAAATAATAAACACAAACCTGTCTTTTTACAGCTAAATACCCAACTGGCGCCCATTTCATTTCTCCTTGAAATATTCACTAAAACGCTGTCGATATATGAAATTTGGTCTTGAGGGATGACTTACAGCATACATGTTATTCAAAGAAAGAGAGATATGTAGATATAAAGCAGATATTTGTTATATTAAAGTTGTTCAGAAGCTCTAAGTTGCAAGCTTTAAAACCATTTTCTTAGTTTATGCTATTGCTTGACTTTAATTATATTATGTTAAAGAAAACCAATAACACATTATTCGGCCAATTTTAGCAACGAAAATAAAATACGTTATACGCTATATAAAATTCAACGTTATACGCTATCGGGTGTTAAACTTTGATTCGAAATTAAATTGTATTGTTTGTTTATGGATTGTGAAAAACGCAGCTTAATGAGAGAAACTGTATGTTGATCATGCTATTATGTAATATGACTTAAACATAGCAGTTTTAAAAGTCATGATAGCTGAAAACTTGATATATGTGCATGTTTTCCGAGACTTTTTTTTTTCGCGTCTAGGTAAAAGCATGAATAATCGACATGCATATTTAAAATAATTTTTTCAAAAAGAATTTTATTAATATAACTATTTTGGCACAAGAGAGTAACTCCACAAAATGAATTAAATTCACATAACATTCGACTACTTGAAGTAGATAATGGACACATGCTGAAAAACAGTTATCTGCACAGCAAGTCTTGCAAATATCCTCCAATTTTCAAATAAACCGAATTTACTGAGTAGTGTACATTCGAATGATGTGTTCAGAATTTGGATATTTTGGCTTCATTATTTCGGCTGAGAATGTGCTTATATAAACCTAGTTTCTTAATTATTACTAGTATAAAGTTGTTTTAATTTTTTAATTAATGAATAATTAATTGTACATAGTTCCCATTTGATCCTTCCTACTTGAAAGAGTAAGAACAAGGATGCGTCTAGCCTTAATATTTTGGAGATATTAATTTTAGAACAACCTTTCCTGTATGCTTTAGTGTACGCTCGCAACCAATACCCTTAAAAGCACACAAATGTAATGCTTTCACCCAAGGGAAAGTGGGTGTTGTTAAAAGGAGGTGTATTAGTGTATTGCACTGGCGATCATTGAAACATATTACACTGATCTTTTTAAAAGGAGGTAGATCTAAGGAACTTGCCAATTGTAATTAGGTGCCTATATTATTTAGTATTTATGCAAGGAAAGTGCAATAACTTACTCGTATCTTAGTTTTTGTTATTTTGTATAAAACATGGACACATTTCACGCCAAACTGGCAGGAGAGGCTTTACGAAACAAATCAATATTTTGTGAGCAAATACAGGGGAGATGAACGTAAATACATGAGAGAAAATGTCAGAGCGGTGTTTTATAAGCAGGGCGCGGATTTTGATGACTAATTTTTTTTTAAAATGACCACATTTGTTTTAAAATGACTACATTTGTTTCAAAATGACTTTGTAATTACAAAAAAATTATCTAAAATGAGATTTATTTGATTTACTAAAATTAGTGTACAGAAAGTTATAAATTAATTTATATATTGATATAACTCCTATACAAGAAGAAAAAATAAGCAAAAGAGCAGTGAAAATGTTCTTGTTCAAAGCATCTGAAAAGAAAAGAAAATTTTCTTACTTTCCTTTTCAGATTCTTCAAACAAGTAAGAACATTATTTTCTTTGCTTTTCAGATTCTCCAAATAAGAACATAGAACAAATGTATTTTCAATTAATTTTCTAACTTATTGTGTTTTTAAACAGGTCTTACAAAAGTGTAGCATTAACTCTTTTGAGAACTCAGAATATGCAATGTTTATTGCAAATGAAGAGGATTTCACAGTCCATATCATACATAAATAAGAGCAATACGCACTTATTAAGCAAAAAAGGAAAAACTGACCTCCTCATCCCTAATTTTGGACATGAATTCATAACAGTAGTTATACCTGTTTCCCTGACAATAACCATCTCTCCACCCACAAGCAACTCTTTCCAGACCAACCAATAATCTTTATATACTCTATACTTATGCAAGGAAGTTACCAAATAAAGCCGCAAAGGACAAAGAAATTACAAATTAATGATGTAATATCGAAAAAAACATTATCCAAAATAGAAAACTTGAAACTACCAAAATGACCTTATATATATATATATATATATATATATATATATATATATATATATATATATATATATTTCTTAATATGGGACCCATGATAAGGATTTATGTACACTTAAGCAATACCTTTATTGCAAGAATTAAAAGATGGCATGTCATCAGAATCCGGATCATGCTGATACTTGGTCTTCAAATAGCTTCTGCTCACAATAATATACTGTTTAATACGCATTCCTGAGGAATATAAAGAACTTACTTTTTGGCAGGTAGGCCGACTCATAACATGAAAACAGATGTAATGCGGGCCAAATGTTCCCTGAAAATGGCAAGCTTTTCCAGGTATATAATCCTTTACAGCACCACAGTGAACGGAAAAAGGTTGTTAAACTTTGGTTGTAAGAGCAAACAGCATTTCCTTTGAAATAATTATGCCGCTCAACTGCGTAAAAGGCAACAGATATTAATCTGAGCTTCTCTTCGCTTTAAAAGTCACGTACAATTATCCTATTTTATCTCGCTATGTTGGTGGAAACTTCACAACTTAACAACAGATGTACGAAAGTACATTGCTCCTTATCACTCAGTCATATACCCCCCCACTTCAACAAATAAGTTGCACACACATATTTAAACTAGAATCTTGAGTATAGATTCAGTTTTCTCTGCTTTGGTGAAGTGTTTAAGTCGGTGTGCAATGAGTAAGAACGTTAAGAGTAGAATGTATTGTGCTGTAGCACAATACCGTAATTACGGTTTTAAAACGGTTGGTGTGAATTATCACACATTTCCAAAAAAAAAAAAAGCAATTAAAGCGCGTGTGGGTGTCTCGCTGTAAGCGTACTGACAAATTTAACGCTGATAATTCACGTGTCTGTTTAGTGCACTTTCTTCCTAGTAACTATAAACGGGATTTGAAGAGTGAACTTTTAGGTTTGCCGGTTAAGAAAATTCTGCTCCCAGATGCAGTTCCGTAGCAGTTCATTCCCGATTGGCATGGATATGCACTTAGTGAAGGTCCAAGTACAAGTGGAATGTTGCAGGTATGTCTTTTTCATTTTTACATCCTGTAACAGAATAATGCATTCTGGAATTATTGTTTTCATTTCTTACGGTAAAAAAAATACACCAGCATATCCATTTAGCGATTCCTTTAGAGTAGTTGTAAATTTTCCTTTAGTACTAAAGTAATGTATGTTTGAATCTCTTGTAGTGCCTACAGTTTACGTTGAAGTCCTGGATGTGTTCCAGTAGTTGTGTTTATACGTAAATATATTACTAATGTAATGCAGTTTCCATTCGTTTTGCTTTATGTTTAGCCCACAATGTTTGTAGAATGCTCTGAAATAGTATACCTTTTAAAAAAACTGGAAGAAGTGCTAATAATAAACAACTGGGAGTTAATCGGGAGGAATTTAGTGTGTTCACTGCGCTGTGTTTGTATTCCGCGCGCTCGTCTTCACTCTCACTTACGTCACAGGCGGGCAGCCAATGGCAGCTCCCACCCCGGAGTGGCTCACCTTAGTTATCTAGCCACATTGAGGAACAGTATTGAAAAGGACTGGGAAGCGAATGTTACTAAATGTGAAGAAGGGTTAAACCGTGCCATCAGCGGCCGGAACCGGGTGGTTTTTCCCTCTATTGTTACGTGTCCCGTTAGGTTGCCTAGAACGCAGATGTGCAGAAAGGGGTCAATGTTCGAAAAGCAAGATAGCTTTAGGCATTCAATGAAAGAAGCTAGAAATCAGGTGATAGTGGAATGGGGAGATAGAAAATTTGAACTAGAGAAACAGGAGAGTTTAGAAGACACACTTGTTTCGGCGGATAGGTGCGATGATGTGAAGCGTAGCAATAAGGAAATGCGTGTGTGTGTGTCAACGAAATATCAGGAATCAGATTTTGAAACGGTGACGGGAAATAAACCAGCAGGAAATACAAAAGTCATATTCATCACTAACCCGAGATCAAAGATCCATGCAAAATCTCTGAGCTCCTACCGAACCCGGGACCCTTCCTGAAAATCCCGTACCCCCGCAAAGAAGAGAAATACCGCCGCAAATTGGCCGCCCAGTGTGGGTCTAGAATAAAACGAGAAGGAAATACTACCGCAAGTCTCTATAATTTGAAACCAATCCTGCACAAACACCTGCAGTAATTATGGTATAGTGGATAGAAGAATCACTTTTATATTAACGGTGTAACATGATACACACACCTGTAATAGCAGACATTAGTAATTCAAAGGGAAATTCCCATGGTTATTAATCAAACGATACTTTCTTAACAGTAAATATTATGATTTAATTTTAATTTTGTCACCTATCATTATTTTTATTATTATTAACCATTTTAAATAAATTTAAGTCAATAAAATGATAATTTTTGTAGTTGTTTTTAATTGGTGTTCTCCAAAATATTAAACAGCCATTTCTATCGTGCAGTTGCAAAATAGAACCTAAGTAATAATTATCTTAATAATATAACGCTCATCAAATGTAGGAAAACAGCACCAAATAAAGCGTAAGTTCATAAAATATAGACATTGAATCAAATATTGCACATGCGATTAAGGAGACCTACAGTATTAAGAAATATTTTTATGCCATTGCACGGTTTAATCTAGAAAACAACGCATTTGGAAGAATGTTTGGGGATTTTTATCAGATTACATACTTCTACAGAAACATGTATTTTATGTATGAATCATGTTTAATCAAATACTTATTTTGTAAAAAATTCAACACAATTGAGTTAAAACATTAATTCACGGAAATATCTTGAAAAATGGTACACACTATACAATAACCACAGTTCGAATCCGAAGAAAAGAATTTTTGTATTCATGTTAAAAATAAAATGTTTACCTTGAACTGACCTGAAAAATCTCAAGCAAATTAAAGTAATAACAGAAATATTAATTTATCTACTTCAAATAATAAAGCTTTAATCCAAACTTTTTCATTCGAAAACGTTTAGTTTATAGGTAAGTAGCTGTAAAGCCCTTTTTAAAGTATCAATTCTAAGTATCAATTATTTATTTGTACTGCATGCAAATCTACAGTATCGCGCAGATTCTGACTAAAATTCTCCCAGGTAAAGTTTCACAAAATCCAGAAAGAGTAACTTGGAATTTGATTTAAATATTTCGCTTCTTCTTCATAATTTTTTCAATGAGAATGAGCGAAAGCAAAGCCAATTTTATCATTCTCAAAGAGGTAACAGCTAAACAAAGCAGACAGCTTACAAACAAACATACTAGAGTTCTTCTTCTATGTGTTTTTCTTCTGCTTTGATGTCTATTGATAAAGAAATACGAATGAATCTACACCATCTTAAACTCCCTGGATTAATTCAAAACCAATCATGTTACTCTATTGTATTCGTACCCTCCCTCATTTATATGCCGCCTTCAACATCTAAGGTCATATTGGTGGCTTTGCTTTAGAAGCAATTGGTCATCGATCACTCGCTTTTCTCTCTATAAGTTTGTTTTACTTTGGATTTTTCTTTACGATATTAAACTCACATAAACATTTATTCCCTCACTCAACTTCTAGACTCTACGCAGAATGGGGAATAATTTTGGCCAAAGAGAAATACTATCCTCCAGCCGGGAATCGAACCCGGAAGCTCCGGATTTCGAAGCTAGCATGCTCACCACCAGACCAAAGAGGCAGTCAATCGCATTTATTCTTGTTCAACTTGTAAGAATGAATTCTTATCGTTGAGTTGTCTTTCCTAACTTCGTTACAACCACTCACAGAAAGAAAAGAGGTGAGAGAGATACATTTGAAAGTGGAACGTTCAGAAGAATGGGATGCACCCTACTTGTCTACATCTCCCCTTCCCTGTCTCACCCCTAGCAGTTCATGTAAACCCTTACAGAGCTTGTCTGACCTGGTAAGGCACAGAAGAGGGCTCTATACGTGACCTGCTTTTCAAGTACTTTCCCCTACATTTTCATAATGGAATAAAATGACTAATGCTGCTGGTAAATACATTACGCCGGTTAATGTTACGCTGCGCATATATTATGATGTTGATGTTGTGAAAGATTTACCTTCCCACCACTGCATCTCGGGATTTTAGATCTGATAAAGTTTATAAAAGATACCACATTTATGCGATACGGCTACAAATCTAAAGAGAATTTTTCTGCACAGGCAAGCGTTATGCAAGTTGTAACAAACATCAATTAAACGTATTATAAACTTAACGATAGTAACAGTTTTCTTCTGTGGTTTAAGATATAATTCTTTTACTCTCCCAAACATCAATTTATAGTAGTACAAAAGTATTACATTCCAACCCAAAAATTTGGTATCGAGATTTAACCAAAATTCATGTCATAAGGCTCTTCATCTTCCCCCAAAAAACACTTTTTTGATTAAAAAAAAAGGTCCGTATGTGTGTTAATAGCATAATTCGCAAACGTAAAGTCAGCCTGTGGGATCTCATTCTGAAGGGATTTTGAAAATTTTGTAATAAAAATCTGATGTGTTACACTCACATGACTTTCTCTACTCTTGTACAAACTACTTTTACAAACGCTTATTCTCCAAATCCTTCATGTTAATCGAGATATCGAGATGTTAATCTTATTGCTGATTTTCCTGTAGATGCAAGGGGAATTGGTAGGCTTTAAGCGATGGTCAAATATTTTAAGAGCTGGTTGCTATGTGAAGTATTCCATTCTCTTTGCAATACCAGAACAAAAAAAATGAATAACGAATTTCCATTTGAGAAAAAGTATTGGAAAATTTAAGGGAATATCAAGCAATATCTTGCGTCGGTATCCCTGCCTATTGTTTCGACGTGGCTTCGTCTTGTAGTCCTTCTCGCTGTTACCCTGGCTAGATGGATCTCAGCGGTGATGTTTGCATGGACTCTGCCTATCATGACATTTGATAAGCTCGTCGATCTCAGTTGTGGCAATGGGAGCTTATAGAGGAATTGATTACACACTGGAACGTTTGCTTTAGGACTATTTATTATTACTTCCTCACTCTAACACTACATACTGTTCCTGTTCACATATCACCACTGTCTTCCCCTGTGTACTGCCTTCTCAACTCAACTGTCCGTCTTACACTGTGGACGGTCCTCTACTAAAAGTCAACGGTAAAACTGCCGTTATAATATTTGCCTCGCTCCATACATCCGGAGCGGAAACAAACAGTCATAAAACTTTACCTTTCTTTTCTTACACAAAAGATACCGTTTTCGCTGCACCTGGGAACAGCATGTTTCTATCCTAACTGCAGCTTTCAACACATTCTAAACCTAGTGAAACAGGAACATTATGTACACGACAAATATTACATTATACAAAAATTACTATTTACATTGTTTTCACATTGTACACTTATATAATTTATAGATTAAATTGAACACTGAATAAATTAGTACATAATAAAATTAATTCCGGCACATTCTGTCTCAATCTGAAAACGGTTCACTCAAAAAAAAAATGTATATGACATAAATTGTGTATTTTAACGCGGTCTACATTTGTCTCTTATGGTTTACCAGCTATGCAAAAGTCGTTCACAATGAAGAGCACTTTTAGAGACATTCCCAGAAAATTTGAGATATACATTTTATTTGTCATGAAAATATCTTAAGCATATGATATTTTAATCAAAATCGTTAGAGCCATTTTTGAGAAAATTAAAATTTTCGAAAAATGTTCCATGTAAAGGGTAATCTGGGGTGGGGGGATTTTCTTGAAAACCTTCGTACCGCATCTCTGGAAGATACTGAATCTAAATACCAAGTTGGTGTTTATGCGACTGTTCGTTTCAGAGTTATGCTGTTCACAGACATGTTTCCAAAAATGCTTTTCTTTGGATTCAGGGGATCTCAAAACATATATTTCCGGTGAAATCTCGGTATTGAATTTTTGGGTGGAATACAATACTTCCCCTACTTACTATACGTAGTAGAGAAAGTAGAAATTTAGATTGTTTCTCTAAACCACAGAATTTATTTCAAATGATTTGTTGGGACTGTAGTCATTTCCGAGAAATTTTTTATTTTTTGTTTAAACTGTTTAATTTTTAAGTGATTTCACCATTCAGTTGTTTCTCGCAATGTCATAACATGGCATTTAAAAGTCAGTATATAATGTCCCGTTTCTAAAATTCTGACTATCGCTTCTTGCTAGTGTATTCCCATGTACCCACAACATAATGAAAATATTAACATGAATTAGATGGAAAAATAAGCTTTTGTAAGCATAGTTCCTAGAAGTTACGATAGTGGCTAGAGACATTCTTGCAAATGTAATACATCGGAATCTTTTTTAACAAACCAAAGAAGTTAGAAGCCAGAAATAAGTTTTTATGAATAAATTTCTCTTTAGTACATTATATTGCAATGGTGAGAAAACTGAGAAAATCTGAAGTGTAATAAATCTGCATCTTTCCTAAAGAAAGCTGTTGTCTATCGTTTGTGATTTATGAGTAACATAATTTTCTAAATGGATGAATAAATACTTTAGGTGAAGTATGTTTGTTGTGTTGTTATTTTTTTACGTGTTTCTTCACTCCATTTATTAATGCTTGACACGATTTAAATAACACTTCCCTGATATAGAGAGCTGTGAGATTCTTTTGTTAATTACTTGCAATTTTTAACAGGTAAACTATTTTTTTACACAAAATACGTATTAAATTTCTCGAGGACACATCTTGCGTCCAGTTATGAGCGCTGTCTACAAACAACTGACTTGATTTCTTCCGCCTAAATTTGTAAATTTCTGTATTTCAAGTGTCTGATTGGCTAATCCTAATCCAATAGAATACTTTTATTTAATTTAAACTTTTTTCTGGTTGTTGATTGGGTATTTTATAAACTGTCACAAAAATTACATTATTGTGTTACTCCAATAATGACTAGTAGCATTATTAAACATTCTTACTCATTATTGCCTCAAGGTTACCTGATTGTCACCTCATTGTTAGGAATTTATAACCTATTATTCTCACAGCTCCTACATTATTAAATTTCATAATACATTCAGATAACATTAGTACATATGTATAAAATAATATAAACATATACAATGACTGTAATAAACACTTTTTATATATTGTTACATACACATATTGCTTTAAGGCGGGTTGTTATTGAATTTATATTATATAATTTGATTAAAATCATTTAAGTGTCAAAAATACTACCTCAATAGAAAATTCAGTTTACACATTTTGCCACCTCACTGCATAAAATGACGTAGTTGACGCAGTAGGGTGATGCAATATGTGCCAAGTTAGAGCGTTATGGCACCGGCTCCTTACCTGCGTCAGCACATTGTAACCTTTCGCTGTAGCGGTGTTCCGCTTCTCCAACACTGCGTCAACCAAAATCGTCAGACGCTTTGTAGGAATTGCAACTTTATGGAATGCCAGCCAAGCGAAGGCTCTGTGACGTCAAATAACTCATCTCTCTTGCTCCTTGCACAGAGAGAGAGAGAGAGAGAGAGAGAGAGAGGAACTCAATGGGAAGAGTAGGGAAAAAGAGACAAGGGGAAACGCGAAGTTGCTAATAAAGGACGAGGCAGTATTTTTAACACTTAAATAATTTCAGTCGAATTATTTAAATATATATTTGAATAACAGCGTGCCTTAAAGCAATATATGTATGTAATAATTTGTAAAATGTATGTAACAGTCATTGCATATGCTTATATTATTGTAAACGTGTTCAATAATGTTATGTGAATGTATTGCGTAATTAAAAATGTAGAAGCTGTGAGAATAATAAGTTAAACGTTGCTAACAATGAGGTAACCTTGAGGCAATAATGAGTTTGAGAGTTTAATAATACTACTTCTGATTATTGGAGTAACAATAATGTAATTTTAGTGACAGTTTATAAAATAGCCAACCAACAACCAGAAAAAGCTTTAGTTAAATGAAGGTATTCTATTGGACTAGGATTAGTCAGTCAGTGACTTGAAATACAGAAATTTACAAATTTAAGAGGTGGAAAACAGTTCAGTTGCCTCCAAACAGTGCTCATAACCAGACATGCAGCTTCCAGACAGTGCTCATAACCAGACGCGAGATGTGTCCTCGAGAAATTAAATACGTAATCGTGTGAGATGAAAATAGTTTACGTGTTAAAAAGTTCAAGTATTAAATAAAAGAATCTCACAGCTCTCTATATCAGTGAAGTGCTATTTAATTTGTGTCAAGAATTAATAAAAAGGAGTGAATTAAAACTTATAATCTGTGTAAGCTTACATTTTTAGTCGTATCACAACCCTGCCAATAGAAACGTGTCTCTAACAAATACTGACGCAGCCGAGGCAAACATAAATGTAATATCTAATGAAACAGTCAAATTACAAAGCTAATATTTTTAAACTTGGGGCGAAGGCTACTGGAAACCGGGTACTATACGTGCGGTTGCAACGAATTTTAAATTCGGCTCCCCAGTTGAAATATAATACAACTCCTACTTCAAATCGGCTTTTCATACGT
Organism: Deroplatys truncata; assembly: GCA_030765065.1. Lineage (NCBI taxonomy): Eukaryota > Metazoa > Arthropoda > Insecta > Mantodea > Mantidae > Deroplatys > Deroplatys truncata. The sequence goes on from CM060982.1 coordinate 54,198,642, forward strand.
AGCAGCAACAACGTAAAGACAATAACTACTTCATTGAGAGCTAGCGGAGCAAAGATAGAATGAATATAACAAGAAAATATATAATATTTAGATTTTATAGAGTACTGCTGTTCCTCTGGAAGTGAAAATTGGACCCTCAATATATCAGTAAAAGGAAGTTAGAAATATCTCAAATTCTCAGTCAAATATCAATGTACACAGAAAAAAGTCACTTTCCTAACATTCAAACATGAGAGAAACTAAATATATACAAATTGGAAGGAAAAGTTAACATGAAACGACAGTGGTTCCAATATACAGAAAGGACTGACAGCAAAATCACAAAACAAGTATTATAAATCATAAGGCCGTTGTTTATTGGAAGACTTAAAGCTAGATGGAAGAGGTCTTTGAGTCCAAGCAGCTTTACAGCCTAGTCTAGCAGTGGAAGGTGAAGAAGAATATAGAAGGCAGCTAGCCTGTTGTTCCTTTCGCATTACCAAGGAACTCTAGAAGCACTCCTTTCCTGCAGTCTTTCCTCACCTCTGCTATGTCATGCGAAACTTTATTGGCTGGTCCTGTCTTGTTTGGAGAGCGATCTCCTGAGAAAGTTCACCTTCTATCCAAGATGTCTGATTTAGTTACCAGGTTTCACACGCGTCCTTACGTCCATAGGTCTCTTAAAGTACGGAGTGCACATTTCAAAGTGTGTCATGACATTTATATGGCTTCACTTGTCTAGCCGCTGAGCCTAAAATCCAATCTAGTACTTCTGCAAGACTTATTAATGTTCATCGGAGAAGTTGCCTAGCAAGGAAGGCGTTCAGTCTGAACATGAGAACCTTTTACGCATTAGCAACAGACGGCAGTCTTACGGTGCGTGTCCTCCAAAGCCGAAATCAAAGCTGTGTGAAAGCTGTAAGTGGAGAAAATATTATCATCGCTAGCGTAAGGCAAACAAAAACATTAACTGTTTGAAATGAATGGATGTTCATAGGATTATGTAAGAAAGATCAACCTGTTTTCATTGTTTATTTTATTTTCCGCTTTTGGTTTGACATTATGGGCCACGTTATTTTGCTACATTTTATGATTAATGTCCTTACCATATTAATACTCTTAGGACTGACGCCGTGCTTGCTAGGCAAATTCTACGCACATGTGTACTAGGTTACGTTCTTCCTCTTAGAGCTGACACTTTCAAAAATGGGCTCAAAATAATGTTATGACACACTTTGAAGTAAACTCTTGGTATATTTGTGATGAAATCGCATGTCAAAATCGCATGTGAAAAGCACTACCTCAGGTCTAAACGACTATCAACAGCTACATGAGCTAAGCGGTGTTATAGATCTGCTCTGTGACACGAATGTTATCACAGAAGTTGTTAATGACAAAGCCAGATTTTACCAAACTTCAAGATAAAGTGCGTCTACGTATAAAGCTGGCATTAACCATTAAAAACTCTGTGGTTCTAAGTGGAGTGATGACAAAGGAATAAAATCAGCGAAACAATGGGATGACGTGACAGCCCGCAGCAGATGTTGGTCCATTATCACGTACCGCCAACTGACAACTGGTTCCTCGTCTCTAAGGAAATCATACGTGACGGCTGCTCCCATAAGACTGTACGTACGACCTAACACGCGGCTCCCCTGATTTCATGTTATCCCACATTTTACGTTTTACTGACGCGAATAAAAATGAATATAATGACTGTTGCATTGAAATTCATTTTAACATTACAAGATGTTCTCTCTCAGGAAAAACAGGAGGTTTCCAAAATTAAGTACACTACACTATCAAATAAGTATTATGTGCTATCTTACTTCTCTATCCCTTACCTAAATTAGAGAAGAGATGTTTATTCAAAACACAGGAAAATATCGAGTTTTCACTGCTTTGAAACTCTGACATAAAAACGTCAAGCTTTTGCTTTTTTTTTCAAGACTTCCCAGTGTGTACTCAGCGTTCTTAAGATTTTATAGAATTTCTCTACTTCAAACAAACCGTATCATGGATATAAATGAAGTATTTTTATGGTCACTCCAATGAGCATATATCTCTTAATTAAAAGAACACATTTTTCAATGGAATATGCATCGGACTCGTCCTCTCTAATTGTTTCGAAGACTGCACCGTTGGTGGCAGTCCCGGGTTTGATGCCCGCTCGGGTTGGAGTCGAAAGCGGTGTAGTGGTAGAGATAGAAGTAATGCTAAAATTCACTGTAGATGTGGCTTCGTCTTGTGGTTCTGGCTGGTTGATTTAATCTCGCTGTTACCCTGGCTAGTAGGTTCTCAGAGGTGATTTTTGCATGAACTCTGCCTATCATGATTGTTAATAAGCTCGTCGAATTCAGTGGTGGTACTAGGAGCTCAGAGGAGAATTTACTACTCACTGTAATGTTTGGTTTATGGCTATTTATTGTTACTTCCTCACTCTAACACTACATAATGTTCTTGTTCATTTGTCACCATTTTGTGCGCCAATTTCGTTTGACTGAGTATCGTGGATTCCTCGTCAGTATCTAAAAGTCGACTGTTTTCAACTATTTAACTCTTTAACTGTTCATATCTAAAAGTCTACTGTGAACTGCTTAATCTAAAAGTCAACTGTGAACTGTTTAATCTAAAAGTCAACTGTGAACTGCCTTATTTTGGGGTGAATCTGGATTATTTAAAGACCACAATCTCCCACCTAAAATTTTGGTATCGGATTTCTTATTGGTAAGTTTGTATATATCATGTGACCTTTTTCCCGGGCTTCTCTTGGTAAACTGCCGTTCTCTGTTATATTTGCCTCGCTTCATACTTCCGGTGCGGAAACAAATAGAGTCACAAAACCTTACCCTAGACTAACACAAAAGATCCCGTTTCGCTGCACATGCGAACCGCATATTTCTACCCTAACTGCAGACTTCAAGACATTCTAAACTTAGTTAAACAGGAACATTAGTACACGACAAATATTACATTTTACACAAAATTACTATTTACATGGTTTTCACATTGTACACATATCATTTACATATCAAATTATACACTGAAAAATTTAGCACACAATAAAGCTACTTCGGGCACATTCTGTCTCAAATAATAAAATTGTGTATAATTTGTATTGTGAATTTCACACAATAAAGAAATCACAAGAAATAAGCAAATCTTGTGCATAAAGAATGCAGAACTCGTGGAAAAAAAACAAATATATATATATATATATATATATATATATACGCGTGAAGGTGTGTTTTGTGGAATTAATTACCTTCGTAGCATGCACTACTGTATACCTGAATGTTTCAATATTTTAAGTATTACGCTTTGGGATGTTGTTATTTATATTTTAACATTTGTGTTAAAGCTTACAAATTCTGATTTCGAAATAGTTTAAAATTCTATCAGCAGCCTTTAGGTTCTTGTGCACTTACAACGAAATGCTCGTGTGCAAAGCTCTGCCCACGTTAGTACTTTAAATGTGGAGATTCTAGCCTATCCCTTTACCTCTCACTTTCTTACTGCTTCTTCCTCTTGCTCCCTACATTTTCGTCTCTCTACTTTTTCTCTTTCCCCTCACATTCCCATCAACCTCGCCCCCCTCTCGCTCCCTTTCCATTCCCTTAGTCTCTACTCCTCCATCATCCTCATTCCTCTCTGTGCATCGTACATGTCGTGTGATGTTTCGAAAACCGTATAAAGTTGTTTTTGTTGGACACTAACAAAAATCAAAACATAAGTAACATATTAACAGAACGCAACTTCTGATTATTCCTCATTAGTTGGAACTATACTGTTTCATGTAGTACTGTTTACGTACAGTAATAATAGTAACAATATTGTAACTGCTTAAATATTTATCCTAATGGACTCTGTAAGTAACACAATTTGTCAGAAACATTACATTAAGAAATATTTGTTCCGCAGCATTTTACTTTCTCTACTACGTATAGTAAGTAGGGGAAGTACTGTATTCCACCCAAAAATTCGATTTCACCGGAAATATATGTTTTGAGGCCCCCTGAATCGAAAAAAAGCATTTTTTGGAAACATGTCCGTGTGTCTGTGTGTGTGTCTGTCCGTCTGTGAACCGCATAATTCAGAAACGAACAGTCGTATAAACATCAACCTTGGTATTTACGTTCAGTATCTTCCAGAAATGCGCCACGAAGCTTTTCAAGAAAATCCCCCTCTCCAGATTACCCTTCACATGCAACATTTTTCGAAAATTTTAATTTTTTCAAAAATGACTAACGATTTTGATTAAAATATCATATGTTTAAGATATTTTCATGACAAATAAAATGTATATCTCGAATTTTCTGGGAATGTCTCCAAAAGTATTCTTCATTGTGAACGAGTTTTACATAACTGGTGAACCATAAGAGATAGACAAACTTTTACTACACAAAAAATGTAGATCGCGTTAAAATACACAATTTATGTCGTATACTTTTTTTGTTGAGTGAACCATTTTCGAGATATTGCTTGTTATTCCCTTAAATTTTACAATACTTATGCTTTTTCTCAAATGGGAATTCGTTATTCATTTTTTATGTCCTGGACATGCAGAGGTGATGGAGGACGCCACATAGCAACCAGGTCTTAAAATATTTGACTGTCGCTTAAAGTCTACCATATTCCCCTTGCACCTACAAGAAAATTAGCAGTAAGATTAACCACTCGATTAACATGAAGCATATGGAGAATAAGCGTTTGTAAAAATAGTTTGTACAAGGGTAGAGAAAGTCATGTGAGTGTAACACATCAGATCTTTTTATTATACGTCCCATTTGGAAATATACTGTAGCGGCACCCCGTCACAAGCATAGACAAGTTCACTCGACGCACGCCGCATAAGCACTAGTATACTGTTAATAGCAAATGATATGTAAATAGTACACATGCGCCCCACAGCGGCACTGATGAACTTTAAGTCGAGCTCAATAAACTACAAGATGGCAACACGAATAATTAGCGCAGGAGTTACGACCTAATGGCCATGATTCTGCGATGAATAGATCAAGAGGGGTGGCAGAAAATTACTCTTAACTGATCCTCGCTACCTATCAGAGTGGCGTCCTTTAAACCAAAAGGATAGTTGACTCATTCGTCAATGAGTAAATCTGACCGTCTCCTCTTATCCATGAAGTCCTTGTAGAGACGACTTGACGATTCCAGGCAGTGTTTGAGCTGAGTAGTATTACCACTAGTGTGCCTCATCCTGCCAAGAGGAACCTTGTCCTCCCTACCGGGACCTCTACATTCAGCCGAGCTGAGATGAACTCGATTTGATCGCCTTGAGCAACCTCCCTGAGGAAGCGCCCGGAACCAAGCAGGGACCTTCTCCAGTCGGCCGAACAAACATCCTCAGGCCTCGAACCTCTTGTATGACAACACGCAACAAAGGACGTATCACACTCCTCAACACACACACACACACACACACACACACACACACACACACACACACACACACACACACACACACACACAGAAAAATACTGCGAGTTCAAATAAAATAACCAAGGATTCCATATAGGTAATTATATGTCTGCTTTATGCAGAAACTGTATTACCTACCGAACCTTAAAGGGTGATCGCCAAATGTATCAATATTAACTTCAACGTATATACTATTCTTACGCTAGAAATAATTGAGCACTTTAAAGAAGTGTTATAAAGTAGAAAATTATGATCAACAGTTTGTATTCTTTTATTTCAATCAACAAATAGAACAACGAGCAGTATCAAGTGCTGGAGGAGAAAGAGCCCCCCTCCCGGATCTGCATTTTGCCAGCTGTCGCTTTCATACATAACCCTCATTATACATATTAAAAAGTCCTAAATCGTGCAAATGGTTCGGAATATTAAATCCCAAGCTAGACAGTCTTTTTACTTTCTCTACTACGTATAGTAAGTAGGGGAAGTATTGTATTCCACCCAAAAGTTACATACCGAGATTTCACCGGAAATACATGTTTTGAGACCCCCTGAATCCATAAAAAGCATTTTTGGAAGCATGCCCGTGTGTGTGAGTGTGAACAGCATAACTCAGAAACGAACAGTCGGATAAACACCAAACTTGGTATTTAGGTTCAGCATCTTCCAGAGATGCGACACGAAGGTTTTCAAGAAAATCTTCCCACCCCAGATTATCCTTTACATGGAACATTTTTCGAAATGACTCTTAACGATTTTGATTAAAATATTATCTATTTAAGATACTTTCATGACAAATAAAATGTATATCTTGAATTTTCTGGGAATGTTTCCAAAAGTATTCTTCATTGTGAACGACTTTTGCATAACTGGTAAACCATAAGAGATAGACAAAATTTTACTACACAAAAAATGTAGATCGCGTTAAAATACACAATTTATGTCTTATACATTTTTTTAGTTGAGTTAACCATTTTCGAGACATTGCTTGTTATTCCGTTAAATTTTCCAATACTTATACTTTTTCTCAAATTCGTTATTCATTTTATTTGTCCTGGTAATGCAAAGAGAATGGAGTAATCCAAATAGCACCCAGCTCTTAAAATATTTGACTATCGCTTAAAACCTACCAATTACCCTTGCATCTACAAGAAAATTAGCAATAAGATTAACATCTCGATATCTCGATTAACATGAAGCATATGGAGAATAAGTGTTTGTAAAAATAGTTTGAAACAAGAGTAGAGAAAGTCATGTGAGTGTAATACATCACATTATTCACCTTGTACCAAAGGCCATCTGTGCAATATTTGATCGGAATCGGTGCAGCTTTGTGGATTTGTATTCAATTCTACAAACGGATCCTAAGCGTTTGAGTCTCTGTTTGTCGATCTCTCTCTCTCTCTCTCTCTCTCTCTCCCTCTCTCTCTCTCATACATGCACACACATGCACAAGCACATACACACACACACACACACACACACACACTGGGCGCGCGATTAACAGAGAAAAGCTAGATAGTATGAATAATTAAACCGATATGAAAAAGATACGTTACTGCATTTCAGACTTTTTATTCAGTGAGTCAACTCTCGATATCAGCTTTTATTTGGAATGTATCAATTGCTGTAGCTTAGATAAATAGTTGAGAAAGTAAAAGCATGAATAAAAATATTAATTAACCATTTGAATTACTTGGACATCATTGATATCACAGTGGGGTGGCATTTTAATGCTTTAGCAACATTCCTTTGACAGAGTAAACACCAACTGAAAACTGGTTCTGCTGTTGAATTATCGTGGTGCTTGTTGCGTGTTAGAGGGACAAATTTTTATGACGCAGTAGTGATGCATTGCCCTAATCATTATAACCCAATTCTGTTTCTTGCGTTAAGAAAAAGAAAGAAAAAGCGAAAGTCCCCAGATAATGAATAAAGTTCAGAAAACCTTACAGTTTATATTCCAAGAAAAATAGTAGATTGTGAAATGGATAGCACATAATGAAAAGTAGTACATGGAGGGATAAAATGCAGCAATTTATCAACATTAATAAGCAATACGCTTTTATTTTGAAGATTGATGGTAGGAGAACAGGATAACACAAAATATAACCAAAGGTTGAAAATACAGAGTGGGAGGGAATACACTGCCCTACTTAATGGAACGGTTTACATCTTGTTTGTTAAACGAGGCTAGTCGGGAAGTAAGACTACAAAAATGTTTTTTTTTTCCTGAACGAATGCTGGATTGTTGAACCACTGGTTATACACAGATCATCCCCTTTTTACTTTCTCTGCTACGTATAGTAAGTAGGGAAAGTATTGTATTCCACCCAAAAATTCGATACCGAGATTTCACCGGAAATACATGTTTTGAGACCCCCTGAATCCAAAAAAAGTATTTTTGGAAACATGTCCGTGTGTGTGTCTGTGAACAGCATAACTCAGAAACGAACAGTCGGATAAACACCAAACTTGGTATTTAGGTTCAGCATCTTCCAGAGATGCGACACGAAGGTTTTCAAGAAAATCCCCCCACCCCAGATTATCCTGTACATGGAACATTTTTCGAAAATTTTAATTTTCTTAAAAATGGTTCTAACGATTTTGATTAAAATATCATATGTTTAAGATATTTTTATGACAAATAAAATGTATATCTCGTATTTTCTGGGAATGCCTCCAAAAGTGTTCTTCATTGTGAACGAGATAGACAAAAGTTTACTACACAAAAAATGTAAATCGCCTTAAAATACACAAATTATTTCATATACATTTTTTTTGAGTGAACCATTTTCGAGATATTGCTTGTTAATCCCTTAAATTTTCCTATACTTAAACTTTTCTCAAATTCGTTATTCATTTTTTTGTCCTGGTAATGCAAAGAGAATGGAATACTCCACATAGCAACCAGCTCTTAAAATATTTGACTATCGCTTAAAGCCTACCAATTAGCCTTGCATTTACAAGAAAATTAGCAATAAGATTAACATCTCGATTAACATGAAGCATATGGAGAATAAGCGTTTGTAAAAATAGTTTGTACAAGAGTAGAAAAAGTCATGTGAGTGTAACACATCAGATTTTTTATGTTTCGTATGACTATGATACGCCGTTGTAGAAAAGGAAATCATTTGCGAGACCATTTTCAAGGGATGAAATGTTTATGTTGCATAAAATGACATATTATACACATTAATTTTACATTTTACATACATAATAAAATTAATGCTTACTATACAACTGCAAAAACTGACTTTGATTTAATCATCTTGTATTTCTTTAAAACCTTTTCATGAGTTTGAGCTTATGTTATAACACATAAACCTTATGTTTAATTTATCTGCAAAATTTATTTATGGGGAGTTTTCTGTTGATGTAGAATTTTACGCAATATGAAAAGCTTAAACAAATAAATAAAAACGGACTGCGTAAACAAAATAGAATTGTAAATCACTTTATGCAAACTCATTTTATTTACATTAATCCTAAATTTTCGTACGTCTAAGTGTTTCGAACTTTAGCACAATAATTTATACTGTTTTAAATTGTAGCAGTAATCTGGCTCGTGTTGTTATTTGTTGAGCGCTTCTTGTTTTATTGTTTTAAATTTGGGTTCTTTATCCTCCGGCTAGCTATTACAACTCAGTCGAGCAAGTGCGTCTATGCAGGGCGTGTAAACGGAAAGATAACACTGATAAAATAATTGGTTTCTACACTTTTATTGCCGTCACACTTAAGTAATAATTCACATATTTAATCTATATACACGCCTGACTGAAACTGTTATATTTCCGAATGTAATTACTGTCGTATTTGTTGCCGCGTACTTCACATTTTGTAACTAACGTTACGACGTGTACCTCGCGAGAGATTCTTCCAAACTGTATGACGTGTACCTCAAGAGAGATTCCTTAGAACTGCGCGACACATGCTTATGGCTCGAGAATATATACTCCTTCACTTCGAATTGCCTAAACATTATAATAGAGTTGCTATTGGTTGCCAAATCGCGCCCACTTTAACGTCTGTTTTGTCAGCCAATCACTATTACTAACATATATACTCTAGGGAAATATTCCCTCCATTTCTAAAAAATGGCACGCTACACTGACGTCAGTTGTTTGTTTCTTCTTAGTGATAAACAACTAATCCCCTCGGTTTATTGTTACCCACTTCTATTGTCAGTTTCAGTGAGGCCGTGTAAACGTATTTCCTAACAATACTTATGGCTAACAAACATCTAAAATCCTGTACATACACTAATATTAATCTAGACTACAATCACTCCGGCATTCACAGTATTGTAATATAAAATATCATCTCAAAATAATATTAGAAAATGTTACAGACTAGGGAGAGTTTTACAACTCCAAACCGGAATATTATTATTTGACAATATTTGAATATTCATACTAACACAAATTCTAATTGAGAATAACAGACACACTAAAGCGTAAAAGGCTAAATACTACTTCCCTTAGCCAATACTTACAGATTGAGAACAATACAAGCGATATTTTGGGGGAAATAAAAGGAAACGGTAAATGAGTAACCAAGAAGACCTCCAAACCTCTGGAGCAAGCCCAAGCGCATGCGCATAGGCCTCAGGAGAGCCCATTGTGCCTTCTAGCAATCTCCGAGAAGGAAAGGTGAACTGAAGGTAACAACAGCGATCGGAAGACGGCGCGACTGAGCAAAGGTGGGGGTGCTTAACAATTCCAGAAGATGCCTATCCGGATGTCAGCGTTAAGCCCACTATGAAGATTCCCTCAGAGCGGACCACTGGAGGCATTCCGGGCCACCAAACACAAAGAAACCTTTACTCAAAGCAAGTTCCACCATCTCACCGCAGCGCACCAACCCACTATGACGATCCTGAAGGATGACAAAGGAAATACATGAAAATTTAGTGGTAGGTGATAATCCGCACCAGTATTTGCCTACCGACCAAGGAAAATCACGAAAAAAACCCAAGTTCAGAATGGTCGGCCCAACAGAATTGAACCTGGTACTTCTTGAATGGGGCTACAGGCTCTACCTCGGGAGTCATCTCCTCGGTTAGAGGGCAAACAGCTCCATATTACAATTACACATACCTACTAGGAACAAGAAGTCATGTTTAAGCATGATATTATTTTGTCATTTAAAAAATGACAAAATTAATTTCTGGTTAGAGCTACGATTTTAAGAATAGAGAAATATACTATTATCATTACTCTGAATATTTTACGTCGCTTTAATTTCAATTCATATCGCAACGGATCTGTACGTGAATAACTCATACATCGATGTGTGGCGGACAGGTAGCCTTCTAGGTCTCATCCCTGTAGCCACTCGCTTCATGTGTCCACAGAGACCCTAGTGCATAGCAACCGGTCTTCTTCGTGCCGAGCAGATGGCATTAGGGTGCCGTCCAGTCCAACCACCTTCATAAAGAAAGGCAGCTAGCCTTCTAGGTCTCATCCCTGTAACCATGCCATCATGCTTCGTCACGTGTCCACAAAGACCCTAGCGCATAGCAACCGGATGTTCTGCTTCGTGCCGTGCAGATAGCATTAGGGTGCTGTCCAATGTACTTGCTTTCATTGTCTGTGGATAAATGGCACCACATTCGCTATTACCACCTATTTTTCATTTTTACTGTTGTTTTAGACTTAAGGTGTCAGTTTTGGACCGTAGTATTAAATATCCAATCCGGTATTTACTTTGGCGGCTGGGAGAAACCACGAAAAACCCTGTCAGGTTGATCGGTCCGGGATTTAAAACTGGGACCTCCCGAATGCGGGCCACAGACGTTGCCGCCTTAGCCATTCCGCTCAGTAGAGAAATATAGTAAGCCAAAGCACACCTTTTATTTCTGTGATTCTCCTTAAAATATTCTTCGAAATCTTAAAGTAGCAAATAAAATACAAATCTACGAAGAAAGGAACGTTTATAACGTCGAGTGCTACCCTGCATTTAGGGAAATGCAGGAATCCGGTTGCAACCCGGCTGGACCCTTCAAGAGGTCGCGAGGTCCCTCATGTCTTACTGTATCGACCCAGACTCCAGCTACTTTGCCTTTAAAGTAGACAGACACCCACACTTTTCCTGCTTTACGCACCCTGCAGTATGCTTGAATTAAAAAGTACTGTAGAAAATTATGGCTGATTCTGAAGTATTTTTTCACGTTGCTTTACTTTGCTGCACTAATGTTTTCAACCCCATATGCGACTCTTAACATCTACAGAACCTAAATTATGCAACAAGACAAATCAATAACGTTCTAACATCCACCAGCTCTACGACTATATTTGGATTCGCATTTGCTATTAACTTATTTGAATCAGTGGTTTTGAAATGGGTTTTATTCAATAACACATTGGTTCAGAAAAAAAAGCCCAGTAAAACACTTTCCTTCTTCTTACACCAATCTTATTATATTTTTACAGCAATAAGATACCTCAAAATACATATTATCCTATAAAAGTATTACATATAATTAGGACTAAAAATATTCGATGTAAAAAGGTTTACTCGCCTTTCTACATCCAAATTACAATTGACAGATGTACTTTATATGCACTATTCATGCAGAAGTGAATTATTTGACCCTTTTACGTAAGCGAGTATAAATAGTAGAAATTAATATTTGGCAATTTGAACTCGGATACACACAACACCTATCTACTTATACTAGAAGTGTGTTTTCTCTTTCTCTACCTATGGCAGGAGAAGTATTGCATTCCATAAAAAAGGTGGATAACAAGAATTCACCGGATGTAATGTCGTACCGGCATATTGACATGCTAGCTCAATGGTTAGAGCAAGCGGACGGAAAACGAGAGATCCGTGGTTCAAATCCCGGCAATGGCATTGAGTTTTTCAGTCGTCTGATTCTACCTTTCCAAGCTCGTCCAACACACGGCTTGTCTGAAAGAATTTCATTTTGTAAGAATAGTTTGTAGTAGAATGAGCAGAGAAAGTCATTGAGTGCAACACATCGGATTTGTAAATGTTTGTTCTGGCATTTATTAGCAGTGATCAATTTTCCCTCCCATGCAAAACAGTGTCTTTCCCTCGGAAAATGTTCTGCACATTATTTTCTTTCTCCTGCCACCACTCCTCCCTTAATATGGAAACAAAGTTCAGCAATATAACGTAAAACGATTAGAGCACATTTCTTTGCAGTTCTTCTTTTGTCGTTGTTGAGAAGGATATAAATCATTCCATTTGCCATTATTTAATCTATGGCTCTTGCTGCAGAGGGTTACAAACTATGAAATAAAAACATAAAAAGGGCGGAATGGGACAAGATAATATATTTTAACGCTACAAGTGCCACTTTAAAAAGCATTTCCATTTTATAGAAGTTACTGTGTTTAATAAATATTGGTACAAATCAAATTTGTCCAGAGAGTGATTATTTAATGTTAAAACGAGAAAAATTGCTCTTCATTTTGTGTGGACGTTTAAATACTGTTATCGCTGTCAAGAGAACAGACAACTTTAATTAATTACGTATGCAACGTTACGTAGTTGTTGTGTATAAATATGTAACAGCCATTAATATCAGTTTGTTTCGCTTTAGCAAAGAAGTAGGCACTTGCACACCTCATTACAAAATGTATTTACCCTTAATCTGCGTACACAAAAAACGCAGAAATGTTCATATGATAGGATAGAATAGGACTAGAAGCGAAGGGGGACTTAGCAACTCGACCTACGTAGATCTTTTGTATTTAGGCTCCTGACGAGGGCGCACCCGGAAGGGAGGTATGAGGTAAGAGGAGACAGAGGGCGGCCGGAGCAGGAGGCACGACACGAAGAGGGCAGGGTCCCTACCATTTACAGATTTGAATATCCGGGTGTTGACTGGTGCATCCGGCTCCCCCTGGGGGGCCCGGCACCCGGAGAGCGCTCACATTTCGCGGTAGGAAGGTTTATACGAACACCCTTTTCCCCTGCCATGCACACGCCGAGACCTCCTGCCGACATTTGCAATCCTGAAAGAAACCAAGAAGAAGTGAAGAAATGAGAATTGAGATGAAATGGAGGGACAGGAAATTCGGGGAACATAACGATGCTTCCCAGCATTCAGCTGGCGATTCTGGGAAACCCTGAAAAAACTCATGGGTTAGGAAGATGAGCCACGGAAACCGAACCCACGACCCCCCCGAATGTGGGCCACGCACGTTACCGCCTAAGCCATCGCACTCGGTAATGTTCATAGTAACGCAATACTTATTTGAGAATTAAATATTAATATTTTAGTAAATATTAATTATAAACCCACTTGTGATAATGTGATAATGTGATAATACATGAAACATTTGAAAAGTCGATGCAATTTTCAAAAAATATAAAACTAAAAACACATGAAAATTTTGGAAAACGTAAAACACCTTATCCTTAAGAAGTGTAGAGGAAGGCCATTATTATGGAAAGGGCTCTTAAAAATTAGTTTAGGATCTTGAATTTAGTAGAAGTAACAAATCAGGCGACTGAAAAATTCAATGCGATCGCCGGGATTTGAACCATGGAACTCCCGGTTTCCGTCCAGTTGTTCTAACCACTAAGCTACCATGGTAATATGCCGATACGACATTAAATTCCGCAACTGATTCGCATTTTTCCCGGTAAACCACAAGGAGATCTCAAATTGTATTGATATGATATACACCAATGGCGACTTACAGTGCTGTAAGTAATTTAAATCCCTGGCTTCATAGTTTCAATCACTATTAGGTCAATTAATGCAAGTAATTGTTTTTCCTCACAAGCCGTGTGTTGGACAAGGTAGGAAAAATAGAATTAGACGACTGAAAAATTCAATGCCATCGTCGGTATTTGAACCACGGACTACCAGAAACTAAGATAGTGTTTGGAATATGAAGAGAATAGCTTAAGAAATTCTGAATGGACTTAGCAATCCTTTGGAGAATAATAGGGTAGGAGAAGTATGGAGAAGGGAACACAATTATTCTGGCTTTTGGAAAGTGGAGAAGGGATATAAACCGAGCGGGATGGCTCAGAGTCCGTGGCCCGCATTCGTGAGGTCCCGGGTTCAAATCCCGTGGGCCGACTAATCTGTCTGAGGTTTTTTCGTGGTTTTCTTCAGTCACCAAGGCAAATACCGAATTGGATGTTTAATACCACGACCCAAAGTTCCATCTTAAGTCTAAAACAATAGTAAAATGAAAAATAAGTGGTAATAGAGAATGCTATGCCATCTATCTACAGACAATGTAAGCAGTTAGACTGGACGGCACCCTAATGCCATCTGCGCGGCATGAACCAGGGATTACAGGGATGAGACCTTGAAGGCTAACTGTGCGCCTTTTTGTATGAGGGCGGCGGTTAGACTGGACGGCACCCTAATGCCATCTGCACAGTATGAAGCAGGGGTTACAGGAATGAGACCTAGAAGGCTAACTGTCCATCATATATCGTTCTAAGAGATATCCACCAACAGATATCCGTCGCGATAGGACCAAGGAGTTAAATCGACCTAAAATAAAATAGAATAAAAAAAAAGGACATAAATCAGAAATGGTGTAAATAAGATAGAAAAATAGCCTGCGTCGAAATTTTTAGAAAACATAGTAAAACCATACGACAGTTTTAAGTGAAGTGAGAAAAAGGGGAAATAATGAGTCAAAAGAGTAGTTGTAAATTAACTCCATGGTAGTTTTAATAATCAAGTGTAATTTTAGAAGGACTTACAAAATAGTGTAAGAAAACCTTATGGGGTATATTTGAATATGACTGGTTAACAACCTGGGCTAAATGCGCAGTTATATTCATAGGTATAGCTTAGCATGAATAAATAAATTTTAAAAAGTTAAAATAGGAATTCTTTCTCCATTAATTCGGCTGTTTTAAATTGGAGACGGATTCTTTCTGGAGTAACTGATTTTTATTTGTAATGCCAAAATCATAAACAGATGAGATTTTAATTAACATTTTTATAATGCTTTTTGAGAAAATAGGATATAAAATAAAATGTATGTAAAGTGTCGTTTAAGGAGGGGGCTATTCCAAGGAAACTTTCTCTTGAATCCTAAAAAGAGCCTGTTTTAAAGAAATTAAATATATTACCCACAAATACACATCGTATCCTACTCTAACAGCGCATTTTTCTCTTTCTTAGCAAGAGACTTCAAAATTTGTTTCCGGTAAAATCTGGATAACTAATTTTTGAATGAAATGCGTTAATTCCACTGCCATAGCTAAGCGAAAAAGAAAGAAAATATTTGTTATAAATGTTTATCACATATTCCCTTCTTTGCTTTGTAATTTTGTTTCACTCGTTTACGAGCATTAATAATTTATGGTATCAACTCACTTACTTATGCTTTTGCCAAAATTCAAGAGAAAGCAGTATTACTGTTAAAGTTTAGAAACAGTGCAACAAGGATTGGAAACTTAAAAAGTGAGACTAAAAAGGAGACGGTCATATTCTTCGTTCAAGCCTAAGATGCTCCGGTATTTAATATAAACACGTAAGTGGCGAATTACAAACTCTGCGAATGACACTGTTAAGTTCGAAGAGGATTGAATAACGTCAGCTGACTTCTGACGTAACCAAAATTTGTGTTTTGGTTCCGCTTACCTGCATTAAATGAGAGAGAGAGAGAGATGAAGTATGTTTTCATTTAATTGTACAAGCAGAGCGAAAAGAAAATTAAATCATCGTTATATAAATCATGAAATCAATCAAAACTTTTAGACCGGTCTTCTTCTACTCTGTGGGCATTGTCATTTGACCTGAGTAATAATATTCGGCCTTCTACGGAGTGATGTAGGAGGCGGAAACAGAAAGAAATACAGTCTAAGAGAAATATAAAAAAGAATAGGTTATAAAATAATATCAAGAAGGGATAGCGTTGCCAAAGAGAAATGGCAGTGCTCCAGCGAAATGAAAGCATGTCTTCCTTCGACTCCATATTTGATACCTACACAGAGAAAACGTGAATACTTCACAGGAATATGTATATACTTTGGAAAAGGAGCAAGCTGCAAGGTGGCTGTCATTCTTTCTTTGTAAGAGAGCTGTACGTACGTGCATAAAACCATTTCCATTTCATTCCTTTGATAAAAAGCCAACCTGGGTGGCGAGTTGTGAAAGTGCCTCCCCCCCGCGTTTTGCGCCTCTTCTCTTGCCCCTTTTTGTTCTGTCTTGTACTGAAACACATTTCTCCCGCTGTCAACGTGAAATCTATCTCACACAAAGCAAAAGGAGTAGTGACCCGTCCTGAGGTTATTCCTTGGTCTTGTTGAAAAACTGACCATTTCGGCGAAGAAGGCGTTATAAGGGTTAGCCATAAACGCATTGTCTATCTTAGTCTGATTAACGAAAATGGTACAGATCTTCTCCACTGTTTAACGTTTTATTTCTATTCTACAAATTATGTACATAAACATTTTATTTTTGTATTTATTTGCTGTTCATCATATTCGCCGGAAACAGTTTCAAATAAGTAATAGTCCACATCATTAAACGCACTATAGGTTGAGAGAGCACTCAACCTCTGAAAATCAGATCGGTAAGTATTATGCTAAATGTCACATTACGTACACAGTGTGTAGAAATGGATCATTCACCTAAATCCCAATCTTTATCGTTTCTCTCCGTGACTAGCTGCGGATAAATTCCAAGAAAAAAAAATCTGATGTGTTACACTCACATGACTTTCTCTACTCTTGTACAATCTATTTTTACAAACGCCTTTTCTCCATATACTTCATGTTAATCGAGATATCGAGATGTCAATCTTATTGGTAATTTTCTTGTAGATGCAAGGGAAATATGGTAGCTTTTAAGCGATAGTCAAATATTTTAACGCTGGTTGCTATGTGGCGTATTCCATTCTCTTTGCATGTCCAGGACATAAAAAAAATGAATAACGAATTTGAGAAAAAGTATAAGTATTGGAAAATTTAAGGAAATAACAAGCAATATCTCGAAAACGGTTCACTCAACAAAAGAAATGTGTACGACATAAGTTGTGTATTTTAACACGATCTACAATTTTTGTGTAGTAAAATTTTGTCTATCTCTTATGGTTTACCAGTTATGCAAAAGTCGTTCACAATGAAGAATACTTTTGGAGACATTCCCAGAAAATTCGAGATATACATTTCATTTCTCATGACATTATCTTAAACATATGATATTTTCATCAAAATCGTTAGAGCCATTTTTGAGAAAATTAAAATTTTCGAAAAATCTTCCATGTAAAGGGTAGTCTGGTGTGGGGGGATTTTCTTGAAAACCTTCATGTCGCATCTCTGGAAGATACTGAACCTAAATACCAAGTTTGGTGCTTATCCGACTGTTCGTTTTTGAGTTATGCTGTACACAGACACACAGACACACACACACACACACACACACACACACACACACACAGACACACACAGGGACATGTTTCCAAAAATGCTTTTTTTGGATTCAGGAGGTCCTATAACATGTATTTCCGTTGAAATCTCGGTATCGAATTTTTGGATGGAATGCAATACTTCCTCTACTTACTATACGTAGTAGAGAAAGTAAAAATCTGATGTGTTACAATCACATAACTTTCTCTACTCTTGTACAACCTAATTTTACAAACGCCTATTCTCCAAATGCTTCATGCTAATCGAGATATCGAGATGTCAATCTTATTGGTAATTTTCTTGTAGATGCAAGGAAAAAATGGTAGCTTTTAAGCGATAGTCAAATATTTTAACGCTGGTTGCTATGTGATGCATTCCATTCTCTTTGCATGTCCAGGACAGAAAAAAAAATCTGATGTGTTACACTCACATAACTTTCTCTACTCTTGTACAACCTAATTTTACAAACGCCTATTCTCCATATGCTTCATGTTAATCGAGATATCGAGATGTCAATCTTATTGATAATTTTCTTGTAGATGCAAGGGGAATATGGTAGCTTTTAAGCGATAGTCAAATATTTTAACGGTGGTTGCTATGTGGAGCATTCCATTCTCTTTGCATGTCCAGAACATAAAAAAATGAATAACGAATTTGAGAAAAAGTATAAGTATTGGAAAATTTAAGGGAATAACAAGCAATATCTCGCAAACGGTTCACTCAACAAAAGAAATTATATGACATAAATTATGTATTTTAACGCGATCTACATTTTTCGTGTAGTAAAATTTTGTCTATCTCTTATGGTTTACCAGTTATGAAAAAGTCGTTCATAATGAAGAATACTTTTGGAGACATTCCCAGAAAATTCGAGATATACATTTTATTTGTCATGACAATATCTTAAACATATGATATTTTAATCAAAATCGTTAGAGCCGTTTTTGAGAAAATTAAAATTTTCGAAAAATGTTCCATGTAAAGGGTAGTCTGGGGTGGGGGGATTTTCTTGAAAACCTTCGTGTCGCATCTCTGGAAGATACTGAACCTAAATACCAAGTTTGGTGCTTATCTAATTGTTCGTTTTTGAGCTATGCTGTTCACAGACACACACACACACAGACACACACACACACACAGACACACACACAGACACACACACACACACACAGACACACACACGGACATGTTTCTAAAAATGCTTTTTTTGGATTCAGGAGGTCTCAAAACGTGTATTTCGGTGAAATCTCGGTATCGAATTTTTGGGTGGAATGCAATACTTCCCCTACTTACTATACGTAGTAGAGAAAGTAAAAATGAATAACGCATTTGAGAAAAAGTATAAGTATTGGAAAATTTAAGGAAATAACAAGCAATATCTCGAAAACGGTTCACTCAACAAAAGAAATGTATATGACATAAGTTGTGTATTTTAACGTGACCTACATTTTTTGTGTAGTAAAATTTTGTCTATCTCTTATGGTTTACCAGTTATGCAGTCGTTCACAATGAGGAATACTTTTGGAGACATTCCCAGAAAATTCGAGATATACATTTCATTTCTCATGACATTACCCTAAACATATGATATTTTCATCAAAATCGTTAGAGCCATTTTTGAGAAAATTAAAATTTTCGAAAAATCTTCCATGTAAAGGGTAGTCTGGGGTGGGGGGATTTTCTTGAAAACCTTCGTGTCGCATCTCTGAAAGATACTGAACCTAAATACCAAGTTTGGTGCTTATCCGATTGTTCGTTTTTGAGTTATGCTGTTCACAGACACACACACACACACAGACACACACACAAACACACAGACACACACACGGACATGTTTCCAAAACTGCTTTTTTGGATTCAGGAGGTCTCAAAACGTGTATTTCCGGTGAAATCTCGGTATCGAATTTTTGGGTGGAATGCAATACTTCCCCTACTTACTATACGTAGTAGAGAAAGTAAAAATATGATATGATACATATACTAGACATACAGCCACTCTATCGTTTGTTAGTGGTTATACAAACTAGTCTTACCTACTTCATTTTAATCCAAATAAACTTTTGCAGAAATGGCTACGTTGTACATTTCGTTACAGATACAAAGGGAACAGGGACAGTCATTTAAGAGCCGGACGCTATACGCTGGTCTTAAAACTCCATACTGTTCCCATGCAAACGCGAGAAACAACTGAAGGTTCACAGGAACTTAAAAGAATGGTTAACTATTGACCAATTCGAACCATTAATAACAGATATCTAAAAAATCTGATGTGTTACACTCACATGACTTTCTCTACTCTTGTACAATCTAATTTTACAAACGCCTATTCTCCATATGCTTCATGTTAATCGAGATATCGAGATGTCAATCTTATTGGTAATTTTCTTGTAGATGCAAGGGGAATATGGTAGCTTTTAAGCGATAGTCAAATATTTTAACGCTGGTTGCTAAGTGGCGAATTCCATTCTCTTTGCATGTTCAGGACATAAAAAAAATGAATAACGAATTTGAGAAAAAGTATTAAGTATTGGAAAATTTAAGGAAATAACAAGCAATATCTCCAAAACGGTTCACTCAACAAAAGAAATGTATATGACATAAGTTGTGTATTTTAACGCGATCTACACTTTTTGTGTAGTAACATTTTGTGTATCTCTTATGGTTTACCAGTTATGCAAAAGTTGTTCACAATAAAGAATACTTTTGGAGACATTCCCAGAAAATTCGAGATATACATTTCATTTCCCATGACATTATCTTAAACATATGATATTTTCATCAAAATCGTTAGAGCCATTTTTGAGAAAATTAAAATTTTCGAAAAATCTTCCATGTAAAGGGTAGTTTGGGGTCGGGGGATTTTCTTGAAAACCTTCGTGTCGCATCTCTGGAAGATACTGAACCTAAATACCAAGTTTGGTGCTTATCCGACTGTTCGTTTTTGAGTTATGCTGTTCACACACACACAGACACACACACACACAGACACACACACACAGACACACAGACACACACACGGACATGTTTCCAAAAATTCTTTTTTTGGATTCAGGAGGTCTCAAAACATGTATTTCCGGTGAAATCTCGGTATCGAATTTTTGGGTGGAATGCAATACTTCCCCTACTTACTATACGTAGTAGAGAAAGTAAAAATGAACCCATGAGCAAGCTTTATTCGGTGTCAATCGAAGCGGAAAGTTGGAAATAGCCACCCTTATTCTGGGATCCGTGTAAGTAACGAGAGGTGGGATAGTCCAATGTAATATGAGTAGAGTCTCGACCTTGTATATAGGGGTGAACTAAGTTATCCGATTCGTTAAAATATATACCAGCTGCAACAGTTACACCAAAGTTTCTTTTGAAACAGGCAGAGAGACGAAGTCCAAAGCTTTTCTGCAACTGAACAGGACATAGCGGAAGTGTATGTTATAGTTCGAGGAACCGAATCCCGCTGGCGGAAAGGTTTTCGAGAAGTCCTTTTATTCTGATATATTTGTCAATTTAAATAATTACTTTGTTTAGTAAGTATTTAAATACTAGTAAAATAATAGCATTATTATTATTGTGATTGTAGTATAATAACGATGCTATTGTGGTACTGAGCTGGACTATTGTCGTCAGCTTATTAACGTTTTCATAATTATTATTATTATTATTATTATTATTATTATTATTATTATTACTATTAAATGAATCTAATAAACTAGTAGGACATAAACAAGACATTTACCGTCCGCTTATCTTATGGATTATGGATTGATAACTTGTCAATCAAAGAGCTGGAATTGTATGGAGAAGAAGACCGACCTTACAGAGCAGAGATACACAATTTATTATCTAAATCAACCTGTTCCTGTTTGAAACCCATTTTCCATTGTTTTAGAGAGTTCGCGATAAAAATTATATATTTTAAAAACACAAGACTAACATTTTAAAAATATTGCATCTACCCCAAATCATTAGAAAATGCTTCTTGCTTTTTGTATTCGTAAACATGGCTCTAAGTATTTCGATTAAAATCTTATATGTCCGAGATACTTTAGGGATAAATTATGATATTTAGTTTTATATAGCTGTAAAACATAAATACATATATATATAGTATTATTAAAGAGAAAATGAAGAGATCATTAAAATATACGATTAATAACATATAATTTTTTAATATTTATATATTTTAAGCACTCCAAAAGTGCTGTAAAGTGGCTATTATTTTTATAATGAGCTTATATGCAAATGGTACGCAAAATCAAAACCCATATTCATTGACTACCTGCAGGTGTTGTCTTAGCCGACAATTTTGTAGGGGAATGGTTTCAGTAACATTTGAAAAAGTAAGAAATATGAAGTTACAAATGGCGGCGAGTGTCTTAAGATTCTAAGGAATGCGCTAATATCTGATCCAGTGCATGGCGAATTGATAATTGTAGGCAGTATTTTTAACACTTAAATAATTTCAGTCTAATTATATAATATGTAAATTCAATAACAGCCCGCCTGAGAGCAATATGTGTATGTAACGATATACAAAAAGTGTATATTACAGTCATTGTATATATTAATATTATTATATCCATGTGTAATAATGTTATGTGAATATATTACGAAATTTAATAATGTAGGAGCTGTGAGAAATAGGTCAAAAGTTGCTAACAATGAGTTAACAATGAGGTAACTTTGAGGCAATAATGAGTTTGAGAGTTTAACAATACTACTTCTGATTCTTGGAAGCAATAATGTAATTTTAGTGACAGTTTATAAAATAGGCAATCAACAACCAGAAAAAGCTTTAGTTAAATGAAGGTATTCTATTGGAGTAGGATTAGACAATCAGAAACTGAAAAGGAGAAAATTTTACAAATTTAGAGTTCAGTTGCCTGCAGACAGCACTACTAACCAGACGTAAAAAATGTCCTCAAGAAATATAATATGTATTCGTGTGAGACGAAAAAGAAGTTTACGTGTTAAAAAAGTATAATTAATTAATAAAAAAGAATCTCACAGCTCTCTATATCAGTGAAGTATTATTTAAATCGTATCAAGCATTAATAAAAGGAATGAAGTAAAATCATAATCTGTGGAAGCCTACATTCTTGTCGCATCACAACCCTGCCAAGACAACCATGTCTCTAAAATAAATACTGACGCAGCCGAGGCAAATATAAATATATAACATTTAAAGAAACAGTCAAATTACAAACTTATTATTTTTTTTAAACTTGGGGCAAACGCCATCTGAAACTACATTTGGGGCGTAGGCTACCGGAAACTGTTTACTATACGTGTGGTTGCAACGAATTTCAAGTTCGATTCCCCAACAGTTGAAATATAATACAACTCCTTCAATACAACCTACTTCAAATTGACGTCCATACGTGGGACAACAAAAAACGTACCTCAATTGCCAAGAAAGGATCACGTGTTGCTATGCGCCGGTGACTTTGACCGGAAGTGTTTGCATATTGTGTCAGTGTTACGTCACCCAATTATTGCTTTATTAGGAACTGTCGAACGAACTCGATCAAGTATAAGCAATCCATCTAAGTAAATCCTCTCTCTATTGGAAACTGTCTTTGGTGGACGGTCTTTTGAAACGTGCTTTTGTGGCTACCTTGAACCCTGTAAGTTTGCTTCGGCAGAAAGCGACAGCGACAACCATATTGGAGTTGCAGTCTGGAACCATCACATTCTTTTAAGGTAGGAATACAGCTCTCTCGAACTTCCAAAATAGCTTCATAATGCTCATAATAAGGAAGATAGTACTTTTGTTTAATATTCTGAATTAAAAAAACAATAAAAGTGCTACATATCATAGATCATTCTCTTAATGAGGACGGTCAATGACAGTTTGTACTATACTCGTATTATGCAGAAGATCCTAACAATTTATAAGTACTTTAATGTATTAATTATGTGCATGCATATTTAATTTTTAAAGAATCATTGTAGCAGAAATACAGGTTAATAGCGAAACATTACTGTAGTAGCCATGTGGTTATGATGGAACTCAACAATGAACACTATGTAGCAGTCCTCATAGACACTATTTTTAATGTTTCCACTCAATTTTTACTTTCTCTACTACGTATAGTAAGTAGGGGAAGTATTGTATTCCACTCAAAAATTCGATACCGAGATTTCACCGTAAATACATGTTTTGAGACCCCCTGAATCCAAAAAAAGCATTTTTGGAAACATGTCCGTGTGTGTGTCTGTGTGTCTGTCTGTGTCTGTCTGAGTGTGTGTCTGTCTGTGAACAGCATAACTCAGAAATGAACTGTCGGATAAACACCAAACTTGGTATTTAGGTTCAGTACCTTCCAAGGATGTGACACGAAGGTTTTCAAGAAAATCCCCCCACTCCAGATTACCCTTTACATGGAAGATTTTTCGAAAATTTTAATTTTCTCAAAAATGGCTCTAACGATTTTGATTAAAATATCATATGTTTGATATTTTCATGACAAATGAAATGTATATCTTGAATTTTCTGTGAATTCTCCAAAAGTGTTCTTCATTGTGAACGACTTTTGCATAACTGGTAAACCATAAGAGATGACAAAATTTTACTGCACAAACAATGTAGATCACATTAAAATACACAATTTATGTCATATACATCTTTTTTGTAGAGTGAACCATTTTCGAGATATTGCTTGTTATCCCCTTAAATTTTCCAATACTTAATACTTTTTCTCAAATTCGTATTCATTTTTTTTTGTCCGGGACATGCAAACAGAATGGAATGCGCCACATAGCAACCAACGCTTGAAATATTTGACTACCGCTTAAAACCTACCATATTCCCCTTGGATCCAGAAGAAAATTAGCAATAAGATTGACATCTCGATATCTCAATTAACATGAAGCATATGGAGAATAAACGTTTGTATAAATAGTTTGTACAAGACTAGAAAAAGTCATGTGAGTGTAGCACATCAGATCTTTATTCAATAATTCTCAAGATTAATCGACTTTTAATTAGATAACAATTACAGTTTTTGTATCTCGACTGGTTTTGGTGCATCTGCATTTTAACGAAACTAGCTTCTCGGCTGTTGATGGATAATGTGTTCCTGGATTTTATGTGGATTCGCCGATCGGTAGATCAGTGCTCTCACTTGCACCTGATGATGTTTGGATGTAACTTATCGATTGTTGGCCAAACCAGCAAGAAGGGGAGGCATGTTGAGTAGTAGCCAATTAAAACGTTTCGAGAAAAATTTCTATCACCAGCTTTAAATTCAGCCATGATTATGCTGAGGTGGATGGCTCAGGTGGTATTGTCTGAGTCGGGAGGTCAGGCTTGATCCCTGCGGCCTCCTTCCTGTCCCAAGGATTTTTTCCGGGTTTCCTCGGGCGTTAGGCGAACGCTGGGAAGGTTCATTACATCCCCCGAATCTCCTGTCCCTCCATTTCAGCTACATTCTCATTTCACTTCACCTTTCATATGCTTGGTCTATTTCATGGTTGAAAGTGTCGGTGGGAGTCTCGGCGTTGCAGGCCACGGGAAAAGGATGCTCTATGCAACCCTTCGTCCCCCGGAATGGGGGCGGTCTCCGAGTGCCGGGCCAAAAAACGGGATGTGTAAACCCGCAGGGAATAGGGAGCCGGTTGCACCAGCTGCCATGTGGGGAATTTCAAGCTGTAAAGGGTAGTGACCCTGCCATATGCCCTGTCGTACCTCCTGGCCCGGCCTCCCCCGTCTCCTTTCACCTCACCCCTCCCTCCTGGTGGCACCCCTTTGTGCCTTCAGGCACAAGAGATCTTGTAGGTTGAGGTGCTAAATCCTCCTCCGTAATTAGTCTTAGTCCTAGTCCTAGTCATGATTATTCCAGTCATGTCCTAGCACTTTGCTTAAAGACAAACAGAAGTCGCCTGGTGGTTATGCACTTGGGCGATCGTTGCGGTAGTGAAGGTTGCGTGTATTATACCAGGATTAACGTACTATTATACAATGCGTTTTGGTATTAACGCATTGTATAATAGTACGCATATTCATATCAGGGATGGGAATTGTTAAGCAATTGCCTTCAAGTTATATATACTCAAACCATTATCATACAAAGAATGTAAAACAACATCGGCCATGGATCACTGACAGGCACCGGTTGAGGCAGTATTTTATATCACAACACTGTGAATGCCAGAGTGATTGTAGTGTAAATTAATATTATTGTATGTACAGGATTTTAGATGTTTGTTAGCCATAAGTATTGTTAGGAAATAAGTTTACACGGCCTCACTGAAACTGACAATAGAAGTGGGTAACAATAAACCGAGGGGGTGAGTTGTTTATCACTAAGAACAGACAAACAAATGACGTCAGGGTAGCGTGCTTTTTTTTTTTAGAAATGGAGGGAATATCTTCCCTAGAGTATATATGTTAGTAGCACTGATTGGCTGACAAAACAGACGCTAAATTGGGCGCGATTTGGTAACCAATAGCAGTTCTATTATAATGTTTAGGTAATTCGGGATGAAGGAGTATATATTCTCCAGCCATAAGCAAGTATCGCGCAGTTCGGAAGAATCTCTCACGAGGTGCACGTCACGTAGTCCTGAAGAATCTCTCGCGAGGTACACGTCGCAAAGTTAGTCACAAAAAGTGAAGTACGCGAAGTAATTGGTACACGGCAACTAAAACGCTGTAGTTACATTCGAAAATATAACAGTTTCAATCAGGAGTGTATAAAGATTAAATATGTGAATTATTAATAAAATGTGACGGCAATAAAAGTGAAGAAACAAATTTTTTTCCATCAGTGTTATCTTATAGCAGCAACTCTTTTCCATTTGCACGCCTTGCATAAGACACTTGTTCGGCTGAGTTGTAATAGGACAAAGAACCCAAATTTAAAATAATAAAACAAGACGCGCTCAACAAAGAAGATAACACTAGACATTGAGAACTGCGACACAGTCTGCGTGGTGTCTGCAAACGACAAAAAACTGTACGAGGGATGGGGTAGTTTGTTACCTGCGATGTCCTAGCCTATAGTCCAGTAACAGTTCCAACTTTATTTGCTTCCATCTTGGTTCTGATGCTTAGAAGTTTTTAAATATATTCATTATATACTAGATAGAAAAGTAGGTTTTTATAGGAGTAATTTCTGAAAAAGAAATAAGAATAAAGCGAATGGATAGAGAAAGAAGTGAACGATACACGTTGAAATTTTGGACAACGTTTCTGGTGTCTATGTTTCTCAACACAACATATAAAATTTATAGGGAAGGGCCCTCCACCTCTACTCGGAAAACAAGTTGAAGTAGTATTGTTCTTGGAGTTTATTTAATTACTTAGCTCCATGTATGGACGTCAATTTGAAGTGGATTGTTCTTGAAGTTGATGTTGGAGTTTGCATCACGCTATGGGCGTTAATTTGAAATTGTATTGTTTGTTACGTAATATGCTACTATGTATGTAAAGCCTATTTGAAGATGCATTTTTGTTGTTACGCTCCAAGTTTAAAAATAAATATTAACTTTGTTATTAAACTGCTTCTATAGATAGTATTTATGTTTATGTTTGCCTCGGCTGCGTCAGTATTGTTTTAGAGACACGTTTCTCTTAATCAGGGCGTGGTGCAACAAGAATGTAAGTTTTACACAGATTTTAAGCTTGAATTCACTTCCTTTTATTAAATCCTTGACACAAATTAAGTAGCACTACACTGATATCAAGAGCTGTGAGATTCTTTTACTTAATACTTGCACTTTGTTAAGCGTTTACTTAATTTTCGTTTCACACGAATACGTAATATTTCGCTAGAGAACACATCTTCCATCCTGTTGCTATCAAGGTCTGCAGGCAACTGAACATATTTCAATCGTCCAAACCCGTAAACTTCTGTATTTCAAGTCTCTGACTAATCCTAGTCTAATAGAATACCTGCATTTTATTAAAGCTTTTTCTGGCTGTTGATTGGCTATTTTTAAACTGTCACTAAATTTGCATTATTGCTGCACTAATCATGACCAGCAGCATTCAAACACTTAAACTCATTATTCCCTCAAGGTTACCTCATTGTTACCTCATTGTTAGCAACTTTAAACTTCTTATTCGCACAGCTCTTACACTATTAACTTACGTAATGCATTCACATAACATTATTGAACATGTTTACAATAATATAAGCATATGCAATGACTGTTAAATACATTTTAAAAATTATTACATACATATTGCTTCAAGGCGGGCTGTTATTGAATTACAAATTATATAATTTAATTGAAATTATTCAAGTGTTAAAATACTGCCTCAAAGTTCAATAATACAGTCTATTCACTCCCTCATTCCTTGTTTACGAAGAATGTTTTGGATATACCTTGGATATCTCTGTCTTCAAACCTAAGTGGATGAAGAAAACTGGTATCTAAAACCATCAATAAATCAAATTCTGTGAAGGCAATGAATATAGCTGTGTGTAGATGTTTCGGAAACAAAATGATCTTAAATAACACCTGCGAAATAAAAAATTACTTTTCATATTGGTGCACGATTCTGCGATGTGCAAATTCCCGTGCTGTGGTTCAGTCTATTTCTGTCTCCCTTTATCCCGCCCTCTCACCCCCTTCACATCTGCCCGATGGTTTCTCTAATATAAAAACACAACCGGAGATAAAAGCACTCCAAGAAATCCAATTATCTTATGCATTAAATGTACGGTGTAGAAATGTACATGTGATATTTAGCTTGAAAATTGCGTTAGGGATTTTCGGTCTTATCCTATAACAGTAATGCACATATATAACGCTTCAAAAATATCAAAGGAAAATAAATTATAACCTTATTCCTTGTGACGTGCGTACATTTGATATGCGTATATGCGTTTTATTTGCGTAAAAACGTTATATGCAAACCGTATTGTACTTAAATTTAAGCTGGTTCGTTTATGGCGGAAATAATGGTAGCATTGTTACAATTTATTATTATTATCATTAAATTAATGTTTGCAACACTACTGTAGTAGTCGTATCATAGAGACCGTTCATCATTTAGAGGGTATATGTCACAGCCGGGATTTGAACTACGGATCTTCCGTTCTACGCGCGGTTGCTCTAACCAACTGAACTAACCTGGCCCCGTAACTAACTCGACTTTTCAGTCTGATTCTACCTTTCAATCCTTGTCCTACACTCGGGCATCTGTGAAATAACAATTAATTACACTGATTGACCTAGCAGGGGTCAACCATAAAGCCCGAGATAAAAAGTACTTTTCACATTGTAAATCGCCATTGGGATATATTATCTCTTTTGATTAAACTTTTTAGGATAAGGGAACCCCGGATAACTCACACTAACCGAGATTCGACTTCGGGACCACATAGATGCGACGGGGCAATCTACCCCCTCCCCACTCAAATATGATTTGGGATCTCCTTGTAGTTTACCGGAAAAAATCTGATGTGTTACACTCATATGACTTTCCCTACTGTTGTACAACTATTTTTACAAACGCGTATTCTCATAATGCTTCATGTTAATAGAGATATCGAGATGTTAATCTTATTGCTAACTTTCCTGTAGATGCAAGGGGAATTGGTAGACTTTAAGCGATAGTCAAATATTTTAAGAGCTAGTTGTTATGTGGCGCATTCCATTCTCTTTGTAAATCCAGGACATAAAAAAATGAATAACGAATTCCCATTTGAGAAAAAGTATTGGAAAATTTAAGGGAATAACAAGCAATAACTCGAAAATGGTTCACTCAAAATATATATATGACATAAATTGTGATTTTAACGCGATCTACATTTTTTGTGTAGTAAAATTTTGTTTATCTCTTATGGTTTACCAGTTATGCAAAAGTCGTTCACAATGAAGAATACTTTTGGAGACATTCCAAGAATATTCGAGATATACATTTCATTTTTTATGAAAATATCTTAAACATATGTTTTAATCAAAATCGTTACAGCCATTTTTGAGAAAATTAAGTTTTTCGAAAAATGTTCCATGTAAAGGGTAATTTGGGGTGGGGGATTTTCTTGAAAACCTTCGTGTCGCATTTCTTGGAGATACTGAACCTATATACCAAGTTTGGTGTTTATCCAACTGTTCGTTTTTGAGTTATGCTGTTCACAGACACACACACACGCGCGCGCGCGCGCGCGCGGACATGTTCCGAAAATGCTTTTTTTTTTATTCAGGGGGTCTCAAAACATATATTTCCGGTGAAATCTCGGTATCGAATTTTTGGGTGGAATACAATACTTCCCCTACCTACTATACGTAGTAGAGAAAGTAAAAATGAGAGTCAGTTTGTGAATTTAAAGTTGTAATGGCATGTCGCCATGGTAGCTGGTTGGTTAGAGCAATCGCGCTTAGAGCGAAAGATCCGTGGTTCAAATCCCGGCTGTGGCATTCAATTTGCATAGTAAATATTACCACAAAAATTAATTTTATCAGTGTCAGCGCTTTATTTCCTACAGAGAACATGTACACAATATGTAAATCTTCGAACTTTTCTATGAAAAGCTTATAGAACGACTATAGCAACTGCGTGGATGTTAATACCAGATTATTAACCTTCTTTCATGGTAACACAATCGAGGAAGCAACTTTATTGAACACCCTTTTACACCGGCACCAAATCTTGCAGAAAGACATCCCTGTGCTCGCAGTCTTTTAATGCTGGCGTAAGCTGTCTCGGCAGAACGTGATTTCAGCAGAATTTCTGTGTTCTGCAGAAGGAAGATGCTGCAGTCGGCTTTTAATACTAAATAAACAAGGTCGCAATGAGTCTCAAGTCACGCTCTCTGCACAAAATCAGATAGGACATTTCAATAGCGGCAGGGGCGGGCTAAGGAAACAGCAGATGCCACGGCAGGTTTCATTATTAAGCCGGAGCAATAGCGACGTTCTGCTGGAGGTATAAAAGCGCTCTGATTGTCATGGTGACGGTAAAAGTTCGCGAACCAAAATCATTAGCGTGCTCCGCTTGCGTTAATTAATACGAATTCTTCAACTAAAGCTGCTATTTATTATTTATTTGCATTGTAAATCAATTAACATTATATGTTTTTCATTAATCTGTACGCTTATTAATATTCTGAGATGAATAAAGATTTTTACACCAATTACTGCGACGCGATTTCCCTCTTTTCTTCTTGCTTCGTATTTTTACTTTCTCTACTACGTATAGTAAGTAGGGGAAGTATTATATTCCAACCAAAAATTCGATACAGAGATTTCACCGGAAATATATGTTTTGAGGCCCCCTGAATCCACAAAAAGCATTTTTGGAAACATGTCCTGGATAAACGTCGGATAAACACCAAACTTGGTATTTAGGTTCAGTATCTTCCAGAGATGCGACACGAGGTTTTCAAGAAAATACCCCCACCTCAGATTACCCTTTACATGGAACATTTTTCGAAAATTTTAATTTTCTAAATAATGGCTCTAACGATTTTGATTAAAATTTTAAGATATTTTCATGTCAAATGAAATTTAATCTCGAATTTTCTGGGAATGTCTCCAAAAGTATTCTTCATTGTGAACGACTTTTGCATAACTGGTAAGCCATAAGAGATAGACAAAATTTTTACTACACAAAAATGTAGATCGCGTTAAAATACACAATTTATGTCATATACATTTTTTTTTTTGAGTGAACCATTTTCGAGATATTGCTTGTTATTCCCTTAAATTTTTCAATACTTATTTTCTCAAATGAGAATTCGTTATTCATTTTTTTTGTCCTGGTAATGCAAAGAGAATGGAATGCGCCACATAGCAACCAGCTCTTAAAATATTTGACTATCGCTTAAAGTCTACCAATTCCCCTTGCTTCTACAAGAAAATTAGCAATAAGATTAGCATCTCGATATCTCGATTAACATGAAACATATGGAGCGTTTGTAAAAATAGTTCGTACATGAGTAGAAAGTCATGTGAGTGTAACACATCAGATTTTTTTTCTGTTTTACTCTTACTAATGCTCAGCTAGATGAAATATTTGAGGCTGGAACAGCATGAGAAGTAGTCAATAAAAATAAATCCACCTATAAAACAACTGATGGATATTTCAAAGCTTTATATAACCTGAAAGCAATAGCAGTAATGGAACTTTTCCTTAGTAGCCGGGGTATAACAGTAAAATGTTTTTCTTATTGTACTCAAAAGTGAATTTTAGTATAAAACTCTGCAAAGAACTTGTGCTTCTGCCTCTTAAATCATCCGTTCAAATTTTAAGATTCTACTGATATGATGTAGTAAATCTTGCAAACATATTTTGAATGCATAAACTATTATTAGTTACTTTTTGTATTAATCAGACCATGTTTCCATTTAATAATAACGCCTTTATTAATGTGTATATCCATTGAGTATTCATTTACCTGAAACTAAATTTCATTTTGATATATTTTTATTTTATATAGTACAATATACATAATTAATAAAATTAAAATATAGAAATGTTACCAAAAATACGCGTTATGGGACCCTGAACACAAAAACCATTTCTATGAACGTACCGTGTATCGCCTCACCCGATATCAATTGGAGCACATAAAGTTACTAAAGAAGAAATTAACACGTCAAAAGTAATCCAATGTAATAAGCTACTCAGTGCGCATATACGAGCATAAGTAATCCACATGCCAGATCCAGCTATGTAAATGAATATTCTTAAAATAAAACAAAGCAATAGTAGAATCAGCTGTAAAATAATTTCTTAACTCCAAAAGAACGGGGAATAATAAACGAATCTATGCCTTTGAACTAATTTCCAATATGAGCCCACTTCATGCCATTTTAGTTAATACAAAATTTCAGTTTTCCAAAAATTATGTAATTGTTTTGATAATCCATTAAGGTCGAATACTGAGGTATTTTGACCGAACTTAGGCACGCAGGCAAAAGATGCCTCTTTTTTAACTACTCTGGCTTATGAAGTTTTAACTTTTAAGAAGAAATAAACTAACAAGTGATAACTATTTTAATTGTCAGGTTGGAAAATTTTAAAATAATTTTCAGAAGTTCTACAAACGTTACTTCTTCGGTTTTATACTATAAAATTAATATCAAATCTGCCATTTAGTTTAAAATGTGAAGTTGGAGGTTCTTTGATACTACGTAATGGAATGTTCTGTTTTTGACACCAGCGCGAGCTATTTATTAATGCTATTTATTCTTCAAAATATTTATTACGTTGAGCAGACGGTTAGATTTGCAATTACTTAATTGAACTGCGTTATAAATCGTACAAAACGTGACCTATAATTAAAAACACGATCAAATAATATATTTTTATAACAAAAACATCATCGTCAGTCCTTTGTGTTCAGTTTTACACATTATAAAGTTATAGCAATTAAAACTTTTGATGTACATTTCTAGAAGGCCCGCATATGCTGATATTCTCATAGCCTTCCAAGACCATTGTAATACACATTTTTCTTAGCTTCCGGATTAGGCCGCGTTATGTGAGCGGTTAGCAGACGTTTCGCCATGGTATTTACATAATAAACAATAAGTCACACCTCTTTGTGTGTTACATTGTTTATAAGTAAATGTATGTATATAAAAGGTATTATGTTATCCTGTTTGTAGCCTGAGTTCGATTGTGCGTCTTGACGCAGGCATTCTGTGCATGTGTAGATTTGATATTGTGACTGTCCAGTTTTCACAATCACTTCGCTAAATTCTCATTGCCATTCATTAATGTATTCTATATACACTTTTTACTATCAATTCTTTCAGTTCTCTTTCAGTACTGTCACTTTAATGCGGTCTAGTTTAATTTTCCCTGTCACTTCACTGTTCTTCGCGACGTAGCGGCGTAATAAAATACGCGCAAAGTACCCTCTTCTTCCTTTCACCTTACTCGCTGGTGAATCGAGCACAAAACCCCTTAAGCTTTCGCAGTAGCAGCACTACTATACTTCAGAACTCTCTTTGCAACCTCACTCGGAGAATGTACTAAATTTCCAGCACTTTATATTGCACCAGAAGCATACTCAATAATTCTCTCACTCGGGAGCACACTCGCTGGTATAGCCGCTGAAATTTTCCAGAGCGTTCTAGAACAATCAGAAGGCAGGGAGAAATAAGGATCCAGAACAATCCCGTTTCAAGAGCACTTTTTCCAATCGGGCAGTCGGTCGGTCGGCGCCTGTTATGCGATTATTGAGGACCATAACTGCGTCACAATATGGTACTACAGTTTTTAAAACTTAACCTTAACATTGTACGAATTACAAAAAAACAAAATAAAAATAAAAAAAAATTGATAGGTAAATAGCAACATACAAATATAAGCTTTAAACACAAATTGTAAGCTTGCTTTGAAACATGGAAAACAACACAATTCTTGAGATGGACTACTGTGCATGGCTCTATCGCGTTTAAGAATATTTGTATATAAATAATTAGGGATGGAACCTCGATACTCTCGATACGCTTGGTGGTATCGAATATAACTCAATACTTTGAGATAAACTTTCGATACTTTTAAATGTTTAAGTGTTGCATTATTGGAAGTTGCTGCGCTTAACTTTAAGCTAGATAAGAATGAAAGGAGTCGAGACTTAACGTCATTGTGTCACACGTAACCCCAAAAAGTTGCTCGATTATAGCTCTTGATAGATCTTGACTGCGTTTTCTGTAGGGAATGAATGTACATTCTAGCGTCTAAATGAAAATATGCAAATTAATGGGGGAAGGAGTAGAGGTACTGTTGTAACATGCAGCGTTAACTCAGTGGTGAATGAAGTGATTTAACTGATGCACTAAATTACATTTCTGCAATAGCCTGACTTGCTCAGCCATTACATTCACCTACTCCGATGACCAGGATCTGTGAATCTAGCAGAAACAAATCAGAACTTCAGACGTGAATTAATGCAGTGCATGAAAATATTTTTTCTTTCCTTGCATCTGCTTGTGTTTACGCTAGTCAAACCTTTGTTTTCAACATGCATATGCTAATATATGAGGGTGGGTAGTAGAGAGTTGTTCGACAAACTTACTTTGTTTTCGAATATTATATGACTAATTACTTATTACGGGATGGAAAATTAAAATTTTCGAAAAATGTCCCATGTAAAGAGTAATCTGAGGTGGGGGGGATTTTCTTGAAAACCTTGGTGTCGCAGCTCTGGAAGATACTGAACCTAAATACCAAGTTTGGTGTTCATCCGACTGTTCGTTTCTGAGTTATGTTGTTCACAGACAGACACACACACGGACATGTTTCTAAAAATGCTTTTATTGTTTTCAGGGGGTCCCAAAACATGTATTTCCGGTGAAATCTCGGTATCGAATTGAATTTTTGGGTGGAATACAATACTTCCCCTACTACTATATGTAGTAGAGAAAGTAATAAAATTCAGAGAACAAGCTATCGCCTTTAAAGTTTTTTATGAAGTGAGTATCGATGCTTAAAAAGTAAGTATTGGTATCGAGAAATAGTGGTATCATACGATCACTATAAATAATGAATACAATAAAAATTTATTTCTGCTTAAACATTGAAACGTAAATAGGAAGCTAGAAATAAAAGCTTGAAATGCAATTGTATGCTTGTTTTGAAACATATAAAACATTATGATGGTTTAAAACGTCCTACTCTGCATGCTCTGTCATTGTTTTAAGTAAATAGTGAACTTAAATGAATGATTACTGCTTTAACTCCTTTAGGAGTTCATTTCCAATAATTATTTTATAAAATCCTAATCATGAGGTAACGATTCTCGTAAAATATGCTTTAAATTGTATGTACTAGCCATGATAATTATTTTAAGCTCTTCTAGATTTTTTAGCTTGGGTTTACTGGTAGAGGTCTTGCCAACAATAGCCTAAGGGCAGCACCATTAATGTATCTTGAGATACCATAATAACGACATGAGGTTGTGGAGGATTTTTTCGCTTCTCTTTCTAGCAGTCTCTTATCTGGTGCTTGGTGTAGACTCTTATAGCCATCGATCCTACTTGTCTGCTACAGGTGCCCGAACCTCTCATCAATCTGTTTGGTGACTGCCGCCGCTTATCGGTTCCCGCGCACACAAAACTTCCCCTACCGTCTTATACCACAAGGACGAGGGTTTTACTTGTTATGAAATATGCAGGGTGTGTTTTTCTGCACAGTGATTATACAGGAGGGAGGGAAGATATACACTGCGTCAAAGTAAAACCACTATAATAGGCAATAGCGGTGGTTAGCAGCTCAGAAACTATAAGATAGGAAGCCCAGATACTTCCAAATATTCCGGAGGGCGTTAAAAAGATGTGATTCTGTACGATTTGAGTTTCTTTAAACAGCTGTATCAAAGCTAAACTATCTACGGAAATTAATCCTTCAGAAAACAAAACCTTACTGTTCCTTTTCTTTCCTCAAGAGAAAGGAATAAAAAAACACACTTAAGTTTTTATGCTGTTTATATGTTCAAATATTTAATCTCATCTAGGGGAGAAAACTCCGAAAGAAAACCGGGAAGAGGACTCTCGTTGAGGCAGTATTTTTAACACTTAAATGATTTCAGTCAAATTATATAATATATAAATTCAATAACAGCCCACCTTGAAGCAATATGTGTATTTAGTAATTTGTAAAATGTATGTAACAATCATTGCATATGCTTATATTATTGTAAACATGTTCAATAATGTTATGTGAATATATTACGTAATATAATAATGTAGGAGCTGTGAGAATAATAAGTTAAATGTTGCTAACAATGAGGTAACCTTAATGAGTTTGAGAGTTTAATAATGTTACTAGCCATTATTGTAGTAACAATAATGTAATTTTAGTGACAGTTTATAAAATAGCCAAGCAACAACCAGAAAAAGCTTTAGTTAAATGAAGGTATTCTATTGGATTAGGAATAGCAAATCAGAGACTGGAAATACAGAAATTTACAAGTATAGACGGTTGGAATCAATTTAGTTGCCTGCACACAGTGCTGATAACTGGATGCGTTGCTTGTGCGTCCTCGAGAGATTTAATATGTATTCGTGTGGGACGAAAAATAAGTTTACGTGTTAAAAAGTGTAATTGATTAATAAAAAGAATCTCACAGCTCTGTATATCAGTGAAGTGTTATTTAAATCCTATCAAGCATTAATAAAAGGAGTGAAGTAAAATTATAATCTGTGTAAGCCTACATTCTTGTCGCATCACAACCCTACTAAGAGAAACGTGTCTCTAACAATAATCTTGACGGAGCCGAGGCAAACATAAATATATAATATTTAAAGAAACAGTCAAATTACAAACTTAATATTTTTTTTAAATGTGGGGCAAAGGCCACCTGAAAGTACATTTGGGGCGAAGGCTACCGGAAACTGTTTACCATATGTGCTGTTGTAACTACTACAAGTTCGGCTCCCCAACAGTTGAAATATAATACAAATCCTTCAATACAAACTACTTCAAATTGACGTCCAAAGCGTGATAAAAAAATAACGTAACAAACCAACTTCTTCATCGTTTGTCGTAGAGAAGGCAACCATCTAAGGGTAGTTCCCTGACAAAGAAACTCCGGTCCTCCAAGTTGGGGTTGGGCTGAAGGCTAGTAACCTACTCCTGTAAAAATATACAGAAGGCTAAACAAAGAAATAACCGGACGGAAAAAACTTCAAGATAAGCCGGGATATATGCCATTTTGTGCGTTATCTGGTGGGGAAGACTAGAAAAGAGAGAGAGAGAGAGAGAGAGAGAGAGAGAGAGAGAGAGAGTGTGTGTTAGAAACCAAGACATAAGAACACAGTAGACGAAATATGTAACTACCAGAAGCAACGGAAAGAGCATGTTATGAGAAAGTCACCTTGTAAGTTACCTAAGCCAGCAATGTATTACAAACCTAAGGGAACTAGAGACTTGGGACGACCACGAAACGATGGAGTAATCAACAAACCTGAGATTGAAAGTTAGCCTCGGAACAGGTCATTGGCTTATACCTTGGAAGGAGGAAGAAGATATGTTTAAATGAATCCAGCTTAAAATCATACCCAAGTATGCTGCATTATTGATATTATAAAATAAGAGTAAATGAATAGAGGCTGCAGTTTGCACTTTCTCACACACTGTAGGTACGAGTACATGTCTTCGTCGTAAACAATATTATTGGTAGCAGTAGAAGGGTCGCGGGAACCAATAACTAGTGAGCCAAAGAAAGATGAATAGTAAATACATGTAAAACGGACTCACGATTATCCAAGCTAATTAGGATCTAAATTCCTCAAATACAAAAAACTCGGATAATACGGAGATAATACTCTCATAAGGCATACATGACGAAAAACGCTTAAAACTCTATAGCAATTGGAAAGGTAGAATCAGACAACTGAAAACAATTCAGTGCTATAGCCGGGATTTGAACCACGGACCTCCCGGTCTCCTTCCGGTTGCTCTAACTACTGCGCTACCATGGCAACTTGCCGTTAGGACATTAAATTCTCCAACTGTTTCGCATTTTTCCCAGTAAATCACAAGGAGATCTCAAATTGTATTGAGATGACATATCCCAATGGCGACTTACATGAATTTTTCAGTCGTGTGATTCTACCTTTCCAATCCTGTCCAACACACGGCTTGTGTGGAAGAACAATTAATTCCATTAATTGACGTAATAGTGGTTGAAACTATAAAGCCCGGGACTTAAAGTACTTACTGCATTGTAAGTCGCCATTGGGGGTATGTCATTTCAATATAATTTGAGATCTCCTTGTGGTTTACCGGGAAAAATGCGAACCAGTTGGGGAATTTAATGTCCTACCGGTAAGTTTCCATGGTATCTCAGTGGTTAGAGCAACCGGACGGAGACCGGGAGATCCCTGGTTCAAATCTCTGCTATGGCATTGAATTCTTTCGTCGTCTGATTCTACCTTTCCAACCCTGTCCAACACATGGCTTGAGTGCAAGAACAATTAATTCTATAGTAATTGTTTATTACAATATAAATCCTTAACATTTACATTGATTGCTGTATATAGTTTAATTAAAAGATAAAATTATTACAATATTAAATCAGAAATTTACTTTTTAAAAAAGCCTTTCATGGCATTTTGGGCCAACCTGTTGGTTGCTGTGACGTAACACCAACAATGCTGTTTCAATAGATAAAGCAGCCTATGAATTCTTATGTTCAATGTAGGCTATAGCAGTTTCTATCACCTTCAGTCCCTAGGAATGTGATATTTTCGGACTGCTCCTCTTTAGGGCTGATGATTATATCAGCAATATACGCCGAACAAGAGGGTCCGGTAGCGTGTAAGGCTCGATTTCAGGGGGTCTGGGGTCAAATATTACCAGGACCCTCCACACTGACTTGAGTTATTTTTCAGGGTTTCCCGTCCTCATAACTGACAAATTCCGGGGAGATATGCACCCTAAGCTTAGGCCTGGAACGTTTCATTCCCAAAATTCCTTCCCCAAATGTAATTTTATTTTAGGTATCATTACTGTCAACCCTCTGTGGTGCTGTATGCAGTAAAAATGGACGTCAAACACTACTACAAAAATATTAACACCGAGCGGGATGGCTCAGGCGGCAACGTCTGTGTGCCGCATTTCGAGTTCAAATCCGTGGACCCATCAATCTCTCTGAGGTATTTTCGTGGTTTCCCTCAGTCGATAAGGTAAATACCGGACTGGATATTTAATACCACGACCCAAAGTTCCACCTTAAGTCTAAAACAATAGTAAAATGCAAATAAGTGGTAATAGCGAATGCTATGGCATCTTTCCACAGACAATGTAAGCAATGGACGGCACCCTAATGCCATCTGCATGGCACGGCTGCCTTGTGCTGGGGTCTCTGTGGTCAAGTGATGAAGCGGGATGACATTTCCAGGGATGAGACCTAGAAGGCTAGCTGTCCGTCTTTCTGTGTGAAGGCGGCGGTTAGACTGGACGGCATCCTAATGCCATCTGCACGGCACGAAACAGAAGATCCGGTGGCTATGCGCTACGGTCTATGTGACTCGTGACGGAGAGGGTGCTTACAGGGATGAGACCTAGAAGGCTAACTGTCCATTACACATCGTTCCAAGAGTTATCCACTAACAAATTCGTCGCGATATGACTAAGGAGTTAAAGCGACGTAAAATAGACTAATAAAAATATTAAAAATATCATCGTAGGTCAGCTCGATTTGTTGATCCTTGTTACACCACTCGAGGACTTTCTCACTTTCGATTGGCGTTTCCACTGGCAATTTATTTGATACATGCCAATATTGCACTACGAAAGTGAGTATGGTTATGGACCGATCACAAGCCGGCACTCTCGCCAGCATAAGAAGCCAATAGTGCGATTGCCGAAGAGATGAAGATCTGTGCCTTAACGCACAAGTGCGCGTAATATTTATGCAGACTGAAAGCGAAAAAAGGGCAAATATTTCCATCTAAAACGAGCGAATTTGTGAAGTTTTGTAAAACGCCATCCCTGTGATTTAATTTAGAAGCATAGGTTTATTTTGAATGACGCGACTGTGGACTGCCGAATCTGACTAATAGCACTCATCATAAGGAACCACCTATATCTGCGATAGTCTAGCTCTCGCACCTACGGATGCTAACAGTATTTGTGGCTCAGCCTAATGTTGTTTAGCATGAGTATAGTGGGAATAAAGTTATGTGAAGCTGTGGCTTTGCTTGTGTTTACTACGTATAGTTATCAAGATGTATGTTACAGAAGAACGTGTGTTTAATGTGTTAAGTCTTGCTCGAACGGAGAGTATGTGGTCTGTCAGCTTGAGCTTATATTGAAACTCTTCAGTGTTACCGTTCCTAGCAAATTCATAGTTTATAGTCATTCAGAAAAAGTAAACAGACTGCGTCTGTGTTAAACAAAAAGAAACATCAACAGTTCTAAACGAGGAAAAATAAGATGGGGACTGTCGTGGAAAGAAGTCCAAGAAAATCCCTGCAACGCATTACAACGTGTTTATGATGACAAAACAATTGTTGTCTGGCTTCCTCGCTCTCCAGATCTACACTATGTGATCGAAAGTATCCGGGCGCCCCCACAAACATACGTTTTTCATCTTAGGGGCATTGTGCTGCCACTTACTGCCTGGTACTCATTATCCGCGATCTCAGATGTCATTAGACATCGTGAAACAGCAGAATGGGACGCTCCGTGGAACTCACGGACTTCGAACGTGGTCAGATGATTGGGTGTCACTTGTGTCAGAAGTCTGTAGCTAGATTTCCACACTCCTAAACATCCCTAGCTCCACTGTTTCTGATGTAATAGTGAAGTGGAAACGTGAAGAGACATGTACAGAACAAAAGCGTACAGGCCGACCTCGTCTGTTGACTGACAGAGACCGCCGACATTTGAAGAGAGTCGTAAAGAGTAATAGGCAGACATCTATCCAGACCATCACACAGGAATTCGAAACTGCATCAGGATCCACTCCAAGTACTATCACAGGCGTGAGGTGAGAAATCTTGTATTTCATGGTCGAGGGGCTGCTCATAAGCCACACATCACGCAGGAAAATGCCAAACGACGCCTCGCTTTGTGTAAGGAGCGTCAACATTACACGACTGAACAGTGGTAAAACGTTGTGTGGAGTGACGAATCACGGTATACAATGTGGCGATCCGATGGCAGGGTGTGGGTATGGCGAATGCCCGGTGAACGTCATCTGCCAGCGTGTGTAGTGCCAACAGTGAAATTCGGAGGTGGTGGTGTTATGGTGTGGTCGTGTTTTTCCTGGCACGATCACAGCGCAGACCCACATTGATATTTTAAGCATCTTCTTGTTCTCACTGTTCAAGATCAATTCGGGGATGGCGATTGCATCTTTCAACACGATCGAGCATCTGTCTATACAGCGCGGGCTGTGGCGGAGTGGTTACACGACAATAACATCCCTGTAATGGACTGGCCTGCACAGAGTCCTGATTTGAATCCTATAGAACACCTTTGGGATGTTTTGGAACGCACAGTTCCGCACTCCGTGAAGAATGGGCTGCCATTCCCCAAGAAACCTTCCAGCACCTGATTGAAAGTATTCCTGCGAGAGTGAACGCTGTCATCAAGGCTAAGGGTGGACCAACACCATATTGACTTCCAGCATTAGCGATGGAGGGCACCACGAACTTGTACGTCATTTTCAGCCAGGTGTTCGGATACTTTTGATCATGTAGTGTATATCCATGCGTTTATTATACGCAAGAGATACTTAAACATAAAGTTTATGCAACAAATACGCTCGTCGAATTATAAGAGAGTATCCGGTGTGCGTTTTCCAAGGTTTCGGAAGCAGAAATTCATCGAGTGTTCAATAATGTATCTGACAGGTTTCCAGCCTGCATATGCGGGCATACTTTCGAACCTAAGCGTAACATATTGTATTGTTTCTTGTCATTAGAATTAATTAGGGGAGAAGTACTGGCCCGCACCTCCGCTGCTGCATGACGAATTCGTATAGCAATGCCATGGTAACGACGGGCTGTCAGCCGTGTCATTCAGGAGAAACCGAAATGTATAATTAAGCCAACAGTGCAGTATAAAAGGTTTGTTTATAAATGAGTTATTAACTAATCAAAGGACAGTATAGCAGTTGGAACGAGATTGCTAAAGAGGCAAGATCGGTATTGCTAACGCGCGAGTACGCTTAATATTTATAGTCCGAACGGGTCTCCCAGAGGCAAATATTTACATTCCTAACATGTAAATTTGCGTAGTGTTACAAAACGCAAATCCGAACAATTTAATGGAGGGGTTTAGACATTTTCAGAAATTAATACATAAGTCAGGAGTAACAACTAATTGTGTTATAAACGTAAAGTAAGAATACATTAGTTAGAGCAACATTTCACCGACATTTTGTATATTATCTTGTAACCCGC
The DNA here is from genome assembly GCA_030765065.1 of Deroplatys truncata. Taxonomy (NCBI): domain Eukaryota; kingdom Metazoa; phylum Arthropoda; class Insecta; order Mantodea; family Mantidae; genus Deroplatys; species Deroplatys truncata. The sequence goes on from CM060982.1 coordinate 54,241,245, forward strand.
CACCCTGAGAATAATATTTAACAAACGTTCTAAATGTACACAAAGAATCAAAACTCTACCGACATAATTAACCAAAATCGTGTCTACTCGTCATATCTAGGTAAGAAAAAGCAAAACAGGAACTAACTTCTATTTAAAATTTAATCTTCAGAACCTAAAAGTGTCGAAGTGTGATAATAAATTTCCAGATAAACAATAAAAAACTATTGCACAGGGATATGCATTAGCCATGGTTAATATATGGCTAAGTACCAGTGCTTAGAGGTTTAGCAGTTCAAAAGGTTATGCAAAAATTATCTTTTCCAGAAAACTGCACATAGGTTAGAGATTCTAGGACAATTGAAATGCATATTTATACTTTATGCTCATGATTCGAAATGGATAATAATAGCGATGATGATAATAATAATAATATTAATAATAAGGGCAGTAATTGTGAATTTATTTTCTTGAAACTATTTTGACAGCATTAACATTGTGGTATTATTATAACTTCAACATCATCGCACTGTTTATTATTTCCGTGTTGTTACTCGCTTCCACAGACATTAGAATCATTCCAGTAAAGGTATTACATTTGTTTTGTGTACTGAATTACTGGTAAGTGGCTTGTGCAGAGAAGAAGTTTATTTTCCTTACACTAAAGTTCATCCCATTTTCCTTATCGGAGGGAAGAACGCGAACTTTGTCCTGAAGCATGCTTTCCAATACCCATAAAGCAGGTTAAGGGCCGAATTTATACACAGTAGTTAAACATGAGTGGCACTTTAGCGCTAGTTTCCAATTCATAGTGGCCACTTATTCCAGATGAGTGATTCTCAAGTGACGCTTACGTGCTTCTCGTAGCGCAATGAAGTGTGTGTTACTCAGCCAAGTTGGACTTATAGATTGTCTCATCAAAACAACAGTACAATAGGCAACTATGTTTGGAGTTTTATTTTTATTGCTTTGGCGTTTTGCAAATAGTCGTTCAAAGTAACTGAACGAAATCGCTCGTTGACAATGGCAAAGGATGAACATCAATGTGGCGTGAAGGTGAGGGAATATCAGAGATATTAGTTAAAGGCAGCTTGGACGTGTATAGTGGATGCATTAATATATGCTCTTGTTCACATTAGCAAAAAACTAAATTGAGTTTTATTTATGGACGCTCTTTAACTACTATGGTCCTTAGCGTCCCATTCTATATTGGGTGTGAAAGACCGGCAATTTTGCTCAGAGGCCTCTTTATCAGGCTTGAGGTTCTTTTACGTGCCGTAAATCTACGAAACGGGACCACCGGCTTTACTTCCCTTCTGAAGGAAGCCATGCCAAAGATTTTTACGCCCGAAAAAATCCATCGCCCTTAACCGGGTTTGAACCCGCGACCTTGTGGAACTAGAGGCTAGCACGGTACCACTAGTCCACGGAGGACGACTTCACATTAGCAAGCAATGCATTGAGAACATGCACAACAAAAGACGGCGAATTTTTTATTCTGCTTTTTTCTACCTCTACCAAACCAAAGAGATGTAAAAGAACTGCTGTAGAGGTCCCAGGTTTGATTCCCGGCTGAGGTAGGTGAATTTCTTTATAACTAGGATCATTCCCTACCCTCCACAGAGCCTGGAAATATGGATGTGGGGGTGAATGCGAGCGTGTTTCGTAGTAAAATTCCATAAAACCAACGTTTTAAAAAAATACCTGTCAACGTGTTTAAACACCATCGGCTGTTTCTCGAATGTAAACCCTGGATATGACCATGGAAATAAAAGGAGGCTAAAAGGAGCTAAGTAAAATGATACTAAATGAGATGGAATTAAAGTAATGCACCTGTGGAATTGGTTTATAAGCAGAAAAATACAAAATAAAAGTTGTGTTTTTTGTATGTTTATATCCCATAATTTCATTTAGTGCTTTAAATCTACTAATATCAGTAACGTTAGCTCTGGGCGACTATTTAAATGCTCTTGAAGAGAGCAATGTAATGCAGATTCCATTTTAAAATATTTTCGACAAAACTTGTGTCAGCATATTTCATTATCATTGACAACTGGGGAATTTGAAATTAATATATAAAATTAATTCACTGAAAAAATAAATAAATATATTATATTTTATGTACGCTGTTTTTTTTTTTATTTTACTGAGCATTCGCTATATTGGGGAAACCCGAATCGCGCTCCGCACACTATTACACTGGGTGTGGGGTTCCGTTTTAACTATCTCCCGTTGCTTAAATGTAGCATGCACTACAGTAAGTACTAACCATGTTATAAGTGCTATTGAAAGTGTTGTCTATCTGCAGTGAAGATTTCTGGCATCTTCGGATGAAATTTGCATTTAAGCGCTCTTCCGTAATTCTCATAATTTCTGTTCTTATATTGTTCTTAAGTCTGTCCGTGTTGAGGAAATTTTTCCCTATAAACTTTAATTTTTAGGGTTTGAATGATTCACCATTTTCATTAATTTCTTCCTCCGTTACAACATTTCATTTTCGCTTCTTAGGTTTAGGGCCCAGTTGACCTAAACTTATAAATCAGACGTCTAACAGTCTTTCTAACGCGAAATGGTATACCACGAAATTTCTCCTGGAATGGTCTGCATACATGTCTATACGATTTGGTTTTTACGTATGCATAGCACATAAAAATTCTTGTTCAAGCATGAATTTGTCGTAAGCATTTCATTGGACTAATAACAAGACAAGAACACTCTTAAACAAATCACACACAACACAAATGTCTTGATTAAACTTTCACCTTTGAGATGCACAATGCACAAACTCTAATGTACTCAGCACGAACAGAAAGCAAACAGACGCAGTACGAATATAATACGGCTGATAAATGCAGCCTTGAACGGATTATTCACCACTAGTGCGCAACGAAAAAATACTTTGACCACTGCAGTGCAGGCGGAGCTTGCATACAGCGACCGCTCTGTACATAAACATATGTAACGGATTTCAAAAGAAAACTGTGTAATTTAAGGTGTATTATCTGAATGCATGGTGTACTCATATGCAAGTGTTGCCCATTCTTTAAATAGCAACAGTGTTTTTCCTCCCCGTGTTTGCGTAATTTCATAACAATGTATACCTTTTCGACTGACATTTGTGAAATTGGGTGATGGATATCACCTGAGTAAGAATTAACACAGCAAGTTTTCTGCGATTGGTTTCAAATAAGAAAGGTGTGGATTGGTGGAATTTGAGAAGACATTTTAGGGGTGGGGATAAACATATTTTGTTAAAGTGTGCAAAATCCATGCGATATTATTATTATTATTATTATTATTATTATTATTATTATTATTATTATTATATTCTCAAAATCTGATAAAGAACTGATTGGGTTAAATTTACAGAAGTAATAATACATCTTATAAATCTACAAGTCCCATCTGTTGCAGAAGAGCAAATTGACGAGGTGGAAAAATTGATAACTGCAATTCAACAATCTGCAGAAGAAAGTACACCAACTATGGCAATTTGAAACACACAGTATATTATCCCATAACAATAAGAGAGTTGCTTTTTAGCAAAGAGGAGAGGTCGTAGCGAGTGGCAGCAAACCAGATACCCTGGGGACAAATCTATGTATAATAGACTGAGTAGTCCACTGAAAACGCGTATTATGGACATAAAAAACCAATCATTTACCCGATTCCTTAGTAAACTCTCAGACGATATGGAATCTGGATATTCACTTTGGAAAACAACTAAAAGGTTTAAAAGCCCAGTGAAACAAAATCCCCCATTAAAAGCTGATAATGCTGTATGGGCAAGAAACTCCAAGCATAAGGTTGAATTGTTCGCTGACCATTTAGAAAATGTGTTTAAAACACAAACTAATTGTGATGATAATGTGGATCCAGTATAATAAATGTCTTAATTGTGAAAATGAGGAGGAAATAAGACCTGTCTCCTTGATGAAACTAAAGAACTTTATAAAGAATAACCTTAGCATAAAAAAGCATCAGACTATGACTATATATCGGATCAAATTATTAAAGAACCTCCGCATGAAGCACACCAGAAATTGCAGCATATTATAAATGAAAGTATGTTTCGAAGCTCTGGAAAATGGCTGAAGTAATAGTTGCGTCAATTGAAATAACATCGTATCGGCCAATAATCCTTACTTCCCATTATGTAAAAATATTTGAGAGGCTACTTCTAAAAGGACTAATGACGGTCATTGAAGATCGAGAACTGATCCCAATTCACCAGTTTGATTTTAGAAATAAACATTGTACCATAGATCAAGTTCTAAGAGTTACTAACCCAATTGAGAAAGTTCCTTAAGAAGGGAAAATATGTTCTACAATATTTCTCGATATAAAGCACAGGCATTTGACAAGGTTTGGCATAAAGGTCTCCAGATCAAATTAAAAAGGGATCTCTCTAAGCATTACTTTCAAATACTAAAATCCTATATTACAGATATTTTAGAGTCCGCCTTGGGAAATAATACTCGGGATTCAAAATAAATACAGCTTGTGTACCACAAGGGAGTATATTGGGTCCTATACTTTACTTTCTGTACATCCTAAATATTTCCAGAGCGGATAATACTTTGATAGGTACATTTTACGATGATACAGCAATGCTTGCTGTTGAAGAGAATATTGAGCGAGCTACAAATAGCATAGAGAATGCGCTTAAAAAATAAGTAAGTGGTGTATTAAACTCACCAAAATTAAATCCCCTTAAATTTCACTTGTAAGAAAGTAACTTCACTTCCTTTCTTCATTAATAAATTAAGAGTTACATATGCTAACACAGCCAAATACTTGGGAATGACCCTAGATGTCAAACTAAAATGGAAAGAGCATGTCAAGAAGAAAAAGGAAGAACACAGTTTAAAGTACAGAAAACTCTACTGGCTCCTTGGATGAAATTCTGAGCTGTAAATACATAATAAATCATTAATCTACATACAAGTGTTGAAACCCGTTTGGACATATGGTATCGGTTATTGGGCTGCACAATAAATCCAATGTTAGGACGAATCAGCCATTTGAAAATAAGTACTTCGTGGAATTGTAAATGTTCCTTGGTACATCCGCGATAGTGACCTCCATCATGGTTTAAAAAAATCTGATGTGTTACACTCACATGACTTTCTCTACTCTTGTAAATCTATTTTTACAAACGCCTATTCTCCATATGCTTCATGTTAATCGAGATATCGAGATGTCAATCTTATTGGTAATTTTCTTGTAGATGCAAGGACAATATGGTAGCTTTTAAGCGATAGTCAAATATTTTAACGCTGGTTGCTATGTGGCGCATTCCATTCTCTTTGCATGTCCAGGACAAAAAAATGAATAACGAATTTGAGAAAAAGTATAAGTATTGGAAAATTTAAGGAAAAACAAGCAATATCTCGAAAACGGTTTACTCAACAAAAGAAATGTATATGACATAAGTTGTGTATTTTAACGCGATCTACATTTTTTGGGTAGTAAACTTTTGTCTATCTCTTATGGTTTACCAGTTATGCAAAAGTCGTTCACAATGAAGAATACTTTTGGAGACATTCCCAGAAAATTCGAGATATACATTTCATTTCTCATGACATTGTCTTAAACATATGATATTTTAATCAAAATCGTTAGAGCCATTTTTGAGAAAATTAAAATTTTCGAAAAATGTTCCATATAAAGGGAAGTCTGGGTTGGGGGGATTTTCTTGAAAACCTTCGTGTCACATCTCTGGAAGATACTGAACCTAAATACCAAGTTTGGTGTTCATCCGACTGTTCGTTTTTGAGTTATGCTGTTCACAGACACACACACACACAGACACACATACACATACACACACACAGACACACACACACACGGACATGTTTCCAAAAATGCTTTTTTTGGATTCAGGAGGTCTCAAAACATGTATTTCCGGTGAAATCTCGGTATCGAATTTTTGGGTGGAATGCAATACTTCCCCTACTTACTATACGTAGTAGAGAAAGTAATAGCTACCTAGTTTATGAAGAAATCTCAAATGGGCAGTAAAACACCAAGGGTCTTCAAGTACATGCCAGTCCTGAAATGGAAGCTGTGCGTGTTGTGGATAATGATCTGCGGTGACTTAAGAGAATTAAGCCATACGAGCTGGCTTAATAGAACTTGGCAAAACTTTGTGACAATGTATTAAACAATTTTATTATTAATAACCTTCTTGTCAAATGACTTTACCAGGTGATTTCATCGGAAATAATTTTGTGAAGTTCCAGGATAAAAAAAAATGTTTACAAACAGAGAATTAATTTAATCAATAGCGCTACCAAACGAATGCATGCACTGGTTTGCATGCGATAAATTTTTATCCTGATCCATTAGTACTTCATTGGAGAGAAAATATCCTAAAATAAAATTTTAAAATCACATTTTAACTTTTGAGCACAATTTAACGTTATAGAGATACTTTACACCCCATAAAACTCGGATATGTCATACTTGTACGACTGTCTTGAACCATGAAAAATTAATGTACAGTATTATAGTATACACATAAACAGTGATTCTCTATTTATGTTCTATTCCCGAATGATTTTTGTCTAGAAATGATTCCAAACTAAGCAATAAATAAATGCTTACTCGTAAAATTTACTTGCATAAACAAATGTTAGGTCGTAGTACACAGCTCTTGAGATGAAAGAAAAAAAGAAGAATCGCAAACTCTCAAGTATGTCTGCTAGATGGTATACTTGTGAAACGTCAACATGCAACATGGAATATTTCGAAAACACCTAACGCTACGAAAAAATTACACAAATAGCGTATTATAATGAACTGCACATTCTTGCTGTCGTATGCCTCTATCTATCACTTGTTCCCAATTATAAAAAATACATTTCAACCAGTATGAAGAGGAGTTTAGGGGCTAGTCATAGAAAATTCAAGACAGATATTTTATTTTCCACAACATATAAAATTATTTATTATATACCTAAAATCGTCGAATCGTTTTTGAGAAAACGAAAAATATCCAGTCTTTTTCCATTTAAATAAATTGGGATGTTTGTTGACAATCTTCGCTTGGCATGCTTAAATAGTTAAGTTTAAGTAAGATGTTTGGTATTTATCCGACTTTTGGTTTTTGGATTACAATGACCCCACTCTCTCTGTCTCTCTCTTTCTTTCGTGCACACACACAAAAGGACATTTTCCTAAAACGACCCTTCGAGTTCAACGGACTACAAAACGTGAAACCTAGGTATGAAACTTTATGTTGGAATAGAAACAGTATCCTTTTCTGCTTTATTTGTATTATCTCCTTGATGCAGGATTTTATCGTTTCCTTTCTATAAAGCGCCGTGCCTCCGAATTACAATTCAGAAGCCATCGCCTCTATTAGGTAATATTTGTTTTATTCCCGTTATTTTTGTGCGAGAATTGTCCGGCGATTGCGTAAATTGGGAAGCATATCGTCAAAGGATGCTCCTATTGGTCGAGGAAATTGTATTGTACTGAAAATCGTTCTTCGTTTTACGAAAGGAAATGGTTTCTACCATGTTATAAAATGCGTTCTTCGCCAGCTGTATTCGTAGGTAAAGCTATTTGTGGGCGAGAGGTACGCCCCACTGAGAAAATGTGAGAACCTTGCCTATACTCTGCCTAAACGATAACACTTTAGGAGAAAAACCTAATTCTGTCGAGTTATTGGTTCAGAAACACACGAAACGCTGCTCCAAGTAGTTGCAAACATTTTAAAAAGGCTTACAGCTGTATCCTATTTAAAGCAAACGGAACGTTGTAAGTGGGTGGATGGGGAAAGACCCCCAATTTGGTAATGTGGGGAATCGAGGGCAGATTAAATCTGCATCCTGCTAAAATGGTTCAAGGCTTTTAACAACCCATTTACGTGTTTTAATTTAACATAAAAAGAGCTAACAAACGCCACAAAAACCTATTCCAGTTCTGTCACACAAAATCCCATTTATACATTTTAATAGTGTTTTCTCCAATACAACAGGTAACCTTGAATTAGCATAATATTACTGTGTACTTTGTAATAACATAAAAAATCTCGCGAGTAAAACTTTCTTACTTTCTCTAAGAGCGCCGAAACGCATAATGTATTTATAAAAGAAGTTATTCTGGTAAATGTCAAAAATAGTTTTGAGTATACTGGGGTGCGACAACAGTACAGTTTTCGGTGAAAAAGCTTGATAATTGAAAGCATTTATAATGAAGTTTCCTTTTTACTTTCTCTACCACTAACATAGAAGGTAAGAACTATTGCAAAATTTCGATACCGAGATTTCACCGCAAATACATGCTTTGAAGCCCCCTGAATGAAGAAAAACATTTTTAGTAAAAGGTCCATGTGTGTATTTGCGTGTGTCTTTGAACAGCACAATTTAAAAACCAACATTCGGATAAACATCAAACTTGGTATTTAGGTTGAGTATCTTCTAAAGATACGACACGAAAATTTTGAACGAAATTCCAAAACCGTAAACTACCCTTTACATGGAAGATTTTTCGAATTTTGGATTTTGATTAAATTATCATACAAAACGATATTTACATGAAAAATAAGTTCTATATCTTGAATTTACTGGCTTTGAAGACCTCTTCATTCGGAAAGAATGTGTTTATTTTATTCAAATCTTAATTATGTCATCTACGCTTGTTGGTGCTATTGTAGGTTTCAACTAAATTTCTGTACGAAAAATTTTATCGTTTTATATAATCTTGTATAACTAGTAAATGTTAAGCGATAGACGAAAGCGTACTACACGAGAAATGTAGATCTCTTTAAAACACATATTTGATTTCGAAGAATTTTTTGTGGCATAAGCCATTTCCGAGATATCGTTACTAATGGTTCAGCTTGTTCATTACCTGGTTATTCTTTAAATTCCTGTCAACATTCAGGGTTTCTCGCGATTGGATGGAAACAATTTGGAACAGTTCTTAAATATTTGACTATCGCTGTTCGCTTTGTATCTAAAACGAAATGTGTAATGTAGCTATTTCTGCAAAGGTTATTGGGATTAAAATAAGTAGATACAAAAATAAGCTTTAGTAAGAATAGTTTGTATAGTCACTAATAAGCGATAAAAGGCAAAGAAATTCATGTGAATGTAATACATCAGAATTTTTTATATTAGTGAAATTTCGAGAGTAGGAGTATTTCAAAGAGCTTTGATTTTCCGTATATCTCTTTATAATAGGCATAGGAAGTATTGTATTCCATCCACAAACGCAATAATCGATACCCTTCGACATATTTAAAGGATGTTAGGCGCGCGCGCGAGTTTATGTACCCCTAACAATATAACTCAAAAACGAAATGTGAGATAAACTTGGTATTTAAGATTAGCACCTTGGAAGAATGCGACATGAAACCTTTTAGGAAAATTCTCCCCACCAAACTACCATTCACGTTGCAAGTTTTTAACTACTTTGTATATTCTCAAAACTGGCTTAAAAATTATGATTGCATGGGTAATAAACTCCATATCTTGAACTTTCTGTAAATAGTCTGTATAATTCTCCATTCGGAATTAATCTTGTCATTGATCTAGCTATGAGCTAGACAAAATCTTACGACACAAAAAATCTAGACCTCATTAAAATGCCGTTTTTATATCATTACAAATTTGTAATGTATTTTAGAAATATTCATTGTTATTACATTGAATTTTCCAAACTTTATTGCACAGGTTTTAACCACCAAGTAACTATTCCTTTGTTTTTGGTGATGACAGCCAAAGAGTGGAATTTTAACGCCAGCATTTTAAATGTTTAGTTATTGCTTCAGTTACTGTATACTCATTGTACTTTCATGGAAATGTGTAATTAAAACATCTCTGCAAAACTTTGTCTCGTTCAACACGAAACAAATAGAAAAATGAGCTAAGAGAGATCAGCATAATTCAACCACGTAAAATCGGATGAGCATCAAAATATAACACAGCAGCATGTATGTTTCTCTGATATTTCAATGTAGAATTGTTGGGATGAAATGCAATATTTCTCTTATCTTCTATCTATGAGCGGCAGAGAAAGCAAAAACGTTACCAATCTTGGAGTATTTTCATCCGTGCATTCATTTATAAACCACTTAAGTTTCTTCTTCTACTCCTTTCAAGAATTAAGTGATATCACCCGTTCCGGTCTCTAGCCATCTCTTGTGTGGTCTTCCTAAACTTCTCCTCCCTGACGGTTGGTAATGCATTATCCCTTTTGGTATTCTATCGTCTGCCATTCTATCAACATGTTTCCAATTTTTTATTTTCATCAATGTTATGTTTACTGATACAATATTCAAATCTGATCTTAGTGATTCATTTCTTATTTTGTCAGCTCTAGTGCATCCCTTTACATACCTCAAAAAAATTCATTTCGGCGGACTGAATGCTTGATCTCTCTCTTTTTGTTACTGTCCACGACTCGGAACCATATAATACAGTAGGTAAAGCCATAATCTTATAGAAGCTAATTTATGTTTCTTTTCTAGTTTTTCTTCCTAGAGTTCTTCTAATCGTTCCACAAATGGTTTGAAACCTATTAACTTTCACGTGAAAGATTGTCAAATTTAAAACTAATGTCACATCCTAGATAATTGAAGAATATCCTAGAATAACCTGTTCTAATTTTTTACCATTTATCAGTATCTTTGATCTAACGGGGTTCTTCCCTTTAAAAGCCATTTTCTTTGTTTTATTTGTAGATATAGTTAAGTTGCAATGCGCTGCATTTTGGCTTAGTCTATATACTGCTCTTTGTAGATTATCTTCTGTTTCTTGTATAACTATTTGAACATCAGCATACAGTAAAGTACTTAAAGGCATATTTAATTCTATTTTGATCCCAAACTGTATTCCATCTTTCCACTTCAAAACTACATCAATATATAAACTAAATAAAGTGGATGATATTACACTCTTGTCGGACACTTTGATTTGTTAAGATTTCAGCTGACATTTTAAAACCAGAATTAATTCTTATTTTAGTATTTACATACAAACTCTTGATAGCATTGCTAAGTTGTTTAGGAAATTCTCTTTTCTCTAAAATGTTCCATAAAAGGGCCGTTTTACCTCATCAAAGGCTTTTTCCATAATCAATAAATTCTATCTGAGTTTCTAGGTTAAATTCACGACGTTTTACAATAATTTGTCTGATTATAAATACATTATCGCTAGATGAACGTCCTTTCCTAAAGCCCGATTGTTCTTCTGATATCAGTGCATCAGTGATAGCTTGTAATCTGTGATTTAGAATTATCCCGTAAATTTTATAGCCTGCACTTATAAACTTATTCCTCTATAATTTCCTGTATCGCTTTTATTGCCTCTTTTAAATAGAGAAATTACTTTAGCTTTCGGGCTAATATACTCTAATGAATAAGCTAAAAATTTTTCAGGCATTCAGTGGTGTGGATATATGACAAATTTTTTATACAGCACATGACCCGGGTTAAGTCCAGCTCATACAAAGGAAGAAGATGTGGAACAAACGTGTTCTTCTTCCCAATGTCGGCTCTTTCCCTCTCCCTCTCTTGCATTCTTACAGTTCGTTACACCGGGACCTTTCGGCAGGGTACGCTTGGGACATAACTGCATTACACTTGAACGGATTATTCACTACTAGTGCGCAACGAAAAAATACTTGACCACTGCAGTGCAGGCGGAGCTTGCATACACGCGATCTGTCGTCCCACCATACAGCGACCGCTCTGTACATAAACATATGTAACGGATTTCAAAAGAAAACTGTGTAATTTAAGGTGTATTATCTGAATGCATGGTGTACTCATATGCAAGTGTTGCCCATTCTTTAAATAGCAACAGTGTTTTTCCTCCCCGTGTTTGCGTAATTTCATAACAATGTATACCTTTTCGACTGACATTTGTGAAATTGGGTGATGGATATCACCTGAGTAAGAATTAACACAGCAAGTTTTCTGCGATTGGTTTCAAATAAGAAAGGTGTGGATTGGTGGAATTTGAGAAGACATTTTAGGGGTGGGGATAAACATATTTTGTTAAAGTGTGCAAAATCCATGCGATATTATTATTATTATTATTATTATTATTATTATTATTATTATTATTATTATTATTATTATATTCTCAAAATCTGATAAAGAACTGATTGGGTTAAATTTACAGAAGTAATAATACATCTTATAAATCTACAAGTCCCATCTGTTGCAGAAGAGCAAATTGACGAGGTGGAAAAATTGATAACTGCAATTCAACAATCTGCAGAAGAAAGTACACAACTATGGCAATTTGAAACACACAGTATATTATCCCATAACAATAAGAGAGTTGCTTTTTAGCAAAGAGGAGAGGTCGTAGCGAGTGGCAGCAAACCAGATACCCTGGGGACAAATCTATGTATAATAGACTGAGTAGTCCACTGAAAACGCGTATTATGGACATAAAAAACCAATCATTTACCCGATTCCTTAGTAAACTCTCAGACGATATGGAATCTGGATATTCACTTTGGAAAACAACTAAAAGGTTTAAAAGCCCAGTGAAACAAAATCCCCCATTAAAAGCTGATAATGCTGTATGGGCAAGAAACTCCAAGCATAAGGTTGAATTGTTCGCTGACCATTTAGAAAATGTGTTTAAAACACAAACTGATTGTGATGATAATGTGGATCCAGTATAATAAATGTCTTAATTGTGAAAATGAGGAGGAAATAAGACCTGTCTCCTTGATGAAACTAAAGAACTTTATAAAGAATAACCTTAGCATAAAAAACCATCAGAGTATGACTATATATCGGATCAAATTATTAAAGAACCTCCGCATGAAGCGCACCAGAAATTGCAGCATATTATAAATGAAAGTATGTTTCGAAGCACTGGAAAATGGCTGAAGTAATAGTTGCGTCAATTGAAATAACATCGTATCGGCCAATAATCCTTACTTCCCATTATGTAAAAAATATTTGAGAGGCTACTTCTAAAAGGACTAATGACGGTCATTGAAGATCGAGAACTGGTCCCAATTCACCAGTTTGATTTTAGAAATAAACATTGTACCATAGATCAAGTTCTAAGAGTTACTAACCCAATTGAGAAAGTTCCTTAAGAAGGGAAAATATGTTCTACAATATTTCTCGATATAAAGCACAGGCATTTGACAAGGTTTGGCATAAAGGTCTCCAGATCAAATTAAAAAGGGATCTCTCTAAGCATTACTTTCAAATACTAAAATCCTATATTACAGATATTTTAGAGTCCGCCTTGGGAAATAATACTCGGGATTCAAAATAAATACAGCTTGTGTACCACAAGGGAGTGTATTGGGTCCTATACTTTACTTTCTGTACATCCTAAATATTTCCAGAGCGGATAATACTTTGATAGGTACATTTTACGATGATACAGCAATGCTTGCTGTTGAAGAGAATATTGAGCGAGCTACAAATAGCATAGAGAATACGCTTAAAAAATAAGTAAATGGTGTATTAAACTCACCAGAATTAAATCCCCTTAAATTTCACTTGTAAGAAAGTAACTTCACTTCCTTTCTTCATTAATAAATTAATAGTTACATATGCTAACACAGCCAAATACTTGGGAATGACCCTAGATGCCAAACTAAAATGGAAAGAGCATGTCAAGAAGAAAAAGGAAGAACACAGTTTAAAGTACAGAAAACTCTACTGGCTCCTTGAATGAAATTCTGAGCTGTAAATACATAATAAATCATTAATCTACATACAAGTGTTGAAACCCGTTTGGACATATGGTATCGGTTATTGGGCTGCACAATAAATCCAATGTTAGGACGAATCAGCCATTTGAAAATAAGTACTTCGTGGAATTGTAAATGTTCCTTGGTACATCCGCGATAGTGACCTCCATCATGGTTTAAAAAAAATCTGATGTGTTACACTCACATGACTTTCTCTACTCTTGTACAATCTATTTTTACAAACGCCTATTCTCCATATGCTTCACGTTAATCGAGATATCGAGATGTCAATCTTATTGGTAATTTTCTTGTAGATGCAAGGGGAATATGGTAGCTTTTAAGCGATAGTCAAATATTTTAACGCTGGTTGCTATGTGGCGTATTTCATTCTCTTTGCATGTCCAGGACATAAAAAAATGAATAACGAATTTGAGAAAAAGTATAAGTATTGGAAAATTTAAGGAAAAACAAGCAATATCTCGAAAACGGTTCACTGAACAAAAGAAATGTATATGACATAAGTTGTGTATTTTAACGCGATCTACATTTTTTGTGTAGTAAAATTTTGTCTATCTCTTATGGTTTACCAGTTATGCAAAAGTCGTTCACAATGAAGAATACTTTTGGAGACATTACCAGAAAATTCGAGATATACATTTCATTTCTCATGACATTATCTTAAACATATGATATTTTAATCAAAATCGTTAGAGCCATTTTTGAGAAAATTAAAATTTTCGAAAAATGTTCCATGTAAAGGGAAGTCTGGGTTGGGGGGATTTTCTTGAAAACCTTCGTGTCACATCTCTGGAAGATACTGAACCTAAATACCAAGTTTGGTGTTTATCCGACTGTTCGTTTTTGAGTTATGCTGTTCACAGACACACACACACACAGACACACATACACATACACACACACAGACACACACACACACACACACACGGACATGTTTCCAAAAATGCTTTTTTTTGGATTCAGGAGGTCTCAAAACATGTATTTCCGGTGAAATCTCGGTATCGAATTTTTGGGTGGAATGCAATACTTCCCCTACTTACTATACGTAGTAGAGAAAGTAATAGCTACCTAGTTTATGAAGAAATCTCAAATGGGCAGTAAAACACCAAGGGTCTTCAAGTACATGCCAGTCCTGAAATGGAAGCTGTGCGTGTTGTGGATAATGATCTGCGGTGACTTAAGAGAATTAAGCCATACGAGCTGGCTTAATAGAACTTGGCAAAACTTTGTGACAATGTATTAAACAATTTTATTATTAATAACCTTCTTGTCAAATGACTTTACCAGGTGATTTCATCGGAAATAATTTTGTGAAGTTCCAGGATAAAAAAAAATGTTTACAAACAGAGAATTAATTTAATCAATAGCGCTACCAAACGAATGCATGCACTGGTTTGCATGCGATAAATTTTTATCCTGATCCATTAGTACTTCATTGGAGAGAAAATATCCTAAAATAAAATTTTAAAATCACATTTTAACTTTTGAGCACAATTTAACGTTATAGAGATACTTTACACCCCATAAAACTCGGATATGACTGTCTTGAACCATGAAAAATTAATGTACAGTATTATAGTATACACATAAACAGTGATTCTTCTATTTATGTTCTATTCCCGAATGATTTTTCTCTAGAAATGATTTCAAACTAATCAATAAATAAATGCTTACTCGTAAAATTTACTTGCATAAACAAATGTTAGGTCGTAGTACACAGCTCTTGAGATGAAAGAAAAAAAGAAGAATCGCAAACTCTCAAGTATGTCTGCTAGATGGTATACTTGCGAAACGTCAACATGCAACATGGAATATTTCGAAAACACCTAACGCTACGAAAAAATTACACAAATAGCGTATTATAATGAACTGCACATTCTTGCTGTCGTAAGCCTCTGTCTATCACTTGTTCCCAATTATAAAAAATACATTTCAACCAGTATGAAGAGGAGTTTAGGGGCTAGTCGTAGAAAATTCAAGACAGATATTTTATTTTCCACAACATCTAAAATTATTTATTATATACCTAAAATCGTCGAATCGTTTTTGAGAAAACGAAAAATATCCAGCCTTTTTCCATTTAAATAAATTGGGATGTTTTTTGAAAATCTTCGCTTGGCATGCTTAAATAGTTAAGTTTAAGTAAGATGTTTGGTATTTCTCCGACTTTTGGTTTTTGGATTACAATGACCCCACTCTCTCTGTCTCTCTCTTTCTTTCGTGCACACACACAAAAGGACATTTTCCTAAAACGACCCTTCGAGTTCAACGGACTACAAAACGTGAAACCTAGGTATGAAACTTTAGTTGGAATAGAAACAGTATCCTTTTCTGCTTTATTTGTATTATCTCCTTGATGCAGGATTTTATCGTTTCCTTTCTATAAAGCGCCGTGCCTCCGAATTACAATTCAGAAGCCATCGCCTCTATTAGGTAATGTTTGTTTTATTCCCGTTATTTTTGTGCGAGAATTGTCCGGCCATTGCGTAAATTGGGAAGCATATCGTCAAAGGATGCTCCTATTGGTCGAGGAAATTGTATTGTACTGAAAATCGTTCTTCGTTTTACGAAAGGAAATGGTTTCTACCATGTTATAAAATGCGTTCTTCGCCAGCTGTATTCGTAGGTAAAGCTATTTGTGGGCGAGAGGTACGCCCCACTGAGAAAATGTGAGAACCTTGCCTATACTCTGCCTAAACGATAACACTTTAGGAGAAAAACCTAATTCTGTCGAGTTATTGGTTCAGAAACCACGAAACGCTGCTCCAAGTAGTTGCAAACATTTTAAAAAGGCTTACAGCTGTATCCTATTTAAAGCAAACGGAACGTTGTAAGTGGGTGGATGGGGAAAGACCCCCAATTTGGTAATGTGGGGAATCGAGGGCAGATTAAATCTGCATCCTGCTAAAATGGTTCAAGGCTTTTAACAACCCATTTACGTGTTTTAATTTAACATAAAAAGAGCTAACAAACGCCACAAAAACCTATTCCAGTTCTGTCACACAAAATCCCATTTATACATTTTAATAGTGTTTTCTCCAATACAACAGGTAACCTTGAATTAGCATAATATTACTGTGTACTTTGTAATAACATAAAAAATCTCGCGCGTAAAACTTTCTTACTTTCTCTAAGAGCGCCGAAACGCATAATGTATTTATAAAAGAAGTTATTCTGGTAAATGTCAAAAATAGTTTTGAGTATACTGGGGTGCGACAACAGTACAGTTTTCGGTGAAAAAGCTTGATAATTGAAAGCATTTATAATGAAGTTTCCTTTTTACTTTCTCTACCACTAACATAGAAGGTAAGAACTATTGCAAAATTTCGATACCGAGATTTCACCGCAAATACATGCTTTGAAGCCCCCTGAATGAAGAAAAACATTTTTAGTACAAGGTCCATGTGTGTATTTGCGTGTGTCTTTGAACAGCACAATTTAAAAACCAACATTCGGATAAACATCAAACTTGGTATTTAGGTTGAGTATCTTCTAAAGATACGACACGAAAATTTTGAATGAAATTCCAAAACCGTAAACTACCCTTTACATGGAAGATTTTTCGAATTTTGGATTTTGATTAAATTATCATACAAAACGATATTTACATGACAAATAAGTTCTATATCTTGAATTTACTGGATTTGAAGACCTCTTCATTCGGAAAGAATGTATTTATTTTATTCAAATCTTAATTATGTCATCTGTACGAAAAATTTTATCGTTTTATATAATCTTGCATAACTAGTACATGTTAAGCGATAGACGAAAGCGTACTACACGAGAAATGTAGATCTCTTTAAAACACATATTTGATTTCGAAGAATTTTTTGTGGCATAAGCCATTTCCGAGATATCGTTACTAATGGTTCAGCTTGTTCATTACCTGGTTATTCTTTAAATTCCTGTCAACATTCAGTGTTTCTCGCGATTGGATGGAAACAATTTGGAACAGTTCTTAAATATTTGACTATCGCTGTTCGCTTTGTATCTAAAACGAAATGTGTAATGTAGCTATTTCTGCAAAGGTTATTGGGATTAAAATAAGTAGATACAAAAATAAGCTTTAGTAAGAATAGTTTGTATAGTCACTAATAAGCGATAAAAGGCAAAGAAATTCATGTGAATGTAATACATCAGAATTTTTTATATTAGTGAAATTTCGAGAGTAGGAGTATTTCAAAGAGCTTTGATTTTCCGTATATCTGTTTATAATAGGCATAGGAAGTATTGTATTCCATCCACAAACGCAATAATCGATACCCTTCGACATATTTAAAGGATGTTAGGCGCGCGCGCGAGTTTATGTACCCCTAACAATATAACTCAAAAACGAAATGTGAGATAAACTTGGTATTTAAGATTAGCACCTTGGAAGAATGCGACATGAAACCTTTTAGGAAAATTCTCCCCACCAAACTACCATTCACGTTGCAAGTTTTTAACTACTTTGTATATTCTCAAAACTGGCTTAAAAATTATGATTGCATGGGTAATAAACTCCATATCTTGAACTTTCTGTAAATAGTCTGTATAATTCTCCATTCGGAATTAATCTTGTCATTGATCTAGCTATGAGCTAGACAAAATCTTACGACACAAAAAATCTAGACCTCATTAAAATGCCGTTTTTATATCATTACAAATTTGTAATGTATTTTAGAAATATTCATTGTTATTACATTGAATTTTCCAAACTTTATTGCACAGGTTTTAACCACCAAGTAACTATTCCTTTGTTTTTGGTGATGACAGCCAAAGAGTGGAATTTTAACGCCAGCATTTTAAATGTTTAGTTATTGCTTCAGTTACTGTATACTCATTGTACTTTCATGGAAATGTGTAATTAAAACATCTCTGCAAAACTTTGTCTCGTTCAACACGAAACAAATAGAAAAATGAGCTAAGAGAGATCAGCATAATTCAACCACGTAAAATCGGATGAGCATCAAAATATAACACAGCAGCATGTATGTTTCTCTGATATTTCAATGTAGAATTGTTGGGATGAAATGCAATATTTCTCTTATCTTCTATCTATGAGCGGCAGAGAAAGCAAAAACGTTACCAATCTTGGAGTATTTTCATCCGTGCATTCATTTATAAACCACTTAAGTTTCTTCTTCTACTCCTTTCAAGAATTAAGTGATATCACCCGTTCCGGTCTCTAGCCATCTCTTGTGTGGTCTTCCTAAACTTCTCCTCCCTGACGGTTGGTAATGCATTATCCCTTTTGGTATTCTATCGTCTGCCATTCTATCAACATGTTTCCAATTTTTTATTTTCATCAATGTTATGTTTACTGATACAATATTCAAATCTGATCTTAGTGATTCATTTCTTATTTTGTCAGCTCTAGTGCATCCCTTTACATACCTCAAAAAAATTCATTTCGGCGGACTGAATGCTTGATCTCTCTCTTTTTGTTACTGTCCACGACTCGGAACCATATAATACAGTAGGTAAAGCCATAATCTTATAGAAGCTAATTTATGTTTCTTTTCTAGTTTTTCTTCCTAGAGTTCTTCTAATCGTTCCACAAATGGTTTGAAACCTATTAACTTTCACGTGAAAGATTGTCAAATTTAAAACTAATGTCACATCCTAGATAATTGAAGAATATCCTAGAATAACCTCTTCTAATTTTTTACCATTTATCAGTATCTTTGACCTAACGGGGTTCTTCCCTTTAAAAGCCATTTTCTTATTTTTATTTGTAGATATAGTTAAGTTGCAATGCGCTGCATTTTGGCTTAGTCTATATACTGCTCTTTGTAGATTATCTTCTGTTTCTTGTATAACTATTTGAACATCAGCATACAGTAAAGTACTTAAAGGCATATTTAATTCTATTTTGATCCCAAACTGTATTCCATCTTTCCACTTCAAAACTACATCAATATATAAACTAAATACAGTGGATGATATTACACTCTTGTCGGACACTTTGATTTGTTAAGATTTCAGCTGACATTTTGAAACCAGAATTAATTCTTATTTTAGTATTTACATACAAACTCTTGATAGCATTGCTAAGTTGTTTAGGAAATTCTCTTTTCTCTAAAATGTTCCATAAAAGGGCCGTTTTACCTCATCAAAGGCTTTTTCCATAATCAATAAATTCTATGTGAGTTTCTAGGTTAAATTCACGACGTTTTTCAATAATTTGTCTGATTATAAATACATTATCGCTAGATGAACGTCCTTTCCTAAAGCCCGATTGTTGTTCTGATATCAGTGCATCAGTGATAGCTTGTAATCTGTGATTTAGAATTATCCCGTAAATTTTATAGCCTGCACTTATAAACTTATTCCTCTATAATTTCCTGTATCGCTTTTATTGCCTCTTTTAAATAGAGAAATTACTTTAGCTTTCGGGCTAATATACTCTAATGAATAAGCTAAAAATTTTTCAGGCATTCAGTGGTGTGGATATATGACAAATTTTTTATACAGCACATGACCCGGGTTAAGTCCAGCTCATACAAAGGAAGAAGATGTGGAACAAACGTGTTCTTCTTCCCAATGTCGGCTCTTTCCCTCTCCCTCTCTTGCATTCTTACAGTTCGTTACACCGGGACCTTTCGGCAGGGTACGCTTGGGACATAACTGCATTTTCCCTCGTCTCTTACCTCACTTCTACCACAAGAAATTGGATAGACATCATCGAAACACACAAAAGGATCGTACGCAAACTTTTCTCCGCTTTCAAATCATCCCCACTTCTTCCAAAGTTTCAAAATGGGGCGACATCATCAACAGCCAGACTGCGATATTTTTTATCATTTCTTTTGGTTTGCACCCACAAACTGTCACACTTCTCTTTATCACGCATAATGCAGTAGTATGCTGAGGCATTACATTCCAGGAGGGGAAGTTCTTGTAAGTTGTGATATTCTTCGCAAGTCAAATATTCGACCACCGGAAAATGTTTTAGAATTTGACTTTCGTGTTACATAATCCGACCGACTGTAGTGATTAAGAACATGCTGAACTTCCATTGCTTCCACATATATTTATATGTTTTCTAAAAAAAAGTCTTGCCAGGAAATAAAATTCGCCTAAGCTAATATTTACATCAGATTATTAATCATATAGTGAGATTTGAAGGTTTGTTGCTGCTACGTATGGAAAGTCAGTTTGAAAAGGTACTATATTTAGACTGTTGGGGAGCCGAACTTGAAGTAGTTGCAACCATACGTATGGTAAAAGTTTCCGCTAACCTTCATCCCAAGTTAAAAATATATTTCTTTTTAATTTGACTGTTTCTTTAAGTATTATATATTTATGTTTGCCTCGGCTGCTTCAGTATTTTTGTTAGAGACATGGATGTCTTAGCAGGGCGTGATGCGGCTGAAGAATGTAGGCTTACACAGATTATAATTTTTATTTCACTCCTTTTTATTAATTCTTGACACGATTTTAATAACACTTCACTGATATAGAGAGTTGTGAGATTCTTTTGTTAATTACTTGCACTTTTTAACACGTAAACTATTTTTCGTCTCACAAGAATACGTATTAATTTCTAGAGGACACATCTAGCGTCCGGTTAGGAACACTGTCTACGATCAACGCGTCCATTTATGAGCACTGTCTACAAGCAAGTGACTTGATTTCTTCCGCCTAAATTTGTAACTCTGTATTTCAAGTCTCTGATTGGCTATTCCTAATCCAATAAAATACTTTTATTTAACTAAAGCTTTTTCTGGTTGTTGATTGGCTATTTTATAAACTGTATAAAAATTACATTATTGTTGCTCCAATAATGACTAGTAGCATTATTACACTTTCTTACTCATTATTGCCTCAAGGTTACCTCATTGTTAGCAACTTCTAACCTATTAAATTACGTAATACACTCACATAACATTATTGAATATGTATACAATAATATAAACATATACAATGACTGTAATATACACTTTTTATATTGTTACATACACATATTGCTTTTAGGCGGGCTGATCTTGAATTTTTTTTATTATATAATTTGACTGAAATCATTTATGTTAAAAATACTGCCTCAGATTCATGTTTGCTGAGTGTACCACAAAGATAAGGGCAATGCCTCATTTAGGGGAGCTACAGAGTATAAAATGAATTATTTTCATTCTTTTCCAAAAATGAATTTGAAAACATTTGTGACAATTTGGTAAAAACTGCTTTATATTTAAAGCCTCTTAATTGTAACGTTGTAAGTGATAATTATTCTTTATGTGTATTAACGTTTAACATAGCATAAGATTTTAGTTTCAGGTCAAATTCAAGCTCTTCTCCAGTACCACATACATAATCCTAATTCAGTGAACATTAAAGTACACCGAAATAAGCTGCAAAACTCCATCATTGCCTTTTGAATAATTCTGCCTTAATAGCTAACAAATTTGGTAAATTTAACTGAAATTCCGCCAACATACACATAAGAGAATTTGGTGTTTATTTTATACAGGCCCACCGCGTCCTTTACCCTAGGCTTGGTAAGCACCGACCGTGAGGATTCGAACCTAGATAATCTCAGACATTGAAAACCTTATGGGTGAAGTTCAGTGCCGTATGCAACTGTGCTACATTTCTAACGTAATTTCACCGTATGCCGTCCGGTTTTTAAACAAACTTTTTGAGTAGAAAATGAATCAGGCTGGAAAGAAATTAACAATAACAATTCACAATGAATTCCATATATAACACTATTGAAATATGAAGAAAATAATATAAACACACTATTATTACTTCAATGACACGCATTTTATTACTACAATAACTTCAGGATTTATCATTAAAATTCTCTCTCAGCGGAGCATCCGGACACCATAGTTTACACTGAAAAGAAATAACAGTAAAATATATATTTTACAAAGCAAGCATCTGGTTTGAAGATAACGGTTTGCTTAATAGCTTTTCCCCTTATTCTTTACAAGGAAGTTACACGTTACAGAAAAACAGAAAGAAATAATTAGAAGGTAAATATTTCAAATGCTTTTCGAACATCTGGCACCTATTCAAATGCCAGAAAGTTGACTTAGGCTTTCTAAAAAGTTCCTAGAAAGTATTTCTATTTTTGTCTACTTCAATGCCTTAGAATGTTCGAATTTCAGGAACTACAGGACCTCCTTTGGCATTATTTTTGTTTTTGCCTCCTTATAATGCATATTCTTAAAGTTGGATTCACTGGTCCTGCAGCTATTTTTGTCTCCTACAGTGCCTTGGAAAGTTCAAATTTCAGGAAGTACAAGGCCTCCCTTGTTGACAATATTTGTGATTTTGTCTGTTCACTATGCATATTTCGAAAGCAGGATTTACCAGGTCCTGAAGCCATAAACAAAGCGGAATCCCCATTGTTATATGCGCAAGATTTCTTGGGGTCTAGGGAAGCGTGAAAGTAATTGGGCCAAACGAAGTGTTAGAATCAAAAGTATTTATCCATGTGTTTTATGTCATCTGTAACTAAAAGCTTTGCAGTACCTTTAAGGTTTGGAGAAATGAAATCTAGAAACATACCTATATATTAAATAGCTGTTCACATCTGTTTAAGTGAGACGGTGTACAACTTTAAATTGCAAGAATTGGTACCCCAACCCCTAAAGCGCTAAGCCAACTCCATTACCATTTTGGGGTTTTGTAGGTACGAAATGCAAGGGAAGAACAAGCTTTGCATCATATAACGCCGTGTGTATACATTACAACATGCATTCCCTTTGGCCGGCTAGTTCTTCGCTACCAGTAACTGACAAATTGGAGATAAAATACCTGTAAGGTGTAATAGTTCGCATGCTGAGCTGTAAAAACTTAAACAAATTGAAAGTTGCAATTTTACATCAGGAATTAGCGCTGCATACTTGACAGCATTTTGCTTATAACAGCATGCAGGCTGGTCATGATGCCTGGCTAAAGGTCAGCTTGTTGCTGTTTCTCCCCTCACTTGCAGTCCCGTTCTGTGGTCGATTAGCTTTATCGCAAGTAACTGTAAAGTCGGGAGGGGGGAGCAACAAGTAGGCCTTTAACCAGGTAAACGAGCTAGCTCACTTGAGCTTGATGCAACATCGCAACCTTTCATTGGTTAAGTTTTTACCATTATAAGTTGAAAATATTACACTCAGAACGTATGTGCGTTCCATAACTGTTTGTCTCCAATTTGTCTGCAGAAAAGGGTGGGGAAAAAAGTCGTTTAACTAAACATTTCAAATAATGTTGTATTAGGATGAGATCTACCTACCAGCAGGTGGACATTGCATTTCCTTTGATTCCAGCAGGAGCTACAGAAACTCGTACCATAGCTTCAGCAAGAACTTTTAATGACCACTGGTTTCAACTTGTGGTCTGTAGTACACCTACAAAAGCTTGTGTTTACTGACATTCGATTCAGCTTTGCTGCCCAGCTGCTAATGATGTAAAGTATACCATGAGGTGAGGTTTACAAGATAGCCTTAACGTCGTGTTCCATTAAGGAGGTCCTTTCATGCCGACCAAGTGTTGGTAAACTATCAAGTTGCCATTCAATGGCAGATGTTTCAGACATTGGCTTAACCAATGGCACTACCAGAGTCACTGAGCTTTGTTTAGAATTTCCACAGAACTCTATCCGCTAGAGTGGGTGAAATAATGAACCTGTAGGTCTGGCCTGTGATTCGATTCCACAAATTTGAAAGTTTATCAGAGACAAAATGTTTCAAAATGCACTCTAAATTATCCTGGGTTCAAAAAGTAAATTTTTCTTCGATCTTTGGGCATTTGTTTTATTTCTTTATTTTACTTTTATTTCAGGCATAAAAGTTTCTTCTGTCCATAACTGCACTAAGGCTGCTCATGAAAAATCGAGCTATGCGTCTCGAGGCATAACCACAGACGCCGTTTCATTCTTTTGGATTAGTTTCAGTTCATGGTGTAGGCTTTCAAGCCTATTCCATCTCCAGAATTACAACTGTAAAATTGATTATCCCATTGTTTCTAGGATCTTCGTGTGTTTCTTCTTCTTAGTTTGTAATGAAATAACAGTTTCGGTATTCGGAGGCATCCTCATTGCACGCCCCTACTATTTATTTCTGTCCTTCTGTCGGTTATATTTAAGTTTTGCTATCTTCGAGTATCTTCACCCCTCTTATGATCTAAATGCATTTGTTCTCTAAGAGATCATAGCTTTCAAACTTCAAATTTGAATGATAATGGGAATATGTCTCCGACGCGTATTTTTCTTATTAATGAACGCAAAACCGATCATTTATTGTCTTAATCTCTTTTAGCCGGAATCGTCATATCAGTCGGTGAATTTATGAATGAAATGGGTGAAGTACTGCTAAAATGAGCCGAACTCAACAGTTCGGAGTAATCTGACATGCATTTTCCAATAAGCCAAAACACTAGATAAGAAACCTATTGCAGGCAAGATTCGAACTCGGAACCTATTAAACATAAGCCAGATATACTAATTTACACCACGGATATCGGCAGCTTAAGTATATTGTTTGGGTTTATCTTATGCACGAGTATTTCCCGATTAATTATAAAAACTCTAGTGATACTATGCCGAGGAAATTTAATGCACATACACGACGTGATCAAAAGTATCCGGACACCTGCCTGACAATGACGTACAAGTTTGTGGCACCCTCCATCGGTAATGCTGGAAGTCAATATGCTATTGGTCCACCCTTAGCCTTGATGACAACGTTCACTCTCGTAGGCGTACCTTCAATCACATGCTGGAAGGTTCTTTGGGGAATGGCAGCCCATTCTTCACGGAGTGCGGAACTGAGGAGAGGTATCGATGTGAGGCCTGGCACGAAGTCTGCGTTCCAAAACATCCCAAAGGTGTTCTGTAGGATTCAAGTCAGGACTCTGTGCAGGCCACTTCATTACAGGGATGTTATTGTCGTGTAACCACTCCGCCACAGTCCATGCAGTATGAACAGGTGCTCGATCGTGTTGAAAGATGCAATCGCCATCCCCGAATTGATCTTTAACAGTGGGAAGCAAGAAGGTGCTTAAAATATCAATGCAGGTCTGCGCTGTGATCGTGCCACGCAAAAAACAAGGGGTGCAAGCCCCCTCCAGGAAAAACACGACCACACCATAACACCACCACCTCCACTGTTGGCACTACACACGCTGGCAGATGACATTCACCGGGCATTCGCCTTATCCACACCCTGCCAGCGGATCGCCACATTGTGTACCGCGATTCGTCACTCCACACAACGTTTTGCCACTGTTCAATCGTTTAATGTTGACGCTCCTTACACCAAGAGAGGCCGTCATTTGGCATTTTCCTGCGTGATGCGTGGTTTATGAGTAGCCGCTCGACCATGGAATCCAAGATTTCTCACCTCACGCCTGTCATAGTACTTGAAGTGGATCGTGATGCAGTTTGGAATTCCTGTGTGATGGTCTGGATAGATGTCTGCCTATTACTCTTTACGACCCTCTTAAAATGTCGGCGGTCTCTGTCAGTCAACAGACGAGGTCGGCCTGTACGCTTTTGTGCTGTACATGTCCCTTCACGTTTCCACTTCACCATCACATCAGAAACAGTGGAGCTAGGGATGTTTAGGAGTGTGGAAATCTCGGCACAGAGCCATGACACAAGTGACACCCAATCACCTGACCACGTTCGAAGTCCGTGAGTTCCACGGAGCGTCCCATTCTGCTGTTTCACGATGTCTAATGACTACTGTGGTCGCGGATAATGAGCACCAGGCAATAGGTGGCAGCACAATGCAGCAATGAAAAACGTATGTTTGTGGGGTGTCCGGATACTATTGATCACATAGTGTATGTAATTGAACGTGAAAACCGGTTCTAAGCTATTTTTATTCTCAAACTTTTTCCTGAAAACGCCTAAACGTTGGCCCTTTCTTGACATTTATAAGACTAAAATTTGTTACATTATATCTGTGTATAATAAGATGTATTTATAGATTATCTTCAGAGTCAGCAAATGAATTTAAATTTATTGCAAAATTTACTATTGGATTTAGACATTTTATTCTATTTGGTATTAAGAAAATTTAACTACAGGTCAAGTAAAATGAAGACAGCGGTTTTTCGTGTACATTCCTGTAATAAAGTTTCAACATTTTTAAAATAACCAAAAGATGGTTCGCTTCGAACTACTGCCTATGTGTCAATTATTATTGCGTTTAACCATAGGTACTTGAAAATTCAACCACTCTCTTATATGGGTAAATTATCCCGAGCTGCAATTGAGCTCAATCTGGAATATGCCGTTGACACACATACCGCTGATACAAGGGGATAATTGGATGCCAAAAGGTTCACATTCAGTGATGCAAGGAATATAGGAAATTGTTATTCTGGCAATGGCCAAAGAGCTTTAAGCTTTAAACCCATGAGCTTAGTTCGAACGTCCCAATTCATCAACCTAAATTTTTCATCTACTCCATTTGACCGGGATCTGTGAATTCCTACAAAGCTGCGGTTTGTAACAATATTGATATATGAATTCCTACAATTTGATACATAAATTTCTATACAGACGAAAATGTTCCTCCCGCTTAGCGCGGACTGAGAAACCTTAGTCCTGGTTGGTGTGATTAAAAATTGTTATAAATTGTAATATTGTTTAAAATAAATACGTCAAGTATTTGATATTTTATTTCTATAGAGCACCTTAACATAATCAGATCTAATGACGTACCCACGTGAACGTTCATTAATCGCTCCATGTGGAGGCACAGAACATATCCCGTGAAGAAGAAATTCAAGCAAGATCAATTCACTCTTAAGATCATGTGCACGGTTTTCTGGGCCAGACAAGGTATTTTACTGGTTGAATTCTTTCCCAGGAATGTGACAATTAACAAAGAGATCTATTGTGAGACACTAGGAAATTTCGTCGTGTCCGTTTTCGTACAGAAAAAAAAAAATTGATGTGTTACACGCATATGACTTTCTCTACTCTTGTACAAACTATTTTTACAAACGCTTATTCTCCATATGCTTCATGTTAATCTTATTGCTGATTTTCTTGTAGATGCAAGGGGAATTGTTAGGCTTTAAGCGATAGTCAAATATTTTAAGAGCTGGTTGCTATGTCGAGTAATCCATTCTCCTTGCATTATCAGGACAAAAAAGAGTAACGAATTCCCATTTGAGAAATAGTATAAAGTATTAGAAAATTTAAGGGAATAACACGCAATATCTCGAAAATGGTTCACTCAACAAAAAAATGTATAGGATATAAATTATGTATTTTAATGCGATCTACATTTTTGTGTAGTAAAATTTTGTCTATCTCTTATGGTTTTTATGCAAAAGTCGTTCATGATGAAGAATACTTTTGGAGACATTCCCAGAAAATTCTAGATATACAATTCATTTGTCATGAAAATATCTTAAACATATGATTTTTTAATCAATTAATTAAAATTTTCGAAAAATTGTTCCATGTAAAGCGTAATACGGGGTGGGGTTGTTTCTTAAAAACCTTCGTGTCGCATCTCTGGAAGATACTGGACCTAAATACCAAGTTTGGTGTTTATCCGACTGTTCGTTTCTGAGTTATGCTGTTCACAGACACACACACACGCACACACAGATACACACACAGACATGTTTCCAAAAATGCTTTTTTTGGATTCAGGGGGTCTCAGAACATGTATTCCCGGTGAAATCTCGGTATCGGATTTTTGGGTGGAATACAATACTTCCCCTACTTACTATACGTAGTAGAGAAAGTAAAAGAGGCGTGGAATGCTTTTGGTTCATGACAATGCCTGGTCACACTCAGCTACATAGATTCAAGATCTGATCACATCATTTGGTTGGTAACAATTTGACTACCATCTCTATAGTTGACACTAAGCGATTTTTATCTGTTTCTTTATCTGAAGAAACTCTTCGGTGAAAAACATTTCAACGACGACGACGATGACGATGATGATGATGATGTGGAGTGCAGACATGGCTTTCATCACAGCGGAATCATTCTTTGACGAAGGCATGCAAAAGTGGTTTTCGTTACGAAAAGTGCCTGAATAACGCGGTGACTATTTGGAGAAGTAGTTAAATTAAACTGAGTTTTATTTATGGTCGCTTTTTGACTACTGTGGTGCTTAGCGTTCCATTCTATATTGGGCGTGAAAGACCGGTAATTTTGTTTAGAGGCCTTTTTATCAGGCTTGAGGTTCTTTTACGTGCCGTAAATCTATGACACGGGACCACCGGCTTTACTTCCCTTCCAAAGGAAGTCATACAAAGTATTTTTACGCCCGAAAAGGTCCATCGCCCTCCGTCGGGTTTTGTAAGGTAATGAATGATAATAACGTATTTGGAAAATAATGTTATTTTTTAAAAAAGCTTATCGTGCTTACTTTAAAAATATGCCTCGTATATGTGCTAGGAATATAATCACTAAATCCTTCCAATTTTTTAATTCTTGAGGATTGACAGATACGAGGTCATACTTCCCTGGTGAATGAAAATGTATACCAGGCGGCTGACTCTTGACTATATACTTTGATTTACATATCCCATTTTTCCGATACTCACATATACTTATTATTGACTGATTTCTATCGTCTATGGTTTTGAAGGAATTCACAGTGACCTTATTTGTCTCGCCTTTTCATAGAAATCCGTATTTTAACGGTGTCTAAAGCTTAAAATTTAGCGGTTAAGTGAGATGGTGTTTCGAAATTAGACCTGACATACCTGAGTTGCACTCTCAAAAGAAAACGAAAAGAAAGAAGGGCTTACAAACTTGTTACGTAAGCGGCAGGTATTGATGAATGCGAAATTCCTGCCGCTTGCCACAACTCTCGTGCAAAATACAAAAATCTGATGTGTTACACTAACATGACATTCTCTACTCTTGTACAAACTATTTTTACAAACACTTATTCTCCATATGCTTTATGTTAATCGAGATGTTAATCTTATTGCTAATTTTCTTGTAGATGCAAGTGGAATCGGTAGGTTTTAAGTGATAGTCAAATATTTTAAGAGCTGGTTGCTATGTGGCGCATTCCATTCTCTTTGTATGCCCAGGACATAAAAAAATGAATAACGAATTCCCATTTGAGAAAAAATATAACTATTGGGAAATTTAAGGGAATAACAAGCAATATCATGAAAATGGTTAACTCAACAACAAAAAAAGTATAGGACATAAATTGTGTATTTTAATGCGATCTACATTTTTTGTGTAGTAAACATATGATATTTTAATCAAAATCGTTAGAGCCATTTAGAGAAAATTAAAATTTTCGAAAAGTTTTCCTTGTGAAGGGTAATCTGGGGTGGGGGATTTTATTGAAAACCTTCGTGTCGCATCTCTGGAAGATACTCAACCTAAATGCCAAGTTTGTTATTTATCCGACTGTTCGTTTCTGAGCTCACTCACAGACACACACAGACACACACACAGACATGTTTCCAAAAATGCTTTTTTTGGATTCAGGGGGTCTCAAAACATGTATTTCCGGTGAAATCTCGGTATCGAATTTTTGGGTGGAATACAATACTTCCCCTACTTACTATATGTAGTAGAGAAAGTAAAAAAAGAACTGTTTCACAATAATGATGTCGAAGGACGGAACAAAGGACTGTTTGGCATTGTGTCATTTATATTTGAAATTACATGCGTAATCACCCGGTATATGAATTTCTAAGTACTAAAGCCAGAACGGAAGGAAATAGGATTGAACTGTTACTGGAGTATAGGCAAGGAAGTCGTAGATAACAAACCATCCTCCATTCCTCGTACATGCTTTTGGCGTTTGCACTCTGACTCTTTTACCTGCCTGAACTGACCTATGCCTCTCTTGTTTTGCATTCTTTGTATGCAAATGTTTGAGAGTGTAGATAACAAGCCAACTGCTTAAGAATTCCTATTCCTGGTGAGAAGGTATTGTTCTAATTGTTATTTGTAACCCGTATGGACGCTTATTTGAAGATGATATGTTTTTATTACGTTGTTGCTTCTACGCATGGAAAGCCAGTTTGAAGAAGATGGTATCTTTGCGTTATTTTTGCACAATGTATGGAAGCCAATTTGAAGTTATTTTTATTACGTCATTTGCACTCCGCTTTGGGCGTCAATTTGAAGTATTTAGTTGCTGCTACGTATTGAAAGTCAGTTTGTAGATGCAGTATTATATTGCAACTGTTGGGGAGCCTAAATTGTAGTAGTTGCAACCGCACGTATACTAAACAGTTTCCGGTAGCCTTCGCCAAATGTACTCTCAGGTGGTCTTTGCCCCAAGTTTTAAAATAATAGCTTTGTAGTTTAACTGTTTCTTTAAATATTATATATTTATGATTGCCTCGGTTGCGTCAGTATTATTTTAGAGACATGGATATCTGGCAGGGCGTGATGCTTACGCAGATTTTTAAGTTTAAATTCACTCCTTTTTATTAATCCTTGACACAAATTAAATAGCACTTCACTGAAATCGGGAGCTGTGAGATTCTTTTATTAAATACTTGCACTTTTTAACACGTATACTCTTTTCGTCTCACACGAATACGTAATTAATTTCTCGAGGACACATCTCCCATCCAGTTACAAACACTGTCCGCAGGCAACTGACTTTTAGATTTGTAAATTTTTCTATTTTTCAGTTTCTGATTGGCTAATCTTACTCCAATAGAATACCTTCATTTAACTAAAGCTTTTTCTGGTTGTTGACTGGCTATTTTATAAACTGTCACTAAAATTACATTATTGTTACTCCAAGAATCAGCAGTAGTACTGTTAAACTCTCAAACTCATTATTGCTTCAAGGTTACCTCATTGTTAGCAACTTTTAACTTATTATTCTTACAGCTCCTACATTATTAAATTACGTAATATATTCACATAGCATTATTACACATGGATACACTAATATAAGCATATGCAATGACTGTTACATACATTTTAAAATTATTACATACACATATTGCTTCAAGGTGGGCTGTTATTGAATTTACATATTATATGATTTGACTGAAATCATTTAAGTGTTAAAAACACTGCCTCACTGGTAATTACAATGTTCAGACAGTAATGAAATAAGGGATAGTGAGGAGCTGAAGGGAAATGTGGCAAACTCAATTATAGTCGTAAATGCTCCTCTGTAGCTAAGGAGTTTTTAAATGCTTAAAATGTTCCCAAACTTATGCTTTATTTCTTAATTAGTGAAGGCAATACTGAGTAAATTGTTCGAGAAACCATATTAACAAGGTAACAATATACAAGGGGTATCTGGATAACTCAAAAGATCGACCTTTCTTTCATACATATCACCATAATCCCTCCAAATATGTGGCGCAGTGTTGTCCATCGAGTCAAGATGTAACATAGATATAAAAACAGAAGTCTGTTCAGAACATTCCTTTCAAAAGTTTGCAAATTAATGTGAATAATGTATATTGCATTGCATTTAGGGTGATATTATTAACAATGAACACTAGTTACATTCATGATTTTAAATCTTACCTTAAAATTCCAAAAGAGCAACTGAGTTGTTTGTGCAACTTACCTAAAACAAAAGAAAATAAGAAATTAGATTAAAATAAATTCTGTATAAAGAAGCCATGGGCTTACATGCACACATTCAAAAAAACTTCGTTTGAATTAAAGTTCTAATAAATAATTTAAATTTTACTCTCACTAGGCTGAAGCATTCTTTACCTTAAAACTCCAGTAAGAAAACCAAAATAGGAATAATTTTAATAAATTCCAATCAGCTAAAATAAAATGCAAATATCATCATTTTGGATAGAAACACCAAGATTTGCTGACAAGCTGTATTATGTATGTGAAACGTTCAATTTAATAACGCTCAACCTAATCATTAAACAATAAAGAAGGATAATAACATTGAAAACTGTAAACTAATATTATAATTCGCAAAAACGCTTAGTTCATCAAGATTGCGTAATATATCTTCCATAGATCTACATATTTGAAAGTAACAAAACCTGTGTAATATCTCCTCCTATTGGTTAATTTTTTCAACTCATTCCTTCAGTTTAGATTCCTTTTCTCTTTCGCAAGTTTCCATTTTTACTTTCTCTACTATTGTATTCCACCCAAAAATTCGATACCGAGATTTCACCGGAAATATATGCTTTGAGGCCCCCTGAATCCAAAAAAAGCATTTTTGGAAACATGTCTGTGTGTGTGTGTGTGTGTTGGTGTGTGTGTGTGTGTCTGTCTGTCTGTGAACAGCACAACTCAGAAACAAACAGTCGGATAAACACCAAACTTGGTATTTAGGTTCAGTATCTTACAGAGATGCGACACGAAGGTTTTCAAGAAAATCCCCCCCAACCCAGATTACCTTTTACATGGAACATTTTTCGAAACTTTAAATTTTCTCAAAAATGGTGATAACGTTTTTGATTAAAATATCATATGTTTAAGATATTTTCATGATAAATAAAATGTGTATCTTGAATTTTCTGGGAATGTCTCCAAAAGTATTCTTCATTGTGAACGAGTTTTGCATAACTGGTAAACCATAAGAGATAGACAAAATTTTACTATAAAAATAATGTAGATCTCGTTTACATACACAATTTATGTCATATTGAAACGGCAACTTTAGGCCGAGCCCAAGAACTATAATTACAGATAACTTATTAATTAACTTTTAGTGATGTTAAATCGTATTATGTAAATATCTTTTTCTCAATACTGCTTGTATATTTTAAGAAGGGTGATTTAACATTATGTATCTATCTAGGTTACCAATATTAGTAGAGTTATAAATGGTTTAATGTAAATACTTTAAGCGCTATGTTAAAATACTGTCCACGAGGGAATGTTTTAGCTACAGGAATAGTGCTTTCGAAGGCAGAAAACCTAGTTTTATTACCTCTCCGGTCGCAGTGCTATTATTCCTACAGCGAGGGTGTAGAGCCTTTGTCCCATTATTTGATAATTCGCCGTGACCAAGTGAGTGAGAAAGACAATCTAACGGTACATGTAGGAAAAGCCGCGATTTATATTAAAATTGGACCAATGAAATCCCTGGAAGTTTATTCGAAATAGTTAGACGCGTCGAGTCGCGCTAAAAATGAACCAATAGGAAAGGAAGCAGCCTCAGAAGCCTGAGACTATAAATGGATCTGTTTGGGGAAAATTCGAGACAGTTTATGTCAGTTTATGTCATGTGTGTGGTTAGGGAGAGATGCTGCAGGATGTGTGAGATATCGCGCCAAAACAGGGAATCAAAATAGTTTTAGCAACACACCTAAGATCCGCTACTCTGAAAGCGACCATAAGAATAGTTATATTTCGTGCCATATCCACGCCATAGTTTAATAGCGGTGGACAGTATTTTACAGCGGCAATACCAGTTTTGTATACTACGAGGGTCAATTAAATAAAAAGAAACGGCAGTATCATCTTTTCATAAACAAAGCAAGTCTATGTCTTCCTATATCACCACCCGAGATCTACGTTTTCCTTTACCGAGGATAAGTCCATGCTCCCATATAGATTAAGAAAAATTACTGCAGCTAGCCGAGGATAAATTGAAGAGAACCAACACGCTGAGAACTTCTGGAAGCAACGGGAGAAGCATCAAGGTAAGCCTAACAGCTACGGATGAGGAGGTGATCGCCGCAAAACTGGCTCCCAAACGTGGGGCTAACAAACGTTATGATCGCCGCAAACTGGCGCCATAACGTGGAGCTCGAAGGGAAGACCAAAATAAACGGAGGACGAGAAAACAACGAACAGACGAAGAATCTTCAGAGGAAAGGGGCACAGCAGAACAAAATTACAACGCGAACTTCTAGTCTACCTACGTGGGACAACAAAACAGCTGAGAGCATCGCTTCTAGAACTTCACCAGGATTCGAACCCGGAACGCATCAGTTAACATTGAAAAAAATACAGGTTAGAACATTTATTCAAAAACAAACAAAAAGGCATGCAGAGTAGTGACTCAGTTTTGTGAACACATGTTATTGAGAGGGGGTAAAGTCATTACTAGGGAGGTAGAACTTACTAACGGAACCATGAGTAGGTCAAGGGAAGATTTGAAAGAACTGGATGGGGAGGCTATTGTCAGCATAACAACAGATGAAAAAAATATGGGTGCAGCAGAAGTAGAAGTTAGGCTAGAAAGGCAATCACCGATTGAGCAGGTCATTGACGCAGGTCAAAACCAGCTGCTAATATTGCTTCAACATTTGAGCACAAAGATAGACGAGATGGGTAAGAACTTAGAAAGCATAATAGATGAACGGGGTAAGATCTTAAGTGAACATAGTAAGAACTTAGAAAGAATCGTAAGTGAACTAGATAAGAATTTAGAAGGGGAATCAAATGAGAATAATGAATACTTAGAAAGAATCGTAAATAAGCAGAGTAAGGGCTTAGAAAGAGTCGTAAGTGAACAAGATAAGAATTTAGAAGCGGAATCAAATGAGAATAATAATGACTTAGAAAGAATCGTAAGTAAGCAGAGTAAGGGCTTAGAAAGAGTCGTAAGTGAACAAGATAAGAATTTAGAAGGGGAATCAAATGAGCATAATATGGACGTAGAAAGAATCGTAAGCAAGCAGAGTAAGGGCTTAGAAAGAATCGTAAGTGGACAAGATAAGAATGTAGAAGGTGAATCAAATGAGCAGAGTAAGGACGTAGAAAGAATCGTAAGGGAACAAGATAAAAATCTAGAAGGGAAATCAAATGAGCAGAGTAAGGACTTAGAAAGAATCGTAAATAAGCAGAGTAAAGACTTAGAAAGTATCGTAAGGGAACAAGATAAGAATTTAGAAGGGAAATCAAATAAGCAGAATAAAGACTTAGAAAGAATCGTAAATAAGCAGAGTAAAGACTTAGAAAGAATCGTAAGGGAACAAGATAAGAATTTAGAAGGGAAATCAAACGAGCAGAGTAAGGACTTAGAAAGAATCGTAAATGAGCAGAATAAGGACTTAGAAAGAAAACTGAGTGAACAGAAAAAGGATTTCGAAGGGAAATTAAGTAAGCAGAATAAGGACTTAGAAAGAAACTTAAGTGAACAAGATAAGAATGTAGAGGGGAAATTAGTTGAGCTGATGAAGGGGAAATTAATGGAAACACTTGAAGGGGAATTACCACAGACATTAGAAGAAAAAGATCCGAAAACACTAACGGAAGAAGAGATGTTTAAGAAAGCTTTTGAAAGAATGGCAAAGAAGGCGCAGAAAAGAAAAGAAAAGTTTAAGAAGAAGAAACGAAAACACTGGTTGATCGAATTGGGAGACTTAGTATTGGTACGGGACAAGAAAAAGTCTAGCATTCTGAACAAAAGGTATCATAGAATGGAAAATTTATTTAAAGGTCCATACCGGGTGATTAACATTTTTGGCTCGGATACATTTGAGTTACAAGAAATAAAGAATTCCAAGATCGTAGGGAGATATCATAAACAGTTGCTCAAACCTTACAAATGTTTAGAAAATGAGAAGGGTGAAGAATGAAATGAAAAGAATCAGGTTAGTTTTACTCGAAATGAGGTAGCAACCCTGTGAACAAATAGTAAAGGTAATACACCCGATAAATAAGTATGTAAAGAAATAAATAAAGGCATAATAATTATGTACCAATATGTATGTAAATAGATTTAATTTTAGAACTTAAATTGGGTATTAGAGTATTTGTTTGCGTCACAAGTTATTCGTGTGCGGGAAATGTATTGTGTATAAGAATGTCTCTCGGAAACCTGTTTTTAAAAGGGAGAGTGTAGAGTGAATGACCCAAATGTAAACACCACTGGTTTGGCAGAACACTTGTGAAGGAACCGGTATAGCGAAGGGTCTATGTCAACAAAACAAACGAACAAAGGCCATAATCAGAGGAATTATTCTGGAAAAGAAAATTGTATCAAGTGCTCAAAAATTTATTCTTTTCCAGAACAGGGCAATTTGAAACGGCAACTTTAGGCCGAGCCCAAGAACTATAATTACAGATAACTTATTAATTAACTTTTAGTGATGTTAAATCGTATTATGTAAATATCTTTTTCTCAATACTGCTTGTATATTTTAAGAAGGGTGATTTAACATTATGTATCTATCTAGGTTACCAATATTAGTAGAGTTATAAATGGTTTAATGTAAATACTTTAAGCGCTATGTTAAAATACTGTCCACGAGGGAATGTTTTAGCTACAGGAATAGTGCTTTCGAAGGCAGAAAACCTAGTTTTATTACCTCTCCGGTCGCAGTGCTATTATTCCTACAGCGAGGGTGTAGAGCCTTTGTCCCATTATTTGATAATTCGCCGTGACCAAGTGAGTGAGAAAGACAATCTAACGGTACATGTAGGAAAAGCCGCGATTTATATTAAAATTGGACCAATGAAATCCCTGGAAGTTTATTCGAAATAGTTAGACGCGTCGAGTCGCGCTAAAAATGAACCAATAGGAAAGGAAGCAGCCTCAGAAGCCTGAGACTATAAATGGATCTGTTTGGGGAAAATTCGAGACAGTTTATGTCAGTTTATGTCATGTGTGTGGTTAGGGAGAGATGCTGCAGGATGTGTGAGATATCGCGCCAAAACAGGGAATCAAAATAGTTTTAGCAACACACCTAAGATCCGCTACTCTGAAAGCGACCATAAGAATAGTTATATTTCGTGCCATATCCACGCCATAGTTTAATAGCGGTGGACAGTATTTTACAGCGGCAATACCAGTTTTGTATACTACGAGGGTCAATTAAATAAAAAGAAACGGCAGTATCATCTTTTCATAAACAAAGCAAGTCTATGTCTTCCTATATCACCACCCGAGATCTACGTTTTCCTTTACCGAGGATAAGTCCATGCTCCCATATAGATTAAGAAAAATTACTGCAGCTAGCCGAGGATAAATTGAAGAGAACCAACACGCTGAGAACTTCTGGAAGCAACGGGAGAAGCATCAAGGTAAGCTACAGCAGCAACGGATGATGAGGTGACCGCCGCAATATACTTTTTTGTTGTTGAGTGAATCATTTTCGAGATATTGCTTGTTATTCCCTTAAATTTTCCAATACTTATACGTTTTCTCAAATGGGAATTCGTTATTTATTTTTTATGTACTGGACATGCTGGTTGCTATGCGCCAAATAGTAACCAGCTCTTAAAAGATTTGACTTTCGCTTAAAGCCTACCATATTCCCCTTGCTCCTACAAGAAAATTAGCAATAACATTAACATCTCGATTAACATGAAGCGTATGGAGAATAAGGGTTTGTAAAAAAGAGTTTGTAGAAGAGTAGGGGTAGTCATGCGAGTGTAGAAGGGAAGTAAAGCCGGTGGTCCCGTGTCGTAGATTTACGGCACGTAAAAGAACCTCAAGCCTGATAAAGAGGCCTCTGAGCAAAATTACCGGTCTTTCACACCCAATATAGAATGGGACGCTAAGAACCATAGTAGTTAAAGAGCGTCCATAAATGAAATTCAATTTCAGATTCTTTCATTGCTTATTGTAACATACTTGATGTTATTAAGTTTAGCATATTACGGGTCGGTTTCACCAACAATGATAATGCTATTTAACTCGGGTAAAAGGTGTTAAAACCGCGATTTAGTAAATAAAAAAAACTGTTTCACCAACCATTGTAATGGTTGCCGTGCCTGTAAACCCGGTTAAAGCTTCACCGGCCATTTTCCATCGTTTTCAGGTGGAAATCGGGAGCTAGTGAAGCAAAAAGAAAGATGGCACCGCAACGAGTAAAGAATTTGGTTATGGAGAACAACGGATATGAAAGTGTGCAGTGCAAGAGAAATAGAAAGCAACTACGATGGTTCAGAGAGCGAAGAAATTATTATTCCAATGTACCTTTATTATAAAGTAGTTTTTGCGTCATGGTTTCAGTTACATAACAACCTACAGTTCAATTGTCTTGTTCTGTCTCCGCAGTCGGGTGGTCATCATTTTGACCTTACAATTTCGAGGTCATAGGTTCGAATCTCGACTGGGGCAGGGGAACTTTTTTTTTTAAGTTTCAATTTCTCCCTCACCTCCTCAGAGGCTGGAGATGTGCATATGGGTATGAATGTAAGAATGTTTCAAGATAGATATTATTAAAACCAGACGTTAAATAACATACCGTTAACGAGTTGTTTTTCCAACAATGCTCCCGATATGACTATAAAAGTTATAGGGACCTATAAAAATGAAACTAAAATATTTTACTCTATTTTAGATCAAAAGGAGCAAGAATTGGATTTCCTATCCACTATGTAAACAGTTAAGGAATACACATTTCAAAAATAAATTAGAATTTGTGAACTACGGAAGTAATGATTATCATTTTTGCGTCAACACACCTAACCTCCATTTCTCCACTCATCGTCTGTCACTCTGATACATGTTTCACTCCTCTCTACAGGCGAAAAATATTTTTATTACTTTCTCTACTACGTATAGTAAGTAGGGGAAGTATTGTATTCCACCCAAAAATTCGATACCGAGATTTCACAGGAAATACATGTTTTGAGATCCTCTGAATCCAAAAAAAGCATTTTTGGAAACATGTCCGTATGCGTGTTGTCTGTGTGTGTCTGTCTGTGAACAGCATAACTCAGAAACGAACATTCGGATAAACACCAAACCTGGTATTTAGGTTCAGTATCTTCCAAGGATGCGACACGAAGGTTTTCAAGAAAATCCCCCACCCCAGATTACCCTTTACATGGAAGATTTTTCGAAAATTTTAATTTTCTCAAAAATGGCTCTAAAGATTCTGATTAAAATATCATATATTTAAGATATTTTCATGACAAATAAAATGTATATCTTGAATTTCCTGGGAATGTCTCCAAAAGTATTCTTCATTGTGAACGACTTTTGCATAACTGGTAAACCATAAGAGATAGACAAAATTTTACTACACAAAAAATGTAGATCGCGTTAAAATACACAATTTATGTCATATATTTTTTTGCTGAGTGAACCATTTTCGAGATATTACTTGTTATTTCCTTAAATTTTTCAATACTTATTTTCTCAAATGGGAATTCGTTATTCATTTTTTTGTCTTGGATATGCAAAGAGTATTAATCTATGGGAAAGGAAATGGTGCTGCACCTAGCAACCAGCTATTAAGAGATATGTATGTGCTTAAAGGCTACTGTATTTCCAAATTGCCCTTGTAAATATATATTCCCCTTACATCTATAAGAAAATTAGCAATAAGATAGAGTCTGCAAATGTTTATCTCGATTAACATGAAGCATATGGAGAATAAGCGTTTGTAAAAATAGTTTGCACATGAGTAGAGAAACTCATGTGAGTGTAACACTTCAGATTTTATTGTTTCATTCTCGACACATTTTATGACGCAATAAAATGTAAGCGAACTCTCGGTTTATACCTCCTCTCTTCCTTCTTACAGTCTACATATTTATATCATTGTCATGAAACAGCTGACCTTTACGACAAGGCCAAAAATAACTATAATCCACTTATTCGCGATCCTGGACAATAGGATACGGACTACGACACCCATTCCCGCCCTCTCCATCTCCTCGAACGCACGCTATTCCCCGATGATTCTCTTATAGACGTCTGTGCCTACTTGTTTCAGTTGATGCCACCTTAACTCATCGTCTGCACTTCATATATCACAGACATGTTCCTCATGATTCTTTACTAATTTCCAGGTCTGCTACTGGTAACCGCAAGTACCAATCCCGATCTACACTGCCACCCAGCAGACGAGACGCACCACCTACCACTGGACCATCAGCACGACGCTGCGCCGATTCAGAGACTCAATCACAGGTTACTTCACGTCAAATCCCGCCCCACCATGCCATTTCTTTTCAATGCATTACAAAATTTCCAACTACATCGCGAACCCCGTTTCTTACGCATCTGACTAAAACACTAACCACTCAATCCCTAACCAACCATGTTTACTGAAAGCACTAATCCCTGGGCGCCATCCAGGACGCATCATGGGTGTCGTCCAGGTTATTCCGTCTGATTCGCTCGCATTCCTGAATGCCAGCACTAATCCGTAGCTTATTAACCGGGGTTCTTATGCGGAACCCGAACCATCTTTGCACTAACAAGCACCCCTTTGCCTTGCATGTTTAGCTCACTAACAGCATGTATACATGTAGCCTCTGAGGATGATCGTCAACAGGGGTGGCGGGTTTGGGGCCGACCCTACCAAAAACAAATTGTGGGCTTTGCAATTAAGTGCATCAATTATTCACATTTGATAGGGTTAAATTTTAGACCCAAACATATTTTATTCTAGCGAGTGCACAGTGGTTTGCAAACTGCAGAGCTTCAGAAGCAGACTTGGTTGGCCTATGCTTCAGTCAAACGCAGTTTTGATCTTGGACAGGCACAGGAAAAGGCACCAACGGAAGCACGGACAGCGATTCTCGCCTGTTATGTATGAGAAATTGTTGGCTCGTATAACGCGTCTAAACCAAAGCTACAATTTATTTACCTGGGTTTGCAAACTCGTGATGAAACGTGCTTCTATGTTCCCGCGATAAAGGCGTATAACTGGGATTACATACACTGAAAGAAGAGGAAAAGTTATCGCTGTTGATGAAACCGTCCCTAAGATAATTAGATTTTTGTTACCAATGAACTTAACGTGATATAGGAAGGGGAGAAAGAGAACGGGATTTTTCACCAAAGTAGACTTTGAGGCAGTGTTTTTAACACTTAAATGATTTCAGTATAATTATATAATATAAAATATAAAAGCAGCCCGCCTTAAAGCAATATGTGTATCAATAACATATAAAATGCATGTAACAGACATTGTATTAATGTCTATATTATTGTGTACACGTTTAATAATATTATGTGAATGTATTACGTGGTTTAGTAATGTAGGAGCTGTGAGAATATAGGTCAGAGGTTGCTAACAATGAGGTAACCTTGA
This sequence comes from Deroplatys truncata, assembly GCA_030765065.1. Lineage (NCBI taxonomy): Eukaryota > Metazoa > Arthropoda > Insecta > Mantodea > Mantidae > Deroplatys > Deroplatys truncata. The sequence continues at coordinate 54,282,774 of CM060982.1, forward strand.
GGCAATAATGAATTGGAAAGTAATAATGCTACTGGTAATTCTTGGAGCAACAATAATGTAATTTTTGAGACAATTTATAAAATAGCCAATCAACAACCAGAGAAAAGCTTAAGTTAAATAAAAATATTCTGTTGGAGTAGGATTAGCCAACCAAAAACTGAAATAGAGCAAATTGTACAAATTTAGAAGTCAGATGCTTTTAGACAGCGTTCCTAACTGGACCCGAAACGCGTCCTCGAGAAGTTTAATACGTATCCAGTGTGAGAAAAAAATTAATTACGGCGAGAATATTATAAAGTTTACGTGTTAAAAAGTGCAAGTAATTAATAGATAATCTCACAGCTCTGTATATATCAGTGAAGTGTTATTTAATGGTGTCAAGGATTAATAAAAGGAGTGAAGTAAAAATTATAATCTGTGTAAGCCTACATTCTTCAGCCGCACCACTCCCTGCAAAGAGAAACATGTCCCTACAAAATACTGACGCAGCCGAGCATATATATAGGTACTATTTAAAGAAACATTAAAATATAAAGTTGAAAGTAAACTTAGAGTGAAGGCTACCGAAAACTTTGTACCATACGTGGTCTAACAATACAGGTCCTACATCAAGTTTGGCTTTCCATATGTGAAGCTAAATCAACCTTCAAATTCAAACTGGCAAAGCTTCGGGACTTTACTTAAGTGCTCATCTAATTTTACGTGTTTGAGATATGTTCTATTATGCAAACAGACGGCTCTCTTATGCACTTTCTATTCCATAGGGAATAGGGAAGGTATTGCATTCCTCCCAAAAATTCGATACCGAGATCACACCGGAAATATATGTTTTGAGGATCCATGAATCCAAAAAGTATGTTAGAAAAGATCCACGCACGTGTGCGTGTGTCTGTGGACAGCATAACTCAAAATCGGATAAATACCAAACTTGGTATTTAGAGTACCTTCAAAGATGACACGAAAGTTTTAAAGAGAATCCCCCCCCCCAACCCAGACTATCCTTTACATGGAAGATGTTTAGAATTTTTTTCTAAAATGGCTTTAATTACTTTGCTAAAAATTCCATATATTAAATATATTTACTTCAAAATAAAATGTATACTTTGAATTTTATTTGAATAGCTGTGAAGTCCACTTGATTTGGAAGAAATTTTGTATAACCTTATGTAACTGGTAAACGTTAAGGGATAGACGAAAGCTTACTACACAATAAATGTAGATCTCTTTAAAAGACACAATTTATTTCAAATAAGCTTTTTGTGGTATAAGCCATTTCTGAGATAGCCGTTATTAAAGGTTCGAATTGTTCATTCCTTGGTCATTCTCTTAATGTCCCGTTAACATTCGGTTGCTTCTCGAGATTGCATGTAAACAGTATGGAATTTTAAGGCCAGAGTAGCGTCCAGTTCTTAAAAATTTGATTATCACTTTTCCTTTTGTATCTATAAGGAAATTTGTAATGTAGCTATTTCCAGAAAGTTTTATTTGGATTAAAATGAACAAGATAGGAAAATAAACATTGTAAGAATAATTTGTATATCCACTAATAAGCTGTATAGGGTAGAGAAAGTCGTGTAATTGTAACACATCAGACTTTTTACGCCTTAAATTTTGAAAACAAAAGACTGATTACACTAGTCTGCATTTTCAAACTTTTTGTCTGATAATTTCTTAAAAGTAGATGTTCTTGAATCAAGTTTTTATGCTGATTCCAGAAATAACTTCCCGTTTTTTCCATCACGTTAGATTTTTACACAAAATAAGAAGTAATGTTTTGACAATTTTACTAATGAGGGTAGAAAAGTATTCAAATACCATTTCACACAAGGTAAGTTTTTATTCAAGAAACATTTTAAGAACACTCTCAAGAACTCCCCTAATTTATTTCATGACTACATTTTAACAAAACAAGAAGCCAAAGTGTTTCATTTAATTTTTTTTTCAAACTTTCTCTTCTTTGACTTCCTTGCAGATCTTTGAAGATGACTGTCCCTCCTCAACATCCAACAGTAGTCAGCCATCATATTTTCATTCCATCTCCCTAGTACCTCCTCTCCATTTCCTTAATATCTTGGTGAAAACGTTTACACTGCTCTTCACTATAATGTCCCAGATTTTCTGGAAAGTAGTGGATATGCACGAAATGCACCTTTACACTCATGTTACAACCCATCTTGAAATTTTCCAACATTATTTCGACAATGACATTGTAATTAGGATCTTTGTTATTGCCTAAGACGTTTTCAGTAACTGATGGGAAGGCGGTCCATGCTTCTATTTCTCTCTCATTCATTGCTTTTCAAAATCTTCATCCTTCATCAATTTATTTATTTGAGGATCAACAAAAATTACAGCCTTTAATTTGTCTTGAGTAATGAAGGGAAATTTGTTGGAAAGGTACTTGAAGTAGGGTCCATCCTGTGGTAGAGCCCTTACAAATTACTTCATCAAGCCCAATTTTATGTGTAGTGGTGGAAGCAATATCTTTATATCTCTCTATTTTTTGAAGTGAAATTGTAAAAAAACTGTACGTGATAGAAAGAAACTAAAATCAGTTCTGAAATCAGCATAAAAAGTGAGTCGGAATCACTTATTTGTTTGCAGTCATCCGATATCATGCAAACTAGTGTTATTGACCTCTCCTTTCTCTCGATGAGCACTATGACCCCTCTGAATTGCATATAGATATTTACAATATATAAAACTGTTACAATACAGATTTTTAAAGGGATTTCTTATAAAAGGTTAATCAGGTGCTGTTGCATTCTTTGCCTGCTTCCTTATAGGATATTACGGATAAAGTGCAGTAATGGGGATGGTATGCGTATTGCAAAGTCACAAGAAATGCTCTTGCCGAAGTTGTGTTACAAAAACGTGTTGCTGTCCTAAAACAAATGCTGTTTATTAAAAACTTCACTTTCTTTCTGAATCAAATCATTATGCTGCTTTTTCAATTAGCATTTCAAACATTTACAGTAATTTAAAAACGTAGTAACTTCTGAATAATCTCATTAACGGATCGAAACGCGAGCTAGAGTCGAGGTCATGGCCCCTGGAAATGAAAGTAGCACGTGTTAAGAGATCTGTATCTTCAGCGTGTGTTGGCCACAGTCAACATGAGGTCACAGGCGTGTTCTCGTGACTTTGGATAGTTTCGCTATCCCGTCACAAAGATAAGTTATTAATGTTTATGGCCACATGAACCTGCATTTAACATTGTGACTGTTTTGTGTGGTTTTCCAAAGACGTCTCACATGGCACTCACTTATGAAGGTATACACTCTTTACGCATTGAAAACGTACCATGGTTCATTTTATGCATCACTGAAAGCGCTCCGAGACCCACCATTTAGAAGTGCACAGCACTTCTGGTAATCTACCCTTGGGATCTACCTACATGACGCCTTCAGTTGGCTGAATGAGTTCGTTAATGAGAACGGTTACTAAGAAAGGCACGAGTATATTGTTATTTCCAATTACAGGTACAGTTACATCTCTATCTTCTGTGATAGGGATGTAACTTACGGAAGTATAATACAATCATTCATACATAGCAAAATGCAAATACTGTGTTACATGAAATTAATGCTCATAACCAAGAAAACATTATGGAGGGTGATATTCAGAAACCAATTGTCCACCGAAATTAATCAGAACTGTTCTCGTTGCTAAATTCAATATGATACACAGACATGTTAACGATATAATAGGCTATTTATAGGAAACGAGGAAGAAATAATTATTCTTCCACACTGACATGTGTGTAGGACAAGGTTGTAAAGGTAGAATCAGATGACTGAAAAATTAAATGACGTAGCCGGGACTTGAACCACGGAACTCCCGGTTGCTCTAATCAATGAGCTACCATGGCAAGATTCCCATAGAGAATTAAATCCTCAAGCAAGTATTTTTAATACTTGAATAATTTTAATTAAATTATATAATATGTAATTTCAATAACAGCCCGCCTTGAAGCAATATGTATGTAATAATTTGTAAAATGTAGGTAACAGTCATTGTATATGCCTATATTATTGTAAACATGTTTAATAATATTATGTGAATGCATTATGTAATTTAATAATGTAATACCTGTGGGAATAACAAGTTTAAAGTTGCTAACAATGAAGTAACCTTGAGGCATTAATGAGTTTGAGAGTTTAAATGCTACTAGTCATGATTAGAGCATCGATAATGTGCATTTTGTGACAGTTTAAAAATAGCCAATCAATAGCCAGAAGAAGCTTTAATTAAATGCAGGTATTCTATTGGACTAGGATTAGCCAATCAGAGACTTCAAATACAGAAGTTTACGGGTTTGGACGGTTGAAATATGTTAGATGCCTACAGACCTTGATAGCAAACGTATGGAAGATGTGTTCTCTAAAGAAATATTACTTATTCGTGTGAAATGAAAATTAAGTATACGGGTTAACAAAGTGCAAGTATTAAATAGAAGGATCTCACAGCTCTTAATATCAGTGTAGTGTTATTTAATTTGTGTCAAGGATTAATAAAAAGAAGTGATTTAAAACTTAAAATCTGTGTAAACCTACATTCTTGTCGCACCACGCCCTGACTAAGAGATACGTGACTCTAAAGCAATACTGACGCAGCCGAGGGAAGTTAATAACAAAGTTAAATATTTTTTTTAAACTTGGAGTGTAACAACAAAAATACATCTTAAAAATCAGCTTTACATACGTAGCAGCATATTACGTAAAAACAATTCTTCTCAAATTAACGTCCGTACGTGGAGCTAAATAAATAAAATAAACGACAAACAATTGTTTCTTCAAATTGACGCTCAAAGCGTGGTGCAAACTTCAACAATTTCTCAAATTGGCTTTCCAAGTGTATAAATAAATAAACAACTCCATCAACTCCAAAAACATCAATAAACTCCAAGAACAATGCTACTTCAACTCTGAATTCTCTGAATTCATTTATTGAAATTTTGTATAAGTGGTAAATTCTAAAAGATAAAAAGGTTTGAAGCTGATGGGAATTTTCCGGCGTTTCAAGCTGGGTGATTCTGATATGCAATATCCATTCTTTTGTTTCTATCACTCCAATCAAAGATTCTTCAAACCATAAACTTCCACACACACACAGGCTGTTGTGCAGAACCAAAGACTCTTGAGACGCCATAGCCACGAGCTTCGTAGCCAATCAGCGATCGTCTGTTTCAGACTGTATTTGTGTGAACTTGATTTTTTAACACTGACATTTGATAATTTCAAGCTATGAATCTACTGCTTCGGAATTATGACTCTGAGGGAGAATCTTGTGATCAATTATAAAGTGAGATACGTAAAGTACAGACCATTTCAAACCTGGCGACTTTCTAGCAGGCCGTACGGCTCGCGTTTATTGGGGAGATGCGAGGCCGCCTTCGCACGATACGAAAGCCCATGTGCGGTGAATATCAGAGATTAAGCATACCTCCCATACAAATAATACATCAGTAATAACAAAACGTAATGTTGATTTCCTTTTAACAAAGCATACGTTGAAAATGTTTATCTTTCTAGATACGAAATTCTGAAACACTTTCAGCAACTCTCTTAACTATAATTTCACTGAGCGCTCGCCTAATTCTATTCTCAGGTTCTCGAAGAGTGTGTGCATTGTTTGCATACTCTTTCTGTTTTAAATCCCTCCACAACAATCACATTCGTTCCTCGACACTTTACCACATGATTGTGAGACGAAAACATAATGAGTCAACCGCTTCGTGCCAAACCGCATGTGCTTGCGACCATTCCTCTTCCACCTGCATGCAACTGTCTGCGCGGCAACTGTCATTTATCGCACTGGTTCCTGACGGAGAATATAACCAGTAATCTTCTTTTGAAGGCGGCGCCGTGGCCGAGTGGTTAGACCGCTCGCCTCCCACCGAGGCGGCCCGGGTTCAATCCCAGGGACCTGCATGTGGGATTTGTGGTGGACGAAGCGGCGTCTGGGCGGGTTTTCTCCGGGTTCTCCGGTTTCCCCCGCCATTCATTCCACTAACTGTTCCATCATCACCTTTCCTTTCATCCATTTCACCAACATTTCGTTTCATCCACTTCCTTCATCCCATCCTGGATGTTCTGTCTGATCCATGAGTGTCTGCTCCTCGACGGGCCTCTGACCCCAGGCACCCGCTTGTAAGTCCTAGGGGTGTAAGTCCTACATAAGAGGAGGGTAAACAGATAATGAATGAATGAATGAATCTTCTTTTGAAATAACTTTGAACAATATTCCTCAGGTAATTGAAGAAGTAAGCAAAATTTGCATCATAGATATGAAAATATGTGTGTTTGTAATACATTACCTTTTTTGGGAGGACCTCCCGTGTTGTTTGTCTTTATTATTTTTTATTTACCATGACTTTCATCTTTTTTATATAGCTTACTGCTCTTTAACCGCACAATTATTATTGCACGATGGTGAAATTATGCTCAAATGAGCTCGGGGTCTACAGAGTAAGAACAGAGAGGCTTGCACAGGTTTCATAAAATATTAGTTAAGCAATAAACATTTTTATCGCAGAGAAAATTCAGGAGTTTGGAAAACGTTTTTCGTAAGTTTACGTCCCCCTTAAGACTGTTCCCCCGCGTTGAGGAGCAATTTTATGTGACGGTCTTCGGTGAATACAATTGTGCTATTTTTCTTTGTTGTCTTGTAGTATTGTTTCTGTCGATGAAAAAGTTTGTGTGGGTCTACGTAGTGGTGGATAGCTCTTGTAGCTTATTCTGCTGTAATAAATCATGCGATTGCCTTGGGAGTTCAGTTGGGTAGAACATGAGTTTCACAGAGATCCAGGGTGCGGTTACACAAGAGTAAATGTTATGAAATAATTACACAAAAGGTAAACTTGTTAAGAGACGTATTTTTATTGTCTCCGCTAAATTATTTGTCGTAGAAATACTTGATGCGGCGGCGCCGTGGCCGAGTGGTTAGACCGCTCGCCTCTCACCGAGGCGGCCCGGGTTCCATCCCACCATTCAGTCCACCAACTGCTCTATAATCACCTTTCCTTTCATCCATTTCACCATCACTTCCTTTATCCTATACCAGGCATCGGGCTGATCACCCATCCTGGATATTCTATCTGATCCATAAATGTCTGCTCCTGACGGGCCTCTGACCCCAGGCACCCGCCTGTAAGTCCTGGGGGTGTAAGTCCTACATACGAGGAGGTTAAACAGAGAAAGAATCAGAAGAAGAAATACTTGTTTAGAAAGTATTAAGAAACCTGCACTTAATAACATTTTTAAGACCTACTAGGAAACTCAAACGCTAATAAACAATTTGTAAACCATATTATCGAGTAGATTATCTCTGAATCACTTAATCAATTGATAACTGATGAAAGCGCACTAAATCTGAGAAACCTTCTTATTAACGACATTTTACATTTCGGCGCGAATTCCTGCTCACAACAAGCGCGGAGTTTGCCTCTAAGGCAATCTGAGATCTGACTGACTGCTTTGTAACGCTGACTTTATATAGGTCAGCACTAATTTGATTTCGTTTTTCACTGTTCTCCTTTTCGCCGCGTTTTCTGGCTGTGGAAAATTGTAGACGCTAATTCTTCAAATATTATTAATTGATTATATATCGCATGATTGAGTATAATAGAAAAAGTCCTCACTTGCTTATTTATTTGTGAAAAACCGGCAGTCGAAATTTGAGTCTTTCTTACATGTATATTACAGTAGTATTTTGTACTGAAGGCATGTCCCAAAACTTTCTCTTTAGCTATTGTGTCGAAAAGCATACTTGCGAAAGGTTAATTTTAGGAGGAGTTGTATCATATTTTAACTGTTGGAGAGCCGAACTTGTAGTAGTTGCAACCGAACGTATAGTACCCGCTTTCCGGTAGCCTTTCAGGTGGCCTTTGCCCCAAGTTTAAAAAAAATATTAACTTTGTAATATGGCTGTTCTTTAAATATTATGCATTTATGTTTGCCTCGGTTGCATCAGTATTATTGTTAGAAACACGCTTCTCTTGCTAGGGTTGTGATGCGACAAGAATGTAGGCTTGCACAGATTATAATTTTACTTCACTCCTTTTATTAATACTTGATATGATTTAAGTAACACTTCATTGATATAGAGATCTGTGAGATTCTCTAGTTAATTACTTGTACTTTTTAACACGTAAACTTATTTTTCGTCTCACACGAATACGTATAAAATCTCTCGAGGATGTGTCTCGCGTCCGGTTACAATCATTGTCTGCAGGCAACTGAATTTATTTTAACCGTCTAAACTTGTAAATTTCTGTATTTCAAGTCTCTGATTGGCTATTCCTAATTCAATAGAATACCTTTATTTAACTAAAGCTTTTTCTGCTGTTGATTGACTATTTTTATAAACTGTCACTAAAATTACATTATTGCTTTCAAGAATCACAAGTAACATTTAAAACCTCAAACTCATTATTGCCTCAAGGTTACCTCATTGTTACCTAATTGTTAGCAACTTTTAACTTATTATTCTCCGAGCTCCTAAATTATTAAATTAGCTAATATATTCATATAACATTACTGAACATGTTTACAATAATATAAACATATACAATGACTGTAATATACTCTCCTTATATATTGTTACATACACATATTGCTTTAAGGCGGGCTGTTATTGAATTTATATATTATATAATTTGACCGAAATCATTTAAGTGTTAAAAATACTGTCTCATACTTGTTAGAAGTTTCCTTAACATCATGGGCTGCAAAAATGTTAAACTTTTCTTATAATTAAATATATGCATGGTTACCAAAGCACGATAAAGTGTAGAATGGAATATGACAATAAATATTTACATATAATTATGAGCGGCTAAAGTATCGTATCACCTTTTAACAGCTAATATTTTACCAATGTGTAATTAAAGAAAATACGTATTTTTATGCTTGTATGTCTTATCGAGCCTCTTACTTAATTCCTTAACGGGTGCAAATCAACTACATCAGGTGCTTACAGTTGAAAATTTCAGGTAGTGAATTTCTTTCGTTACGTCAAGGCTGGCAGCACGTGTGCGGAAGGGTGCCGAGTCAGCCTGGCACTACTAGAAGGACGTTATTAGACATCATCTCGACTGAAGCCGTTATCAAGAGACACGGGGCGACAGATGATCCTGACATGTTCCCCAATTCCATTATACTTCAAGAAAAGCTGCGTCGCCTAGGATACGGTGCCTGTCACCTAATGATGCACCATGTAGGAGCCTCGGGTTCGACTACGTCTCTCTACCAACTTGATGCCATGCTCGTCCTGCACAAAAGTGGCTATACAGGATGATGTAATATGAGTTTAAATTTATACATATGATTGGGAATGGAGGTTTCGAAAACCGCAAATGTTATATGTGAATATTACAAACCATTACAAGCATCTGCAAGACGCATGTCTCCAATAAATGCATATTTCAATAAATTTGATGTGTTACACTCACATGACTTTCTCTACTCTTGTACAAACTATTTTTACAAACGCTTATTCTCCATTTACTTCATGTTAATCGAGATAAACATTTGCAGACTCTATCTTATTGCTTAGACATTACTTTTAATAGCTGGTTGCTATGTGCAGCACTATTCTCTTTGCCACAGATTAATACTCTTTGCATATCCAAGACAAAAAGAAATGAATAACGAATTCTCATTTGAGAAAATAAGTATTGAAAAATTTAAGGGAATAACAAGCAATATCTCGAAAATGGTTCACTCAACAACAAAAAATGTATATGACAGAAATTGTGTATTTTAACGCGATCTACATTTTTGGTATAGTAACATTTTGTTTATCTCTTATGGTTTACCAGTTATGAAAAAGTCGTTCACAATGAAGAATACTTTTGGAGACATTCCCAGAAAATTCAAGATATACATTTTATTTGTCATGAAAATATCTTAAACATATGATACTTTAATCAAAATCGTTAGAGCCATTTTTGAGAAAATTAAAATATTCGAAAAATGTTCCATGTAAATGGTATACTGGGGTGGGGGGATTTTCTTGAAAACATTTGTGACGCATCTCTGGAAGATGCTGAACCTAAATACCAAAGTTGGTGTTTATCCAACTGTTCGTTTCTGAGTTATGCTATTCACAGACACACACACGGACATGTTTCCAAAATTGCTTTTTTTTGGATTCAGGGGGTCTCAAAACATCTATTTCCGGTGAAATCTCGGTATCGAATTTTTGGGTGGAATACAATACTTCCCCTACATAGCAGAGAAAGTAAAAATAGAGATGTATAATTTTCTTTTGATTAACTTGACATTGTTACGACAAATTCAGAAAATAAAACAAATGGAAGACACCTACACAATTTTAATTAAAGCCTTCAAACTCTTTTTGAGAAATTGATATTTTTCCGCTAATAATGTTTTATATACTAACACAAAACGCTGCTTAACTCCAATAATATATTATACAGCTCAAAGTTTCATTTTTTATCTTAAAATCCAGTAAGAGGAAATCCTTGTGAGTGTAGTAGATTCAATTGGTGTACTAGATTTTTTATTATGATTTTTTGCACACGCGTTACTGAATGTCTACTTTCTTAACCACCTAGCTACAGTAGATAGAGGAAGTTTATGATCGACCAACATGGGTAGCTGAGGTCATTAAAGCACGAGTGAAAGGAATGTTTGCCGTTCAAATTCCGCCGGGACTATCTTCCCTGATTGAGATTTTCCTCGGCTCTCGCAACTGGTAAATACCCTCACAACTTAGGCCTGGAACGTTTGTTTCCCAAATATCTACTCTCAATTGTCAAATAATTTCATGCACAACCAGTGTCCACCGTCTGGTGCAGTATGCAGTAACAATGGAAGTTAAACACTACTAAAACAAAAGGATCGTGTTCTATCCTTAGAGAAGCTCGGAGTGGCGAGTACCGTCATACTCGCCCGGATAGGGAGGGACTGACTTAGATAAAACCGGGTAAGCTTGAAGGTGATAACGCGACGATTTGCACGTGTCGAGTGCATAACTCCCTTAAACACCAAGAGCGAAGAGGTTTTACTTATCGAGTCACGTTGGTGCAAAGCGTACCTAATTATAACAAGTTATTTTAGGTAATTGTGCTCTATAATATTTTCTCCTGCAACGCGTAACAGATGCCTCATACTTAGCATCTATATACTCGGTGAGATTCAAATTAATTATACATTGTATTATGCAATGTTTATATAACTAAGTATTTAATGTTCCTTTAACAACTCCAGTCTGCAGAGACGGTGAATGAAATTAATCAAATGATGCTCAAATAAGCCCAGGATCCACTGTGCTGAGATCGAGGTTTGTCTCATTAGGAAAGGAAAACGAAGCCCGAAGAAAAGGCCTTTAACAGGTAACTTACACCCACCCATACTTGAATTCCGAACCTCCAGTTTGGAAAGCAGATGCACCACCCTTGCCCAACGTAGAGTGAATTTCAAATCATACGATCTGTTTACGAGCTCACTGTGTTGTTAATATAGAGGTTTAAATCTCAATATCGAATTTTGCAATAAAAGGTCAAAGTATCTTAAAATTTCCTATTTTTAAAAAGAATATTTCCGTTCAAGCACGTCCAAATTGTCTTGAAAAAAGCGTTAAAGTTCAACATGCGAAACTTTTGGGCTTCATTCCTGCTAAAAACTGGTTAAATTTCTCACGTAATATCTTACAGTTATATTTGTTTATATATAGGGTTATTCAAAAAGAAGGAACAGATTTTAAATATTCATTTTTAATGAACGACTATAGATAGGAACACATATGACACATCATTGAATAGAAGGAAGTTCAAAGTTTTAAGCCCCCACTATTAATTTCATTCAATGACCACAGTGCCGCTGGGGTTGTTTAGGAGCAAAGGAAAAGACGTTTTGTGTGCTGCAGTATGCAAAGAGTGAATCCATTGTTTCATTGCAGCATGCATTTCGTTGCAAGTTCAACAAAGAGGCACCTCGTCATAAAAAATTTACAATTGATACAATAAATTTGTAGAAGATGTTTGCGTATGCAAACGGAAAGGCATAACAAATGCTGCTCATTTTGAACACATAATAAAATTTTGAACTTTTCTCTATTCAGTGATGTATTGCATGCTTCCCCATCTATTGTCGTTCATTAGAAACAAATATTTAAAATCTGTTCCTTCTTTTCGAATAACCCTGTATTTTTTTGTTTCTTCAAGTATTATTCCTCATTTTCTTCAGATACGCTACCCTGAACGAACTCAAAACATGCATATACCCGGTGTTTGGCGGGTTATCTAAACCGGAAATGACACCATTTCCCCATGGTGACAATTTCTAAGCACAGATGACGCCTCGTACCCGACGGTGCGCCAGGACATTGTGCCAGGACTATAGAGGACCCGCAGGCTTGTGGGTCTGAATGAAAACAACAGCCGCGTGTGTGGAGGGCGGGGGGCGTGTATTGCGGACGCAATTATTTGTGTTAACGAACCGTCCCAGGTGCGGAATATCCCACAAAGGCGGCATAACGAGCAGACATAGGAAAAATAAAACTGGTACACTGACAGTCACATCACAAAGGACAGCTGCCGATATCAGTCCCCACAAATATTTACGTTTAATACAAGGGAAACGTTGTTCATGCCACTGTGGGGCACTGATGGATTTTCATATTGTGCTTTGTCACATCAACTAAAGAGCCAAGAAAATGTAGAATCATGCCGATCTTCTTATGTTTAGAAGGTAACTGTTGAGTCTCCAGCAGTGTATATATGTTGTATATTGAAGGTGTTTTGTTGGAGTTGTTTGTTTATTTATTTAGCTCCACATATGGAAAGTCAGTTTGAAGATGATGATGTATTGTATTTCAACTGTTGGGGAGCCGAACACTTGAAGTAGTTGCAACCGCACGTAATGTAAACAGTTTCCGGTAACCTTCGCCCCAAATGTACTTTCAGGTGGCCTTTGCCCCAAGTTTAAAATAATATTAACTTTGTAATTTAACTATTTCTTTAAATATTATATATTTATGTTTGCCTCGGCTGCGTCAGTATTTATTTTAGAGACCTGGATTTCTTAGCAGGGCTTGATGCGGCAAGAATGTAGGCTTACACAGATTATAATTTTACTTCACTCCCTTTATTAATCCTTGACACAAATTAAATAGCACCTCACTGATATCGAGAGCTGTGAGATTCTTTTATTTAATACTTGCACTTTTTAACACGTATACTATTTTCGTCTCATTCGAATACGTAATTAATTTCTCGAGGACACATCTCGCGTCTGGTTATGAGCACTGTTTGGAGGCAACTGAATTGGTTTCAACCGTCTACTTGTAAATTTCTGTATTTCAAGTCTGTGATTGGCTAATCTTACTCCAATAGAATACCTGCATTTAACTAAAGCTTTTTCTGGTTGTTGATTGGCTATTTTTATAAACTGTCACTAAAATTACATTATTGCTATTCTAATAATGACTAGTAGCGTTTAAACTTCCTCACTCATATTGCCTCAAGGTTACCTCATTGTTAGCAACTTTTGACCTATTTCTCACAGCTCCTACATTATTAAATTACGTAATACATTCACATAACATTATTGAACATATTTACAACAATATAAGCATATGCAATGACTGTTACATACATTTTAAAATTATTACACACATATTGCTTCAAGGCGGGCTGTTATTGAATTTACATATTATATAATTTGACTGATATCATTTAAGTGTTAAAAACACTGCCTCAATGTTTAATTGGATAATGCGCATATACTTCAAATTTAAATATGAATAAAAAATAAAAATACCCTACATGTAACATTCCATGTACTTTCACACCTATACTAAACATTAATCACATATAAAGTTCATTTTTACTTTTTCTGCTTTAGTTGGTAGAAAAGGTATTGTTATCGAGTTCAAAATTCCATTACAATATTTTACCGGAAATGCATGTTTTGAGGTCCTTGAACCCTAAAATGTATAAATAAATGTCGAATTTAAGTTTAGGATCTCTCAATGATGCTACATGGAGATGATTTGATTAAAGGGAGACTAAATTGGAAAATTGCCAAAAAGTTACATTTTTAGTTTTTGGTACTCTTATTAATTGGAGAAGATTTTATATATTTTACAATCTTAGGTACAATACTTATATTTTATATATATTTAAAAATTGCAGTGCATTTACAATTTTGTATTGTGAATTTTCCACCACATAAGATAATTCAACCATAACTCATACCACTTTTGAGTAGATGGGCAAACTTCAGCCCATATTGTAGGGGTATCTACAATATGGTCTCTACAAATAGCAACTACGGTTAAGTATGAAATCTTCTGTTTCTCAGACCATTTGGTGAGCTTCTTTGCAAACATATCCAGTTTGTTTTCTCCACTCTTTTTAATAGCCTTTTCTGGCAGTCAGAACGGCTGGTATAAAATGACCCGTTTTCTTAGAAACTATTCTTTGTTCATTCTTTTGAGACAGTGGAAAAGGGAGATAAGGATATCGCGCGGCCGGTGCGGCATCTATCGCAAAGAGCTGCCACACGTAGCTGACCCGGGCACGAGCAACCGGTTTTCTATCTTCCCCTATCCACTGTCGCAAAAGACTCTGAACAAAGAATATCGAAAATAGCTACATTAAATATTAGAATGATGAATACGACCTCTATGTGCTGTTGTGGGTTTACTTTGGTGTTAATAACATGTTTGGTTATTTTTTAAAAAATCTGATGTGTTACACTCACATGATTTTCTCTACTCTTGTACAAACTATTTTTACGAACTGTTATTCTGCATCTATTTCATATTAATCGACATAAACATTTGCAGAAACGACCTTTTGACATGCAAAGAGAATTACATTTTACACATAGCGACCAGTTCTAAAAATATTTGACAATCGCTTAAGGCCTACTATGTTCCCCTTGTTTTGTATTTGCAAGGGCAATATAGAAATACAGTAGCCTTTAAGCATAGACATATCTCTTAATAGCTGGTTACTATGTGCAGCACCATTCTCTTTCCTACAGATTAGTACTCTTTGCATATCCAAGACAAAAAAAAGAATAACGAATACCCATTTGAGAAAATAAGTATTGAAAAATTTAGGGGAATTACAAGCAATATTTCGAAAATAGTTCGCTCAACAAAAAAATGTATAAGACATATATTGTGTATTTTAACGCGATCTACATTTTTTGTGTAGTAAAATGTTGTCTATCTCTTGTGGTTTACCAGTTATGCAAAAGTCATTCACAATGAAGAATACTTTTAGAGATAGTCTCAGAAAATTCAAGATATACATTTTATTTGGCATAAAAATATCCTAAACATATGATATTTTAGTCAAAATCGTTAGAGCCATTTTTGAGAAAATAAAAATTTTCGAAAAACTTTCCATGTAAAGGGTAATCTGGGGTGGGGGGATTTTCTTGAAAACCTTCGTGTCGCATCTCTGGAAGATACTGAACTTAAATGCCAAGTTGGGTGTGTATCTGACTGTTGGTTTCTGAGTTATACTGTTCACAGACACAGGAGGCCTGAAAACATGTATTTCCGGTGAAATCTGGGTATCGAATTTTTGGGTGGAATGTAATACTTCCCCTACTTACCGTACGTAGTAGAGACAGCAAAAAATACGAGTGATAAAGTTTAACCAAAATATGGTATTCATACCTATCTACCATAATAAACGAACTTGTATAAAAGCAGATCAGTAGAAGATATGCATCTGTAAAAATTTGAGTCCGATATCTTTAGTAGTTTCAGGTATAATGGGTCATGAATTTAGCAGATTTAACACTGGAGGGATAGAACTTTCAATTAGAGGCGTAGCCGGGGAGGGGGTTCTGGGTATTGGTACCCCTCCACACTAAAGAATGTAAAAATTAAAAACAATAGCTCCGTTAAAATAATAATGGCACCTTTCCAGTTTGGAGAGAACGAGAAACTTCCTTGTCGCATCAATGATAGCGCTATAATTACGCCGAATGCTATAGATAATATGACCAAAGGTGACAGTAACAGATACTGTGCTTTAGATGGTGCTGGTACCACCATGTTAAGATAACAGGGGCAAGTTTTTATTCCGGTGCTAAATTTGAGTGGTTTCCAAAATAGTGCAATATCTCCCAGTTTAGAAAATAACTAGAAGCCGTATTTTGTAGTGAAATAAAATGGCCTGCAGCGGTAATATACAGTACTTCACAGTGGTCAGTAATTCTAATGCCTCAACACATTTGTCCCTTAGAGTATGCAAAACATCCCATCCTAGTCTTAGTTCCAATTACTGCAGCTTAACATGTGAATATAAAATCGATTTATTTAAATATTTCAACTCTGGATTATTTCATATTTATCATTTGAATCTATACAGGTTGTTTAAAAAACGAATCCCTTTACAAAACCCCTTAATAATTTTCTGACTACACTACTGCTTTCAATCTCCCTCAAAATATTACGTTTTTGACATATTGATATGATAAATAAAGCCAAGGCTTAAAAGTTTCTCTGAATACTCTGCGAAGTCCCATTTATTCGTTTGACATGAATAATTTTGTGTAACTAGGAAGCCATAAAAGATAGAAACTTACCATAAAAATCTGATTTACAATCACATGACCTTCTCTACTCTTGTACAAAATATTTTCACAAACGCTTATTCTCCATATGCTTCATGTTAATCAAGATATCGAGATGTTAATCTTATTGCTAATTTTCTTGTAGATGCAAGGGGAATTGCTAGGCTTTAAACGATAGTCAAATCTTCTAAGAGCTGGTTGCTATGTGGAGTATTCAATTCTCTTTGCATTACCAGACAAAAAATCTGATGTGTTACACTCACATGACTTTCTCTACTCTTGTACGATCTAATTTTACAAACGCCTTTTCTCCATATACTTCATGTTAATCGAGATATCGAGATGTCAATCTTATTGGTAATTTTCTTGTAGATGCAAGGGAAATATGGTAGCTTTTAAGCTATAGTCAAATATTTTAACGCTGGTTGCTATGTGGCGCATTCCATTCTCTTTGCATGTCCAGGACATAAAAAAAAAATCTGATGTGTTACACTCACATGACTTTCTCTACTCTTGTACAATCTATTTTTACAAACGCCTATTCTCCACATGCTTCATGTTAATCGAGATATCGAGATATCAATCTGATTGGTAATTTTCTTGTAGATGCAAGGGGATTATGGTAGCTTTTAAGCGATAGTCAAATATTTTAACGCTGGTTACTATGTGGCGCCTTCCATTCTCTTTGCATGTCCAGGACATAAAAAAAATGAATAACGCATTTGAGAAAAGTATAAGTATTGGAAAATTTAAGGAAATAACAAGCAATATCTCGAAAACGGTTCACTCAACAAAAGAAATGTATATGACATAAGTTGTGTATTTTAACGCGATCTACATTTTTTGTGTAGTAAAATTTTGTCTATCTCTTATGGTTTACCAGTTATGCAAAAGTCGTTCACAATGAAGAATACTTTTGGAGACATTCCCAGAAAATTCGAGATATACATTTCATTTCTCATGACATTATCTTAAACATATGATATTTTAATCAAAATCGTTAGAGCCATTTTTGAGAAAATCAAAGTTTTCGAAAAATGTTCCATGTAAAGGGTAGTCTGGGGTGGGGGGATTTTCTTGAAAACCTTCGTGTCGCATCTCTGGAAGATACTGAACCTAAATACCAAGTTTGGTGTTTATCCGATTATTCGTTTTTGAGTTATGCTGTTCACAGACACACAGACACACACACAGACACACACACAGACACACACACACACACACACAGACACACACACGGACATGTTTCCAAAAATGCTTTTTTTGGATTCAGGAGGTCTCAAAACGTGTATTTCCGGTGAAATCTCGGTATCGAATTTTTGGGTGGAATGCAATACTTCCCCTACTTACTATACGTAGTAGAGAAAGTAAAAATGAATAACGAATTTGAGAAAAAGTATAAGTATTGGAAAATTTAAGGAAATAACAAGCAATATCTCGAAAACCGTTCACTCAACAAAAGAAATGTATATGACATAAGTTGTGTATTTTAACGCGATCTACATTTTTTGTGTAGTAAACTTTTGTCTATCTCTTATGGTTTACCAGTTATGCAAAAGTCGTTCACAATGAAGAATACTTTTGGAGACATTCCCAGAAAATTCGAGATATACATTTCATTTCTCATGACATTATCCTAAACATATGATATTTTCATCAAAATCGTTAGAGCCATTTTTGAGAAAATTAAAATTTTCGAAAAATGTTCCATGTAAAGGGTAGTCTGGGGTGGGGGGATTTTCTTGAAAACCTTCGTGTCGCATCTCTGGAAGATACTGAACCTAAATACCAAGTTTGGTGTTTATCCGATTATTCGTTTTTGAGTTATGCTGTTCACAGACACACAGACACACACACAGACACACACACAGACACACACACACACACACAGACACACACACGGACATGTTTCCAAAAATGCTTTTTTTGGATTCAGGAGGTCTCAAAACGTGTATTTCCGGTGAAATCTCGGTATCGAATTTTTGGGTGGAATGCAATACTTCCCCTACTTACTATACGTAGTAGAGAAAGTAAAAAAGTGAATAAGGAATTGGAGAAAAGGTATAACTATTGGAAAATTTAAGAGAATAACAAGCAATATCTCGAAAAATGGCTCACTCAACAAAAAAATGTATATGACATAAATTGTGTATTTTAACGCCATCTACATATACGTGTAATAAAATTTTGTCTATCTCTTATGGTTTACCAGTTATTCAAAGGTCGTTCACAATGAAGAATACTTTTGGAGACGCTCCCAGAAAATTCAATATATACACTTTATTTTTCATGGAAGTATCTTAAATATGTGATATTTTAATCAAAATCAGTGGAGCCATTTTTGAGAAAATAAACATTTTGAAAAAATGTTCCATGTTAAAGGTAATCAGGGGTGGGGAATTTTCTTGAAAACCTTCGTGTCGCATCTTTGGAAGATACTTAACCTAAATACCAAGTTTGGTGTTTATTCGACTGTTCGTTTTCTGAGTTATGCGGTTCACAGACACACACACGGACATGTTTTCAAAAATGCTTTTTTTGGATCCAGGGGGTCTCAAAACATGTATTTCCGGTGAAATCTCGGTATCGAATTTTTGGGTGGAATACAATACTTTCCATACATACTATACGTAGTAGAGAAAGTAAAAATATGGAGCTGTAAAGGATGTCCAATTTTAAATTTCGTAGCGTCTACCGTTTTTTGGCATATTCTATGTTGCAAGATAAACACTTTTACCAAGTGTACGTCATCCAAAGAACCCCACCTTATCTTTCCATCGTAAGTGCTTTTGATTTCGAATAAACATTAAAGTCTTGTTTCAGCATGTTGTAATTAAACACTTCATGTGTATTTGAAATCATTCCTAAGAAAAAAATATGCATATCGTGAGTAATGCAACGTGGATAGAAGAGTTACTTTATATAATAGTATAATGCATAACGGATGGATGTAAATTTGTCACGAGTAGAGATAAAAGTTCAGATAAAGGTCCTTGCGTGCATGTGTATGTGAACACGTGAAAAGGAAAGTCCCTAAATACCAAACTTGTATTTCAACATTGCGACACGAAGATTTACAAGGCAATCTCTCGACTCTAGTGTACCCTTTGTATAACATTTTTTTTATTTTCTCAAAAATGGCTCTGAAAATGAATTAAAATATTATTGGCTTAAGATATTTGCGCTTTATCTTTCTGTGAATAGCCTGGAATTGTATATCGAATGAATGTTTCTTTATTAGTGATAAATCACAAGAGTTATAGTTACAGACGAAGAATGTAGATCTCATTAAATACACAATTTATAAAACACACACACACAGACACACAGACACATTAGATATTTCTTAAGACATTAACCATTTCCAGATGTTCTTCATTTTTGTTGAAGCCAGGCATGGTCCTCTTTTTTAAGCCGTTTCTCTTGCTTCAATTTAGATAACGATTAATTTTACCTGCTTTTTGATGAGTCTTACGTCATCTCGTTGCACGTTCCGTTGTCCCGTGCGCCAGTTTAAATTGACTGAGAAATTTTATATAAGCTAATACTTGAGCCATTGAAGCGAGTTGCCGACCGTTTGAAGATGTAGAATGAAACTGGTTATAAATTGTAGCACCCTAAACTATAAAAATGGAATTATACCTGCCGAATTCTGCAGTATAAATTTTACCGTTTCAAATAACTGTTTACGCAGTAAAAGAAACTAGAAGCGTAACTTGCCGTGAGTCGCTAAACGCTTATCGGCTAAACCCCTCGCGGCTACCGCTAAGTAACCGATAACCCAGCGCGGTCTTAGCACTACGAACTACTATCACCGTAAGAGACTGTAAGCCCCTAAGGTTGTATACGAAGAAAACAAAAGAGAAAAAGACGCTAATTTTAGCAATATACGATCTTTTATTACTTAAACTCCACCTACCTTATGGCTATCCCCACAAGGTTCTGTTCTCACGCGGGGCCAATATTAAACTCATACGTATGTGTATCCAACACAAGTACATGAGTACTCCCCAAGTCTCAGAATTTCATTCACCTTTCTCTTTTACAAAATGTATTCTACGTGACACTGCAAACGTTTTGAGCTAAATCCTAACTGCATTCAAGGTATCTTTATAATAACGCGTTTGCTCCTCAGCTGTTACTAATGAGTTTGCTCGCTAATTACCTGCCCTTTTCTCCGGATAAATCTTTTCAACTCAAACTTATTACATTATACATTGATATAATATACAGAATTTATTTATTGCAATTATTTCTTTATCTTGCTATCATTTCTTTATTTATATAATTACGGTATCATTGATTTTAATTTTCCAAATACTTTTCCCATAATTTTTTGAAGTGCTAGGCCAGCATTGTTTTGTTTTTCGGAATGTCATGCAAAGATTATGAAATTTCAAAGCCAACACATAGCGACCCCTGATTTTAAAGCTGTGATTATCGCTCCAGTCTCCTGTAATCTCCTTGTAACTACAACGAAGTATACAATCAAACCGTTTCTGCAAACGTTTATCTAAATTAACAGAAAACAGATATCAAAATAGTATTATCTAGGGATAGATTGTGGATAAGATATAGAAATAATGGGCATTGGCTGGAGGAGGTAATGCGAATGCAGTACATCAGATTCTTCAATCCGCGCTGTGTTAACCGAGGTATCGCGTTGGGTTATTGATAGAAAGTGTCAGTAAATGTATGTTATATTAGGTAAATATTTTTATTATGCTTTTAGCAATAGAGAGTTGTAACGTTTCACAATAAAGTTTTCAACAAAAACCATATATTTCCTAAATAAGGTTGAGATAAAAGCTAGCTATTCATAAAAAAATCATGTTAGGCAGGGGATCGGTTGAAACACAACTTAGAGGTACATGGCAAATTTTCTAAAGCTGAATTAAAGCATGAAAAACATCTGATGTGTTCACTTACAGGACTTTCTCTACTCTTGTACAAACTATTTTTACAAACGCTTATTCTACATACACTTCATGTTAATCGAGATGTTAATCTTATTGCTAATTTTCTTGTAGGTGCAAGGGGAATTGCTAGGCATTAAGCGATAGTCAAATATTTTAAATACAGGTTGCTATGTGGTTCTCTTTGCATTACCAGAACAAACAAAAAGTGAATAACGAATTCCCATTTGAGAAAAAGTGTAAGTATTGGAAAATTTAAGGGAATAACAAGCAATATCTCGAAAATGGTTCACTCAACAAAAAAAATGTATATGACACAAGTTGTGTATTTTAACGCGATCTACATTTATTGTGTAGTAAAATTTTGTCTATCTCTTATGGTTTACCAGTTATGCAAAAGTCGTTCAGAAGGAAGAATACTTTTGGAGACATTCCCAGAAAATTCGAAATACACATTTCATTTGTCATAAAAATATCTTAAACATATATTTTTAATCAAAATTGTTAGAGCCATTTTTGAGAAAATTAAATTTTTCAAAAATGTTCTATGTAAAGGGTAAACTGGGGTGGGGGATTTTCTTGAAAACCTTCGTGTCGCATCTCTGGAAGATACTGAACCTAAATACCAAGTTTGGTGTTTATCCGACTGTTAGTTTCTGAGTTATGCTGTTCACAGACACACAGACAGACAGACAGACAGACACACACACACACACACACACGGACATGTTTCCAAAAATGCTTTTTTTGGATTCAGGGGTCTCAAAACATGTATTTCCGGTGAAATCTCGGTATCGAAATTTTGGATGGAATGCAATACTTCTCCGACTTATACGTAGTAGAGAAAGTAAAAAAACGAATAACGAATTTGAGAAAAAGTATAAGTATTGGAAAATTTAAGGGAATAACAAGCAATATCTCGAAAATGGTTCACTCAACAAAAATATGAATATGACACAAACTGTTTATTTTAACGCGATCTACATTTTTTGTGTAGTAAAATTTTGTCTATCTCTTATGGTTTACCAGTTATGCAAAAGTCGTTCACAATGAAGAATACTTTTGGAGACATTCCCAGAAAATTCGAGATATACATTTTATTTGTCATGAAAATATCTTAAACCTATGATTTTTTAATCAAAATTGTTAGAGCCATTTTTGAGAAAATTAAAATTTTCAAAAAATGATCCATGTAAAAGGTAATCTGGGGTCGGGGAATTTTCTTGAAAACCTTCGTGTGGCATCTCTGGAAGATACTGAACCTAAATACCAAGTTTGGTGCTTATCTAACTGTTCGTTTCTGACTTATGCTGTTCACACACACACACACAGACACACACACACACACACACACACACACGGACATGTTTCCAAAAATGTTTTTTTTGGATTCACGGGTTTCAAAAAATGTATTTCCGGTGAAATCTCGGTATCGAATTTTTGGGTGGAATACAATACATCCCCTTCTTACTATACGTAGTAGAGAAAGTAAAAATTCGAACACATTATTTATTTCACGTATCTTCAGCATTTTTTCACATTAAGACTATAGTTATGAATCGTTTTAAGTGATACCGATGTTCAACTATCTGTACAGTGGTAATATTGAGATAGGTGAACACCTTTGTCTTCATAAAGAATAATGTCATCGGCTCAGCCGGGTATTTAACGCGGCAACTTAAGAACAACAGGGAGGATTAATTGCATATATCAACATGCATATGTATATAATTTTCCTGTAATAAGTACGTGGTTTCTAAGCTACAAGGGAAGCCAAGAGACTGAAAGAATATGAGGTAATTTTTCCAAATATAGGTAACGTAATCTCAAATTAATAACGCTTAGTTAAGATTTTTGTGAAAGTAAAGTGTACTAAAAAAACACCCTCATATGAAGTGACTGAAGTACTGCAAATTTTCTGTTAATTTTTGCCTTATATCTTAAGATAAGGTATACATAGCCTTTTTGATTTTGAGTTTGTTTGCAGACAAAGCAAACAGGACTTCGAAAAACGATGCATTAGACACTTCCTGTATCGTAGGGATCGGAAGAAAAAGAAAATTAAAAAAATACGGAAAGAAGGAGGGCTTATTTGGTCAAGGCCCCCCCAATAAAAGACAAGTACTGCTGATAATCCCACAATACTAGCACTACTTGGTGAAGAGAATAAAATAAAACCTATTACATTTACTCTACATTAAATAATTCAGTTGAAGGTACAAACACATTTAGTTTCGCAGAGG